>QJPP01007647.1:101185-1470102 GCA_003996215.1 Jaltomata sinuosa | reverse complement strand
TTCATTCTTCACGTTTTCTAGTGGTTGCAAACATTAGAACATGCCTAGGTTTAATTTGCTTGAGTAAAGAAATTAAAACCGGGAAATTTGGTTAATAACGAGGATTCGAGACTACCAACTCTCGTCTTATGATTAATGCTGTAACTAGATTAATCTACTTGATGTTTAGGATTGAAATATAAAAACTCACCTTTTCAAGTTCGAGAGAATTGAAAAGGAAATTCGTCTATTTGGTTGAGAAACGTTTAGATGATACCATTAATTCAATCACATCGTGACATGCATGTAAGAAAGAACCCGGTTAAGCTTGAATCGACATTGTTACAACGCCATAGTGAACACTTCCCTAGTTCTCTCTCATATTGATTTCACTCATACGTTATTAATTGTTTTTGTTCACGTTTTGATCACGCAAACCCCCCCCTATTTACCGGAAACTATCGACTACTGGTCATTTAATTCACAAACGACCTAATTTGCACCTTATTCCCTGTGGGATCGACCCCAACCTTTGTTGGGTTCTATATTTGACGACGACCGCTTATGCTTCGTAATTTGAGGTGTAGTTTGGGCGTTATCAGTCGGACCGAGCATCATAGATGTTTTACTACTATTTTAGTCCTGATTATACCCGGGCACCCTTGGTGGAGTTTTTGAGATGTTTTTCACTGTTTTAGACCTGGACAGAGTTTGGGCATGCATATTGAGATTTGAGTCTCCGGTTTGGATGTGGATCCACTTTGGATGATGTTTTTGAGATTAAGTTATAGCATGGGGTTTGGGACCTCCATGGACCTTGCCATTCCAGACCAGGGGTGTTGGGTTGCGTGTGTTGGAGGAGGGGTATACGGTGGAGTAGAGGTATACGGGCAGTGTCCTTCCATAGAACCTACCTTCTGGGCCTGTTCGGCGCCAGAGGAGGTACATACAGAGTTACTGTTCCACCCAGAGGTTATCATGTATCATATCATTCACTGTTTGAGGTTCCACCCTTGATTGTTATTTGTTGAGTGTACGCTCCGGTTGTATGGGCGGTTGGAGGGTCTGTTTTCACTTGTTTTTGTTCCTTGGTTGTATGGGCGGGCGGGGGACTGTAGGTAGACTCATGTTACTTTATCACGTTATTATTACCTGTCATGGTTGTATATGAGGTTGGATCCTGAGAGATTGTTAGTTTCTTGACTTGAGATCTGGATGCTTAGTGTGGTTATTAATTCATGTTTCTGAGCATGACTATCTTTATTCTTCTTCTCCCTTCCCTGTTTACCTGAGGTTACCGGTATACCGTCCACTTTTAAACTTTTTATATATATCATTGTTGCAAGGACCCCAGATGCGTCATTTCTTACTTTCACTTGTGCTTGTTGCGTATATATATTCTACTTGCTAGCCTTGTATTTTGCATTATGTAGTCTTCCCTCTGTGCTAGTTTTTGTGTACTTCTTCATTGATTCTGTGACTATTTGTTTTTACTCTGCCTGTTACTATTATTTTATCTTATATGTGCCCAGTCAGCCTATGATACCTATTGGGTACCTTTTGCTTCGCATTTGGTGCTCATACTACACTCTACATCTTCTGGTGCAGATCCTAGTGTGAGCCATCACCGCTAGCTCATGGGAAACTCGTGCTTGGAGATCTTAGAGTGTCCAGACTGAGGGTGAGCTCTTGGCGACCGAAGCTTGACTTTAGTTTATCTTTTGTATATTTTGTACTCTCTTAGCTTTGGAGATATTATGTATATGTATTATTTTGGGTCCTTTTTGTACTCCTTATGTAGATCCGCCTCTTATATACAGTGATACCAGGTTTTGGGTGTTGGCTTAGCTTCCGTATGTTATTTATATACTCCTGTTGTTACTTTCCTTTTCATATAACCCTTGCTTCCGTTTATACTACCTGTTCTTCCGCTTACCTTTTAGATAGTAGCCCATTACTAACCGTTCTGGGCTACGGGGATTTGTTCGCCTACTAGAGGGTTGTAGGTGTCATCATGACCGAGAAATCTGGTCGTGATAGTATTGCCCGATTACACTTAATTTGTAATCTTCCTTATGAACATTCATCTTCTTATATAATCTAGAAAGAAAACTTTTGTAACCAAGATCATGAGATAACCTAACATTACTTTAGGGCAGGCAACTATAATATACTGTATCACCCTTATGAATGATTTCACCATCCCAATATAAAAAAACCCTAATATTACCTTCAGTAGACATTTTTATGACAAGACTTTGAAGAAAACTATAAGGGGGAATTGTTTAGAGATGAAGGAAAATGGTGAAGTTTGTACTAGATCTATACTACTTTGGAGCCTCTTTATATAGGTCAAAATTGGATGAATAAAAATACACAACACACTAATTTAGAGCACTATAATATGTCAAATCAAGTACAAAAGTGTAAGAAAACTATGTGATCAAAGTCTGTAAAAGGTCAAAAATATTCATCAATACAAATAGGTATAGCTGTAATGATTGGGTTCATTGTTACGCGTAGACTTTTCGTGCCAAGTTTCAAGTTAGAAAACTTCCGGGTTTGGGAGTTGAAAATTCTGGGCTAGGCTAGTCTTGGCTGATTCTGGAGCGAGGTATGGTCTAGGGCAATCTGGGTGAGGATTGGGTAACGTGTCTTGTATTAAGACAGTTTTCCCTGTAGCTAAGATATATAGGAGTCCGGAGGACTTTTCGAAGTTGAGTTCGGGTAAGTAGAACTCTCGGTATGAAGGTTGATGTGAAGGGGTTATTTTGAAACATCAAAAAATCAAGTGTGTTGTAAAATGGACACTTTTGGGGAACTATATGACTTTCTATCCTGTGTCAACAACAATAGCAGTAGATACATCACTGTAGCGACCTCCGCTATAGCGGATAAATTACTGCTATAGCAGAAGTTAACGTCGGTCAGCACCGCTATAGCGGATGGTTCTGCTATGGCGGTACTGTTATAGGCGGAGCGTGGACCGCTATAGCGGAGCGAGTCAAGATTTAATGTAGAAACTCCCCCAAAATGTTTAATTTTCATCAATAACATTTTGGGAGAAGGGCAAGGCAATTTTCCTCCGTTTTGGCATCATTTTTCATCCCAAAGGTAAGGATTCTACTCCCTTAACTTAGTGCTTTAATTCCTACGGAGTAGAATTACTAGTTGTGGACTTGGAGGAAGGTTTGGAATGACCTAGGAATGGTAGAATCTGGGGAAAAGAGGGATTCTATGGTGCTAGAGTTCTTGGGTCTTGTTTATTGTTGATGGGTTATGATCACTTAGCCATAATTCTCTAAATGTATCCGTAAAATGATGAACTTAGGTGAATTTATGGTGGAAAAGCCCGGGGAAGGGTGGAATGATCATAGTTTGGCCTGGGGTTTGGGATTTTTGCATAATCTGGGTAACTAGTAGGCTATGAGGGTTGATTGTGGTTATTATATGTTGTTTTTAGACCAAGAACACGAGCTTTGGATAATTCGAGGTAGGTTATGGTTATTTATTCTAATATGCATTATGTGTTCACATACTATTTCATAGTAGTGTATGAGTTGTATGTTTAAGGAATGAATTATGAATATCTAGTTGTCCGGTAATCAGTCTTGTGAAATGAACTTGCTTTGTTTGCTTGTTGGTTTTACAAGTACGTTTGTTCATTGGTTTTGATTGATTGGACCTGGTATGATATTCGGTTGGCTCGGGTACCATGCCTGGTATAGGAATTACTAATAGTTGGCTCGGGTACCACGCCTGGTATGGGAATTACTAACAGTTGGCTCAGGTACCATGCCTGGTACGGGAATTCATAATGGTTAGCTCGGGTACCATGCCTGGTATGGGTTATGTTATTTTCAATTGTTGTATTCTTTCGATGGTTCCATGAGTGGACCGGGTTATATATTATTGAAATGTGATTGTTGCATATGGTCCATAAGAGGTCGGGTAATTATATTTGTGTGTTAGGTTGGTCTTGATGTAGACCGGGGTCGCATGTTAAGCACTTAGGTATGGTTAGGCGATCCTTGGTGGGTCCGGGCTATGTGAAAAGGGTTATATATATGTTATTTTCAGTGAATGTTTCAATGGTTGTCATCTGTTTTCATGTGGTTGATAAGCTAAGGAAAGGATTTATAGTCGGTATATTGTAGCTTATTACATGTTTGTTGTACCTCACTATGTTATTGTTTACTATTCATATTCTGATTATTTAGAACTGGTTGATGATCCTACCAGTGCACGGTGGTTGTGTACTTATTCTGTACTTGCTTTTCTTTAGTGAGTACAGCAATCTTCCGACGACTGATGCACGACTTCACTTGTAGTCCCAGCGTTTCTAGACATCAAGGGTGAGCTGCTTCGGTCGAGCTACCTTGGTTTCTTTCCTTTAGTTATAGCCTACTTGTTTCGGGCTTAAACTCTTATATATTTGGGGTTGCATCCCCACATTCTAGACATTGGTTGATTATTTTGGTACGATGACTTTCAGGTTCTAGGGAGGAATTTTTGCAGACTTTTATTTATAATAGTATTTTGGGACTTGAATGTTAGTTTACTTTATGCATTGGTTTTGAGCTGTTAGACTTGGTAAGTGTTGGGTCGGTTATGATCCGCTCATCCGGGGGGTTTCGGGTGGGTGCCACTCACGACGGATCTGGGTCGTGACAAAGATGGTATCAGATCCCTAGGTTCATTGATATGGTCGTACCAAAATGGGTCTAGTAGAGTCTTGCGAAATGGTACAGAGATGTCTATACTTTTGTTCGAGAGGCTATAGGACTTTAGGAAACTCTCTCTTCTTCCTTCCTTCCTGCTATAACTTGATTCCAATTGGTATCTGGTGATACAAATTGGTATCTAACTCTTTCACTCTTCTGTACGCAGATGTAAATATGAGGAACAATAGAGTGAGACCAGTGGTCCCAGCAGCGATCCCCACTGTCAGGGTTAGAGGAAGGGGCTAGGGCTGGGGCTGAGGTAGAGAAGCACCCGCCAGGGGTGGATCTCAGGCAGCTGTAGGAGCACGTGAGGAGACCCCTCCCCAACCCCAGGATCAGGTCTAAGAGGAAGTTGAGGTTGTTGTTGAGGAAGGCGCTGATCAGGCAGAGGCGGCACCGGCTAGAGGTGCAGACCTTCCCCCTATCTTGCCTGATGCATTTCAGCAGGTGTGGTCCTTTCTGAGTGGGCTGGTTAGTGCTGGAGCCAATCCCATGGGTACGGCAAACCAGGTTCTGGATGCTCAGCCAGCGATTACTACAACTCCTAGAATGGACGGAGCATCGGGCACAGACAATTTCTTCAGACCAAAGTTAGGTCCGGTTATGACAAGAAATGAGCATGAGATGCTGACCAAGTTCCTTAAGCTGAAACCTCCTACGTTTCAGGGTACTGAGAAGGAGGATGCTTATGAGTTCATATTGGACTCTTATGAGAGGCTGCACAAGCTGGGCATTGTGCAACAGTATGGGGTTGAGTTCATCACTTTTCAGTTGTAAGGTGATGCTAAGCAGTGGTGGAGGTCTCATTTGGAATGTCGGTCATCTATTTTGCCTCCAATAACTTGGGAGAAGTTTCATGCTCTCTTCTTAGAAAAGTATGTACCTCGTACTTTGAGAGATTGCAAAAAGGATGAGTTCCTGGCTTTGGAACAGGGTAGCATGTCGGTCTCTGCTTATGAGGCCAAGTTTCATGCTCTGTCTCATTTTGCTACACAGTTGTTGGGTACCAAAGAGGAGAGGGTTTGGTTGTTTGTAAAGGGTTTGAACACGGATTTGCAAGTGTTGTCTGTACACATGACTTCAGCAGGGAGAAGCTTCAATGAGGTCACCAATTATGTGAAAAAGTTATAAGGGGTTAAGCAGGTCGGGCAGGCTAAAGTGTTAGCCAAGAAGTCTTGAAATGAGGGGAATTTCAGTGGTTCGTACTCCAGGGGTCATCAGCAGCAGGCATACTCTGCCCGTCCTATTCAATCGGCTCTGCCAGCTACCACAGGTGGTCGTCCGGGAGCTGGGCAGCAGTTTTCAGCTCTTAGAGGCCAGGGAGCTTCTTACACATCTACAAGCAGGCCTACACTGGATCGCGGTTGTTTCCATTATGGTGACCTGGTACACTTTAAGAGGGAGTGCCCTCATAGACAGACTAGTAATCAGTCTCAGCAGCAGTCCAAGGCTGTAGTTCCAGCAGGTAGAGGCAGTTATGCTAGAGGTCATCCATAGGGTAGCGAGGTAACTTTCAGGGAGGTCCGAGAGACAGAGGGAATGGCGGCGCGAGCAAAGGTGCAGCACAGCTAGCCAAGGAAGTTGCTTGGATTAATGACCGGGCTCACTGCTATGCTTTTCCAGGGAGATCTGAGGAGGAGGCATCAGACACAGTGATCACAGGTATAATTCTTGTTTGTGATTGGATCGCTTTTGTACTATTTGACCCAGGGTCTACTTACTCTTTTGTGTTTGTGAACTTTACATTGGGTCTGGATTTGATATGTGATGTCCTTGATCCCCTTATCCATGTGTCTGCCCCGGTTGGAGAGTCGGTGATTGTGACTCATGTTTATCGTACTTGTTCTGTGGTATTTGTGGGGTTGCAGACTTGGGTGGATTTGGTAACTTTGGATATGGTAGACTTCAATGTTATATTGGGCATGACCTGTTATCTCTCTATCATGCCATATTGAATTGTAATGCTAAGACTGTGGATCTAGAAATTTTGGGTAAGGATAGACTAGAATGGAAAGGTGTGTACAGGCCTAAGCCAGCTAAAATAATATTGTTTGTTCGGTCTAGGAAGCTAGTGGGGAGAGAGTGTTTGGCCTTCTTGGCTCATCTCCGGGATGATAGTGTGGAGTCCCCGTCAATTGAGTTAGTTTTGGTTGTTTCAGAGTTTCAGGAGGTATTTTTGGCAGATTTGTTGGTATGCCTCCGGACAGAGACATCAATTTTTGTATTGACTTGGAGCCGGGCACTCGCCCAATTTATATTCCTCCATATTGTATGGCTCTGGCAGAGTTAAGGGAACATAAGACTCAGCTTCAAAAACTCCTAGATAAGGTTTTTATCCATCCCCCAGTGCTTAACCTTGAGGTGCTCTTATGTTGTTTGTGAAAAAGAAGGATGGTAGTATGCAGATATACATAGACTACAAGCAGTTGAACAAGGTTACCATCCAGAATAAGTACCCTTTACCCCGTATAGATGATCTTTTGACCAGTTACAAGGAACATCTGTGTTTTCAAAAATTGATTAAGGTCAGGGTATCATCAGTTAAAGATTATGCTCGAGGACATCCCTAAGACTGCCTTTCGGACTCGGTATGAGTATTACGAGTTTCTAGTGATGTCATTTGGGTTGACCAACGCGCCGACAACATTCATGAGTCTGATAAATAGGGTGTTTAAGTCTTATTTAGATTCTTTTGTCATTGTGTTTATTGATGACATTTTGATTTACTCTAAGAGTAAGGAGGAGCATGTTGAGCATCTTCGTCTTGTGTTAGATATATTGAGGCATCAGAAGCTTTATGCAAAAAAAATCTAAGTGTGAATTTTGGTTGACTTCAGTCGCTTTTCTTGGGCATGTAGTGTCAGAAAAGTGGGTGATGGTGGATCCCCAAAAAATTGAGGCAGTTAAGAGTTGGGTCCGGCCTAGCTCGTGACTGAGGCGAGGAGTTTTGTGGGGCTTGTAGGTTACTATCGCAGGTTTGTTAAGGATTTTGCGTCCATTGCTACTCACTTGACAAGGTTGACTCAGAAGGAGGTACCATTTGTGTGGTCCGACAAGTGGGAAGAGAGATTCTAAAAGCTCAAGACACTTCTTACCACGACTCTCATCCTTTCATTGCTGGTTGAAGGTAAGGATTTCATTGTATATTGTGATGCTTCACATTCGGGTTTGGGTGTTGTGTTGATGCAGGACAGGAATGTGATAGCATATTCTTCTAGGCAATTGAAGGTCCGTGAAAAGAATTATCCAACCCATGATTTGGAGTTGGCAGCGGTGGTTTTTGCACTCAAAATTTGGAGACACTATCTCTATGGGGTCAAGTGTAAAGTATTCACTGATCATCATAGTGCGCAACATGTATTTACTCAGAAGGACTTGAATCTAAGACAGAGGAGGTGGATGGAGTTGTGGAAGGATTATGATGTGACCATCCAGTACCATCCGGGTAAGGCTAATGTGATGGCAGGCACATTGAGCCGAAAGACCATCAGCATGGGCAGTTTGGCTTGTTTGGGGGTGTCCAAGTGACCATTGGCAAGGGAGATTCAGGCCTTAGAATCTAAGTTCATGCACTTGGATATCTCATAACAGGGTGGAGTGTTGGCAGTGTTGAGGTCAAATCTACATTCATAGAGGAGATAAAGACTAAGCAATTTCAAGATTCACAGTTGAGCAAGCTTCGAAGTAAGGTAACATCCAGAGAGTCCGGGGATGCCACGTTGGACGCTGGCGGGGTGCTAAAATTCAGAGAAAGGATTTGTGTTCCTCGAGTTGATAACATAATTCAGAAGGTGTTGACAGAGGCTCATGGCTCATGGTATTCAATTCATCTGGGCGTAATCAAGATGTACAGGAATTTGAGGCAACTTTATTAGTGGCCTGGGATGAAAAGGGACATAGCTGATTTCGTGTCCAAATATCAAAATTTCCAGCAGGTCAAGTATGAGCACCAAAGGTCTGCAGGACTACTTCAGAGGATGCCCATTCCCGAGTGGAAATGGGAAAGGATAGCCATGGATTTTGTGGTGGGTCTTCTAAAGACTTTTGGGATGTATGACTCAATCTGGGTCATTGTGGACCGGCTAACCAAGTCAGCTCATTTCATTCTGGTCAAGGTGGACTATAATTCAGAGCAGTTGGCTAAGATCTATGTGAAGGAGATCATGAGACTGCATGGGGTACCATTGTCCATCATTTCAGATAGGAGTACGCAGTTTACCTCTAAGTTCTGGGGTAAGTTACATGAAGAGTTGGGCACTCAACTCACTTTCCACACAGTTTTCCATCCTCAGATAGACGGTCAGTCGAAGAGGACAATCCAAGTGTTAGAAGACATGCTGAGAGCATGTGTGATTGACTTTGGAGGTCATTGGGACCAGTTCTTGTCGTTGTGTGAGTTCTCAAATAACAACAGCTACCACTCCAGTATCGACATGGCACCATTTGAGGCACTCTATGAGAGGGGTTGTATATACCCTATAGGTTGGTTTGAGGCAGGCGATGTGAAGCCTCTAGGCATAGACTTGGTAAGGGAAGCATAGGAAACAGTAAGGGGCATTCAGACCAAGTTGCTAGCGGCCCAGAGCAGGCAGAAGGAATACACGGATTGCAAGGTAAGAGACATGGATTTTCAGTTGGTGAGAAAGTACTATTAAAAGTGTCACCAATGCAGGGGGTTATGCATTTTGGTAAGAAGGTCAAGCTCAGCCCTCAGGTAATCGGTCCATTTGAGGTCCTCAAAATGGTAGGGCCAGTGGCTTATAGGTTAACATTGCCACCCACTTTATCCGGTGTTCATCCAGTATTCCATGTATCCATGTTGAAGTGGTACCATGGGGATGGAGATTACATTATCAAGTGGGATAAAGTGTTACTAGACAAGGATCTTCGGTATGAAGAGGAACCGATTGTGATTCTTAATCGGGATGTCTGGAAGTTGAGGACAAAAAAGATCAAATCGGTGAAAGTTAAATGGAAGCATTGTCCGGTTGAGGAAACCACTTGAGAAATTGAGAAGAACATGCGAGACAAGTACCCTCACTTGTTTGAGGATTCAGGTACTACTCTTTCCCTTCTTTGTTTCCGTATTTTCGGGTTTAATTATTCAAGGATGAATGATGGGTAAATTGGTATCTATTATAATGATCGAGTTCGTCGGTACGTGTAGACTTTTCATGCCAAGTTTAAATTAGAAAACTTCCGGGTTTAGGAGTTGAAAATTTTGGGCTAGGCTAGGCTCGGCCGGTTTTGGAGCGAGGTATGGTCTAGGGTAATCTTGGTGAGAATTGGGTAATGTGTCTTGTATTGAGCTAGTTTTCCCCGTAGCTAAGACATATAGGAGTCTGAGAGACTTTTCAGAGTTGAGTTCGGGTAAGTAGAACTCTCGGTATGAAGGAGTTGTTCCAGAACGTCAGGAAATCAAGTGTGTTATAACATGGGCACTTTTGGGGAACTTTATGACTTTCTGTCCCATGTCAACCGTCATAGCTATGGATACATTGTTGTAGCGACCTCTGCTATAACGAAAAAATTACCGCTATAGCAAAAGTCAACGTTGGTCAGCACCGCTATAGCGGATAGTTCTGCTATGATGGTACCGCTATAGCGGAGCGTGGACCGCTATAGCGAAGCGAGTCAAGATTTAATGCAGAAACTCTCCCAAAATATTCAGTTTTCATCAAGAATGTTTTGGGAGAAGGGAAAGGCGATTTTCCTCCGTTTGGCATCATTTTTCATCCCAAAGGTAAGGATTCTACTCCCTTAACTTAGTGCTTTAATTCCTACGGAGTAGAATTAGTAATTTTGGACTTGAAGGAAGGTTTGGAATGACCTAGGAATGGTAGAATCTGGGGAAAAAGGGGATTCTAGGGTGCTAAAGTTCTTGGGTCTTGTTTATTTTTGATGGGTTATGATCACTTAGCCATAATTCTCTAAATGTATCCGTAAAATGATGAACTTAGGTGAATTTATGATGGAAAATCCCGGGGAAGGGTGGAATGATCATATTTTGGCCCGGGGTTTGGGATTTTTGCATAATCTGGGTAACTAGTAGGCCATGAAGGTTGATTGTGGTTATTATATGTTATTTTTAGACCAAGAACAAGCAAGAAATTCGGAAGATGGGAAGGCTCTGATTCGGTAGAGCTTTGGATAATTCGAGGTTGGCGATGGTTATTGATTCTAATATGCATTATGTGTTCACGTACTATTTCGTAGTAGTGTATGAGTTGCATGTTTAGAGAATGAATTGTGAATGTCTAGTTGTCCGGTAATCAGCCTTGTGAAATGAACTTGTTTTGTTTGCTTGTTAGTTTTACAAGTATGTTTATTCATTGGTTGTGACTGATTGGACCTGGTATGATATTTGGTTGGATCGGGTACCATGCCTGGTACGGGAATTACTAATGGTTGTCTCGGGTACCACTCCTGGTACGGGAATTACTAACGATTGGCTCGGGTACCACGCCTGACATAGAAATTCATAATAGTTGGCTCGGGTACCACGCCTGGTACGGATTATGTTATTTGCAATTATTGTATTCTTTCGATGGTTCTATGAGTGGACTGGGTTGTATATTATTGAAATGTGATTGTTGCATATGGTCCATGAGAGGTCGGGTAATTATATTTGTGTGTTAGGTTGGTCTTGGTGTAGACCGGAGTCGCATGTTGAACATTTAGGTGTGGTTGGGGATCCTTGGTGGGTCCGGGCTATGTGAAAAGGGTTATATATATATGTTGTTTTTATTGAATATGTTAATGGTTGTCATTTGTTTTCATGTGGTTGATAAGATAAGGAAAGGATTTGTAGTCTGTATATTGTAGCTTATTACATGTTTGTTGTATCTCACTATGTTATGATTTACTGTTCATATTCTGCTTATTTGAAACTGACTGATGATCCTACCAGTACATGGCGGTTGTGTACTGATTCTGCCTTGCTTTTCTTTTGTGAGTACAGGCAATCTTCCGACGACTGACGCACGACCTCACTTGTAGTCCCAGCGTTTCTAGACATCAAGGGTGAATTGCTTCGATCGAGCTACCTTGGTTTTCTTTTCTTTAGTTATAGCCCACTTGTTTCGGGTTTAAACTCTTATTTATTTGGGGTTGCATCCTCGTATTCTAGACGTTGGTAAATTATTTTGGTACGATGACTTTCCGCAGGCTTTTATTTATAATAGTATTTTGAGACTTAAATGTTAGTTTACTTTATGCATTGGTTTTGAGCTGTTAGACTTGGTAAGTGTTGGGTCGGTTATGGTTCGCTCATCCGGAGGGTTTCGGGTGGGTGCCACTCACGGCGAGTCTGGGTCTTGACAATAGCGCACTAAATTAGTGCGCTATGTATAGTGCACTATCGGTTAACCTTTTGCTGTCTGAGCATGTTAATATAATACACTAATTTAATGCGCTATTCATATTTTGGTTACTTTTTGAAAACATATCATATATGATCACTTGTGAGATTTTCACACTCATTTAGGTTCCGGACTCCTTTTTCCAACATATTGAAAGAGGTTTAAGGATGTTGGGATTCTGTATGTGGGAACAATCATAGTCATTAGTGCGCTATGTATAGTGCACTATCGGTTAACCTTTTGCTGTCTGAGCATGTTAATATAATACACTAATTTAATGCGCTATTCATATTTTGGTTACTTTTTGAAAACATATCATATATGATCACTTGTGAGATTTTCACACTCATTTAGGTTCCGGACTCCTTTTTCCAACATATTGAAAGAGGTTTAAGGATGTTGGGATTCTGTATGTGGGAACAATCATAGTCATCCAATTATGAAGTCCCACAAAGACAATGACGCAACGTACGGATACTTTCTGACTTAACTATAAATTGCACATACTCCTGGATTCTTGGAATATCTTGCAATTTAGCAGTATGCTTCTTCAACTATGCCAGATTTTCCACGCTGGTAAAATTTCTTATATTATAGGTGTCAGAGGTTTGGAAATTTACTTTACAGCTGTGAATAAGCATTTTCCTTTACAGAAATAAAAGGAAATTTCCAATTCTTTTATTTTTGCAATATTTAAAGACTCATTAATCATTTCATTTATTAATTATTTAATTTCCAAGACGGACGTGAAACCATTTACTTAAACGAAGTTAATACTTTGAATTTGCAATTTAATTTAAAATAATGCAGCTGTTAGTTAAATTTTCCATATTTTAAATTTAATTACGAATTTACTATCTTTTTCCCCAATTTTCAATCTTTTTTTCTTCTTCCATCTTCTTTTTCTAGCCAAAACCCTAATTTCACAACTCCTTAAAAAAAATTGAAAGCAAGAAAAATTCCACTCTTTTTTACATTTCTGAAAATTAGTTTTCTTCTTTGAAACTCTGTGCTTTGCTCTGCAGTAGCAGAGAGTTAGCCACAGTTCAGAGTGTGTCAGTATGCATTCTAGAATCCACCACAGAAGTTTGTTTGTTCAGATGATCTTCAGATTCACTGAGTTTGTTTAGTTGGTGTTAGTTTCTGGGGTACTTTGTTCTGTTGTATTTTGTAAAGATTGTATTTTGATTGTGGTCAAAGAAAACAATCTTACTGTTTTAAGTTTTCAGTTCTTGCAAAATTTTGGTTGAAGTACTTAAAAGGTTTCAAGGTTTAGGGGTTTTGGATTTTTCACTTATTTGAATAGAGGAAAAAGGAGTTAATAGTCCAGGGGGCTACAGTTAGAGGTGTCAGCACGTTTTCTTGGTAGTTTGCTCTGTTGTATTTGAGAAAGATTGTATTTTTACTGTGTTTTTCTTTGCTCAAAGGACATTTTCTTGATTTGATCTTCTCAAGTTTGGGGTTTAAGTCCTTAATAGTTTTCAGGGTTAAGGGTTTTGAGTGTTTACTTGTGGGTCTATGAATGGAGGGCAAAGAAGGGATTAGTAGTTCTGGGGTTACAGTTAAAGGTAATGAAACTTCTGAAAACTACAAAATGGCCCCAAGGAATGAAACTACCAATGGCTTTACCGGAGCAACTGCTGCAGTTGTACCGGCAATGCCAATGAGTGTGGCAGCACCATCTACAGAAGTGAAGAAGAAGAGGGGAAGGCCTAAGAAATATAGACCAGATGGTTCTTTAAACACTGCATTATCACCAATGCCAATATCAGCTTCAATCCCACTTTCAGGAGATTTTTCAGGCTGGAAAAACAGTGGAAGTCGCCCCGTTGAATCCTTTCAGAAGAAGCAGAAGTTTGAGCTTGGAATTCCAGGTAAGAACTTTCCGTCTTCTATTGATTTAATTATAGAAGCTTGAACAGAGGTTATGATGTTTGATGTGTACCTTTATCTAATTTAAATGGTCAAAACACTGTCGAACAGTTATTTGTGACTACTAATATACAAAAATGCTGATGTAGAAATTTTTTTCTGAATTCTGTGTGGTTCTGCATTCTTCTTTACTGTCAAATTAAAAATAAAAAAGTTATAGCAAGTGTTCAACTCGGGTCCCATATCTAAAATTGGTCTCATTTTTGGCATTTATGATGCTGAAGTAAGATGCTGAATGAGGTTATATTTTTCCGCATCTATAGTTCAGTAGTTTTCTGGAGGAGAAGCAGTATGATGCAGACAGCAAATAGTGCATACCAGATGGAATGAATTCTAATAAGCTTATGTGGTCACACTCTGTATCTTTACCCAATTTTTGTAGGAAACATGGTCATGAAACATAATAAAGAACTAAGTGAATTTTAATGAAGAAGCTCATTACCTTTTCAAAAGGATAAGAAGGCATGTGATTGTATAGGTTACCTGATGCATGAGATGCACATGCTCGGTTTGAGTGTTGGTTATTTTGCAAGACAGAACAAATACAGATTTTGAAAATAAGTTATGTGGTTAAAACTATAAAAGTTATTTATCAATCTAATAATGCTATAGGTCATAGCACTGCAGTAGAAATGAACTAATGTTATTTTGTGTGGTTAAAACTATAAAAGTTGTTGTAAAGTTTTTAACTTAGCATCTTTACTGGTGTTAAGTTTTTTAATACAATGTTATTTTATGTGGTTAAAACTCTAAAAAAAAATTATCAATCTAATAATGCTATAGGTCACAAAACTGCAGTAGAAATGAATAAAATGATGTAACAAAGCATGGATCTGATGCAAGCAATGTTCTGTCATCTACTATCCTAGAAGAAATTCTGATTCTGATGTAGATATTATTTGAACTAGCAAACAAGTAATAACAATGAAAAGATTCTCCTTCTCATTGCTGAACAACTTATATCACAGTTATTTACTTCACCCTGATAAAAGTAATATCCTTTTACTACCTGATTTTCCTCAAGGGTTCTTTCTAATTTTAATGATACTAACAGGTGCCTTCGGTGGCAGTATATTATAGTCTATGCTCTCTGAGTGATAACAAGAGAATCAGTATGCAACAGTTATAAATATATTTTATCATTAAAGTATGCAAAAGTTAGAATTTTCAGTTGACACAGAATATGCTAAATTGGCATTGGGAAACTAGAATTCAAGTGGATGTGGAAAATAGTTAAATAAAAAAGGAAAACAGATAGACTTCTTTGTGATATCCTGTTTCTGAAGTAATCTGTTTAGATATCTTGTTCATTTTATTTATAGGAAGCTTAATATTATTCGCTTAAATTTCAGTTTTGTATTATGTTGAAGGTTTGAGTTTGGTTGAGCTATTATTGAACTTGTATTTGATTTCCTTAGGGGAAAGGGTGGCGTATTCTGCTGGTGCAAATATATCACCACAAGTGGCATACTCTATTGGTACAAACTTTACACCGCATGTGATCACTGTTAATGCTGGCGAGGTATGCATTATCTGTCAGTGTTTCATATTCTTACTGCTATTCTACTATTTTCTAAAGCTTGCTTTATATTTAGGTAGTTTTATTTATAGGCATAAACTTAATGCACTATGTCAAGAGTGAAATTGCTCTGCACTCTCGCCATTAAATTACTTGTTAAACCTCTAAGAACTTTGGATCTAGTTAGTTTCTTGTAACAATGACTGCTCTTTTGTTGTCCACATCTTCACCGATGCTTCGTAAACAAAAATGTAAAGTAGCAGACTAGAGAAAAAAGGTATTCTGTGACACCTATGTATGTCTATGTAAACATATATTGGTGGACGATTAAATTAAAATAGGTAGGCCCCTTCCTCCTTGTGTCTTTCTTTTTCCATACGTTGAGAGGGATGGGAGGGTTCTGAAGAGAAGATGGGCTCAACCGTGCTTAACTAGAGGGTAGCAAACCCGGTTTCTATAATCCATCGTTATCTATAAAGCAATACTATATGTAATGTAAATATCCCTTTTCTGCTGTCAAGTGAAAAATTGTCTGAATGCCAACTTTTGGGGAAAGGGAAGTCAAAGAGGACATTAGTTAGGAGAGGTAGTTTTAACTTCTGTATCATAATAGCATATCGTAGAATTGCTAACTGAATAACCCAACATATGCTTAATTCTATCTGCTATCATCAAAAAGTAGGTTTCTACCTTCACAATTATGTATCTGCAGATTTTATAGGAATGCTCTTGTTTTGTGTGGCTGAGGGGTTTGGTGTACAACTAGCAGATATCTCAATGTGTGGAAGTCGACATCTTTCTTAGGCTGTAAAGAAGCTGCTTTTCCTATGCTGATTTCTGTCTTTTTTAAAATGGAACTGGTGCATGGTTTCCAAAGTCTATAATTACCATTTCAGCATCAGAGGTTTTGGGAGTATGGCCTTTTAAGGTTGAAAGACACCGAAATCTGATAAATGTTGGACGCAAGGCCTCTCTTGATATACCAAGGGTTCATTCTACAACTATAACAATTGTGCTTCAATCCAGAACTAGTATATACAGAAGTTAAATCAATATGTATATATATATGAATTTATTTTGTATACATATTAATGTGGTCTTGTCGTATCCAGGAATCTTAATAGGTTAGACAATAGAAAGAGTTTGAAAAATTTAATTGAATGGTCATTAGCTCTTTGTTTGTGGAGCATCACACTGAAAAATAAAAATAAAGCACTGGATCAGGTAGAACCTGAAGCTTATAGCGACATTACCACATTTATTTCCTAAATTATCACATTTGTTGACTTTGATAGTTTTTTAACTACCTAGAAATTTGTGATCACGGTCTACTTCCACCATATGGGTTTGTTAAACTGGTACTTTAGGTTGATAATTGTCAGTCAGAAAATTTTGTGAGTTCTTTTATTGAAATTTGATTTCTGTTCTTTCATGACTTTTGTACTATTTTGAGCTCATTAATATCAAAACGATTTCAATTTTCTGTATTAGGATGTCGCAATGAAAATTATTTCATTTGCTCAACAAGGGTCTAGAGCTATTTGTGTGCTGGCTGCCAATGGTGCAATTTCAAATGTTACACTTGGTCAACTTAATTCTTCTGGTGGAACTTTGACCTATGAGGTACTTTAGTTCTACAAATTTTATCTCCATGCATGGATGTGGTTAAATTGTAGTCAATTCTTTGCATATATTGTATATTCTATGTATTCTCCTCATGGAATAGAGCAATATATTGTATATTGTGCCGCTGTCTTGAAGCTCTGATTTCCTTTTCCCTTATACATACAGTCAATATGGAGAAATTTGTTGTTGTGCGAAGGCACTCTGCCTCCTCTGTATCTTTTCCCCTGCAGTTTGAACATTCTTGTATTGATAACTGCCATCCACATGTAAAATTTAGAGTTCAAGCATCATTGCCATCTTTGGTGAGACATGCCATTTATATTCAATTATATGTATCGATAAGTAGTGTCCCTTTATGCCATAGAACTAATCCAATGAAACAGTTGTAGGTAAACTTTCTTCCTTAGAGATAATGCCTTGTTATCTAACTTATGATTCATGATTAAATGCTTTTTGCAGGGTTGTTTCGAAATTCTTTCTCTGACAGGATCATATATGTATAGTGATAACGGAATAGCAAAAAGCAGATCTGGTGGGATGAGTGTGTGTCTCTCAGGCCCTGATGGTCGAGTTATTGGAGGTGGACTTGCAGGCGTGTTGATGGCAGCTGGCCCTGTTCAGGTTAGAATCGAAGTACTCGATGAATTTAGCTCAACTTTACTTGAAATACAATCTGAACATCTTGAGTGCATCAGGTTGTCGTTGGAAGCTTTATTCCTGGTCACCAGCTAGAGCAGAATCCCAAGAAGCAGAGGTTGGAGCATGCAGCTACTTTCACTGCTATCCCTGCCAATCAAATTTATGAAGAACAAACTGATGGAGCTTACACTGGACCAAGTACTAATTTTACTTCTCCGACTCCCTTTCCTGGGGATAACATGGTATCACTGAACTCCATACATACCTCAAGAATCTCCACGGTAGAAAACAATATTTCTATGCCCGGAGAGGAATCTAACGAGCAAAGTCCATCATCATAATTTAATCTGGTGTTGTATTATGGTGTATTCCTGTACCTTATTGGCTTATTTTTTGGCCTAGTTGGAACTTTAGGCTTACCATCCCTTTTGCGCGACAAATATTGAAGTGAGACTTACTTTCGAAGGATGTACTAGGGCATAATTTGTGTCAATTTAACCTAGAAGTTGCACACTTTTTGTAGGTTGGCATTGGGCTTTTGGCCAGTAGAAGCTGTTATATTACTGTTTTCTGTCTGCTGTGGTGCCATGTCGAAGCTTTTGCACGAATTACTCAAACATAGGTGATACTATGGGTGTGTTTTCTTTTTTTTGGTTGGTCAAAAAAATTGAAAAATGTTTTATTTAGAAAAATAAGCTTCTTGAAAATAAGGAAAATGACTTCTCTAAAATGAAGGTAGGAAAACAAGTTCCATTGTCTCCTCTTCCCCCTCACAATCACCCACCCCCACCCTAGCCCACCTCAATCCAACCCCACCACCCCCACACTCACCCACCCTGCCACCACCAACCCACCCCCCTCTCACCCCCCGCCCCCTCTTCCCACTTCACCCGCTCCACCAACCCCCACCTTCACTCATTCTCATAGTTTTGTTTTAGATAATATACAAATGGGTTTAGGATGGTATTATTTACTTGCATACCAAAAACAAGCAAATAAATAAGAAATCACGTGTTTTCCTAAAAAGAAAATATTTTTCATAGAAAACATTTTCCGCCGTACAAAACACACCCTATATTCCAAATAACGAGAGAAATAGGTGAATTTTCATAAGAAACACATCATAACAAGAAAATATCGGGAAATTGAACTCCTTTAGTTAATCTATAACATTTTAAGTCTACCCATATGAACATCAAAATATTGACGGGCTCAAACTAGTAGTCCAAAGTCCAAACAATGCTGTTTGATAATTCTATAAAAGCATAAAATGCAGGATTGGTCCTAGTCCATCAGAATCTTCAAATTACGTAAACCTATGCATTTCCTAGAACATGTACGAGGTTACATGCTAAATGAAAAAGTCCTTCGCCAAAAAAGATTCCCAACGGCAAACTGATCATCGTTAACATGGCATGCCGTAATTTTGATTGTCATTTGTTTGAATGTTTGAGGGATTTAGGATTTAAAACTTAATAGATTCAATCCGAGTAGAAAATGTTGGATTAATTTAAACTATTCAACCCATGCTAAGAATACAAGCTTGATATAGGAAGCTGAAGGCCGAATTTTCTTAAATACATCTGCCCTTTTCTATTTCCTTGTCATCTCCTCCAATTATAAGAGTGACAATTTCTATTTATTGAGGGTGTGTTCGATATGAAGGAAAATATTTTTCATTTTCTTAAAGAATATTTTTTAGAAAATAAGTGGATCTTTTAACTTATTTTTTTGTGTTTGGTAAGTAAGCAAAAATTATTATTTTAAAAGTATTTGTAAATAATTTAGACAAATGCTATGGTAGGTGAAAGTGGGGAGGTAGGGGTGTGGAATTGTGGGGATTAAGCATTATGGGGGATAGGGTGTGTTAGGATATACTATTAACTATGTGGTTTAGCTATAGTATTATATTTTTGTCACTATGTAAAGACTGATTATTTTATTTATTTGATTTAATAAAATTCCTATTAAATAGATCATTGTGCCTATATGTGTGTCTTTTACTTATATAATAGACAATTTAGTGTATGGAGTCTTTTGGCTCATACACGGAAGATTAAAATTGTCGGTCCTTATAAATATATGTTCACAATCGAAAATGAAGTTGGACAAACATCTTGATGATTGTAGCACAAGATTAGATATAATTTAATCTTGATTATGGGAGTGGTTCCATTCCAACTTCTTGTGCTAGTACTCTTTTCGTGTGTATTGAACGGGCCAAGTAGAAAAGCTTGTTTATGTTCTGAGTATTTATATAACATCTTCTCTAAAATCATTAAGTACTTATACTCTTAATCTTGATATAATTATTATGATCAATGTAATTTATTTGTTATCTTGATCTGTCAAAAGGTGAGACCCTAGCGTGGGTCAATATATTCCTGATAGATTGGACGATAATAAATCACATTTGTGAAATAATAATTAGTTGATAGAATCCATGTCTCGACCTTGAGATTGATGATACCCCTTTATGATTGCTTATAAGTTTTCATGTGAAAACCCTGGAGGTGGATTATATATATCCGTCACATGAAATAAATTAAGCATATTAATAAAGGATTAAATTAATCAATGAATTAAATTATCAGAGATTTAATTTAATTAATTGATATCGGTAATTCTAACCTAGGGAGTTAAATAAGTTTTAATGTTGGATTTTGAAATTAAACCGAGAAGTGCAATTATGAATTTTTGGTGGAATAATCTGTAATTTATTATGGTAGGATTAATTCATTCATTTACGAATTAATGCCATAATTGGAAGCCTCTAGTATTAAATCTGTGGTCCTTACTATACCAGATTAAATATATATATTTTGAAAAAATAAATAGAGGATTCTAGAAGCAGTTAAAAGTTTTTTTTTAACTGAGCTTCTAGACACGTTTCAAAATCAGAAACGTGAAGAATCTTTTTGTTGAGAGAAATACTCCCTCGCGTTTTCAACTATCTGTTGAGAAACGTAGATAAAAGGGAGCAGCCTCTCACAAAAGTGAATCATCTGTTTTATTCACATCATCATAGAAAATATATTGCACCCACTGAAGTAGAATTTGATTTTAGTAGAAGCCTGCAGACCTAGAGACTACTATTTTTGATGACCTTTGTGAAAGCTTCAACAGGTTAGTGAATCATATTCACGAATTTTATTTATATCATCTAGATTAATTGTAGGTTCTGTGATCCTGTGTATGCTTTCGCTGTCATAATTCTATTAGGGTGAAGATGGGGTGTTGGAGAGTAGGGAGAAAAGACACAATTAATGTAGAATGTTACTAGTAAAACTTATTTTTCTCATTTTTAAGAAATTTATTTTTCTATAGAAAATATTTTTCAAACTATTTGACAAATCAAACATGAAAAAATTAGAAACTATTTTCCTTCCTACTGTACCCACCCTAAAGTCATGATATCCATATTATCCGTTTTATCCGTCGATTAATCTATTTTATATCATGTAAATACGAGAGAATCTGATATTTTGTTCATTTTTTTATTTCACACTTTTTCGACCCATTCATATCCAATAAAATTCGGCTGTTTTCCGCTTCTAATTGTCTCACGTGAAGTGGGACGAAGGGAGTAGTTCAAAACGTTTTTCAACTAATATGTCATAGACAGTGACTGCCACTGCACCTGCTACCAAGGTTTACATTTAATTACATTGTCATAAGTTTCGTTATTATTGGAGTATGAAAATGCAATTAGCAACAAGACGTGTACTCAAATATTTAATGGCTGAGATTGATTCTCTCTCCTCCTTTTTCAACAAGTCAGGAGAACTGGACAAGAAATTATTGCAGAATAATCACCCAAGATTGTTAGAGTATTTTAGATGTTTAATTGATTGAAAAGCAAATCAGAAAGGTGGTAATTAAAGAAAGGATGAAGACGCATATAAAAGCAAATCTGCAATAGTGACGGCTGCAAGATTTCATTGGCCCAAAAGTTGATAAAATAAAAGCTGGTAGCTAAAGAAAGGATGAAGACAATCCATCCTTATACAGCATGACCATGAAAGGTTCTAATAAAAATTAGACGAACTCCACTTACTTATTTTTTTATGCAGCAAATTGATTCGTTATTTTAATCATAGAATGCTCAGGGTCCATATTCAATAGTTGCAATTTGTTTTCATCCCTAGTCATTCTTGTAACATGAAGGATAATGTTGTTGCGGAGTAAATATCTTAAAAGATCACTGAACTTTGAAGAATTATCTTGTAAAATTATGGAAAAAGTACATGCATATCACATAGAAACAAACTATTTATAACTAAATACTACCTTACAAAAAATACCTCCTAACTAATTATTGAAAATGCCTCCTTCCCTTGTACTTTTGTAGTTGTATTTAGGCCTTTTCTTTTTTATTTCTCAACTTCTTCTTTTTTTCTTTTTTTCTCCTTTTTTTCTCATTTTTTTCTTTATTTTTTTTGTTTCTTTGTTCATTTTATTTTTTTCTCAAATTATGTTATTTTTATATTTTTTACACCATAATCTTATTCATCCTCATTTTTTACTCTCATTTGTTCTCCTTTTTGGTTATTTATTTTTTATTTCTCTATTTTTTTATATTTTTTTTCTTTTTCACTACTCTTCTTTTTTTCTCATTTTTTCTTCTTATTTTTTTCTCCTTTATTGTAATTTATTTTATTCACAAATCATGTTATTTTTTATTTTCTTTTTTTCATCATAATTAATTTTGGCTCCTTTATTTTCGTATTTTTTTCGTATTTTTTTCGTTTTCTCTTTGTTTTTTAGTTTTTTATATCTTGTTCCTTTTCTAATTTTTATTTTTTCTTCCATATTCTATTTTTATTTATGATTTTTTTGCTCTTTTTCATTATTCTTTTTTTTATATAACAATAAAAGATAACTGATATAGTAAAAATTCGTTCATATTTTTTATTTTTTCTACTAATTTTTTTTCATTTATTTCATCATTCTTTAATTTTTTTCTCCTTTTTCGTTCATTTATCTGTTCTTCTCAAATCATATTATACATTTTTTATCATAATCTAATTTCAAACTCAATTTAGCTTCTTTTTTATTTTTTGTTTTATTTTGTTTATTTTTTATTTTTTCTATTTTTTTTTTTTTAAATCTTTTATTTTTTTTCACAATCTAATTTTGTTCACACTCATTAAGATCTGCCCAATCTTTCAGTCTGACACTTTTCAGTCCTTCATGACACCATCACAGTTCATGACACCATCACAGTATATCGATATATTGTGATGGTATCATGGAGAACTGTTTCAGTCTTTCAATGAGACACTCCTTAGTATACCATCACAGTATATCTATATATTGGAATGGTATCATCCATCAATGAGACAATCCTCAGTACTCTGTGATATCATCACAATATATCTATATATTGACGTGGTATCATAAATAACTATTTTGGTCCTTCAATGAGACACTACTCAGTATACCATCACAGTATATCTATATACCGGTAGTATATCTATATACCGGTATGGTATCGTGAAAGACTACTTTAGTCCTTCAATAAAACACTTTTCAATTCTTTTTAATACCATCACAATATACTCATATACTATCATGGTTGAGGTTTGCTTCAGGCCTCAATGATACCATCACAGTATATCTATATACTGCCATGGTATCATTGATGTCTGCCTCAATCCTTAGTGAGACCTCTATGATACCATCACAGTATATCTATATACTGTCATGGGTATCATTGATGTCTGCCTCAATCCTTAGTGAGACCTCTATAATACAATCATAATATATCTATATACTGACATGGTATCATGGAGGACTGTTTCAGTCCTTCAATGAAACATTACTTAGTATACTACTACAGTATAACTATATAGTGGAATGGTATCATCCATCAATGAGACAGTCCTTGGTCGTTTATGATATAATCACAATGTATCTATATATTGGCTTGGTATCATGAATAATTCTTTTAGTCATTTAATGAGACACTACTCAGTATACTATCACATTATATCTATATACTGGCATGGTATCGTGGAGGACTACTTCACACTTCTCAATCCTTCATGGTATCATTGAGGTTTGCTTCAGGCATCAATGATATCATCACAATATATCTATACATTATCGTAGCTGGTATCATTGATGTCTATTTCAGTCCTAATTGAGACCTCTATAATACCATCATAGTGTATCTATATACTAACATAGTATCATTGAGGTATGCTTCAGTCCTTCATGAATGAGACACTCCTTAGTATACCACCATAGTATATCTATAAACTGGAATGGTATCATCCATCAATGAGACAGTCCTCAGTCCTCTATGATACCATCACAATATATTTATGTATTGGCATAGTATCATGGATAAATGTTTTAGTCTTTCAATGAGACACTACTCAGTATACTATCATATATATATTGACATGGTATCGTGAAGGACTACTTCAGTCCTTCAATAAGACACTTCTTAATCCTTCATGATACCATCATAGTATATTCATATACTATCATGGTATCATTGAGATTTGCTTTAGGTCTCGATGATACCATCACAATATATTTATATAACATCGTGGTATCATTAATATTTGTTTCAGTCCTTCAGTAGGACCTCTATGATACCATCACAACATATCTATATACTGACATAGTATCATTGAGATATGCTTCAGTCCTTTATTTATTATTGGGTTAATTTATTAATTTTTATATTTTGATTATTCTAAAAATAGTTAGATAATATCTTTATTTTTATATTTTATTTTATTTTTCAAAAGAAACAATAAAAAAGAAAATAATATATCAAAAATAAAATATATATTTCTGCTAATTTAGATTTATTTAATAAGTTAGTAAATTTAATATTCTTTTTAAATTATTTCTTATTATAATCTAATTAATTAATTATTTTTATATTTTATTAGTTAAAAAATAATTAATTAATAAATTTATTTTTATTTATATAAAATAAAAACATAACACAAAAAAATTACAAAATATATGGGGGGAAATCTAGAAAGAGACAAAAAATTAAAAAGAAGATAAACTAAGTAACAAAAAAGAGAAAAGATAGGAATTATTTATTTTAAATTTTAATAATAAACTAGTAATTTTTTTTATTTTTTTTTGTAATTTAATTATTTTGTTGTAATTTTTATTTATTTTCTCTATTAACTAGGTGAGAACAAAAGTTTTTTTTTCTAAAAAATAATAATTTATGCACAGACTCAATTACTAATTTATACTACTACTAAATTAATTAACTATTACTTAATTAACAAATATAAAAATAATAAGAACTCAATAAAAGAAAAACACTATTTAATGAAGAAGAAGAAGGGGGGAGCAGGGTACCCATCATGTCCCCCAAAAAGGAGACTAAATTAAAAAGGGGAGAAATGCATCCAGCAGGCAAACACGGAAAGGGGGCATAAGGGGTAAATAATTTGAGTCATTTGGATAAAATTGGAGTTAGTAAGAGAGGGGGCATATGGGTGTAAGTAATTTAGGTTTTGGGTCTATTTAGTGTATTTTTCCCTAAAGTTGAATATCTTTATTTTGTATCAAAAAAGTCATTCAACTTTGAGTTATTCTTTTATGAAATCACTCAACTAAATTTATAATAAAAAGATACTCTAACATGATAAAATAAATTATTTTTTATGTCATATTAATTTTGAATCTCATGAATAAAATAAAAATTTTAAAAATACATATCTTACACCCGACCTACCGACAATCTCGTAATTATTAAAATTATAAGTATAGAAATTTATACTCTTTAAATTTATTTTTTTCGCAATAAAAAATCCAACCTCCAAATGTCGATTTGCATTTCTTGATTTTTGGTGCTAAAGATTTTATTTAAATATAATTAAGAGTGTGTAGGTGTATAAGATCTTGATTTCTTTTAATTTTTTTTTTAAATAGACTACATTTTTTCTCTAATCAAATAAAAGAAAATATTAAATTATAAATAGAGAAAGTAAACACACAGGCACACACCAAAAAAAGAAACAAAAGAAATAAGTGTAACTGAATTACTTTTTAATTTATTTATTTCTTATGAGATTTTCTTATTGATTTTTTAAAAAAATGTGTTGCTTTCCGTCAAATCTTTCCTTTATATGTTTTTCTTCCTTTTTTTAGTATTATTTTTCTTTTTATGATAACTCCAAAAAGATTATTCCTCCTTTTGAAAAGTTACAATTATGGATCAAGCGTAAGATATGAGTTTTTAAAAAAATTATTTTATTGTGAGTTTCACGTCTACATGATAACAAAAAAAAATTACTTTATTATGTTAGACTTTTTTTTTTATGATAAATTTGATTGAAATATTTTATAAAAGAAAAAACTCAAAGTTGAATGATTTTATTGATATATAACAAAGTTTAATGATTTTACAAGATAATTTCTCATAATTTAGTGATCTTTTGAGATATTTACTCTATTATTACGTAATTAATAATACATGAAAATGATCTCTTATGACCATTTACAGGTTGAATAGAAGAAATAATATTTTCAGATCTTTTAATAAAAATAAAGATCTCTTATTGTAAACATGAAAATTTCTTGTAAAAAGACATAAAACTAAAATAAGTTTGTAAAAGGCTAAAAGTCAAATCTCCTCAAACTAAAAATAAATAAATATGCAGGATACATAAATATACGAAGAAGTGATCTTTTATGACCACTTACAAATTGAATAAAAGAAAATGACCTATTTAAATCTCTTACATATAGAAAATCTCTTATGGATAAAAATAAAAATTTCTCATAAGAAGAACACAATATTAAAAATAAATTTATAAATGACTACAAAATCAAATTTCTCTAAATATACACGACACCAAGATGGTGACGTATATACCGAAGCTTCTTTATCAAAACAAACCGTACACATTTTAACGGAAAATGGTAAAAAAAAATGCTCTTTTAAATTATGTAAAATTGAACAAAAATATCCTCCATTAATAATTTGATCCAAAAATATCTCTATTGTTACTTTTGGGGTCAAAAATACTCCTTTTTCTAGTAAACGTATTATTTTTTAAAACACATTATATGTTTAATAAAATATTATTTTTCAAGAACTTTTTTCTTCTTTTTTTTAAAAATCTCTTTTACTAATATAATAGTAGAAAGTAATTTTTTTTCTTCTTAATTTTCTTTTATCAATTAAAATAAAATTACCTCATATACCTTTTTAACTGATAATATAGGTCATATATATAAGATCATAGTAACCTCATCATTAATTTTTATTTAGATAATGATTTTTTTTAATAAAGTAAAAAATATTTTTATTTCTTAATCTTTTCCGAATTGAAGTATAATAAACATTTGCTAATATATTCCTTGATTTGAAAGTTAATATGAAAAAAGGGTAACAATAACTCCACCGATGATATTTTAAAGATATTTTGTGATTTGAAGCAATGTAATAAATTTTTGTGTTTTATGGCATTATGTTTATCGTATCTTCACTTTGAAACCAATGATTATATTAGCAAATGCTTATCCTTCTTCAATTCAAAAGTTATTGAGAAATAAAAATATTTTCTATTTTATTAGGAAAAAGAGTATTCTTTATCATTATCTAAAGGTAAATTAATGATGGATCACCACGATCTTATATATATAAAATTTAATGATGGGTTAGAATATTTTTATTAGAAAAATAATGTATTTAAAAATAAAAGAAACAATATGTTTATTAGGAAAAGAACAGTTTTGATCCAAAGTAACAATAGAGGCGTTTTTGGACCTTAGTATATAGGCAAAGACATTTTTGAATCAAAGTATTGACGATAAAGATATTTTTGGATCAAACTATTAATGAAGAATATTTTTATTCAATTTTACATAATTTAAGAGTATTTTATCCTTTTTCGTATTTTGTATAACCCTATATATAAATGATACCATTGAAGAGCCATCTGAAACAAATAAACTTCGTATTTTCAAGGAAGTTCAAGTTAAAGGTATAGTAATTGACCTTGATCAGGATAGTGATCAAATCAAAAATCAAAAGGTAGCCTGATCAAGTCAAAAATCAAAAGGTGTTACAGAATGGATTCATAGAAGACAAGCCAGAATCAAGCAACAGAAGAAAAAGGAGGATCAGAAAGAAGAAGAATATCAGATTCCCAAAATTAAGCTCAAAACTGTAAGGAGTTGTTTGGTACGTAGACCAAATATTCTCAGGATAATAGTCTTGGCATTATAATTCTAGGACTATTTTATACCATATGAGAGGTGGTATTAAATAATTCCATATTGGGTGAGATAAGATGAGATATCCCAAAACTAAGTTTGGTATTAGACTTATACCATGTTTGCTTGATGATAAAAATTAGTCCAGGAATAAATTTATACCATCAACCAAATATGATATAAATTTAGTATCAAACTTAACCATAAGATATCCACCTTATCCCGCGTACCAAACGACCCCTAAGGGTGAGAAAATCTAAAATCAAATTCCCAAAATTAAGCCCAAAATTATGTGGCTGAAAAAGTCGAAATTTGTTATGCCTGGTAAATAATAAAAAGTACCTATATGTTTAATAATAATATAGAGTCTTATTTAATTAGTTGTGGAGTGTTATTTTTCCATGGTCAAAGGGGCAAATATACCTCTTAATTTTGTGATTTAGAGCGAATATATTGCTCGTTAAAAAAGTAATGCGTATATATCATATCTTTTAACAAATAGTGCATATTTATCTTTACCGTCTAACAAATGAAGCATATTTACCCTTTCATTCATATTTAATTTTAAAAAAATAAATTCCAAAATTAGTTTTTTAATTTCAAAAATATCATGTGACTTTAAAAAAATTTCTTACCCATTTATTTTTAGCCCTTCAGATCTGACCCCACTAAAAAAATCACTTCCTCTTTTATTCAGATTTGATCCAAACTCATTATGACTGAGTAGAAGAAAGGTTGAGATTTTTTTATTTGTGTCGGGTTTGAAGGGGTAAAGAAAAAGGGTGATGTAAGTTTTTAAAGCCATGTGACCTTTTTGGAATTAAAAAAAATAGTTTTAGAAATTTTTTAATTCAGTAAGCATAGGTTTGTTAACAAAAAAGGTAAATTTACACCTTTGTTAAACAACAGAGGTATATATGCACTATTTTTTTAATGAATAATATATTCATTCTAAATTTCAAAGTTGAAGGGTATATATGCCCCTTATTCCTTTTTCCATTAAAAAGGATTTTCAAATTTTGCTCTGTATAATTAATTTGAATTAGAGTTTGTTATCAGGAAAATACATGGAGTGTCCCTCAAAGTGAGTGGTCTTCAATTTTTGCCTCCCATAAGAAAAGTCTTTAAAGAATATTTTTCCTTCCTTTTTATGTACAGAACAAATACATTTTTGCCCCTCTACACCACAACTCTCCATGTTAATTTGTCTCTCAACTTTTAATTTTCAATTTTCCTTTTTATTTTATCTTTTTTATCTTTTTTCTCAATTTATTTTTAATTCTCATTTTCTTTTTTCTCAACCTTTATTTTTTGTTCTTTTTTTTCTTTTTTTTTTCTCACAATTTTTATTTTTTTGTTCTTTTTTTTCTCAACCTTTCTTTTTGTTTTCTTTTTTTTTTTCTTCTTTTTCTCAACTTTTATTTTTTCTTTTTTTCTAATCTTTTTTTTTTCCTTTTCTCTTTTTTTCTTCTCTTTTTTTCTTTTTTCTTAACCTCAATTATTTTTTGCTAATGAATAAAAAGTTGGATAATCCGCAAAGAGGATCTTTTTTCTTTGAAATCGAAGTAAACTTAAGAGCGTGCTTTGTTATTTGGAAGTCCTTTGGAATAAGTCTTGCCTCTAAGGCAAATGTTATAGAACATCTCATAAATCAAGACACAATGAGGTAGTGTCAAGCCTTGCTCGTGGGGCATAACTTGTTGTTTGAAAATTCTTGAGCTAAGTCTTGCCTCTAAGGCAAGAGTTATAGAGCATCTCATAAATTAAGACACAATGAAGTAGTGTTAAATCTTGCCCATGGGGCATAAACTTATTTTTTGGGAGGCCCTTGGGCTAAGTCTTTCCTCTAAGGCAAACGTTATGGAGCATCTCATGATCAAGACACAATGTGCTAGTGTCAACTCTTGCCCATGAGGTGTAACTTGTTGTTTGAAAGTCTTTGAGCTAAGTCTTGCCTCTAAGGCAAGAGTTATAGAGCATCGCATAAATCAAGACACAATGTGGTAATGTCAACTCTTGCCCATGGGGTGTAACTTGTTATTTGGAAGTCCTTAGGCTAAGTTTTGCCTCTCAGACAAGCGTTATAGAGCATCTCATAAATCAAGCACAATGTGGTAGTGTCTACTCTTGCCCATGAGGCGTAACTTGTTGTTTGAAAGTCCTTGGGCTAAGTCTTGTCTCTAAGGCAAGAGTTATAGAATGTCGCATAAATCAAGACACAATGAGGTAGTGTCAAGTATTGCTCTTGGGGGGCATAACTTGTTGTTTGAAAATCCTTGAGCTAAGTCTTGCCTCTAAGTCAAGTGTTATAGAGTATCTCATAAATTAAGACACAATGAAGTAGTGTGAACTCTTGCCCATGGGGCGTAACTTGTATTTTTTGAGAGGTCCTTGAGCTAAGTCTTGCCTCTGAGGCAAGTGTTATAAAACATCTCATAAATCAAGACACAATGTACTAGTATCAAGTCTTGTTCATGGGGCGTAATTTGTTGTTTGGAAGTCCTTGAGCTAAGTCTTGCCTCTAAAGCAAGAGTTATAGAACATCTCATAAAAAATAAATGTTGATAAAAATGATTAAAAAAAAAGAGAAAAGAAAATTAAAAATCAAAGAAAAAATAAATAAATAAAGATTGAGAAAAAAAAGGAAAAAAACGAAGAAAAAAAAGACAAAACAAAAAATAAATGAAAAATAAAGGTTGAGAAAAATGAAAAAAAATAAAAAATAAAATTTAAAGAAAAAATAAAAAGGAGAAAAGAAATAAAATTGAGAGGTGAAAAGGAAAAAAATAAAGATTGAGAAAAAAAGAAAAAAACGTAGAAGAAAAAATAAAATAAAATAAAATAAAAAAATAAAGATTGAGAAAAAAGAAAAAAAAGAAAAAAGAAAAAATAAAAATAAAAAAGAAAAAATATAAAAGTTGAGAGGCAAATGATCATGAAGAGTTGTTTAAAAATATTTGAGGTATAGAGGGGCAAAAAAATAGTTGTTCTATAAATAAAAAGAAGGAAAACTATTTTTGTAAGACATTTCTTGTGGGAGCAAAAAATGCAAAGCCACTCTCTTGAGAGACATTTGTGTAGTTGTCCCGTTTGTTATGACCTTATATTGGGCCGTAGATGGAGGAGCTTTCTTTTGCTATATTGTGGGACATTTGTTACATATTGTAATAAACTCAGCATAGTAGTATCTGGCCATACCATATATGATGTCCATACCTTATAAATGACTCAACATGAGAGAAAAAGAACTTCAATCCCCCATTGGAAATTATGGAATCTCAAGTAAGCTCAAGAATAAAGAAACTTCTTCTAGTCATCAATTGTATAATTCTAGCTGTAGGAACCTGTGGTGGCCCTTTGGTCATGCGTCTTTACTTCATCAAAGGAGGCAAAAGAATTTGGCTATCAAGCTGGGTACAAACTGTTGCTTGGCCAATCAATTTCATCCCGTTAGCCATCTCATACATCTACCGTTGCAAAAACAAGGACGACAATAACAATAATAATACGACCAAGCTCATTCTGATGACTCCCCGAATTTTCGTGGCCACTATTGGGATTGGAATTCTACAAGGATTTGCAAACTACTTCTATTCTTACGGCATAGCCAAATTACCCGTCTCCACTAGCGGACTTCTCTTTGCTACGCAACTTGCTTTCACTGCCTTCTTTGCTTTCTTTATAGTGAAGCTGAAGCTCACTTCTTACTCCGTTAACTCGGTGTTTTTGTTGACGATTGGTGCAGTGGTTTTGGCCCTACGCTCCGGTGGTGATCAACCGGTGGGAGAGCCGAAGAAAGAGTATATTTTAGGTTTTATCATGACCCTAGCAGCTTCTGCTTTCAGTGGCCTTATTTTTCCTTTGGTGGAGTTGATATACAAAAAAGCACAACAAGCTATCACTTACACACTTGTTTTGGAGTTTCAAACCGTGTATTGCTTTGTTGCTACTTTGCTTGCAACAATTGGGATGATCATAAACAAGGACTTTCAGGTCTCTCTCATTCTCTTTCCTCAATTTGAATATTCTCTTCATATTTATCAAAGGCGATAAAATCAACCCATGAAAAGATGATTTGCCAATTCGCTCAAGTTTGAGCGGGTCATTAATTTTAGCCTAACCCATTTTAATATATAAAAATTGGACTGATATGTAGCCAAGGTTGACCCACAAAATTTTTGTCAAAATATTTTAAAAAGGACATTTCTTATTTGATATGATAAGGAAAAATAGCTATATTATCGGTACGAAAAGGGGTAAAACTATCCTTGAACTACTCGAAATGGAGCAAACATATCTTTCGTTTCATTTTAGGCTCAAAAATATCTTTGTCATTAACAAAAGAGACCATAAACACCCTCCAACTTAACAACCACACTTAACCTCGTGACATGACATCCACGTGGCCATCCAACTAGGACAAGGCCACTCCACATGGCTGCCACCTAGGGGCTAGGATCCACCTAACCTCAATGGTGTTCTCCAGATCTTACAAGTTTATTTTGTGAGTATTTTATGGTGCAATTTTTTTTCAAAATGGAGCGATCAAAGCAAAGAAAATGGAGATACTACTAGTAATTCTTTGGCACTGTACAAATGAAAGCTACTGCATCATTGCAAACAAAGCCATATCAATTTCACGTAAAATCAGTAAAAAAAAAGACACATCATATTTTTATTTTTTTTGTTTAGCCAAAGAAACTGGGATCATAGCCATTGCTGGAAGTAGCAAGGATATAATAAGCAACATTATGACCAATAGATCCCCAAGCAAGAACATCAATAATATTGAAACCAACTAACTGGGTCATTCGATTTGAGCAAACTTATATACTCCTTAGCCCTAGCATCTCCTGCCTCAAAATGCGAAATTCCGTTCTGGTTTGGCACCTGTTTCGCCACATTTTCTCTATGGAAATTGACAGAAAAAAATTGATAAAATTTGAAAAAAAGATTGCACCATAAAATACTCACAAAACAGCTTGTATGATCTGGAAAACACCATTGAGGTTAGGTGGATCCTAGGTGGTAGACATGTAAAGTGGTCTTGTCCTAGTTGGATCGCCACGTGAATTTCATGTCATGAGGTTAAAGTGACTATTAAGTTGGAGGGTATTTGTGTCTCTTTTATTAACGGCAAGGGTATTTTTGAACCCAAAATAAAATGGAGGATATATTTGCTCTATTTGAAATAGTTCGAGGATAATTTTGACCCTTTTTCGTTAAAAAAAGAACAAATAAAAAATAAAATTTAGTAAGAATTGAGTGGGTTTCGTTATGACCCCCTTTTAGGCCATTTAATATTAATCCAACCTATTCAGCCCAAATAACTTTTAACCACTAATTTATTAACTCAACACATTAATTGACCAATCCAAATCTCGTCCAACCCGACTATTTCACACCCGTGATATTTATCTTCTCTATTATTAGTAAATATGTTTGACTTCAATGAAATTTACAATGAATTTAAGTTTCATGCACTAATATACACTAACAAATATTAACTGGTAATCTGTGGTAATAATCTGATAAATATATTAACTAATTTGCTATAATATAGTTTATATTGAGATTAAAATAGTAAGGTGTCATGTAGAAGATGATAAAATTCGAAAGATACATAGAAATTTAGTATGGAGTTAATGTCCAAGAACACATATAAACTATTATTTTTACGCAAATTTCATACCTCAATTATTCATTATTCCTTTACCTACCTAAACTATCACTATCAATATTAAAACATACCTCAAAGCTGACTAGTGAAAACAATCACCAATAGGTGCGTGAGAACTTAATTTGTCCATAAAATTTATTCACATGACTAATTAAGCTAACTAGTTTTAAATGTTTTCTTTTCCATTTAATTCATTTACCCCCCCCCCCCCCCCACCTCCCTCCCTCTTCATTTCTCAGTCATTCAATTTTTTTCCTTCACTTCTTCTTCTTTAATCAAATTTTCTCCTTTTTCTTTCACTAGACTAGATTTTGTTCCCTTTTTTTTCATTAGTCATATTTCCTTCTTCTTTTCTTCAAAATGATGGTGAATATCTTTGGCAATTGTGGACAGCCTGCAGCGATAAGAATTAAATACGGAACCCTAAATTTTAATACGAAATCAGTCAATATTTTTAGACGAGGGGAATAACACTACCTTTTTTTATATATAAAATTAGTGTCTAACGTAAAATCTAAGATGAAATCAAAGTTTAATGGGGGCAAAATAAAGCGGGGACAAGGGTTTAGAGGCACAAATCACGGTCCGAGAAGAAAGAGACTTGATTTTGATTATCATAGATGGCCCATCAGATTTTTACATCTGACATGGTTACACTTTTACCCAAAAATATTTAATGTCCCCCTGCCCCTTACCCCCCCTTAAGTTTTTAACTAAATTCTAATTATTTTATTTCTGCATTGGTGAAAATATATTTCTACGAGGAGTGTCACATGACACTTTTTTTTAAACAAAAAGTGAGTGTGCACCACACACACCAGCAACATTTCATCTTGATGTGTTTTAACGTTTAATACATAGATAGTGATAGTTTAGGTAGGTAAAGGAAACAATAAATAATTGAGGTATGAAATTCGTAAAAAAAATGATAGTTCATGTGCGTTTTTGATCATTATTTTTCGACGTAGTGATTCACTACTATAAAAGAGAATACAAAAAACATATTGAGATGATAGTTCTCTCCATCAACAACATATTGTTAAGTGAAAATGAATGATCCTCAATTAATAGAAGTCCAAAAAAAATTTCTCCAAAAAGAGAATTAGCCAAATATAAAACATTTATGATTTTTTCAAGGTGTAAAACATACTTTGCAGGCAATTTCAAGGGAGGCAAAAGCATTTGAACTTGGAGAAGGCAGATATTATGTTGTGATAATATGGAGTGCAATAATTTTGCAATTCTACTTCTTAGGCACTATTGGAGTCATCTATTCTGCTTCTTCTTTGGTATCTGGCATTCTGATATCTGTTCTTCTTCCTGTCACTGAAGTTTTAGCTGTTTTCCTTTACGGTGAAAAGTTCAATGCAGAAAAAGGAGTCTCTCTTGCTCTTTCTCTCTGGGGATTTGCTTCATACTTTTATGGTGATTATAAAGAGAACAAGAATAGAGAAAATAATCAATCTCAAGAAACAGAGATGACTGATAAAATTTGTACCCCGTGATTGAAAAGGCTTCTTATTCTTATAATTACATGTCGAGATTAATACAAGCTATTGTATAATTATACATTGGAATTTGTTCAAGTTGAGCAATTGTGATCGAATTATTGAGAAAACAGCTATGTTTAATTCGAAGAAAATAATCAAAGTCTTGGTGAATATCATAAATTTCAGAATTTAATTGGCTTACTTGAAATTTAATTAAGAAAGCACATGTATACGAAAAACTTTAAAACCTTGAAAAAAAAGAAGAAAAATCATGGCTATTATCAACTGCTGCATTTGTATATTAGTCATGAAGGGGATGTTACTCATCAAGGTGATCCCTTTCCCCGTTTTTATGATTGAATTTTCTTAGGATTTAATCATCATATATATTAGGGATGACAATAAAGCGGGTTAGAGTGGAACATGTCTTGATTTGCTAAAATTTTGATGCATCCTCAACTGCCTTGTTTAGCATCTTTTAAAAAAATTGCCTGCCCTGTCCCATCCCATCCCGTTTATATTATTCTTTCTTCTCCTCTTTATTTCTAGTGAGCTAAAGAAAATAAAATTTTGAATAGACAATTAAGTCTCATTTCTTCGTTTAGTCCGGAGCTTAAAGGGTAATTTTTTTCACCAAAAATTTTAAAAAGGTAACTAAAATTTGAAAGAAACCAAAAGGGCAAAAGCATGGGACATCCCACGCCTTAGTGCATTCGTTAACGGATGCCGTTTGCGAGTTTTTTTTCCTTTAGCAAGGCGTCAGGGGTCACACGCCTTGAATAAAAAAAAATTGATTTAAAGCGTGCGATACCACACGACTTGAACTGTTTTTCTCAACATTAAACAATGTATTTAAGTGGAATAAACAAAGCCAACAAGTTCCAATTATCTAAATCTGTCAGCAACCTATTAGAAAACTTAATTAACGTAAACTGAGTATACAAGGAACATACTCTAGGGGTGTTCACGGGTCGATATGGATCGGTTATTGATCAAAATTAAAACTAAACCAATATAATCAATTTTTAAATTATTAAAATCAAACTAAATAAAATATAATATACATTTATCGGTTTGGTTATTATCGGTTTCGGTTCGGTTGTTCGATTATTAATCATACACGAAAATAAAAATAATAATTTATTCAAACGGAAAAAAAGACAATAATTCTTTTAAAAAGAAAAAAAATACATTGTGAGATTACCACATAAAATAATAAAATGGCGTACTCTAATACAAGATATTTAAATTATAAATAAATTCTTATGAAAATACACTTAAAATAATTAAAATTATTCATAAAAAATAATAACATATAACTATGTATATAATTTGTCGGTTCGGTTATTTCTTTAATTTGATTTGGTTTTAATAATTTAAAAATCGATTATATTGATTTGATTTGATTTTGACTAATAACCGACCCAAACCAACCCCTGAACACCTCTAGTGTATGCTCCTTGTATACTTCGTTATGTTAAATTGTTAATTAAGTTTTCTAATAAGTTGCTGAAAGATTTAGATATTTGGAACTTGTTGGCTTTATTTATTCCACTTATATACATCGATTAATGTTGAGAAAAAAATTTCAAGTCGTGTGGTATCGCACACTTTAAATTAATTTTTTTTGATTCAAGGCGTGTGACACCTCACGCCTTGCTAAAGGAAAAAAAACTCACAAATGACATCTGTTAACAGATGCACTAAGGCTTGGGATTGTCGAAGTCAGTCACAAACAAGAAGTGAAAATTCCAAGCTCCATTAATGGGGTTATGTGGAGCTCTGAGTTGGAACAGAGAAAAGCTTCGAGAAGAAGATATTTGTGGAAATGTAAAAATGTATTAATTCCAATGTGGAGCTGCCAGCTCAGTGCCAGGTGGCACCTCTAACCGCCTCTAACAATATTACTAACTAACTAACTACTTAGCTAACAGTAACACTAATCAGCTACAGAAAGCTAACTAACAACCAACTAACAACTAACTAACTAAGTATTACAACATAATAATCATATCATCCTGCTAATAATCTTAACAGCCCCCCTCAAGTTGGAAGGGAAGGATGAACACCCAACTTGCTAAGGAGATAATGATGTTTGGGACCAGTGAGAGTCTTGGTAAAGATGTCAGCTAGTTGAGCAGTAGTGGAGATGTGATGCAATCTAATGAGGCCATCTTGGATCTTTTCTCGAACAAAATGACAATCAACATCAATGTGTTTTGTCCTCTCATGGAAGACAGGATTTTTAGCAATATGGACTGCAGCTTGATTGTCACAGAAGATGGGAATGGGCTTAGGGAAAGGCATAGTCAGCTCATCTAGTAATCTGTCTATCAAAACCAGTTCACCCACCACTTTGCATATGGATCTATACTCAGCTTCTGCAGATGAAAAGGAAATGGTGGACTGCTTTTTGGACTTCCAACTGATAGGGCTATCCCTAAGGAAGATGATGTAGCCACTCACAGATTTCCTAGAGTCGGGGCATGATGCCCAATCAGAATCACAATATGCAGTAATGGAGCAAGCAGGGTCACTAGAGAAGAACAAGCCTAGTGTGGGATCAGTACTTAAATACTTCAGAACATGTAAAGCAACTTTGTAGTGGGGTTCTCTAGGTGCTTACGTGAACTGACTTAGGTGCTGCACACTGTAAGTGATGTCCATTTTTGTATTGGTGAGGAAGTTAAGTTTTCCCACTAACTTCCTATATGGAGTAGGATCTGATAACAACATGCCTTCTATAGCTTTCAACTTGAGAGTAGAATCAAGAGGAGAGAGAACAAAGGTGTTCTTTAGGCAACCATATTCAATAAGCATATCTTTGGTGAACTTCCTCTGAGACACTAAAACTCCATTGTTTTTATACAAGACTTCCAAACCTAAGAAGTAGTGTAATCTGCCCAAGTCCTTTATTTTGAACTGTTTGTGCAGAAAGGACTTCAAGTCTTGGATTTCCTCCACCTCAGTGCCAGTGAGGGCTATATCATCAACATATACTGCAACAAAAACAATAGAAGGGCCATGCTTTCTAAAGAAGAGAGAATAATCACTTACAAAGTGAACATAGCCTCTGGTGTACAAGGATTCTGCCAATTTATCATACCATTGTCTACTGGCCTGTTTAAGGCCATATAATGTTTTTCTGAGCTTGCAAACTAAGCCATTGGCTTCAATATGTAGACTTGGAGGATCCTTCATATACACTTCCTCATGTAAGTCACCATGGAGGAAGGCATTGTTAACATCTAGTTGATACAAAGTCCATCCTCTCTTGACAACAAGACAAAGTAGAGTTTTGATGGTAGTCATTTTTACAACAGGTGAGAAGGTCTCAGTATAGTCAACACCATAATGTTGTGTGTATCCTTTGATAACAAGCCTTGCTTTGTACCTTTATACACTACCATCAGCTTTATGTTTGATCTTATAAACCCACTTACAACCTATGGCCTTCTTACTGGGAGGCAAGGGAACAAGATCCCAGGTTTGATTAGCATACAATGCTTCAAACTCTAGTGTCATAGCAGCCTGCCAAGCAGGGCTCAAAGCAGCTTCTGCATAAGAGCATGGTTCACTATCATGTGTAATGCTCTTCACTAACTGCTGACTATCTGAATTAAAATATGCAAGGGAAATGGAACTACCACTAAAAAGGGAAAGGTGTTGAGGTGATATTGTAGGGGAAACAAGAGGTGTAGTAGTGCCAGGAGATGGTGGTGCTTGGGTAGAATGTAGGTTGGGTAGGGTATAGCTGTACTTTTTTAGGTATGTAGGTTTGGTATGGTGTCTAGAGGATCTCCTAACTCCAACAACAGGCAAAGAAGTATGATTGGTAGGGTTCTGATCAGATGATGAGGGTAAAGGTGAATCATGGGTCTCAGGAGGATGATCATGTGCTGGATTGGGCACAGGGTCAGTGCTTAAAGATACATAGTCATCATTCACAGTAGGGGCATCATTTCTTACATTCAGATCATCTTCATCAAATGCATTTTTTCCAGTATTCAAATTAGGAAAGTTAGCATTTATCACTTTTACCCAAATAGGAAAAGAAACATCAGAAGTAGAAAGAGTAAAAGGAAACACAGACTCATGAAAAAAGACATCTCTAGATATGTGTATCTTTTTAGTAGCCAAGTCAAGGACTTTGTAACCTTTAGTTCCAAAAGGATATCCTATGAAGATGTGAGGTGTGGCTCTAGGTTTAAACTTATATTTGTGTGTTTTAAGTGTGGTTGGAAAACATAGGCATCCAAAAGATTTGAGGTGTGAACAGAGAGGTTTCTTTTGCTAGAGTAGTTCAAAAGGGCACTTATTGTGCAAAGCCTGAGATGGTAGCCTGTTTATCAGGTATGTGGCTGTCAAAATGCATTCCCCCAGTATCTAAGAGGTAACTTTGATTGATACAGCAAGGCTCTAGTAGTTTCAAGCAAATACTTATGCTTGCTCTCTACTATGCCATTTTGCTATGGTGTGTAGGGACATGTTTTGTGGTGGATAATTCCCTTAGTTTGAAAGAAGGTTTCGAATTTATTACTAGTAAACTCTAATCCATTGTCAGATCTTATGACTTTAATAGAGACAGAGAATTGGTTTTCAATGAGTGTTGTGAAGGCTTTCACAAACTGTAGAGCATTGTTCTTGCAACTCAGCAGGTGTGCGCAGGTTGACCTAGTAAAATCATCAACCAAGGTGAGGAAATACCTATAGTTATCATGAGTTGGTACATGGTAAGGACCCCAGTGATCAACATGCAACAACTCAAAAGGTTTGGTGGTCAAATTGGTTTTCTGTGGGAAAGGTATTCTTGTCTGCCTAGCCATTGGGCAAATGGAACATATAAATGGCTGTTTGGTTGCAAAGGTAGCAGGTATAGTGGATATCTTTATCATTTTGGCAAAGGGTACATGTCCTAACCTATGATGCCACAAGTTATCAACACACCTATCATGAGATAGAGAAGGAAAATAGTGATTCAAATCAGACAGTGTCACTTTATTAGAAAAAACTAAACTATTTACAATGCAAGATGATGGAAATTTCCCATTATAATGCAGTAAGCTAGAAGATGAACCAGATAAGTTTGAATGGGAAATTGCAGAACCACAAGAGAGGTGATTACTATAAGGCACACTAGACCTACAAGACAAAACAAACAGACCAAGTTGAGACACTAGATTGTCTCTTGCTTGTGAAGTACAACTGTTGTTGTGGAACTTTGAACAAAAGAAGTAGAGACCATTCCTTGCTTTCCCAATCTCCATAGGCCTCTTCAGTGAAGGGGCCTGCATTATGCAAGAAAATTCATTGAAACTGACTATATTCTTGAGTTGTGATGTTAAAGTATTGACTGAAATGAGATTAAATTTGAAAGTAGGAACAAACAACACCTTATACAAGATTAAAGCTGAATTAAGAATTGCATCTCCAACTTCTGTAACTCTAACTTTGTATCCATTAGGCAGGGTCACAAGGAAAGGATAAGGTATGCTTCTAATATTGGTGAGCAAGGTTTTGTTATATGTCATGTGGTGTGTGGCCCATGAGTCTAATATCCATGATTCAACAGATAACGTATCACATTTACAAGAAAGTTCACCAATTTCAGTTATGCAAGAATAGCAAGCAATGATACCTGCAAAGTTCACTGCTCCATTAGTCATATTCCTGAGTCATGTTCTGCACCTGCAATGTGAAGGTTATTCAGCAAACTCAACAGCTGATCATATTGATCCTTGGTTACACTTGGAATGTACTGATCACCAGCATTGTTGTTAGAGAGTTCACCACCAGTTCCATGCACATTGGATGCAGAGGCAATATTTTTCCCTTTGGTGAACTTGAAATCCTGAGGGAAACTATGCAATTTGTAGCACTTGTTCTTAGTATGTCCAGGCTTCTTACAATGATCACAAAACAGTCTAGGTCTATTAGGTGGATAGGTTGTTCTATAACCTGATCCACTTCCATTTCCAGAAGGATTCCCAGGTCTGTATCCTCAACCATTCCCATAGCCACTTGAGCTAGCTTGATCATTGCCATAGCCACTTGAATTTCCCTGGTATTTGCCTTTATTCCCATATCCACTGGAACTTGCTTCATAGTTAGTTTTGAAAACAGTATTGTTGTGTCCATTAGTACTCAAGGATGTGGACTCCAAAAGAAGTTGATTCCTAGGCTTAACCTCCCTTTGTTTTTCCTCTTGAATTAGGATAGAGAAGGTTTGTGCCATATTAGGTAGGGGATTCATCATCAAGATATTTCCCCGTACAACTGTATAGACTTCATTCAATCCCATGAGGAACTGAATCAATCTCCTATCCTGCTCAATTTTGTACATTGCAGCCTTGGCACCACAGGTACAGTTGCAGGAAGACTGAGTGTTGATGTTGAGATTACTCAGTTCCTCCCAAAGGCGCTTCATATGTGTGTAATAATTGGTAATGTCCAATGATCCTTGAGACAAGTCATTTATTTCCTTCTGAAGTTGATAGAGCTTGGCACCGTTGGTCTGGTCATACCTATCCTCCAACTCTTGCCACAACTCTCTTGCATTGTTGACGTACTGAAGACTATCTGCTAAATCTTTTGACAATGAATTCAGAATCCAAGAGGTGACCATGTCGTCACATGTTTTCTATTGGCCAAACGAAGGTGAATCCTCATATGGTTTCTTACACTTGCCATTGATGAAGCCGATTTTGTTTTTCACTGAAAGGGATCTGAGAACTCCTCTTCTCCATGACTTATAGCCAGTTCCGTCAAATAGTATCGGAACGACATTGGAGCTAGCATTCTCAGATGGATGCATATACAGTGGGTTCGTGGAATCTAAAGTTCCCGGCATCGTTTGATTTTGATTCAACTGGTTTGGAATTGATCAATTTGCTTGATCCGTAGCCATAGTAGCAAAAACTTGAGATGAAAGTTGAGTAGAAGAAGGTAAAATGAACTCTGAGACAGAAAATAGAGTACAATAGTGAGATCTGAGAATTGACCTCCAAAAATGACGGAGTCAAGCTAGAGAAGACAAGGATCTAGCTGGATAATGATCAATACTTCCGGAGCACAAAACGTAACTCTGATACCATGCCGAAGTCAGTCACAAACAGGAAGTGAAAATTCCAAGCTCCATTAATGGAGTTATGTGGAGCTCTGAGTTGGAACAAAGAGAAGATTCGAGAAGAAGATATTTGTGGAAATGTAAAAATGTATTAATTCCAATGTGGAGGTGATGTATATATACAAGTATGTGGAGCTGCCAGCTCAGTGCCAGGTGGCACCTCTAACCGCCTCTAACAATATTGCTAACTAACTAACTACTTAGCTAACAATATCACTAATTAGCTACAGTAAGCTAACTATCAACCAACTAACAACTAACTAACTAAGTATTACAACATAATAATCATATCATCCTGCTAATAATCTCAACAGGGATGTCCCACACTTTTGCCTTTTGATTTCTTTCAAATTTTAGTTGCCCTTTTAGAATTTTTGGTGAAAAAAGTTGTCCTTTAAGCTCCGAACTTGATAACCATACATATATACCAATTTAATTAACTATTTAGACTATGTACGAGTTACATAGTTCTTCAGCTTGAAAGGTTAGGGATCGCTGTCGATAATGTTGTCTCATTACTTTGTAGTTCAATTAGCCCAAATTCACATCCATACACCATACGAACCTTCAATTATTTATTCTTAACTCAAACTTCACTGCTAGTAAAATACTATTATGCAGATTGTTATATGTGAGGCTTGTAGCAAATATAGGGCATCACTTCTGATACGCCCGATGACATCATAAAATTGGCATAAAGTGGTCGTTGTATATATTAAATATAGAACTGAATAAGGTTGGGGTCGAATCTCACATAGAATACAATGAAGAAATCCACTGTTCAGTGTAACACCAACTTAAAGTATTAATTTCTAAGGTAAAAGGGTATAATTATTTTGAGATTTATTATACTTACGATTTTTAATTGCATAAGAGGAAAATCTTTTGGTTTTGTAATCAATTAGTAGAGATGACTAGGATTGTGTTTTCATAGTGAAGGTAATGCAATTGAGTATATATATATTTTTTTAACTCACTTAATACTATGATATAATAATGATTTTCAAAGTCTCATTAAAAGTCTTGCGACTAAATTAATGATTTTCACTTTCAGCATTTTTCAAGATTAAGAGTGTGATTTTAAGAATAATTATATTTCAAGTCAACTCTCCTAATTCTAGCTCGAAATATTCGATGGGATTTTGTAACATCTCAAAAATTCTAAGCCTAGAACCAATCCGGAATCACTAAGTATGAAATTGTCCAATGCCAGCCAGATCCATGAGCCGTGGAATAGTCCACAAGCCGTGGACTGGGTTCGTGGAAATTAGATCAGAGGCCAAGCATCTGGTCTGAGAACCACGACCAGGATCCACGGATCGTGGAACAGTCTACGGGCTGTGGACTGGTGTCGTGGAACTTAGACCTGAGGGTCATCAATCCCTCAGGAACCACGAACAGGTTCCAGGAGCCGTGAACCTGGTTCGTGGATATCAGACATGCAACATGAAAAAAAGGTCCAAAAACCACGACAGGGTTCCACGGACCGTGGTTCCCACTCGTGAAACTCAGATCACAATTTTTCTAGCAGTTTTCTAATTTTATTCCAGGGGTATTCTAGACTTTTCTTATTTCTTTTAAAAGGCTAAGCTATGATGTTTTACCAAGCCTAAGACTAATTTTAAGCCTTAAACTATCCAAACCCCCCTCATTTCCTCAAATTAAGTCGATGCTTAGCAAAACAGGAGAAAAAGAAACACTTTTTCCTCTCAAGAACAAGCAGAAGGTTCTCCTAAGTTCAGACCCCAAATCCAAGGATTCTTCCGTGGATTTTACCTTCAGGTATGTAGGATTTCATCAATGGGTTCCTTTCACCCATTGAGTCCCTAGATACAGTCAAGTTCTAAAGTTTTCAGATTAGTTCTTCAGATCTAGGGTTACTAAGTTCTAGGAATTTATTATATTTCAGTTTTCATTATTGTGTTTGGGATCCATTACATGTTTTCTTGGGAATCTAGGATAGTTATATATTCAGAGTTCTACAACCCTAGTATTTCATTAATTTCAGAACTTTAACTTCAGGCATGCTAGTCAGATATTTCATTCAGTCATATTTCATGATTAGAATGCTATCAGTTTTCAGTATTATTATTACGCATTCTCAGAATAATCAGTATTTGAGCTATCTAGTATATTAGACTGTATTTGATACTTGTATATTCAGTTGGGAGTAGACTTAGCACTGAGCGAACAAAGGGATGAAGGCTCACCCGTCAGTTTAGGCTGAGATCTTTAGTAGAAGTCCCTAAATCCTAGAACTACAGTACCACCATAGGTTCTAAAGGGGTCACCCGTAAGTTCATGCTTGACACCCTAGTCCCTTATTGGACATCAGATTAGTGGATCCACACCAGTTTTATGTTTGTACCCTTGGCAAGGTATGAATACCCTCCCAGCTAGGGTTACAGGTTGGTCCCATATTTAACTCAGCTTGGGATATGTTGGTTAACAATAACTTCCACTGTTCAAATTTAGTACCTGCATTGACCCTGTATTCAGTATTCGGTTATTCAGTTCAGTTCAGCATGTTACAGTTCATGGTAAATATGTGGTCATTGCATCAGTTTATCTTTCAGTTCATGTTTCAGTATATTTTCCATGTTCAGTATATAAGTATATAATTTTACATATATTCTGCATGCTCAGTACATTCAAAGTACTGATGCATACATTTGCGCTATATCCTATTATGATGTAGGTTCAGGCACTCAGTATCCAGACCGCATATTGTGCGATTATCTAGTCCCTTTCGCACCTCAGTTGGTGAGTCCTCATTCTTTAAGGACTAAATTTATGCTTACTTTGTCAGTCTTTACTTTCAGTTCAGACTTTTAGAGTTAGCTGGGGGCTTGTCCCAACAACTCACTTTACATAGAGGCTTTCAGACATAGTATTAGTTTCAGCTTTTGCAGTTAATATTTATCTCAGACTTCTATTATATTCTTATATACATCAGAGTTTAATGGATTATTTCAAGTATTATTTATTTAACTAGTTTAGATTCCACAAAGTTAGTATTTTATTCAGAAATGCTTAGATATGCCAGACCATGGGTTAGCTTGGGGTCACTTGTGCACTAAGCACAATGTTTCATCTAGGAGGGGTAGTCTCGGAGTGTGACAAACTTGGTATCAGAGCATCAGGTTCAAGTGTCCTAGGATGTCTCAAAGCTGCGTCAAGTAGAATCTTCTTCATGGGTGTGAAGCGCGCCACACTTATGAGGGAGAAGCTATGAGGCATTTTTAGGAAAACTTCTCATTTTTCTTTTCCATCTTGTGCTATGGAGTATGAACTCTATTTAATTTCCTCCTAACTCATGTTCTTTGCGTTACAGAAAATGCCTCACAGAAGAGCGAAGAGAAGGGGAAACGAAAACAGAAATAGGAACCATCAAGCACCACCGGCTCCAACAGACCATTTGAATGAGCAAGTCACTCATGATGAGTTCAGGGCTGCTTTTCAGGTGCTGGCTCAAGCCATGTCTACTCAGGTGAATCAGTAGGCTGTGGCACCAGTGTTGACACTCAATTTTGACCTTCAACAATTTAGTTAATTCCTCAAACTTCTTCAATTTTAACAATTTAAAACAATTGTTTTACAAAATTTAAATATTTTTAATGCATTTTGGTCATTTTTGCAATAAAAGAAATATTTTTATATATTTCATAATATATATGTTATATGCATAACTCCAAGATTTATTTGAAAAATTATCGTTTATATAAAACAAGTGTTTAATTGAGTTAGTGTTTTATTTTATCAAAATCGATTAAGTTATAGTCTAATTAATATGATAAGTCTATTTTATGAATTAATTATTTTACTTTGTTATGTTAAGAAGCTTGATTAATTAATTAGATCATAATTTATCTCATTTAAAATTTAGCCAAATCAACCAATTAAATTAACTTGGTCACCTCTTTTATTCAATTCGGCTATAATTGTAATATATTTTGGCCATATTTGCAACCCAATTTCAGCCCAATTTCTCAGCCAATTTTTGGCCCAATAACCTTATATATCCGGCCCAAATCCCTCTCTAAACACCCCTCTCTCTTCACTCTTTCTCACCTCCAGCAAAACAACACCAACAATGACATCAACATCGACCCAACGAACCCAACTACTCATCCAACCAAACGCAACAACGATTCAGCCAAAACAATGCTAAATCCTCTCAAATTCCATCTAATCTCTGTCTAAATTCACTTCGTCTTCGTCCTTATGCGATTTTCAACAGCTGGCAGACCCTAGAAGGTTCTGGAAAAACCCAGGTGTCCTCCAATCCCATAATCTCAGCTGATTACTCTCATTTTTGCCCGTTTGTGTACGAATTCATACAATACGTGGCCTCAATTCCTTTGTCTTCAAGGAATTCAAATTCGAAATTTGAATTTTTCAAGTGTTATTCCCAGAAAACCCTCTGTTTTCCCCCTTCTTTTACCCTAATTTCTCCTTTAAATTGTCCTTCTCTTTTCATTGTTAAGGGGCGAACTTTTGGAGAAATTCTTTGAGTCTTTTGGAGAACCAATCTCTGGCTCATAAGAACCAAGAGTTGCAGAGGAGAAAACCCACATAAAAGTTTTGGGAGTTCTTGGTTCATAGTCATCTTTCTGCTATTTTTCTGGCTGTCTCAAGTCAAAGTAAGTGGTGGAAGTCATCATCAAGGCTCGTTGTTTCAGTCCGCTACCCGAAAAAAGGTAACATTCCGTTCTCTTTTTTATATATATTTTCATATGGTTCACTATTTGTTTAAATTTTAGTAATTAGCATAGTTTAAAGTTTGATTGTTTGTGTAGTTAAAGATCTTTTATGTAGACATAATTTTTTCTCATCTTAACTTCAATCTTTATATGTGTGTTACTCGTGTAAATCAGAGTTTAGCTATATATTTTCATGACGGTTAATAGTGAATTTGTGGTTCGGCTTAGTCTTCTTCATGTTTGGTAAAAATGTCTAAACCAATTGGTCCTTCAAGCTATCTGCCCACTGGAAACAATTGTTTAGAAATCTTGACTTTCAAAAATACTACTATTTGGTGCTTATAATTTATACTTGATATTGCTAATCCAAGTTTGAGTTCAAATTCCACCCTCCTTATTGGTTAAAATAGAATACTGCGTCTCCTTTCTTTGATTTTCATATGTTTGATCTAGTCTAAACAATGTAAAAGAATTTGTTGATAAGATTTTTAAGGTTCTGTTCTTATAGCCAAAAGTCTATTACTTTTAGGTGTAAATCTATTCGGAGTCTCTTTATTTTAAAAAAATTGTCACCCAATTTCTCTGCATTTTTTTAGACAAATTGTTTCTTTGTAATGTGTTAACTTTGTCCTTTGTTCTCATTTTGTTTCTATCACTTAATCATTTAAAAAGAAAAAAAAATGATGTCTCGGCTTCATGTTTATCAACCTTTTGGCTGTACGAAAAATAGGAATGTGAATTGTTTGTCATGCTTAAGTTGTTGTTACCTATAACTGCTGCCTTTGAGATAAATTTGAAACCAAAAATCCCTGTAAAAAAAAGTTAGCCATTATTTTAAATCCATCGGGAACCACACTTTGTGGATTTTCTAAAGTGCCTAACACCTTCTTTCGAATTTAACTTGAACCCTTACCTAGACTCTGGTTTTCAATAAAGGTTTTCTAAAAATTACCTTTTTAATATGGTTTCTTAATTTTCCTAAAATTAAGTGGCGACTCTCTTTAAACTCTTCTTTAAATTATTATTTTTTAAAAAACAAAATCAATAAATGATATTTTTTGCCACGAAAGTTACAAATTCAAAAATGAACGTAACAGAATGGCCACTTTGCTGGAAATTCATCTAGGTTCTAACCAAAAGGATTTATTTGTTTGGCTAATCTTTATTTGTAATAATTATTACTTTTTGCAATTATTTGTTTACTTAAACTATTATTGTTGCATTTTCATGGCATATTCTGCTCTCTTGGCAAAGCATTAGTTTGTATTAAGAAAAAAGGGCGATTATGCAAGTATTTGCAATCGTCCTTCACTAAAAACATACTTTCTCAAAACAGACAAGTGAAGTAGTTGACCCGCAGTCGGTTAACGGTCACTTGTTGTTTTAGCCCGCGGTAGTCCGCCCGAGTTCGCGATCCTTTTCGAATAAATCAATTCTAGTAAACTTAGGATAGAGCGATACCAAATTCCATGAATAGACATTGACCTAGACACCTTAATATCCAAGGGATAATAAGTTCGTAAGAAGACCACCTTGCGTCTAATTGGCCCACAGCTAATAAAAGACAATCATCCAACTATTTGATAAATTTGAAAGATATATATCCCGAATTATACGAACCATTGTTCCTCGGGGTTGGGAATTTATTAGTTTATAGATAGTTTCTTTTATTGTAAATCAAAGGAAGATCTTTATCCAAAAGGCGTTCGGAAATATCAAAAAGTTCAAGAATGGAGGACCTCCAAGGCGGTTTAGTTTAGGATTGTTCTCTTGCGTAGGACTGATATTATTTATTTTCCCTTATTGTGTATCCTCATTTAGTTTATTCATAAAATTAGTATAATACATTTTTTGGGGGGCAATGGGACGTGTTACAAGCGGCATATACATCCTTCAAACGTTAGGCTTACCTTTGGCTTAAAAGGTCACATATATGTTAGGACGCGCTATATATTATTTATGTGCTAAGTGCTTCACAATTTGCTTCGTCCGTACTTATTTGTGTGTTTAAAATACATGTGTTTTGCTCTAGACATAACTAGTCCATTATTCCATTCCAATATCTTAGAGCGTCATTAGGCATATAAATTCAAAAATTGAGTCTTCCTAAAAATACTTTTAAAAGGTCCATCGTTAATTTTGCTTTAAAATCCCCAAGTTTTACATTTCAATTTTTTCCAAAAATGTTATTAGTTCACCGTTAAAATTCACGTTGACCGCATCACTCTTATAAATTGCTTTGTCATGCATATTACATCCAAGATTGACTAAATATTTCATCAAAATTCTAGCGCGTCGTTATTTCTATAGAATTTTTCAGAATTTTATATTTTCTCTCAGAAATTCAACTCGTGTTATCGAAATTAAGCATAAACGTTTATACCTTTATTCAAATAGCTCACTTTGTTTAAAATCCTCTCCTTTTTGACCAAAATTTCATCCATTCAATCATCTCTCAAAAGTCTCGTTCCTCCAAAATTTTGGACTAGTCTTGTTTTGAGAAAAATAAATATTATTTATTCTATGTACTTTGATTAATTATTACGATCAATAGACTAACACTTTTACCTTTTGAGTGATTTTCTTTCTTTAGAGAGGCTGATTTGTGTTGGTAATCAAACTTGCTCACTTCACAAAAACTTAAGCAAGCAGTACTCGCTGGCAGAACATCCGTATTTTACACGGTCTAAGGTCAAGAAAGTTGCTACAGACTCACCATTTCTCATTTGGGCTACCAAAAAGACTCCTTCAACTATGGACTCCAGTTTGATCAACACAACCACTTCATCTGAACAACCTCGACTTTGCCTGCCGCAACAGATCCTAGCGCTTCAAGAAGACTAGAAGTAACCCCGGAGGTCGTGGCTAGTCTAGAGCAACAAATTGTTGAACTAAGGCTCATGGTGATACAAAATAGAACTGCTTCTCAAAATTCACCAAGCGTGACCCTACCCCTTGATGTCCGTTAAAAGGGACCTATATTTCCAATCTCAGAGGAGTTTGATCAGGGGGGTCATTTCACTACTTCTCAACAAGTTCAAAATGCTCGTGCTTCTCAAAATGTTCCCTTTGTGTACACATTTTCTCCTCCAAAGGCTCAGAATGTATCGGTGACACACCATGTTTCACCGGTGTACACTTATACCATCGTTCCACCTATGACACAAACTCAAGGGCTATGTCGCGTACATGCTGATCACTATGTTGAAACTAAAAATGAGACAAAAGCAGCCAATGATGAACTAATGAACAGGAAGCTCAAAAGTTTAGAAGATGCTATGAGAAGTCTTCATGGGCTTGGTAATAACCAAATCGTGAGATATGAAGAGTTATGTGCATTTCCTGAGATTGAGTTGCCACCAGGTTATAAGATTCCAAAATTTGAAAAGTTTGATGGTTCTGGAAATCCTTTCTTCCACTTGAAGGTCTACTGTGAAAAGTTGATCGGTGTGGGAAGGAATGAAGGCATAAGAATCAAGCTATTTAATCAAAGCTTGAGTGGAAAGGCTTTAGAATGGTACTCTAAGCAGGATGTAACCAAATGGAATTCATGGGATGATTTGGCAAACGCTTTTGTGGATCACTACAAGTTTCATGTTGAGATCGCTCTTGCCAGAATCTCTATTACAAAGCTAAGGCAGAAATCTACTAAAGGCTTCCACAATTATCCCATACGTTGGAGAGAAGAAGCATCCAGAGTACACCCCTCTATGGAGGAAGCAGAAATGATCACTTACTTTATTCAGGCTGTAGACCCAGAATTTTATGAACGAATGATAACAATGAGTGGAAAAACTTTTGCTGAAATTATCAAAACCGGAGAAATGATTGAAGATGGTCTCAAAACTGGAAAAATAACAAATTTTACAGCATTGCAGTCCGCTAATAAGGCTTTCCAAACTGGCTCTTTCAGAAATGGAAATAAAAAAGAGAAAGAGGTTATGGGAGTGATGACTCGAGGAGGTACCTCATATCTGGTCTACAATGCACATGCAACATATAATGCTCAACGCTCTCCAAGAAATCTCTATAATAACGCACCTCGTACCAACTATGAAAGGAAGCCTCCAAGGGTCTTCACGCCTTTAGCAGAATCACTGACTCAACTTTATGAAAGGTTGAAAGCAGCTGGGATACTTCACCCAGTAGAAGCAAAGCCGGTGAATAATTCAGCCAATTGGTATGATCCGAGTAAACAATGTGCTTACCATTCTGGAGTTGTTGGGCATGATACTGAGAAATGTCTCACCCTAAAACATAAAATCCAAGACTTGATTGATGACAAGGTGATAACACTTGAAGAAGCTCCAGCAAATGTGAACAATAATCCATTGCCAAATCATAAGAAGTAACTCTTTGCATGATCAGTTGTGAAGAAGAATGAAGTTTTCTCAAAGTCGCACTTTTGGCGTCCTTCGATTTTTATGTTATTATTTTCTTTTCTTGTATTCGCACTTTGTCATTTTACTTTCCTGTAGTCGTATCTTATGTTTTGATTTCCTTGTAATCGCACTTCTACTTGTAATGTGAACTACACTTGACCTGATTTCCCTAGTGGAATACGTAGGCGGCCTACCTCGACTTTGGTAATGTTATCAGAAAAATCTCAATTTCCCTTTATTTTATGTTGGAACTACGTTTGACCTGATTTCCTTAGTGAAATAGGTAGGCGCCACACCAGCTCGGTCATATCCCCCGTAAGATTTCCATTTCTCTCTATAGTGGAAGCTAGGGAAGAATTTTTGAGAGGATCTCAAAAATTTGCTAGAAGAAGATCTTCTCCAACAAGTCAGAATTAGAGATCACATTGAAGCATGCAACTAGGGCAGAATTTTTGAGAAGATCTCAAAAATTCTACGAAATTTGACACTTGAACACTGAAGTTTGTTGAAGCTGCAACTGGGATAGAATTTTTGAGACAGATCTCAGAAATTCCATATTAAGAGACAACAAAATCTACAAAGAAGTTCAAGAGTTTTCTTTGTCTTAGACTGGGCAGAATTTTTGAGGAAGGTCCTCAAAAATTCCATCAAAACTGCATTTCGAGACCAGACAAGTGTGCAAATCAAGTACAAGAAGGAGCACCAGGAGAGCAAGGCAAAGCCAACATGAATCAGTCTCTCAAAACTAAAAAATTTTCTTTGGTTGCAGGAAAAAAGAAGTCACAAAATTGACAATACCAAGATCACCAAGCGTGATAAAGAACATTGCTGGATTCGCCACGACCTTGGCATAAATATCCAGACAACTTCTCTTCTCACATTATTCCTGTCGCTTTATTATAATTTTAACACTTTCTCTAAACATTGTAGGGAAAATGATCGGGCACAACGACTCAAATTTGGAGATATCATTCGGACCACTATGTTCAAATTATCATAAGCCAAATGACTCTATCTCCAACATTATCCTCTATTATACCATTTGATTTGTTACAATCATTTTATTGTGTTATTAATGATTGTACTTTTGAGTTACGCTGGTGACATTCTTAAAATCTTGCTTCTCATGACAAGATATGAGGGCAAGTGGTAATGGATTCTCCCAAAGTTCAAAGAATCAAGCCAGAAGATCGCCGGATACAAGACATGCACAAGTCATTTTAAGAATTTTCTATGCAAAGGATCCAGTTCAACAGATTGATTTATATCTTGGTGAATCTATTCATTCTCCTTCTAATTAAATCTTACATTCTTTGCAAATTCTATCAGTTTCAGGTCCGAACTACGTCTGACCTGATTCTTGTTCCAGCAAGATACGTAGGCAATCCTACATAAGGATTCGGTCTTCCCACTGTTTCAAACTACAGGCATGTTTTGAATCAGTTAATTCTTTATTTCTTTCAAACTATTTCAATTAAGTACCCTTCGACTGGAAACAAGGGTAGCTTTTTGAAACTGTTAAATAATTCCAAAACATCTTCGTGCAAATTCAAGCTTCAAAGACTTTCTCTATCGACAAATCCTCTCTTTATAAGAGATTTCATTTGAAATAGGGACGTACCTTACGTTGTATCCCTAATCGGCCATTAGAGCCTTCAATCAACGTCAGAATTCCTCTCAACACATTTATCTGGAATCGTACATTTTTTGTTAGTTATCGAATTATTGTGACACGTTTAGATAATTTGGCATATGTTAATCTCTTTATTTTTAAACTAAGGAGTTTCCTATGAGAGAAGGAATGACAAAGTCTTCACGAACAACTGGTAATGTTAAACAATAAGCCTATTCGTTGTCACAAGTCAAATGGTTATATCCTTACCCTTTACTTTTGGTGTTTACCTCATTAACAACTATTTTGTTCTACATGCTTATTCTGGCAGGAATATTATATTGGATCGTCACCTCCTTCAAAGTGACATATTTTATTACGTTGGACCATCACCTCCTTCAATGTGACATATTATATTATGTTGGACCGTCACTTTCTTCAACGTGACATATTATATTATGTTGGATTGTCACTCCTTTCAACGTGACATATTATATTATGTTGGACCGTCACCTCCTTCAACGTTACATATTATATTATGTTGGATCGTTACCTCCTTCAATGTGACATATTATATTATGATTGGACCGTCACCTGCTTCTACGTGACATATTATATTATGTTGGATTGTCACTCCTTTCAACGTGACCTATTATATTATGTTGGATTGTCACTCCTTTTAATGTAACATATTATATTATGTTGGACTGTCACCTCCTTCAACATGACATATTATATTATGTTAGACCGTCACCTCTTTCAACGTGACATATTTTATTATGATGGACAGTCACCTCCTTCAACGTGACATATTTTATTATGATGGACAGTCACCTCCTTCAACGTGAAATATTATATTATGTTGGACCGTCACCCCCTTCAACGTGACATATTATATTATGATGGATCGTCACCTCCTTTAATGTGACACAATATATTATATTAGAGTGTCACTTTCTTCAACGTGACATAATATATTATATTGGATCATCACCTCCCTCAGTGTGACATATTAAAACAAGGTTTGCACAGTTCATATTTGCCCTTACATTTCACTTGTTACTAATAAGTTTAGTGCAGGTGATTATGGAACACAATTCATTAATGTATTACATTCAAATTGGTTGTCCGCCTTTCAATGAGACACGTTGGGTAGTCACCCCGTTCAAAGTGACATGTTATATTAAAAATGGGTCATCCGCCTTTCAATGAGACACGTTGGGTAGTCGCCTCGTTCAAAGTAACATGTTATATTTAAAATGGGTCGTCCGCCTTTCAATGAGACACGTTGGGCAGTCACCTCGTTCAAAGTGACATGTTATGTTCAAAATAGGTCATCCACCTTTCAATGAGACACATTGGGCAGTCACCTCGTTCAAAATAGGTCGTCCGCCATTCAATGAGACACGTTGGGCAGTCACCCCGTTCAAAGTGACACGTTGCACTCAAAATAGGTCATCCGCCTTCCAATGAGAAACGTTGGGTAGCCACACCATTCAAATGACATGTTACCTTCAAGGTTGATTCATCCACCTAAAAAAAAAAAGCAAATTGGATCGTCACCTCCTTCAGCGTGATATGTTAAATCGGGTTTGCGCAAATTATATTTGTGTATACGTTACGTTTGTTATTGACAAAATTACCACAGATTTTGTGGAGTATGCATGTGGATGACATCAAAATGGACGCAGGACAACGTGAAAGTTTTTCTTAGAAGCGAACTGGGACATAGTCTGAAGAGGAATATCAAACTCTTTGGACGCGAGTTGAGGATTGACTTCCACCACAATCAAACCATACCCCTGTGAGAAGGCATGTGGGTTATTCCTTCAATTTTATCAAACTTTAAGTTTCCAGTTTTGCTTCCAAGGTTATCTTTGACTCACATTGGAAGCAATATCCCTCTTTTTCAAATCCGGGTGATGATTCTCTTAGAGTTTTGGAAGTTATGTCCATGTAACTCTTATCTATGAATGTGAGGGCCCCACATTTATTATTGAGACAATTACAAGCCTCCTTTTGATAACTCGACTCATTTGTCACTCATCCTGAGCCAAATGTTGTCTTAGCGTAAAGATCACCTTTTTCACTTATTGAGTCAAACTACAAGCAACCTGATTCTCAAGTGTTGGGATATGTAGACGGGCTCTATGTTGAAAACTCGGCTGCATTCCAAGACCTCCCCCAATCCTCTTACTCCCTAACTTTTCGATCTCTCCATACTCTGAAACCAGGATAATTTGGAATTCTTTCAAAATCATGCGTAAAATCAAGCATCTTGAACTACAAGTGGCCTGAATTCTCAAGTAACCTGAGATATGTAGAAAACTCGATACTGGAGTTCGGACATGAATTCTTGAAATTCGTGCTAGAACCAATCGCTTCCAAAAGATAAATTTGTGGTAGGACAACATTGAGATCATCAACTCCCTTTGCCCAGAGTTCCTTACATCCACCCTACCCAAAGGGAGGGGCAGTTGTTGACACTCAATTTTGACCCTCCACAATTTAGTTAATTACTCAAGCTTCTTCAATTTTAACAATTTGAAATAATTATTTTACAAAATTAAAATATTTTCAATGCATTTTGGTCATTTTTGCAATAAAAGAAATATTTTTATATATTTCATAATATATATGTTATATGCATAACTCCAAGATTTATTTGGAAAATTATCTTTTATATAAAACAAGTGTTTAATTGAGTTAATATTTTATTTTATCAAAATCATTTATGTTATAGTCTAATTAATATGATAAGTCTATTTTATGAATTAATTATTTTACTTTGTTATGTTAAGAAGCTTGATTAATTAATTAGATCATAATTTATCTCATTTAAAATTTAGCCAAATCAACCAATTAAATTGACTTGGTCACCCCTTTCATTCAATTCGGCTATAATTGTAATATATTTTGGCCATATTTGTAACCCAATTTCAGCTCCCTTTTAACCCATTAATTTCAGCCCAATTTCCCAGCCAATTTTTGGCCCAATAACCTTATATACCCGGCCCAAATCCCTCTCTAAACACCCTTCTCTCTTCACTCTTTCTCACCTCGAGCAAAACAACACCAACAATGACATCAACATCGACCCAACGAACCCAGCTCCTCATCCAACCAAACGCAACAGCTATTCAGCCAAAACGATGTTAAATCCTCTCAAATTCCATCTAATCTCCATCTAAATTCACTCTGTCTTCGTCCTTGTGCGATTTTCAACAGCTGGCAGACCCTAGAGGCTTCTGGAAGAACCCAGGTGTCCTCCAATTCCATAATCTCAGCTAATTACTCTTGTTTTTGCCCGTTTGTGTACGAATTCGTACAATACGTGGCCTCAATTCCTTTGTCTTCAAGGAATTCAAATTCAAAATTTGAATTTTTCAAGTGTTATTCCCAGAAAACCCTCTGTTTTCCCCCTTCTTTTACCCTAATTTCTCCTTTAAATTGTCCTTCTCTTTTCATTGTTAAGGGGCAAACTTTTGGAGAAATTCTTTGAGTCTTTTGGAGAACCAATCTCTGGCTCATAAGAACCAAGAGTTGTAGAGGAGAAAACCCACATAAAAGTTTTGGGAGTTCTTGGTTCATGGTCATCTTTCTGCTATTTTTCTGGCTGTCTCAAGTCAAAGTAAGTGGTGGAAGTCATCATCAAGGCTCGTTGTTTCAGTCCGCTACCCGAAAAAAGGTAACATTCCGTTCTCTTTATATTTTCATATGGTTCACTATTTGTTTAAATTTTAGTAATTAGCATAGTTTAAAGTTTGATTGTTTGTGTAGTTAAAGATCTTTTATGTAGACATAATTTTTTCTCATCTTAACTTCAATCTTTATATGTGTGTTACTCGTGTAAATCAGAGTTTAGCCATATATTTTCATGACTGTTAATAGTGAATTTGTGGTTCGGCTTAGTCTTCTTCATGTTTGGTAAAAATGTCTAAACCAATTGGTCCTTCATGCTATCTGCCCACTGGAAACAATTGTTTAGAAATCTTGACTTTCAAAAATACTACTATTTGGTGCTTATAATTTATACTTGATATTGCTAATCCAAGTTTGAGTCCAAATTCCACCCTCCTTATTGGTTAAAATAGAATACTGCCTCGCCTTTCTTTGATTTTCATCTATTTGATCTAGTCTAAACAATGTAAAAGAATTTATTGATAAGATTTTTAAGGTTCTGTTCTTATAGCCAAAAGTCTATTACTTTTAAGTGTAAATCTATTCGGAGTCTCTTTTTTTAAAAAAAAATTTGTCCCCCAATTTCTCTGCTTTTTTTAGACAAATTGTTTCTTTGTAATGTGTTAACTTTCTCCTTTGTTCTCATTTTGTTTCTATCACTTAATCATTTAAAAAGAAAAAAAATAATGTCTCGGCTTCATGTTTATCATCCTTTTGGTTGTACGAAAAATAGGAATATGAATTGTTTGTCATGCTTAAGTTGTTGTTACCTATAATTGTTGCCTTTGAGATAAATTTGAGACCAAAAATCCCTGTAGACTAGGAAAGTAGCTTATTGACCAAGTAGCTACTGTATTTTTGGATCCGATGTTTTGTTGCATTACAAAATTATTAAGTGTCACAATTGGTTCTTTCCTTGTCTGTACTATTTTTTTAGCCAAACCTTATTACGATTCAAAGCTGAAAAGGATTTTTTTTTTTCATACAAAAATGTTCTGTAGAAACTCAATTTTTTGTTCATTCCTTCACGCATAATCTCCCATGCTTTCTTTATTAGGCAAAAAGAAGAGTTCTTTGTTCAATTTATAGGAATGGTTTATGATCCTAAACTAGTAAATCTACTCTTATATGCTTGGATATGGATTTCGTAGTAATCAAGTCATGTTTAAGTTCAATTGTACTTAAGCTTAATGATAATTTTCTTTTCACATACTAATCCTGTCTTTTTCCTTATATGCATCCAACGAGTCCAAACGGACTCCCCATTCCCTTGCATCCGATATTTCTCGAGTCCGCCTCATCATCCTATTTAAAAAAGGAAGCTAATATTTGAGTTCAGGACCGAAAGGCCTGAAACTCCAGTAGCTGTAGCAGATTAAAGAAGCCGCAAATGGGCTCAAAAGCTCAACCATTCGGCAGTAACAGTAACTGACGAAGGAGCCAAGCTTGGGCTTGATTTTATTCCCCCTTTACTTCTTTATCTTGTATATTCATTCATCTGTTTAAATGCTTAAACACTTTTAGTTAACTTGGATGAATCCGTTTGGAGTTTTCCTAACTTGTTTTATCTCGTAAATATATTTGTCCAAGCTTAAATTCGTGTAGGCAAGTCTAAGCTTGTAGAATAACTTGAGGATTCGTTTATATCTTTTCATAGTTATTAATAGCTCAATATCCATGTTTAGTAATTGAATTAGTTATGTAATTCAAGAGCTTAACTCGGATAACATTATTAAATTAGAATTATTTTGAAACTTTGGCGTTTAATTTATTTCATCATTTGGAATAAAATACGAATGTTTAAGTGACGAATAAATTCTACTCATTTTAAAATAAAGATTTTCACAAAAACCAAATAAAAGAACTTTTTATTTTAAAAAAGTTAGCCATTATTTTAAATCCGTCGGGAACCACACTTTGTGGATTTTCGAAAGTGCCTAACACCTTCTTTCGAATTTAACTTGAACCCTTACCTAGACTCTGGTTTTCAATAAAGGTTTTCTAAAAATTACCTTTTTAATATGGTTTCTTAATTTTCCTAAAATTAAGTGGCGACTCTCTTTAAACTCTTCTTTAATTTTTTTTTAAAAAAACAAAATCAATAAATGATATTTTCTTCCACGAAAGTTACGAAATATTTTTTGAATTATTCGAAAATGAACATAACAACCAGCTCCACCACAAAATAACTCCATAACAGCTAAGGTCTGAGATTTCACTCGGGTGAATCCTCCAAAATTCCATGGAACTCAGACTGAAGAGGATCCACGAGAATTCCTTAATGACATCCAGACAGTTACTAAGATTATTGGTGTCACCCCGGTTGAGAGTGCAGACTTAGCCGCTTATCAGTTAAAGGGACTGGCTCACATTTGGTATAAGCAGTGAAAAGAAGCTAGAGGTACAAATGCAGACCCAATGGATTAGAATCAGTTTAAAACTGCTTTTCTAGACAGGTTCTTCCCACTTGAGCTCAGGGAAACCAAAGTTCAGGAGTTCATAAATCTAAGGCAGGATAACATGAGTGTGAAAGAGTATTATCTCAAGTTTACTCAACTATAAAAGTATGCTCCGGCAATGGTAGCTGACCCAGAGCCCGTATGAGCAAGTTCGTGGCAAGTGTCTCTGATGATGTGGTGAAGGAGTGCAGGAATACAATGCTGGTAAAGGAGATGGATATCTCCAGGTTGATGACTTATGCCCAGAAGATTGAGGAGGAGAAAATCAAGGAGAGAGAAAAGGACAACAAGAGGGCTAGAACAGGTGACTTCAGTTATTCTCAGTAGAGATCAGATGATTGAAATTGCTCTTAGTTCTACCATAAATCTTCAGCTCCAGCCCCATCCTTTTCTAGAGCCCCAGTGCCTAAGTTCAGGCAGGATCAGTGGGATAGGGCACCAGGCTCTAAGTCCCAGGGTAGTGTCACTAGTGGGTGCACTCATCCAGTTTGCAAGAAGTGTGATAGGAACCACCAAGGTGAGTGTATGGTAGGTAGTGGAAATTGTTTTGGGTGTGGTAAGCCATGCCATAAATTGAAGGACTGCCCAATGACTTATCAGAAGGGCGGGGATACTCGCCCATAGAATCAAGCTAACTCTACAACAGCTCCAGCAGGGTGCCTCATCTAGCGCAGGCGGCGGTCAGTGCTAAAACAAGTTGTATGCTCTTCAAACTCGACAAGACCAGGAGGATTCTCCCGATGTGGTCACATGTACGTTGTGAGTTTTTTATCTTGATGTTTATGCATTGTTAGATCTCGGAGCTACACTCTCTTTGTGACCCTCTATATAGTGGTAGACTTTGGTGTTAGTCCAAAACTCCTACAGAATCCTTCTTAGTCTCTACTTTAGTCGATGATTCAGTCATCACCAGAAGGATATACAAAAATTGCCAAGTTACAGTTTCTCAGAAATTTACCTCATCAAATCTTGTAGATTTAGAAATTACTAACTTTAATGTTATTCTAGGCATGGACTGGTTACATTCTTGTTATGCCTCAGTCAATTGTAGAATGAGAATAGTTCAGTTCCAGTTTCTAAATGAACCAGTCTTAGAATAGAAGGGTAATACCTCAGTGCCAGTAGGTCGGTTCATCTCTTATCTTAAGGCCAGAAAATAATTTCCAAAGGGTATATCTACCATCTTGTTTGGGTCAAGGATTTAGATTCTGAGACCCCAACTCTCCAGTCAGTCCCTGTGGTTAGTAAGTTTGCAAAAGTATTTCCAAAAGATCTTCCCGAAGTTCCTCCCAAAAGGGAAATCGACTTCGAAATAGATCTACTTGCATATACCCAGCCTATCTCAATTTCACCTTACAAAATGGCTCCAACTGAGATTAAGGAATTAAAGGGATAGTTAAAAGACCTTCTAGATAAATGCTTCATCAGACGCAATATCTCTCCATAGGGTGCTACAGTTCTTTTCATGCATAAAAAAGAAGGTTTTCTCAGGATGTGTATCGACTACCGTCAATTGAACAAAATCACAATCAAGAATAAGTATCCCATCCCCAATATTGATGACTTGTTTGGACAACTTCAAGGTGCCAGTTTCTTTTCTAAGATAGATCTCAGGTCTGGTTATCATTAGCTCAGATTCAGGATTGTGACATTCTGAAAACGACCTTCAGAACTTGGTATGATCACTATGAAGTTGTGGTTATATCTTTTGGACTAACGAATGCTCCTGCAACTTTCATGGATTTAATGAACAGGGTATTCAAGTAGTATTTGGACATGTTCGTTATCATCTTCATCGATAATATACTTGTATATTCTCGTAGTGAAGAGAAGCATATAAATCACTTGAGAGTTGTGCTGCAAACTCTCAAGGATCGCCAGTTATTCGCCAAGCTCAGTAAGTGTGAATTCTGGTTGAAGTCAGTTGCTTTCCTTAGTCATGGAGTCTAGTGAGAGCATCCGAGTTGATTCACAGAAGATAAAGGCAGTGAAGAACTGGCCTAGACCCACCTCTCTGACATACATCATAAGTTTGTTTGATTTGTCTAGTTACTACAGGAGATTTGTTGAAGGATTCTCATCCATAGCTGCCCCATTGATCAGATTGACTCAGAAATTTTTTAAGTTCTAGTGGTCAGATGAATGCGAGAAAAACTTCCTAGAATTGAAGGCTAAGTTGATTACAACTCCTGTTTTGACTCTACTAGAGGGTTTAAATGGTTTTATTGTATATTGTGATACATCCAGAGTCGGCTTGGGTTGTGTCTTGATGCATCATGGTAAGGTTATAACTCATGCCTCCAGATAGGTTAAGATTCATGAGAAAAACTACTCGACTCATGACCTTGAACTAGCAGCAGTAGTTGCTTTAAAGATTTGGAGACACTACTTATACGATGTCCATATGGACATGTTTACAGACCATTAGAGCCTCCAGTATGTGTTCACCCAGAAAGAGTTGAATCGTTGTCAAAGGATATGGCTCGAGTTCCTTAAGGACTACGATATAAATGTGCTCTACCATCCGGGTAAGGCCAATGTAGTGGATGATGCCCTCAACAGATTATCTATGGGTAGTATGTCACATCTGAAAGAAGAAAAGAAGGAATTAGCTAAGGATGTTCATAGGCTCGCTCACTTAGGAGTCTACCTTATGAATACAACAGATGGCATAGTGATAGTTCAGAATGGGTCAGAATCTTCTTTTGTGGTTGAGGTAAAGGAGAAGCAAGACAGTGATCGCATCTTACTTCAGCTAAAAGATGCGCTCCACCAGAAGAGGGTAGAGGTTTTTTCCTAAGAGGAAGATGGTGTACTTCATTACCAGGGTCGGTTGTGTGTTCCTAATATGGATGAGTTGAGAAAGCGGATCCTGATAGAGGCTTATAGTTCCAGATACTCTATTCATCTCAGTTACACTAATATGTACCATGATATACGAGAAGTCTATTGGTGGAATGGCATGAAGAGGAAAATCATAGACTTTGTGGCTAAGTCTCCCAATTATCAGCAGGTGAAAGTAGAACATGAGAGATCAGGAGGTGTAACTCAGGATATTAGCATTCCTACTTGGAAGCGGGAAGTGATCAACATGGAGTTTATTATGGGTTTACCTCATACTCTATACAATATGACTCCATTTGGGTGATAGTGGACAGGGTGACTAAGTCAGCTCACTTTTTGGCTATCAAAACTACAGATTTAACATAGGATTATGCCAGGCTCTACATTCATGAGATAGTCAGGTTGCATGGAGTTCCCTTGTCTATCATCTCAGATAGGGGTACTCAGTTTACATCTCAGTTATAGAGATCGTGTCAGAAAGGTCTTGGTACTCAAATAAACCTCAGCACAACATTTCATTCACAGACAGATAGTCAGACAGAGCGTACCATCCAGATCTTAGAGGATATGTTGAGAGCTTGTGTGATCGATTTCAAAGGTAGTTGGGATGATCAGTTACCCCTCATAGAGTTCGCCTACAATAATAACTTCCATTCTAGTATTCAGATGGCCCCGTATGAGGCACTTTATGGGAGTAGGTGCAGATCACCTGTGGGCTGGTTTGAAGTAGGTGAAACAACCTTGATTTGGCCAAACTCAGTTCATGAGGATATAGAGAAAGTTCAGCTCATTAAGGAAAGATTAAAGACTTCCCAGAGTCGTCAGAAGTCCTATGTAGATGTGAGGAGAAAGGACTTAGAGTTTGAGATTGATGATTGGATTTTCCTAAAGGTGTCACCCATGAAGGGTGTGATGAGATTTGGAAAGAAAGGGAAGCTCAGTCCTAGATATGTAGGTCCTTACAGAATCCTGATGAGGGTTGGTAATGTGGCTTATGAGTTAGAGTTACCAGCTGAACTAGTAGCGGTTCATCCACTTTTCTATGTTTCTTTGTTGAAAAAGTGTATTGGCGATCCGACATCGATTGTGACATTAGAGAGTATGAGTATGAAGGATAGTCTCACCTATGAAGAGGTTCCAGTTGAGATTCTTCACTATTAGGTTCGTAGGTTGAGAAATAAGGAGGTTGCTTCAGTGAAAGTTCTTTGGAGGAATCAGTCAATTGAGGGAGCTACTTAAGAAGCAGAAGCAGGCATGATGGCCAAGTACACCCACCTCTTTCCTTCCGCCTAGCTTCAACTTGAGGTAATAGTTCCTCTCCAGTTTCCTAATTTACTCATGTGTACTTCAGTCTCAGTATCATGTTTCCTTAACTATCCTGGCATTTTCAGCATGCTTTAATGTCCTTAGAACTCAATTCATTTAGATATAAGCTTATAGAACTCAAGTTGCAGGGATTGCAGCTCTTTCCCTCTAAACTCAGCTTGTTTAGTCTTCATTCAAGGATGAATGATCCCAAGGGGAGATATTGTAACACTCCAGAAATTCTAAGCCTAGAACTAGTCCAAAATCACTAAGAGTGAAACTGTCCAATGCCAGCCATATCCACGAGCCAGATCCATGACCCGTGGAATCGTCCATAAGCCATGAATTGGGCTCATGGAAATCAGATCAGAGGCCAAGCATTTGGTCTAAGAACCATGACCAAGATTCACGGATCATGGAACAGTCCACGGGTTTTGGACTGGTGTCATGGAACTCAGACCTGAGGGTCATCAATCTCTCAGAAACCACGAATAGGTTCCACGAGCCTTGGATGATTCCACAAGCCATGAACCTGGCTTGTGGTTATCAGACATACAACATGACTAAAAGGTCTAGGAACCAGGATAGGGTTCCACGGATCGTGAAAGCATCCACGGATCGTAGTTTCCATTCATCAAACTCAGATTGCAATTTTTCCAATAGTTTTCTAATTTTATTTTAGGGGTATTCTAGACTTTTTCTATCCCTTTTAAAAGTCTAAGCTACGATATTTTACCAAGCATAAGACTAATTTTAAGCCTAAAACTATCCAAACCCCCTCATTCTCTCAGATTAAGTCGATGTTTAGCAAAATAGGAGAAAAAATGCTTTTTCCTCTCAAGAACAAGCAGAAGGTTATCCTAAGTCCAGGCCCCAAATCCAAGGATTATTCCGTGGATTTTACCTCCAGGTATGTGGGATTTCATTAATGGGTTCTCTTCACCCACTGAGTCCCTAGATACAATCAAGTTCTTCAGTTTTCAGATCAGTTCTTCAGACCTAGGGTTCCTAAGTTCTAGGAATTTATTGTATTTCAGTTTCCATTGTTGTGTTTGAGATCCATTACATATTTTCTATGGAATCTGGTATAGTTATATATTCAGAACTCTACAACCCTAGTATATTGTTAATTTCAGTATAACTTCAGGCATGCTAGTCAGACATTTCATTTAGTCATACTTCATGATTAGAATACTATCAGTTTTCAGTATTATTATTACACATTCAAAAATAATCAGTATTTGAGCTATCCAGTATATTAGTCTAATATTTAGAGGACATTTGGCCATGATTTTTTTTTACTTTTTCTGGAGTTGAATTACGGAAATGATGTTTGGCCATGCAAATTTGGAAAATTCGAGAATTCAACTTCAAGTTGAATTACGGAATTTGAAAAACATGAAAAAGTGTTTTCACTTTTTTCACTTTTCACTTCTCTCACAAAAAGTCAAAAACAACTCCAATTTATATTCATGGTCAAACACAACTCCAACTCCAACTTGGTATTTGGTTTTCATGGCCAAACGACCACTTAATACATGTATATTCAGTTGAGAGTAAACTTAACACCGAGCGAACGAAGGGATGAAGGCTCACCCATCAATTTAGGCTGAGATCTTTAGTAGAAGTTCCTAAGTCTCAGAACTATGACGCCACCGTAGGTTCTAAAGGGGTCACCCATTAGTTCAGGCTTGACACCCTAGTCCCTTGTTAGAAATTAGATTAATGGATTCACGCCAATTTTATGTTTGTACCCTTGATAAGGTATGAACACCCTCCTAGCTAAGCTTACAGGTTGGTCCCATAGTTATCTCAGCTTGGGATATGTCGGTTTAGCAGTAGCTCCCACTTTTCAGATTCAGTACTTGCATTGACCCTGTATTCAGTATTTAGTTATTCAGTTCCGTTCAGCATGTTATAATTCATGGTAAATACTTGGTCATTGCATCAGTTTTTCTTTTAGTTTATGTTTCAATATATCTTCCATGTTCAGTATCTATGTATACAATTTTGCATATATTTCGCATGCTCAGTACATTTAAAGTACTGACGCATACTTTTATGCTATATCCTATTATGATGTAGGTTCAGATGCTCAGTATCCAGACCGCGCGTAGTGGGATTCTCCAGTCTCTTCCGCAGCTCAGTTGGTGAGTCATCATTTTTCGAGGTCTAAATTTATGCTCACTTAGTCAATCTTTACTTTCAGTTTTCAGACTTGGAGTTAGCCGGGGGCTTATCCCAGCAACTCACTTCAGATAGAGGCTTTCAGACATAGTATTAGTTTCAGCTTTTGCAGTCAGTATTTATCTCAGACTTCTATTATATTCTTATATACATCAGAGTTTAATGGATTATTTTCAAGCTTTTTTATTTAACCAGTTTAGCTTCCACAAAGTTAGTATTTTATTCATAAATTCTTAGTTATGCCAGACCATGAGTTTGCTTGGGGTCACTTGTGACACTAAGCACCGTGTTGTATTTAGGGAGGAGAGGGGGGGTAGCCTCGAGGCGTGACAGGTTTAAAGGCTCAAATCCTTGCTATTAGGTCTTTCCTTAACTTTTAGCTTCTTTTTTTCAAGCAAAGCAAAGATCTAAAGGTGCATTTAACGTTTGCAACTACTAAATGAAATTAACGATTGAAGATTTAAATAGAAAACATCAATGACAAAAAAAATGAGATTTTATATATGAATATTCAATCACATAACTATTGGGATCGAAATTAATAGGGCGTCATGCGAAAGCTAATAATTGAAAACTTTGATAGATGATAAATCAGATGACAAAGAAAAGCTATATTAAAAAGTATAATATATTTATATGGTTTGGTCAAGTGACCTACATATTAAAACTAAAACTAAAAAACATAAAAATATTGAGAGAAATCTCCCCCTAAACGACACTCTTTAATGACTATATATACACTATCTTCATGCATAAAAGTCTATACAAATTACAAACATAAGCAAATTCAAATACGTTATTACTAAAACAAACTTATTTTCTTTCTTGTTAATTAACAAACTTGAATGTAGTAGCAACGCTAGCAATCTCTCAAAAATAAAAACAACACCGATAGCTAGAATCCCACCAAACCAACGTCTTTAGGAAGAAAACAACAACACTAAAACAACAACTATAAAATGCAAAAAAATAATAAGGTATATATTTAAAATCTAAAGTCACTACTATAATTATGGATAAAATATAATTTTAATATAATCTTATTGGGTTATTGGTTTAACCATTAACAAAAATCTTAAAACCGAAATCGAACCGATAGCCCAATAATTTTTTTTACAAAACCGTTAACCCAATAACCCGATGCCGATAAACCAATAATATTTTTATCGATTTGATTTATTGGTTAAATCGATTTTTGCACACCCCTAGCCACCACATCCCCACTCCGTGGCAGCAGAACTAGTAATGGATCGCAGAGTGCCTCTTTAAATTGATTTCGTATGCCAAATTTCCAATAAGTGATGTGGCTTTGGATCGTAGAGTCAAAATTTGATCTGCAAAATAGCCTCAGTGCTTTTCAGATCAGGACTCTTGCAAAATGACCAAAATTTGACCACATTTGGTCACTGTATATTTGGCTTCTCAGCTCCTTGCCACCTGTCTCGTTCTGCGGTTTTCCTGCCGAGTCTGCGACTCACATTCTTGTTATGTGGTCCACAGAATTGGTCTTTTTCTGCATTTCTTCAACTTTCGGGATTTTTACTCACTTTTGCTCCTTTTTCACATTCTTGTGCAATATCCTACAAAAAGTAAAACAACATAAAAAATATATACTTCCTTTGTCCCCATTTATATGACTCACTTTTCTTTTTAGTCAGTCCCAAAAAGAATGACACATTTCTATATTTAGTAACAATTTAACTTTAAAATACTCATTTTACCCTTAATGAAATGATTTACAACCACACAAACATCTAACACTCATTTTAGACCACAAGTTTTAAAAGTCTTCCTTTTTTTCTTAAAATTCGTGCCAAATCAAAATAACTCATATAAAATGAGACGGAGGGAGTACTAATTATGCATTTAGGACACAAAAAATCTATGCTATTGGTATTGGTACCAAATGGGCCATAATTTCTCACCACATCAACACCACAATCTAAACTCGTGCTTGTCCTCAACAATTAGTTTAAGACTGACTGTGATTGGTACTGATTATTAGCTTACAAGCATGTAACTTGAACATACCTATCCCCCTCCCCCTCCCCCCTCTCTCCCTCCCCTTCAGTTCAAAAAAACAGAATTCAAGAGTGCCTCAACTATTTAACAATCAATTCATGAACTTCAAGCCTAGGAAATTACAACTCAAGTGATGTACTTTCTCTGTTCAAAATTATTTGTCACTTATTTTTATTTTTGATTTTCATTTTTATTTTTACTTGTTATTTTGGACATATCAAGAAAAGATAATTTTTTTTTCATGTTTTACCGTTAGTATTAATTACTTAATCCTCAAATCATTTTTCAAGACTTGATACTAAACATTAATTAATAGGAGTAATATGGTAAAATTACTATGCTAATCATTGTTTTCTTAATGGGTGTGCTAACTTAAAAAATGACAAGTAATTTTGAACAAAGGGAGTAAATCTAAAATATAATTTACAAAAAGTTTGGCTGAATATCATGCCAATAACAATTTAAAACTCTGAAAGTTAGAGTAGATATACACGATTTGTTTGATTATAAATAAACCATGCTAAATACACACGAATTAGCATATTCGTTTCTTTTCACGACAATATCCTCTTTGAACCTAAACATCCATTTTCTTGGGGTCAAACATTAATTTACTTTATTTATGGATATACTGAACTCATATTTTCTAGCAGCCTAGAAGTTTTAATTATGAACAATGTATTAGAGGTTTATTTTGGGTATGGTAGCAGTATTTAAATATGTCTTCTGAAAGGATATCAGACTTCTTGTCAAATGAATATGCTAAATAAATAAACTGAACTTGTTATGTTGATCATTTTCATTTATTTATGATTTTGTACAAACTAATTTACCAAACAATTTTCTTGCACCAGTATGTTTAATGTTCTTGCAATAGTATATAGACTTTATGGTTGAGGTGATTATATACCTTTAAGAAAGGGGCATGGACATAAATGGTCAGTTGGCCGAAACAAATCCCACTAAATGATCAAGGGATTAAAAATTTCACTGTCTAGCCAATTTATCAGCGCTAGTGTCACTATACATATTTTATACAACAATGATAAAATTTCTATACACATCCTATATAAATATTCTATACAATAACGACACAATTTCTATACACATCCTATACAGATACATATTCTATATAGCAATGATACAATTTCTATACAAATCCTATACAAATACATATTTTACACAATAATTATACAATTTCTATACACATCCTATACAATTTCTATACAAAATTAAAAATAGTCATCGAGTGAAATTAAATTGGCCGAGTGGCCAAATAATGAGATAAGTTTGAAATGACCATTTTTGGTGAAATTTGTTTGACCGAGTGGCCATGGGGTGTCCTTTCCCCTTAAGAAACTAGTGCTTCTTAGCCTGTGCTGAGCACGGGCCCAATGAAAAATTAATAAGAGAAAAATATGTTGATAATATTTTAAGACTCTTTATTACACTAAATACATCATCTTTTTTAAAAATTACTAAAATACCAATTTAATAATAAATCATACCAGAATCTAAAAATTACTGTTTTTTCTTCTGTATTTACGTTTTTTATATTAATGCTACTTAATTAATTGATAAATTTTTACTGAGACCTACTAAATAACTCATTATAATTAAGGAAGATAATTACAATGAATTATTAACTTTGAAACAAATAAGCTCTGGGACTACTAAAGATCCCTTTTGAAATTTTTTACTTGAGTTTTCAATTTCCTCATTATTCTATAAATCCCTCAAATCTCTCTATTAGATTTCTTCCCCAAAATGCCTCTTTCCTTTAGTTGATTTCTCTACCAAAAATCATAATTCTAAAGCTTTATTTGTTCTAATTTCATACGGGTGAGATTTTGTTTATAAATTTTGGTTTATTTGTATTATTTAAATCAATCTAGTTTAAACCAATTTATTATATACATGAATTTGGTGTGTAAAATAAAATACATAATTGATGCATTGTATATTAACAAATGTGCATTAAAATGGTATAAAATACTATACTCCTGATCTAAGTCAATCATTTATACAAAATTATGTTAATATACCCATTTCATACAATGAACGATTGGTCTAAGTGTGAATTGATAGTGTATGTAAATGATATTAAACTGGTATAAAATGAGTTTTCTTATTGTTGTGAACACCTAATTTTTGACCGAACCTAAAAATTTTACACTTTTTAGTAATTAAATATTTCCTTTAAGTCTAAATTAGATACTTTGATTTTTATTAGTAAGTCTATTTTAAAAGATTTGAAAACTACAAAAAAAGAGTCATATTTTAGGATACGTTTTATTTTAACTTTTCAAAAGAAAAGAAAAATTTTCAAAAAAATATAATTTCTTTTAATTTAGATTTTAATAAATAATCTAGTGATTTTAATATTTTCTTAATCATATTCTTAGGACTAGCTATTTAACTTTTCTATATATTTACTAATTCAAAATAATTATTTACAATGTTTTTACCATTACATTTTATTTATATCTTTAATTAAAAAGGAAAAAAAAATCCTAAACTACCCGTCTACCCAACTCCCCCACGTTCACTCCCCACTTCCCCATGATCTCCACACACCCAATCACTACACCCATACTCATATATATACACACAAAGGACAGCCCGGTGCACTAAAGCTCCCGCTATACGCGGGGTTCGGGGAAGGACCGGACCACAAGGGTCTATATTGTACGCAGCCTCACCTTACATTTCTGCAAAGGGCTGTTTCCACGGCTTGAACCCATGACCTCCTGATCACATGGCAGCAACTTTACCAGTTACTCCAAGGCTCCCCTTACTCATATATATATACACACAACTCAAAAACTTTGGGCAGAACCAAAAATAAAACACCCAACACAAAACAATAAGAAAACAACAAAAATCAAACCAAAAGAAAAATAAGAGAACACGAGAGAGTACAAATAGAAAACAAATATTTGGAGGTTTCTCTCGCGGTTTTAAACTCGTGGCTCCCGAAAGTTAGCTATTGTTAACATCAAAATTCGGTAGATTATAGCGACTTTTGTTGAGAATTATTTTTTCGCAAAAGGTAATCCTCAATCTTTCTTTATATGATGTAATTTCGTGATTATACGAGATTTAATTCCAACATTATGAAGTTGATCAAATCACATGTGCCTAATTGATTATTACCCTTTGATGTTATAATATGAAATCTATTCAGTAACATAGTTTTATTTTTCTTTCACGTCCAGTTTGTATTAGTTTATCTTGTTAAGTTTGATGATTATCATTTTAGTTACTTTATGGTTATCCCATGTTAGCATCCTTTTATAGTTTTGAGTTATTCTTTACTGTAATATCATATCATTATATGATCGTCAGATGTTCAATAGTTTATCTTGGATTTTGAAAATGTGATCTCTGTAACTTCTTTGTGCTTTTGACGCGTTCATCTTCTAGCATGTGAAGTATTCAAGATTTTTGTATTTTATAGGATATGAATCAAATAGTAATTACACGTTTGGTGCATATCATAATCATCGTAAAAGGAAAAACTCTTATGAATTTATTATGTCATTTAACAAAATTCACTAATAGGTCTTAACATTATAATTATCATAATATCTAGTTCATTAAAGGTATATCTCACCGTAGCGGTAATGATTTGGGATCTTAGTTATTTGAATTAATTGTTTAGTCGGTTTGAACGACGAATAAGAAAACTCAGAAATTTATCCTAGATTAATTTTCAAGACCCAAATTAATTATTGATAGACATAGGTGAGAAGTGACCAGGATAAGAAACGAATTGATAAAAGAGCGGAACAAAATCAACTATTGTATCGAGGTTGATCATGTGTGCAGTTACGTTCCTTGGTCAGCTTTTATAAATAAAAGCTTTGTGTGCGGTTACGTTCCTAAGATAAAATATATAAGTCACAATTTTACGTGCATCACCTAGGTAAATTAAGCGATTAATCAAACATCGTTTATCCAAGCAATTATTTTAAGACAAATATAAGTCAATGAAGCGATCGTGCTAGAACCACGGGACTCGAAGGGTGCCTCACACCTTCCTCTTGCTCAACAGAATTCCTTACCCGGATTTCTTGTTCGTAGACCAATAAAGAGTCAACTTTCCTTTTGATTAAGGATCCAAATAAGGTGACTTGGAACACCAAAATTCAATTCGAAGTGGCGACTCTGTAAATAAATAATCCCTTTTCTGTAACGACCGGGTCCGTCGTTACGGGTAGTCCAATCGTGCCAAGTTTGGGAGTTAAAAAATTCCGGGTTTGGGAGTTTAAAATTCTGGGCTAGGTTAGCCTCAGCCAGATTTGGAGCAAGGTATAGTCTAGGGAAATCCGGGTAAGGATTGGGTTAGATGTCTTGATTTGAGCTAGTTTTTCACGTAGCCATGACGTAAAGGAGTTCGGGAGACTTTTCAGAATCGAATTCGGGTAAATAGATCTTCCGAAATCGAGATTGACGTGAAAGGGTTGTTTCAGATCGTCGGGGGAAGCAAGTGTGTTATAAAATGGATCAATTTTAAGGAATTTTGGACATTCTTTCCGTGACGAGCGGTAAGGTTCCTCTGTGGCGACCTCTGCTATAGCAAAAGAAAAGACCGCTATAGCGGAAGTCAAGGCGGTCAATCTCCGCCATAGCGGTTGACTCCGCTATGGCGATACCGCTATAGCGGAAGCCGACCGCTATAACGGGGCCCGACGGGATTTAATGCAAAAACTTCTCCAAATAGTTCAGTTTTCTATAATTCGTGTGGGAGAAGAACTAGGGCGATTTCAGGCGTGTTTCCTCCGTTCTTCATCATTTTTCTTCCCTAAGGTGAGGTTTCTACTGTCCAAACTCCGTAATAATTTTTCTATGCGGTAGAATTACTAGGGGTGGACTTGGTGAGAGGTTTGGAATGACTTAGGGATGGTAGAATCCGGGGAAAAAGGGGGATTCTATGTGTAGAAGTTCTTGGGTGTTGCTAAATTTACCGTTTTATGATCATGTGACGTTAATTTCCTAATTTTATCCATAAAAATGATAGAACTAGGTAAATTAACGGTGGAAAATCCCGGGGAAAGGGTGGAATGATCATGGGTGGCCTGGGGTTTAGGATTCTTGCGTAATCCGGGTAAATTGTAGTCCATGGGGATTAATTCTTGGTTATTGTGTGTTGTTTTAGACCAAGAATTGACAAGAACTTCGGAAAATGGGAAAGCTCCGGTTGAGTAGAGCTTGGATCATTTTGAGGTAGGTGATGGCTTGATTTCTTCATGCATTGTGTGTTTGAGTACTTTTATCTAAGTGATTGTATGAGATGCATTGCTTAGGAGATGAATTGGAATGTCTTATAGTCCTATTTGATCAGTCTGGTTATTGAACTGTGCATTTTTGCTTGTTGGTTTACAAGTTCATTGTTCATTGTTGTGACTGTGGATTGTTGACATTCAGTTGGCTCGGGTACCACGCCTGGTACGGGAATACTAACGGTTGACTCGGGTATCACACCTAGTATGGGAAATTACTAACGGTTGGCTCGGGTACCACACCTGGCACGAGAAATTACTAACGGTTGGCTCGAGTACCACACCTGGTACGGGTTTACTTTACTGCATCATTTCATTGACATTGTTACATTGTGTTGATTGTTATTGGTTCTGTGAGTGGACCGGGCTGTATTATTGAGATGTGACTTTTAATTATGGTCCTTGTGAGGCAGGGTTTTTGTTTTATTTGATTTAGAGTTGGTCTTGGTGTAGACCGGGTCGCTTGTGAACACTTAGGTGTTGGTTAGGGGGGATCCCAGGGTAAGTCCGGGCTATATAAATATGAGGGTGTGAGTTGTATTGATTTTCGTATTGGAAGTTAATGGCATGTAGATACAAGTTAGGATGAGATTTATAGTTAGAGGTGTTTGGTAATTGGATTACGTGTTTCCTGTACTGTTACTTGATTCTTGTACTGTTCATACATTGTTATTGAAACTGAATGATGATCCTACCAGTACACGGTGGTTGTGTACTGATACTGCACTTGCTTATTTTCTTGTGAGTACATGAAATTTTCTGGCGGTTGACGCATGAACTTATTTGTAGGCCTGACTGTTCCAGATATCAAGGGTGAGCTGTTCGACCAACCTGCCTCGGTGTCTATCTTTTGAGTTACATCCCAATTGTTTTAGGCTTAGACTATTTCTTATTGCTTTAAGTTTTGGGGTTGTATCCCCTACTCTAGTATTGGTAGCGTTTGGTACGATGACTTTCAAGTTCTAGGAGAATTTCTGCAGGCTTATTTAATGATATGGTTCCTTGCGTATTCGAATTGCTAGTTTATTTTCTGTTTGCTGGTTTTAGGCTGTTAGCCTAGGCTAAGAGTTGGACTCTTTGATTCGCTCATCGGGGGGTTGGGTGGGTGCCACTCATGATGGTCTGGGTCATGAAAAAGATGGTATCAAAGCCCTAGGTTTGTTGATCTCGTTGTACCAAACAAGTCTAGTAGTGTCTTGCGGAATGGTGCGGAGACGCCCATACTTTTCTTCGAGAGGCTATGGGGCTTTAGGAAAAACTATCTCTTCCTTCCTTCCTTCGTGCTATAACTTCATTCCAATTGGTATCTGGTGATACAAATTGGTGCCTAACCTCATTCACTCTTCTGTCCGCAGATGATTAATACAAGGAATAACAGAGCGAAACCAGCGGTTCCAGCAGCGGGCTCGACAACTCGTGGCAGAGGTAGGGGAAGGGGCAGAGGACGAGGGAGAGACACACCCGCCAGGGGTGGGGCTCAAGCTGCTGCAGGATAGCGAGAGGCAACTCTTCCCCCACCTCAGGATCAGGTTGTTGAGGATGTGGAAGTTGTTGTGGAGGATAAAGGGGCACAGGCGGAGGGGGAGGCAGCACTGGTTGGGGGTGCAGGCCTTCCTACTATGACACCAGAAGCCTTTCAGCAGGCTTGAAATATTTTGAGTGGGTTGGCTGGTGCTGGAGCCATACCCGTGGCATTTGCAAATCAGGATTGGGATACTCAACCAGCAGTTACTACGGCGCCTAGGATGGATGCAACTTCAGGTACAAATGATTTCTCCAGGCCAATGCTAGGCCCGGTGATGACCAAAAATGAACATGAGATGCTGACCAAGTTTCTCAAGCTGAAGCCTCCGACGTTTTAGGGTACCGATAGAGAGGATGCTTATGAGTTCAACTTGGATTGCTATGAGAGGTTGCACAAGTTGGGTATCATACGCCAGCATGGGGTTGAGTTCATCACATTTCAGCTGCATGGTGACACTAAGCAATGGTGGAGGTCTCAGGTAGAGTGCAGACCATCTATATTGCCTTCTTTGACTTGGGAGGAGTTTCATGCTCTCTTCTTAGAGAAGTACGTACCTCGTACCTTGAGAGACCGAAAGAAGGATGAGTTCTTGCATTTGGAACAGGGAAGCATGTCAGTCTCGGCTTATGAGGCTAACTTCCATGCTTTGTCTCGTTATGCTACTAAGTTGTTGGGTTCAGAAGAGGAGAGGGTCCGGTTGTTTGTGAAGGGTCCGAACACTGATTTACAGGTACTGTCCATTCACATGACTTCTTCAGGAAAGGGCTTCAATGCAGTGACGGACTATGTTAAGAAGTTAGAAGGGGTCAAGCAAGCGGGACAGGCTAAGGCTTTAGCCAAGAAGCCCCAGAATGAGGGAAATTTTAGTGGTTCGTAATCCAGGGGCCAGAATCAGCAGGTATACTCAGCCCGTCCTATTTAGTAACCTCTGCCAGCTGCTACAGGTGGTCGTCAGAGAGCTAATCATCAGTCTTCAGCTCCTACAGGCTAGGGAGCGTCCTATACATATGCTAGAAGGCCTACACTTGACCGTGGGTGCTTCCATTATGGTTATCTGGGCCACTTTAAGAGGGAGTGCCCACTCAGGCAGACAGGTAATCAGGGTCAGCAGCAGTCTAGAGCAGTGATCCCGGCAGGTAGAGGCAGTAATGGTAGAGGTCGTCCACAGGGTGGGCGAGGTAACTTGCAGGGAGGCCGAGGAGACAGAGGGAACAACGGTGCAGGTAGGGGTGCAACGCAGCCAGCTCAGGAAGTTTCCAGATTGATGATCAGGCTCATTGCTATGCATTTCCAGGGAGGACCGAGACAGAAGCATTAGATGGTGATCATAGGTACCATTCTTGTCTGCGATAAAATGGCTTCAGTATTATTTGACCCAGGTTCTAGATATTCTTATATGTCTGTGAGTTTTGCATTGGGTCTGGACTTGATATGTGATATCCTTGATTTCCCTATCCATGTTTCTACCCCAGTTGGAGAGTCTGTGGTTGTGACTCATGTTTACCGGGATTGTTCTATTGTGTTTGTGGGGTTGCATACTTGGGTAGACTTGGTAATCCTAGATATGGTTGATTTTGATATTATCTTGGGCATAACCTGGTTATCCCCTTATCATGTTGTGTTAAATTGTAACACCAAGACTGTGGCTCTAGAGATTCCGGGTAAGGATAGGCTAGAGTGGGAAGGTGTGTACAGGCCTAAGCCAGTTAAGGTCATATCGTTTGTTCGGGTTAGGAAGCTAGTGGGGAGAGGGTGTCTAGCCTTCTTGGCTCATCTCCGGGATGATAGTGTGGAGTACCCATCTATTGATTCAGTTCCAGTGGTTTCTGAGTTTTGACAAGTGTTTCTAGTGGATTTGCCTGGTATGCCTCCGGACAGAGATATAGACTTTTGTATTGATTTGGAGCCAGACACTCGTCCCATTTCCATTCCTTCGTATCGCATGGCTCCGGCAGAGTTAAGGAAACTTAAGACTCAGCTACAAGAACTCCTAAATAAAGGATTTATCCATCCCAGTGCTTCGCCTTGTGGTGCTCCGGTCTTATTCGTCAAGAAAAAGAATGGTAGTATGTGGATGTGCATAGATTATAGGCAGTTGAACAAGGATACCATCCGGAATAAGTATCCACTACCCCGTATTGATGATCTGTTTGACCAGCTCTAGGGTGCATCGGTGTTTTCAAAAATTGACTTGAGATTGAGGTATCATCAGTTAAAGATTAGGCCTGAGGACATTCCTAAGACTGCTTTTCAGACCCGATATGGGCATTACGAGTTCTTAGTGATGTCATTTGGTTTGACTAATGCGCCGGCAGCATTCATGAGTTTGACGAATGAGGTATTTAAGTCATATTTGGATTCCTTCGTTATAATTTTTATTGATGATATTTTGATCTACTCCAAAGTAGGGAGGAGCATGCTAATCATCTGGACATACTGAGACGTCAAAAACTTTATGCGAATTCTCCAAGTGTGAATTTTGGTTGACTTTGGTTGCATTCTTGGGGCATGTAGTGTCAGAAAGGGGAGTGATGGTAGACCCCAGAAGATTGAGGCAGTTAGGAGTTGGGCCCAGCCTAGCTCTGTGACAATTGTGAGGAGTTTTGTTGGGCTCGCAGGGTACTACCAGAGGTTTGTTAAGGATTTTGCGTCTATTGCTAATCATCTGAACAAGCTGACACAGAAAGATGTACCATTCGTGTGGTCCAATAAGTGTGAGGAGAGTTTCCAAAAGCTCAAGAAACTTCTGACCACGACTCCTATTTTGTCCTTGCCGGTTGAAGGTAAAGATTTTATTATTTACTGTGATGCTTCACATTCTGGTTTGGGTGCTGTGTTGATACAAGACAGGAATGTGATAGCCTATGTATCTAGGCAGTTGAAGGTGCATGAGACAAACTACCCGACTCAGGACTTAGAGTTAGCAATGGTGGTTTTTGCACACAAGATTTGGAGACACTATCTCTATGGTGTCAAGTGTGAGGTGTTCATCGATCATCGCAGTCTGTAATATTTGTTCACTCAGAAGGACTTTAATTTGAGGCAGAGAAGGTGGATGGAATTGTTAAAGGACTATGATGTGACTATTCAATACCATCTGGGTAGGGATAATGTGGTGGCAGACGCATTGAGCCGGAAGACAATTTGCATGGGTAGTTTCAGCTTCTCTTACTAGCAGATGAAACTAGCAACATCACATCATATAGAATACCGATTGACAGGCATGCCAAGTTCTTCTAAAGTCATTCTTTCTTCCAAGGAGCGATTGCTTGTAGGGAAGTGAGCTCAACCTTAAGTTATGAGAAAGGAGGGTCCGGTCGAGCCTCTTTGAAATTACATCCCTGCCTCTCCAGAAGCTTCTAGAGACCGGCGCCTGGGTACGACAATGTTTGGGGGTGTCCAAACGACCACTAGCAAAGGAAATTCAGGCGTTGGAGTCCAAGTTCATGCACTTGGGATTTCAGAACAACGTGGATTGTTGGCCAACATTGAGGTCAAGACCACCTTTATAGAGGAGATAAAGGCCAAGAAGTTTCAGGATCTGAAACTGAGAAAGCTTTAGGGTAAGGTAATATCCGGGGAAGCCAGGGACGTTACACTAGACTCTGGTAGAGTACTAAATTTTAGGGGGAGGATTTGTGTTCCTCAGGTTGATGACATAATTCAGAATATTTGGCATAGGCTCACGATTCGCGGTACTCAATTCATCCGGGTGTGACCAAAATGTACCAAAACTTGAGGCAGCGTTACTGGTGGCCCCAGATGAAAAGGGACATAGTTGATTTTGTGTCCAAGTATCAGAACTACCAATAGGTAAAGAATGAGCATCAGAGACCTGTAGGTCTACTTCAGAGAATGCCCATTCCCGAATAGAAGTGGGTGAGGATAGCCATGGATTTTGTGGTGGGTCTTCCCAAGACATTGGGGAGGTATGACTCAATTTGGGTCATTGTCGACAGGCTGACCAAGTCCGCTTATTTCATTTCGGTCAGGGTAGACTACCATTCACAACACTTGGCTAAGATCTACGTGAAGGAAATTGTGAGATTGCATGGAGTACCACTGTCCAACATTTCAGACAGGGGTACACAGTTCACCTCTAAATTTTGGGGCAAGCCACATGAAAAGTTGGGTACACAACTCACCTTTAGTATAGCCTTCCATGCTCAGACTGATGGTCAGTCAAAGAGGATGATACAGGTATTGGAGGACATGCTGAGAACATGTGTGATGGACTTTGGGGGTCATTGGGACCAGTTTCTACTATTGTACGAATTCTCATGCAACATTATCTACCATTCCAGTATTGACATGGCATCATTCGATGCGTTGTATGAGAAGGGTTGTAGATCACAAATTCGGTGGTTTGAGGAAGGCGATGTAAAACCTCTGGGCGTGGACTTGGTAAGGGAAGCACATGAAAAGGTAAGAGGCATTCAGACCAAATTGCTAGCTGCCCAAAGCAGGCAGAAAGAATACGCATATCGTAAGGTCTGGGACATGGAATTTCAGGTTGGTGAACAAGTACTGTTGAAAGTGTCACCAATGAAGGGAGTTATGCAATTCAATAAGAAGGGCAAGCTCAGCCCTCGGTTCATCGGTCCATTTGAGGTTCTTGAAATTATGGGGCCAGTGGCTTACAAGCTAGCACTGCCGCCTAGATTGAGGAAGCCACTTGGAAAATCGAGAAGGACATGCGGGACAAGTACCCTCACTTGTTTGAGGATTCAGGTACTATACTTTCCTTCCTTTATTTTCATAATTTCGGCTTGATCATTCAGAAATGAACGATGGGTAAATTGGTATCTATTGTAATGACCGGGTCTGTCGTTATAGGTAGTCCAATCATGTCAAGTTTTGTAGTTAGAAAAATCCAGGTTTGGGAGTTTGAAATTCTGGGCTAGGCTAGCCTCGGCCGGATTTGGAGTGAGGTATAGTCTAGGGAAATCCGGGTAATGATTGGGTTAGATGTCTTGATTTGAGCTAGTTCTCTATGTAGTCAAGACGTAAAGGTGTCCGGGAGACTTTTCGGAATTAAATTTGGGTGAATAGATCTTTCGGAATCAAGATTGATGTGAAGGGGTTATTTCAGATCATCGGGGGGAAGCAAGTGTGTTGTAAAATGGACAAATTTTGGAGAATTCTAGACCTTCTATCCGTGATGAGCGCTAAGGCTCCTCTGTGGTGACCTCTGCTATAGCGGAAGAAAAGACCGCTATAGCGGAAGAAAAGACCGCTATAGCGGAAGTCAAGGCGGTCAATCTCCTCCATAGCGGTTGAATCTGCTACGGTGGTACCGTTATAGCGGAAGCCGATAGCTATAGCGGGGCCTGATGGGATTTAATGCAGAAACTTCCCCAAAATAGTTCAATTTTCTACAATTCGTGTGGGAGAAGAACTAGGACGATTTCAGGCATTTTTCCTCCGTTCTTCATCATTTTTCTTCCATAAGGTAAGGTTTCTACTGTCCAAACTCCGTAATAATTTTCCTATGAGGTAAAATTACTAGGGGTGGACTTGGGGAGAGGTTTGAAATGACTTAGGGATGGTAGAATCCGGAAAAAAGGGGAATTCTATTTGTAGAAGTTCTTGGGTGTTGCTAAATTTACCGTTTTATGATCATGTGACGTTAATTTCCTAATTTTATTTGTAAAAATGATAGAACTAGGTGAATCAACGGTGGAAAATACCGAGGAAAGGGTGGAATGATCATGGGTGGCCTGAGGTTTAGGATTCTTATGTAATCTGGGTAAATTATAGGCCATGGGGATTAATTCTTGGTTATTGTGTGTTGTTTTAGACCAAGAACTGGAAAGAATTTCGAAGAACGGGAAAGCTCCGGTTGAGTAGGCTTGGATCATTTTGAGGTAGGTGATGGCTTGATTTCTTCATGCATTGTGTGTTTGAGTACTTTTATCTAAGTGATTGTATAAGATGCATTGCTTAGGAGATGAATTGGAATATCTTATAGTCCTGTTTGATCAGTATGGTTATTGAACTGTGCATTTTTGCTTGTTGGTTTACAAGTTCATTATTCATTGTTGTGACTGTGGATTGTTGACATTCAGTTGGCTCGGGTATCACGCCTGGTACGGAATACTAATGGTGGTACAAAAAATTACTAACTGTTGGCTCGGGTATCACGCCTGGTATGGGAAATTACTAACGATTGGCTCAGGTACCATGCCTGGTACGGGTTTACTTTACTGCATCATTTCATTGACATTGTTTCATTGCATTGATTGTTATTGGTTCCGTGATATGTATTATTGAGATGTCACTTTTAATTATAGTCCTTGTGAGGCTGGGTTATTGTTGTATTTGATTTAGAGTTGGTCTTGGTGTAGACCGGGTCGCTTGTGAACACTTAGGTGTTGGTTAAAGGGGATCCCAGGGTGTGTCCGGTCTATATAGATATGAGGGTGTGACTTGTATTGATTTTCGTATTGGAAGTTGAATGGCATGTAGAGACAAGTTAGGATTAGATTTGTAGTTAGAGGTGTTTGGTAATTGGATTACGTGTTTCCTGTGCTGTTACTTAATTCTAGTATTGTTCATACATTGTTATTTAAACTGGCTGATGATCCTACCAGTACTCGGCTGTTGTGTACTGATACTGCACTTGCTTATTTTTTCGTGAGTACAGGAAATTTCCTGGCGGTTGACGCACGACCTCACTTGTAGGCCTGACTGTTCCAGATATCAAGGGTGAGCTGTTCGACCAAGTTGCCTCGGTGTCTATCTTTTGAGTTACAGCCCAATTGTTTCGATCTTAGACTATTTCTTATGATTTTAAGGTTTGGGATTGTATTCCCGTACTCTAGTATTGGTAGCGTTTGGTACAATGACTTTTAGGTTCTAGGGGAATTTTCGCAGGCTTATTTAATGATATGGTTCCTTGAGTATTTGAATTGCTAGTTTATTTTCTGTTTGCTGGTTTTAGGGTGTTAGCCTAGGCTAAGAGTTGGACACTATTTGTTTGCTCATCCGGGGGTTGGGTTGGTGCCACTCACGATGGTCTGGGTCGTGACATTTTCAAAATGTCACTTCAATTGGAAAAACTCTTTTTTCAAAATCACTCCTTTAAGTGGGGTGGAGTGAAAAAATAGGGGTGTGACAGATGACGACTCCACTGGAGATCACTAGAATTCGAGCTTCTGTATTGACTTATTCGACTTTTATTAGTTTTTGGATATTGTATTTGTTTGCTTAATGTGCTATTTTCCATTTTATTTACTGTTTTGATATTATTTGAACTGTAATATAAATTGTCTTCTCTCGCGCACCCATTTGACTCTTCTGGAAGATACTTTACATTCCGAGATGCGGTTTCCTCTCCCGAGCCTTGAGTTACCAGAGATGCGACAACGCTCTTGGGAAGGATTTCATAGTCACACGTATTTTAGGATGGGAAGGACTAACAGTTAGGGCGGAAAGCCCTGCTACCGGTATGTTGTCCCTGCTCGACTCGAGTTTGTCCACTCGTTTTACAGCAAGTCTAGACACCTACTCCATCAGGATGCTAATCCTAGTAGAACAAGCCTCAAAATGTGATTATCTCTAATAGGATACGCTTTATCTGCATTACGTGCATTTTACTTGGTGGGGCTCGACACAAGGTCTTCTAAGACCGGTACCCTCTTTTGAGTCTATCACGTACAATCTTATGCTATTAGTTGCATTACCTAAAAGGATGTATTGAATGTTGACCGGCTTTACAATGATTTCATTAACGTTAGAGAGGTTGAGGATTGCCCTCTAAATACCCATTCTTTAAAGGGTGTTATTTACTTTCACAAATAAAGACTTTTCTAAATAGTCGAACTTTTTATCCACTTTTTATGGACTCTGCATACCTGATTCTCACCTCGATGAGATACGTAGGCAGCCCCCTTGGGTTTGGTGATCTATGTTTAAAAATTTCAGAAAAAAAAAAATAATTTCTAATTCTTATTCAAAATTCAAGAAAAGAAAAAAAAACAAATCTTTTTGCGAGTTTCTCGAACTGCACACACCTGATTCTCACCCCGATGAGATATGTAGGCATCCCTTCTTGGGTTCGGTGATCCTTATTCAAAAATTCAAAAAAAAATTTATCCTTAATTTAAAAAATAAAAAAAGAAGTTTTTTTCTTCATTTCCAAAAATTCAGATTTTTTTTGTTTAATTCATTTTTCAAGTTTTATGAACTATGCTCACTTGATTCTCACCTCGATAAGATACGTAGGCAGCCTTCCTTGGGTTCGGTGATGTTTATTCAAAAAAAAGAAGAAGAAGTTTGATCGTTATTTTTTTTTAAAAATAATTGAAAAAGAAGTTTTTTTTCTTCACTATCAAAAAATAAAATAAAATATACTTATTTAATTCATATTTCAAGTTTCCTGAACTACGTCTGACCTGATTTTTGTCTTGGCAGGATACATAGGCAATCTTTCTTAAGGTTCGGTCTCACCAATTTTTATTTTTTTTGACTTGGTTGGTACCAACATATTTAGAAGTGTGCATGAGAAAAAAAAGTATTAAGTGATTTGTCATTATTGAGAGGACCAACTTTGTTGTGAACCATATATTCTTTTGGTACCTCTTAATTATACTTAAATGACACTTGAGAAATTCTCTTGTTAAAGTCTGGGTTAAAATAAATCCGACCTCATCGTTTCATGTGCATTGTGTGGTTAGATTGAAAATTCAATGACATTGCTTTATAGATCTAGAACTTAGCCCGAATGTCTGTTGAAGTGAAATTTTGAGCAACACTTTGACTTGAGAAAGGATTGTAGGCTTTCTTTGATTCGATTTTGCCTTTCAAGCCTACCAAATGATATATAATCCCTAGAGTTCCCCTTTTGAACCTAAAACCTTTTATTGGATAACCACATTTAAGCCTTCATCTTTTTGAGTGCATAAATACACTATCCCTCTTTGGTCCCACCTCTCTAAGCGCACTGATCAAGATCTAAGTTGAATGACAAAGTGAAAAAAATGAAGATGCAAATGTCTATTTTTTTTTTTGAAAAAAGAGCTACCGAAAAAAAAAGAGGGAAATTTCTACAAAGAAAGAACTTTAAAAGAAAAAAAAACTCTCCAACAAAAAGGAGGGAAAACTCATGAAAAAAAAAGTGAGAAAAAAATGAGAGAAAGTAGCAAAGCAAATAAAGATCAAGTGCAAAAGCACAAAAACATCGAAGGTACAGTGCTATGCTTAAGAAGAGGATAGTCACTTTATCCCAAATGAATATCCTACTTATCCCTAAGCCTACACTACAAGCCGATGACAAGTCCTACTTGATCCCATTTTAAGTGTTCTCACATTAGTTGATACTTACATAAAGTCCAAGCATATGGTATCTCAATTGCATGCATTGAACATCTTTCTGAGTGTGAGTCCCTTCTGGAGTGTCCTAAGATCAAAATATTTCTATGATGTGTGAATCAGAACTTTATTTGTGGTAAGAGCACTTGAAACATGAGGATAAGGAAAATTGTATACCTTTGATTGAGGCTAGATGAACAGATCTTGTTAATATTTAAGTATGTTTGAGGGACCATTTGAAACTATAGAAATTACTTCTAAGTTTACCTTGAATTTATCGAAAGAAATTAATGAAATTCCTATGCGTAATGCTAATTGTTGGTACCAACTAAAGTTAATACATAATCAACCAATAAATTAATTTTTTTTTCATTATCCGATGTTTTTTATAAAAGACACTCTTTAAAAGAAATTATTATTTTTTGTGTGAACTATATTTGACCTGATTCTTGCTATAGTAAGATACGTAGGCAGGCTTACAATAGCGCAAATTCATATCTCCAAAAGATTTTAAAATAAAATAAAAAAAGGAGTTTCAAAGTTTTCCTGTTTTAAAAACTGGGCATTTTTTTTATTAATTAAAAAAAAAACCTTTCTATTGTCTTCACAGGGTACGATATTTCCTGGTTGTATTAGGACACAAAACCTCTATTTTCTTCTTTCATGACTTCACAGGGTACGACATTCCCTGGTACCATTTATAGGGCACAAAATTCCTATTTTTCTTTTTTATGTCTTCACAGTGTACGACATTCCCTAGTTGCATTTTTAGGGCACATAATTTCTAATTTCTTTTTCATGACTTCACAGGGTACGACATTACCTGATTGCATTTTAGGGTACAAAACCTCTATTTTCTTTCATGACTTCACAGGGTACGACATTCCCTGGTTTCTATCGCGGTTAAACTCGTGGCTCCCGAAAGTTAGCTATTGTTAACTTCAAAATTCGGTAGATTATAGCGACTTTTGTTGAAAATTATTTTTTCGCAAAAGGTAATCCTCAATCTTTCTTTATATGATGTAATTTCGTGATTATACGAGATTTAATTCCAACATTATGAAGTTGATCAAATCACATGTGCCTAATTGATTATTACCCTTTGATGTTATAATATGAAATCTATTCAGTAACATAGTTTTATTTTTCTTTCACGTCCAGTTTGTATTAGTTTATCTTGTTAAGTTTGATGATTATCATTTTAGTTACTTTATGGTTATCCCATGTTAGCATCCTTTTATAGTTTTGAGTTATTCTTTACTGTAATATCATATCATTATATGATCGTCAGATGTTCAATAGTTTATCTTGGATTTTGAAAATGTGATCTCTGTAACTTCTTTGTGCTTTTGACGCGTTCATCTTCTAGCATGTGAAGTATTCAAGATTTTTGTATTTTATAGGATATGAATCAAATAGTAATTACACGTTTGGTGCATATCATAATCATCGTAAAAGGAAAAACTCTTATGAATTTATTATGTCATTTAACAAAATTCACTAATAGGTCTTAACATTATAATTATCATAATATCTAGTTCATTAAAGGTATATCTCACCGTAGCGGTAATGATTTGGGATCTTAGTTATTTGAATTAATTGTTTAGTCGGTTTGAACGACGAATAAGAAAACTCAGAAATTTATCCTAGATTAATTTTCAAGACCCAAATTAATTATTGATAGACATAGGTGAGAAGTGACCAGGATAAGAAACGAATTGATAAAAGAGCGGAACAAAATCAACTATTGTATCGAGGTTGATCATGTGTGCAGTTACGTTCCTTGGTCAGCTTTTATAAATAAAAGCTTTGTGTGCGGTTACGTTCCTAAGATAAAATATATAAGTCACAATTTTACGTGCATCACCTAGGTAAATTAAGCGATTAATCAAACATCGTTTATCCAAGCAATTATTTTAAGACAAATATAAGTCAATGAAGCGATCGTGCTAGAACCATGGGACTCGAAGGGTGCCTCACACCTTCCCCGTGCTCAACAGAATTCCTTACCCGGATTTCTTGTTCGTAGACCAATAAAGAGTCAACTTTCCATTTGATTAAGGATCCAAATAAGGTGATTTGGAACACCAAAACTTAATTCCAAGTGGCGACTCTGTAAATAAATAATCCCTTTTCTGTAATGACCGGGTCCGTCGTTATGGGTAGTCCAATCGTGCCAAGTTTTGGAGTTAAAAAACTCCGGATTTGGGAGTTTAAAATTCTGGGCTAGGCTAGCCTCAGCCGTATTTGGAGCAAGGTATAGTCTAGGGAAATCCGGGTAAGGATTGGGTTACGTGTCTTGATTTGAGCTAGTTTTTCACGTAGCCATGACGTAAAGGAGTTCGAGAGACTTTTCAGAATCGAATTCGGGTAAATAGATCTTCCGAAATCGAGATTGACGTGAAGGGGTTGTTTCAGATCGTCGGGGAAAGCAAGTGTGTTATAAAATGGACCAATTTTAAGGAATTTTGGACATTCTGTCCGTGACGAACGCTAAGGCTCCTCTGTGGCGACCTCTGCTATAGTGAAAGAAAAGACCGCTATAGCGGAAGTCAAGGCAGTCAATCTCCGCCATAGCGGTTGACTCCGCTACGGCGGTACCGCTATAGCGAAATCCAACCTCTATAACGGGGCCCGACGGGATTTAATGCAAAAACTTCTCCAAAACAGTTCAGTTTTTTACAATTCGTGTGGGAGAAGAACTAGGGCGATTTCAGGCGTTTTTCCTCCGTTCTACATCATTTTTCTTCCCTAAGGTAAGGTTTCTACTGTCCAAACTCCGTAATAATTTTTCTATGTGGTAGAATTACTAGGGGTGGACTTGGGGAGAGGTTTTGAATGACTTAGGGATGGTAGAATCCGGAGAAAAAAGGGGATTCTATGTGTAGAAGTTCTTGGGTGTTGCTAAATTTACCGTTTTATGATCATGTGACGTTAATTTCCTAATTTTATCCATAAAAATGATAGAACTAGGTGAATTAACGGTGGAAAATCCCGGGGAAAGGGTGGAATGATCATGGGTGGCCTGGGGTTTAGGATTCTTGCGTAATCCGGGTAAATTATAGTCCATGGGGATTAATTCTTGGTTATTGTGTGTTGTTTTAGACCAAGAATTGGCAAGAACTTCGGAAAATGGGAAAGCTCCGGTTGAGTAGAGCTTGGATCATTTTGAGGTAGGTGATGGCTTGATTTCTTCATGCATTGTGTGTTTGAGTACTTTTATCTAAGTGATTGTATGAGATGCATTGCTTAGGAGATGAATTGGAATGTCTTATAGTCCTATTTGATCAGTCTGGTTATTGAACTGTGCATTTTTGCTTGTTGGTTTACAAGTTCATTGTTCATTGTTGTGACTGTGGATTGTTGACATTCAGTTGGCTCGGGTACCACGCCTGGTACGGGAATACTAACGGTTGGCTCGGGTATCACACCTAGTATGGGAAATTACTAACGGTTGGCTCGGGTACCACACCTGGCACGAGAAATTACTAACGGTTGGCTCGAGTACCACACCTGGTACGGGTTTACTTTACTGCATCATTTCATTGTCATTGTTACATTGTGTTGATTGTTATTGGTTCTGTGAGTGGACCGGGCTGTATTATTGAGATGTGACTTTTAATTGTGGTCCTTGTGAGGCAGGGTTTTTGTTGAATTTGATTTAGAGTTGGTCTTGGTGTAGACCGGGTCGCTTGTGAACACTTAGGTGTTGGTTAGGGGGATCCCAGGGTAAGTCCGGGCTATATAGATATGAGGGTGTGAGTTGTATTGATTTTCTTATTGGAAGTTAATGGCATGTAGAGACAAGTTAGGATGAGATTTATAGTTAGAGGTGTTTGGTAATTGGATTACGTATTTCCTGTATTGTTACTTGATTCTTGTACTGTTCATACATTGTTATTGAAACTGGTTGATGATCCTACCAGTACACGGTGGTTGTGTACTGATATTGCACTTGCTTGTTTTTTTTGAGTACAAGAAATTTTCTGGCGGTTGATGCACGACCTCATTTGTAGGCCTGACTAATCCAGATATCAAGGGTGAGCTGTTCGACCAACCTCTCTCGGTGTCTATCTTTTTAGTTACAGCCCAATTGTTTTGGGTTTAGACTATTTGTTATTGCTTTAAGTTTTGGGATTGTATCCCCTACTCTAGTATTGGTAGCGTTTGGTACGATGAATTTTAGGTTCTAGGGGAATTTCCGCAGGCTTATTTAATGATATGGTTCCTTGCGTATTCGAATTGCTAGTTTATTTTCTGTTTGCTGGTTTTAGGCTGTTAGCCTAGGCTAAGAGTTGGACTCTATTGATTCGCTCATCGGGGGGTTGGGTGGGTGCCATTCATGATGGTCTGGGTCGTGAAAAAGATGGTATCAAAGCCCTAGGTTTGTTGATCTCGTTGTACCAAACAAGTCTAGTAGAGTCTTGCGGAATGGTGCGGAGATGCCCATACTTTTCTTTGAGAGGCTATGAGGCTTTAGGAAAAACAATCTCTTCTTTCCTTCCTTCCTTCGTGCTATAACTTCATTCCAATTGGTATCTGGTGATACAAATTGGTGCCTAACCTCATTCACTCCTCCGTCCGTAGATGATTAATACAAGGAATAACAGAGTGAAACCAGCGGTTCCAGTAGCAGGCTCGACAGCTCGTGGCAGAGGTAGGGGAAGGGGCAGAGGATGAGGGAGAGCCACACCCGCTAGCGGTGGGGCTCAAGATGCTGCAGGAGAGCGAGAGGCAACCCTTCCCCCACCTCAGGATCAGGTTGTTGAGGATGTGGAAGTTGTTGTGGAGGATGAAAGGACACAGGTGGAGGCGGAGGCAACACCGGTTGGGGGTGCAAGCCTTCCTACTATGACACCAGAAGCCTTTCAGCAGGCTTGGAATATTTTGAGTGGGTTGGTTGGTGCTGGAGCCATACCCGCGACATTTGCAAATCAGGCTTGGGATACTCAACCAACAGTTACTACGGCGCCTAGGATAGATGCAGCTTCAGGCACAAATGATTTCCTCAGGCCAATGCTAGGCCCAGTGATGACCAAAAATGAACATGAGATGCTGACCAAGTTTCTCAAGCTGAAGCCTCCGACGTTTTAGGGTACCGATAAAGAGGATGCTTATGAGTTCATCTTGGATTTCTATGAGAGTTTTCACAAGTTGGGTATCGTACGCCAGCATGGGGTAGAGTTCATCACATTTCAGCTGCAGGGTGACACTAAGCAATGGTGGAGGTCTCAGGTAGAGTGCAGACCATCTATATTGCCTGCTTTGACTTGGGAGGAGTTTCATGCTCTCTTCTTAGAGAAGTACGTACCTCGTACCTTGAGAGACTGGAAGAAGAATGAGTTCTTGCATTTGGAATAGGAAAGCATGTCAGTCTCGGCTTATGAGGCTAAGTTCCATGCTTTGTCTCGTTATGCTACTCATTTGTTGGGTTCAGAAGAGGAGAGGGTCCGGTTGTTTGTGAAGGTTCTGAACACTGATTTACAGGTATTGTCTGTTCACATGACTTCTTCAGGAAAGGGCTTCAATGCAGTGACAAACTATGTTAAGAAGTTAGAAGGGGTCAAACAAGCGGGGAAGGCTAAGTCTTTAGCCAAGAAGCCCCAGAATGAGGAAAATTTTAGTGGTTCATACTCCAGGCGCCAGAATCAGCAGGCATACTCAGCCCATCCTATTAAGTAAGCTCTGCCAGCTGCTACAGGTGGTCGTCAGAGAGCTAATCATCAGTCTTCATCTCTTACAGGCCAGGGAGCATCCTATACATATGCTACCAGGCCTACACTTGACCGTGGGTGCTTCCATTATGGTGATCTGGGCCAATTTAAGAGGGAGTGCCCACTGAGGCAGACAGGTAATCAGGGTCAGCAACATTCTAGAGAGCAGTGATCCTGGCAGGTAGAGGCGGTAATGCTAGAGGTCGTCCACAGGGTGGGCGAGGTAACTTACAGGAAGACCGAGGAGACAGAGGGAACAACAGTGCAGGTAGGGGTGCAGCGCAGCCAGCTCAAGAAGTTGCCGGATTGATGATCGAGCTCATTGCTATGCATTTCCAGGAAGGACCGAGGCAGAAGCATCAGATGGCGATCACAGGTACCATTCTTGTCTGCGATAAAATGGCTTCGGTATTATTTGACCCAGGTTCTAGATATTCTTATGTGTCTGTGAGTTTTGCATTGGGTCTAGACTTGATATGTGATATCCTTGATTTCCCTATCCATGTTTCTACCCCGGTTGGAGAGTCTGTGGTTGTGACTCTATTTACCGAGATTGTTCTATTGTGTTTGTGGGGTTGCATACTTGGGTAGACTTGGTAATCCTAGATATGGTTGATTTTGATATTATCTTGGGAATAACCTGGTTATCCCCTTATCATGTTGTGTTAAATTGTAACACCAAGACTGTGGCTCTAGAGATTCTGGGTAAGGATAGGCTAGAGTGGGAAGGTGTGTACAGGCCTAAGCTAGTTAAGGTCATATTGTTTGTTCGGGCTAGGAAGCTAGTGGGGAGGGGGTGTCTAGCCTTCTTGGCTCATCTCCGAGATGATAGTGTGGAGTCCCCATTTATTGATTCAGTTCCAGTGGTTTCTCAGTTTCGACAGGTGTTTCCAGTGGATTTGCCTGGTATGCCTCCGGACAGAGATATAGACTTTTGTATTGATTTGGAGCCAAACACTCGTCCCATTTCCATTCCTCCGTATCGCATGGCTCCGACAGACTTAAGTAAACTTAAGACTCAGCTGCAAGAACTACTAGATAAAGGATTTATCCATCCCAGTGCTTCGCCTTGTGGTGCTCCGGTCTTATTCGTAAAGAAGAAAGATGGTAGTATGTGGATGTGCATAGATTATAGGCAGTTGAACAAGGATACCATCCGGAATAAGTATCCACTACCCCGTATTAATGATCTGTTTGACCATCTCTAGGGTGCATCGGTGTTTTCAAAAATTGACCTGAGATCGGGGTATCATCAGTTAAAGATTAGGCCTGAGGATATTCCTAAGACTGCTTTTCAGACCCGATATAGGCATTACGAGTTCTTAGTGATGTCATTTGGTTTGACTAATGCGCCGGCATCATTCATGAGTTTGATAAATGGGGTATTTAAGTCATATTTGGATTCCTTCATTATCATTTTTATTGATGATATTTTGATCTACTCCAAAGTAGGGAGGAGCATGCTAATCATCTGGACATACTGAGACGTCAAAAACTTTATGTAAAGTTCTCCAAGTGTGAATTTTGGTTGACTTTGGTTGCATTCTTGGGGCATGTAGTGTCAGAACGAGGGGGTGATGGTAGACCCCCAGAAGATTGAGGTAGACAAGAGTTGGGCCCAGCCTAGCTCTGTGACAGAGGTGAGGAGTTTGGTTGGGCTCGCAGGGTACTACCAGAGGTTTGTTAAGGATTTTGCGTCTATTGCTACTCATCTGAATAGGCTGACACAGAAAGATGTACCATTCGTGTGGTTCGATAAGTGTGAGGAGAGTTTCCAAAAGCTCAAGACACTTTTGACCACGACTCCTATTTTATCCTTGCCGGTTGAAGGTAAAGATTTTATTGTTTACTGTGATGCTTCACATTCTGGTTTGGGTGCTGTGTTGATGCAGGACAGGAATGTGATAGCCTATGCATCTAGGCAGTTGAAGGTGCATGATAGAAACTACCCGACTCAGGACTTAGAGTTAGCAGCGATGGTTTTTGTACACAAGATTTAGAGACACTATCTCTATGGTATCAAGTATGAGGTGTTCACCGATCATCGCAGTCTTCAACATTTGTTCACTCAGAAGGACTTTAATTTGAGGCAGAGAAGGTGGATGGAATTGTTAAAGGACTATGATGTGACTATTCAATACCATCCGGGTAGGTCTAATGTGGTGACAGATGCATTGAGACGGAAGACAGTTAGCATGGGTAGTTTGGCTTGTTTGGGGGTGTCCAAACGACCACTAGCAAAGGAAATTCAGGCGTTGGAGTCCAAGTTCATGCACTTGGGTTTCAGAACAAGGTGGATTGTTGGCCAACATTGAGGTCAAGAACACCTTCATAGAGGAGATAAAGGCCAAGCAGTTTTAGGATCTGAAACTGAGAAAGCTCCAGGGTAAGGTAATATCCGGGGAGTCCAGGGACGTTACACTAGACTCTGGTAGAGTACAAAATTTCAGGGGGAGGATTTGTGTTCCTCAGGTTGATGACATAATTCAGAATATTTGGCAGAGGCTCACGATTCGCGGTACTCAATTCATCCGGGAGTGACCAAAATGTACCGAAACTTGAGGCAGCATTACTGGTGGCCCAGATGAAAAGGGACATAGTTGATTTTGTGTCCAAGTGTCAGAACTGCCAATAGGTAAAGAATGAGCATCAGAGACCTGTAGGTCTACTTCAGAGAATGCCCATTCCCGAATAGAAGTGGGTGAGGATAGCCATGGATTTTGTGGTGGGTCTTTCCAAGACATTGGGGAGGTATGACTCAATTTGGGTCATTGTCGACAGGCTGACCAAGTTCGCTCATTTTATTTCGGTCAGGGGAGATTACCATTCATAACACTTGGCTAAGATCTACGTGAAGGAAATTGTGAGATTACATGGAGTACCACTGTCCATCATTTCATACAGGGGTACATAGTTCACCTCTAAATATTGGGGAAAGCTACATGAAGAGTTGGGTACACAACCCATCTTTAGTATAGCCTTCCATCCTCAGACTGATGGTCAGTCGGAGAGGATGATCCAGGTATTGGAGGACATGCTGAGAGCATGTGTGATGGACTTTGGGGGTCATTGGGACCAGTTTCTACCATTGTGCGAATTCTCATGCAACAATATCTACTATTCCAGTATTGACATGACACCATTAGATGCATTGTATGAGAAGGGCTGTAGATCACCGATTGGGTGGTTTGAGGAAGGCAATGTAAAACCTCTGGGCGCGGACTTGGTAAGGGAAGCACAGGAAAAGGTAAGAGGCATTCAGACCTAATTGCTAGACGCCTAAAGCAGGAAGAAAGAATACGCAGATCGTAAGGTCTGGGACATGGAATTTCAGGTTGGTGAACAAGTACTGTTGAAAGTGTCACCAATGAAGGGAGTTATGTGGTTCGGTAAGAAGGGCAAGCTCAGCCCTCGGTTCATCGGTCCATTTGAGGTTCTTGAAATTATGGGGTCAGTGGCTTACAAGCTAGCACTGCCGCCTAGTTTGTCAGGTGTCCATCCGGTATTTCATGTATCCACGCTTAAACGATACCATAGGGATGGGGATTACATCATCAAGTTGGATGAGGTGCTCTTCGATAAAGATCTTCGTTATAAAGAGGAACCAGTTTTGATTCTTGCTTGGGATGTCCGGAGGTTGAGAACAAAGGTGATTGATATGGTAAAGGATCAATGGAAGCATCATCCGATTGAGGAAGCCACTTGGAAAACCGAGAAGTACATGCGGGACAAGTACCCTTACTTGTTTGAGGATTCAGGTACTACACTTTCCTTTCTTTATTTTCATAATTTTGGGCTTGATCATTCGGGAATGAACGATGGGTAAATTGGTATCTATTGTAATGACCGGGTCCGTCATTATAGGTAGTCCAATCGTGTCAAGTTTTGGAGTTAGAAAACTCCAGGTTTGGGAGTTTGAAATTCTGGGCTAGGGTAGCCTCGGCCGGATTTGGAGCGAGGTATAGTCTAGGGAAATCCGGATAATGATTGGGTTAGATGTCTTGATTTGAGCTAGTTTTCCACGTAGCCAAGACGTAAAGGAGTCTGGGAGACTTTTCAGAATTAAATTTGGGTGAATAGATCTTTCGGAATTGAGATTGACGTGAAGGGGTTGTTTCAGATCGTTGGGGGAAGCAAGTGTGTTGTAAAATGGACCAATTTTGGAGAATTCCAGACCTTCTATCCGTGACAAGCGTTAAGGATCCTCTGTGGTGTTGCTTGTTGGTTTACAAGTTAATTGTTCATTGTTGTGACTGTGGATTGTTGACATTCAGTTGGCTCGGGTACCACACCTGGTACGGGAATACTAACTGTGGTACGAAAAATTACTAAATGTTGGCTCGGGTATCACGCCTGGTATGGGAAATTACTAACTATTAGCTCGGGTACCATGCCTGGTACGGGTTTACTTTACTGCATCATTTCATTGACATTGTTACATTGCATTGATTGATATTGGTTTCGTGAGTGGACAGGGCTGTATTATTGAGATATGACTTTTAATTATAGTCCTTGTGAGGATGGGTTATTGTTGTATTTGATTTAGAGTTGGTCTTGGTGTAGACCGGGTCGCTTGTGAACACTTAGGTGTTGGTTAGAGGGGATCCCTGGGTGGGTCCGGTCTATATAGATATGAGGGTGTGACTAGTATTGATTTTCGTATTGGAAGTGAATGGCATGTAGAGACAAGTTAGGATGAGATTTGTAGTTAGAACGTGTTTGGTAATTGCATTATGTGTTTCCTATGCTGTTACTTAATTCTTGTACTGTTCATACATTGTTATTGAAACTGGCTGATGATCCTACCAGTACTTGGTGGTTGTGTACTGATACTGCACTTGCTTATTTTTTCGTGAGTACAGGAAATTTCCTGGTGGTTGACGCACGACCTCACTTGTAGGCCTGACTATTCCGATATCAAGGGTGAGCTGTTCGACCAAGCTGCCTCGGTGTCTATCTTTTGAGTTACAGTCCAATTCTTTCGGGCTTAGACTATTTCTTATTATTTTAAGTTTTGGGATTGTATCCCCGTACTCTAGTATTGGTAGCGTTTGGTACGATGACTTTTAGGTTCTAGGGGAATTTCCGCAGGCTTATTTAATGATATGGTTGCTTGCGTATTTGAATTGCTAGTTTATTTTCTGTTTGCTGGTTTAAGGGTGTTAGCCTAGGATAAGAGTTGGACTCTATTGGTTTTCTCATCCGGGGGTTGGGTTGGTGCCACTCACGACGGTCTAGGTCGTGACAATTTAAAAATGTCACTTCAATTGGAAAAACTCTTTTTTCAAAACCACCCCTTTAAGTGGGGTGGAGTGAAAAAATAGGGGTGTGGCAGATGGCGACTCCACTAGGGATCACTAGAATTCGAGCTTTTATATTGACTTATTTGGCTTTTATTAGTTTTTGGATATTGTATTTGTTTGCTTAATGTGCTATTTTCCTGTTTATTTACTGTTTTGATTTTATTAGAACTGTAATATAAATTGTTGAGTCTTCTGGAAGATACTTTACATTCGGATATGCGGTTTACGCTCCCGAGCCTTGAGATACCATAGATGCGGCAACGCTCTTGGGAAGGATTTCATAGTCACACATATTTTAGGATGGGAAGGACTAACAGTTAGGCCGGAAAGCCCTTCTACCGGTATGCTGTCCCTTCTCGACTCGTGTTTTTCCACTCGTCTTACAACAAGTATAGACACCTACTCTATCAGGATGCTAATCCTAGTAGAACAAGCCTCAAACAGTGATTATCTCTAATAGGATACTCTTTATCTGCATTACGTGCATTTTACTTAGTGGGGCTCGACACAAGGTCTTCTAAGACCAGTACCCTCTTTTGAGTCTATCACGTACAATCTTATGCTATTAGTTGCATTACCTTAAAGGATGTATTGAATGTTGACCGGCTTTACAATGATTTCATTAACGTAAGAGAGGTTGAGGATTGCCCTCTAAATACCCATTCTTTAAAGAGTGTTATTTACTTTCACAAATAAAGACTTTTCTAAATAGTCGAACTTTTTATCCACTTTTTATGAACTCTGCATACCTGATTCTCACCTCGATGAGATACGTAGGCAGCCCCCTTGGTTTGGTGATCTAAGTTTAAAAATTTCAGAAAAAAAAAATAATTTCTAATTCTTATTCAAAATTCAAGAAAAGAAAAAAAATCAAATCTTTTTGCGAGTTTCTCGAACTGCGCACACTTGACTCTCACCCCGATGAGATATATAGGCGTCCCTTCTTGGGTTCGATGATCCTTATTCAAAAATTCAAATTTTTTTTATCCTTAATTTAAAAAATAAAAAAAGAAGTTTTTTTTCTTCATTTCCAAAAATTCAGATTTTTTTTTGTTTAATTCATTTTTCAAGCTTTATGAACTACGCTCACTTGATTCTCACCTCGATGAGATACGTAGGTAGCCTTCCTTGGGTTCGGTGATGTTTATTCAAAAAAAAGAAGAAAAAGTTTGATCGTTATTTTTTTAAAACAATAAATGAAAAAGAAGTTTTTTTTTCTTCACTATCAAAAAATAAAATAAAAAATACTTATTTAATTCATATTTCAAGTTTCCTGAACTACGTCTGACCTGATTTTTGTCTCGGCAGGATACATAGGAAATTTTTCTTAAGGTTCGGTCTCACCAATTTTTTATTTTTTTTGACTTGGTTGGTACCAACATATTTAGAAGTGTGCATGAGAAAAAAAAGTATTAAGTGATTTGTCATTATTGAGAGGACCAACTTTGTTGTGAACCATATATTCTTTTGGTACCTCTTAATTATACTTAAATGACACTTGAGAAATTCTCTTGTTAAAGTCTGGGTTAAAATAAATCCGACCTCATCGTTTCATGTGCATTGTGTGGTGAGCTTTAGATTGAAAATTCAATGACATTGCTTTATAGATCTAGAACTTAGCCCGAATGTCCGTTGAAGTGAAATTATGAGCTATACTTTGACTTGAGAAAGGATTGTAGGCTTTCTTTGATTCGATTGTGCCTTTCAAGCCTACCAAATGACATATAATCCCTAGAGTTCCCCTTTTGAGCCTAAATCCTTTTATTGGATAACCACATTTAAGCCTTCATCTTTTTGAGTGCATAAATGCACTATTCCTCTTTGGTCCCACCTCTCTAAGCGCACTGATCAAGATCTAAGTTGAATGACAAAGTGAAAAAAATGAAGATGCAAATGTCTATTTTTTTCTTTTGAAAGAAGAGCTACCGAAAAAAAAGAGAGGGAAATTTCTACAAAGAAAGAACTTCAAAAGAAAAAAAAAACTCTCCAACAAAAAGGAGGGAAAACTCATGAAAAAAAAAGGTGAGAAAAAATGAGAGAAAGTAGCAAAGCAAATAAAGATCAAGTGCAAAAGCACAAAAACATCGAAGGTACAATGCTATGCTTAAGGAGAGGATAGTCACTTTATCCCAAATGAATATCCTACCTATATCTAAGCCTACACTACAAGCCGATGACACGTCCTACTTGACCCCATTTTGAGTGTTCTCACATTAGTCGATACTTACATAAAGGCCAAGCATATCGTATCTCAATTGCATGCATTGAATATCTTTCTGAGTGTGAGTCCCTTCTGGAGTGTCCTAAGATCAAAATATTTCTATGATGTGTGAATCAGAACTTTATTTGTGGTAAGAGCACTTGAAACATGAGGATAAGGAAAATTTTATACCTTTGATTGAGGCTAGATGAACAGATCTTGTTAATATTTAAGTATGTTTGAGGTACCATTTGAAACTATAGGAATTACTTCTAAGTTTACCTTGAATTTATCTGAAAGAAATTAATGAAATTCCTATGCATAATGCTAATTGTTGGTACCAACTAAAGTTAATACATAATCAACCAATAAATTAATTTCTTTTTTTTCATTATCCGGTGTTTTTTTATAAAAGACACTCTTTAAAAGAAATTATTATTTTTTGTTTGAACTATATTTGACCTGATTATTGCTATAGTAAGAAACGTAGGCAGACTTACAATAGCGCAAATTCATATCTCCAAAAGATTTTAAAATAAATAAAAAAAAGGAGTTTCAAAGTTTTCCTGTTTCAAAAACTGGGCATTTTTTGTATTAATTAAAAAAAAAACCTTTCTCTTGTCTTCACAGGGTACAATATTTCCTGGTTGTATTAGGACACAAAATCTCTATTTTCTTCTTTCATGACTTCACAGGGTACGACATTCCCTGGTTGCATTTATAGGGCACAAAATTCCTATTTTTATTCTTTTTTATGTCTTCACAGTGTATGACATTCCCTAGTTGCATTTTTAGGGCACAAAATTCCTATTTTCTTTTTCATGACTTCACAGGGTACGACATTCCCTGGTTGCATTTTAGGGTACAAAACCTCTATTTTCTTTCATGACTTCACAGGGTACGACATTCCCTGGTTGCATTTTTAGGGCACAAAATCCCTATTTTCTTTCATGACTTCACAGGATACGACATTCCCTGGTTGTATTTTTAGGGCAAAAAATCTCTATTTTCTTTCATGTCTTCACATGGTATGACATTCCCTGGTTGCATTTTTAGGGCACAAAACCCTTATTTTTTTCTCATGTCTTCACAGGGTACGACATTTCCTGGTTGTATTTTGGGGCACAAAAATTCCTATTTTATTTCATGACTTCACAGGGTATAACATTCCCTGGTTGCATTTTTATGGCACAAAATCCCTATTTTCTTTCATGACTTCACAGGGTGCGACATTCCCTGGTTGTATTTTTAGGGCACAAAATCCCTATTTTCTTTTTGATGACTTCACAGGGTACGACATTCCCTAGTTGTATTTTTAGGGCATAAAATCTCTATTTTTCTTTTTCATGTCTTCACATGGTACGACATTCCCTGGTTATATTTGTAGGGCATAAAAATCTTATTTTTCTTTTTCACGTCTTCACAGGGTACGACATTCCCTGATTGCATTTTAGAATACAAAAATCTCTATTTTTCTTTTTCATGGCTTCACAGGGTACGACATTTCCTGATTGCATTTTAGAGCACAAAATATCTATTTTCTTTTTCATGTCTTCACAGGGTTCGACATTCCCTGGTTGCATTTTTAGGAATAAAATTTCTATTTTCTTTTTTCATGTCTTCACAGAATACGACATTTCCTGATTGCATTGTAGGGCATAAAATCCTTATTTTTAATGACTTCACAGGGTACGACATCCCCTGGTTGCATCATTGAGAACAAGAATTTTATTTTATTTTCGCGCTATCTTAAATTTCTATCATTTTTGTCCTTACTATAAGAGTAGTTAGTTATAGTTTTACTAATAACTCACAAAAATTTCCTAGTACAAACTGGGGTAGAAAATTTTGTTTATTTTTTATTTGTCTTTGATGGCTTGCAGGTTTTCTCGTAAAGCACATATTCGATGTTCAGAAACTGATTAGAAAAGAGAAGAATATTCAATCTCGAAGACAGTTAGAGTCAGCTTTGACACATATAGCGGCTCAACATCTCAAGAGTCATCTTCTTTAGTTTTGATCAAGAAAAAAAACAAGCATCCAAGAATATTCTATGAACGGTACTTGAAAGGAGCGTCAACGACTCAATCCAAATTTCAAGTTCATGTCTCAAATCCTTACTTCAAGATCAAATTTCGAGATCAAGGTACCCACCAACAAAAGGTGAGGTGATAACTGAAGATCCAAAATGAAGATCATTTGAAGAAAAAGAGTCAAGACATGTAGAGTAGATAGGATCTTCTATTTTTTTTTTCTAGTTTCATTTTTATTTTCTTCTTATGTAATAACAGGAGACACGGACCGGAACCTCGACGGAATCTAACTCGACTCTCCAACTCAATCTTCCATCCCTACACCCACTTGAACTACATAACCTGATTCCTTTATAACCCAGGATATGTAGGCTGCCCAAAACCAGGGCTCGGTCAAACCTCTCTTCTGTTTTTCTTTTTTTTTTTCTATTTTTGAATAAATGGTTCCGTCAAAAATCAGTCACGTTGTTCACTTCTTTGCCTGAAAACTCTCCATGTTTTCAAGCAAAGAACGACATTCTGTGAACACCTAATTTTTGACCGAACCTAAAAGTTTTATACTTTTTAGTAATTAAATATTTCCTTTAAGTCTAAATTAGATACTTTGATTTTATCTTATTTTTAGTAAGTCTATTTTAAAAGATTTGAAAACTACAAAAAAAAAGTCATATTTTAGGATACGTTTTATTTTAACTTTTCAAAAGAAAAGAAAAATTTTCAAAAAAATATAATTTCTTTTAATTTAGATTTTAATAAATAATCTAGTGATTTTAATATTTTCTTAATCATATTCTTAGGACTAGCTATTTAACTTTTCTATATATTTACTAGTTCAAAATAATTAGTTACAATATTTTTACCATTATATTTTATTTATATCTTTAATTAAAAAAGAAAAAAAAAATCCTAAACCACCCATCTACCCAACTACCCCACGTTCACTCCCCACTTCCCCATGATACGGAAAAAAATATACTCATTGAAAATAAGGAAGATATAATGACCCATTCAATTTTTTTTTTATCTTTTTGCTTCTTTGTACTGATAGAACTTACCTGTAGCGGCCCCAAGTCATTTATGACTTGCTGGGACCGGTGGTTTGGTTCTCGAGCCGTTCATTTGGTCTCTATGATCGTTTTCCAGTTTTAGAGCTTTAACTTAGAAAATCATTGACTTTAGTTAACATTCTTAGAAAATGAGCTTGGAATCAAATTCTGACAGTTTCGTGAGCTTTGGAGTATGAATTTTGGTCTAGTTGGACCCTTGATCAGGACTTAGGATTTTTCAGTATGGTTTTATCTCACTTTCTGAGATTTAAGGCCTGTTGGAATTGAAAGTTTTAATTTAGTCAACTTTCAATGATCGGAGCATCGAATTCAAAATCCGACAGTTTCATCAGCTTTAAAACATCAAGTTTTGGTTAGGTAGGTAGTTGGTTTGGGTCCTGGGGGAACCGGGCTCATTTTGGGTGTTCAATTGAAATTTGTGAGTGTTGACTTGGGTCAATATTTCATCGAAATGACCTCATATAGAAGTTTCACCAATTCTGTTGAGTCCAAAATGCCATTTTCGGTAGGTTAGCATATTTCGTTTGTGCGCGCAGGGTCGCAGATGAGTCTCATGGGTCCATCTGGTGACTTTTTAGCCTTAAGGTTTCTACTGGTTGCTGTTGCAGGTACATGTTTTAGACCTTAATTACGAGCGCAAGGAAGGCCACACGATCGCGATAGTCTACCTCTTTGGACATCGCGATCGCGAGGTCTTCTTTATGCGATCGCGATAAAGGGCCTGTGGACTCGATGCCCTTTGTTCTTTGCGACCGCATGGCTGGACCATCATGATCATGATGGTCTAGCCAGCGTGGTCATCGCGACCGCGTGGGGTCCTTTGAGATCGTGATAAAAGACCCCTGGAAGTAATTAACTCTTCTCATTCACTTTCTTCTTCATTTGAACCGAATTCCACCATTTTCCTAGAGCTCTAAGCTCAATTCTCTGTAAGGGAGCATCCTTGAGTGTTAGGGTGACATATTCCGTGCCCGTGGTTGATTTCTCTTCATCTATTGTAAGTTTCTAATGCTTAATTCCGTTAATTTCTTCGTTTGATTCTCAAATTATGCTTGGGATTTAGGGGTTGTTTTAGGCCCTTTCTTACCCGAATTTTGCTCAATTTTTGAGCATGTGTTTCTGGAAGCGTTGGAAACCTCGTGGTAATTTTTGTTTTAAATTTTAGGTTGTGGATCCTACGGTCCCAATTTTTACCCAAACTTTTACCTAGCTAATTATTAGCATTATGGGTATCGTTATCTTTGTATTGACGAGTAGATTATGTTATTGATAGTTTGATTTCTATTTGGGGCTTCTTGGAGCAGTTTTTGCTAGGACGGCGTATTTCCAGCAGCTTTTCGTCGGATGTCAGGTAGGCTATGGCTCACCTATCTTAGACTTGGCTTATATAGTTTGTAATTGTACTATTTAGCTCATCTTTGGGTTGGGTTTACTAGGTTAGCACCCAGACCTTGTTCGCTTTCTTTTTTACCGTTCTTGTTCCTTCTGTTTCAACATTTGATTTAGTACGGTAGTATTACCCTTGTGTCCATATGTGGCCTTTCCATATGCCTCTGGATCATAGTTGGTGGGATATTTAGGAAGTGTTTGTGAGGCCCGGACATAGATTCATGATTATTATCTAGTTATCTGTGCTGTAGAGCGGATTGAGCCTGTGCAGGGCTAGTAGGTTGATATTGAGTTGTTGGTTGTATCTGAGCATATCATCATCATGAAAAGAGCTTTTCTGCATGGGTTTATTACTACTACAGGGCTATAGGCCTGACTATCACCGATTTTCTAAATATGCATGGCTCTGAGGGCCCATTTTTAGTTATTTATGGCTATAAATGGATTTAAAATCAGTTTTATGGACCTTTTTAAAGTAAAAAGAGTAAATGTTGGTTTTTACATTGATACCTGAGATGATACTAGGCTCGGTCGGGCCAGAGTGCTAAACATAGTTTTATTACTGATTTAGACCCGGATAGACTCTGGGCACGCATGATGAGATCTTGAGAGTTTGTATAAGACCGCGTAGACTTCCATGGAACTTGCCAATTTGGACTAGGGAATACAGACTGAGAGTGCCAGAGGAGGGGTATACGGGGGAGTAGAGGTATGTGGGGGAAGACCTTCCATGGGCCCTACCTGTGGGCCTACATGCGTCAGAGGAGGTGCATATGGTACACTGGTACATCATATCATATCATTTATTTCTACATAGTTCCACCCCTTGTTTGCTGTTTGCTGAGTGTATGCTTCGGTAGTATGGGATGCCAAAGGGATTGTTTTCACTTGTATGTATTCCTCGGTTGTATGGACACTCATTGGGATTGTAGGTAGATTAGTTTTATTTGCTCTTATTGTAGCTACCCGTTAGTTTACTTTGCGATCATCCTTACCATGTGGGCTATATTGTTAGCATGTTTATGTTTAATTGCCTTTTATTTTCTTCCTTTATTTGAAGTTACCGGTACACCATCCTGTTTGTTAAGCTTTCTTTATTTACTGTTATTGCAAGGACCCAGGTGCGTTCTCTACTCTTTCACCCGTGTTCTGTGATACATTTTCTGTGGCTAGCTTAATTCACTTGTATTCTTTTATGCCTTCTATCTGTTGCTAGCTTCCGTGTACTTCATTCTATTGCTTCTATGACACTTTTATTCTCTTATCTGCTATCTACTGCTTTTGCATTTTATATGTGCCCAGTCACCCTATGATGTCTACTGGGTACTGGTTACTTTCGCAATTGGTTCTCACACTACACTTCTGTATCTTCCTGGTGCAGATTCTAGTATGGGCCATTGCCATTGACGTGAGGGATCCTTTTCTATCAGATAGGAAGGGCTATATCATAAAATGTACTTCTAAGTAATTGCCCTACCTCGTGCAACTTTTGGATCATCCGAGACATAGGGTGAGCTCCTGGCGACCGGGGCTTGGCTATATCTCTTCTTTTGGCAATGTTGACTCTTTTGTAGTTCCAAAGACAATTGTATATTTTACTTTTGTACTCTCTCTTGTACTCTATAATTATAGTAGTGGCTCCTGTACTTATGATACTAGGTCGTGGTATGGTGTAGTTTTCTATATATATATATTCAGGTTGTTTCCCTTTTATTATGCCTTTTTTACTTTTTTCCGCTAATTATCCATTTTGTGCGTGCTTCGCTTAGGTTGTGGCCAATTACTAACTATTCTGGGCTACGGGGATTGGTTCGCATACAGGGGGTTTGTAGGTTCCATCATAAACTGAGTAATCGGATCATGGCAGCTTGGTATCAGATCCTAGTTTCACCAGTGTCATTGGTATAGAAGCCAATGTCTAGTATAGTCCTGCGGATTGGGGTGAAGACGTCCATACCCTATCTTCAGGAAGCTACAGTGACATCTTAGGAAACATGAGTCTTCTCTTGCCTCTATATCATGCATCGTATCCTAGATGGTATCTTAGGATCTCATTTGTTCTAGTTCACTCTTCCGCAGATGGTTCATATGAGATCTTCAGTAGTGAATAATGGTGAGCCTTCAGTACCAGTACCTCCTGCTCCAGCAAGAGGCTGGGGTAGACACAGAGGTAGAGGTCGAGGACGTGCCCGAGCTATGGAACCAGTTAGAGCTCCTAAGGTTGAGTATGAGCCTGGGCTAGTTCTGAACCAGCAGCCCGTGGACCGAGGGCAGCCCAGGTGAAACCAGGGCCAGTAGAAGCATCAGTATTAGCACCAGCCCCAGCTCCTACACCATATATACAGAGTGTACTTATTCAGCTATTGATCTTGGTTGGGGGTCAGCCTTCTGATTCAGCCCATCCATCTGCTCAAGGGGAAGCCCTAGGTATTCAGAGTTCAGGAGCGGAGCCTGCTAGTGTGGCTCCCCGTGCATAAATCCTTTTAGTGCCTACAGTCGCTCAACCTGTCGCTCCTTGCCTAATAATGTTAGAGTCGGAGCAGAAGGCTTGAGGCCGATTTTTGAGATTATCCCTACCAAGGTTCTTTGGTGCTCTCCGACATGATGTTTATAAGTATATTTCTACCTGTAAGGAAATGATTCATCACCTTGGTGAGTTGGATGCCTACGAAGTGGATTATACCACCTATCAGCTGGAGGGGCCATCTAAGCTTTGGTGGAGGGCCCAGGTAGCTTGAAGATCCCCTGAGACTCGTTAGTTGACATGGAGGGAGTTCTACAAGGACTTTATGGCCGTGAGTACCGTATAGAGAAATTTACCCGATTGATGCAGGGATCTATGAAAACGTCCGAGTATGAGACTCTCTTTCACCAGTTGGCTCTATTTGGGGCTATGATCATTCTTACAAAGTCAGACTGGATTTGTTAATTTGTTTAGGGGATAAGGACCGAGCTTCGTGAGATTGTAGATATACTAGTTGCTAGTGGGTAGCCATTTTAGTAGGTAGTGGACCATGCTCGCACTATGGAGGATTTGCATCACCAAGACCCTGGGGCCATAGATAAGAGACCAAACTATCATTGCGGTTACAATGGTTCTCGCTTTGGCGGTAGAGGTTCAGGTCAGTGGGGCAGAGGGTATCAACCTCAAAAGCATCGGGACCAGTATAGCCGGCCAATTTAGGCATCATTTCAGGCTTTAGGTGGGCCTCTGTTTGATCATGGTTATAGTAGTAAACACAGTTATAATGGTCATCATGGGTTCAGTGGGCCGAGTTCAGGCCAGTCATCGAGGAGTACATCATCTGGGGCATCATAGTGTGGTGGCCATATAGGTTCAGCCAGTTCATCATGCTAGGGTAGTCCATTAGGGACTTGCTACGAGTGTGGTATCATTGGTGACTTTGCCAGAGATTTCCCCCAGCGGGGTACAATTTAGCCAGCCTCTCAGCTTGATCAACCTTTGAGATCAGTGCAACTACTGGTCAGAGGTGGTAGTGTTCAGGGTAGGGGAGGTGCCCAACATGGCAGGTCAGGTGGTCAAGATAGAGGTTGGTTAGGTAGAGGTCGGCACTAGATCTATGCGATCCCTGGTAGATCGGAGATGGATGCCTCAGATGCGGTGATCATAGGTATGACCTTTGTATGCTGTCAGTCAACTTCAACTTTATTTGATCCTGGTTCTTCATGTTCGTATGTTTCTTCCTACTTTGTTCCTTGCTTGGGGTTGGATAGTAAGTCGTTATCTGTTCCCTTATCTATTTCTACCTGGTAGGCAATTCTTTGTTAGTGGATCAGATTGTTAGATCATGCTTGGTAGCTATTGGTGGTCTTGAGACTTGGACTAATTTGATAATTATAGATATACTATACTTTGATGTGATTCTGGGCATGGACTGTTTATCCCCTTATCGAGCAATTTTGGATTATTATGCCAAAATCATTACCTTAGCCGTGCCAAGTGTATCCCCAGTTGTGTGGCAGGGTTCTGTTAGCTGTGCACCGTCTGGGATTATTTCTTGTCTTCAGGCTAGGAAGTTGATTTTGCACAGGTATTTGTCTTATCTAGTATATGTCCGAAATGCTAGCACCGATACTTCTTCTACCGAGTCAATCTGTATGGTTAGAGAGTTTTTAGATATGTTCTCGACCAACCTGCCAGGCCTTCCACATGAGTGTGATATAGACTTTGCCATTGAGTTAGAGCCATGCACCAGGCCAATTTCCATTACTTCGTATCGTATGGATCCATCTGAGTTGAGGGAGTTTAAGGTTTAGCTGTATGACTTGTTAGCTATGGGTTTTATGAGGCCGAGTGTGTCGCCTTGGGGTGGTCCAGTTCTATTAGTGAAGAAGAAAAATGGCTTAATAGGGATGTGTATTGATTATCGACAGCTGAATAAGGTGACAATAAAGAATCCGTTGCCGCATATAAATGACTTGTTTGATCAGCTCCGGGGTGCAATAGTGTTCTCTATGATAGATTTAAGGTAAGGCTACCACCGGTTGAGGATTAGGGTGGAGGACATCCCTAAGACAACATTTAGGAAATGTTATGGCCGTTATGAGTTCCTGGTGATATCATTTGGGTTGACTAATGCCCCTGTAACCTTTATGGACTTGATGCAGCGAGTGCTCAAGCCGTACCTAGATTCGTTTGTGATAGTCTTCATCGATGATATACTAATATACTCATAGGGTAGGGAGGAGCATGAGCAGCACTTGAGGATCATGCTCCAGACTTTGAGAGATCATCAGCTTTATGCCAAGTTTTCAAAGTGCGAGTTTTGGCTTAAGTCAGTAGTATTCCTAGGACACATGGTGTCTAAGGATGGGATTAGAGTGGACCCAACAAAGATTTCCACCATTCGTGATTGGCCAAGGCTGACTACTCCTATCGAGATTCACAGTTTTATTGGGTTAGCGGGATACTACAGATGGTTCATCAAGTGCTTTTCTTCCGCAGCAGCACCTTTGACTAGGCTGACTAGGAAAGATGTACCATTTCAGTGGTTTGATTAGTGAGAGGACAACTTCCAGAGGCTTAAGGCCTTATTGACTTCAGCTCCAGTGTTGAATTTGCCAGTTGAGGGTCAGAGCTTCTTGGTTTATTATGATGCTTCGTCAGTTGGTCTTGGTTGTGTATTGATGCAACAGGGTTGGGTGATATCTTATGCATCGAGGCAGCTGAAGGATAACGAGTGCAACTACCCTACTTATGACCTGGAGTTGGCAGCGATAGTCTTCGCGCTCAAGATCTGGAGGCACTATTTATATGGAGTTCACTGTGAGATTTTCACCGACCACCGCAGTCTTCTGTACATTATGAGTCAGCGAGAGCTGAACTTTAAGCAGCGAAGATGGATTGAGTTACTTAAGGACTATGACATCACTATTCTTTACCATCCGAGCAAGGCAAATGTGGTAGCGGATGCCTTGAGTTGGAAGGCAGTGAGTATGGGCAGCTTGTCTTCTCTTTTTGTTTCGTAGTGACTGTTGGCCTTGGACATCCAGTCCTTGTCTAACTGTTTGGTTAGGTTTGATTTGTCAGATCCCAATAGAGTTCTTGGCAGTGTTGAGATCCATTTTACTTTGGTTGATCAGATTCAACAATGTCAGTTTGAGGATCATCAGTTGTGTGATATTCACGATCAGGTTTTATAGGGTAAGGCCAACAGGGCTACTTAAATTCTGATGGTATTTTGAGATTTGATGGCCGTATTTGTGTTCTGAGAGTTGGGGACTTGATACTATTGATTCTCTGTGAGGCTCATTATTCAAGATATTCCATCTATCCGGGCGTAACTAAGATGTATCGAGATTTTAGGCAACTTTACTGGTGGAGTAGTATGAAGAGGGACATAATGGAGTTTCTATCTCGGTACTTGAACTGCCAGGATGTTAAGTTCGAGCACATGAGACCTGGTGGATTGATGCAGAGACTTTCTATTCATGAGTGGAAGTGGAAGGAGATCACTATGGACTTTATAGCATGGTTGCCACACACTTCTCAAGGGTTTGAATCTATTTGGTTTATTTTCGATAGGATGACTAAGTATGCACACTTATTGCTAGTTTATTCTTCTAATAGTGCAGAGAGGTTACCTTAGATATATCTCCATGAGGTTGTCTGTTTACATGGGGTTCCAACTTTTATTATTTCAGACCGCGGTACTCAATTTATATCTCAGTTCTGGAGGACTATTTAGCGAGATATGGGTATAGAGGTTCTGCTCAACACTTCATTCCATCCTCAGATAGATGGCCAGTTCAAGAGGACTATCCAGGTCCAAGAGGACATGCTACGGTCCTGTGTTCTTGATTTTGAGGGTTCATGGGATCAGTACGTGCCTTTGGCAGAGTTTTCTTATAATAATAGTTATCACTTGAGTATTTTTATGTCACCTTTTGAGGCATTGTATGGTAGGCATTGTAGATCGCCAGTGGGTTGGTTTGATGGTTTTGAGTCTCAAACGCAAAGTGCAGACCTTCTTCATGATTCCTTAGACAGAGTTTGAGTGATTCAAGATAATTTTCAGGCAGCCCAGAGTAGGAAGAAGAGCTACGCAGACCATATACTTTGTGCCTTAGAGTTCAATGTTGGTGATATGGTATTTCTTCGAGTGTTGCCCATGAAGGTCATGATGAGATTTGGCAGGCGGGGCAAGCTCAACCCCAGGTATATTGTGCCATTTGAGATTCTTTAGAAGGTTGGTCATATTGCTTATCAACTAGATTTGCCTCCTATGTTCTCATCTATTCACCCAGTTTTTCATGTATTCATGTTGCGACATTATGTTTTGGATGAGTCACATGTGTTACGGTGGGATTCAGTGCAGTTAGATGAGAGTTTGGATTTTGTTGAGGAGCCGATAGCCCTTCTAGCCAGAGATATTAGGAGATTGAGGTTCAGAGAAATTCTTTTGGTTAAGGTTCAGTGGAGGCATCATCCGGTCGAGGAGGCTACTTAGGAGATCGAGAGAGAAATGCAGGCTCAATATCCGCAGTTGTTTGAGCCTTCAAGTACTCCCTTTTCCTGACTTTTGAGGATGAAAGTCCTTTTTAGTAGTGGATGATATAATGACCTTTCCGGTCATTTTCGTGTTTACACTTTCTTTGTACGGTTAGAGCTTACCTGTAGCAGCCCCAAGTCACTTATGACTTGCTAGAATCGATAGTTTGATGCCCGGACTTTAGTCAACATTCTTAGCAAACGAGCTCAGAATCAAATTCCAATATTTCATTAGCTTTAGAGTGTGAATTTTGGTCTAGTCGGACCCTTGGTCGGGAAATAGAAGCTTTCAGTATAGTTTTATCTCACTTTCTGAGATTTTAGGCCTTTTAGAGTTAGAAGTTTGACTTTGGTTAACTTTCGATGATTGGATCGTCAGATTCAAAACTCGACAGTTCCATCAGCTCTAAAATGTCTAGTTTGGGTTAGGTAGGTGATTGGTTCGGGTCCCGAGGGAACCGAGCTTATTTTGGGTATTTGGTTGAAATTCATGTGTGTTGACTTGGGTCAATATTTCATCAAAACGACCTCATATGGAAGTTTCGGTGATTTTGTTTAGCCCGGAATTCTATTTTTGATAGGTTAACATAGTTTATTTGTGTGCACGGGGTCCCAGATGAGTCCCTTGGGCACATTCAGTGACTTTTTAGCCTTAAGGTTTTTGTTGATTGCTGTTGCAGGTGCAGGTCTCAAACCTTAATCACGACTGTGAGGAAGGCCATGCTATCGCGATGGTTTACCTCTTTGGGCATCACGATCCCGAGGTCTCCTTCACGTGATCGCAATGAAAGGCCTATGGACTCGGTGCCCTTTATTCTTTGCGACCATATGACTAGACCATAGCGGTCACGATGGTCTAGCCAGCGTGGTCATCACGACCACGCGAGGTCCTTCGCGATCGCAAAGAAGGACCCCTGGCAGTACATAACTCTTCTCATTCATTTTCTTCTTCATTTGAACCAAATTCCACCATTTTCATAGAGCTCTAAGCTCAATTCTCTGTAAGGGAGCATCCTTGAGTGTTGGGGTGACATATTCCATGCCCGTAGTCGATTTCTCATCGTCTATTGTAAGTTTGAACCCCTAATTTCGTTAATTTCTTCATTTGATTCTCAAATTATGCTTGGGATTTAGGGGATGTTTTAGGCCCTTTCTTACCCAAATTATTCTCAATTTTTGAGCATGTGTTCCTGGCAGTGTTGGGAACCTCGTGGTAATGTTTGTTTTTAATTTTGGGTTGCGAGGTCCACAGACCTATTTTTGATCCAACTAATTATTAGCATTATAGGTATCGTTAGCTTCGTATTGATGAGTAGATTATGTTTTTGATAGATTGATCGCTATTTGAGGCTTCTTGGAGAAGTTTAGGCTCGAACAATGTATTTCCAGCAGATTTTCATCGGACGTCAGGTAGGCCATGGCTTACCTATCTTAGACTTGTCCTATATAAAATGTAATTGTACTATTTAGCTCATTTTGGGTTGCGTTTACTAGGTTAGCACCCCAGACCTTGTCCGTTTCCTTTTTGTCCGTTCTTGTTCCTTCTGTTTCAGTATTTAAACTAGTATGATAGTATTACCCTTGTGTCCTTGTGTGACCTTTGCAAATGCCTCTGGACCATAGTTGGTGGGATATTTGGGAAGTGTCCATGAGTCCCAAACATTGATTCGTAATTGTTAGATGTTTATCTGTCCTGTAGAGCAGATTGAGCATGTGCAGGGCCAGTAGGTTGATATTGAGTTGTTGGTTGTATCTGAGCATATTATCGCCATGAAAAAAACTTTTCTGCCTTGGTTTATTACTACTATAGGTCTACAGGCTTGACTATCACCTATTTTCTAAACTTGCATGACCCTGAGGGCCTGTTTTAAGTTATTTATGGCTACAAATGGATTTAAAATCGGTTTTATGGATATACTTAAAGTATAAGAGAGTAAATGTTGGGTTTTCACACTGATACCTTAGATGATACTAGACTCGGCCAGGCCAAAGTGCTAGACATGGTTTTATTACTAATTTTAAACCCTGATAGACTCTGGGCACGCATGATGAGATTTTGAGAGTTTCTATATGGTCACGGAGACCTCCATGAACCTTACCGATCCAGACGAGGGGATACGGACCGAGAGTGTCGGAGGGGGGGGTATATGAAGGAGTAGAGGTTTAGAGGGGAAACCCTTCTATGGGTCCTACCTACTGGGCCTATGAGCGTCGAAGGAGGTGCATACGGTACCACTAGAACATCATATCATATCATTCATTTCTACACAGTTCCACCCCTTGTTTGCTCTTTGCTGAGTGTATGCTCCGGTAGTATGGGACGCCGAAGGGTTTGTTTTCACTTGTATGTATTTCTTAGGTGTATGGGCGCTCGTTGGGATTGTAGGTTGATTAGTTTTATTTTCTCCTGTTGTAGCTACCTGTTAGTTTACTTTTCGATCATCCTTACCACGTGGGCTATATTGTTAGTATGTTTATGTTTAGTTTACTTTCCTTCTCTCCCTTTATTTGAGGTTACCGGTATACTACCCTGTTCGTTAAGATTTATTTTTACTGTTATTGCAAGGTCTCAGGTGCGTTCTCTTCTCTTTCACTTGTGTTCTGTGATAAATTTTCTGTGGCTAGCTTAATTCACTTGTATTCTTTTATGCCTTTTTTTTTTTCTAGCTTCTATGTACTTCATTCTATTTGCTTTGTGACCCTTTTCTTCTCTTATCTGCTATCTACTGCTTTTGCATTTTATATGTGCCCACTCGACCTATGATGTTTATGGGTACCGGTTGCTTTCGCAAGTGGTACTCATGCTACACTTCTGCATCTTTCTGGTGCAGATCCTAGTGTGGGCTATCACCATTGACGCAGGACCTCATGCAACTTTTGGATCATTCGAGACATAAGGTGACCTCCTGGAGACTGGGGCTTGGCTATATCTCTTCTTTTGACAATGTTGACTCTTTTGTAGTTCCAGAGACAGTTGTACATTTTACTTTCATACTCTCTCTTGTACTCTCTATGTATAATAGTGGCTCCTATACTTATGATACCAGGTCGTGGGATGGTGTAGTTATCTATATGTATTCAGGTTGTTTCCCTTTGGGTATGCCTTCTTTACTTTTTTCCGCTAATTATCCATTTTGTGCATGCTTCACTTAGGTTGTGGCCCATTACTAACCATTTCAGACTACGGGGATTGGTTCGCCAATAGGGGGCTTGTAGGTGCCATCATGACCTAAGAAATTGGGTCGTGACAGAAGATAATATAAATGATTAAAATAAGAGAATAAAAATATAGGAGAGTTATTTGGATTGATTGATATCTCTCAACATATTTTAGGGATTTGTTGCGCCTCAATCTATTTTTTTTGTGAAAATTATGCTAATAATATTTTAAGGCTCTTTATTACACCAAATACATCACCATTTTAAAAATTACTAAAATAACAATTTAATTACAAGTGGTACCAGAATCTAAAAAAATATTTTTTTATTTCTTTTTACTATATTTACATTTTTTTTTATTAATGCTACTTAATTAATTAATAAATTTTTACTGAGACCCACTAAATAACTCATTATAATTAAAGAAGATAATTACATTGAGTTATTAACTTTGGAACAAATATGCTCTGGGGCCAGTAAAGATCCCTTTTGAAATTTTTTACTTAGAGTTCTCAATTCCCTCATTATTCTCTCAATTCGTCAAATCTCTCTATTAGATTTCTTTCCCAAAATGTCTCTTTTCTTTAGTTGATTTCTCTACCAAAAATCACAATTCTAAAACTTTATTTGTTCTAATTTCATATGGGTGGGATTTCCTTTATAAATTTTAGTTTATTTGTATTATTTAAATCAATCTAGTTTAAACCAATTTATATACATGAATTTGATATGTAGAATGAAATACACAATTGATGCATTGTATATTAACAAATGTGTATTAAAATAGTGTAAAATAGTGTACTCATGATCTAAGTCAATTATTTATACAAAACCCTGTTAATATACCCATTTCATATAGTGAATGAGTGGTCTAAGTGTGATTTGATAGTGTATGTAAATGATATTAAACTTGTATAAAATGAGTTTTCTTATTGTATAACACTGATTTGGTTGTATATTCTTAGAAAACTTAATTGGATATGCCATGTACATATAAACCTTCTGATTTGTATCTCTTTTTGTACCATTTCATGGAAAAAATATACTCATTGAAAATTAAGAAGATAATATAAATGAGTAAAATAAGGGAATAAATATTTATTAGAGATATTTGGATTGATTGATATCTGTCACGACCCAACTACAGGGTCATGCAGACACCTACTCTAAATCACCTAGATAGGAGAACCCTTACAACCCAATTAAAATAGGTATGCGAAAGTAAATAAGAAACATGAAAATTTGCCTTAATAAAATAAAAACCAATCTCAAAACTTTGAACACAGTGAAATTCTTTAAAGATACAACTGATCCTCCTCCCTTGAAACTTATTCTGAACAGGTACAAGGTCTACTAAGAGAATTTAGACAAAAAAAAGACACAACTCTCATCATAGGAAAAGATGAGTAGAAGCTGCTGGAGATTGCCTACATCATCACCCGAGAAACATCGACTGAATCCTGCAACCAGACTATACCCAAAAAGGTATAGAGATAAGTGGTGAATTTACCACTTATTTAAATCTCTTTTCTTATACTTTTGCATCCTCTAATGACGATATGAGACCACTTATGGCATGTTTTGATTGTATTTAAGGTGAATCTTTTTCATGCAGATATTTTGGAGCAATCGGGACAAAAGAATCAAAAAGGGAAAAAATGGAGAAGAGCAGCACTGAAGCTGCCAGGTCTACCGCTTCTATGCCCTTTTGGGATGCAATAGCAGTCCCGCACCTGCGATAAAGGCTCCATACTTGAGGCTTGTGTCCACTTGGCTGAGAGTGCCACAACGCTCAGAATTTCACCATGGTGTTACCGTACCCGTTCTAATTTATTGCCACAGTAGCCACACACCTGCGGTGAAAGTTCCGCAGGTGTGGCTGACGAGTCCAGTCAGACCCAAGCGGGTCATTTCACACTTTTGGAAACCCAAGTACATATAAAACATCTTCCAGCCATTTTTAGAATATATCTTGCTACTTTTCACAACCCAATTCATCCTTAGCCTTAGAGTGAACAACACTTTGACTAGCTTGGAGAGCAAGTTCATCATCCAACACCATTGGAGTAAAGATTGAAAGCTTTTATTGTGAAATCTTTATTTACTTTTTTAAACTCTTACTTTGTATTGCTAAATTCATAGGTGTATTGGTTGATTTGAGATTTGGATATTGTGTTAGAGATAAACAATACTTGGGTTTACTTTCTTATCTTGTGCTTTTACAATTTATTAAATACTTTCTAGCTTACGAATTGGATCTTTGATTTTCTAATTAATCTTGTGCATGAATTGATTCAAAAGGGAGTGATCAACCCTTGGACTTGCCCTTTCACCTTGATTTGGCTTGAAAGAGTGAATTAATGTGGGGAAAGGTTAATTGGCACTAACTTGAGGCTTTAACCCTCATTTAAGGAATTGACTATAAATAGTGATTCTAGTGTTGCCATAATTAGAATAGATTTGTTGACACTTGGCTGGGTTCGAGAGAACCGATTGAGAAATATATGCCAATGATCGAGAGATGTTGGTAGACAATTAAGATTTCAAGGCTTGTTTTATTTGACCCATGATTAATCTAGTAAGTAGTTGATACACTTGTAATGGATCGTATACATTTAAAGTAAATTCCATTCCCAAATTTTCCTTTCAATCCTTGCGTTGGGAAGATTGGTCAACTTCACACTTGCAATATAGTTCGTGTTTTTAAACAACAAAACCCCCAATCCTTTTAATTCTTTTTGCTTCTTGAACTTCAATAAGTTACTTTAATTCTTTATTATCTCAATAGCCTTTACATTGTTCTTCGTGAAATTGACCCCGACACTCGTTGGGTTACTTATTTATTTTATACGATGGTCGTGACACCTCATTCGAGAGAGTGCTTTTGAATGTCATAAAAAATGGCGCTGTTGCCAGGGAATAATTTGGCATATTGAGTTAGTTTAGAATTTGAGTTTACTTAGTTTTGTTCAAATTTGTGAATATTTATTTTTGTTTTGGTTAGTTTTATTTGGTTTATTGATTGATCCTATGGCATCCCAAAATGCTAGAGGTCTTGGTGGTTGCAACCCTTATTATAATGATCCTTGTTGTTATTATGGAGGACTCTACTATTGGCAAAATTGTAGAATTGACCCTAAGAGAGGGAGGTATTCGCCATCTCACTCCTATGATGGGTGTAATTGCTATTTATATGATGGACACAATGGACATTGGGATAATTTCCCTAATGATCATACTCCTCCCCTCTCATATGCTAACAATGGTGCTAGTGGTGCTTATGACCTTATTAAGAGACATAATTTAGCAAGCGAAGAAGACAATACTGGCTTAGAGAGTATGTATGCCATGCTCCAAACTCTCTTGGCCAAGAAAGAAGCATAGAGGAGGGATGGAACTGCATAAAACAAGGCTTCTTGGATGAAAGGGATAACGAGGAAGAGGAGAGAAATCATGCTAAATAGTCCATGGCGGATTTTTCCACTCCTCTTGATCACATTGGTAAAAAAGAACCTCCAAGCTTAACAATGAGAATGTCTTGAACATTGGTGTCAATCAAATTCACTTTGGGGATGATGATGAAGATCTTCAAAATATGAAATTGCTCATGAATGAGATTGCACCAGTTGTTCTTGAACCCCAACAAGAAGAAAAACTTGATATAGATGAGATTGTGAGCCAAGAATGATTGTTAAATCGAGCTCACCAACTTAAAGTCTAAGGGAAACAACGCGAAAGAATCATACCAATGTTCAAGAAATTTCTCAAAAGGCATACCAAGGAAAGTCAAAAAAAGGAGTTACTTGAAACTATTATCCAGAATTTGCACACCAAATTGAATGCTCATATTGAAATATTCATGATCGTGGATAGTAGTTTTGAGTTATTTCCCATTGAAGAGAAGGACACATGGGATTATCAAGAATTAAAGATGTTGTGGAAATCAACCATCCCACACATAAATCAAGATGCTAATATCAAAAGAATGATACTAGAGTTGCAAGGAAAAGCCCAACGTTTCATTTTGAAAGACTCTAGTTCATTCGAAAGTGAGGAAGTCAAGAATGAGTCAAATTTGAGAGTGGAGACACCCAAATCCCACTCCAACTATTATTCAACATTAAGCTTGGTTGAATGGACAAAAATTAAAGTAATAAAGCTTATGGAAGACTTGGGAAGGGGGACGGATCGAGGTGTATCTATTTTGAAGTTTGTTGTTGATAGAAGGCAAAATAACCTTCCTCACTTGAAGGCAAAAATGTGCAAAATGCAAAACCAAGGAAATGTCCTTCTCATGTTCTTACCTTCACCCCGTGATTATCATTAGAGTTTTGATTCAAATTTGGGTCGAAGGTTCAAATCCTCCGAGTGGAGATGTTAAGGATGAGGTAACTTGCATCACACCGCGACGTTAAATTGAGCGCTTGATTGGAGGCAACCCATTGGTTCAAAATTTTGAAGTTTTATAATATTTCTTTTTGTTAGAATTACTTAGTGTGTAATTTTTGACTAATCCATAAAGTTTCAAGTCTTTTTGAACTGATTTGGGTAGGTTGAGAAGTGGAAGAATCATAAAAATCAAATCATGGGCTAAAAAAGTGCTAAAATGACATGCTAAATCACGTGCGGTCGCACCTTGAGATCTTCAGATCACATGTGATTTAGCACCCCAAAATAGTAGCTGAGGAAATATTTGGCTGAACCTACGGAGGAGACGCACCTGTGATGAATAATTTTGCAGGTGCGAAGGCGCAGGTGTGCTAACCTGACTGCAGGTGTGCCAGTACAAGCGCGGTTATGCACCACAACTTCGAAGGCTTTTAAATCAACCAAACAACATAGCAACGGTAAGTATCATGTAGGGTCAATGACGCACCTGTGACAAAATAAGTGCAAGTGCGCCTGTCGATTCCTCTTTCATAGTTAAGGACATGCGCCTTCTTAAACCCCCCTATTTTCTCTCAACTGTCCCATCCCTTTAAATTCTCAAACCCCAAATCCTCCACTATATCATCTCTCACTCTCACACACTACACTCTCAAGTTTAAATGGGAGGAATTTCATAGAGAATGGGTGTAGTTTGTTCTTAAAGAAGAAAAAGAGACACAAAGGTTCAAAATCATGTATCTCACCGTAAATCTTCAAGGTATGTATTCTACTCCCTTTTGACATTACGGCTATTTGAAAGTTATAAGTTTGATGTGCTTCTAATTCGTGAAGTATGTGCAACGAGGTTGAATCAAGTAACATAGGGCATGAGTTTTTGGGTGTTTGAATCTGACAAAAAATTACTTGCTTATGCTTGTGCCTTGATATGTTTAAATAATTGGAAGTCTAAGTACACTTTCTACCATAAAAGCATGTTTTGACTGTTGATGGATAGTTTCTTATTCTGGGTTACTGCTGAAGAAGACGATGTTGTAGGTGCGATCCTGGTGATGGAGGGGAGATGCCGCACCTGCAGTCTCTAGGCTGCTAGTACGGTAGTCCTGGAAAATCAGAGGGCACAAGTGTGCTAATTTGTCCGCTATTGCAAGCCCGCACCTGCGATGAACAGTTCTGCAGGTGTGACTACTGTGCAGAATTTCTGCAAATAGTAGCTTTGCAAATGTGACTTCCCAGGCCTTTAAAAAATTATTTTTTTGGCTCACATGCTTTATTTTGAAATACTTAACAGGTTCACACACCCCTTATAACTTGATTCTACATTTTTAGGTACTTCAAGCATTAAAAATGGACCACAACTTTGTTGATGATGAACCCTTGGGTGATGAAATTAAGGAGAAAGCTGTGAAAACACTATTTGACACCTTGAGGTTCATGTATCGTGACTTTCAGCGCTATTACTACAATAATCTCCTTGACAAAAAAATAAAGTCGGAGAGGGGGATAGTTGATAAGAATTTGGTGGAGCGTCTCCTGGATTTCCATGGGTGTCTTATGTCTATGGGGTGGACATGTTTCATACCTACCCCTTGTGTTGCAAATGAGGAATGGGTGAGGGAGTTCTACGCAAACTTAAAGCCTACGGACTTCAACAACCCGGAACTCATCATTAGGGGGAAGGTTGTGAGATTTGATCCAGAACATATTAATGCATTCTATGGACTGCCTAATCACCCACTTGAGGCTATACACTAGAAGGACTCATGTTTGGTCACTTGGCGAGTGTCTAAGTTGTTCCCTCTAGGAGTAACATTGAGTTGGGCAAGAACACTAAAGTCCATATCATCGAGTACCTTAACAGCTGAGGCGAATATGTGGCTAGAGATTATTTAGACCCGTGTGTCACCTAGCAGGCATAAGTCTGGTGTCCCTCCTCTTTGGGCTAGAATGATTTCATGCATTCTTGATGGAATTCTTATGAATGTTGATCACTATATAGTCCAAGAGCTGAAGGAGTATCTGCTTCAGGACAACCCTACCTTGATGTTCCCTTCCTTGATTACTGAGTTATGTTGGTTGGATGAAGTTGCTAAACATCCAGGAGATCATTTGGTAGCACCTGATAAACCTTTCCACCCATTATGAGTGTAAGGAAAAGAAGGTATACCACAGAGCAAGAAGAGGAAGATTGACATAGTGGTGGATCAGGATCCCTCCTCTCAGGGCACACAAACTGGGGGACCTTTTGGGTCGATTGCTTCTCAGTTGGATTCTATTTGGGATATCATGGCACATATTCCTAGTAGCTCTACATAGCCAACACCTTCAGTCGACCTCTTCACTAAAGCGGAGATGTAGTCCTACTTAGACGCCTAAAAGAAGTAGGTTGATTCCGTTTCCACAGTGATAACTTCTCTGGGATTGCTTAAACAGGCCTTTGTTGAGTCAGTTAAGGCCCATGCTTCTCTTCAACAATATTTTAAGACTGAGTAGAAGAAGAACAAGAAGAACAAGAAGAGAAATAAGTTCATGGTCAAGATGTGGAGAGGTATTAAAGCTATCTTCAAATGGAGGTAGTCGAACAAGAAGATGCCAGTGACTAAGAATGATGATAGTGAGGATTACTTTTTCCTATCTGAGGAAGAGAGTGATAAGGATGATGATGATAAGGAGCAGTCCTTTGCCTAGCTTGTTGCAGCCTATTCCAGAGTTTGCTAGTCTGGTGCAGACTCCAGGGAGCCTTGTACTATTTCCTTTGTTCTTTCATTTCTCCAGTTTTCATTAAGGACCATGCTTTCCTTTATAATTGGGGGTGGAATTGGGGGTGATGTTCATGTTTATGTTGGATATTTTGTTTTTCCCTTGTCGGGATTCAGTTGGATATTGTGCCCTTGCCGGGCTTGTTTCTTTGGATATTGTGCCCTTGTGGGATTTTGCATTATTTGAAATCTTATTGGATTAGTTGTTTTTGGTACTTCTTTATTTTTAGCTTCTTTATTTTAATTATAGTTGGTTTTTAGTGATGATTCCCAATGATAGATCGAGTGATGATATTCTTAAGGGAAATTGTTACTTTGTTTGGTGTTTGGAGCCAGGGAAAGTCTGAGTACCCATTAAGCTAGATGAAATTGCCTGAGTTTGGAGCACTGCATCACACATGCAAGAAGCAAATGCTGATGTGCGAAATGTACATGCTTCGCACATACTGTGCAGAAGGGAAACCTATACTGCCTGGCATGTGTGTTACACATGCGATCCGCACATTGGCACATGCAAATCGCATGAGCAATCGCATGTTGCTTGTGTGTTAGGTTATATATGTTAGTGAATTCTGAGTAACCATATTAATTTAGATAGATGATTTGGCTCTATGATAGATTGGGTGACATCATTCTTAAGGGCAAATCTTCATCTTTTGAGATAATTTTGATAGTGATTTATTTGGTACTAATAGAATTAGTCTTACATGTGAATTGAGTTAAATTGAGCACACCTCTCTAAAAAATTTTGTGATTAGTTTAAAAGAAAAGAATGATGTTAGTGACAATGCCTTTAATCTTTTTGTAATGACAATGTAATGACCCTTCCGGTCATTTATGCATTTTTATCTTTCTTGTACTGTTAGAGCTTGTCTATATCGGCCCCAAGTCACTTATGGCTTACTGGATTGGTAGTTTGGTGCCTGGGCTGTTTGTTTGGTCTTTTTGGCCGTTCCTTGTTTTAGAGCTTTAGACTTTGGAAATCATTGACTTCGGTCAACATTCTTGGTAAACGTGCTCATAATCAAATTCTGATAGTTCCATTAGATCCGGAATGTGAACTTTGGTCTAGTAGGACCTTTGGTTGGGATTCAAGGAGCTTTTTAGCTTGGAATTCTCTCTCGTTCTGTGTTTTTAAGCCAGTTAGGCTTGTTTTTGACTTTTGCCAACATTTGGAGAAGATGGCCTCGGATGGAAAGTTTGTTAGCGTTGTTAGCTCCGAAATGTCAAGTTTAGTCTAGGGGGATCATTAGTTCGTGTCCTGAGGCTTCCGGACATGATTTCGGCCCTTGGGTTTCGTGTGGGAATTAATTGTCTAAAGGTTGATGTTGGGTGTGGGGGACACTTGTCATTAAATTGACCTCCAACAAGATTTTTGTTGATTCTGTTGGATCCGAAATGCCATTTCTAGTTGAATAGCTTAGGTCGTTTGTGTTCGCGGGACCCCGAATGCATGCATTCCCAAGGGTCCGTCGGAGTTAAATATTCTAGTTGGCATGGTTGATGGCAGCTGGTTGCTGTCATGGCACCAGCAGGCCTATGCCTACGCGTGGGCATGGCCGCCTACGCGATGAAGCATGCCAGCCGCCCCAAAAAAATTCCTCCACCTAGGAGACTCCCTGCCGCGTACGTGCTGCCACGTACGCAGTGCTCTGGACGCGTGCACGCTGGGCAAGAGCCTGGCCTCTCCCTTCATAAGCGCCCACCCGCGTACGCCTGCCCGCGTAGGCAATGGCATGGCTGCGTCCGCACAGGCCTCGGCTGGCCAGCTTTTATAGCCGTTGGCAGCCTTGTTTTCTCTTTCACTTCTCACCTTCCAACTTCGTTTCTCCATTGTTAAGCTCACCAAAACCCTCCATTTTTCACCATTGATCATCTCAACTGATTGGAGGGTGTTAGTGTGACGATCCTTGCTCGTAATTGACTTCTAAAGCGGGCAAGTAACCTCTTTAATTTCCATTTCCTCCATTGATTCTCTCTTTAATTTCATAAATGATGGGCTATTTTGAATCCCCAATTGTTGTCCATTTCCACTCAAATTTTGAGCATGTTCTCTTGAGATTTTAAGTAACACATGGGTGTTTTTCATTTCTGATTTCGGGTTGCGAGGCCCATTAGCCCGTTTGTGACCCGGATTTCAACCCGATTATGTTTATAGCATTATGGGTATTGTTGGTCTCATTTTGATGCCTAGATTGTTGTGTTGATAGTGTTTTTGCCAATTGGATGATGTTGTCCCCGCAGCTAGTTGTCGGATGACAAGTAGGTTATGGCTTTCCCTACCTAGACTTCACGTATATAGACTATAACCTTATTAATTACTATCCTTGGGTGTGTTGTTATAGGTTGGTACCCCAGACCTTGTCCGTCCCTTTGGTTCATTTATTTCATACATTGATTGTAGTATTCGTGTAGTATTGTATATTACCCTTGTGGTCCTGTGCGGCCTTGTATTGACTCTGGAACATAGATGTTGGGTTATTTAGGAATGTTCGAGAGTCTCGCACATAGAGATATTATTCTAGGCTGGTTATATTTGTTGTAGAGCTGTTGATCTTATGCAGGGCCGGTAGGAATGATTGTGAGCCATTGGGCCAACTTATTATTTGCGAGCATATCATTCATGCAAAGGCTTTTCTGCATGCTTTTTCTACTGATTTGGCTTCGGGCTGATTATAAATGTTTTTCTAAACTTTGCATGGCCCAGAGGGTCTATTTTCGATAATATGACTTTAAAAGGGTTTTTGAAATTGGCTTTTATGAAACCTCTTGGAGAAAAGAGGATATTACGATAATTTGATTACCAGTTTTCACAAATACTAGGCTCGGCTATGCCAAAATACCAAACTTAATTTACTACTATTTTAGACCCGGATATGCTCCGGGTATCCTTTATAAGGGTTATTGAGACTTGTTTACTGATTTAGACCCGAATTCACTTCGGGCACCCTTTGGTGGGTTTTTGAGACTACTACTACTGATTTAGACCCGCTTTGAGTCTGGGCACGTACTTCAAGGTCTAGACTATTGACTTATACTACTGAGATTCGCAGTTTTAGTATGTTGTTTACGAGTAGACCCCTATGGACCCTATCATTCATGTACCCCGAGTTACTAGCAGAGGGTGCCGAAAAGGGGGTATACAACATAGTCGAGGTATATAGGCCGTGTCCTTCCATGGGTCCTACCTCTATTGGGTCTTATAGGTACCGGAGGGGGTAACATACGGTTCTATTATCACACCAGATTCATCATACATCATCATGCATATTGCGTTCTGATTCCACCCTTGTTTGTTATATGCTCAGTGTACGCTCTGGTTGTATGGGCGGCCAGATGGTTTGTTTTCACTTAATTGCATTCCTCGGTTGTATGGGCGGCCGTTGGGACTATAGGTATATTATATCACTCCTATCACTTTTTAGAGCTTGTTATGGCACTCGGTTCTCGGTGGTTTAGTGGTTCCTAGCCTATTGAGGCTCCGGTTAATGGACTTTGATTATTGAGGGGCTAGTGAGTTCTGTGTTATTATGGCACTATTGTGTGGTCTTCTGAGATGTTGTGGGTTTCTAGTTCTATTCTTTATCATAATTTTGAGTAGTAGCTCTCAGTTATTGTGGTTTAGTCATTCCATCCTAGGGTTGTACTTGTGAGGTTGATCTCTGTCTATTCTTATCTTGAAGTTGGATTTTCATTATGATTTCCTTAAGTATGTTGATTCCATCTTGAGTATGTTATATTGCTTCCCTTCTTTCCTATTTTACTTGAGGTTACCGATATACCACCATTTTCTCAACTCTCTCTCTCTCTTATATATATATATATTTGTTGCAAGGGTTCCAGGTGCGCTCTTCCTTCTTTCACCTGTATTTCTGTGTTATGTATATTTTCTGTGCTAGCAGTGTATGCTTATAACTCTTGGTTGACTATTCTCCGTGCTAGTTCCTTGTGCTCTCTCTATTGCTTCGGTGACTACTTTCTTGCTATTTGCTATATTACTGTTTTTATATCTTATATGCGCTAAATCGGCCGATGATGCCTACTGGGTACCCGTTGCTTAGAAATTGGTGCTCATACTACACTTTTGTATCTTTCTGGTGCAGATATTAGTTGAGCTTTTTCCATGGATCGCGTTGGAGACTCGTGCAACTTTTGGATATTCGAGACTAGGGTGAGCTTCTAATGACCAGGGCTTGACCATATCTCATCTTTTGTACTGTTACTCTTCATAGATTCGGAGACAGTTGTACTTATCATTTTGTTACTTCTAGCACTTGTATTCTATTCGAAGCTTTTGTACTATCGATACCAAGTCTTGGGGTTGGTGTAGTTTCGTTATGTATATATTCTGGTTATTTCTTCCGCTTTGTCCTTATCTTTATATTCTTCTTCCTCTTATTTCAGCTTATTGTGCGTATTGGTTAGGTATTAGCCCATTACTAATCATCCCGGGCTAAGGGGATTGGTTCGCCTATTGGGGGTTGTAGGTGCTATCATGACCTGAGAAGTTGGATCATGAGACAAGGATCCCTAGGACATCATCTATGACGTTCAGCATGCAATCCAGGTTTACTCAAGAAACCACCTTAGCACTTAAGATACCAATCCGGCCACTCATGGACCAACATGTAATAAACCAATACACATATCAAAATCAAACTTGTACCAGGCGTGGTACCCGATCCAATCATAATGAATCTGTACCAGGCATGGTACCCAAGCCAACTAATGAATAACCTATATCAGGAATGGTACCCAAGCCAACTAATGAATAACCTATACCAGGAATGGTACCCGAGTCAATCAATAATCCATACCATGCTTGGTACCCGAGCCAACCGAAGAATCACAGACATCACAACAATCACAACCACAATGAATAACATACCACACTTGTACAACCAACAAGCATTTAAAATAGTTCATTGCATGAAAGTGGAACTTAAGACATCTCTAACACTTATTCATTTTTCCCGGAACACACATGGTACAAGTAATACTAAAGAAACAGATATAATGCACACATCACGAATTTGGATTACAACAACCATCACCTACACAAACAAGTATGGTTCATCATTCTAACCTTGATGATATGTATGAAGACTAACCCTGGCTTATTCAATTAAGCACATTAGTTTGTACACTTCGAATCCTAGACTTATTTAGGAGTACACATACATCCACAGGAAACCAATTCTCCAATACCAAGATCCTAGTACCTCCTAGCTCATCTGTCCCCTCATTATACTAACCTGGGGAATCCGTTAGGACCTAGCAACCCCTCTAATTTCCAGCACTAGTTCCGTGAACCCACCCATAATCCGGTTATCCGAGGATTAACAATCATAACATCAAATCAATCAAGCACATACAGGGTCACATTACTCATAACAGTAAATTTCCACCCCAACTAGTAAGATTAAATACATTTATCCATCCAGACTTCATACCCGAAGGCCTAAGCATGAAATCTCTCGTCAATCTATAATATATTATGCTTCAAAAATAAGGTCTAAACTACTCAGTTAAACCTAGCCTACCTTGACGCCAAGCAGGTACTTCAGAATTTTGAACACAAACTTTTGGTTTCGCGAAGGCAAATCCTGATGAGAATTAGCATGGAATCCATGGGGTTTTCCCCCATCTAAGTGAAAATCTCTTCTCTCCATTGTTTTCAAGACATGAGGCACCTAGGATCATTTTTGAAGTAAACCAACTGAAGAGGAGAAATTAAATTATAAAACCCGTGTTCTGGGTTACTGATTCCATCAGCCTGCTTTAGCAGCCAGTCGGCCGCTACTGCGGTGGTGCTATACCAAAAAAATTCTCTCTATAGCAGGATGATGTCAGACCGAGTAAAATTTCAAATTCTTAAATTTTTCATCGTGTTATTCTAATTTAATTTTGGAATGAATTTTACAAGTCCCTGTAGCACGAGGTTCCCTTTTTAATAACGACTAAATATGTCATTACAGTAAATACCAATTTACCCATCATTTATCTCCAAATGATTCTTAATACGGAATGAAGGAATGAGCTAGCTATTGAACCTTAATGCCCTACCATGACAACACAATTTCAGCCCTACATGAATCACCGACGTCGTTCCTTTTGGTGTACCAAAAACCCAGGCCAAAATAATTATTATCCCACCTAACCGAGGGAATTCTTTTCCCCCTTTGAGTCTCACGAGACTAGTTAAAGAAACACTTCTACGAGCGCCCAAGAAATTCAGAGCCTCATCAATTCATTGAGTTAGGGAGATTTAAACGAGGTGGAAGAATAAAATTTCTAACTCCATGATCTGTGATCCCGCTATAGCGGAAATATTTTTTCTATAGTGGCAACGTTATAGCAAAAGGTTGGCCGGTATAGCGAGTGTTAATAGTTTTAAGGGGTGAGAAATGGGTTTCTCGCCCATTCTTCCCCTTTTCACCCAAAAAGAACTCAACTTTCTCCCTGATCACTTTGCTCTTGAAGTCATAAATAAGGTAACATTCATTTAACTTTACTTCTTTACATGAATTTTGCTTTCTCTAGGCTTAAAATGGTTGGATAGAATGGGTTGGGGGTTGTGTTTTTTGAAATTTTGATTTTAGGGTTTTGATAGACCAAAATTTGAAGCATGGATGTTTCCCTTACATTTATAATGCTTCTACAGTGTTTTGGGTGTAATAAGTACGGGGTTCATGGCCAAAATGGGCTCAAAACCAGAGGGAATATAAAGGGTCATTTTTGGTTTGGAATGATGATTTTGGCAAGTTTTAGGAGGTATAATTCCCAAATTTTTGCATAAACTAGTATTAGGGTACTTTGGGAACACTGATCTAAAGTTGAAATGTTAAAAATGGAATTTTGGGTGAAGAGGAGCCATTGTTGCACTTCTTGAATTCTGGGATGATGAAGGCCGCTATAGCGGCCTTGCTCCGCTAGTGATGTCACCATAGCGGAGAAATTCCCTCTATAGCGCTATAACGGGAGGCTGCAGGCAGTAGCCTCCCAGATAGGGCCAAGAATTGGACTTATCTCCGAAATTTGTTTCTTTAGCACCTTACGAGTCCTAACTCACCCATTTTGTTAACATGCAGGTTTAACACCGAATGGCTGCAAATCAAGAACACATTTTGGCTTACGAGAAGTTCCCCAATGATTCTAGTTGGGAAAGATTTCTTGACTACCAGAGGACCGGGTTCTGCTTGAGAGAGGTTTCAACATGAGAGGCAGGGGAATTCTATAGCAGTCTCCAGGGGTTTGGCTAGGGCCCACTAGTGGAGGCTCCCCCTTTTGAGGTTTCGAGCTGGATAAGGGAGTTCTATGCCATACACCCTACCATGCTTTGGGATGACCCCAACCCCACCATTTGCATTCGAGGAGTGGATGTACAGACCATCAATGAGGTACTAAGAGTGCCTTATGTTTTGAATGCTGCATACGAGGCCAAACTTCAGGGGTGGGATATGAAATGGTTGTGGGACCACTTACTTCACAACCGATGCTAGGAGTGGTTGAACTTGGTGTCTCAGAGGATTCGTCCACTGGGAAACCTTACTGATGTGACCTATCCTTGAGCTTTGGTGGTAGCTTGCACCATACAGGGCATACAGCTGAACGTGCGGGCACAAATCGTACCTGATTTGAAGGATTTCTACTGAGGCAACAAGAAGGGTCCCTTCCTTCATAGTCTGGTGTCTCTATTATGCAGGCGAGCTGAGATGCCCCAGGAGGAGGCTGATAGGGAGGTGGATATGGATGTTGACTTCCACCCCCTCCAGGTAAAGGTGATCACTTCCAAGGGAAAGAAGAGGAAGGTGGGTAAGGCCGAGAGCAGCCGAGCTACAAAGGGAGCTGATGAATATGATGATGATCCTGCCCCTCCTTTCCAGTCCCAGCCCCCGATCACTAGCAGTCACCTAGAGGTGGACTTGGTCGTAATCATGAGATTCATGGATAGCACCACTGCCAGAGCCGCAGCCCCACCTCTCTCTGCCTTGTACTATGCAGTACTCCGCATGGAGCTTGATGAGAAGAAGAAGAAGAGGCATTATCAAGACTGCATGCTTGCATGGATGTGGAAGACCATAAAGGTGATAGTCAGTTGTGTCATTCCTGACCAGGAGCTCCCCCAGCTGGAGCCAAAGGACTTGCGAGAGTTCCCTTTCCTGAGCAACACCGAGGCAGAGGACCCCGCCCCCGCAACCCCTGATGGACAGGTATGCAAAAGTAAAAATGAAACATGAAAAATTGCCTTAATAAAAGAAAAAGTAGTCTCAATATTTAAGAAGAATAAATTCCTTAAATACAACTAAAAAGCCTTCCCTAAGAACTAGTCTAAATCGGTACAGGAGCTACTAAGAGAAGTGGAGCAAAAGAATAAAACACAACTCCCACCATAGAAAGAGATGAGTAGAAGCTGCTGGAGATTGCTATCCGCATCACCTGAGAAACATCAACTGATCTTGCAACCAGACTATACCCAAAAGGCATAGCAAGAGTAGTATCAACACAAATAACATGAACCGGTAGGCATCATTGGTCGACCTAAAGCCGCCACATAACATCATGTAAATATCCAAAAGAAAGTATACAACTTGAAAGCTATACCGCCAGGGTCCCTTATCAACAATCCTTACTACCCAAGTGTACTACCCGTGAATTCGATTCACCCCTTTCCAAACCTCCTTACTCTAATCCGCTGCCAACTTATCATTTCACAATATCCCACTCCTTTATCCCGGTCATATGCTGACCCTTTGTAACCTCAGACTCTCCAGGCCTACCCATTTCACCTCAAACTAGAGATACCTTACAACTGTCAGCCCTAGTGCCAATTAGCCAGTTATCCCCATCAGCAGGCCCTTCCCCCTCGCTCAAGATCCTAAGACAGTAACCCAGGCATACTTCCCTTAGCCAAGTCTATGGACTACCCATAAGACTCCCAGAAAACAACCCAACTTAACATCCATAACCTAAATAAAGCAGGACAATATGTATAAATAAAGTCAAGCACATATAAGTAAGACTCTCAGACATCAACATGACGTAACCACCATATTGGACATGTCTAAAAGCTTACAATGACAGCAATCCGAACCACCCAAGGATCCCAAGGACATCATCTATGGCATTCATCATGCGATTCAGGTTTACTCAAGAAACCACCTTAGCACTTAACATCCCAACCCGGTCACTCATGGACCAACATGTAATAATACATCACAACAAATAAGCCCGGTAAACTCATGGAACTAACACATATATCAAAATCAAACATGTACCAAGCGTGGTACCCAAGCCAACCATAATGAATCTGTACCATGTATGGTACCCGAGCTAACTAATGAATAGACTGTACTAGGTGTGGTATTCGAGCCAGCTGAAGAATCACAGACATCACAACAATCACATCCAGAATGAATAATATACCACACTTGTACAACCAACAAGCATTTAAAATAGTTCATTGCATGAAATTGGCACTTAAGACATCTCTAACACATATTCTTTTTTCTCGGAACACACATGGTGCAAGTAATACTAAAGAAACAACTATAACGCACACATCAAGAATTTGGATTTCAACAATCATCACCTATACAAACAGGTATGATTCACTATTCTAAGCTTGATGATCTATACGAAGACTAACCCCGGTTTATTCAATTAAGCACCTTAATTCGTACACCTTGAATCTTAGACTTATTTAGGAGTACGCATACATCCACAGGAAACCTATTCCCCAATACCAGGAGCCTAGTACCTCCTAGCTCATCTATCCCCTCATTATACCAACTTGGGGAATCCGCTAGGACCTAGAAACCTTTCCAATTTCTAGCACTAGTATCGTGAACCCACCCATAATCTAGTTATCCAAGGATTAAAAATCATAACTTCAAATCAATCAATCACATACAGGTTCACATTACTTATAACGGTAAATTTTCACCCCAACCAGCAAGATTAAATATGTTTATCTATCCAGACTCTGTGCCCCAAAGCCTAAACATGAAATCTCCCATCAATCTATAACATATTATGCTTTAAAAATTAGGTCCAAACTACTCAATTAAACCTATCCGACCTGGATGCCAAGCAGCTACTTCAGAAGTATGAACACAAACGTTTGGCTTCGTAGAGGCAAATCCTGATGAGAATTAGCGTGGAATCTATGGGGTTTTACCCCATCCAGGTGGAAATCCCTCATCTCCATTGTTTCCAAGCCATGAGGCACCCCAGGAGGGTTTTTGGAGTAAGCCTCATCCCTTTTTGCAATTGAAAAGGGAAGTCAAATTATAAAACCCGTATTCTAGGTTACTAGTTCCGTCTACCTGCTATAGCGGCCAGTTGACCACTACCGTGGTGGCGCTATAGTGGGATGACGTCAGCCTGAGCAAAATTTTAAATTTTAAAAAATCTCATCGCGTTACCCCAATTTTATTCTGGAATAAATTTCACAAGTCCCTGTAGCCCATACGAGGTGCCTTTTTTAATAACGACTGAATAGGTCGTTACACATAATCAATTCTCATTACTAACTTTAAGTAAGATTATCCTGTATTCAAAACATACATAATACAAAGTTACACCCTTTTTATGGTAATTAGGCTGAATCACTAGATTATAAGCTCACACAATCTTTTTATCATCTATAATCACATAATTAACATTACAATCCACCATAAAGTCATGCAAACACAAAACACCCATCAAGGATTCATATATTAATATATCAACACATAATTAGGATCTTATTACATTAATCACATGTTTTGTCCATCCAAACTCCGTGCCCACAGGCCTAAGCATGATTTCTCCCATTAAATCAATGTTATGAGTATGATTTCTAACCACAGTCTACTACTTATAAATCATAACCTACCTTGGTGCCAAGCTGCTGCTATGGAGTGTACTATTACATGGTTGCCTTGCCTTTTCTTGTTGCTCTCGGTCTAACAATAACAATAAAACAACAATTCAACCATTGTTCTATTAATTCTAGGCATATAACCTAACTTTCATTGATTTTAACCCAAGATCATGCCTAAACTTGTCATTCCAGGGTTTTCTACCCTTCATTCTAATCAAAATCTCTATATCTTGGAATGGCTAGATCAATGTCTAGTCCTAAGGACATAATTTATCAACACTAACTCAAATTCAAGGGATTTTAACATATTAATTCACTTTACACCAAAAAATTCCAACTATGTTAACTTTCTACCCCCACCATGATCGATCTAATATTACTCTAAGGATTTTAGAATCAAACAGTGTTAGATTGATGGAAGAACTTACCTTGAAGGAGAAAATCAATAGAGAACTGAAAAAATCACCCATCTCTTTCCCTAGGCTGACCTTGCCCGAGTTTGGGGAATAAAATAATGTTTCAGGTCTAAAAATTGCATTTAACTGCGTGTAGCCCATTGTATCAGCCCCGCTATAATGGTATGATTTTTCTATAGTGGCCTTAGATTTTAAGCATAGATAGTCTTAAGTAAGACGGTTATAACTTCTTACTTCAGAAGCGGATTAACGAACGGTCGATGGCGTCGGAAAGAAGACTCAGAGATATTTAATTTGCTGGGTATTGGGCCCATAAATCCTTATGGTTTCATAATGTTCCCCACCAATGATCCGAGGTTGAAGTATGGTTGATGTTGAATCTAGGAAGAGTGCTCGTTTGAAGTTGACCTTAGTTTAAACTTAGCCATAACTAAATTGGTAAGGACACTTTCAACTTAACTTTGTGCTAGGGGAATTTTATGATCTTAATTCATAACTAATGCACTCACATACCAAGGAATTGATCCTAACACTATGACGAATAAAATTTGTATACCTTTACCACAAAATTTTTTTGTAACGACAGAATAGGTCGTTACAATAAATACCAATTTATCCATCGTTCATCCCCCAATGATCACCATTAGAAAAAGAATGGTAAGAGTCAAACTTTGAACCTTAATTCCCCTACCATGGCAACACATTTAAAGACTTATGTGAACCACCAAAAATTTAGTTCCCTCGGTGTACTAAAAACTCAAGCAAAAACTTATTGCTACTCTGCCCCATCAAGGAATCTTCCTTCCTTTGAATCACACGAAACTAAGTAGAGAAACACTTTCCTTGAGCACCCAAGTAATCCAGGGCTTTGTGAATATACCAAAACGAAAAGGTTTAAATGTAAAAGGCAAAAATAACTTCTTGTGTTGTGAGGGACTGGTCCTGCTATGGTGGGAGAGGGCCGTTATAGCTGAAGCCAATAGTTTATCGGGGTTAGAAATGGGTTTCTTGCCCCTTTCCCCCTCTTTCACTCGAGAAACTCCCTAGAGATTAATCACCTAATCAGGTAAACAGTTAAGTCTGGTTCAACTCAAGGAACTAATACGTACATCAAGTAAACAGTTAAGTTTGATTCAACTCAAGGAACCAACATGTACATCAAGTAGGGTTAGGCGTTCGGTTATTAGATTAGATTTTATTAAATTTTGGTTTGGTTCTTCGGTTTTTGGTATTGGATAAATATGCACCGAACACTGAACCGAACTAATTCAGTTCAGTTCAGTTTTTCTCAACTTCAGTTCAATTTAATTCGGTGTTTTTAAAACAGTTTTTTCGATGCAAATAAAAAATAAAATGTCCTTTAAGAAAAATACATGCGATGCTCAAAACTCTTATTAATGATATTCAATTTTCATCCAGTTAGTTTATGTTAGATCTACGACAATTTTATATGTTTGGGTGTAAAATAATTTAGGAAAAAATGTACATATTATATCTTGCCCCATTACAGAAGGAGCTTTGGACGTGGAGTAGACCTCGGAGTAGTTTTCTTTACAAAGAGTGCTATTACAAGCCAAAGTAGAAGTAGGTTGATTTTGGGATATATTTACACTAGTCCCCTATAGATAATATTTAGATTTTTTTATTATAAAAATAACATTTTTGAAAAAATAGTGTAGTTGTTGAAAAATGAGAAGAGTGGATGAAATTTAGGTTTAAAAGAGTAAAAGTAGCCAGCTTAGGCAGAAATATCATATGGGCTTGGTTTTGAAAAGTTTTGGGCCAATATAAGTTGAATGTAATTTAAAATATTTTTTTTAAAATCTTTTAATAAAAGTGCGATTCTTCGGTGCACCAAAGAAACATGACCCTTACACCGAACACCGAACTGAAGAACCGAAGTTCTGGAAAAAAACTGAACCTGAACTGAAGAACCAAAGAACCGAATTAGTTTGGTTCAGTTCAATTTTTTAGTTTTTTGGTATTTATGCTCACCCCTAACATCAAGTAAACAGTAAGCCCGGTTCAACTCAAGGAACCAACATGTACATCAAGTAAATAGTTAAGCCTGGTTCAACTCAAGGAACCAATATGTACATTAAGTAAACCACATTTATACCCGGCCTCTCTTTCGAGGCTTTTCAAGATAAGAAGATGCGGAGCCAAACCATCATGCATGAATTAGTTATTTCTCTCATAACGGTCTAAGAACAAAACCTTGAAAGTTCATGATGAGATAACATCTAAACTCAGAGAAAACTGAAACTTTTTTACATCGGGACTGCTATAGCGACTCAATTCCCGCTATAGCAGCACCGTGGAAGCGGCTTGCCTCCTGCTATAGTAGCATAGGCGAGGCAGTAACACAGAGCAGTCCCAATTTTGGCCAATTTTACAACACAATCTCATGTTTTGACATTCTAAACTAACGCATTTACATTAAATGCTATATTCGAAGTTCTACTAACCCGAACTCCATTCCAAAAGTTTCTATGGGATACTACGCCCCTCACATATCATGATTTTACCTTAATTTCATCAACCACTACCCCTTGAGACACCAATTATCTCTAAACCACACAATGCCAGATTTTCATTGGAACCCACCCTAGCCTAGGGTTTTATCAACTCTTATCCTAGAAAAACTCTTCCTGGGAAATTACCCCTTAAACAAAGCTATGACGAACACAACATCACCAAACACTACACCGTGTTTTCCCCTTGGGACACCTACTCTAAGACTCTTTTTAATACCCCTATGATCAACGCATAAGAATAAACCATCTAGAGTACAACCATCAATCAACACACCACTATGAGTTTCATTAACACATAAATTCTCCCCCATAACTCATATTAGTTTATTTAGCCCTCAACAATCAATCGTTCATGAACCACCAAATTTTTAATTGTCACCCGAGGACAAGCTATACTTATTTAGCCTCAGAACCAGCTTAGAGCTAGTCAAATTACCGACCCCAACATACCTTAACCACTCAAGGGGTAATACTTCAAGTATCATCATGCAATAATGAGAGGGATATGACTATGCATAAGGACCTCTAATAACAAGTCCACAACACCTTTACTTTACTTTATTTCTATCAATATCAACAAATCAAAAGGTATGATCAATACAAAAATCCCCTGAGACAACACCCTGATTAATGACAATAATAAAAATCACCAAGTCAAATAAAGTTGGATGTTCAGATATATGAGTTACCTCAAACAGATAATATTTCACCCCTTTCTTTTATTGCACATGGATGCTAGTTTTTATAAGCCTTATATCAAATGCATGTGTTACCTTTCTATAGGCGATTTTTATAATTCATGCAATAGCTCGTAGCTCAACTGATGGTTTAAAACAACTCGAGAATTGAAAAGTAAAACAGGAGAAAATAAGTCTTCTGCCCTTCCCATCCCCCTATAGTGGCTTGCATCCTGCTTCGGCGACCCCTAATAGTAGCAGCCCAGAAATTTACCAATTTCTATAAAATCCCCTCATTCCTCTTCCTTATTCTCAACACTGACACATCAAATCGCACTATGACCCTTAACATAATCCCAAAACCAAACCCAGCCATGCATAGACAAGAACTTAGCATCACATTATTTAAAACCAGTTATGAATCACACCAAGAAAACTTTTCATAACAACAAATCCCACTATTATTCAACAATAGCCCTTTTTTCCATGGTCCCCAACTAAATCCCGACTGTCCTGAAATCGAAGTTTCCTAAAGTCGTAAGCCAATTTTATCCCCTTACCATTTTACCAATGATAAGTCCATGCTCAAAATTTAGCACATAGTTTCCAGTCAAACCACATAGCAAATAATTCCTTTAACCACCAACACATAACCAAGTTATGACTTTTCACTAACCACAAATTCCATAGTATTTAAACATCACATTTCACATATTCGAAGTCATTCAAGCAATACAATATACATAAGCACCAATCTCAAGTTTAACCACTAAACAAGCCCTTTTTATTATCCTTTATTTGCCTCATGGATAACCATTAGCCGATTATCCATGCATTTACATAGCCTCTATGGCTAGATACTAATTGGAACTTTCTCGGTTTCAACTTCCCTTGCTTGTGTCATTTCAGTCAGAGTCAAATGACATCTATTTACCTTATTGAGATACCAATTGAAATCTGGAGATACCAATTAGATTCAACTCGTACAAGTAAGCAACAGATCACACAAAAAGAGGAAAGAAGTGAAACAATTTTCTAGAATACCTCATAGTTTCCCAAAGATTAGATGTGGATGTCAACACACCAATTCGCAGGACTCTATTCGGCATTTGCTCTTATACTAGGAGTCCGGTAACCTAGGCTTTAATACCAAATTATCACGATCTAACTACTCGGATCACGTGAGCACCTACTCTAGTCCACCTAGATAGAAGAACCCTTACCACCATTTGAAAGGACATGCGAAAATCAATAAAACTATAACAATAATTTATAAAAATTACAACCAGTTTCAAAATATTTGAATACAACTAAAACCTTCCCCAAGGAACTAGTCTAAACTGGTACAAGAGCTACTAAGAGGTAGTATAAAATCAAGACATAGCTTCTACTGTAGGAACAAATAACAAAAGCTATTGGAGATCTTTATTGAATCCTACAACCAGACTATACCCAAAAAGGGTATAGCAAGAGTAGTATTAGTACAAAAAATATGTACATGTAAGTATCATCAGCAGACCAGGGTTAGATCATGTAAACACAATATAGAAATCACAAAAATAAAGCATGACAACTTATATAACTGTCACACCTCGAGGCTACCCCCTGGATGTAATACGGGACCTGGGACCACAAGTAATCCCAAGCTAACCCTTGGCCTTAGCATGACTGAAAATATAAGGGACATAAATATTGAGCGGAATCTTAACTGAAAGATAATAAGAAACTAAATTTGTTGTGTAAATATAAGTTTAAGAATGACAATCTGAATTAAGCTGAATATCTGACTCTATGTCTGAAAGCCTCCACTTACTGATGAGTTGCTAGGACAAGTCCCCAGCTAAATCTAAATACTGAAAACTGAATGAAAGAACTAAAATACTAAAATAAAGTTAAACTCCAAGTCCTCGAATGAGGGGGACTCACCAAGCTAGCTGGATGTGCTGCCGATCTACTAGCCATGAGTCTGGGAGCGAGCTACTAAATCTACATTATGATAGGATGCAACACAAAGAAGTATGTGGTCAGTACTATGGAATGTACTGAGTATGTGAGATATGCAAAATCCATAGTAAAATATGCTCAAAATATACTTGAAGCTGAAATCATATGATAATAGTAAAATCTGTAATATAGTGACTCAATGCAACATCATAAGCTGAAAATATATTTATAATCGTAAGTCATAATGGTAAGTTAAAATTTGTAAGCAAAGAGTCAAATATATTTAAAAGCTTGAAACCATTTCTGTGGGAGAGCCTATTAATCGACATAAACCATGTGAGATAAATGTGAAGTCCTATGTATATGCCCCATCTAGAGGACCAAATATACCTTGCTAGGGTATAGAGGCATAACTAGCGTGATCACTAGTTCTGATGTCCAACTGAGGGGCTAAATAAACCTACGGTGGCACATAGTTCTGTGACTTAGGGTACGCTCACCCCCTCCGACTAGGTGCTAAATACTACTCTCAAAAACATACTATAGCTTATTTACATATATACTGGGGCATATCTGATGCCAAACTATTCATAACTCATGGACATATCTGATGTCAAATCTGCTAGAAAAGCATATGGACATATCTGATGTCATGTTATTCATAATTTTCATAAGTCTTAAAAACATAGCATAGCCATCGTTCAAAATATACTCTTTTCTAAAATTCATAGCTTGAAGAACTAGGCATGCAAATTTCATAAATACTTGAGTTCATGTTAGCTAAACATGTCAATTTACCTTGAAAACATGCAATAGGGAAGAATCATGCTAAAAATCATTCTCAATGCATGGGCTTTTAGAAATACTTGAAGAATCTCATATAAAATCATGGGTAAGAGGCTAAGAAGCATATTACAATGCACATAAATCAGTTTCATAGAAAAATCATAAATTGAATAAGAACCCTAATTCTTCAATTTCATAAAATCAAGGTAAAATCATAGTTTTGGGCATAAGGGTGAAAAAAATTCCTTATTGAATACACAGATACCTGAACTTGAAGCTTTCTTAACTTGAGACTTGAGGATGGAGGATTGGAGAAGGAACCCTAGGCCTTTGAGCTTGAGAGAAGAATTCCTTTCTTTTTTCTTGAGGTTAGATTGAAGGAATGAGGAGAAATCTAACTAAGTATGAATAAAAACCCTCTAAATAGGCCTAAAATGACTTAGTATAGGAGTTAAAAGAGTACGAAATTACAAAAATACCCCAGGGAAAAGAGTCTGAAAAACTTCTGAAAACATTTTGTCACAGGCTTCCACAGGCATGAACCACGACCCGTGGAATGAACCATGGTCCATGGATGGAGGGTCATGGTTCCAGGAAACTTTTCAAGACTCAGGACTAATTTCCATGAGTGGGTTTCACGGCCCGTGGACCATTCCATGATCCGTGGAATCCTCCCGTGGTTTTTAGGCAAAAATACAACTTCCAGGACTAATTTCCACGAATGCAATCCATGGTCCGTGGTTTGATCTACGAGCCATGGATTCCTCCCTTGGTTATTGTCTGTCAGTTTGACAGACAAATATAGTTTAGTAAAATGCTGATAACGTTTTACTACGGACTTGTATTAATGCACGATCAGTGGCGTTGGAAAGAAGACTCAAAGACCTTTAATTTGGTAGGTACCAGGCCACCTAACTCTTCATATTCTAGGAGTTATGATCGATTGAAGTTGATCCTAATTGAGTCTTACATGAAAACTTAGTTGGTTGGAGTGCTTTCAACTCAGCTTTGAGCTAAGGATTCTTTATTACCCTAATTCATACTCCCTCCATGTTATTTTATGTGGTACACTTTCCTTTTTAGTCCGTTCCAAAAAAAATATCACCTTTATATAATTAGAAGAAATTTAACTTTGAAATTCCCTTTTTACTATTAATGAAATAATTTACAAATACACAAATATTCAAGAATTATTTTGGACCACAAGTTTCAAAAGTCTTCCTTTTTTTTAAACACCATGCCAAGTCCAAGGGTGCCACATAAAATAGGATGGAAGGAGTATCTAATACACTTCTCACACTTAAGAATGGATCTTAACACCTATGTACCATTAGAAATCATCATTTTAGGTTCTAACAACATATGAAAAATGATTTGGATCTTAGCTTAGAATTTTTGGGGTGTTACAATAACAATTTAATCCACATCACTTTCATCCACTTGTGCTATCTTTATCCCTCATATTACCCATGAGTAAGTTGACAATAACAGAATATATTCCATTCTTCTACCTCCCTAGTCCAGACCACTTTCGGTTATTCGATTAGATTTTATTAAATTTTAGTTTGGTTCTTCGGTTTTTGGTATTGGATAAATGTGCACCGAACACTGAACCGAACTAATTCAGTTCAGTTCAGTTTTTCTCAACTTCAGTTCAATTTAATTCGGTGTTTTTAAAACAGTTTTTTCGATGCAAATGAAAAATAAAATGTCCTTTAAGAAAAATACATGCGATGCTCAAAACTCTTATTAATGATATTCAATTTTCATCCAGTTAGTTTATGTTAGATCTACGACAATTTTATATGTTTGGGTGTAAAATAATTTAGGAAAAAATGTACATATTATATCTTGCCCCATTACAGAAGGAGCTTTGGACGTGGAGTAGACCTCGGAGTAGTTTTCTTTACAAAGAGTGCTATTACAAGCCAAAGTAGAAGTAGGTTGATTTTGGGATATATTTACACTAGTCCCCTATAGATAATATTTAGATTTTTTTATTATAAAAATAACATTTTTGAAAAAATAGTGTAGTTGTTGAAAAACGAGAAGAGTGGATGAAATTTAGGTTTAAAAGAGTAAAAGTAGCCAGCTTAGGCAGAAATATCATATGGGCTTGGTTTTGAAAAGTTTTGGGCCAATATAAGTTGAATGTAATTTAAAATATTTTTTTTAAAATCTTTTAATAAAAGTGCGATTCTTCGGTGCACCAAAGAAACATGACCCTTACACCGAACACCGAACTGAAGAACCGAAATTCTGGAAAAAAACTGAACCTGAACTGAAGAACCAAAGAACCGAATTAGTTTGGTTCAGTTCAATTTTTTAGTTTTTTGGTATTTATGCTCACCCCTAACATCAAGTAAACAGTAAGCCCGGTTAAACTCAAGGAACCAACATGTACATCAAGTAAATAGTTAAGCCTGGTTCAACTCAAGGAACCAATATGTACATTAAGTAAACCACATTTATACCCGGCCTCTCTTTCGAGGCTTTTCAAGATAAGAAGATGCGGAGCCAAACCATCATGCATGAATTAGTTATTTCTCTCATAACGGTCTAAGAACAAAACCTTGAAAGTTCATGATGAGATAACATCTAAACTCAGAGAAAACTGAAACTTTTTTACATCGGAACTGCTATAGCGACTCAATTCCCGCTATAGCAGCACCGTGGAAGCGGCTTGCCTCCTGCTATAGTAGCATAGGCGAGGCAGTAACTCAGAGCAGTCCCAATTTTGGCCAATTTTACAACACAATCTCATGTTTTGACATTCTAAACTAACGCATTTACATTAAATGCTATATTCGAAGTTCTACTAACCCGAACTCCATTCCAAAAGTTTCTATGGGATACTACGCCCCTCACATATCATGATTTTACCTTAATTTCATCAACCACTACCCCTTGAGACACCAATTATCTCTAAACCACACAATGCCAGATTTTCATTGGAACCCACCCTAGCCTAGGGTTTTATCAACTCTTATCCTAGAAAAACTCTTCCTGGGAAATTACCCCTTAAACAAAGCTATGACGAACACAACATCACCAAACACTACACCGTGTTTTCCCCTTGGGACACCTACTCTAAGACTCTTTTTAATACCCCTATGATCAACGCATAAGAATAAACCATCTAGAGTACAACCATCAATCAACACACCACTATGAGTTTCATTAACACATAAATTCTCCCCCATAACTCATATTAGTTTATTTAGCCCTCAACAATCAATCGTTCATGAACCACCAAATTTTTAATTGTCACCCGAGGACAAGCTATACTTATTTAGCCTCAGAACCAGCTTAGAGCTAGTCAAATTACCGACCCCAACATACCTTAACCACTCAAGGGGTAATACTTCAAGTATCATCATGCAATAATGAGAGGGATATGACTATGCATAAGGACCTCTAATAACAAGTCCACAACACCTTTACTTTACTTTATTTCTATCAATATCAACAAATCAAAAGGTATGATCAATACAAAAATCCCCTGAGACAACACCCTGATTAATGACAATAATAAAAATCACCAAGTCAAATAAAGTTGGATGTTCAGATATATGAGTTACCTCAAACAGATAATATTTCACCCCTTTCTTTTATTGCACATGGATGCTAGTTTTTATAAACCTTATATCAAATGCATGTGTTACCTTTCTATAGGCGATTTTTATAATTCATGCAATAGCTCATAGCTCAACTGATGGTTTAAAACAACTCGGGAATTGAAAAGTAAAACAGGAGAAAATAAGTCTTCTGCCCTTCCCATCCCCCTATAGTGGCTTGCATCCTGCTTCGGCGACCCCTAATAGTAGCAGCCCAGAAATTTACCAATTTCTATAAAATCCCCTCATTCCTCTTCCTTATTCTCAACACTGACACATCAAATCGCACTATGACCCTTAACATAATCCCAAAACCAAACCCAGCCATGCATAGACAAGAACTTAGCATCACATTATTTAAAACCAGTTATGAATCACACCAAGAAAACTTTTCATAACAACAAATCCCACTATTATTCAACAATAGCCCTTTTTTCCATGGTCCCCAACTAAATCCCGACTGTCCTGAAATCGAAGTTTCCTAAAGTCGTAAGCCAATTTTATCCCCTTACCATTTTACCAATGATAAGTCCATGCTCAAAATTTAGCACATAGTTTCCAGTCAAACCACATAGCAAATAATTCCTTTAACCACCAACACATAACCAAGTTATGACTTTTCACTAACCACAAATTCCATAGTATTTAAACATCACATTTCACATATTCGAAGTCATTCAAGCAATACAATATACATAAGCACCAATCTCAAGTTTAACCACTAAACAAGCCCTTTTTATTATCCTTTATTTGCCTCATGGATAACCATTAGCCGATTATCCATGCATTTACATAGCCTCTATGGCTAGATACTAATTGGAACTTTCTCGGTTTCAACTTCCCTTGCTTGTGTCATTTCAGTCAGAGTCAAATGACATCTATTTACCTTATTGAGATACCAATTGAAATCTGGAGATACCAATTAGATTCAACTCATACAAGTAAGCAACAGATCACACAAAAAGAGGAAAGAAGTGAAACAATTTTCTAGAATACCTCATAGCTTCCCAAAGATTAGATGTGGATGTCAACACACCAATTCGCAGGACTCTATTCGGCATTTGCTCTTATACTAGGAGTCCGGTAACCTAGGCTTTAATACCAAATTATCACGATCTAACTACTCGGATCACGTGAGCACCTACTCTAGTCCACCTAGATAGAAGAACCCTTACCACCATTTGAAAGGACATGCGAAAATCAATAAAACTATAACAATAATTTATAAAAATTACAACCAGTTTCAAAATATTTGAATACAACTAAAACCTTCCCCAAGGAACTAGTCTAAACTGGTACAAGAGCTACTAAGAGGTAGTATAAAATCAAGACATAGCTTCTACTGTAGGAACAAATAACAAAAGCTATTGGAGATCTTTATTGAATCCTACAACCAGACTATACCCAAAAAGGGTATAGCAAGAGTAGTATTAGTACAAAAAATATGTACATGTAAGTATCATCAGCAGACCAGGGTTAGATCATGTAAACACAATATAGAAATCACAAAAATAAAGCATGACAACTTATATAACTGTCACACCTCGAGGCTACCCCCTGGATGTAATACGGGACCTGGGACCACAAGTAATCCCAAGCTAACCCTTGGCCTTAGCATGACTGAAAATATAAGGGACATAAATATTGAGCGGAATCTTAACTGAAAGATAATAAGAAACTAAATTTGTTGTGTAAATATAAGTTTAAGAATGACAATCTGAATTAAGCTGAATATCTGACTCTATGTCTGAAAGCCTCCACTTACTGATGAGTTGCTAGGACAAGTCCCCAGCTAAATCTAAATACTGAAAACTGAATGAAAGAACTAAAATACTAAAATAAAGTTAAACTCCAAGTCCTCGAATGAGGGGGACTCACCAAGCTAGCTGGATGTGCTGCCGATCTACTAGCCATGAGTCTGGGAGCGAGCTACTAAATCTACATTATGATAGGATGCAACACAAAGAAGTATGTGGTCAGTACTATGGAATGTACTGAGTATGTGAGATATGCAAAATCCATAGTAAAATATGCTCAAAATATACTTGAAGCTGAAATCATATGATAATAGTAAAATCTGTAATATAGTGACTCAATGCAACATCATAAGCTGAAAATATATTTATAATCGTAAGTCATAATGGTAAGTTAAAATTTGTAAGCAAAGAGTCAAATATATTTAAAAGCTTGAAACCATTTCTGTGGGAGAGCCTATTAATCGACATAAACCATGTGAGATAAATGTGAAGTCCTATGTATATGCCCCATCTAGAGGACCAAATATACCTTGCTAGGGTATAGAGGCATGACTAGCGTGATCACTAGTTCTGATGTCCAACTGAGGGGCTAAATAAACCTACGGTGGCACATAGTTCTGTGACTTAGGGTACGCTCACCCCCTCCGACTAGGTGCTAAATACTACTCTCAAAAACATACTATAGCTTATTTACATATATACTGGGGCATATCTGATGCCAAACTATTCATAACTCATGGACATATCTGATGTCAAATCTGCTAGAAAAGCATATGGACATATCTGATGTCATGTTATTCATAATTTTCATAAGTCTTAAAAACATAGCATAGCCATCGTTCAAAATATACTCTTTTCTAAAATTCATAGCTTGAAGAACTAGGCATGCAAATTTCATAAATACTTGAGTTCATGTTAGCTAAACATGTCAATTTACCTTGAAAACATGCAATAGGGAAGAATCATGCTAAAAATCATTCTCAATGCATGGGCTTTTAGAAATACTTGAAGAATCTCATATAAAATCATGGGTAAGAGGCTAAGAAGCATATTACAATGCACATAAATCAGTTTCATAGAAAAATCATAAATTGAATAAGAACCCTAATTCTTCAATTTCATAAAATCAAGGTAAAATCATAGTTTTGGGCATAAGGGTGAAAAAAATTCCTTATTGAATACACAGATACCTGAACTTGAAGCTTTCTTAACTTGAGACTTGAGGATGGAGGATTGGAGAAGGAACCCTAGGCCTTTGAGCTTGAGAGAAGAATTCCTTTCTTTTTTCTTGAGGTTAGATTGAAGGAATGAGGAGAAATCTAACTAAGTATGAATAAAAACCCTCTAAATAGGCCTAAAATGACTTAGTATAGGAGTTAAAAGAGTACGAAATTACAAAAATACCCCAGGGAAAAGAGTCTGAAAAACTTCTGAAAACATTTTGTCACAGGCTTCCACAGGCATGAACCACGACCCGTGGAATGAACCATGGTCCATGGATGGAGGGTCATGGTTCCAGGAAACTTTTCAAGACTCAGGACTAATTTCCATGAGTGGGTTTCACGGCCCGTGGACCATTCCATGATCCGTGGAATCCTCCCGTGGTTTTTAGGCAAAAATACAACTTCCAGGACTAATTTCCACGGATGCAATCCATGGTCCGTGGTTTGATCTACGAGCCATGGATTCCTCCCTTGGTTATTGTCTGTCAGTTTGACAGACAAATATAGTTTAGTAAAATGCTGATAACGTTTTACTACGGACTTGTATTAATGCACGATCAGTGGCGTTGGAAAGAAGACTCAAAGACCTTTAATTTGGTAGGTACCAGGCCACCTAACTCTTCATATTCTAGGAGTTATGATCGATTGAAGTTGATCCTAATTGAGTCTTACATGAAAACTTAGTTGGTTGGAGTGCTTTCAACTCAGCTTTGAGCTAAGGATTCTTTATTACCCTAATTCATACTCCCTCCATGTTATTTTATGTGGTACACTTTCCTTTTTAGTCCGTTCCAAAAAAAATATCACCTTTATATAATTAGAAGAAATTTAACTTTGAAATTCCCTTTTTACTATTAATGAAATAATTTACAACCACACAAATATTCAAGAATTATTTTGGACCACAAGTTTCAAAAGTCTTCCTTTTTTTTAAACACCATGCCAAGTCCAAGGGTGCCACATAAAATAGGATGGAAGGAGTATCTAATACACTTCTCACACTTAAGAATGGATCTTAACACCTATGTACCATTAGAAATCATCATTTTAGGTTCTAACAACATATGAAAAATGATTTGGATCTTAGCTTAGAATTTTTGGGGTGTTACAATAACAATTTAATCCACATCACTTTCATCCACTTGTGCTATCTTTATCCCTCATATTACCCATGAGTAAGTTGACAATAACAGAATATATTCCATTCTTCTACCTCCCTAGTCCAGACCACTTTCGGTTATTCGATTAGATTTTATTAAATTTTAGTTTGGTTCTTCGGTTTTTGGTATTGGATAAATGTGCACCGAACACTGAACCGAACTAATTCAGTTCAGTTCAGTTTTTCTCAACTTCAGTTCAATTTAATTCGGTGTTTTTAAAACAGTTTTTTCGATGCAAATGAAAAATAAAATGTCCTTTAAGAAAAATACATGCGATGCTCAAAACTCTTATTAATGATATTCAATTTTCATCCAGTTAGTTTATGTTAGATCTACGACAATTTTTCATGTTTGGGTGTAAAATAATTTAGGAAAAAATGTACATATTATATCTTGCCCCATTACAGAAGGAGCTTTGGACGTGGAGTAGACCTCGGAGTAGTTTTCTTTACAAAGAGTGCTATTACAAGCCAAAGTAGAAGTAGGTTGATTTTGGGATATATTTACACTAGTCCCCTATAGATAATATTTAGATTTTTTTATTATAAAAATAACATTTTTGAAAAAATAGTGTAGTTGTTGAAAAACGAGAAGAGTGGATGAAATTTAGGTTTAAAAGAGTAAAAGTAGCCAGCTTAGGCAGAAATATCATATGGGCTTGGTTTTGAAAAGTTTTGGGCCAATATAAGTTGAATGTAATTTAAAATATTTTTTTTAAAATCTTTTAATAAAAGTGCGATTCTTCGGTGCACCAAAGAAACATGACCCTTACACCGAACACCGAACTGAAGAACCGAAGTTCTGGAAAAAAACTGAACCTGAACTGAAGAACCAAAGAACCGAATTAGTTTGGTTCAGTTCAATTTTTTAGTTTTTTGGTATTTATGCTCACCCCTAACATCAAGTAAACAGTAAGCCCGGTTCAACTCAAGGAACCAACATGTACATCAAGTAAATAGTTAAGCCTGGTTCAACTCAAGGAACCAATATGTACATTAAGTAAACCACATTTATACCCGGCCTCTCTTTCGAGGCTTTTCAAGATAAGAAGATGCGGAGCCAAACCATCATGCATGAATTAGTTATTTCTCTCATAACGGTCTAAGAACAAAACCTTGAAAGTTCATGATGAGATAACATCTAAACTCAGAGAAAACTGAAACTTTTTTACATCGGAACTGCTATAGCGACTCAATTCCCGCTATAGCAGCACCGTGGAAGCGGCTTGCCTCCTGCTATAGTAGCATAGGCGAGGCAGTAACTCAGAGCAGTCCCAATTTTGGCCAATTTTACAACACAATCTCATGTTTTGACATTCTAAACTAACGCATTTACATTAAATGCTATATTCGAAGTTCTACTAACCCGAACTCCATTCCAAAAGTTTCTATGGGATACTACGCCCCTCACATATCATGATTTTACCTTAATTTCATCAACCACTACCCCTTGAGACACCAATTATCTCTAAACCACACAATGCCAGATTTTCATTGGAACCCACCCTAGCCTAGGGTTTTATCAACTCTTATCCTAGAAAAACTCTTCCTGGGAAATTACCCCTTAAACAAAGCTATGACGAACACAACATCACCAAACACTACACCGTGTTTTCCCCTTGGGACACCTACTCTAAGACTCTTTTTAATACCCCTATGATCAACGCATAAGAATAAACCATCTAGAGTACAACCATCAATCAACACACCACTATGAGTTTCATTAACACATAAATTCTCCCCCATAACTCATATTAGTTTATTTAGCCCTCAACAATCAATCGTTCATGAACCACCAAATTTTTAATTGTCACCCGAGGACAAGCTATACTTATTTAGCCTCAGAACCAGCTTAGAGCTAGTCAAATTACCGACCCCAACATACCTTAACCACTCAAGGGGTAATACTTCAAGTATCATCATGCAATAATGAGAGGGATATGACTATGCATAAGGACCTCTAATAACAAGTCCACAACACCTTTACTTTACTTTATTTCTATCAATATCAACAAATCAAAAGGTATGATCAATACAAAAATCCCCTGAGACAACACCCTGATTAATGACAATAATAAAAATCACCAAGTCAAATAAAGTTGGATGTTCAGATATATGAGTTACCTCAAACAGATAATATTTCACCCCTTTCTTTTATTGCACATGGATGCTAGTTTTTATAAGCCTTATATCAAATGCATGTGTTACCTTTCTATAGGCGATTTTTATAATTCATGCAATAGCTCGTAGCTCAACTGATGGTTTAAAACAACTCGAGAATTGAAAAGTAAAACAGGAGAAAATAAGTCTTCTGCCCTTCCCATCCCCCTATAGTGGCTTGCATCCTGCTTCGGCGACCCCTAATAGTAGCAGCCCAGAAATTTACCAATTTCTATAAAATCCCCTCATTCCTCTTCCTTATTCTCAACACTGACACATCAAATCGCACTATGACCCTTAACATAATCCCAAAACCAAACCCAGCCATGCATAGACAAGAACTTAGCATCACATTATTTAAAACCAGTTATGAATCACACCAAGAAAACTTTTCATAACAACAAATCCCACTATTATTCAACAATAGCCCTTTTTTCCATGGTCCCCAACTAAATCCCGACTGTCCTGAAATCGAAGTTTCCTAAAGTCGTAAGCCAATTTTATCCCCTTACCATTTTACCAATGATAAGTCCATGCTCAAAATTTAGCACATAGTTTCCAGTCAAACCACATAGCAAATAATTCCTTTAACCACCAACACATAACCAAGTTATGACTTTTCACTAACCACAAATTCCATAGTATTTAAACATCACATTTCACATATTCGAAGTCATTCAAGCAATACAATATACATAAGCACCAATCTCAAGTTTAACCACTAAACAAGCCCTTTTTATTATCCTTTATTTGCCTCATGGATAACCATTAGCCGATTATCCATGCATTTACATAGCCTCTATGGCTAGATACTAATTGGAACTTTCTCGGTTTCAACTTCCCTTGCTTGTGTCATTTCAGTCAGAGTCAAATGACATCTATTTACCTTATTGAGATACCAATTGAAATCTGGAGATACCAATTAGATTCAACTCGTACAAGTAAGCAACAGATCACACAAAAAGAGGAAAGAAGTGAAACAATTTTCTAGAATACCTCATAGTTTCCCAAAGATTAGATGTGGATGTCAACACACCAATTCGCAGGACTCTATTCGGCATTTGCTCTTATACTAGGAGTCCGGTAACCTAGGCTTTAATACCAAATTATCACGATCTAACTACTCGGATCACGTGAGCACCTACTCTAGTCCACCTAGATAGAAGAACCCTTACCACCATTTGAAAGGACATGCGAAAATCAATAAAACTATAACAATAATTTATAAAAATTACAACCAGTTTCAAAATATTTGAATACAACTAAAACCTTCCCCAAGGAACTAGTCTAAACTGGTACAAGAGCTACTAAGAGGTAGTATAAAATCAAGACACAGCTTCTACTGTAGGAACAAATAACAGAAGCTATTGGAGATCTTTATTGAATCCTACAACCAGACTATACCCAAAAAGGGTATAGCAAGAGTAGTATTAGTACAAAAAATATGTACATGTAAGTATCATCAGCAGACCAGGGTTAGATCATGTAAACACAATATAGAAATCACAAAAATAAAGCATGACAACTTATATAACTGTCACACCTCGAGGCTACCCCCTGGATGTAATACGGGACCTGGGACCACAAGTAATCCCAAGTTAACCCTTGGCCTTAGCATGACTTAAAATATAAGGGACATAAATATTGAGCGGAATCTTAACTGAAAGATAATAAGAAACTAAATCTGTTGTGTAAATATAAGTTTAAGAATGACAATCTGAATTAAGCTGAATATCTGACTCTATGTCTGAAAGCCTCCACTTACTGATGAGTTGCTAGGACAAGTCCCCAGCTAAATCTAAATACTGAAAACTGAATGAAAGAACTAAAATACTAAAATAAAGTTAAACTCCAAGTCCTCGAATGAGGGGGACTCACCAAGCTAGCTGGATGTGCTGCCGATCTACTAGCCATGAGTCTGGGAGCGAGCTACTAAATCTACATTATGATAGGATGCAACACAAAGAAGTATGTGGTCAGTACTATGGAATGTACTGAGTATGTGAGATATGCAAAATCCATAGTAAAATATGCTCAAAATATACTTGAAGCTGAAATCATATGATAATAGTAAAATCTGTTATATAGTGACTCAATGCAACATCATAAGCTGAAAATATATTTATAATCGTAAGTCATAATGGTAAGTTAAAATTTGTAAGCAAAGAGTCAAATATATTTAAAAGCTTGAAACCATTTCTGTGGGAGAGCCTATTAATCGACATAAACCATGTGAGATAAATGTGAAGTCCTATGTATATGCCCCATCTAGAGGACCAAATATACCTTGCTAGGGTATAGAGGCATAACTAGCGTGATCACTAGTTCTGATGTCCAACTGAGGGGCTAAATAAACCTACGGTGGCACATAGTTCTGTGACTTAGGGTACGCTCACCCCCTCCGACTAGGTGCTAAATACTACTCTCAAAAACATACTATAGCTTATTTACATATATACTGGGGCATATCTGATGCCAAACTATTCATAACTCATGGACATATCTGATGTCAAATCTGCTAGAAAAGCATATGGACATATCTGATGTCATGTTATTCATAATTTTCATAAGTCTTAAAAACATAGCATAGCCATCGTTCAAAATATACTCTTTTCTAAAATTCATAGCTTGAAGAACTAGGCATGCAAATTTCATAAATACTTGAGTTCATGTTAGCTAAACATGTCAATTTACCTTGAAAACATGCAATAGGGAAGAATCATGCTAAAAATCATTCTCAATGCATGGGCTTTTAGAAATACTTGAAGAATCTCATATAAAATCATGGGTAAGAGGCTAAGAAGCATATTACAATGCACATAAATCAGTTTCATAGAAAAATCATAAATTGAATAAGAACCCTAATTCTTCAATTTCATAAAATCAAGGTAAAATCATAGTTTTGGGCATAAGGGTGAAAAAAAATCCTTATTGAATACACAGATACCTGAACTTGAAGCTTTCTTAACTTGAGACTTGAGGATGGAGGATTGGAGAAGGAACCCTAGGCCTTTGAGCTTGAGAGAAGAATTCCTTTCTTTTTTCTTGAGGTTAGATTGAAGGAATGAGGAGAAATCTAACTAAGTATGAATAAAAACCCTCTAAATAGGCCTAAAATGACTTAGTATAGGAGTTAAAAGAGTACGAAATTACAAAAATACCCCAGGGAAAAGAGTCTGAAAAACTTCTGAAAACATTTTGTCACAGGCTTCCACAGGCATGAACCACGACCCGTGGAATGAACCATGGTCCATGGATGGAGGGTCATGGTTCCAGGAAACTTTTCAAGACTCAGGACTAATTTCCATGAGTGGGTTTCACGGCCCGTGGACCATTCCATGATCCGTGGAATCCTCCCGTGGTTTTTAGGCAAAAATACAACTTCCAGGACTAATTTCCACGAATGCAATCCATGGTCCGTGGTTTGATCTACGAGCCATGGATTCCTCCCTTGGTTATTGTCTGTCAGTTTGACAGACAAATATAGTTTAGTAAAATGCTGATAACGTTTTACTACGGACTTGTATTAATGCACGATCAGTGGCGTTGGAAAGAAGACTCAAAGACCTTTAATTTGGTAGGTACCAGGCCACCTAACTCTTCATATTCTAGGAGTTATGATCGATTGAAGTTGATCCTAATTGAGTCTTACATGAAAACTTAGTTGGTTGGAGTGCTTTCAACTCAGCTTTGAGCTAAGGATTCTTTATTACCCTAATTCATACTCCCTCCATGTTATTTTATGTGGTACACTTTCCTTTTTAGTCCGTTCCAAAAAAAATATCACCTTTATATAATTAGAAGAAATTTAACTTTGAAATTCCCTTTTTACTATTAATGAAATAATTTACAAATACACAAATATTCAAGAATTATTTTGGACCACAAGTTTCAAAAGTCTTCCTTTTTTTTAAACACCATGCCAAGTCCAAGGGTGCCACATAAAATAGGATGGAAGGAGTATCTAATACACTTCTCACACTTAAGAATGGATCTTAACACCTATGTACCATTAGAAATCATCATTTTAGGTTCTAACAACATATGAAAAATGATTTGGATCTTAGCTTAGAATTTTTGGGGTGTTACAATAACAATTTAATCCACATCACTTTCATCCACTTGTGCTATCTTTATCCCTCATATTACCCATGAGTAAGTTGACAATAACAGAATATATTCCATTCTTCTACCTCCCTAGTCCAGACCACTTTCGGTTATTCGATTAGATTTTATTAAATTTTAGTTTGGTTCTTCGGTTTTTGGTATTGGATAAATGTGCACCGAACACTGAACCGAACTAATTCAGTTCAGTTCAGTTTTTCTCAACTTCAGTTCAATTTAATTCGGTGTTTTTAAAACAGTTTTTTCGATGCAAATGAAAAATAAAATGTCCTTTAAGAAAAATACATGCGATGCTCAAAACTCTTATTAATGATATTCAATTTTCATCCAGTTAGTTTATGTTAGATCTACGACAATTTTATATGTTTGGGTGTAAAATAATTTAGGAAAAAATGTACATATTATATCTTGCCCCATTACAGAAGGAGCTTTGGACGTGGAGTAGACCTCGGAGTAGTTTTCTTTACAAAGAGTGCTATTACAAGCCAAAGTAGAAGTAGGTTGATTTTGGGATATATTTACACTAGTCCCCTATAGATAATATTTAGATTTTTTTATTATAAAAATAACATTTTTGAAAAAATAGTGTAGTTGTTGAAAAACGAGAAGAGTGGATGAAATTTAGGTTTAAAAGAGTAAAAGTAGCCAGCTTAGGCAGAAATATCATATGGGCTTGGTTTTGAAAAGTTTTGGGCCAATATAAGTTGAATGTAATTTAAAATATTTTTTTTAAAATCTTTTAATAAAAGTGCGATTCTTCGGTGCACCAAAGAAACATGACCCTTACACCGAACACCGAACTGAAGAACCGAAATTCTGGAAAAAAACTGAACCTGAACTGAAGAACCAAAGAACCGAATTAGTTTGGTTCAGTTCAATTTTTTAGTTTTTTGGTATTTATGCTCACCCCTAACATCAAGTAAACAGTAAGCCCGGTTAAACTCAAGGAACCAACATGTACATCAAGTAAATAGTTAAGCCTGGTTCAACTCAAGGAACCAATATGTACATTAAGTAAACCACATTTATACCCGGCCTCTCTTTCGAGGCTTTTCAAGATAAGAAGATGCGGAGCCAAACCATCATGCATGAATTAGTTATTTCTCTCATAACGGTCTAAGAACAAAACCTTGAAAGTTCATGATGAGATAACATCTAAACTCAGAGAAAACTGAAACTTTTTTACATCGGGACTGCTATAGCGACTCAATTCCCGCTATAGCAGCACCGTGGAAGCGGCTTGCCTCCTGCTATAGTAGCATAGGCGAGGCAGTAACTCAGAGCAGTCCCAATTTTGGCCAATTTTACAACACAATCTCATATTTTGACATTCTAAACTAACACATTTACATTAAATGCTATATTCGAAGTTCTACTAACCCGAACTCCATTCCAAAAGTTTCTATGGGATACTACGCCCCTCACATATCATGATTTTACCTTAATTTCATCAACCACTACCCCTTGAGACACCAATTATCTCTAAACCACACAATGCCAGATTTTCATTGGAACCCACCCTAGCCTAGGGTTTTATCAACTCTTATCCTAGAAAAACTCTTCCTGGGAAATTACCCCTTAAACAAAGCTATGACGAACACAACATCACCAAACACTACACCGTGTTTTCCCCTTGGGACACCTACTCTAAGACTCTTTTTAATACCCCTATGATCAACGCATAAGAATAAACCATCTAGAGTACAACCATCAATCAACACACCACTATGAGTTTCATTAACACATAAATTCTCCCCCATAACTCATATTAGTTTATTTAGCCCTCAACAATCAATCGTTCATGAACCACCAAATTTTTAATTGTCACCCGAGGACAAGCTATACTTATTTAGCCTCAGAACCAGCTTAGAGCTAGTCAAATTACCGACCCCAACATACCTTAACCACTCAAGGGGTAATACTTCAAGTATCATCATGCAATAATGAGAGGGATATGACTATGCATAAGGACCTCTAATAACAAGTCCACAACACCTTTACTTTACTTTATTTCTATCAATATCAACAAATCAAAAGGTATGATCAATACAAAAATCCCCTGAGACAACACCCTGATTAATGACAATAATAAAAATCACCAAGTCAAATAAAGTTGGATGTTCAGATATATGAGTTACCTCAAACAGATAATATTTCACCCCTTTCTTTTATTGCACATGGATGCTAGTTTTTATAAACCTTATATCAAATGCATGTGTTACCTTTCTATAGGCGATTTTTATAATTCATGCAATAGCTCATAGCTCAACTGATGGTTTAAAACAACTCGGGAATTGAAAAGTAAAACAGGAGAAAATAAGTCTTCTGCCCTTCCCATCCCCCTATAGTGGCTTGCATCCTGCTTCGGCGACCCCTAATAGTAGCAGCCCAGAAATTTACCAATTTCTATAAAATCCCCTCATTCCTCTTCCTTATTCTCAACACTGACACATCAAATCGCACTATGACCCTTAACATAATCCCAAAACCAAACCCAGCCATGCATAGACAAGAACTTAGCATCACATTATTTAAAACCAGTTATGAATCACACCAAGAAAACTTTTCATAACAACAAATCCCACTATTATTCAACAATAGCCCTTTTTTCCATGGTCCCCAACTAAATCCCGACTGTCCTGAAATCGAAGTTTCCTATAGTCGTAAGCCAATTTTATCCCCTTACCATTTTACCAATGATAAGTCCATGCTCAAAATTTAGCACATAGTTTCCAGTCAAACCACATAGCAAATAATTCCTTTAACCACCAACACATAACCAAGTTATGACTTTTCACTAACCACAAATTCCATAGTATTTAAACATCACATTTCACATATTCGAAGTCATTCAAGCAATACAATATACATAAGCACCAATCTCAAGTTTAACCACTAAACAAGCCCTTTTTATTATCCTTTATTTGCCTCATGGATAACCATTAGCCGATTATCCATGCATTTACATAGCCTCTATGGCTAGATACTAATTGGAACTTTCTCGGTTTCAACTTCCCTTGCTTGTGTCATTTCAGTCAGAGTCAAATGACATCTATTTACCTTATTGAGATACCAATTGAAATCTGGAGATACCAATTAGATTCAACTCATACAAGTAAGCAACAGATCACACAAAAAGAGGAAAGAAGTGAAACAATTTTCTAGAATACCTCATAGCTTCCCAAAGATTAGATGTGGATGTCAACACACCAATTCGCAGGACTCTATTCGGCATTTGCTCTTATACTAGGAGTCCGGTAACCTAGGCTTTAATACCAAATTATCACGATCTAACTACTCGGATCACGTGAGCACCTACTCTAGTCCACCTAGATAGAAGAACCCTTACCACCATTTGAAAGGACATGCGAAAATCAATAAAACTATAACAATAATTTATAAAAATTACAACCAGTTTCAAAATATTTGAATACAACTAAAACCTTCCCCAAGGAACTAGTCTAAACTGGTACAAGAGCTACTAAGAGGTAGTATAAAATCAAGACATAGCTTCTACTGTAGGAACAAATAACAAAAGCTATTGGAGATCTTTATTGAATCCTACAACCAGACTATACCCAAAAAGGGTATAGCAAGAGTAGTATTAGTACAAAAAATATGTACATGTAAGTATCATCAGCAGACCAGGGTTAGATCATGTAAACACAATATAGAAATCACAAAAATAAAGCATGACAACTTATATAACTGTCACACCTCGAGGCTACCCCCTGGATGTAATACGGGACCTGGGACCACAAGTAATCCCAAGCTAACCCTTGGCCTTAGCATGACTGAAAATATAAGGGACATAAATATTGAGCGGAATCTTAACTGAAAGATAATAAGAAACTAAATTTGTTGTGTAAATATAAGTTTAAGAATGACAATCTGAATTAAGCTGAATATCTGACTCTATGTCTGAAAGCCTCCACTTACTGATGAGTTGCTAGGACAAGTCCCCAGCTAAATCTAAATACTGAAAACTGAATGAAAGAACTAAAATACTAAAATAAAGTTAAACTCCAAGTCCTCGAATGAGGGGGACTCACCAAGCTAGCTGGATGTGCTGCCGATCTACTAGCCATGAGTCTGGGAGCGAGCTACTAAATCTACATTATGATAGGATGCAACACAAAGAAGTATGTGGTCAGTACTATGGAATGTACTGAGTATGTGAGATATGCAAAATCCATAGTAAAATATGCTCAAAATATACTTGAAGCTGAAATCATATGATAATAGTAAAATCTGTAATATAGTGACTCAATGCAACATCATAAGCTGAAAATATATTTATAATCGTAAGTCATAATGGTAAGTTAAAATTTGTAAGCAAAGAGTCAAATATATTTAAAAGCTTGAAACCATTTCTGTGGGAGAGCCTATTAATCGACATAAACCATGTGAGATAAATGTGAAGTCCTATGTATATGCCCCATCTAGAGGACCAAATATACCTTGCTAGGGTATAGAGGCATGACTAGCGTGATCACTAGTTCTGATGTCCAACTGAGGGGCTAAATAAACCTACGGTGGCACATAGTTCTGTGACTTAGGGTACGCTCACCCCCTCCGACTAGGTGCTAAATACTACTCTCAAAAACATACTATAGCTTATTTACATATATACTGGGGCATATCTGATGCCAAACTATTCATAACTCATGGACATATCTGATGTCAAATCTGCTAGAAAAGCATATGGACATATCTGATGTCATGTTATTCATAATTTTCATAAGTCTTAAAAACATAGCATAGCCATCGTTCAAAATATACTCTTTTCTAAAATTCATAGCTTGAAGAACTAGGCATGCAAATTTCATAAATACTTGAGTTCATGTTAGCTAAACATGTCAATTTACCTTGAAAACATGCAATAGGGAAGAATCATGCTAAAAATCATTCTCAATGCATGGGCTTTTAGAAATACTTGAAGAATCTCATATAAAATCATGGGTAAGAGGCTAAGAAGCATATTACAATGCACATAAATCAGTTTCATAGAAAAATCATAAATTGAATAAGAACCCTAATTCTTCAATTTCATAAAATCAAGGTAAAATCATAGTTTTGGGCATAAGGGTGAAAAAAATTCCTTATTGAATACACAGATACCTGAACTTGAAGCTTTCTTAACTTGAGACTTGAGGATGGAGGATTGGAGAAGGAACCCTAGGCCTTTGAGCTTGAGAGAAGAATTCCTTTCTTTTTTCTTGAGGTTAGATTGAAGGAATGAGGAGAAATCTAACTAAGTATGAATAAAAACCCTCTAAATAGGCCTAAAATGACTTAGTATAGGAGTTAAAAGAGTACGAAATTACAAAAATACCCCAGGGAAAAGAGTCTGAAAAACTTCTGAAAACATTTTGTCACAGGCTTCCACAGGCATGAACCACGACCCGTGGAATGAACCATGGTCCATGGATGGAGGGTCATGGTTCCAGGAAACTTTTCAAGACTCAGGACTAATTTCCATGAGTGGGTTTCACGGCCCGTGGACCATTCCATGATCCGTGGAATCCTCCCGTGGTTTTTAGGCAAAAATACAACTTCCAGGACTAATTTCCACGAATGCAATCCATGGTCCGTGGTTTGATCTACGAGCCATGGATTCCTCCCTTGGTTATTGTCTGTCAGTTTGACAGACAAATATAGTTTAGTAAAATGCTGATAACGTTTTACTACGGACTTGTATTAATGCACGATCAGTGGCGTTGGAAAGAAGACTCAAAGACCTTTAATTTGGTAGGTACCAGGCCACCTAACTCTTCATATTCTAGGAGTTATGATCGATTGAAGTTGATCCTAATTGAGTCTTACATGAAAACTTAGTTGGTTGGAGTGCTTTCAACTCAGCTTTGAGCTAAGGGTTCTTTATTACCCTAATTCATACTCCCTCCATGTTATTTTATGTGGTACACTTTCCTTTTTAGTCCGTTCCAAAAAAAATATCACCTTTATATAATTAGAAGAAATTTAACTTTGAAATTCCCTTTTTACTATTAATGAAATAATTTACAACCACACAAATATTCAAGAATTATTTTGGACCACAAGTTTCAAAAGTCTTCCTTGTTTTTAAACACCATGCCAAGTCCAAGGGTGCCACATAAAATAGGATGGAAGGAGTATCTAATACACTTCTCACACTTAAGAATGGATCTTAACACCTATGTACCATTAGAAATCATCATGTTAGGTTCTAACAACATATGAAAAATGATTTGGATCTTAGCTTAGAATTTTTGGGGTATTACAATAACAATTTAATCCACATCACTTTCATCCACTTGTGCTATCTTTATCCCTCATATTACCCATGAGTAAGTTGACAATAACAGAATATATTCCATTCTTCTACCTCCCTAGTCCAGACCACTCAAGGATCCCCAATATATGCCAAGTAACCAGACCACAGAAGAATCCCAAATATATGCTAAGTGACCCGACCACACAAGGATCCTAAAACAAAAGCCAAGTAACTGGACCACTACAAGGATCCCAAATATATATCAAGTAACCGGACCACACAAGGATCCCAAAACAATAGACAAGTAATCGGACCATACAAGGATTCTAAAACAACAACCAAGTAACCGGAACACACAAGGATCCCAATATAAACAGCAATAATAACAGCAATCATAAACCCGATCCACTCAAAGAACTGTCAAACTTCACTAATACCTTGTGCACACATGCTAAGGATCTTATGGTCACCCACTAGAAATGACCTGCAGGGGATGAGATATTGTCCATGTATTGTACTGGCATGGTACCCGACCAACCAATGAATGATAGAAATTGTACCTGTGTGATAACCGAGCCAACTAATGAATCATAGAAATTGTACCGGTGTGGTATCTGAGCCAACCAATAAATCATAGAAACTGTACCAATATGGTACCCGAGCCAACCAATGAATCATAGAAACTGTACCGGCATGGTACCTAAGCCAACCAATGAATAACATCATCAATCCCGTGAAGATGTATAAATACCGGTACATCCCACAATAACAACAGATATCAGAACAATCACAACCACAGTGAGAATAAGCAATCATACTTGTACATTCAATAAGCCTTTAATATAACCTCATTATATGTGATGAACACTTAGGATATCATTTAATAATTACCTTCCTTAAGCATGCCTTGCAACAATAGACAACCATCTAAGCACTTGGTCAACTCGAGTTACTCATTTCATGAAAACAATAATCATTCTTTAACACACCAAATCACAAGTAGATATGATTCATTGGTTTCATCAATTATAGCATGTTCGAAGACCAATCCCCGGCTTATTCAAGTGAGCATTATCAAGCCATATTCATTGAATATAAGTTCTCATTTTAGGAATGCACATTCAATCTAATGGAGCCTAAACTCTAGTTGAAGTCATACACTTTTATATCTTTTACTTTCTAACACTTAGCCTAAATTGACCTTAGGCTCTTAAATTATGTGACCGTCTTCTCATACTATAATTAATTCTCATCACTAACCTTAAGCAAGATTATCCCGTATTTCAAATACACATAATATCAAGTTCACCTTCTTATTATAATTAGGCTGAATCACTAGATTATAAGCTCACATAATCTCTTTATCATCTATAATCACATAATTCACATTATAATCCACCATGAAGTCATACAAACACAAAACACCCATCAAGGATTCATATATTAACATATCAACACAAAATTAGGTCCTTATTACATTAATCACATATTTTGTCCATCTAAACTCTGTGCTCGCAGGCCTAAGCATGATTTTTCCCGTCAAATCTATGTTATGAATATGATTTTTAACCATAGTCTACTACTCATAAATCATAACCTATTTGGGCGCTAAGTTGCTATTACGAAGTGCACTATTATGCGGTTGCCTTTCCTTTTCTTACTGCTCAACTGGATCTCGGTCTAACAATAACAATAAACTAATAATTCAACCATTGTTCTGCCAATTCTAGACATATAACCTAACTTTCATTGATTTTAACCCAAGCTCATGCCTAAACTTGTCATTCTAGGGTTTTCTACCCTTCATTCTACTCAAAATCTCTATATCTTGGATTGGTTAGATCAATTTCTAGTCGCAAGGACATAATCTATCAACACTAACTCAAATTCAAGGAATTTTAACATATTAATTCACTTTACAGCAGAAAATTCCACCTATGTTAACTTTCTACCCCCACCATGATCGATCTAATGTTACTCTAGGGATTTTAGAATCAAACGAGTGTTAGATTGATGGAAGAACTTACCTTGAAGCAGAAAATCAATAGAAAACTAAATAAATTGTCCCCCCCTTGTCCTAACCTGACCTTGCATGAGTTTGGGGTATAAAATAATATTTTAGGTCTGAAAATTGCATTTAACTGTGCGTAGCCCGCTATAGCAGCCTGATCCCGCTATAGCGGCCTCAGCTTTTCAGCACAGACAGTCTTCAGTAAAATGGTCATAATTTTTTACTCTGGAAGTGGATTAATGAACGATCGGTAGCGACGGAAAGAACACTCAGAGATCTTTAATTTTCTGTGTATTGGACCCCATAACTCCTTATATTCTAGGAGGAGTGCTCGTTTGAAATTGACCTTAGTTTAAACTTAACCCAAAACTAAATCGGTAAGGACACTTTCAACTTAACTTTCTGCTAGGGGATTGTATGACCTTAATTCATAACTAATGCACTCACATACCAAGGAATTGATCCTAACCCTATGACGAATGAGATTGGTATACCTTTATCACTGATATTTTCAGTAATGACAACATAGATCGTTACACAAAACCCTTAACCCCCCCCCCCCCTTCTTCGATAAACCTAAATTTTTAATAGAAAATTATAAGTATATAATAGATATTAGTATTTATAGGAGCCAACCTTTTCCATAAACGTTGGAAAATTCAGCCGACTTGAAACTAAGAAAACTTTTTCCCTATTTATGACTTTACACGTTTTAAAACTTCTTCTCATTTTTTTATATATTTATTATAGTTAATATTTAATATTATAAAGATAATGATATAATAATTATAGGGGAAAAAGTAAAAAAAAAAATTGTCTATTACGGAGTTTTTTAATGAAAGGCAAAAAGTTTAAATCACATTATAAGGTCCTTCACACTTTTAATATAACTAGTTTAGTGTACGTGTTTCGCACGTGTGTCTCTCGTTAACTAATAAAACTATATATGAAAAAAGCAAATTATTAGAAAGTAGCAATTGATGTTAGAATAAATTTTTATATCTATTTAAATAATATAACTTGTACCCAAAATAAAAGACAATCATTAAAGCCTATTATTAATAATAATGACAATATGTCAGATTTCATAGTTTATTCACAATTGAAACAGTTGCATATAATTAATTTTTTTAGAATTCATATAGAATTAGAATGACTAACCAATTTCTTGTAAGGAAATGCCACGATCCAAAGAATCTGGTCAAAATTATAAATAAGTTAATTTTAAATTATTAATTGTATATGAGTCATTATAAATAAAAATCACAAAAAAATTCTCAATTAGTAATTATCTATCAAGAATACATGATAATTTATTATTTTAAACTTCAAGAACATACTAAAATCAAAAAGAAAACTTCTCAATAGCAATTGTTTATCAAATATATATGATAATTTATTTTTATAAACATAAAAAACATACTAAAATTTTAGAAAACTTACCTCAAATCACAAGAAAATTTATCTCTCAATCATAGATACTACAATATTTCACAAAAAAAAAAACTTCTCAGTTAGTAATTGTCCATCAAAAATACATGATAATTATTATTATAAACTTTAAGAATATACTAAGATTTTAGAAAATTTACCTCAAATCTTTATGGCACTTGATCAAGCATTCTTTTATAGCAAGAACCATCTTCTGATCTTGAAGAAACATATATATGAAATAACGGACACAAACTCGTAGAAATCTCTAGAATAACATACCCAATTTTTAATTCTCATAAAGTAACAAATATGACGAAAGCAAAAAAGAACAGCATTTTAATCAAAACAATGGATGCTCAAAATTCAATATAAACTTAATAGTAGTATTTAGATTTGCATTAGGATAAGAACTACGGAAGTTTTTTGTTTTCCAAAAATATATTTGTACATATGTGATTGTAATAGGATACAAGTCAATTCCAAAATCCTAAATATTAGGAGAATAATTAAATGATAATTATTTAAGAAAAATAGTAGATGACAATTTTATCTAAGAGCTTGTTTGGCCTAGCGGTTGAAAAACTGCTTATTTTAAGAAGCACTTTTATAAAACAGCTTTTCAGAAAAGTGTTTTTGAAAAACACAATTTGTGTTTGGCTAATTCATTTAAAAAATGCTTTTGATAACCAGATTGTGTTTGGCTAATCTCTTTTTGAAAGTGCTTTTGAGAGATAAATTACGAAAAGGACAGGTATCAATGAACTTTTACTATTAAGATTATTTTATTGAGAGAAATTATTTTAAATATCTATTATAAAAAATTTAATCAAGTTTTTATTTTTATTTAATTAAAAAGTACATATTACAATTTTTCAATAAATATTATACATAGGTACATAAAAACAATTATATGATATTAAATTAAAAAATATCAAGCAAAATAAATTAAAAATTATTCCATAAATTAAATCACTACATATGAAAAATTCACCACAAAATAAATATTATGAAATGTAAGTATAACAAAACTAAGAGAATCATATTAATGGCTTGTTTGTGTTAATAGTATAGGAATAAGTAATTTTTTAACACATATACTTTCACTTGTAAAATAATACAATATTTTGTTAATTGCATAAATAATCTAATAATATCTAATTTAAAATATTAAATAATATTGATGATTGTTATTTTTTGTTTTTTCATTATCCTTATTTACAAAAGTAAGACTTTCACAATTACTAAAATTTATATATAAAATAATATAAATAAATGAGAATTTTTTTTTTATTACTTTTTTCTGAGTTCACTAGCATATTCAATGCTTATCTAATGGAAACCTAAAATAATATATATAAAATATAAAATAATAATATATAAAACATAAAATAAAATAAAGAATTTATGGTATAAGAATGAAGAATAAATATTTTAAATAAAACTTAATCAAATTTATGAAATATGTTAATTAATTAACAAGGGATATATTGATAAATATGTATAAATGATATGGATATTTTTGTCTTGAAAAAAATAATTTTTTGTATCTGCTCAAGAACAGAAAAACTGCTTCTGCTTCTGTTTAAAAACACTTTTGGTGGTTAGCTAAACACCTTATTTTGAAAAAAAAAATACTTTTTTCTTTAAAAAAACACTTTTTTGCCTCCCAACCGCTAGGCCAAACAGGCTCTAAAGGAGAGATTTTTAATAAAGGGCAAAAAATTCAATCAACATTTATAAGGACCTTCACACTTTTAAGATAACTAGTTTAGTGTACGTGCATTGCACGTGTGTGCTACGTGAATCATAAAATTACATATATAAGATGAATAAATTATTACGTATATGACTTATATCATTGACTACAGAACTTTAAAAAAATAGGTAAATATTACTAAGCAATATATTTGAGTTACAAAATAAATAAATTTAATTTATTACTAAGTAATATTACGTAAATAACGTACTTGATTCGCTTTCAAACTTAATTGAAAGAGACTACTATAACCCTAAGTTTATTGGTTCATCATTCAAATAAAAGCTCTGCATATCAAGATTCCACTTAACTAAAACCTTATATTTTGAAGTCAACAAATAAGTTTAATTAAAGATTTAACTACAATACTAACCAATAATATACGAAAATATAGTTAAATAACATAATCAAAATTAAGTTACAATTAAACAGAGAAAGAAAGAAACAAGAGATAAACCTTTGATTTTTTTGCTACTTCATTGGGTGGCAACATGCTTATTCGTCTAATTTTTTTATCAAAAATTTTTAACTGAAAGAGAAACACGAGAAATTATCAAAAAGAGAGAATTTATTGTGAATGTTGATTATTTATATTCATATATAATCTTTAAAGCTATGAACTAAAAGAAATAAAGAAAGACAAAAAAAATGATGATAATGAAAGCAAGAAGATGACTTGAATCTAAAATAAGAATCCTAAACCTAAAGTGAATCCTAAACTTAAACCTAACTGGAGAAAAGAGCATATAATGAAAAATCGCAAACAATGAATTTTGTGTTTTTTTCTCCCAAAACAAAATTATTAGTATTGCACCCTACGCGTTTTTAATATAAATTAATAAATAATAATTCATTGTAAAATTAAAAACAAGAATAACAAGAAAGTAGACAAGAACTGAGAGATAAGATATGAGAGCTTTCTTATTCTTTCAAGTGTTTCTCAAATCTTCAAGTGTATCAAACATCATGCTTAGAACCTCTATTTATAGTATTACATTAGGAACATAATAAGGTGCAATAAATATGGAGTTATGGATGATCAATGAGGAGGTGGAGGGTTACTACTCATCAATAGAATTATAGTATGGATATCCACAAAACAAGATGACTACGTTATGTTACAACACAATTGTTTACAACACTCCCCCTTGGTTGTCCATTGATAGATAATGTGCCTCGTTAAAACCTAACTAGGAAAAAACCCTGTGGAAAAAAAATCCTAGTGAAGAAAAAAGAGTGCACATATCTTGTAATACGCGTTGTTTGTTGTCTCGTTAAAAACCTTGCTAGTAAAACTCATTGGGAAAAAACCTAAGCCAAGGAAAAAAGAGTACATCGCGTATTTACTCCCCCTGATGCAAATATCATTTAATTTCTTGGAGACGACGCATCCCAATCTTGAATACCAACTTCTCAAATATTGATGTTGGTAATGCTTCAGTGTACAGATCCGCCAAATTATCAATTGAACGAATTTGTTGAACATTTATTTCACCTTTCTTCTCAAGATCATGAGTGAAAAAGAATTTTGGTGAAATGTGTTTTGTTCTGTCCCCTTTATTGTATCCTCCCTTCAGCTGAGCTATACATGCAGCATTGTCTTCATACAATGTAGTTGAAATATTCTTTTTCAAAAAAAAATCACACAATTCCTGAATATATTGAGTCATTCATCTCAACCAAACACATTCCCGACTTATTTCATGGATGGCTATTATTTCTGCGTGATTTGAAGAAGTGACAGCTAATGTTTGCTTCATTGAATGCCAAGATATAGTTATTTCCCATATGTAAATAAATAATTCGACTGAGATTGAGCTTTGTGCAGATCAGACAAATATCCTGCATCTGCATAACCAATCATCCCTTGACAATATTGGTTAGAAATAATAAATTCATACCAATATTTGATTTCACTCAAATATCTCCACATAAAGGTGAAATTATGTCTTTCCTGCATATTGAAAAAAAATATTATCTCATATATAGAAATAGCAGGATACGTAAGTGCACCGATTGCACTAAGACATGGTACGTTCTAACCATTTTCATGAGATCAAAATTGATCTTTCTTTATGTTGAGAGATCTCACAATAATTGGGGTATTCAATGGATCGAATCGCTTTAAGACCTTTTAAATCCTTCAAGTATTTTCATATAAACTTCATTATCTACCTAGACATGAAAATAATTTTCTTATACGCATTCAAGTTTTCGTAGATTGCCAGACTGAATGAAAGCTTATTGCATCCACCCCAGGAGAATCCATCTCCATATAATAATGTCAGAATTTTTGCGAATATCTTTATGCCCCAAGGCACAAGCCGTACTGTATCTCTTACGGTTATACTTTTTGCACAATAATTTATTTGTACCCCACTGATATTATACCTTGGTGTATGGATTATAAGTCCAAAATATCACTTTTTAAGTGAAATAAAATATACTTAAATTTTGCGTATTTTTATGTGGCCAATCATTTATCTGTCCATACTATATGACAGATTTGAATTCAAAATCCTCGTTATCAATTACCATTTATAATGGTGAGCGCTACATTATATCAAAAATACCATCGATGATCATTTTGTTATCGATTCCAATATGACATAACTTATCGAGATCTCTTCATTTTCATCATTTTCAGGTACCTGAACCATTGCCAAGGTTTTATGATATGTTATGTCATAGTGCTCTTTTAAAGCACGTGCCTCATTATCATTACCATCTTGATCATTTTCTCCTCTCCTTCTTCAAGGAGTTTTACGTTTGGAATCGATTGGTCTATCACGCTTCAAGCGTGCCATAGACTCTGTCCTTTAAGGACTTCTCATGGAGCATTTACAGTTGAATTATATCATAGGGTCAGCAAATACATCTGACAATGAATTTGCAATACTTTACAACTGAATTATCTCTTGAACTTCAAGTTCATTTTTTTACGAGAATTTAGATAATTCATTCCATCCATTTCAGCTGTTAATCATATCTCGCCCTAATGTTAGGATATCTAACATTCACCCCAACCTTATTTGGGAATCCATATTTGTGCATGGTGGAGTAATTAAATCAAATACCGCACATTGAAATTTAAGATAGAATATTTGGCTCCTGACCCTGAACCAACAATATAGGAGAACCTTATTGGCCTGATGCATACAAGTGTTACTGCATTAAAATAACATCTCATACCAAATTTTTTTTACGAGATTTGTTCTCATAATCAAAGTGTTTAGCTATAACTGGAGGCATACAATTTCTGCTAAACCAACCAGCATTATCAACTTTTATAGTTTGGAACCATGCTCTTAATTTAACAATTTGAGAAAACAACCTTGCAAAAATCAAATTGCAAGTTGATAGCAACGCGCATGTGACCAACCATAGATGCATCTCATTTTATAATAAATGATCCACATAACAGGTGAACGGGCCCATATTCACCTTTTTATACGTTCTAAAAATTCATGGAATATAATGTCACATCTCGATTTCTCAGGTCATGATGGCACCTACAGCCCCTCAGTAGGCGAACCAATTCTCGTAGCCCGGAATGGTTAGTAATGGGCTACTACCTAACCAGAACTCACAATAAGCAGAAATAAGCAGAAGCAGAATGTAAAAGTACACAAAGCGGAAGCAAAACACAATTATACATAAATGATACTACACCAATCCCAAGACTTGGTATCGACAGTACAGAAGCTTCTAATAGAGTACAAGTGCTAGAAGTAACAAAATACAATATAAATCAGTCTCCAAAAGTACAAGGAGTATCAGTACAACAGATGAGATATGGCCAAGCCCCGACCGCCAGGCGCTCACACTAGTCTCAAAAATCCAAAAGCTGCACGAGTCTCCAACGCGATCAACGGCGAAGGCTCAACTAATATCTGCACCAAAAAGTGCAAAAGTGTAGTATGAGCACCAAAACAACGGGTACTCAGTAGGCTTCATCGGCCGACTGAGTGCATATAAGATATAAAAATAGTAACAAGCAGAAAGCAAGAAAGCAATCACGAAAGCAAAGAAGGAGCACAAGGAACAATCAACCAAGAGTTACAAGTATACATGCTAGCACAAACATATACATAACACAGAAACACAGGTGTAAGGAAGAAGAACGAACCTGGAATCCTTGCAACAATAGTATATAAAAAGGAGAGAGTTTAGAAAGCATGGGGGTATACCGGTAACCTCAAGTAAAAGGAAGGAAGGAAGAAACTTCACATACTCAAGAAGGGATCAATATACTAAAGGAAATCACACAATGAATCCAACTTCAAAGATAATATAAACAGAGATCAACCTCACAAATATCAACCTAGGATAGAACCACTAAACCACAATAACCGAGAGACACTACTCAAATCCTCATAAGGATGGAACCCGAAACTCACACTCTGCTCAGAAGGCCACACAAAAGTGCCTCAAGAAGGTAGGACTCCCTAGCCCTCTCAATAATCAAATCCCACAACCAGAGCCTCAATAGGCTAATAACCGCTAAGCCACCAGAACCGTAAGCCATGACAAGCTCTAAATAAAGACAGGAGTAAATATAATCTACCTATAGTACTAATGGCTTCCCATAGAACCGAGGAACGCATGCAAGTGAAAACAAACCCTCCAGCCGCCAATACAATCAGAGCGTACACTGAACAGACAACAAACAAGGGTGGAATCCGAGTGAAATATGCATGATGATGATATGATGGAACCGGTAATAGTAACCCTGTATGCACCTTTTCCTGACACTTTGGTAGGAGGATGCATGGTGGGACTTGCCTGACATACCTCATCCTACACCATATACCTCTCCTCCAGCGCACCCGGCTCCTAGCCAGGCCCCAAAACGAAGGGCCAATGTAGGTCCCTGACCACACACAATAACGGATGCAAATTATCTAACATCTTATCGGGAAATAAGTTCGAGTTCAAGCCAGTGGATAAATCTTGAGTATGCGTGCCCGAGATTGAACCGGGTCTAAAACAGTAGTAGTAATCTTAGAAGACCCTCTCAAAAGGTGCCCAAGGTATACTCGGGTCTAAATTCGTATGAAAATCAAGTGTAGTACTCTGCCCGTCAAAGCCTAGTATCAGTAGAAAATCAAGTGTAGTACTCCGCCCGATAGAGCCTAGTATCAGTAGAAAATCAAGTGTGAAATCATCCAAAAATCCCATGTCATCATTAGGTTATACCAAAAATGGGCCCCCGGGGCCATGCAAGTTTAGAAAAACCATCTATAGTGGCTCGCAGCCAAAATTGTAGTAAAACATGCAGGGGAAAGCCTTTTTCATGGATGATATGCTCGCAAACAAATATAATTAAGCCCAGCGGCTCACAAACATTTCCTATCAGCCCTGCATAGGCCCAACAGCTACTCAGCAGACATAACCAGCCTAAAAGGATATCTCTATATCCGGGACATCGTGGACATTCCCCACCATCTATATTCCAGAGTCAATACAGGGCCACCCAGGACCACAAGGGTGATATACAATACTACACGAATACTACAATCAGCGTATGAAATAAATGGATGAAAAAGGCAGATAGGGTCTGGGGTACCAACCTATAACAACCCACCCCAAGGATGCTACTTAATGCAGTAATAGCCTATATACGCAGAGTCTAGATAGGGGAAAGCCATAACCTACCTGTCATTCGATGTCTAGCTGCGGGAATGGCATCGTCCAGTCTTGAACTGCTCCGAGAAACTCCAAATCGCGGAACCACTATCAAAACAATAATCTATGCGTCAATACAAAGCTAACAGTACCTATATTGCTAATATTTTAGCTGGGTTGAAATTCGGGTCACAAACGGGCCTATGGACACCGCAACCCGTAACCGAAAACGAAAAATACACATGTGTTCCTTACCATCCCGGGAGCGCATGCTCAATATTTGAGAGAAAATGAACAACAGTTGGGGCTCAAAATCCCGCTCAAATGAAGAATTAAAGAAGGAATTTTTCAAGAAATAAATTCGGAAATTGGGCAAGAATTACTTACCACAAAGATGGAATTTAAGCCAAGGGGGACAATCCTTTACCCCCACCAAGCATGCACGAGCTAGGAGCAGCCACTACACAAGAATTTCCAAGCTTGGAATGAGCATCAATGGAGGAATTTTGAGAAAACAAAAGAAGTAAGTTGAGGAAGAAGCTTACCAAGGATCGAAGAACTACGGATAATCGACGAACAAATGATTTCCCAAGGTTTAAAACTGATATAGGAGCAATTTGGGAGAGTATTTTAAGAGTTGGAGTTGAGAAGAGATGAGAAATGGGGCTGGAAAAATGAAACCAACCAACTATATAGCTACTGGAAATGGCCAGCGCCATCGGCAATGAAGGCCTGCCACAGGTCAGCGTGATCGCGCTGCTGAAGGCTGGCCTGCAACCATTTTTCTGCAATTTTTGAAAACTATTCGGGGCATTCCGGGCACAACCGGAACCATATATTCAAAAACCAATAATGCTAATAGAGTGAAAATGACGTTTCGGATTCAACGGAATTGATGAAACTTCCATACGAGGTCGTTTCGGAGGAATGTTGACCCAAGTCAACACTAACGAAAAGGAACTTAAAGGCTTGAAATGAGTCTGGCTCACCCGGAACCAGAACCAACCACCCTCTTAACCCAAACTAGTCATTCCAAAGCTGATTAAATCATTGGATTTTGAATCTGACACTCCGATCATCGAGAGTCACCCAAAGTTACACTTTCAACTCCAAATGGCCCGAAAACATAGAATGAGAGAGAATTCCAAGCTGAAAAGCTCCCGGATCCCGACCAAAGGTCCCTCTAGATCAAAGTCCATGCTCCGTAGCTAACGAAACTGTAAAATTTAATTCCAAGCGCATTCACTAAGAATGTTGACTGAAGTGAACTATTTCCAAAGTTAAAAGCTCTAAAACCAAGAATGGAAAAAAGGACCAGACAAACGTCCTGGGCACCGAACTACCAGTCCCAGCAAGCCATAAATAACTTGGGGCCGCTATAGAAAAGCTCTAACGGTACAAAAAAGGCGAACATGCATAAATGACCGGAGGGGTTATTACATCATCCACTACTAAAAAGACTTTTATCCTCGAAAGTCAGGAAAGAAGGAAGGACTAGAGATGAAAAGAACAACAGATACAAAACCCGCACTACTCTCTCGGACAACCCGAGTAGCCTCCTCGACTGGATGGCACCCAACAGAGAAGAACCAAAGAAGGCAACCAAGCCTAAACTTCTTACTAGCCAAGCTAGATTACAACCTCAACTCCAAAACTGCAAAGATCTGCCAACCCAAACTAAACCTCGGGAATCTCAAGCGATAAGCACCGATACAACACCAAACCCAGACAAGCAAGGCAATCAATACACAGAACTCAAAGCGTCGAAACCACAGCCCAATTTTCCAAAAAAGCCAACAACCAAAAGTCTAACTCATGAGCCAGCTGATTCCACAAAAACCCTTTATACTCAAGTTCTATCAAGGTCAAGTCGTTGTCTACTAACTTTTGCCATCCAAGATAACAACCCCTAGAAGGTCCTCGAAAATTGGAGTTACCTGACCCAACTGACAATCAAACAACGGAAGAACACCTTGCCAACACCAAGCTCGCTAACTGAATCCAACTAATCAACCCATCTGAATCTGACTGAAGTCCTCACACCAAAGTTAAAAAAGGCATATATGAATACCTTGTGTTGACGAAGAAGCTCCCAACTGTAGAACGAAACCAACCGCTGCACCACGCCGAGTCTGAGTCAACCGGAAGTGAATGAACTAGGGAAACCTGCCCAACAGGCCAAAACCAAGACTAAGCCTCTGCAAGGAGTGTGGTGAGTCTGCCACGAAGCCCGTAACCATCGCTAAGCTCCAAACCCCAAGAAGTACCTGCTGCTACTCTGAATACTTGAACACCATTTGGACTTGAACTTGATTTACAACTCTCAACTAGGGAAGGAGCCTACCATACCACGAATATCAAGTCAGGACACCCCATAAGCAAAGGAAAAGGTGCCTGGGGTTCAAAGTTGCCATCTAGCCATAGAAGTTTGCATGTAACTTTAACTCATCCCTTTGGCTCGAATCAACCACTCTACCAGATCTGCACACAGCCAACCATTCTCTAAGTACCACTAAAACTCAGGAATAACCCTGTTAGTCTCAACCCGCACAAGCTAACCACGTAAAATACATTGCCGCTGGTTTTAGAACTTACGCCACTGCATCTGTCCAACAAGATGGAAGAAACTTTATACCATGAAGATCAAACTAAAATGAAGGATATCCAGCCTAAAACAGAGGTTGGCCAAGGACTAGGTGCCCAAGGCCAACAGCCGCATCCGAAACTGAAGTAAAGAAGCTAAGTTGCCTGCACCCATTGCCTCTCGGCACTAGGATGCTGCAATCAAATAGAAACTGCCACGAACCATCTGATGTAACCTGCCAAGCGATGATTCTGAAACCAAACCCCAACTTACCAACCACTGCCTCTATCGAAACCATATATTGCCAATAAATCCTTAGGAATGGAAGCCAACTAGGATTGAAAATGCAAGTTGCCGAAACCGCAGCTACTATTGAAGTCTCAAACCAATCGAAAGAAAAATCACTGCAATCTGTAGACGGTCAAATCAAATCACCAATACACAATCCCAAAGCAAGCCTTCGTTGTCACCTCAGTCAACTACTAAAACACATAAGCACAAATAAGAGTCATCTCCCTTTCTTTTTTTAGCTCAACAAAACCTTTCCATAGCTTATACTGAACCTTACAAACTCCTTTCTAAAAATAAGAACCTGGAGCCATTCCCTTAGCTCTAAAACTTACATTGTCAAAACTAAACAAGGCAAGAGGAAATGGGCCAGATGCCCGACTCACCCAGAATGCTATGAATACATCTCAACCACGAGGCTACGAATAATACTTAATCAAAAATACTAAAGCCAAACTCAATCACAATGCCACAAGCAAAGGCTCAACAAAAGGACTACGATAGAAATTCATTGAAAGTGGAACCGGGGAAAATGATAAGACAACCCCAGCGGACAAGAAACTGAGGGAGACTATGGGAACAACCCACATTCCCACCAACCTCCTAAACCAACTAAATAAAGAGGGTTGATTCTAATCACTCGAAAACACAACCAAACCATGCTCACTAGCATAACCAACATCTCTCATCTGAAGATAAAATCTCAACTTCGGCACAACTACCGGTAACACCAAACCAAAACAAGAACCTCTAGCCATGCTAGATAACAGCCTAGGAAATTAACCATCTAGGAACGCTCAAAAGGGAAGACTCAGCACAAGTCTACAGCCACAACAAAATAGGAACAAACCCAACCAAAAATAGAATAACAAGAACTACCCACGAGCTACAACTCTGGGTAAAACACCTCACAAGGCTAACTCACCCCCATCCACTACTAAAGAATAAACTACTAATAAAACAACACATAGATACTACAATTTAGGTAATCAAATAACTAAACAAGTAGCAGGTAGGCATATAAGAAAATAAATGATAGAAGGGATAGAATCACAACGCGCGCAGGACTATCACAAGTCGAAGGTAACAGGAGCCTTACATGGAGTAACGATATCAGGAACCTCTACCTCAGGCCCACCAGGAAGGGCATCAGACTGATGGGATCTAACTCTGGACTGAGAGGTCGAAGCTGAAGGCTCAACCATCCCTTACCGGGGAAAATATCTGGCATAATATCCCATCACCCCACAACTATAGCAACCCAAAGAAGCTCTACTCCGATGCATGGTGCCTGTCGACTTTGGACAGATACCTAAAATGCTGGTGTGGAAGCCACCTCTAACCATCCGGGGACCACCCCTACTACTATGCGCTCTACCTCTCGCTGCCTGGGGACCACTCTTACTACCCTGCACTCCATCTCTCGCTGCCTGGGGACCACCCATACTACCCTGTACTCCACCTCTAGCCGATGGCACTGATTCCCTGGGAGGTAACACCTGCTAAACCTGCTAACTGGGAGGCAGAAGCCCGGGACAATCCCTAATTAAATGCCTATGCTCCCTGCAGCAATAACAATCCTTACTAAGTGGAGTCTGACGGGATGATCCTACTGGACCTGACCGGGCACCACGCCCTGCACACTCTGAAGGCAAATCCTGGAGAATATGATCCGTACCCTGCCTACTCTGCTCAACATGCCCTACACAACCACTCTCTAGAACCTATGGAGTAACTGAAATTGGCCGGGGGGATAAGAAGCAATGGAACCTATCTATAATGGAGAACCCCCTACCTCGAGTCTGAGAACCTCGAGAACTGTCCTGGCGATGATGTTTCTTAGCACTACCTCCATAAGCCTAACGGCATAAACCTTTAATAGCCTAAGCATGATCCACTACCTTAAGTAAGGTTGTCCCAACTGTAACCAAATGCTCGGTCGCCAAATGGAGTGGTGAAATCAAACCTCCAACAAAACTCTGAACCCTATCAAACTCTGAAGGTACAGCCCTAGCAGTACGTCTAACCATATCATGAAATCTTGCCTCGTACTCCAAAACTGACAGACAACCCTGCTGAAGAACTGGAAGCTCAGCCCTAACTAAAGCACCACTCGCAGATTCAGAGTCTGAAACACTCACCAGAGGACTCAGAGTCCTAGCCACGGTGTCCTGAAGAACTGGGGTAGCTGTGAATCCAATCGGGGGCTGGACCGACCCCATACCCCATATCTGAGGCAATAAACTCTCACACTGAAGTCCTGGCGCTGACAAAAGCACTAAAGCAGCAGGCACAGAAGCCTCGACACTAATCTCTATCAAACTCATCTTAGGCATCTGAGAAGGAATGAAACAACCGAAGTTTAGAAGTCAATAGAGCCAGGAACGCAAGACCAGGAGCAAAGAAGATGAAACTTTTCCTAACAATACCCTATAGCCTCCCGCAGATAGGATACGGACTTCATCATACTGATCCGCGAGACTCTACTTAGACACTTGCTTATGTACCACGACACTGGTGAACCTACAACTCTGATACCAAGCTGTCATCATCCATTTTCTCATGTTATGATGGCACCTACAACTTCCCAGTAGGCTAACCAATTCCCATAGCCTGGAACGGTTAGTAATGGGCTACTACCTAACCAGAACGCACAATAAGCAGAAATAAGCGGAAGTAGAATGTAAAAGTAGACAAAGCAGAAGCAAAACCCAATTATACGTAAATGATACTACACCAACCCCAAGACTTGCTATCGACAGTACAGAAGCTTCTAATAGAGTACAAGTCCTAGAAGTAACAAAATACAATATAAATCTGTCTCCGAAAGTACAAGGAGTATCAGTACAATAGATGAGATATGGCCAAGCCCTGACCGTCAGGCGCTCACCCTAGTCTCGAATATCCAAAAGCTGCACGAGTCTACAATGCGATCAATGGTGAAGGATCAACTAATATCTGCACCAAAAAGTGCAGAAGTGTAGTATGAGAACCAAAATAATGAGTACTCAGTAGGCATCATCGGCCGACTGAGCACATATAAGATATAAAAATAGTAACAAGCAGAATATAAGAAAGAAGTCACGAAATCAAAGAAGGAGCACAAAGAAACTAACACAAGGAACAATCAACCAAGAGTTACAAGTATACATGCTAGCACAAACATATACATAACCCAGAAACACAGGTGTAAGGAAAAAGAACGCACCTGGAATCCTTGAAACAATAGTATATAAAAAGGAGAGAGTTTAGAAAGCATGGCGGTATACCGGTAACCTCAAGCAAGAGAAAGGAAGGAAGCAACTTCACATACTCAAGAAGGGTTCAATATACTAAAGGAAATCACACAACGAATCCAACTTCAAATATAATATAAACAGAGATCAACCTTGCAAATATCAACTTAGGATGGAACCACTAAGCCACAATAACTGAGAAACACTACTCAAATCCTCATAAGGATGGAACCAGAAACTCACACTCTGCTCAAAAGGCCACACAAAAGTGCCTAAAAAAGGTAGGACTCCCTAGCCCTCTCAATAATCAAATCCCACAACCGAACCTCAACAGGCTAATAACTGCTAAGCCGCCAGAACCATAAGCCATGAAAAGCTCTAAATAAAGACATGAGTAAATATAATCTACTTATAGTCCCAACGGCTGCCCATACAACCGAGGAACGCAATCAAGTGAAAACAAACCCTCCTGCCTCCCAGACAACCAGAGCGTGCACTGAACACACAGCAAACAAAGGTGGAATCCGAGTGAAATATGCATGATAATGATATGATGGAATTGGTAATAGTAACCCTGTATGCACCTTTTCCCGGCACTTTGGTAGGAGGACCCATGGTGGGGCATGCCCGCTATACCTCATCCTACACCATATATCCCTCCTCTGGTGCACTTGACTCCTAGCTAAGCCCAGGAACAGAGGGTCAATGGATGTCCCTGACCATACACAGTAACGGACGTGAAATCTCTAACATGTTATCCGAACACAAGTTCGAGTTCAATCCAGTAGCTAAATCTCGAGTATGCGTGCCCGAGATTGAACTGGGTCTAAAATAGTAGTAGTAATCTCAGAAGACCCTCTAAAAGGGTGCCCGAGGTATACTCGGGTCTAAATCCGTAAGAAAATCAAGTGTAGTACTCTGCCCGGCAGAGCTTAGTATCAGTAGAAAATCAAGTGTAGTACTCCGCCCGACAGAGCCTGGTATCAGTATAAAATCAAGAGTGAAATCTTCCAAAAATCCCATGTCATCAATAGGTTATACCAAAAATGGGCCCCTGGGGCCATGCAACTTTAGGAAAACCATCTATAGTGGCTCGCAGCCAAAATCGTAGTAAAACATGTAGGGGAAAGCCTTTTTCATGGATGATATGCTCGCACACAAATATAAATTAGCCCAGCGGCTCACAAACATTTCCTATCATCCCTAAATAGGCCCAGCAGCTACTCAGCAGACATAACCAGCCTAAAAGGACATCTCTATGTCTGAGACATCGCGGACATTCCCAAAGAACCCACCATCTATGTTTCAGAGTCAATACAGGGCCACACAGGACCACAAGGGTGATATACAATACTACACAAATACTACAATCAGCGTATGAAACAAATAGATAAAAAAAGCGGACAGGGTCTGGGGTACCAACCTATAACAACCCATCTCAAGAATGCTAATTAATACAGTTATAGCCTATATACGTAGAGTCTAGATAGGGGAAAGTCATAATCTACCAGTCATCCGATGACTAGCTGCGGGAACGGCATCGTCCAGGCTCGAACTGCTCCGAGAAACTCCAAATTGTGGAACCACTATCAAAACAATAATCTACGCGTCAATACAAAGCTAACGGTACCCATATTGCTAATATTTTAGCAGGGTCAAAATCCGAGTCAAAAATGGGCCCATGGACCTCGCAACCCATAACTGGAAATGAAAAACACACATGTGTTCCTTACCATCCCGAGAGTGCATGCTCAAAATTTGAGCAAAAATGGAGAACAATTGGGGCTCAAAATAGCCCGCTCAAGCCAAGAATTAAAGAAGGAAATTTTCATGAAATAAATTCAGAAATTGGGCAAGAATTACTTACCACAAAGATGGAATTTAAGCCAAGGCGTACAATCCTTCACCCCCACGAAGCATGCACGAGCTAGGAGCAACCACTACACAAGAATTTTCAAGCTTGGAATGAGCATCAATGGAGGAATTTTGAGAAAATAAAAGAAGTAAGTTGGGGAAGAAGCTTACCAAGGATCGAAGAACTACGGATAATCGACGAACAAATGATTCCCCAAGGTTTAGAACTGATATAGGAGCAATTTGGGAGAGTATTTTAAGAGTTGGAGTTGAGAAGAGATGTGAAATGGGGCTGGAAAAATGAAGCCAACCAACTATATAGCTGCTGGAAATGGCCAGTGCCATCGGCAATAAAGGTTTGCCACAGGCCAGCGCGATCGCGCTGCCTGGGCACCGTTGGCGCTGAAGGCTGGCCTGCAACAATTTTTTTGCAATTTTTAAAAACTCTATGGGGCATTCCGGGCACAATCGGAACCCGATATTCAAAAACCAATAATGCTAATAGAGTGAAAACGACGTTCCGGATTCAACAGAATCAACGAAACTTCCATACGAGGTCGTTTTGGAAGAATGTTGACCCAAGTCAACACTAACAATAAGGAACTCAATGGCTCGAAATGAGTCTGGCTCACCTGGAACCCGAACCAACCACCCTTCTAACCCAAACTCATTATTCCGGAGCTGATGGAATTATCGGATTTTGAATCCAATAATCCGATCATCTAGAGTTACCCAAAGTTACACTTTCAACCCCAAATGGCCTGAAAACACAGAATGAGAGAATTCCAAGCTGAAAAGCTCCTGGATCCCGACCAAAGGTCCCTCTAGATCAAAGTCCACGCTCTAGAGCTAACAGAACTGTCAGAATTTGATTCTGAGCATGTTCACCAAGAATGTTGACTGAAGTCAATGATTTCCAAAGTTAAGAGCTCTAAAACCAGGAATGGACAAATGGACCAAACAAATGGCTTGGGCACCGTCCCAGCAAGCCATAAATGACTTGGGGTCGCTACAGGAAAGCTCTAATGGTACAAAAAAGGTGAACACACATAAATGACCAAAGGGGTCATTACATATAATCCCAACTTTAGCTGGTATGTGATCAATTTATCACGAGAACAAACAGCACAAGAGAATTCGTGAAGAACTTTCATTTCTTCAATATGCCAATATGAATTCTCAAGTATTTTTCACATCTTATAAGGACCGGGATGGTCAACCAGTCATGCCAACTTATATATTTTCTATAAACTTTTAGTTTACTATAGCATGTGATTTCATCACCATGCCCATATATTTGTACTACAAACAAGGGGAGGAGGCGGGTAACCTTTTACATAAATATTTATAACTCATTTTGATTGTAGTAATATGAAGATATAAAATCTTTCCATAATTTACAGTCACAATGTAATTCATTTTTGGTTAATGCCTTCGAAACTTAACAAGTTTCGTTTGAGACTTACTACAACTCCAATATTATAAATAATTTCGTTCCTCCGAGTAGTAACACATAAGATCTTTCAAAGTTCCCAATTAATTTTGTGTACTATTATATATTCCACAATAACATCCATATGGTGAGCATCTTCTTCAAGGAGAAAATTATTGTCATGGCCAAAACCTTTTTAGGAAAGAATTATTTCTTGCTTTTATCCCTCGATAATTCATGATAAGACATGCTATAATATTTATGATGTACTAAAAATACGTGATCAATGAATTGTATGCCAAAATAAAAGAAACATTCTTGTGTCTCAAACCTCCCGTAGAGGCGAGATGTGGCATTTATCCAATCATACATGAGCATGTTCTTATCCATAATGTTTATCACATCTTGACACATTCACTTTCAAGAATGGTCGAGCATTCACGATGCTTATCACAAGTCTCATTCTCTTCAAGGAATGAACTATAATCATATGTTGCTTCATAAATTTTTATTATAAGCTCATCGTCATATCTTGACATTTATCATATAAATATGATTTACCTCAACATCACTTTGAATGGTCAAGCGTAGAACCACTTTATATTATTTTATTTTGATGGAGGATTTATAAAACATATCAAATTGGAACACACCTCAACATCACTTTGAAAGGTCAAGTATCTTTCACTTTATTTTCTTTTGATGAAGGATTTATAAAATTTCTCGCACTACAAACGAGTGCTCAATACCTTGCATACCAAATTGATGGTAGTTATTACCTTCACCTTTTGAAAAACCATTTTGAGAATCCATAATATTCTTTCTTTTACAATTACCACAATGATGACTATTATTACTTATCCTTTGCCATATCCATGTACATTTGTACAATCAAAATAATCATTGTCATCTTTCAGACTTTTTTTTTATGTACTGCTATCACATTCACATAAGAGAATGGAGCAAATTAATTGGACGAGTTTCATGACTTTTTATCAAAAGTACATTATTTTGCCTTGCTCATCATCATCACTATGGGGCATTAGGACTTAAACTCAACGTCTTACCCATATAAAAATATCTTAGGCCAAAATATGATGGGACTTGAACCCAACATCCTTATCATCATGGTGCATCAGGACTTAAACCTGATATCTTATCTTTGTGAGTGCGATGAAATTTGAATCCACCGTCTAACCCTCAAACATTTTATAGGTGCGGGGCTTTCACCTGATGGCTTACCCTTAACCAATAGCATAATACGCCAAGGTGCAATGAGACTCACTCTCGTATATGTTACCATCGCCATTAGTATAGACTTAAGTAAATTTAGTCAATCAATATGAAAATCTTCCTCTTTATTCTTCAATTCTTTTCTGAAACAAAAACTCTTAGTATAACATAAACTAATATGTAAGGTTGTTAACAGTAAAACAAATCAGTGTATTCTACCTCTTTCATATAGCACTTTTTTTTTATCAAATTTTTGTGGTCCGTGGACCGTTTTATTCAAAATCAGAAGAAAAAGGCCAAGGGCCAAGTTCAGACAAACCTCTTTCATATAACACATATTATGTAATAAAATAACTTACAAGTATAGGAGAAATTTAATATAGAGGTCAAACAGAGGTTTGAAGTGGTTTCTATATTTTATTATATATATAGTAAAATAATGCTAGAAAATTTTTCAAGTTAAAATCTCTTTCCTGTCGTACAACTCCTTTACAAGGAGAGTTAAAATTATTGTTGAAGGCAAAAATCAAATTCTTAATGTGATTTTACCGGAAGTATTTTGATAGTAAAAATAAAATCTAAGTAAAATTGCTTCTTTCCTCTCTATGTAGTACATAATATTTTAATAGAGAGCACAAAAGATACTCTGTGAAAAGTGCCAAGTACAATTGTAACTATGAAGGTTTATAAATTGAGACAGTGTGACATACCTCGTAAGAGTAGGCCTTTCAACAATATTGTAAAGATAGTTTTACCTTTAACCTTGCTCGTGCTGATAACGTGTTGTAAAATTAAAAATAAGAATAACAAGAAAGTAGACAAGAAATGAGAGATAAGATATGAAAGCTTTCTTATTCTTTCAAGTGTTTCTCAAATCTTCAAGTGTATCAAACATCATGCTTAGAACCTCTATTTATAATATTAAATTAGAAACATAATAAGGTACAATAAACATGGAGTTATGGATGATCAATGAGGAGGTGGAGGGTTACTACTCATCAATAGAATTATAGTATGGACATCCACAATACAAGATGACAACATTATGTTGGAACACAATTGTTTACAACATAATTTAATTATTAGTGCTACCTTTATTTTTCTTTAATGTATGTATGGCACAATAGCAAATAAAACATATATAGATAAAACTTTTAAATAGATTAACCAAAAGTTCTCAATATAATAAATACGTGAAGAAATCAAAAAATATTTCAAACTTCTAATTCTAAAGGTAAATCCAAGCCGCACCTTCAAAATTGTAAGGAATTCGACAACACTCATAAGCTCCTGCCTCCTGATATGATTAGAATTTGTTTGACGTCTTCTTCTATGAAAGAAGCGCAAAAATATATCAAACATATAAAAACAGATATGCAATGTCACATTGAAAAGAAAAGAACCTTATGGATACGATAATTAAGTATTGTTATTGCACAAATAAAGAATAGATGATTGACGAAGAAGTTTACCTCTCGGAATATGTCATTTGTTGATGCGGTTATCCCTTCATAATAACTTTTATAAGGGCTCTATATTTTTTTTCCTTTCATATTTGCAGTTTTTCAAGCAGCCAAAGACATATTAAATTGTAAATACAACTTTCGAACAAAGAAGCTTTCAACACAATCGCACTCATAATAATATATATTTTTGATCTCATAGCCAAGATTGTTAATTGATATTGATACATACCACTTAAAAAAGAATTAAAAATGTCTATAAGGAAAAGGTTTATGTCATTATATGGAAACCCAACTTCACAAACGGATATGAAGGTGTTGACTTCGCCTTACAGCGCTAGGTTTGTGTTTTTTATTTATTAAATATTTATTTAAATATTAACTTTTAATTTTTTACCCATATATTTATTTCAACATGTATATTTAGGACAAAGACTTCTATTCACTTTCAAGAAGAAACAAAACTATTTAAGGTAGTATTTTATTTTTACTTAAAAAGACTCCTATTCACTTTCAAAAAGGAGAAAAATTATTTATGGTAGTGTTTTATTTTTACTTAAAAGAAAAAAAAAATACATAATTAAATAATAATTTGACTAAAATAGTAAATGATAATTTTGTCTATTGTAAAGTCTTTTAATAAAGGGCAAAAAGTTTAAATCACATTATAAGGTCCTTCACACTTTTAATATAACTAGTTTAGTGTACGTGCGTTGCAAGTATGTATAACGTCAAATAAAATATTAAAAAATTGTTAAAATAATAATAAATATTAAAATAAATACTTAAACCAACAATAGTTAACAATTAATTTAGTTAGATATAAGGAAGTTCTATTACGAATGGTTAAAAAAACTCATGACCTATGTTGGGTCAAGTATGACATCTCCCAAAACATGTTAGGTTTTAAAACCCTTCCCCCATTAATACAAAACTTAACAAAAAAATTCACAAACATAGGAATTCAATTGACATTAGAAAACTCTTTTCATTAATACAAAACTTTCCATAAACTTAGGAATTCAATATAATTATTGAAGGAAAATAGTGAAAGACAATTTTTATCTAAAGAAGATACTTTTAATGAAGGGTAAAAAGTTCAAATCACATTAACTAATAATAAAAAAGTATATAAAAAAATAAATTATTATATATACATTATATAATAAAAATAATATTTTACCTTATTTAAATCATTCAACAAAAAGGAAAACCACCTAACACCCCTAAATAAGTCTAAATATTAGGAGTTTACCTATTACAAATAAATAAAAATTTAGTATTTATAATTTTAATGAATTTCAAAGTCCTAAATATTTGAATAATAATTAAATAATAATTATTAGAGAAAAATACTAAATTACAGCTTTGCCTATTATAGAATCTTTTAATAAAGGATAAAAAGTTCAATTCACGTTTCTAAGAACCTTCGTGCTTTTAATGTTACGTACCTCACATGTTATACCCTGTACATGAGAAGAGAAGATTAAAAAAATAAAACATTAACTTAAATAGACACAACTAATAGTTTAAATATGATACCTATATATATATATATATTATATATACTATATATATATATATATATATATATATATATTATATATTATATATATATATTATATTGTAACCAAAAAAAGTGTTGATTTCATGCCAAAATCCATTGTAGACTTCAAAAAATTAAATATCAGCTCATAGAAATATAAAAGTTGATCCAATACAAAACTCACAGGAGATCATAAATATATACCGAAGCTACAATCCCATGTAACGAAATCATAGATATTTGAATCCGTTTGTTATTAGAATAATACTTTTCACCTTTTTTCTGAATTTTTGTTGTTCCATCTCATAACCATGTGCTAACAATATGTACTATCTTTTTATCCGTATAGAAAAGATAGAAGATGATAATATTAGCATGAACACAAATACTTATTTAATGAATCTAACAAAATTATTAACATAAAATGGCTTGTAAATGTCACGATCCGAAATCGGGCCATGATGGCGCCTACATAACCCCCCGGTAGGCAAGCCAAACTGTCACGACCTGATTTCTAGGCCATGATGGCACCTACAACCCCCCCAGTAGGCGAATCAATTCCCGTAGCCCGGAACGGTCAGTAAAGGGCTACTATCTAACAATCTAAGTGGAAGAATAGTTAAATAAGCGAAAGAAGGGAACAAGATGAAGAAAATAGATAACGGGAATACATACATACATATGCGGAAGCTAAACCAAATCCAAAAACAGGTATCATAGTATACAACCAGAACTACAAATAAGGAGTATGAAGCATCCAAAATAATATATACACACATGTCTCCGAGTAGTAATAGAGTACATAAAGAAAAAGATAAACTAAAAGCTAAGATCCGGTCGCCAAGAGCACACCCTCAGTCTGAAAAGTCCAAAATCTCCACACAGTAATCACAGCGATCTAGCAGCGATGTCCCACACTAGGATCTGCACCAGAAGATGCAGAGTGTAGTATGAGCACCAATTGCAACACAATCGGTACTGAGTAGGTATCATAGGCCGACTGGGCACATATAAGATAAAAGAGCAGTAATGAACAAAATAGAAAATAGATAGTCACAGAAGGCAACGGATAAGTACACGGAACTAGCCTAGAGGGAAGACAGCAGAACGCAACATACAAGGCTAGCAAGTAGAATATATACACACAGCAGGCACAGGTGAAAGTAAGAAATGGCGCACCTGGGATCCTCGCAATAACAATTTGTAGTAAGTTTAGAAGTGGACGGTATACCGGTAACCTCAAGTACAAGGAAAAGGAGGAGAAGAATAAAGATAGGCATGCTCGGAAAAAAGGAACAAATAACCAACTTAATCATACCAAACTCAAGCCAGGAACCAACAACCTCTCAATATCAAATCTCATATATATGACCATAACAGGGTATAGTATTGCGATAAAGTAACAAGCGTCTGCCTACAGTCCCCGAGCCGCCCATACAACCGAGGAACGCAATCAAGTGAAAACAAACCCTCCGGTCGCCCATACAACCAAAGCGTACACCAAACAAACAGCAAGCAAGGGTGGAACCTCACATAAATGAATGATATGATATGATAAACTAAGTGTAACCACAGTGTCATTACCCCCTCCGGTTCCCCAAAGGTCCAATAAAGGCAGGATCCATGGAAGGACTTCTCCCGAGTACATCTACTCTGCTATACACCCCTACCCCCGGTCACCCTTTTGCCCGTAGCACTTGATCTGGAATGGCAGGGTCCATGGAGGTCTACTCGTAGACCACATACTACACTCTAACCTCAAAATATCAGTTCGGAGTGCCACCGGATCCAACTAGTACTCAAATGCTCAAAATGCATGCCTAAATTCTATCCAGATCTAAATCAATAAAATAACTTTCATAAACCCCCTTCAAGGGTGTCCGGGCGTATCCGGGTCTAAAATACTAGTAAATCAAGTTCGCTGCCTGGCTTTACCGAGGCTATTATCATTTCTCATCCATAACAGGGTAAATCTAACACCTCGGTCCAATCGGGTCTAACATATAATAGGAAAATGTAACAAATCTTTCTTTTAATCCTTCTTACCCCAAGAAGATCCATTAAGATGATACCAAACCGTTCATAATCAATTTTACCGAAAATAGGCTCCATGGGCCATGCAAGGTTTAGAAAATCATCAATAGAGGGCCCGAAGCCAAAACCGTAGTAAAATCATGAAGAAAATCCTTTTATATGCATGATGATGGTATGCTCGATCACAATCAGTAGCCCAACGGCTCACAATCAACCTATCGGCCCTACACAGGCTCCAATTGTTCTACATCACAGATAGCCAGCTCTATAATATTAATAACGATGTCCAAAACTCACGGACATTCTCAATATCCCACCATCTAGGTTCCAGAGTCTATATAAGGCCACACAGGACCGCAAGGGTAAGTAGAGCGTATAAAAAAAATACTACAAACATCGGGGGAAGGAAAGTAACCGAACATGAATAAGAAGTCAAGGTCTGTGGTACCAACCTAGTAAACCCAACCCAAGGATGCCCATTAATATAATTTTATCCTATATATGCAAAGTCTAAAGGGTTTAAACCGTAACCTACCTGTCGTTCGACGACAAGCTGCTGGGACAACGATATCCAAGCCTGAATTGATCTGAGAAATCCCAAACGATAATCAAACTATCAAAAACATGAATAAAACATTAAAACGAGTCTAACGATACCCATATCGCTATAATAATAGCCGGTTTAAAATATGGGTCAAAAGCGGGCCCGTGGGGCCTACAACTCCAAACCAAAAACGGAAAGAAGCACGATGACCACAATGATGCCAAGAGGATATGCTCCAAAATTGAGCACAATTGGCCAAGAGGAGGGCGTCAAAACAGCCGGCTCAAAAGAAGGCTTAAAGTTGGAATTTAAGAACAAAAATCAAAAATTAGGCAAGGATTACTTACCATAAAGAGAGAAATTATGCCAAGACAGTGAATTCCTCGAACCCACGAACATGCAAGAGCAAGAAGACAGCCTCTACAACAACTTCCAAGCTTTTGGAAATGAGCAACAATGGAGGATTTTAGAAAAGAACAAGAGAAAGCAAATTGGGGAAGAAGACTTACCAAGAATCGAAGGATCACGAATTATCGAACTATTGATTTCCCCAAGGATAGGACTGATATGGAGCAATTTCGTAGAGAGTATATGTATTTTAGAGTTGGAAAAGTTGAGATAAAAGGCTGGAAAAATGAAAACTCAGAAATATATAGCTGCTGGAAAATGGTCAGCGCCAACGACGCCATCACAGCGCAATCGCATTGGCTAGTCGAAACGCGCTTGAGTGCGATCGTGCTAGGCCAGCACCGATGGCGCTGAAGGCCTAGTCTGCAATGTTTTTCTTCAACTTTTTAAAACTCCACAGGGCTTTTCGGGCATTATCGGAAACCGATATTCAAAAATCAATAATGTTAATAGAGTGGAAACGACATTTCAGACTCAACGGAATCGACAAAACTTCCATACGAGGTTATTTCGGAGAAATGTTGACCCAAGTCAACACTAACTAATAAGAACCCAAAGGCTCAAAATGAGCCCGGATCACTCAGAACCCGAACCAACCACCTATCTAACCCAAACTTAACATTTCAGAGCTGATGGAATCATCGGATTTCGAATCTGACGCTACGATCATCGAAAGCTACCCAAAGTTACACTTTCAACTCCAAATGGCCTGAAAACAGAGAAAGCAACACAACACTCACACCGGAAGTTCTCAGGCCTCAACTAAAGGTCCAACTAGACCAAACACAACCTTCAGAGCTGACGGAACTATCAGAATTCAATTCCGAGCACGTTAGCTAAGGATGTTGACTGAAGTCAACGGTATTCTAAGTTAAGGCTCTACAGTAGGAAAATAGCCAAAACAACCAGACGAACGACCAGGGCACCATACTACCGGTCCCAGCAACCCATAAATGACTTGGGGTCTCTACATGAAAGCTCTAACAGTACAATAAATGCGTAAATGCAAAGATGAACGGAAGGGTCATCACAACATCCACTACTAAAAAGACTTTCATCCTTGAAAGTCAAGAAGAAGAGAGTGCTTGAAGGCTCGAACAACTGCGGATACTGAGCACGCAACTCAACCTCAGTATCCCAAGTAGCCTCCTCGACCGGACGATGTCTCCACTGAACCTTCACAACTGGAATCTCTCTAGATCTCAATCTTCTGATATCTCTGGCCAGAATAACTATCGACTCCTTAACGAAAGATAAACTCTCATCTAACTAAATCAAATCCCAATGCAACACATGAGACTCATCTGGAACATACCGATGTAACATCGAGACATGGAAAACTGGGTGAACAGCTGAAAATATCGGAGGCAGAGCTAACATGTAGGCAACACTTCCAACCCTCTGCAGAATCTCAAATGGCCCAATGAACCTGGGGCTAAGCTTGCCCCGCCGACCAAATCTCATCACGCCATTCAAGGGCGATACTCGAAGGAAAACCAAGTCACCAACACTGAACTCTAAGGCACGAAGCCTATGATCAGCGTATCTCTTCTGCCTACTCTAGGCCGCTCTAAGTCTATCCTGAATCAAATGGACTCAGTCCAAGGATGCGGTCTGGACTCTAAACCATCAAACCAACCAATCAGTGATCTGCAATGCCTACCATACAAGGCCTCAAAAGGTGCCACGCCAATGCTCAAATGAAAACTATCATTAAAAGCAAACTCGATCAATGGCAAAAACTGATCCCATGAACCTCCAAAGTCAAGTACACAATCCCAAAGCATGTCCTCCAGAACTTGAATAGTCCTCTTGGACTGGCCATCCATATGAGGGTGGAAAGCAGTACTAAGCTGAACCTCTATACCCAAATCTCGTTGAATAGCCCTCTAGAACTGAGATGTGAACTGAGTATCGCGGTCTGAAATGATAGAAGTTGGGACCCCGTGCAACTGAACAACCTCACGAATATAGATCTCAGCTAACCTATCGGTGTTGTACGAAGTCTGAACTGGCAAGAAGTGGGTTGACTTAGTTAGATTATTAACAATCACCCAAATGAAATCAAAACCTTGAGAAGTACGAGGCAAACAAAAAATGAAGTCCATAGTAATACCTTCCCACTTCCACTCGGGAATGGGAAGTCGCTGCATCAAACCACCCAATCTCATGTGCTTGAACTTCACCTACTGACAGTTCAAGCATCGAGATACAAACTCCGCTATATCCTGCTTCATACCGCTCCACCAGTAAAGCTGTCTCAAATCTCTATACATCTTCGCTGCACTAGGATGAATGGAGTATCTAGTACAATGCGCCTCATGAAGTATCAACTGAATCAAAACTCCAACCCTCGAAACACAAAGACGACTGTCAAACCTCAGAATACCATCAAAACCCAAAGTAGCCCGGCTGGCCTCACCCCAAACTACCTGATCACGAAGGTCACAAAAACTCTGATCCTCAAACTGTCGTCTCTGAATCTGATCAACTAGCGCAGAACGAACCTTAACACTGGCAAGAACTCAACTGGGATCTTATAAATCAAGCCTAACTAAGAGGTTAGCCAAGGACTGGATGTCCAAGGCCAACGGTCGCTCAAAAACTGCAACTGAAACTAGGCTTCCCATATTCACTGCCTTCTGACTCAAGGCATCTGCTACCACATTTGCCTTGCCTGGATGGTATAAAATGGTGAAGTCAAAGTCCTTTAGTAACTCTATCCATCTCCTCTGCCTAGAGTTTAGATATCGCTGACTCGTAATGTATAGAAGACTATGGTGATCGGTAAATTTCTCACAATGAACTCCATATAAGTAGTGCCTCCAGATCTTGAGCGCGAAGACTACCATCGCCAACTCTAAGTCATGAGTGGGATAGTTGCGCTCGTGAACCTTTAGCTGCCTCGATGCATATGCTATCACTTGACCCTGCTGCATCAATACACAACTAAGACCAACCCTAAAAGCATCACAATACACGGCAAAACTCTGACCCTCGACCGACTAAGTCAAAACTGGAGCTGAAGTCAATAAGGCCTTAAGCCTCTGAAAGCTATCTCTGCACTGACTCGACCACTGAAATGGAACATCCTTCCTAGTCAGCATAGTCAAGGGTGCTGCTATGGAAGAAAATCCTTGAATGAACTGTCTGTAGTAACCCGCTAACCCAATAAAGCTACGTACCTCGGTGGCAGTAGTAGGTCTAGGCCAATCATGAACCGCATAAATCTTACCTGGATCAACTCTAATCCCATCCCTAGACACCACGTGTCCTAGGAATGCAACTGACTCAATTCAAAACTCACACTTTGAGAACTTGGCATAAAGCCACTGATATCTCAAAGTCTGAAGTACAGTCCTTAAGTGCTACTCATGCTCATCTCTACTCCTCGAGTATATCCGAATGTCATCAATAAAGACTATCACGAACACATCCAAGTACGGGCTAAGCACCTTGTGCATCAAGTCCATGAAAGTTGCGGGGGCATTAGTCAACCCAAAAGACATCACCAGGAACTCCTAATGGCCATAACGTATCCTGAATGCTGTCTTAGGGATGTCCTCCACCCTAATCCTCAACTGATGGTAGCTGGACCTCAAATCAATCTTCGAAAATACGACTGAACCTCTGATCAAATAAGTCATCAATCCTCGGCATCGAATACTTATTCTTCACTGTCACCTTATGCAGCTGTCGATAATTAATACATATCCGCATCGACCTATCATTCTTCTTCACAAAGGGAACAGAAGCACCTCAAGGAGACACACTCGATCTAATAAATCCCTTAGCTAACAAATCTTGGAGCTTCTCCTTAAGCTCTCTCAACTCAGCAGGAGCCATACGGTAAGGAGGAATAGAAATAGGCCTGGTGCCCGTCTCTAACTCAATGGCAAAATCAACATCTCTCTCAGTTGGAAGGCCTGGCAGGTTGGTAGGAAACACATCTAGGAAGTTTCTAACCATAGGAATAGACTCAGGAGACGAAGGGTCAGCACTAGCATGTCGGACATATGCTAGATACGCTAAACACCCACGAAAAATCAACTTCCTAGCTCAAAGACAAGCGATGATACCAAATGGTGCATGGCTAACAGAACCCTGCCACACAATCAGGGATACACCGAGCACAGTGATGGTAACGATCATGGCATAACAATCCAAAATCACACGGTGAGGGGATAACCAGTTCATACCCAGTATCACATCAAAATTTAACATATCAAGAATCATCAAATCACCCCAAGTCTCTAAATAACCAACAGATATCATGCAAGATCTAACGATCTGATCCACTACTAAAGAATCTCCTACTGGGGTCAAAATAGAAACAGGAATAGATAATGGCTCACTAGCCAACCCCAAACAAGGCACGAAGTAGGCAGATACATATGAACAAGTAGATCTAGGATCAAACAAAGACATAGCAGAATGGTGGAACACAGAAAACGTACCTGTAATCACAGCATCTGAGGCCTTTGCCTCTGGTCTCCTAGGGACCGTATAGAACTAACAATGACCTCCACCTGCCCGACCGCCATCCTTACCACCTACTCTGCCATGAGGGGCACCACCCCTAGCCTGACACCATTCCCTCTAGCTGGAGGTTGAACTGCTCACAAAGGCTTGGCCGGCTGAGCGGCTGACTGAACTGTACCCCGTTGCGGGCAATCTCTCATATAGTGACTAATAATACCACACTCATAACAACTCACTGATGGCTTGTACTGTCTAGATGGACCAGCAGAACCTAAATGTCCACCACGACCAGATGCCCCAGAAACTGCACCCCTCAAAGACTGACTGCTCGAACTGAGAACTATCAGAAGGCTGGAGTAAAGACTGAACTAGTCTACTAGTCTGGCCCTGATGATGCTGTGGCTGATAACCCCGGCCTTACTGGCCTGAACTTTTACCACTCTATCTGGAACCATTGTAGACACCCTGATAATGAGGCCTCTTATCTATAGACCCTTGATCATATCAGTGCAAGTCCTCCACAGTACGAACATAGTCTGCAATAGCCTGAAAAGATCGACTACTAAAAACCAATATCTCAGCTAACTGCCTAAGCTCTGTCCGCAAATCCCAAACAAAGTTGTGAATCTTGTTCGGCTCAGTAGGAATGATCATAGACCCAAATGGAGCAAGTTGATGGAAATGGGTCTCATACTCAGATACCAACATGGATCCCTGTATAAGCCTGGTAAACTGCTCCCGGCGATGCTCTCGATCACTCTGAGGTAGGAACTTGGCCATGAAGGCCTCATAAAACTCAGACCATGACAACAGAGGTGATGAAGATGGTCTACAAGTAACCTGAGCTCTCCACCATAACTTAGCTTGACCTTTCAGCTGATATGTAGTATATCCAACTCCGTGAGTCTCTAGCAATCCCAGATGGTGTAACATCTCCTTACAAGTAGTAATGAAGACATGTGCATCCTGTCCTGATGTACCAGCGAATCTCGGTGGTGCCAATCTCAGAAATCTACTCAAGGAATTCTGCTCCCCATCTGTCATAGTTGGGCAAAGAGCAAGAGGCTGTGCAATTGCTGGAACTGGAATAACCTCAGCACAGGGAGCCGTAGTAGCAGGCTGCACTCCTGAACTCTGAACACCCAGGGCTGCCCCCTGAGCAGATGTATATGCTACCTCAGAAGGTCTTTCCCTTATCATACCCAATAGCTGAAGTAGTAAACCCCGAATATCAGTAGACTGAGCTGGGGCTGAAGCTGGCACAGAAACTGATACTGGAGTTGGTGGTACCTGGGCTGTCATGGGGTCCTCATGCTGCTGCTCAGGGATGAACTCTGGCTCATAATCATACTCGAGCTCTACCTCAACTCTAGTAGCTCTAGCAGGTGTCGCTACTCTGGGACATCCTCAGCCCCTACCTCTACCCCTGCAACCACCCTAGCCCCTAGCTAGAGTCATAGGTGCAAGGGCAGGAGGCTCTCCTCCGCCAGAAGCCAAAGACCTCGTGCAAACCATCTGCAAAAGAGTGAACTAGAACAAGTGAGATTTCCAGAACGTTCAAGGATACTACACATGAGAGAGAAATAAGAAAAGTCTGTTTTTCCTAAGATGTCACCATAGCCTCCCAAAGATTGAGTACGGACGTCTTCACCCCGATCTGTAAGACTCTATTAGACATTGGCTCCTGTATCGATGACACCGGTGAACTTGGCTCTGATACCAAGCTTTCATGACTCAATTTCTCAGTCATGATGGCACCTATAACCCCTCTGTAGGTGAACTAATCCCCGTAGTACGGAATGGACAGTAATGGGCTACTATCTAACCATCTAAGCGGAAGAAAGGTTTAATAAGCAAAAGCAAGAGAACAAGATGAAGAAAATAGATAACGGGAATACATACATACATATGCGGAAGCTAAACCAGACCCAAAACCTGGTATCATAGTACAGAGCCAGAACTACAAATAAGGAGTACGAAGCATCCAAAATAATATATACACACATGTCTTCGAGTAGTAATAGAGTACATAAAGCAAAAGATAAACTAAAAGCTAAGCTCCAATCGCCAAGAGATCACACTCAGTCTGTATAGTCCAAAATCTCCACGCACGAGTCACAGAGATCTAGCAGCGATGTCCCACACTAGGATCTGCACCAAAAGATGCAAAGTATAGTATGAGAACCAATTGCATTGCAACCGGTACCTAGTAGGTATCATAGGCCGACTGGGCACATATAAGATAAAAGAGCAGTAATGAACAGAATAGAAAAAAGATAGTCACAGAAGGCAACGGATAAGTACACGGAACTATCCCAGAGGGAAGACAGCAGAACACAACATACAAGGCTATCAACTAGAATATATACACACAACAGGCACAGGTGAAAGTAAGAAATGGCGCACCTGGGATCCTCGCAATAATAGTATATAGTAAGTTAGAAGTGGACGGTATACCGATAACCTCAAGTACAAGGAAAAGGAGGAGAAGAATAAAGATAGGCATGCTCGGAAAACAGGAACATATAACCAACTTAATCATACCAAACTCAAGCCAGGAACCAATAACCTCTCAATATCCAATCTCAGATATATCACCATAATAGGGTATAGTATAGAGATAAAGTAACAAGTGTATACCTACAGTCCCCCGACCGCCCATACAACTGAGGAACGCAATAAAGTGAAAACAAACCCTTCGACCACCCATACAACCGGAGCGTACACTCAACAAATACCAAATAAGGGTGGAACCTTGCACAAATGAATGATATGATATGGTAAACTAAGTGTAACCACAGTGTCAGTATATTACCCCCTCTCGTGCCACAAAGGTCCAATAAAGGCGGGATCCATAGAAGGACTTCTCCCGAGGACATGTACTCCACCGTACTCCTCTACCCCCGATCACCCTTTTGCCCGTAGCACTTTCTCTGGAATGACAGGGTCCATGGAGGTCTACTCATAGATCACATACTACACTCTAACCTCAAAATATCAATCCGGAGTGCCACCAGATCCAACTAGTACTCAAATTCTCAAAATGCATGCCTAAATTCTATCCAGGTCTAAATCAATGAAATAAGTTTCATAAACCCCCTTCAAGGGTGCTCGGGCGTATCCAGGTCTAAAATAGTAGTAAATCAAGTCTGTTGCCCAGCTTTATCGAGGCTAATATCATTTCTCATCCATAACAGGGTAAATCTAGCACCTTGGTCCAACCGGGTCTAACATATAATAGGAAAATATAACAAATCTTTCTTTTAATCTTTCTTACCCCAAGAAGATCCATTAAGATGATACAAACCATCCATAATCATTTTAATTGAAAACAGGCCCCACAGGCCATGCAAGGTTTAGAAAATCATTAATAGAGGACCCGAAGCCAAAACAGTAGTAAAATCATGAAGAAAATCCTTTTATATGCATGATGATGGCATGCTCGATCACAATCAATAGCCCAATGGCTAACAATCAACCTATCGACCCTGCACATACTCCAATCATTCTACACCACAGATAGCTAGCTCTATAATATTAATAACGATGTTCGGGACTCACGAACATTCCCAATATCCCATTATCTATGTTCTAGAGTCTACATAAGGCCACACAGGACCACAAGGGTATGTAGAGCGTATAAAACAAATCTACAAACATCGGGGGAAGGAAAGTAACCGAACATGAATAATCAGTCAAGGTCTATGGTACCAACCTAGTAAACCCAATCCAAGGATGCCCACTAGTAAAATTTTATCCTATATATGCGAAGTCTAAAGGTTTAAACTGTAACCTACCTGTCGTCCGACGATAAGCTGCTGGGATAACGATATCCAAGACCAAATTGCTCAGAGAAATCCCGACCGATAATCAAACTATCAAAAACATTAATAGAATATTAAAATGAGTCTAACAATACCCATATCACTATAATAATAGCCGGGTCAAAATCCAGGTCAAAAGCGGGTCCGTGAGGCTCACAGCCCGAAACCAAAAATGGAAAGAAGCATGATGACGACAATGATGCTAAGAGGACATGCTCCAAAATTGAGCACAATTGGCCAAGAGGAGGGCGCCAAAACTGCCTGCTCAAGAGAAGGCTTAAAGTTGGAACTTAAGAACAAAAATCAAAAATTAGGCAAGGATTACTTACCACAAAGAGTTAAATTATGCCAAGACGGTGAATTCCTTGAAACCGCGAACATGCAAGAGCAAGAAGACAGCCTCTACAACAACTTCCAAGCTTTTGGAAATGACCAACAATGGACGATTTTAGAAAAGAATAAGAGAAAGTAAGTTGGGGAAGAAGACTTACCAAGAATCGAAGGATCATGAATTATCGATGAACAATTGATTTCCCCAAGGCTAGAACTTATATGGAGCAATTTGGTAGAGAGTATATGTGTTTTAGAGTTGGAAAAGTTGAGATAAAAGGCTGAAAAATGAAAACTCAGAAATATATAGCTGAAGAAAAATTGCCAGCGCCAACGACGCCATCACAGCGCAATCGCGCTGGCCAGCCGAAAAGCACTTGAGCGCAATCGCGCTAGGCCAGCGCCGATGGTTCGAAAGGCATCGTCTGTAATATTTTTCATCAACTTTTTAAAACTCCACGGGGCTTTTCGGGCACAATCGGAAACCGATATTCAAAAAACAATAATGCTAATAGAGTAGAAACGACATTCTGGACTCAATGGAATCGACAAAACTTCCATAGGAGGTCGTTTCAGAGAAATGTTGACCCAAGTCAACACTAACTAATAAGAACCAAAGGCTCGAAATGAGCCTGGCTCACCCGGAACCCAAACCAACAACCTACCAAACCCAAACTCAACATTCCAAAGCTGATGGAATCGTCAGATTTCGAATTTGATGCTCCGATTATCGCAAGCTACCCAAAGTTACACTTTCAACTTCAAATGGCTTGAAAACAGAGAAAGCAACACAACACCCACATTGGAAGTTCTCATGCCTCAACTAAAGGTCCAACTAGACCAAACACAATGCTCCGGAGCTAAAGAAACTGTCAGAATTTAATTCTGAGCATGTTAGCTAAGGATGTTGACTAAAGTCAATGATATTCTAAGTTAAGGCTCTACAATAGGCAAACAGCCAAAACAACCAAACGAATGACCAGGGCACCAAACTACCAGTCCCAGCAAGCCATAAATGACTTGGGGTGGCTACAGGAAAGCTCTAACAGTATAATTAATGTGTATACGCGAATATAACCAGAAGGGTCATCACACAAACCCAACGATACGAAAGAAAATAGAGCAGTTAAAGTAAGGAAAAGCGGAAGACATAAATTAAAAGACAGGGCCAATAGCATATATATACCATCGTACAAAATATACATAAGAAGGCCCTAAAGTGACCAACGAGACAAAATAGACTCAAGAACCAACCCGGACCTGGTGTCACTAGTACCAGAGCGACTAAAGTAAGGAGTAGCTATACAACAGACTTTGTCTACCCAAAATACAAGATATAGATAGAATATACAAGATGGAAAGCATGTAAAGTCTCCAAAAGCATCGGGAGCTCACCGCAATCCGAACTGCAATAGGCCTCAAACGACAGGAAGGTCAGTGAGGGTGGATCATACTAGGTGTTGCATAAAAAAAAATACAGAATGTAGTATGAGTACCAAGACAACGGGTACTCAGTAGGCATCATAGGCCGATCGAGCGCAGAAAGATAATATATATATCATTAGATATAGGAAAGCAGTTAAAATATAGGGATCCACCTAAATCTCGTTATAAAGCCAAAAATCAAAACAACCAAAACAATAAAAAGGGGTAAAGTAACAACAAGATCAACCCAAACCAACCAACAATCCAAACACACCCAGGCCAATGGAATGTGATGTATCAATGATGTAATGTATGAATGTGTACGAGTCAAACTCAGAATCTAGTACATGGGGGCCCAGGATGGAACATCGGGCTTATCAATAGATGCATAAAAGTAAAACCTGAGATAACACATCGAGCACTCAAAATTTAACCTCGGACTCATCAACGTATGTATAAAAAGTAAAACTCGAGATAACACATCAGGCGCCTAGAATTTAACCTCGGACTCATCAACGTATGCATAAAAAGTAAAAATAGAGATAACACAACGCGTGCCCAAAATTTAACCTTGGACTCATCAACATATGCATAAAAGTAAAACCCAAGATAACACATCGAGCGCCCAAAATTTAACCTCGGACTCGTCGATGTATGCATAAAAAGTAAAACCTGAGATAACACATCGAGCACTCAAATCTAACCTCGGACTCATCAATGTATGCATAAAAAGTAGAATTTTTCCATTTTCCTCCCAAAACTCTGTAACAATTCCAAGCGATCCTTTTAAAAGCCCAAAGATCATGAAAAATTAATAATTGTCAAGTGCAGGACCAAAAAGCCTTAAAATCACACTTTTTCGTACCGATAAGCATGACAATGCAATATGAGCATATAAATTTCCATATTCAGAGAAAATGCACCCAAATAGGAAAAACAAGGCAAAACACCCTCTAAACCAAGAGAACTGACCTGGAACTCTGTTCAAATTTAAGCTATGGCCTCGGGCCCATAGTTACACATGATGATAGAATAAAGTGAGACGATACCAAAAATAAAGTGAAAAGCACCGAGAAGCTCTACTCTACCTCTAAAGCCTCCTAACAACATACTACGGATTCTATACTAGCCATAAAGATACTACAAGCTCCTAGACTAAGGATAAGCATGAAAATTCTATACTCTAAACCAAAATGGTCAATTGAAAGTGATAAACAGGATTCAAGCCTAAATCTATCTAGTATCCTACCTAACGTTCCAGTATCATACAAATATATAAAATCTAACTAAACTCGATCTAGAAGGTAAACCGTAACCTACCTCGGGGCTGAACCGCAAACACGAACCATCACTCGTATACCTTCCCCTTTCGAATAGCCTCGAAAAGCTCTCACGCTATCAAGAACATAATCTAGGTGTCAAGACAAGAAGAACGACACCCATATCGCTATACAGAAAATTGAGCCAAAAATCGGGTCAAAAAATGACCCTCGAGGCTCGCATAGTTAAACAGGAAATAAAATTAATAATTATGTCTACGGTGAATTTAGGAACCCATGCTCAAAATTTGAGCACAAACATAGTTCATTTCGGGGCTCAAAATAGCCCCGAAGCACTACTAATTCATGAGAACAAAAGTGGAGAATTGCGATTTTCAAGGGCAGAAACGTACCAATTTGGAAGCAAGAATCGACCACGGACCGGAACTACAGCTACCATGGACAAACAAGCTCATCAATGCAGTTTTAACCCAAGAAAAATCAAGCTTGTACGAGCTTCAACAATGGAGGTTTTCAAGCTAAAAGAGAAGAAAAGGCTTGAAGAAGAAGAGGCTTACCAGCGATAAAGGAGCGAGATTAACGATAATTTGGAGAATTCCCACGAGCCCACACTGTTCTTGAGTAATTAGAGTTGAGAAAAATGAAGTTGGAGTTGAAAAAAGTGAAAGAAATAAGCTGTAAATCGTGAAAAAATAGAATTTAAAGGGGTTGGCCGCAGGCCGACGCCATGGGCCTGGCCTGCAACAAAAACCAGCAGTTTTCCAAACTTCTCCGGGGTATTTTGGGCACGATTGGAACCCGATTCTCACAAAACAATAGATCTATTTGAGTGGAAACGACATTCCAGACTCAATGGAATCAAAGAATTTACCAACAGAGGTCGTTTTAAGAAAAAGTGGGCCCCACGCCCAAAACTAACTCAAAACTTAATACCCCATAATAAGTCTGAAAGCCTAGAGACCCGAACCAAAGGTTCCCCTAGCTCAAAGTCAACATTCCAGAGCTAATAGCATGGGTGGAATTTTCATCCGAGGCTGTCTTCTCCAAATGTTGACAAAAGTCAACCCTACCAGCCAAACTGGCTTGAAAACACAGAAAGTAACACAAAACCAAACCGAAGGCACTCAGACCCAGACCAATGGCCCTACTAGACCAAAATCCCCATTCTGGAGCCAATGGAACTGTCAAAATTTGATTTAGAGCACGTTTACCAAGAAAGTTGATCAAAGTCAAAGATTTTCTAAGTTCAAGTTCTAAAATAGGAAAGTGGTCATATCGACCTAACGAACGGCCCGGGCACTGATCCGTTAGTCCCGACAAGTCATAAATAATCTGTAGCCGCTGTGGAAAAGCTTGAAACATGGAAAAAGCATGAAAAATAGGAAAATGACTGGGAGGGTCATTACAACATCCACTACTAAAAGAACTTCCGTCCGCGAAAGTTAAAGAAGAGAAAACACCAGAAGACTCAAACAAAGATGGATACTAAGCCTGCACCACTCACTCAGAAACCCAGGTAGCCTCCTTGATTGGACGGTACCCCACGGAGCTAAACCAAAGGAAAACAACCTACCCCCAACACCTCACCAGCCAAACTAGACCCTAACCTTTAACTCTAAATCCTCTAAAGATCTCCCAACCAAACTGACCCTCAAGAATCTCAATCGGAAGCACCGACACAACACTGAACCCAGAGAACCAAGGCGATCAACACACATGATCAAAATCCTTAACATCACTACCAAGTTTACCCAGAAAAGTCAGCAGCCTAAAACTCCAACTCATGAACCCGCTGATCCGCAAAACCTCTTATTCTGATCTGAATCCTTTTGCACCATAACTATGAAGCTGCACATAAGCCGCACACTCGAGCCATACTCAAAGTATAAATGGACACGCCGGAGATCCCTAGTTCCCGCTTGCACTCCACCACGAAAGAAGTCACCTTTTTTTTACTCTGATTTAATCCAAACTAAGTTATGGCTTACTATCTTTTGACCTCCAACTATCACGACCCAACTAGTGATGCCCTCGGAACTGGGCTAGTAGACCTGATCTCTGAACTCTGCCTCTACCAGGATATCTCTCAACCATGTCATATCCCAAAGTCTAGCCTTGGCCTCATAGGCAGCATTCAAAACATGAGGCACTCCTAGCACCTCATTGAGTGTACGGGCCCCAACGGATGGTAGGAAGGATAGCATAGAACTCCTACACCCAGCCTGTTCATACAGGAGAGGGAGCCACTGGCAATGAATCCCAGTTGATCTCTCAAACTCTGTGATGGAAGACGGTTGCCTTTTCGTCCACACCTATCAGCTTGCACCCCCTCTCATAGCAAAATCCCAGTCTTCGATAATCCATGAACCTCTCTTGACTAGCTTTGTCGAGGAAACACTCATAAGGATACTCAGGCAATTGTCCTTCAGCCATTGGGTGTGATAGCCTACAATGTAACAAGAAGGCGGGATTAGAACTCGATAAGGCATAAGGTATTAAGGAAAATGGGAAAACTTTTCTAAGTGTCAGCTTGGGGAGCTACTGGTTCACGACCTTCCGCTATAGAAGATGATCTTCTGCCATAGAGGACCACCATAGCAGAAAATATCCATTGTAGCCGAACCGCAACAGTGGAGCCCAATCGCTATAATGGTATTCATCGCCCCAGAAGCTTCAAGGGGTGCAACAATGTCACCCCTTGACCCAAAATATTTTTTTTAACAATCCAAGTTTAGATCAATGCTTCTAAGGTATCCTATTAAAGTTTTCTACAAAAAATTGGGCATTATAACTCCTAATTTCCATCCAAATCATGATTTTTATTCAAGAACAAACCTTCACCTCCCGCACCATTTTTGGGCCATTTTTGGTTAAAAGCTGTATAATCCTTATGCCCAGAATGCCTTGGAGGCATTATAAACGTAAGGGAAGCACTCATGCTTTGGGAAATCACAAATAAACCAATTCTAGTTCAAGTTCAAAAACTAACTACAATGTATACCCCAAGTCCTTATTTTCTACCACAATTCTTACTATAATCGTGCAGGGAAGTAAAGTACCAAGTGAGGATGATTGTTACCTAGAAATTCTGATGTCAGAAGCATAGTGATAAGGAGGGAAAAGGGAGAGTTTGGGTTGAAAATAGGAGAGAATAGGGAGAAAACCCGTTTCTCCCCTACTTCAATCTGTTACCAACCGCTATAGAGGTCGGTACTCCACTATAGCGGAACCGCCATAGCGGTATAATATCTGCTATAGTGGACGACAGTCAGTTTTTTGGAAAGGAAAGGTTCTCTCGAGTCTTTTCAAATTCCTCCACTCTGACGTGATACAAGGCCCTAGATTTCTTGGGTACTCGGAATGAGGGACCCGTGAAATATTCCTTGGGTAGTTCGTAAATTCCTCGTCAGAGCGGGATAATATTAATGTTTCCTTTTTGTCGATATGACTAATTAGGGGGAAGTTCAGTAACTTGTGTAGTTTCATAATTACGAGGTCACCTGGGACAGTGAGGGTCTCGGGCTAATTCTTTTCATCTTTTGATATTCAGGATAATTCGGGGAAGAACGATGGATAAATTGGTATCTATTGTAATGACCGGATTCATCGTTATTTTAGGAATCACGAAGTTGAAAATTTTGAGAATTAATTAAAATTACAGTTATATTAAGTGGGGTGACGTGATGGAAAATTTTAGATTTTTAGAAATTGTCTGTGCTGACGTCATTCTGCTATAGCGGTATCGCCATAGCGAAAGGTCAACTGCTATAGCGGAGGGACGGGAGGCAGTAGCCTTAAGATGGGTTTTAATAAAAGAATTCTCCTTCTCAGTTGAAAACCATACAAATGTTTCTCCAAAAACCTTCCTAGGCTGCTCCAAGGCTTGGGAGCTATGAGGAGGAAGGGTTCCAGCTAAAAAGACGCGAAACTATAGATTTAGGCCTGCAAAATTGCCAGGGAACGCCTTTACGGAGCCAGAAAGGGCATGGAACAACTGCTTGGCATCCAGGTAGGCTAGGTTTTCTTCACAGAGTAGATTTGATCGCTTGTATTTCCTATTTATTGTGTAGAATTAAAGGGAGAAACCATGCTTAGGCCTTCGGGCACGAAGTCTGGAGGAAGATTGTTGAGTTGTTTGGTTGAACTGGAAATAGTAGATTTGTGATAATGCATTGTGACATTCTAGGTGTATACTTATTTTGGTATAGTTTTGCTAATGAAATGCAGTGACTAGAATGTCAGGAAGGTTTAGGGAACCGGGAAGGTGTAATAATTAACTACATGCAAGGAATGGAATTTCTGGGAAATGAATTGGTAGAATTATAATATCATAATGGCTGTGTTTCCAAGGCTATGGGAGCTTTTCCCATGTTGTATCTCGGTCCTAGGAGAAGGATCAGGAATAACGGTATCTAATGGCATGTTTAAAGGGGTGATTCAGGGTTAGTCTTCAGATAGTATTTAACGGTTCATTGTGTACTCGGAATAGGGTAGGTGATGGTTATTGATTCCTGTAATGTATGTTTGTGTACTTTTGTTTAAGTATTGGTACAAGTTGCATTGCTTAGGGAATAGTTTAGGAATGTCCAAAGGTCCTGTTATCAGTCTTGTGAAATGAACTAGGTGTTATTGCTTGTTGGTTTACAAGTGTTGATTATTCATTGTTTGTGACTCTGGGCTTGTGTGATATTCGGTTGGCTCGGGTACCATGCCTGGTATGGGTATACTAACGGTTGGGTGGGGTACCATGCCTGGTATAGTAATACTAATGGTTGGCTTGGGTATCACACCTGGTATGAGATACTAACTGGTTGGCTCGGGTACCATGCCTGGTACGGGTTTATTTATTTGCATTGCGCATTTGATTTTGGTTCTATGAGTGGACTAGGTTGTGTTTATGATTTATGATATTACTTATTGGTCTATGAGTTTAGTCGTGGTGTAGACCGGGTTTGTCATGCTAACACTTAGATGTTGTTAGGGGGATCCCGGGGTGGGTCCAGACTATGTTAAAAGGGAGGTTAATTATACATATATTGTCGTCATTTAGTGTGTCAATGGCGATCAGGGATTACTTGTGGTTAATAAGCTAAGGGTCGGTCTTGGTGTAGACTAGGGTAGCCTATTGATCATTTAGGTATGGTTAGGGGATCCTTGGAGGGTCCGGGTAATGTGATTAAAAAGGGTTTAGATGTAACTCTATGGTTGTCATGAAATGTGTCAATGGTGGCTAGGTGGATTTGGTATGGTTGATAAATTGGGAGGAAGACTGAGAGTCTGGGGTTGTATTTGCTGGTGGTTATAAACAGGTTGGAAGGTTATTCTAGAGGTCCATAAGGAGTCCGTACACTGGTAAGTAATGCTACGGGTATAAGTGGTTTGGTTGGGCAGTTAGTCGGGTTAAGCCTGAGTGTCTAGTCAAGGCAGTTAACTTGGGTAAGGGAAGGGTATTCCAGGCATGGACACAGATATTGGTTAAGGTTAGTGAGACTTGGGAAGTATAATGGTAACTGAGACTTGAGAAGTCCTAGACGTCAGGGATAAGACTAGGGTGGTGGAGTTGGAAGCAAAAGGTTAGGAAGGTTGGTTCCGAAGGTGGGGGGGGATTGATAAAGGCAATTGTGAAAGGGGTTGAAGTATTTAACTGATGTATTTTATCTTGATTTCTATATGATGGTAGGAGTGAATTCGGGTCAACCGATGATGTCTACCAGTACATGTGTTTGTACTGATTCTACTCTTGCTATACCTTTTTGGGTATAGTCTAGTTGCAGGGATGGTGATGTTTCACAGGTTCAGGATGGCGGTGATCTTCCAGCAGCTCCTACTTCTTTTCTATGGTGGGAGTTGTGTCCTCTTCAGTTATGTATAATCTTGTAGTAGCTCTTGTACTGGCTTAGACTAGGTTCTAGGGAGGGTTGTCTCGTATTGTAAATGATTTTTTGCAAGTTCTATAAGTCGTTTATTTTTTTCTGAAATTATTGTAAAGGAAGTTCCATGGATTCAAAAGGGTTTTATTTCATGATTTATGTTCTTTTCTGCTTTGCATGTTGGTTCGGGTGGTAAGGGTTCTCCTATCTAGATGGATTAGAGTAGGTTTCTGCATGGCCCGGTAGTTAGGTCGTGACACCAAGATACTAACCCGATGCACATCCTCGAAAACTATAGTAGTTTTACCCCAACTGACGACCAATCAAAGGACGACCACTTTTACTAACACCAGCCTAGCCACCTGAACTCATCTGGACCAACCGACTGAACTGATGATCTGAACTAGACTGAGGCTTGCACACCAGGGTTGCAAAAGGCATGTATGAAAACCCAGTGTTGATGGAGAACCTTCTGACTATAGAATGAACCCAACCTCATTGAACCGCGCCAAGTCTAAAACGACGAAAACCGAATGAACCAGGGCAACCTTTCCAAATGACCCAAACCAAAACCAAGACCCTGCAAGGAGTGTGGTAAGCCTACCACAAGGTCTGTAACCACCAAGTAAGCTCCAAACACTTGAACACTACATGAGTCCTAAAATCACCGTACCAGTCTCAACTTAGGAAGAAGTCAAACACGCTACGAATATCAAGTCAGAACACCTCGTAGGCAAGGAAAGGGTGCCTGAAGTCCAAGACCGCCATCTAGATATAAAAATTTGCATAACCCATCAATTCACTTTTTTGGCTCGAATCAACCGTTCTACTGCATCAGCACACTATACCACCGACTCTGAAGCCTGCAACATACCAAATTGCTAGTCCACACTGGCCGAGTTTAACGAACACTGGAACCCCACATAACAGACAAACGTTGAAGAACCAACAAACCAAGCTTTCAAACCCTCGAGATACAAAGGCGACCACCATCCTCAAAGTATCATTAGAACCCATAATAGCCTTGCTAGTCTCAACCCGCACAATCTAATCACACATAATACACTACCGCTGAATCTCGAACTTACGCTGCTGAATCTATCCAACCATAGTAGAAGGAACCTCGTACTATCTAGAACACCACTGAAAGATAGAATGTCCATCCTAACTTAAAGGTTAGCCAAGGACTAGGTGTCCAAGGACAACTTTCACTCCATAATCTAAAATAGGAGAGCCAAGTTGTCCAAACTCATTGCCTTCCAATTCAAGAAGCTACAACTGAAAAGGACCAACCACGAACCATCCGAAGTAGTTTGTTAGCCCATGATTCTGAAATCTAATACTAGTTAGCAACCAATACCTCTGTCAAACCTCTGCGTAGACCCATACACTACTGATGAACACATAGGAACTAGAGTCAGCTAGGCTCTGAACATACAGTTTGCCCAAATTGTAATGCTACAGAGACTTGGATCATTTACGAAACAACGCAGTAAATCACAACTGATGCAATGAGTCCCCTAAGGTAGTACTGAAAATGACCACTACCTCGATCCCTCACCAATAGGAATTCTGACCTCAAACCAATCGAAGAAAAGCTACTGCAATCTGTAGTCGGTCGAATCATATCAACACACATAAACCCAAACAACTCTTAACTGTCACCTCCGACAACTACTAAAACACATAAGCACGAACAAGGAGTCATCACCCTCCTTCGCGAACCCAACAAAACCCTTTCCAAGGAAATACCAAACCTAACAAGCTCTCTCTTAAATGCAACCTGGAGCTATTCCCTTAGCTCCCACAACTCCTATCGGCAACACTTGATATGACGGAATGAGGGTAGGCCGAATGCCTAACTCAACCAAAAAATGCTATAATCAAAAATCCAACTGCAAAGCCATAATTCCACAGTCAAACCTTAGTCACGATGCTACAACCAATATTTAGCCAAATAGATAAATCCATAACCCGACCATAATGCCATACTCAAACTCGATTATATCATCGAGAACTGGGGAGGGCAGAAATAAAATCATCTAGACTTAGAACAGAAGGAACCACGAAAATAAACCATACCTTCTAATTTACCAAACCCAACACTAAGGAAGGTCGATTCAGATCACCCGAGAAAACAAAACCAACTAATGCTCATCCGCATAACCAATACCACTAAACTTAAGACATGAGTTCAAACTCCGACACTACCACCGGTACCACACCATACTAGCAGAATGACTCCTAGCACATGATAGATAACGGCCTAGGCAACAACCACCTAAGGCTGCTAGACAAAAGAAAACACTCAGCCCAATTCTAGAACCACGACTAAAACCAGGAATAAAGCTAACAAGACCTGTCCGCGAGTCAAAACCCAAGGTAGCCACCTTACAAGGTCAACACATCTCATCCACTACCAAATAATTCAACTACCAAGAACTCAGATACATACACCTAAAATTGCAGGTACTACCATAGGATGGAATAAGAAAATCTACAATTGATCGAAAGGTTGCTACCTAACACTACAAGAAGATAGCCTATGCTAGAGTGTAACAACTGGGTCCGTCGTTACGGGTAATCCATTCGTGCCAAGTTTTAGAGTTAGAAAACTCCGGGTTTGGGTGTTTGAAATTCTAGGCTAGGCTCACCTTGGCCAGTTTTGGAGTGAGGTATAGTCTAGGGAAATCCGGGTAAATATTGGGTAATATGTCTTGATTTAATCTAGATTTCCATGTAGCCAAGTCATAAAGGATCCCCGGGGACTTTTTAAAATCAAATTTGGATTAGTAGAACTCCCGGAATCGAGGTTGACGTGAAGGGGTTATTTCGGATCATCAGGGAAAGCAAGTGTGTTGTCAAATGGACCAATTTTGGAGAATTTATAAACATTATGTCTGTGATGAGCGCCACGGCTCCTCCATATTAACGTCCGCTATAGCGGGAAAAAATCCCGCTATAGCGGAAGTCAAGGCAGTCAACCTCCGCCATAGCAGTTGACTCTGCTATGGCGGTACCACTATAGTAGAAGCCGATTGCTATAGCGGATTGTGATGGTATTTAATGCATAAACTTCCCCAAAATAGTTCAGTTTTCTGCAAGTCATTTGGGAAAAGAACTAGGGCGATTTTAGGCGTTTCTCCCCCATTCTTCATCATTTTTCTTCCCTAAGGTGAGGCTTTTACTCCCCAAACTCCGTATTACTTTTTCTATGCAATAGAATTTCTAGGGGTGGACTTGAGGAGAGGTTTGGAATGACTTAGGGATGATAGAATCCAGGGATAAAGGGGGACTCTAGGGGTGGAAGTTCTTGGGTATTGTTAAATTTACTGTTTATTGATCATGTGACCTTAATTTCCTAATTTCATCTATAAAAAATGGTAGATTTAGGTGAATTAACAGTGGGAAAGCTCGGGAAGAGGGTGGAATGATCATGGGTGGCCTGGGGCTAAGGATTTTGTGTAATCTGGGTAAATTTTAGGCGATAAGGATTAATTCTTGGTTATTGTGTATTGTTTTAGACCAACAACCGGCAAGAACTTTAGAAAATAGGAAAGCTCCGGTTTAGTAGAGCTTGGATCATTTTGAGGTAGGTGATGGTTTAATTTTTGTATGGTTTATGTGTTTGAGTACTTATATCTAAGTATTTGTATGAGATGCATGGCTTAGGGAAAGCTTAGGAATGTCTATTAGTCATGTTTTATCAGTCTGGTTGAACTATGCATTTTTCTTGTTGGTTTTATAAGTTAATTGTTCATTGTTGTGACTGTGGATTGTTTGACATTCGGTTGGCTCAAGTACCACGCCTGGTACGGAATATACCAACGGTTAGCTCGGGTACCACGCCTGGTACGGGATATACTAATGATTGGCTCTAGTACCACGCCTGGTACGAGTTTATTTTACTACATTATCACATTGATATTATTGCATTGTGCACTTGTTGTTGGTTCCATGAGTGGACCGGGCTGTGTTGTTGAAAAGTAATATTTGCTTATGGTCCTTGAGAGGTCGGGTTATTATTGTATCCAATTTTAGAGTTGGTCTTGGTGTAGATCGAGTTTTGCTTGTTAACACTTAGGTGTTGGTTAGAGGGGATCCCAGGGTGGGTCTGGGCTATATAGATAAGGGGTTGTTATTTTCATTGACTTTTTTATAAAAGTGGTTGGTATGTAGAGATAAGTTAGGACGAATTATGGTCTAGAATTGATTGGTAACTAGATTATGTGTTCTTGTACTTGTACTTGATTTTCGTACTACTCATTCATTGTATATTTGGAACTGGCTGATGATCCTACTAGTACACGGTGGTTGTGTACTGATACTTCACTTGCTTGTCTTTTGTGAGTACAGGAAATATTTTGGCGGTTGACACACGACCTAACTTGTAAGCCTGACTGTTCGTGATACCAAGGGTGAGCTGTTCGACCAAGCTTCCTTAATTTCCATCCATTTAAGTTGTAGCCCAATTATTTTGGGCTTAGACTATTTCATTAATGTCTTGGGGTTGCATCCCTGTACTCTAGCTTTGGTAGATGTTTTGGGCACGATGACTTCCAGATTCTAGGGGGGATTTCCGCAGTTTTATTTTAATGAAATTACTTTTGCTTATTTGAATTGCTAGTTTATTTCATGTTGTTAGTTTTAGGATGTTATTCTAGGCTAAGGGTTGAACTATACTGGTTCGCTCATCCGGGGGTTGGGTGGGTGCCACTACGATGGCCTGGGTTATGACAAAGATGGTATCATAACCCTAGGTTCGTTGATCTCGTCGTACCAAAATAGGTCTAGTAGAGTCTTGCGAAATGGTACGGAGATGTAGTACTTTTCTTTGAGGGGCTATGGGACTTTAGGAAACTATCTCTTCTTTCTTCCATCGTGCTATAACTTGATTCCAATTGGTATCTGGTGATACAAATTGGTATCTAACCTATTTCACTCTTTTGTCCGCAGATGGTTAACACAAGGAATAATAGAGCGAGACCAGCGGGCCCAGCGGTTCGTGGTAGAGGTAAGGGAAGGGGAAGAGGACGAGGAAGAGCCACACTCGCCAGGGGTGGGGATCAAGCCACTACTTAAGTGCATGAGGCAACTCCTCCCCCACCTCAGGATCAGGTTGTCGAGGATTTGGAAGTTGTGGTAAAGGATGACGGGGCACAGGTGGAGGCAGAGGCAGCACCGGCTGGGGGTGCAGGCCTTCCTCCTATGACACCAGAAGCCTTTTAGCAGGCTTGGAACATCTTGAGTGGGTTGGTTGGTGATGGAGCCATACCCGCGGGCATTGCAAATCAGGCTTTGGACACTCAGCCAGCAGTTACTATGGCGCCTAGGATGGATGCGGCTTCAGGCACAAATGATTTCTTCAGGCTAATGCTAGGCCCAGTGATGACAGGAAACGAACACGAGATGCTGACCAAGTTTCTCAAGCTGAAACCTCCTACATTTCAGGGTACTGATAGAGAAGATGCTTATGAGTTCATACTGGATTTCTATGAGGGACTGCACAAGCTGGGCATTGTGCAACTGTATGGGGTTGAGTTTGTCACATTCTAGTTGCAGGGTGATGCTAAGCAGTGGTGGAGGTTTCATATGGAATGTCGGTTGTCTGTTTTACCCCCACTGACTTGGGAACAGTTCCACGCTCTATTTTTAGAGAAGTACGTACCCCATACTTTGAGGGACCGGAAGAAGGATGAGTTTTTGAACTTGGAGCAGGGTAGCATGTCAGTCTCTGCTTACGAAGCTAAGTTCCACGCTTTGTCTTGTTGTTCTACACAGATGTTGGGTTCCAAGAAGGAACGGGTTTGTTTGTTTGTGAAGGGTTTGAATACTGAGTTGCAGGTGTTGTCGGTGCATATGACTTCTTCAGGGAAAGGCTTTAATGATGTGGTGGATTATGTGAAGAAGCTTGAGGAAGTCAGGCAGGCGGGGCAGGCTAAGGTGTTAGCCAAGAAGCCCCAAAATAAGGGAAATTATGGTGGTTCGCACTACATGGGTCATAATCAGCAGGTATACTCAGCCCGTCCTATTCAGTCAGCTCTGCCAGCTGCTACAGGTGGTGGTTCGGGAGCTAATCAGCAGTTTTTATCTCCTAGAGGCCAGGGAACTTCTTATTCATCTGCTAGCAGGCCTGCACTTGATCGGGGTTGCTTCTATTGTGGTGATCTGGGCCATTTTAAGAGGGAGTGCCCTCACAGGTAGACCGGTAATTAGGTTCAGCAGTAGCCCAAGTTTGTGGTCCCAGCAGGTAGAGATGGTCATGCTAGAGGTCATCCACAAGGTGGGCGAGGTAACTTTCAGGGAGGTCGGGGAGACAGAGTGAACGGCGGTGCGGGTAGGGGTGCGGTGTAGCCGGCTAAGAAGGTTTCCCAGATTGATGATCAGGCTCACTGTTATGCGTTTCCAGGGAGGACCGAGGTTGAGGCATCAGATGCAGTAATCACAGGTACTATTCTCGTCTGTGATAAAATGGGTTTGGTGTTATTTGACCCAAGTTCTACATATTATTATGTGTCTGTGAGTTTTGCATTGGGTCTGAACTTGATATGTGATATCCTTGATTCCCCTATCCATGTTTCTACCCCAGTTGGAGAGTCTATGGTTGTGACTTATGTTTATCGTGACTGTTCTGTTGTGTTTGTGGGGTTGCACACATGGGTAGACTTGGTAATCCTGGATATGGTTGATTTTGATATTATCTTGGGCATGACCTAGTTATCCCTTTATCATGTTGTGTTAAATTGTAACACCAAGACTGTGGCTCTAGAGATTCCGGGTAAGGATAGGCTAGAGTGGGAAGGTGTGTACAGGCCTAAGCCAGTTAAGATCATATCATTTGTTCGGGATAGGAAGCTAGTGGGGAGGGAATGTCTAGCCTTCTTGGCTCATCTCTGGGATGATAGTGTGGAGTCCCCGTCTATTAAGTCAGTCCCAGTTGTTTCTGAGTTTCGAGAGGTGTTTCCAGCGGATTTGCCTAGTATGCCTCCGGACAGGGATATAGACTTTTGTATTGATTTGGAGCCAGGCACTCGTCCCATTTCCATTCCTCCATATTGTATGGCTCCGGCATAGTTAAGGGAACTTAGGACTCAACTACAGGAACTCCAAGATAAAGGATTTATCCGTCCCAGTGCTTCGCCTTAGGGTGCTCTGGTCTTGTTTGTAAAGAAAAAGGATGGTAGCATGTGGATGTCCATAGATTATAGGTAGTTGAACAAGGTTACAATCCAAAATAAGTACCCGCTACCCCGTATTGATGATCTGTTTGACCAGCTCCAGGGTGCATCGGTGTTTTCAAAATCGACTTAAGGTCGGGGTATCACCAGTTAAATATTAGGCCAGAGGACATTCCTAAGACTGCTTTTTGGACTCGGTATGGGCATTATGAGTTCTTAGTGATGTCATTTGGGTTGACCAATGCACCGGCAGCATTCATGAGTTTGATGAATGGGGTATTTAAGTCATATCTGGATTCCTTCATTAGTGTGTTTATTGATGATATTTGATCTACTCCAAGAGTAAGGAGGAGTATGCAAATCACCTTCGTATTGTGTTAGACATATTGAGATGTCAAAAGTTTTATGCAAAGTTCTCCAACTGTGAATTTTAGTTGACTTCAGTCGCATTCTTGGGGCATATAGTGTCAGAACATGAGGTGATGGTGGATCCCCAGAAGATAGAGGCAGTCAAGAGTTGGGCACGACCTAGCTCTGTGACAGAGGTGAGGACTTTTGTTAGGCTCACGGGGTACTACCGGAGGTTTGTTAAGGATTTTGCATATATTGCTACTCACCTGACAAGGCTGACACAGAAAGATGTACCATTTGTGTGGTTCGACAAGTGCGAGGGGAGCTTCCAAAAGCTCAAGACACTTCTGACCATAGCTCCTATTTTGTCCTTGCCGGTTGAAGGTAAAGACTTTATTGTTTACTGTGAAGCTTCACATTCTGGTTTGGGTGCTGTGTTGATGCAGGATAGGAATTTGATAGCCTATGCCTCCAAGAAGTTGAAGGTGCATGAAAGAAACTACCCGACTCACGACTTAGAGTTGGCAGCGGTGGTTTTTGCACTCAAGATTTGGAGATGCTACGTTCATGGTATCAAGTGTGAGGTATTCACCGATCATCACAGTATGCAACATGTGTTCATGCAGAAGGACTTGAATTTGAGGCAGAGAAGGTGGATGGAACTGTTGAAGGACTATGATATGACTATTCAGTACCATCCGGGTAAGGCTAATGTTGTGGCAGACGCACTGAGCCGGAAGACAGTTAGCATGGGTAGTTTGGCTTATTTGGGGGTGTCCAAACGACCACTAGCAAGGGAAGTTCAGGCGTTGGAGTCCAAGTTCATGCACTTGGGTATTTAAGAATGAGGTGGCTATTGGCCAGCTTTGAGGTCAAGGCAACCTTCATAGAGGAGATAAAGGCCAAGCAGTTTTAGGAGCCAAAACTGAGTAAGCTCTGGGGTATGGTAATATTCGGGGAATCCAGGGACATCACGATAGACTCTGGTGGAGTACTAAATTTCAAAGAGAGGATTTGTGTTCCTCGGGTTGATGATATAATTCAGAAAATCTTGACAGAAGCTCACGGTTCGCGATACTCAATTCATCCGAGTGTGACCAAAATGTACAGGAACTTAAGGCAGCATTATTGGTGGCCCGGGATGAAAAAGGACATAGTGGATTTTGTTTCCAAGTGTCAGAACTGTCAACAGGTAAAATATGAGGATCAGAGACCTGCAAGACTACTTCAGAGAATGCCAATTCCAGAGTGGAAGTGGGAGAGGATAGCCATGGATTTCATGGTGGGTCTTCCCAAGACCTTGGGGAAGTATGACTCAATTTGGGTCATTGTTGACAGGCTGACCAAGTCCGCACATTTCATTCTTGTCAGTGTAGATTACAATTCGCAGCAATTGGCTAAGATCTACGTGAAATAGATCATGAGATTGCATGGGGTACCACTGTCCATCATTTCAGAAAGGGGTACACAGTTCACCTCTAAGTTTTGGGGTAAGTTGCATGAAGAGTTAGGTCCACAACTCACCTTTAGTACAGCCTTCCATCCTCAGACTGATGGTCAGTCAGAGAGGACGATCTAGGTATTGAAGGACATGCTGAGAGCATGCGTGATGGACTTCAGGGGTCATTGGGACTAGTTTCTACCATTGTGTGAGTTCTTGTACAACAATAGCTACCACTCAGTATCGACATGGCACCATTCGAGGCATTGTATATGAGGGATTGTAGATCACCAGTTTGATGGTTTGAGGAAGGTGATATAAAGCCTTTGGGCATAGATTTGGTAAGGGAAGCGCAGGAAAAGGTAAGACTCATTCAGACCAAATTGCTAGCTGCCCAAAGCAGGCAGAAGGAATATGCAGATCGCAAGGTTCGGGACATGGAATTTCAGGTTGGTAAACGGGAGTTATTGAAGGTGTCATCAATGAAGGCAGTTATGCAATTCGGTAAGAAGGGAAAACTCAGCCCTCGGTTCATCAATCTATTTGAGGTTCTTGAGATTGTGGAGCCTGTGGCTTACAAGTTGGCACTGCCGCCTAGTTTGTCGGGTGTCCATCCAGTATTACATGTATCCATACTTAAGCGATACCACAGGTATGGGGACTACATCATCAAGTGGGATGAGGTTCTTTTCGATAGGGATCTTTGTTATGAAGAGGAACTAGTTTTGATTCTTGCTCGAGATGTCCAGATATTAAGGAAAAAGGTGATTAATATGGTAAGGGTTCAATAGAAGCATCGTCCGGTTGTGTAAGCCACTTGGGAAATTGAGAAGGACATGCGGGACAAGTACCCTCACTTGTTTGAGGATTCAGGTACTACACTTTCCTCTATTTATTTTTGTAATTTCGGGTTTGATCATTCGAGGGTGAATGATGGGTAAATTGGTATCTATTGTAACAATCGGTCTGTCGTTACAGGTAATCCATTCGTGCCAAGTTTTAGAGTTAGAAAACTCTGGGTTTGGGAGTTCGAAATTCTGGGCTAAGCTCGCCTCGGTCGATTTTGGAGCGAGGTATAGTCTAGGGAAATTTGGGTAAGGATTGGGTGAGATGTGTTGATTCAAGCTAGCTTTCCATGTATCCAAGACATAAAGGAGTCTCGGGGACTTTTTGGAATCGAATTTGGGTAAGTAGAACTCCTGGAATCGAGATTGACATGAATGGATTATTTTGGATCGTCAGGGTAAGCAAGTGTGTTGTAAAATGGACCAATTTTGTAGAATTCTCGATATCTTTCTCTGTGATGAGCATCATGGCTCCACCATAGTGACCTCCACTATAAAGGAAGAAAATCCCACTATAGCGGGAGTCAAGGCAGTCAACCTCTGCCATAGCGATTGACTCCGCTACGGCGGTACCGCTATAGCGGAAGCCGACTGCTATAGCGGAGCGCGACGAGATTTAATGCAGAAACTTCCCCAAAATAGTTCATTTTTCTTCAAGTCGTTTGGGAAAAGAACTAGGGCGATTTCAGGCGTTTCTCCCCCATTCTTTATCTTTTTTCTTTTCTAAGGTAAGGCTTTTACTCCCCGAAATACGTATTACTTTTCCTGCGCGATAGAATTGCTAGGGTTGGACTTGGGGAGAGGTTTGGAATGACTTAGGGATGATAGAATCCGGGTATAAAGGGGGATTCTAGGGGTGGAAGTTCTTGGGTATTGTTAAATTTACTGTTTATTGATCATGTGACCTTAATTTTCTAATTTCATCCATAAAAAATGGTAGAACTAGGTGAATTAACGGTGGGAAAGCCTGGGAAGAGGGTGGAATGATCATGGGTGGCCTGGGGTCTAGGATTTTGCGTAATCCGGGTAAATTTTAGGCCATAAGGATTAATTCTTGGTTATTGTGTATTGTTTTAGACCAAGAACCGGCAAGAACTTCAGAAAATAGGAAAGCTCCAGTTAAGTAGAGCTTGGATCATTTCGAGGTAGGTGATGGTTTGATTTCTTTATGCTTTGTGTGTTTGAGTACTTATATCTAAGTATTTGAATGAGATGCATGGCTTAGGGAAAGCTTAGGAATGTCTAATAGTCCTGTTTTATCAGTCTGGTTAAACTGTGCATTTTGCTTGTTGGTTTTACAAGTTAATTTTTCATTAGTGTGACTGTTGATTGTTTGACATTTGGTTGGCGAGGGTACCACGCCTGGTATGGAATATACTAATGGTTGGCTCGGGTACCACGCCTGGTATAGGATATACTAATAGTTGGCTCTAGTACCATGCGTGGTACGGGTTTATTTTACTGCATTGTCACATTGATATTATTGCATTGTGCACTTGTTGTTGGTTCCATGATTGGACCGGGCTGTGTTGTTGAAATGTGATACTTGCTTATGGTCCTTGAGAGGCTGGGTTATTGTTGTATCTGATTTTAGAGTTGGTTTTGGTGTAGACCGGGTTTTGCTTGTTAACACTTAGGTGTTGGTTAGAGGGGATCCCAGGGTCGGTCCGGGCTATATATATAAGGGGTTGTTGTTTGCATTGACTTTCATATAAAAGTGGTTGCTATGTAGAGATAAGTTAGGAGGAGAATTGCGGTCTAGAATTGATTGGTAATTGGATTATATGTTCTTGTACTTTTACTTGATTTTCATACTACTCATTCATTGTATATTTGGAACTGGCTGATGATCCTACCAGTACATGGTGGTTATGTACTGATACTGCACTTGCTTGTCTTTTGTGAGTACAGGAAATCTTCCGACGTTTGACGCACGACCTCACTTGTAGGCCTGACTGTTCGTGATATCAAGGGTGAGTTATTCGACCAAGTTGCCTTGATTTCCATCCATTTGAGTTGTAGCTCAATTGTTTTGAGCTTAGACTATTTCATTAATATCTTGGGGTTGCACCCCCGTACTCTAGCTTTGGTAGATGTTTTGGGCACGATGACTTTCAGATTCTAGGGGGGTTTCCCCAGTTTTATTTCAATGAAATTACTTTTGCTTATTTGAATTGCTAGTTTATTTTTTGTTGCTGGTTTTAGGTTGTTAGTCTAGGCTAAGGTTGAACTCTATTGGTTTGCTCATCCGGGGATTGGGTGGGTGCCACTCACGATGGCCTAGGTCGTGACATAGATCACCCACAGTCCTGACAGGCATCCGTACACCCGAGGAACTCACACAAGAGCACATAATCCCTCTGGCATTCTATACTACCGGAGCGCATACTGAACAACCAGCAAATAAGAATCCGAATACAATATGAATGATATAATGGAACTAGGTGTGACTGTAGTGTTGTATGCACTTCCCCCGACACTCGCAGCTCATGGCCTCTAGTCCGAATTGGCAAGATCCATGCAGGTCTAAGTGACCACATACAAAAAAATTGAGGGATCTCAAAGAATAATTGCCCAGAGTCTATCTGAGTCTAAAATAGTAAATCACAAATCGCAGACCCCTATATAGGGTGCCCAAAGTGTATCCAGGACTAAATCTGTAATAAAAACATGTCTAGCGCTATGGCACAGCCGAACCTAGTATCAGTATGAAAATCGATGATAAAATCATCATAATACTCCTTTTTACTCCAAGAAAATCCATAAAGTTAGTTCCAAATCCCTTTTATAATCATTTTACCAAAAATGGACCCTCAGGGCCATGCAAGTTTTATAAACCATTTATAGTAGGCCCGTAGCCAAAACAGTAGTAAAATATGCAAAAAAAACCTTTGCATGAATGATATGATCGCAAACAGACAATAGCCCAATGACTCACGATCAACCTATCAGCCCTGCATAGGCACAATCAGCTCTACAGCATACATAACCAACCTAAAATCATAACTCAGTGTTCGGGACTCGCAAACATTACCAAATATCTCACCATCTATGGTCCAAAGGCATATACAAAGGCCACGCAGGTCCATAAGTGTAATACTACAACCAAAGCAAAAAATAAGACGGCGGAAGAAGCGGGCAAGGTTTGGGGTGCCAACCTAGAATACCCAACCCAAGGATACCAATTAATACAATTATAACCGATAAACGTGAAGTATAAGGTAGGGGAAACTGTAACCTTAAACCTAGCCAAAAACCTCTCGAAGAACCGGGTGCTGCCCATACCCGTGATAAAGATACATGCTCGGAGTTCAAGCCATGGTGCCCTGAAGAACTGGGGTAGCCATATATCGCACTAGAAGTTAGGCTAGCCCCAAACCCCCTCTTAGCCAAAGTGGTAACCCACACTCTGAAATCCCGAGGCTGAAGGAAGCACTGAAGTAACAGGTGTAGAAGCCTCCTTGTCGCTCGTTGTCATACTCCTCCTAGGTTTCTGAGGAGGAATGAAACAACTGAAGTTTTAGAAGTCGATAGAGTCAAGGATGCACGATCAGGAATCAAACAAGACGGAATCTTTCCTAGGAATGTCCTATATCCTCTCGCAGATAGGATACGGATCATCGTACCGATCCACGAGACTCTACTAGACACTTGCTCTTGTACTGGTGAGACCGATGAACCTAGAGCTCTGATACCACTCCGTCATGACCCAAAATCGGGCCATGATGGTGCCTACATAACCCCCCAGTAGCTTATACGCCCAAATTACATCTCCTTTTAGAAGTGTAAGTGATCGCTGATCAAATATAGAACCCAACAAAGGTTGGGGTCGATCCGACAGGGAATATGATAGGACTATGGTTGATATGTGTTTACTTGCACCGTTAGCCATTTATTTCCCTATGAAGGGGGGTTTTAAGTGACAAGTAATAATTTTAACTAGAATGTAAACAAGTAACACATAACAATTTTAAGAGTTGTAATCAATGAGAGAAGCAACTAGGGTAGTGTTCCCCATGAGATCATAACTTAGTAAGGCGTTTATACTTAGTAAACTAGATCGGTGTTTAGCATGCAGGATTGGTAAGTTAGGTTCACCTAAATCCTTGGTCCGGCAGATAGAAGAATTCACCATACGCCTTGGTCCGGTCGTGGGTGTGTGCGTTACTAACCCTTACCCTGGATCCCAGATTAGCTATTCCCGGACAAGGTCAAGATATTAGATGAGGGTTGGTAGCCTCAAATCTTCGTTGTTAAACAACCCTTTTCCCATCCATTACCTCCTTGGTCCGACAAGTAAGGATAAGGCGAGTTCTAACGTTGGCCATCATTAAAAAGCAATCAAAACGAAGGGAAGAACAATACATGCATAAACACCGCCCTAGAATACACAAGTACTTTGCCTAATTCGTTAATCCTTCATGGTTCCCACAACTCTAGTTGTGGATTTAGCTACTCATATTCATAAGTAAACAATCCGAAGTTATTGGTGCATTCATGATCATATACTTACAATAAGAAGTAAAGAAATCTGTGAACTTGAATAGATGAAGATGGAAGTAAGAACAATGAACTATGAATGTGTATAACCCTCAAAACCAATAGTAAACCAAGATCACAATGTTTCGAATGTGTTTCCTACAAAGTAATGAGCATAAAACGTAAAATAAAACCTAGGAAATGTATTTATAGACAGTAAAAATCCTATCCTAATTAAACAAGGAAATTGGAATCGGCAGCTTCCACGGACATAGTCTACGGTCCGTGGAAGTTTCTACGGGTCGTCAATAGCACTCGTGAAACTCAGATAATTTGTCCTCCTGCGGGTTCCTTTCCACGAGAGCATTCTACGAATCATGACTTGAATCATAGCTCATGGAATTGAGTCATAGATCTCATATAGTTTTCTCCTTCTCTAATCATGTTCCACGGGCAAGAATCATGACTCGTGAACATGTCCATGGCTCGTGGGAACCTTCCATAGAACTCAAGATCCAGCTTAATCTTCAGTACTCTTTCTATGACTGACTTCCATGACTCGTGGAAGTGTTCACGACTCGTAGGATTGAGTCATAGAAGTCAGTTTGAGACAAAATGTCAATCTTTTCCTACACTTAGTCTATGAATCCTGTTTTCCTGCACAAAACTTCAAAACACATCAAATCTACTGAAAATCACTAAAGAACATGCTCCAATTCCAAGTTTTAAGCATCGAAAGTGCCGCAAAACCACGGCACATCAACACCCTAAACTTAAAACTATTGCTTGTCCTCAAGCAACAAAATAAAAATATCCTAGAACGACGCTTAAGTAAAAGAAACCTAGGAACTCCGGCAGTCATATAATTTAGCAATTCAGCTTACAGCAAGTGTCCCCCTCCTTTTCAATACCAAAAAGTGCACAAGTTCCGCCTATCAAGACAACACAAGAGGATCCATGGAAGACATTACGATATCAACGGACAACATAGCATACACATATGAGACTTACCTTAATAGTTAACAGTCAATGTTACTCTAGTGCCCTCACCACAAAGAAGTCCCAATCGTACAATAATACAGTCATAATATCCGGAACTGAACTAGAACACTCACACTCTCAAAGATATTCCAGCAATGCATGCACAATACCATAGGCTTGCTCTTATTTTCTATGCCTCAGTTTTTGAACAGTTGGGTTAGGATCACTATAGGACTTTACTCAACTTGTAACGTAGGATCGGGGACGAGTACGGTAGATATGGGAAATAGTGACTAAGCCCTCCTTGACACTACACTATGTTTCTTCCACTTTTCATGCCAACTCTATTCTTTTCTCTCCTTTTTCTCCCTTTTTTATTTCCTCATTTTCATCAAGTGACGGGTGCGGCTTTTATTTTAGACTAAAATTTTCATCACATATCTCTCTTTTCTTTTTCTTTTCCCTTATCTCTTTTTTCTCTTTTGTTTTTTTTTTCTTTTTTCTTTTTCTTTTTTTCTTTTTACCATATCCGTCACACCCGTTATTTCCATCTTTATCACTAACCTTTTCTTTTTATACCCCATATTTGACACTCACCTTCATAGTAGTCACCCTCAACTTAGGAGATTTTCCTGAGTTGAGGTGCACAATATCCAAGGAGGGACCAGGGCCAAACTGAAAGTTCATAGAAAATAGGGAAGGTGATTAGGCTATTCAACAAAAAGGGTCAACTTTGGCTCAAAATCAGGGATCAGGGGATATTTACATCATTTGGATGGTCATTTAGGCTAAGTGGACTATTTCAAAAATGACCGATGATCCTTTCCTAACCAACGATCCTACAATATAGTCAAGACTAACCAGACAAGTTCTAGATTGACACACAATGCAAGAACAGTACGAATGTATCTCACACATACGTGGCATAGAGTACAACAATCATATGCTAACTATCAGGTTCATACTCTAGCTTAAGCCAATCATCAGATCGATTAACATAATGTCATGTACAGATCTATAATGGTCAGTCTATCAAAAAATAGTTAATCCCATGTCACACAAAATTTGGAGGGGTCTCTATTTTCCAATCAAAATCCAGTTCAAAATCATACCATAGACTGCGCTAAGTTCCTTTTCTTCTTTTACTATGCACAACCTATACTAAATATGCCGGTTCAACAGAAATTAAAAATCCTTAGGGAAAGAAAACCCCAAGGACTCGGGTACCTTGTGAGTACCCTCATGGGTTGCCTCCCATGCAGTGCTTGATTTAACGTCGCGACACGATGTGGGTGTCTTGGCTACTCAAACTTTGCCAAGAGACCTATCATAATACAGACCAGTTGTTTCCCCCACACCACCAAAAAGCAACATGCATTGCCCTCAATGCATCAAGAAAAGTAAAAACATAGGGAGGCAGGACATACTTGTGGCGCCTAGGCGCCAGCATCCAGTGAAGTATGCAGGGCCGGTGATTTGGCACCCATCGCAGTGTCAATGGCGGCGGTGGTGGTCTCCCGCTCAATGGCTCAATAACCTGAGGAACATCCGTAGATGCCCTCTTAGCAGTAGTCAACTTTGAAATCCCAAAAACAAAAGATGCGGCTCCTCCACCAACTGAAGTCGAACTAGACGATGCACCTCGAAGTCTCTGTCGCTCTGCCTCCTTATGAAGACTCATGTCATCTAAGGATCGCTGCATAGCAGTAGCGGTGTCTCTCTTTAGCCTCTTTGGGTCCTCCTTAACCACAGAAGTACTATCAGTGTGCACTCTCTTTTCTCTATCACTCGGGGGCATAGGCTCCACTGCATCAAACAAATCAACCACTCGGCGTGTGGGCGCTGGAACCTCAATAGAGATGGAGGGCATAACCATAGTATGTCTAGGGTCAATAGATCTAATCTCTTCTCAAAGTCAGGCCAGCTCATCCTGAATATGTACTAAGTCGGGGCTATGTATGGACTGTAACTGAGTACTCACTCGGCGCTCAAAAGCATCAACCCGTGTGGACATCTCTCATGCAACTCGGTCGATCTCAACTTTCATCCTCTCCTCCGTAGCTGCTACAGTCGATCTCACCCATGGTTGGAGCTGGTCCAACAAATCATTTACCTACTTCTGAGTATCGGCCTGATGAGTAACCAGCTTCTGGAGAAACTCAGCATCAATAATAATCCTACCCAAAGAAGCAAGGCGTGAAGGCACGCTAAGGATGCTTATTGGTGGCTAAGAGGTTGAAGGGGCTAAAGCTAAAGCTATGGCACCCTCTGCAGCTATACTTACCCCCATATCATGCAACTCTATTGGGTATCATGCTGCGGAGGACCCCTTAACTCTTAAAGTACTCACAGAAATAAAGGATGACGCTCTTCGGTGTGCAACTGGGTTAGCCACATCTCTAATCAACCCAGCATCCGGTATCCTAGTCACCTCCAATGTGTGGTCAATATCCGAAATCTGTGGCACAACTGATTCCATGCACAGGCAATGGATCAAGCATGGGAAAGAAATGCTAGTGTGTTGTCTGAAAGCCTGCTCTTGAATCTCCTCCAATATGTAGCGTGAAAAATTAATATCATATACAGCCATGATGTTGGACACTAGTACTGCATAATCAGGAGTCAGAGAATTGTCCACCTGAGTCGAATAGATGTGGGACCGTACAATGGCCCACCAAAACTTATCGGTGAAATTTAATGTTGCCTTTTTTATGTCGCCGTTGTGAACCCATTCTGCATCTCCACCATTCTCAGCTATGTAACCCGCATCCTATCTCAATAAATCTTCTTGTTGTCTCGGGTCCCTCATCTTTATTTTATCTCAGACAATAGTCATCTTGCTATCAAATTTGGCCGTGTTGACTTGTAACTCATATTCTGGCCCAAACAAGAACCGTTGAATAGTCCGCTCAAAAATATCAATAGGTACATGTCACACCAAAGTACTGGTGAGTGGAGGTAGGTCCTGATATCATTGTCTCAGTCCAAGGAGCTGACTTCCCATGGCTGCATATGAGGCATAAAACTCTCTTACGATCTCAGGACAATAGTTGCCCGGGGGCTCAGCCATCCAACTGCACCGGTAATGATTGAAAGTGGCCTGAATGTCTGGTACAGATGCTAAGCCCTCGGTCCGGGTTTGTGGTTCCTCAAATATGCCCCTTTTGGGCAAACCTCTATCAGACTGATAAATCCCTTGCATATATTTGTCCCTCATGGTTGGGACACACCATCTCCCATTATCATGATTTGCCAGTCTCTGTGCTCTATCAGCCTCTGCCTGTATATGAGGTGCAGCCACCAGGATGGCCAGATTAGAGGAGCTCTTATCACCGGATGCTAACTCAAAATCAACAGACTCATTTTCTTTGTCAATACCGGCCCTTGTATCGCTCTACTAGTTACTATCACCTTTCTCGGACGACCCCTCTCCCTCTTCAAACTGAGGAGTGGTAGTCGTTGTTGATGGAGCAACTGTGAGGGCTAGCTGAAGTGTTGCCTTCTTAGCTGCTTGCATTTGTGCCCCAATCTCATGGTCTGAGGCACTACATCCGGGTTAGGCTGAATTTCATAGACTTCCTTAGACCCACTCGAGTCAGGTTTAGTCGGCTCATCGGGCTCATCCGTGAGTTTGGATTTGAATTGACCACCCTCTTGTTTGCATGATTTTGTGTTCTTCGAGCGCATTGTACCTGCGAGGAAAAATATCAGTATATGCAAGTCAAGAAATCCCAGAAAAACAATTAACTTGTGCTGAACTTGGGTTCTACAAGTAGGTTTCATGATCCGTGGAATGAACCATAGCTCGTGAATTCCCCTCGTGATTTCTGGGTAAAACAAGATGGTTGCAGGTCTGAGTTCTACGAGTTGCACCTATGACTCATGATTGAAACCACGACTCGTAGATGCCTCTCGTGAAAATCAGACCTCTTTTTATTGTCTACAGGTCTGAGATTCATGAGTGCCATCCATGACTCACGGAATGAACCATGACTCGTGGATGACCCTCGTGAAAATCATACCTGAGAACAGGTTTCTATTCTGATTTCTACGAGTGCATTCCATGACTCGTGGAATGAACCACGACCCGTAGAGTGCACTCGTGATCACTTTGCAACAGAAAACCAATGTTTTTCAAATTCTTTTAATCTATCAACCACTTGCAACATATATATACATAATTTCATACATAGATTCAGTATTCACTCTTACACTTTCATCCCTTAGGGTGTTTACACAATTTATTCATACACGATTACCCTAGGTCAAGTTATGTTCTCCAAAAATTCAAACAAGGTTAGAATCTGAGTTCATACCTTCGAATTTATGGAAGAACTTGAGTGAAAACTAATGATTGTGCGCCAAAGACCATGACCCATGACTTGAAGTGAACTATTATGCTAGTTTTCGACACTTATGGTGATAAAAAAGTGACACGGTTGATTTGGGGGGATATGGGGAGTGATTTTAGGATTAGAAGGGATTGTGATGTTTGAATGTGATTAGGAGAGTGTAGGAGTCGGTTATGGTAGAAAAAATGGGGGAAATATTTGATTTTGGGGTGATTTAAACGAAAGGGGTCGCGGGTTAGGTCGGGTGAGATGGGTGAATAGTAGAAAAATATAAAAACTTAACTGAGTTCCACGAGAACAGTTCACAAGTCGTGGACTTAACCACAGCTCGTAGAACACTCACGTGGAACAAATCCTGCCACCCATATTTTGTCTAATTTCCACGACCAGAAACCATGATTCGTGATTGTGATCATGACTCATGGAACTGGTTCATGGATTAAGTTCTGAAGATGGCCATAATTCTCTGATTTCTACGACCTGTAACCACGACCCATGATTTTAATCACGACTCATGGAACTGGTTCGTAGATGTTGTTCTGCACTTGGCCAGTATAACCTGAGTTCCACAATTTGGGTCTATGACTAGTGGATTTATCACGGTCCGTGAACCTTTCTTGTGGAACCTAACTTACCCATTTTCGGAGTTTTATCTTCTCCAACACTATTCCTCCACTTGTTCCTACACACATAGCAAATATTAGCCTTGGGTTGCCTCCTAAGCAGCGCCTGATTTAACGTCACGGCACAACGCGAGTGTTTTGGCTATTCAGACTTTGCCAAAACACTTCTACAAAGGTAAAAATAACAAAATAAAAAGAAAAAATCCATGGATTGCCTTCCATGCAGTGCCTGATTTAACGTCACGGCACGATGCAGGTTGCTTGATTACTCAGACTTCATCAAGCGCCTTGGGTGGGACAAATTCTTCAAGGCTCCAAGCTTCAATTGTTTTGAGCTCCTCTGTTGTGCCGAAATAGGTTTTGATCCGTTGTCCATTAGCCTTGAACCTCTTCCTGTCATGCCCCAACCTTGGGAGGCAATACTGGCACCTGGTGACTTACTTGATAGAGTGAGCCATTGAAACTCATATAATCTGGATAGTATTTGTATCAACAAAGTTATAAACTGCACAACTAGTAAACAGAAGGCCAACAAGGACATAAACAACATACTAACAACTCAATAAGTGTCTACAAGCCTCTAAGAGTAATCAGACTGTCATATAGTCGGGACAGGTCCCCGACCTACCCATTTGCTACATACATACTCACAATACAAGCTGGACCTCTGACTCGTTAGCTCCGGGAAAATGGAGCTTACCAAAATGGCTAAACACTTCAGCTCCTATTGAAGAGATTTGTTCGGGTTTCTATCTAGACCTGCAGGAATGAATGCAGCACCCCCCGACAATGGGGACGTCAGTACAAAAAAAATGTATTGCTATGTAAGGTAGAAATATATGATTAAGTTGCAAGCAGTAAATCAGAATAAGATATAACATGAAACCTGTAAACTATAATTGGTAGGACTCTTTAAGCTCAAATCTTCTTTATTCTCTTTAGAGAACAACACACGCCTTAATCCCGCTGCATACGCTTTACAATGCACACTAATTTATCATAGCACTTTGGCACACACTATATATAATATTAGCCACTATAAGGGAAAATTACACCTCGATGCACACTCTGTATATAATAGCCTCAATATGGTAGTAGCAACGTACACTATGTATATAATAGCCTCAATATGGCAGTAGCGCCTCGGCGCACACTATGTATATAATAGCCTCAATATGGCAGTAGCGCCTCAGCACACACTATGTATATAATAGCCTCAATATGGCAGTAGCGCCTCGGCACACACTAACACACGCAACTCACACATAATAAGCATATTATCGGGATTGACTTCTGAAGTTACTTTCGTTGATTATGAAGATTTCTTTAGCTAGCTTCCTTAGGATCGACTTACTAAACATTATTCTCATGTAGTCTTTGGGACTCAACTTACTATCTAAATATTAATATGGATTTGACTCGCTAACCTTCCTTTTGTACCTTCTAAAGCTTGATTAGGGATCACAATGAAAAGGAAAACTCGATGAAAGAATAACTTGCATTTCTATTTCAAAATCATATTTTTGTAATAAAGAGACTTGACTCATTATAACGTATCATTTAGTTTCTTAAGACTTGTTTAGTCACCAAAACACTTTCTAACAACGCAATACTCAAATTCCTCCCTTCAAAAATTTAGAGTTCTATTTCTAGATTCATGCCGATAAAAATAGAGCAGCCTTAACATACCTTTCAACTGAAGCCCCAAAGGTGTCTCTAGTTTCATAGAGACTAGACATGTTGTTATAAGGACCCACCACGAGCTTCTGATAATCAAATGATAACACTATATAAATATCAGTTCCACGAACTGCCTCTTTGCAGTAGCAACAAATGGAGCCAAAAATGACAAGAAAACTATACCACTACGATGAGCTCGCGATGTAGAGCAACTTCCATTAAACTTTCGAATTGAAAGCATCAAAGTCCATGGAGTATTTAGGGGATTTAACTTTGATTTTATGAAGTTTTTTTTGTTGAGTTTTATGAAATAAAACGAAGGAGAATCATCCTTTAAAGAGCTAAACCGACTTGGGATAGGGGGCCGACCTTGACGTGCCTGCTTGTGCAGTCTTACGAAAATGCGAATATCTCTCTATTCTGAAATCATATGGATGAACGGTTAAGTGAACTAGATACTAGACTCATAGACATTCAATATGGTATATTGGAGTCCCACTAATTCTTTATATATTGGGAGAAACACCCCAAGATATTTAACTCAAATTTTAAGAGAATTCCCTTAAAGGAATTTACAATAACTTTTTTTTGACTTTTGTTTGGCAACTTGCTTGACTTCAAAACTTAGCATACGACCATCGTGCATTTAAAATATCTCATAAAACATCCTTCATAACATGTAAGGTACTCTTGGTATTATCCCAAAGGCACGAGTTAATCCAACGTTCAAACGTGTGGGGTGTTACACTTCCCTTCATGGTTTTCAAGTTAAACAACCTCATGAGGAAACACTTGTACCACCTTGAATGGTCCAATCCATTTGGACTTCAACTTGGCAAGAAACAGGCAAAGTCTAGAATTGAAAAGCAGGACCATGTCATCCGGCTGGAAGTTTCTCTTTTCTATCCTCTGGTCATGGTACAACTTTATTTCTCTTTATACTAGGGTGAACTCTCATATGCATTCAGACGGAATTCATCGAACTCATTAAATTGCCCAACCCGTTGCAATGATGCCTCTGACCAATCTAAGTTCAGCTTCTTCAACGCCCACATGGCCTTATGCTCTAACTCAACAAGAAGATGGCACGCCTTACCAAACATAAGCTGATATGGTGACATACCTATTGGGGTCTTGAATGCAGTTCAGTACGCCCACAAAGCATCATCTAACTTCTGCGACCAATCCTTTCTATTTGCATTGACAATCTTGGACAGTATTGACTTTATCTCTCTGTTGGAAATCTCCACTTGTCCACTCATCTAAGGATAATAAGGGGTTGCAACTCTGTGTTTTACTCCATATTTCTCAAGCAAAGCACGAAACAGCTTGTTGCAAAAGTGAGAGCCTCCATCATTAATTATTGCCCTTGGCATACGAAACCTGGAGAAGATGTTCTTTTTCAAGAACACAGTGACACACTTGCCTTCATTACTGGGAAGCGCAACTGCCTCCACCCACTTAGATACATATTCCACAGCCACCAATATGTATCGGTTTCCATTGGACATCCCAAAAGGACCCATGAATTCTATACCCCAAACATCAAACAGCTCAATCACAAGGATGGGATTAAGGGGAAGCTCATGCCTCTTTGATATGCCTCCTTCCTTTTGACATCTACTGCAAGCCTTAGCAAACTCATGGGCATCTTTGTGAATAGTCAACCAATTGTAGCCGCATTGTAAAATCCTGTGCGCAGTCCTGATACCACTATGATGACCCCCAACAGGGGATGAATGGCAAGCCTTTAGTATCTCCATCATCTCAGCTTCAGGCACACATCTCTAGATCATAGTATCAGCACACACACGGAACAAGAATGGCTCTTCCCAGAAGTAGTTCTTGACATCGGATATGAACTTTCTTCTTTGGTGGACAGACATATCATCAGGCACCAAATCACTTGCCAAATAGTTGGAAATGTTAGCAAACCATGGAATCAAATCTTGTGAAGTGGCTAACACTTGTTCATCAGGAAACCAGTCATCTATCTCCTGCTCATCATTCAGCTTCAACATTGCCTCTTCTTTCGATCTAGACAAATGGTCTGCTACTTGGTTCTCTGTACCTTTTTGGTCCTTGACTTAAAAAAACATACTTTTGTAGCAGCAACATCCATCTAATCAGCCTTGGCTTAGCATCCTTTTTTGCCATGAGATAACGAAGAGTTGCATGGTCAGTATATACCACTACCTTGGTGCCAAGCAAGTAAGATCTGAATTTTTTGAAAGCAAAAACCATAGCAAGCAGCTCCTGTTCAGTGACAGTATAATTCTTTTGAGCCAGGTTAAGTGCTTTGCTGGCGTAGTATATAGGATGAAGAATTTTTGCACCTTTGGCCTAGGACTGCTCCTAGTGCCACTCCACTAGCATCGCACATAACCTCAAAAGGTTGAGACCAATCAGGAGAAATAATGATAGGAGCTGAGACTAACTTTTCTTTAAGGCACTCGAATGCCTTAAAACATGTATCATCAAACACAAACTTTACTTTCTTCTCTAATAATTTGCACAATGGATTAGCAATTTTGGAGAAGTCTTTGATAAACCTCCTTAGAAACTAGCATGCCCCAAAAAGCTTCAAATCCCCTTCACTGAAACTGGTGGAGGCAATTTTTCAATCACCTTAATCTTTGCTCTGTCGACCTCAATACCCTTCTTAGAGATCCAATGGCCAAGCACTATACCCTCTTTCACCATGAAGTGACACTTTCCCCAGTTCAGCACTAGGTTGAATTCTTCACATCGCTTTAACACACAACTCAGATGATCCAAACAATCTTCAAAAGAGTCACCCACCACTGAAAAGTCATCCATAAATACCTCAATAGTGTTCTCCACCATATCTGAGAAAATAGACATCATGCAACACTGAAATGTCACTGGTGCATTGCATAAACTGAAAGACATCCTTTTGAAAGCGAACGTCCCATATGGACAGGTGAAAGTGGTCTTCTCTTGGTCTTCAGGAGCAATCGAGATCTGATTGTATCTCGAATAACTGTCAAGAAAATAATACCATCCTCTAACAGCAAGATGGTCTAACATCTGATCTATGAACGGCATCGGAAAATGATCTTTTTCAGTCCAAGCATTCAGCTTCCTATAATCCATGCATATGCGCCAGCCCATGACTGGACTCATCAAAATTAACTCATTCTTTGCATTTGGGACTGCATTAATCCCATCCTTCTTTAGCACACACTGAACCAGGCTCACCCACTTGCTATCCGCAATAGGGTAAACCACACATGTATCCAGCCAGTTAATAATCTCCTTCTTGATGACCTCTTGCATAGGCTGATTTAACCTACGCTGGTGCTCAATACTCAGAATATAATCTAGCGCGAGCTGAATTTTATGTGTACAGATTCTAGGCAGAATCCCAATGATGTCTGTGATAGTCCAGCTAATGGCCCTCTTAAACTTCTTCAAAATAGAAACCAGAGCCTCAACCTGCCCTTCTACTAAGTCTGCAGCAATAATAACTGGCAAGGTCTCCTTTTCTCCTAGGAACACGTACCGAAGATGAGCTAGAAGCACTTTGAGCTCCAAGACTGGAGGCTCCTCAATAGATGGTATGGCAGGTGGTGTCTGTCTATTTTTCAAGTCCAAGTCAAGATTCTTTGGAGTATAGTTGTAAGACCCCATACCTGCTAGTGCTTCAACTATATTGTCATATTCTTCAACATCATCTCCTTCAAAATTCATAATCACAGCCGTAAGTGCCTCAATGCCAAGTCTCTCCTCAATAGGCACAATTAACTGATCCTCATCAACCAAATCAATAACGGAAACCATTCGCATGTTGTCATGATGCTTCATAGACTGGCAGACATTAAAAGTAACTACCTCATCATTTAATCTGAACTTCATCTGTCCAGTCTATAAATCAACCAACGCGCATCCGGTAGCAAGGAATGGTTATCCCAAGATGATGGGGACCTCAAAATCCACTTCGCAGTCAAGAATCACAAAATTCACAGGAAAGATAAAAGTGTCAACTTTCACAACCGCATCATAGAGAATCCCTACAGGTCTTTTCACTGTACAATCTGCTATAAGAAGCCGCATAGTCATCAGTTTGGGGGCTGCCAAGCCCAACTGCTTAAATACTGCTAGTGGCATCAGAATAATTATAGCACCCAGATCACATAACGCCTTAGCAAATTAGAATGCTCCAATCATACAAGAAATAGTAAAAGCTCCCGGATCTTCCTTCTTTTGCACCAAAGAACAGGAGGATATTGCACTACAATAGTGCATAATTATCAACTGGTTTAAAGCTTACCATCCTCTTCCTAGTTATCAGATCCTTCATGAATTTAGCATATCCAGGCATCTGCTCTAATGCTTCAACTAAAGGAATATTGATTGAAAGTTGTTTCAGCATGGAGATGAACTTGTGAAATTTGCCGTCCTCAACCTTTTTCTTCAATCTCTGTGGGTAAGGTGGAGGAGGCAATGGCATGGGTTTCAGGATCGGTGCAACCTCTTTGTTCTTTTCTTTCGACCTTGAAGACCTCATCTCACTTGGCCCCTCATCGCTATCCTTTTCCTCAGACTCGACCAAAATATTAGCATCATCCTTCTCAGACTCGGCCGGCTCATCAACAACTATACTCATAGGAGGGTCAATAGTCTATTTTCCGCTTCGGGTAGTCATAGCCATAACCTATCGATCATTCTTTGGATTCTGAATGGTGTCACTTGGGAGAGTCCCCTTTTAACGTGGATTCATGCTAGTAGATATCTGGTGCATCTGGGTCTCAAACTGCTTTAGGGAAATAGAATGGGACTCCACTCTTTGACTAATACCTGAAAGATCAGCTCGTATCTCTTTCATGCTTGCGTCTGTAGAATCAACCTTTTGAAATACTTTATTGAGCAGCTCCCTCATGGTTGGTTGTTCAGGTCTATCTTTTCAATTTCCTGGAGGGATATACAGACCACCTCTATCATTCTTGTAGCCATCCTTTTTATGCCAATCACCATCTCTATCTCTAGCTCTACTTCTATCTCTGTAATTGGACCGATTGTAGTTGTCATCTCCATCTCTGTTCCGACCTTGATTTCCTTGGCCAGAGGCCCAGAAACTTGCCCCTTGATCATTCAGATAACTAACCTCCTCATTAGATAAGTACTCATCTAGACTTGGTGCTTTCCCATGTGAACCGATGGCTTTCACCTTTTCTACGCCCTCGTTCAGGATTTTCTTTGAAATTAACCCAATGCTTGTCTTTATATCAGCAACTTCATGTTTGATGTCTTGTAACTCATGAAATCCATTTGACTTTCCAACCACATATGCACCTGCTGGGGTCTCAGACTCTCTAGTATGCCATGCTCTGTTGGTCTTAGCAACCCTGTCAAGCATCTCAAAAGCTTCAAAATACGAATTCTCCATGAATGCTCCTCCAGTTACAGCGTCAGCAACAGCTTTTGTGTTGGCATTCAATGCTTTGTAGAAGATATCCATGAGATGCCTTGAAGGGATTCTGTGTCTCAGAACTTGTTTCAACTTCTTATTAAACCTCAACCATGTCCCATACAATGCCTCCGCATGTAGTTGCTTAAAATTATATATTTCTTACTTCAACTGCAACATTCGAGATGGAGGAAAGAACCGCTCCAGAAACTGAGTCTTCAACTCATGCCATGTGTGTATGGAATTATCAGGCAATTCTGAGAGCCACACAGTTGCTTCATCAGTCAATGAGAAAGAAAACAGTCTCAGTCTGATAGCAAATTTCCCCACTCCTAGTAGATTATAAGCTTTGCAAATTTGAGTAAAGTTCTTCACATGCAGATTTGCATCCTCTGTAGGCTTTCCAGCATATAGTCCTCTCAGGTTCAGCAATTGGATCATGGTGCTGGTGATGTCAAACTTCATTCCATCAGTCAGTGGTGGAAACACTATAGGTCCAGTAATGCTTAGTTCCTCCACATCCTCCTCATCATCATCATAGTACCAAGGGGAAAAGCTCGACTGTCGTGGTTGTCGGCCCCGATTCTGTGGCAAATTTTGTCTAGCTGCTGCCTCATCTATCGCAGCTTTTCTTGCTTGCTCCGTTGTTGCATTTTAGGCTGCTATTCAAGCATCTTCAGCAGCAAGGGAGTCTTCTCCTTTCTTTTTTCTCTGTTCAGCTTCGGCCAATAACCGAGCTGTGATCTGATCTGGTGTCTCATGCTCTCCCTCCTTAGCCATGTTTCTCAAGGTCCTAGAGAGCTCAGGATCGTATGGGATCAAGGGATTACCTTGACTCCTTGTGCTGTGCATGCACAACTGTGCAACCTGCATAACAAAACAAAAACAACAGAAAAAGTAAAATCAGAAAATAAGGACTAATAGTGAAATAAACACAATTTCTCGTAATCCTAAACCGTAGTCTCCGACAACGGCGCTAAAATTTGATACGCCCAAATTACACCTCCTTTTAAAAGCGTAAGCGATCACTGATTAAATATAGAACCCAACGAATGTTGGGGTCGATCCCACAGGGAATATGGTAGGATTATGGTTGATATGTGTTTACTTGCGCTGTTAGCCATTTATTTCCCTACGAAGGGGGGTTTTAAGTGACAAGTAATAATTGTAACTAGAATGTAAACAAATAACATGTAACAGTTTTAAGAGTTGTAATCAATGAGAGAAGCGACTAGGGTAGTGTTCCCCATGAGATCATAACTTAGTAAGGCGTTTGTACTTAGTAAACTAGATTGGTTCTTAGCATGCAGGATCGATACGTTAGGTTCACCTAAATCCTTGGTCCGGCAGATAGATGAATTTCACCACACACCTTGGTCCGACCGTGGGTATGTGCGTTACTAACCCTTACCCTGGATCCCAGATTAGCTATTCCCGGACAAGGTCAAGCTATTAGATGAGGGTTGGTAGCCTCAAATCTCTATTGTTAAACAACTCTTTTCCCATCTGTTACCTCCTTGGTCCGGTAAGTAAGGATAAGGCGAGTTCTAACATTGGCCACCGTTAAAAAGCAATCAAAATAAAGGGATGAACAATACATGCATAAACACCGCTCTAGAATACCCAAGTACTTTGCCTACTTCGTTAATCCTTCATGGTTCTCACAACCCTAGTTGTGGATTTAGCTACTCATATTCATAAGTAAGCAATCAGAAGTTATTGGTGCATTCATGATCATATACTTATAATAAGAAGTAAAGAAATCTGTGAACTTGAATAGATGAAAATAAAAGTAAGAACAATGAACTATGAATGTGTATAACCCTCAAAACTAATAGTAAACCAAGATCACAATGTTTCGAATGTGTTTCCTACAAAGTAACGAGCATAAAACATAAAATATAACCTAGGAAAGTTATTTATAGACAGTAAAAATCATATCCTAATTAAACAAGGAAACTGGAATCGGCAGCTTCCACGGACATAGTCTACAGTCCGTGAAAGTTTCTTCGGGTCATCAACAGCACTCGTGAAACTCAGATAATTTGTCCTCCTGCAGGTTCCTTTCCACGAGAGCAGTCTATGACTCATGACTTGAATCACGGCTCGTGGAATTGAGTCGTAGATCTCAGACAATTTTCTCCTTCTCTGATCGTGTTCCATGGGCAAGAATCATGACTCGTGAACATGTCCATGGCTCGTGGAAACCTTCCGTAGAACTCAGGCTCCAGTTTAATCTTCAGTACTCTTTCCACGATTCATGGAAGTGTTCACGACTCGTAGGATTGAGTCGTAGAAGTCAGTTTCAGCCAAAATGTCAATCTTTTCCTGCACTTAGTCTCTGAATCCTGTTTTCCTGCACAAAACTCCAAAACACATCAAATCTACTAACAATTACTAAAGAACATGCTCCAATTCCAAGTTTTAAGCATCGAAAGTGCCGCAAAACCATGGCACATCAGTAGGCAAGCCAAACCCAATGATGCAAAAGACAATAGAGCAGTTAAAGTAAGGAAAAACGAAAGACATAAATGAAAAGATAGGGCCAATATCATATATTCATACCATCGTACAAAATATATATAAGAAGGCCCTAAAGTGACCAATGAGACAAAACAGACTCGAGAACCAACACGGACCTGGTGTCACTAATAAAATAGCGACTAAAGTAAGGAGTAGCTATACAACAGACTCTGTCTACCCAAAATACAAGATATAGACAGAATATACAAGATGGAAAGCATGTAAAGTCTCCAAAACCATCAGGAGTTCACCGTGATCCGAACTGCAATAGGCCTCGAATGACAGAAAGGTCAGTGAGAGTGGCTCGTACTAGGTGTTGCATTAAAAAAAGATGTTGAATGTAGTATGAGTACTAAGACAATGGGTACTTAGTAGGCATCATAGGCCGACCAAGAGCAGAAAGATAATATATATATCATAAGATATAGGAAAGCAGTTAAAATACATGGATCCACCTAAATCTAGTTATAAAGCCGAAAATTGAAACAACCAAAACTATAAAAAGGGGTAAAGTAATAACAAGATCAATCCAAATCAACCAACAATCCAAACACACCCAAGGCCAATGCAGTGCGATGTAACAATGATGTAATGTATGAATGTGTACAAGTCAACCCCGGTATCTAGTACACGGGCGCCCGGGATGGAACATCGAGCTTATCAGTAGATGCATAAAAGTAAAACCTGAGATAACACATTAAGCGCCCGGAATTTAATCTCGGACTCATCAACGTATACATAAAAAGTAAAACCCGAGATAACACATCGGGCGCTCGAAATTTAACCTCAGACTCATCAACGTATGCATAAAAAGTAAAACTCGAGATGACATATCGAGTGCCCAGAATTTAACCTCGGACTCATTAACGTATGCATAAAAAGTAAAACCCGAGATAACACATCGGGAGCCCGGAATTTAACATCGGACTCATCAACATATGCATAAAAAGTAAAACTCGAGTTAACACATCGGGCACCCAGAATTTAACCTCGGACTCATCAATGTATGCATAAAAGGTAAAACCTGAGATAACACATCGGGCACCCGGAATTTAACCTCGGACTCATTAACGTATGCATAAAAAGTAGAATTTTTCCCTTTTCCTCCCCAAAACTCTGTAACAATTCCAAGCGATCCTTTTAAAAGCCCAAATATCATGAAAACCCAATAATTGTCAAGTGTAGGACCGAAAAGCCTTAAAATCACTCATTTTCGTACCGATAAGCATGACAATGCAATATGAGCATATAAATTTCCATATTTAGAGAAAACAAACCCAACAAGGCAAAACAAGGCAAACCACCCTCCAAACCAAGAGAACTGACCTGGAACTCCATCCAAATACAAGCTATAGCCTCAGGCCCATAGTTACACATAACGATAGAATAAAGCGAGAAGATACCAAAAATAAAGCGAAAAGTACCGAGAAGCTCTACTCTACCTCTAAAGCCTCCTAACAGCATACTAAGGATTCTATACTAGCCATAAAGATACTATAAGCTCCTAGTCGAAGGATAAGCATGAAAATTCTATACTATAATCCAAAATGGCCAATTTAAAGCGATAAACAGGATTCAAGCCTAAATTTATCTAATATCCTACCTAACGTTCCAGTATAATACAAATATATAAAATCTAACTAAACTCAGTCTAGAAGGTAAACAGTAACCTACCTTGGGACCGAACTGCAAACACGAACCATCACTCGTATGCCTTCCCCTTCCGAATAGCCTCAGAAAGCTTTCACGCTATCAAGAACATAATCTAGGTGTCAATACGAGAAGAACGACACTCATATTGCTATACAGAAAATTGGGCCGAAAATCGGGTCGAAAAATGACCCTCAGGGCCCGCACAGTAAAACAGGAAAGAAAATTCATAATTATGTTCGCGGTGAATTTAGGAACCCATGCTCAAAATTTAAGCGCAAACGGATTTTATTTCTGGGCTCAAAACAGACCCGAAGCACTACTAATCATGAGAACAGAAGTGGAGAATTGCGATTTTCAAGGGCGGAAACGTACCAGTTTGGAAGCAAGAATCGACCACGGACTGGAACTACAGATACCATGGACAAACATGCTCACCAATGCAGCTTTAACCCAAGAAAAACCATGCTTGTAAGAGCCTCAACAATAGAGGTTTTCAAGCTAAAAGAGAAGAACAAGGCTTGAAGAAGAAGAGACTTACCAACGATAAAGGAGCAAGATTAATGATAATTTGGAGAATTCCCACGATCTCACATTGTTCTTGAGTAATTAGAGTTGAGAAAAATGAAGTTGGAGTTGAAAGAAGTGAAAGTAATAAGCTGAAAATCGTGAAAAACAAGAATTTAAAGGGGCTGGCCGTGATCCCTGCCTGCAACAAAAACAAGCAGTTTTCCAAACTTCTCCGGGGTATTCCGGGCACGATCAGAACCTGATTCTCATAAACTAATAGATCTATTTGAGTGGAAACGACATTCCAAACTCAATAGAATCAACGAATTTACCAACGGAGATTGTTTTAAGGAAAAGTGGGCCCCACACTCAAAACTAACTTGAAACTCAATACCTCAAAATAAGTTCGGAAGCCCCGGGACCCGAACCAAAGGTTCACATAGCCCAAAGTCGACATTCTGGAGCTAATAGCATGGGCAGAATTTCCATCCGAGACCGTCTTCTCCAAATACTGACCAAAGTCAATCCTACTAGCCAAACAGGCTTGAAAACACAGAAAACAACACAAAACCAAATCGAAAGCACTCAGACCCAGACCAATAGTCCTACTAGACCAAAATCCCTATTTGGAGCCAACGGGACTGTCGAATTTCAATTCTAAGCACGTTTAACAAGAAAGTTGACCGAAGTCAAAGATTTTCCAAGTTCAAGTTCTAAAACAGGAAAGTAGTCATAACGACCTAACGAACGGCCCGAGCACCGATCCGTCAGTCTCGACAAGTCATAAATGACCTGTAGCCGCTGCAAAAAATCTCGAAACATGGAAAAAGTATGAAAAACAGGAAAATAACTGAGAGGGTCATTACAGTAAAGCAAAGTACTCCCACAAGATTCGATGATGAGATTATCAATACCATTTTTTGATGATGAGATTATCAATACCATTATAGAAACACCATTTAACGCCAAATAGTAAAGACTTAGGGTATGAGATGTTATTTGTAGTGACATCAAAAAATATTGCAAAAGCCATCTTCATATTCAATCTTTGATTGTCTTTAGTACAACCATCCACGTTGAGCTTCCATGCAGCTATCAGTGGTTTGTTTCATTTAACTACCTTAACTTCAATTACTTGCTTCAAATTTTTCACACGGTCACAAAAGGCCGATCATCCACTCTGGATCCTTACGCCAAGGAATTCAGTTTTCATCAACAAAAAATATCGATCCCATTATCTGTATTTTGAGTTGTGCCACAGACGACTTGAAATCTTCAAATCTACATGTGCATCTCCTTTTTCATAGTCCCCACAAAATCACTGCTAGGTAAACATGCAATGGGTGTTCTGTTTCAAAATATATCATGAACAGAGAACATCAATGGGTGTTTTGTTTCATTTTTTTCTTTTTTGGGTTCGATATTGTCTATACCTCATAAATTCTCGAGGTTAATACACACAAAAGGAAATGCTTCACTTCCTAACCAAAAAACAGAAAGAGGAATAAAAGACTCGAAATCTACAAGGCTAGTCGCCCTTAATCAATTAAAACTGAGAACTTTTAAAAATGTGGGAATCATACTACTATTTGCAGATGTTTTTCAAAATATTACTATTAAAATGACTCTTTGTTTTGTTCTTTCAGTAGCTCTTTATATATCCTTCTTCTTTCAGTCCATCCATCTGAGCAGATCGAGCAGCTTCTTCAAACTTCTTCATATCAGTCTCCTCATCCCACAGCTTTACATTCAAAATAACTGAGTACTTGCCAGCTGAACTCAAACAATAAGTTCAAGAGGAAAGTCAGTTTTTATTCATCGAGTGTTTCTTAATTAATTTCTCTCTCTCTCTCTCTCTCTCTCTCTCTCTACAAATAATAACTTAAAGACATATAAAGAAATTTTTATCAAAGAAAAATTTGTTTGACTCTTGAAATTTCAGTTGTGCCCCATACATTGGGACAGAGGGAGAACATGTTTTAACAAACACCTTCGATCTGTTCATGATTCTTTACCATATAAAGATCAAACACTCTGATCTTCATCCATATATATCATTCTTTTTCACTCCATAAAAGTTTAAAGCCACAACAACACGCTCTTCAGTGCAGCAGCCATTGCTAGACGATAATCTAAGTCTTTCTGCAAATATATAAGACATAGAGTACTTTATAATTACGGAAGCTAAATATTCTTCAGATTGTCAGTGTGTAATAATAGGAGATGATACAATCTATGCAAACGTTATATTCATCGAAATAATACAATACAATATGATGCAACAAAATATGAGATATATACAACCGCATCAAAACGATATTGGAATTGTTGTTATCCTTCAATTTTATCATCAAACTGACAGAAAGAAACAATAACAATGTAAGAGTTCTAAGAAACAATAAAATTTAGTTAAATCTCAAAGATGGATTTGAGACAAACCTAGTGATAAAAAGTTTATTGTCAACAATTTCGTGTAAAACTCAAACGATCACCTTTTATATAACTTTTTTCCTAAGGTAATTATTTACTTAGGGCAAAAGTTTATTATTTTCAAAAAATAAAATAAACTTAAAAATCTTCTATTGGAAAAAATCACGTGCACCTTTCATTGGAGAAATTTTCCATTGGTTTGTCCATGATTTGCCTTTTAGAAAAAATCACGTACACCTTTTGGACGACTAATTCCCATAAATTCAATTTGATTTCAAACAGGTTTGTTTTTCTCCATAATAGGAAGTCTCAGTAATTAATTATATGGTCCCTGCAGTGCCCATATTTAACTAGAAATCTGAATTCTATTTTCTAGGGGAAAAGGAATAAAATAAGAAAAAAAAGTGTGTGTTTTCTAGTTTGAAAAAGAAAACATACGTATGTTTTTTTATTTTCCCTTTTGAATTTGGAAGAAGTCTCTAGAAGTAGGGGTTCTTCCAACCTAGAAAAAATAATGAATTAGTTTTCTACACAATACTTGCCCACCCAAGTATTGAGAGAGTTCGGCTGTGAATTTGGGATCACTGGAGAAGACCGTAGAACTGAAGTCGGGCTTGCTTCAAGATATCTGCTCACGCTTCAACAGGTAATTCTTGGTTAATTTTCAGCACGCTTTATGTGTACTATGTGTTGGTATTTGTTATCTATTATTCATGTAAGCAGTAAGTTCCTGGAATGCTTCCGTTGTGTGTACTATTTTCCAACACTTGTTTGGTCCAAATTTTCAATAAGAAATTTTCATCTTACGACTTGAAAGAAAAGCCAAGAAAACGTTAGAAGTAGAAGAAGCCATGTGTTTTTGTAAAGTTTGATCCAAAATATTAGTACTTAAATAAAATTGTACAAATTCTTTTTTATATAAGGTAAAATTCTAATTGATTTAGAAGTGTCAAATACTTTGATTTCTTACCTAGATCAAATAAGGACTTTGATTAATTTTTTAAAATAGAGATAATGCATAAGTACCCCCCAAACTATACCCGAAATCCCAGATACACACTTTAACTTTGCCAAGGTCCTATTACCTCCCTCAACTAAATTTTGGCGTATTTTTCTACACCTTTTACGCTGACGTGGCACCTTGGTCCAGCTAAATGAATTGCGGTGTATACACGCGCTTTTATTACAAGCCAAAGGCCCTGCCCCATAATCTTTTACCTTTATTCTTTTCAAATTTACTTTTCAACTTTACCAAAAGTAACTTTACCAAAAGCCTATCAAAATCCAAAGTTCCCTTTACCAAAACTTTTTCACTTCTCCGATCAAAATCCAAACTTCACTCTTTACTTAAATGATGCTTGTCCTAAATACGTATGTAGCTTCGTAGATTCGTAAAGTGTAAAACTCGTGAGGCTGAAGATTCGTGTAGGTGAAGATTCGTGAAGGTGAAGAATCGTGAAGGTGAAAATTAGTTTGTGAAACTTGTGAAGTTGGAAGCCTATCTTCACAAATTGACCAAAGGTTAGGTCTTTAATACATTTAATTTGTTTTGTGTTAGAGTTTGGTTAGGGTTTGTGTTAGATTTTTCTAGGGTTTATGTTATGATTTGGATTACGTTGTTAGGATTTTAACATTGTGTTGCAATTTTATGATATTCGTGTAATATTATAGTGTTCATGCTGATTTGTTTTAGGATTCTACAATTTTAGCTTGAAATATAGGGTTTGTGTTACTATGTTAGAGTGTTCATATTGATGTTGTATTTTGCAATTCTAATGTAAAAATTTTAACTGAAAATAAGATTTATGTTAGGGTTTGAGTAATTGTTTAGACCTTACGAACATTTGTGCTGACAATATTGGTGTAATATTTGGTCAATTCTACTATAAGACCTACCTTTAGAAAGGGAAAAGGAATAGACTAATATGTGCATCATGGTGGGGCCTTATTGTTTGAAGGTGAGGAAGCAAAACATGTGGGTGGTTGGGTTGGGTTGTGTGTGTGTTTTCTCACCTCTTTCAACTTTATGACACTTTTTTAATGTAGTTAGTTCCAGATGAAACTTTGTATGTGGGGTTGGTTGATTTTTTTCTAATCTTTTATTGTTACTAGTATTTTGTACTGTTATTACCCTAATGCTCTTGTAATCTTTTATTGTTATCAGTTTTTACCATAAACTAGACTAAATTATTGTTATTATTGTTTACTCAATATAGGTATGAGTGGGTTTACATTCATTACTCTAAGATTACACCATGGTGGGGTATTATTGTTTAAGGGTGAGGAAGCAAGATATGAGGGTGGGGTAATGAGTGAGTATGTGAATGTTGATGTGGATACAATATCCTACTTTTAGATGAAAGATTACATTAAAGAGCTAGGGTATAGCCCAAATTGAAAATTTAGTATTAGGCCACCTAACAGTGCCATTTTAAGAGATATTGACAATGATAATATTCTCTTATCCATGTGTAAGTGTTTGCGAAATGGGGCTGTTTTGGATGTATATGTGCACATGTCTGAGGAGGAATCTAGTGCATTTTTTAATAAAGTTGTTGGGATCACTGAAAATAGTGCTAGTCAAAATATTGGGGTTAATGAAGTAGGTGAGGCTGCTTTAAATGGGGTAGTTGTAGCTCCAACAACTACTTCAAATATTGCTTCTACATCAAATCCAACAGCTCAAAATACTGATGATCCATCAGATCCAGTAGCTCTAGATAATGATTTATCTAATTCTGATGATAGTGACTACTCTGTAAAAGGATCTGATGAATCAACTGATGATAGTCCAGTATCTGATAAAAGTGTACTTGGAGATGATGATTATGGCAGTGATGTTCATCAGGAGTTGTTAGATCTTAAGGCTGAGAAAAGAAAAAATTTGAGGAGGACAAGGAGGGAGAGAATTCCAGCAGACCCTGCAGAAGTACCATGTGGTGAAGCTGGGCCAGATCTAGGGTTTGATGAGACTGCCACAAGTAAAAATACTTTAGAAGGAAGGCTAGGGGGTGATGAACCCTATTATGCAAGTTTTGATGCTTGTAGTTTTGAAACTGACACAGATGAAAGTTGTCTTGAAGAAGGAGAAAAATGAGGTTCAAACTGTCAAGAACAAGAAGGAAAATTCATGCTACAAAAAGTGTGAGATTTGATCCTACCTGTAAAAAGGTTATGTGGCAGCTGGGTATGATTTTTGAAAGTGTAACTGAGTTTAGAGAGGCTGTCACTAGGTATGCAATTCAGAAAAGGATTCAGATTGAGATGTTTGTGAATGAGACAACTAGAGTAAGAGTGATATGTTGCAACGAAAATTGCAAGTGGTTATTGTATGCCAGATTAGATAAAGAAACTAATAACTTTGTTATTAGGACTTATAATCCAATATATATATGTGAAAGGGCCTCTAGAAATTATTTGTGCAACTCTAAGTTCTTGGCCACTGCCCTTAAAGATAGAATAAGTGACCAACCCAATATCAGAGTGTTCAAGTTGCAAGAGTTAATCAGAAAGAAGTTTAAAGTGCATGTTGGTAAGACTACAGCCAGGAGAGCAAGAGCTAAAGTCCTGAATGAAATTATGGGTGATCATATTAAGGAGTTTGGGAGAATTCTTGATTATAAAGATGAGTTGTTAAGGTCCAATCCTGGGAGCACTTGTGTGGTGAAACTTGGTAAAGCTAATGAACTTGGTAAGCCAATGTTTGAGGCATTTTACATCTGATTTGAAGCACTGAAGATGGCATTCATGTCATGTAGAAAATTCATAGGGTTGGATGATTGTTTCTTGAAGAGGGTATGCAGGGGTCAATTACTTGTTGCTGTGGAAAAGGATGGCAACAATCAAATAGTTCCACTGGCTTGGGCTGTAGTGGAAATTGAGAACAAAAATAATTGGAGTTGGTTTATTTCTCTGTTGATAGAAGACTTGGTATTAGGAGAGGGAACTGGCTTCACTATTATATCAGACATGCAAAAGGTATATTCTGATACATTACTTCTGTTTATTTTTGCAATTTATTTTTGCTTCTCTTTTGTAATTCTGTTATGTTTTGTAGGGACTGGGTATAGCCCTCAAGGAACTGTTACCAGGTTGTGAGGAAATAAGATGTGCTAGACACATCTTGGCAAATTGGTCAAAGAAATGGAGAGGGCTTCAAAGGAAGAAAATGTTCTGGAAGTGTGCTAGAAGCACTTTTGAAGCTGAATTCAGAGAAAATTTAAAGTTGTTGTCCAAGATTGGTAAGAATATAGTGGATAAACTACTCTACTATGATAAAGAGTACTGGTGCAAAGTCTATTTCAATTGTCAAATCAAGTGTGATGCAGTGGATAATAACATGTGTGAGAACTTTAATGCTTGGATCTTAGCAGCATGGCATAAGACTATTATTAGTATGCTTGAAGAGATTAGAGTCAAGGTCATGACTAGACTAGCTAAGTTAAGTGAATTTCCAAATTCTTGGATCAATAACTTCTCACCAACGTCAATGAGAGTATTAGAGGAAAATGTTGATAAGTCAATGAATTGTAGTGTTGATTTTAATGGAGTAACAGGATATGAGGTGATGGATGGACATAAATAACACACTGTGTATTTGAGAAAGAGGGAGTGTAGTTGTAGATCTTGGATGTTGAAGGGGATGCCATGTCCACATGCCTTAACTGCAATGTTGTGTAGGCAGTATGATCCAAAAGATTTCATTGATGCATGCTACTCTAAAGAGAGATACCTGATGACTTACTCACACTTCATACAACCTATGAATAACATGCCAATGCGGCCTAAATCAACCAATCCTATTGTTGCTCCACCTGTGATAAAAAATATGCCAGGGAGGCCAAGAAAGTTGAGAAGAAAAGAGGTTGGTGAAACCAAGAAGTCTTAAAAATTGCCTAAAACTGGAGTTACTATGACATGTAGCCTCTTCCATGTTAAAGGTCACAACAAAAGAGGCTGTCATTTGTACAGGAACGAAGGAGTTGGTGCTACTCCAAGGGCACCAACTGTTGCATCTACTGCAGAACCATCAGGTTCAAGAAAGGGAAGGGGCAGACCAAAGATATATCTTTACTTATAATATCTTGTAAATGCAATTTGCAACATTTATTTATCTTTACTCAAATATATGTTTTTTCTGCATGTTAGAAACCAACAATTGATGAAGGTGAGCCTGTTGCAAAGAGAGGAAGGGGCAGACCAAAGGTATATTTTCACTTTACTTATTTTGGATAATCCCTTTTACTTGGCCACTATCATATATGTTGATCCTTACTTAAATATGTGATTGGGTATGATTTTTGTGTATGTTAGAAATCAACAACTAATGAAGGTGAGCCAGTTGCAAAAAGAGGAAGAGGCAGACCTGTTGGTGCTGCTTCTAACATAAGATCTACACCAACAGGTGCTACTTCTAATACACTTGTTGGTACTGCTTCTAACACAAGAGATACACCTAGTGCTTTTTCTTATAACACAAGAGCTACACCTAGTGCTTCTGCTTATAACACAAGAGTTGCACCTACACCTATTGCTACTGATTTTTCATCAGCATCAACACATCATAGTCTTGACAGCTGTTTTGAATGTTCTGCCCCCAACACAAGAGCTGAAATTCCTTCAAGGGCTGTTGGAATGTCATCAACAACAAGAAGTGCTAGGGGAAGGGGAAGGGGAAGGGGAAGTGGTAGTGAAGCAAGGGGTGTGCATCATCAACTTGGAAGTTGGTTTACATGTTCTCAAGGTAGTACTGATGTACCTAATACAAATGTTGCATCAAAGGAGACTGTTGCTGCTACAAGTGGAAGGGGAAAGGGTGGTGGAAGCACAACCCAATATAGAAGGCCAAGAGTAACTGAAATGGGTGTGTTTCAAGCTGAAAATGGATTCAAAACTTTTAATGTAAGTATTGATGCATTGATAGTGTTTGTTCTTTACTAATTATTAACTTCAACGTATATAAGATCCTTTTTTTGTAGCCTGGGCTGCCAAGTAGCAGAATCATATCCACTGGACCAAAGAAAATTTTGAGATCATCAGTTGTGACTGGGGATATTGGTTTCAAACCAACTACTGGACAGAAGTGGAAAGGCAATCAAGCAATCACAACAAGAAAGCTGCAGCAGATTAGAGATCAATCAAAAAATCCAAGCCTTAATACCTCCTCTTCACAGGCTCGAGACCCATGGAAACTATAGTGTTGATAACAATGGTGTTCTGTTCTTAAACTACTATTTTGGTGTCACTACTAAACTATTATTTTATTTCTTGTTTGAAGGTTTAAATTTGGTATGAAGCTACTATTTAGAAGTATCATTAATTTTTGAAACTCGTGTTTTGTTATATGTATGAAATGGTACTGGAATTATGGTGTCTAAATGCAATGTTGAAGCTTTGTTTTGGTTCTTAAGTTATTGGTTCTTAAAGTGGCAGATGATTCATAGTTGAATGCAGTGTTCTTATATTATTTTAGTGTTACTTTTGCTTGCTTCATTACACCATAGACAATGTGCTTTTAGTAGTAGTGTGCTTTCGTACCACTTCAAACGAATGAAGTGGCCAAAATAGGCAAGTAGGACAATACCAAACCAAAATAGAGCAAATTGAACTCATTACTATACCAAAATAATGCTCCATTACAAATTAATAAGCCACTATGGCAACTTCACAACACAATCAACACCTATTATCGTAACTTCACAAGAGAATCAGCACATACTATGGCAACTTCCTTTGATTTTTTTTTTGAGTTGTCAACTTGAATTAGAAAACTAACATGCACAACAACTACACAAATGATCAAACTATAAAAGAACCTTCCACTAAATCGACATGGCATCCTTTTCTTCTTTTTCATCTTCATGCTCTTCTCTTTCAACTCAACCTTCTCTTTTGCACCACAAACTTTCTCTTTCAAATCACCATCCTCTTTTGCATCACCACCCTTCTCCTTTGAATGTTTACGATGAAGTGAATTGATGTTGAGATTTTCATACTTCATCTGAAGACTTTCAACTTCATCCAACAAAATTTCCTCCTCTTTTGAATCTTCGGTGACTAGTGGATTCATGTTGAGATTATCATAATGCATCTTAAAGCTTTCAAGCTTATCCAACTGCATCTTAACACGCTCGTAATTTTCTTCTAACTCTTTCATCTTGTTCACCAATCTTGGAATAATAAATTTTGATCTTTCATCAACACTATCCTTGTCTCTCCATTTAAAAAATTTACAATTCGTAGGCTGAAAATTAAGGACACAATAATTTTATTTCAACACCAATATTAAAATTAATCAATCAAGAGACCATGAACACGAACATCATAGTGAGGACAAGACCAAAATCTTCTTCCGGGATTTCAATCTGACCAAGAGGTCTGCATTTGCAACAAAATGCAATGCTTGCATCGCACTTCAGCATTTGACAATGGATCATTCACATCCATACACAATTTATTCAAGTTGGAGTTTGTCATTCTAACCCTAACAAAAATTGGGGAAGAAATAAATAAGTAAAATAGAACTTAAAAATTGACAAGAAACGGACTAAAGATAATAAATTTATACAAAATTTAGCTTAGCTTTTTGAATGGAGGAGAAATTTCACAAAGGAACTCTTCAAATCAAGCTTTTGACCCACCTTATTAATGGAGGATGAATTGAAAATGAAAATAAAAAGTAGAAGCCCGTTGAAGAAGGGTTTTAATTTTCAACTTCGTCAGCAACACGTGGCAAAATTTAATTGGATAGAGCCACCACACTAATGTTCTCACGCGCCTCAAGTTCGTGTAATCACGCAAGGTGCCATGTCAGCGTAAAAGGTGTAGAATAATACATCAAAATTTAGTTAAGGGGGGTAATAGGACCTTGGCAAAGTTAAAGTGTGTCTCTGGAATTTCGGGTATAGTTTGAGGATACTTATGCATTATCTCTTTAAAATAATATGAATTCCAAATAAACTAAAAGTTGCTAAATATTAGGAGTTTAGTTTTTTTGCCTTTTTTTTTACCTCACGTACTGCAAACTAAAAAGATTGTTCTTCTTTTTTCCTTTTTGTCAAATTTATTTTTTTTGCCTTTTTTTTTTAACTCACGTACTGCACTAAACTCACAAACGATCACCCTTTATATAACTTTTTTCCTAAGGTAACTATTTACTTAGGGCAAAAGCTTATTATTTTCAAAAATAAAATAAACTTAAAAATCTTCTATGCACCTTTTTCATTGGAGAAATTTTCCATTGGTTTGTCCATGATTTGCCTTTTAGGAAAAATCACGTATGGACAACTAATTCCCATAAATTCAATTTGATTTCAAACAGGTTTGGTTTTCTCCATAATTTTCCTTTTAGAAAAATTCACGTACACCAAATTAAATTTCATATATTTTAGGAGTCATTATAATAAATTAATTAAATAATAATTTTTAAAAAATAATAAATGTCAATTATTTGAGAAAAATAGTAAATGGCAATTTAGTCTATTGTGAGGTCTTTTAATGAAGGGCAAAAAGTTCAAATCACATTATAAGATCCTTCACACTTTTAATATAGTACTAGTTTAGTGTACGTGCGTTGCACGTGTGTAACACATAAAGCAATAAATACATAAAAATTATTTAAAATAATAATTAACGTAAAAATAAATATAATATTTAAAATATTACTATAAAACTTTTACCTATGACTTTATGTAGGCATTTGGCCATGAAAATCAAAAACATATTCACTTTATTTGAAATTTTTAAAGTTGGAGTTGTGTTCGGCCATAGTATTTGGAGTTAATATTTAGAATTCAAATGTATTTTTTTTAAAAATCAAAAAAAGAATTTGAACATGCAATATAATTTAAATGGAGTTATTTTATGAAAATAAAAAAAGTGAAAACATCTCTTGAGGTGTTTTTAAAATACCAAATACAACTTTAAATTGTATTTGATATTTTTATGGCCAAACAAAAATTCTAAAATAAAGTGAATAAATATTTCGAAATAAAGTAAATAATATTCATGATCAAATGGGTCCTAAGAATTTAATAACATATTTAGACTTTACCAAAAAAGACATGTACTTGAAGAAAAAGAACATGTGACTTTTCTTTAAAAGAAATAGTACACTTAATATGATAGGGGTATAATAGTCACCTACTGAGGATGACTAAGAAAATCACTCCCTAATTCCATAACCACAAATTGATAAAGTTGATCGATCTTCTCTAGCTTTCTATTTGCCAGTAACTTCGTGGAAATATTAAACAATCACATTTGAAGAAGTAGAAGAGTCCTCCCAAAAGCAAGTCATCTAGTATATGTTGTCAAATAATGCTTGTGGCAGTTGATTCACCAAAATAAAATAGAAAAAATCTTAATCGATCTATGTAAATCATAATATTGAATTATATATCTATAGTTAAAAGAAAAAACTATAAATCATTTTTATGCAGACAGGGCGGCACAACGAATTCTCATGAGTCTCTACTTCACGTTCATATTTCTGCAAGCCTGCAATTATGCCGCTAAACAAATAATTATATGTACACAATGAAGTTAATAGGTAAACTAATTATTAGTGCTTTTATAATATAAAAATATAGATCTAGAAAAGTGTACGCGTTTTGCGTGTGATCAAAGTGCGTATCTTTTTAACAACAAATATTATAGAGAAAAAAAAGTTGAACTTAGATAAAAGAACTCGATGAACACAATACATACATGTTTGTTAAAAGAAAGTACATGTCTTCAAAATTATATAAAAATACAACAAAGGATAGCATGAGATGCCTACCATTTCAATGTTGGTGAAGACGCATAAGTAATATATGTAACAATAACAGTAACATATGCGTACTATATTATTACTTTTCTAGGGTAAGAGGTTGTTTCTAATTATATATTTTTAACTCAAGAAATAATAATAATAATAATAATAATAATAATAATAATAATAATAATAGTGTTAATAATCAAATCAAAGGATAACATAATAAAAATTTACTGCAAAATTATACTTATCTGAGATGGCTAGATGCTGCAAAAATAAAATCAAAAAATTTATTAAATTTAGCCGATAAAAAAATTGAAAGTCGTAAATATTCAACCATACAAAAATTGAGAAAAGGGTCGTGTTAAAAGAGAAGTGCATATATTTTTTATAAAGTTTGAGTAAAATACTACTTAAATAGAATTGTAAAATATTTTTACATATATAAAGTAAATTCTAATTAATTTTCTGACATTTGGGATTCCATCAATTATGTATTCTAATTTTTATTTTGTTAAACAAATATATTATTACGCGTAAATAGTGTATTTAAATTGTACAAACTAATCATCCCTTTTTATTATTTTTCTTATATTAATATTTAAGAAATAAATTTGTTATTAAATACTATTATTCTAATTTTGATGGAAACCACCATTAATTCTCCACATATTATATAAAGTAAATTCTAATTAGTTTTTTGACATTTGGGGTTCCATCAATTATGTATTCTAATTTTTGTTTTGTTAAACAAATATATTATTATGCGTAATAGTGTATTCAAATTGTACAAACTAATCATTCCTTTTTTATTATTTTCCTTATTTAAGAGATAAAGTTGTTATTAAATACTATTATTCTAATTTTGATGGAAACCACCTATGTTTTCCTTTTTTCTTCTTTTTACTATATCTCTTTGGATTCCTTTTCTAGTACACAAGGAAAAAGAAAACATACCAACACTAATTTTTCACATATTTCTTTTTATATTAGGATAATAATTAAATGATAATTATTTGAGAAAAAGGTGAAAAGACAATTTCGTCTATTTCAAAGTGTTTTATTGAAGGATAAAAAGTTAAATCACATTGTCGCGCCCCATTTTTCTCGCGAAAAGTGGACCATCGACGTGGCAACTCTTTTCGGATAGGAAAGAGAGTGAGTCGCCACCTAACGAATTAAAGGCGCATTAGGGCACCGTTCTAAGCTAACTACGATTAATTTTAATTTTAGAGGTCTACGTCACCAGAAATCGGGTAAGGGTTCAAGTTACCTCAAAAGGAAGGTGTTAAGCACCTTTCGAGGTCCACAAATGTGGGTCCCTGCCGGATTCATTATTTATGTGGGAATTAAGTGATAAACAAAGGGTCAACAGCGTTATTAGCCTATTATTAACTAGGTAATTAAACAAATAATCCTTTATTTTAAACAAGTAGCTAAATTAGTTACTAACAGTCTAAGTGAGAAAAAGATCATGCATATAAACCGCAATTAAAATAAATAATAAAATGAAAAGGAGATCAGCGAGAAGACAGAATTAACACAAGAATATAGAAAAAGAAACCTAATTACTAAGTGATTTAGATAACTACCCCAAACATATAATAAAACAGGAACTAAACTTAGGCTAGTTTTAACCTATTCGGATCAGCGCCCGGCTTATTTACCGAAGACATTGTCATATTCTGCTCGGGTCAATTTCCATCATGTCCGTCTATCTACCCACCTAAGTTGGTTATTAAGATTATTATTCCTAGGAGTGTACTAAAGAAATGAAAAATCTAGCGTACCTTAGTATGCCTACTCGTCCCGCTTAATGTCCAAGAGGCATGGGACTACTATTTTGGATATGGATCTAGACAATAAGATTCCAAGGCTACTTAGTGAGACTCAGGATTTACCGTCATACAAAACATACAAAGGACTTAAGCAATTAGCACATAACGGTCTCAAACATGCCTCTTATTTAATAACAAGATAGGTGACTAAAATAGGCTTTGAAAAATAACATATTCATTCGTCCTATAAACCTGATTTCTAAGAATAAAGACATGCGACAGATTTGATTAAATATCTCCTATAGGCAGGATATCTAATAATTTTAACACGCTGACAACAAACTAAATTCCATAGACATGGTATATCTAAGTGTTGATATGCTAAAACAGGTTTAAATTCTATAGGCATGGTATCCAGTTATTAAACATATGCGAAAATTAATTAAATCCTATAAGCATAACATCTAGTAGTTTAATATGCTAAGAAAAGATCTTAGTCCTATGAACAGATTTGTTATTCTTACATGCTGGAACTGTTTAAGACCTATAGGCGTGATGGCTGGTTTGATATGCAAAAACTAGTTGTAACATGCTGAAACTAAAAGCCACATAATTTAAAATGCTAAAAAAACAGGTTAAATTAGGCATGATTTCAAATTGAAACAACTTTTGAATCTTATGACCATATTATCTAGTTATCTGGTTACTTAGTGCGGAAAACAAGTTGAATACGATAGGCAGATATTGTCACTCAACATGCTGCAACCCAAGTTAATCCTATAGGCATGGTAACTAAATGTTTAAAAAATGCTGAAACAGTTTTAACATACTGAACCGGATTTAACATTCTGAAACAGCTTCTAACAAGCTGAATTGAATTTAACATGCTGAACGATTTTAGCATACTGAAACAGATAGGCTTGATCTTTGATTTTTAAAAGATGAAGCAGATTTTAAAATCTAAAACGTGATTTCTAATAAACGAGATTAATAGAACTCCTATAGGCATAATTTCTAACAGATGAAGTTAATAGAAATCCTATAGACATGATTTCTATGATTTATAATTAAAACAAGTAGCACGTAGTTTGCCCCTCCCTCGTTGCACCCCTAATGTATTTCATTACATCGTCAGAGTTTATACAAAATATTACAGACCAACTAAATGAATGAGAAATAAAATAAACAGATCTAAAACTTGGGAGATTGCCAAATCCCGGCAACTCTTCAAGGTCCCAACCAAATGCTAGCAAAGAACCTGTTAAAGATAATTATACAAAAATGCAAAGGAGCCTATAACAATTCCTAATACCAGTCCCTGACATCGCAAAGTTTCATGAGAACCTCAAGGGTTCTAGGCATTGCCCATGTCAAGGTTTAGGATATGTTTAAGGCCCTCTGTTCCATACAACATATACCAGAATAATACCAAGAAAGAATCATGGCAGTAACATATATAACTAATACATGATCTACAAGTAGTGGCAGTTTGGATCACATAACCAAGTAGGCAATAAGTTATTAGCTTTAAACTCCTATAGTCATGCTTTCTATCAAACTCATAAATTATGTATACGAATTAAGAGACATACCGGTTTGCAGTAGACAATAAGAGAAATTTGAAATCCAACACTTAGCAATCCACAATTTGTTCACAGAAGAGAGTTCTTAACAATATGAGAGTAGTCAATATGAGTGTCAAGACTGTCCGATAATGAAAAGAGGGGGGCTGCTTTTATAGTGAAAAATAGGAGCCTTTTGCCAAAGGAAAGAAATTAATCCCAATAATAAATCAGGGGAGCCTTTTCTTTTATTAATCATAGAGAATCAATTAGTGCAAAAACAATCAAAGTTTTACCATAAATAGGCAAGTACAAGAGTTGTGACAATTTATCTAAAGGAGAGGAGTGGGGAAATTAACTAATCAGGCAGAAATCAATCAATGATTCACATCGAAGCTTACCATAAAAAGGGTCAATTACTAAGATTGTGATAATCAGTTAAGGGAGGGAAGAAATAAAAATATTCAGAGAATCAATCAGAGTAGAGTATTTCCTTAAACAAATAAGCCAAATCAATTACGAGCCAAATCTTTCAAGATTATCATAATTAGATAAGTGCTAAGGTTGTGACAATTAGTTAAAAGAGAGCTAATCAGTAGTAAAATTTCATCACAAAAGACCACGTATCAAAGCTGTCCTACCCATATAAGCAAAAAGGAATATGAATTCATGCTTGGAATGATCCAATTACGGTCTAAAGTAATCAAATATTGAGCAAGGAGGATCCCAAATTTCATAGTCAATAACAAGGTTCATTGAGCTTCGGAATTAGGCATAAAGTTTCCAGTCATGAATAAGAATCATACTCTAACAATTTGTAAGCAACATATGAAGGCAGCAGATAGATATAAACTAAGCAACCCCACTTAGAACCAGAAACATCAATTTAGAAATTGGATTCAACACAAAGTTGATTCGACATCTTTCAACTCAGAACACAACAGGATGATTACAATATACTTAGACATCGAATTCACCAACAAAACAAGCACATACCTGAAGTTTTTGAAATTGGGGTTAACGGTAGGGGTTCATGAAAATTAGGATTTTCCATACATGTCAGTCCACATGGGGCAATTAACACAAAACCACAGAATTCCAACAACAAATTTACAGCCAACTCTGCTAATTCTGCATCTGAAATTTTGATAAAAGAGTAAAGAGACCAAACCCGAAAAAGCTTAATGGTAATCCGTCCCAAAATGAACCTCAAAGCTCTAGTATTCGCCGGAGACGATGATGTCTACAAAGTTTTTGAGATTTCTCGGAAGAATAGGAAAGAGGAGCTTCGCTATTGTTTGTTTACTGGTGGTCTTCAGGCAGTTCGCCGGTCGCTGCATGGGTTCCGCTGACCAGCGCCGGTGGCGGTGAAGGTGGGAGATGGGAAAGTAAGGAAAAAGGGGTAGGCATCTTGTTCGTCGGGATTCGCCGATGGTGGTTGTTGTTGACCGCTTCACCAGCGATGGTGGAGAAGTGGTTGTTCGCTGGTTGGTGTGGCTGAGAGAGAAGCGAAAGAGGGGAAAGGGGGGGCGTTCGGGGTTTGTTCACCAGCCAAGGATGGCCGGTGGTTAGAGAGAAGAGAGAGGCGGCTGCTGTTGATTGAAGGGAAAAGTGGGAATGAAGTTAGGGTTTTGGGGGGAGAGTATAATGTAAAAGGAAAGAATAATGGGAGCTGATCTCAGCCGTTGATAGTATTAGATCAACGGTTGAGATTCAGTCTTAATGCGGGTCAGGTAGAGCGGGTCAGGCGTACCCGAAATAGATTAAATGGGTTTGGGCAGTTGAGATTGATATTGGTCATTTGAAATTGAGTCCAAATTGACTCAATTTTAGGCTAGAATTGAAATAAATTGAATAAAAGGAGGCTGGAATTTAAATAAATTGGGAAGAAAATTGAAATTGGGCTGCTATTTAATAAATAAAATATTACGTATATATAATTTAATAGATAAAATAATAACTAACGATAATTATCAAGTGAAGAATTTTATTTAAAGTTAATTACGTATATATATTGTACGTAAAATTAATGACATGTAATATTATACAAAATTTATGATAAAATAGTAATAATTAAGAAATAAATTACATATTTATAAATTGCATACGAATTTAAAAAATGTCAAGACGTCGATAAAACACGTGATTTATTTAGTAAATAAAAGCAATACGCGAGGAAAATTAAGCTTAAAAAATAAAAATAACTAGTAAAATAACAGCCCGTGAGAGGTATACGGAGGTCAAAATTGGGTCTCAACACACATTATACTATACTAAAATTACATATTGAATATGTAGTCTGAATATTTGAAATATTTCCATAATTTTCGTCTCCGTATGCCTCTAAATATTACTCGTAAATCTAAAAAAATGTTGAGATCAAAAATAATACTCGTAAACCTAAAAAATGTTGTAATCAAAATAATATTACGGCATGCGAAAGATAATAATTATATATTTTGACAACGATAAATCAGATGACACGAAAACTATAACCTTTGATTTTTTTTCGTTACTTCATTCGACGATAACATGCTTGTTTCGTCCAAATTTTTGATAAGAAATTTTCATCTTACAACTTGAAAGAAAAGCCAAGAAAACGTTAGAAGTAGAAAAAGCCATGTGTTTTTTGTAAAGTTTGATCCAAAATATTAGTACTTAAATAAAATTGTACAGATCCTTTTTTATATAAGGTAAAATTCTAATTGATTTAGAAGTGTCAAATACTTTGATTTCTTACCTAGATCAAATAAGGACTTTAGTTAATTTTTCAAAATAATATGAATTCCAAATAAACTAAAAATTGCTAAATATTAGGAGTTTAGTTTTTTTGCCTTTTTTTTTAACTCACGTACTGCAAACTAAAAAATTTGTTCTTCTTTTTTCCTTTTTGTCAAATTTTTATTTGTTTTCCCTTGTTTTGTCATGTGATGCTTTATTTTAGTAAAAATAATTAAATAATAATTGGAGAAAATAAGTGAAAAGACGATTTCGTCTAAAGTAAGACTTTTAATGAATGACAAAAAGTTTAAATCACATGATAAGGTCCTTCGCACTTTGTCTTTCGTCAATCAATAAAACTATATATGAAAGAGTAAAATTATGAGAAAGTATCAATTGACGTTAGAATAAATTTTATATCTATTTAAATGATATACCTTATACCAAAAAAAAATCATTAAAACCTATTATTAAAAATAATGACGATATATCAAATCTCATAGTTTATTCACAATTGAAACAGTTGCATATAATTAAATTTTAAAAGAGAATTCATATAAAATTAGAATGACTAACCAATTTGTCATGACAGAACGAACGATCCAAAGAATCTGGTCAAAATTATAAATAAGTCAATTTTAAATTATTAATTATATATGAGTCATCATAAACAAAAATCACAAAAACTTCTCAATTAGCAATTATCAATCAAAAATACATGATAATTTATTATTTTAAATTTCAACAATATACTAAAATCACACACAAATAACTTCTCAACTAACAATTGTCTATCAAAAATATATGATAATTTATTTTTATAAACATAAAAAATATACTAAAATTTTAGATAACTTACCTTAAATCACAAGAAAATTTATCTCTTCAATCATAGATACTATCAATATTTCATAAAAAAAACTCCTCAATTAGCAATTGTCTATCAAGAATTATTACGTGATAATTTATTATTGTAAACTTCAAGAACATACTAAAATTCTAAAAAAATTACCTTAAATCACAGACAAATTTATCTCTTTAATCGTAAATACTATCAAAATTGTCAACGACTCTCAAGACAAAGGCTAAAGCTTTCTTAGGCTGCCACTTTAAATAGCGTATGGAGCTATATTGAAGAAGTTTTTTTCTCTTTATATATATGTATATACATAAAGAGTCCTAAACCTAAACGAAATTGAAAGTAATTGAAATTTTACCTAAAATATTTAAAAGAAATTAATCAATTAATTATAACAATTAATTTTTCTAAAAAAAGAACAGCCAAAAAGGCAAAAACTAAGAAAAAAGCCCTTTTTGGAAACTTTGGGGGCATTTTTCTAGGGAACTTTTACGCCCATATTTTTTTTTTGGAAATTTTTAAGAATATAAATATTATTAATATTTTAATTTTTATTAGTGTTTATGTATAATTATAATTTTATTTGAGAAAAATAGTAAAAGATAATTTTGTCTATTATTTAAGAATATAAATATTATTAATATTTTAATTTATATTAGTGTTTATGTATAATTATAATTTTATTTGAGAAAAATAGTAAAACACAATTTTGTCTATTGTAAGATCTTTTAATGAAGGGTAAAAAGTTCAAATTACATTATAAGGTCCTTCACACTTTTAATATAACTAGTTTAGTGTACGTGCGATGCACGTGTGCATTATATATGTGCATTGGACATTAACATTGAAAAGATAATTTAAATATGGAGGGTATAAAAGTCGATGATTATTTAGTGGATATATATATTCAACACAAAGCAACACTCTTATAACAAAAAAGTACTCGTAAACCCAAAAATTATTAGAATTAAAATGACATGACATCATATGGAAGCTAATAATTGTAAATTCTGACATCAATAAATCAGATGACAAAGAAAGCTATAATAAAAAAATATAATATTTAATATGATTTGGTCAAGTGATTTACATATTGAAAAAACTAATATTAAGAAACACATAACTTATTGAGAGAATAATCTTCCTCTAAACAAAACTCTTCAACGACTACATTTCGTGGATATCATTCTATTATTTGTGGGATGAAAAGATCCTTAATTTATTGAAGTCTAAAATTTTTCCTCCAAGAAACAATTAACCAAATATGGAAGAGATATTTTTCGACAAGAAAACATTTTCCACCAAGAAAATTAATCAAGCCAAATTAAAAAAAAAAAAACTACTCCTAAACTTGGAAAAAAATAAAAAGTTGATTAAAAAATAGTTTAAAATATTATATAATTTCCTTTGCAGATTTTAAAGTGTTGTGACCCTTTCCCATGACCCTTTCCCCTTAATTAGAACTTCCATTAGTGATGAATAATAAAAAAAGGTAAATTATAGAATAATTTTAGATTGATATTAATTATTTTAGTATTAATTAAGTAAAATAGTAAATTATATTTTTTCTTATAACAAAACTTTTCATAAACTTAAAAGTCTTCCATATATTTAGGAGTCTTCTCATATATTTATTATCGTCAATATTTAATATTATTAAAATAATAATATAGTAATTAGAGAAAAATAGTGAAAAGACGATTTTATCTATTGTGGAGTCTTTTAATGAAAGGCACAAAGTTCAAATCACATTATAAAGTCGTTCACACTTTTAATATAATGACATTATTCTCATGGTAATAATATGTGAATATACTTGTTATCAAAAAAGTAAAAATAATGGGAGACCTGAGATCGATTTTCTCACCTGCCGCCTTTTTAGTCAAAGATCGTCACATTGAATTTGTCTAGTGTGGTTTAATCTCCCGTATCCCGAAGTGTAGCTCTTCACATAAAGGTCATCTGTAACACAACGATATTATAAACTTTAAGAAATCCAATCAATTATATAATGAGTAAAGTAATACGAAAGTAAAATCTTAAAAAGATAAAATTGCAGGTTATATGTAATTCACATATTCTTGACAGTAACGACTTACCAATTATGTCCTTTTTGGTATTTAAATTAACGTCTCCTACCTTTCGTCTCTGTGTAATCTGATAATGATGCTATAAAAAAAACTACAACAATTTAGTAAAAAGCATAATCAAAATTATAGTTAAAATATATTGGATCCAAATCAAAGACAATTCTTAAAATTACATACTAATTCTCATTAAAGGATGAAACATTATAAGAACCAATTAAGTGATACCTAAAAAACACACGATAATAATTTAGAAGAGAACCAAAAAACTTTAAAAGACAAACTTAAAAGGAGAATCCTACGTATATCAAGAATATATGGTGAATCACATAAACGTTTCAAATGCTTCTTCACCTTCGCTTTCTCTTTTTTTGTTAAAAATAAAAATAACACAACTTTAAAAAATCCTATGTACCAAACTAATTAACTGTACTTTCATTGTGTGAAAGGATGTCCACTCTTGGACTAATGCAAGTAAGAAAATCAACACTAATCTTTCTAAACTATGACTCAACAGATAGCATTGATATATTAAGATTATCCATTAGTGGATCTTCTGGGAAAGGACGACTTATGTCGACAATTGAGAATACGGTTATAGTTATTGGTTTGGCTTTCTAGGGTTTATATATGCAGTGGCTTTTAGGGTTTAGACATAATTATAATTTTTTTAACTTAAAAATATTACAAAGATAACTAAATAATAATTTAAGTAAAATAGTAAATGACGATTTTGTCTAAAGAAGAGTCTTTTAATGAAGGGTAAAAAGTTCAAATCACATTATAAGGTCCTTCACACTTTTGATAGATAGATAGATAGACAGATAGACAGATAGATAGACAGACAGATAGACAGACAGATAGACAGACAGATAGACAGACAGACAGACAGACAGACAGACAGACAGATAGACAGGCAGATAGACAGACAGATAGACAGACAGATAGACAGACAGACAGATAGACAGACAGACAGATAGATAGACAGACAGATAGACAGACAGACAGATAGACAGATAGACAAATAGATAGAGAGAGACAGATAGACAGAGAGACAGAGAGAGAGACAGACAGATAGAGAGACAGACAGAGAGAGAGACAGACAGACAAAGAGACAGAGAGACAGAGAGACACAGAGAGAGAGAGAGATAGACAGATAGAGAGACAGAGAGACAGAGAGACAGAGAGATAGACAAAGAGACAGAGAGATAGACAGAGAGAGAGAGATAGAGAGATAGATAGAGAGATAGACAGATAGGGAGATAGAGAGACAGAGACAGAGAGACAGAGAGATAGACAGAGAGACAGAGAGACAGAGAGAGAGAGAGAGATAGAGAGATAGATAGAGAGATAGATAGATAGAGAGATAGAGAGAGAGAGAGATATAGATAGAGAGAGAGAGATAGAGAGAGAGATAGTATAGATATAGATATAGATATAGATATAGACTAGTCTTAGTGTACGTGCGTTGCACGTGTTAATAAATTTTAAAAAATATATAAAAAAAATAATTTATGTGAAATAATAATTAATATTAAAATAAATTATTCTTTAAAGATATTTCTGAAGATATTAAAAAATTATGTTATTCATACGAACGCGCATAGATTTCCTTTTTTTACCTGAAGACCAAAATAGAGTAATTCTTTCTAGAAAGAGAAAACTCAAATCCTGCTCCAAAAAACATACCCAGAGGAATTATAAAAGTAAAAGACCATGGAAGATCAATTTACTCACCAGAGGTTATTTTCTTCGATTCTCCTTTATTTCTTCAGAGGGATACTGCTCCTCGATGAGTTTTTGCCATAAACTAATAAAATATGAATTTATTTTTTTGTTACGACCCGATTTCTCGGTCATGATGGCACCTACAACTCCCCAGTAGGCGAACCAATCCCCGTAGCCCGGAACAGTTAGTAATGGGCTACTATCAACCAATTGAGCGGGAGAACAGTATAAATATGTGGAAGCAAGGGAAAATAAGTAAAGAAAAGGGACAACAGAAATTTATATATACATATCTGGAAGCTAAATTAAACCCCAAAACCTGGTATCAGTATAGAGCCAGAACTACATATAAGGAGTACAAACGATCCAAAATAATATATACATATGTATCTGAATGGTAATAGAGTACATAAAGCAAAAGATAAACTAAAGCTAAGCTCTGTTCGCCAAGAGCTCACCCTCAGTCTGAAGTAGTCCCCAAAAGATCTCCGAGCATGAATCACAACGATCTAGCGGCGATAGCCCATGCTAGGATCTGCACTAGAAGATGCAGAGTGTAGTATGAGTACCAAATGTGAAGCATAAGGTACCCAATAGGTATCATAGGCCGATTGGGTACATATAAGATAAAAGCGTAATAACAGACAGAATAGAAGCAAGTAGTCACGAAAATCAACGAAAAAAGTACACAGGAACTAGCCCAGCGGGAAGACAACAAAAACAACATGTAAGGCCAGCAAGTAGAATATATACACAAAGGCACAAGTGAAAATAATAAATAACGCACCTGGGACCCTCGCAATAACAGTATATATATAATATACTTAAGAAGTGGATGGTATACCGGTAACCTCAAGTATAAGAGATAGGAGAGAAGAGTAAAGATAGACATGCTCAAAAAATAGGAATCAATAACCAAACTAAGCATATCAATCTCAAAACCAGAACTAACAATATTGCAGTAATATCTCAAAATCATAATCGTGACAGGGGATAGTATCAAGATAAAGTAACAAGAGTCTACCCACAGTCCCTCGGCCGCCCATACAACTGAGAAACGCAATCAAGTGAAAACAAACCCTCAGGAATCCCATACTACCGGAGCGTAAAACCAACAAACAGCAAACAAGGGTGGAACCTCAAACACTGGATGATATGATGCATGATAACCTCAGGGTGGGATAGAAACTCTATATGTACCTCCTCCGGTGCTGATCGGGCCCAGCAGGTAGGTTCCATGGAAGGACACTACCCATATACCTCTACTCCGCCGTATTCCCTCCCTCCGGCACACACAACCCAAAGCCCCAGGCTCGGACGGTAAGGTCTATGGAGGTCCCAGACCCCATACTAAAACTCAGTATCAAGACATGTCATCTGGAAGCAAGTCTGGGTTCAAGATAGAGACCCAGTCTCGAATATGCATGCCCAGACCTTGTTCAGGACTAAAGTGGTGAAAAAATATCTCAAAAACCCCTCCAAGGGTGTCCGGGCATAACCGGGTCTAAATAGTGGAAAGTCATCTCAGATGCTCGATTCGATCGAGACTAATATCATCCTGGTTTAGTAAGAAACTCAACTAGTACCTCGATCCTGCCGAGTCTAGCGTTAATAGTAAAACTGGTGATAGAAATCATAATTTATCCTTCCTTTACCCCACGAAGATTCATAAGTTAAATCAAACCATTTTCAGTTCATTTTCTATCGAAAAGGGGCCCCCGAGGCCATGCAAGATTTAGAAAATAATTTCAGTACGCCCGAAGCCAAAACCATAGTAAAACATGGATAAATTCTCTTTATATGCATGGAAATGAATTATCAACACAAATAGCCGCCCAACAGCTCACAATCAACCTATCGGCCCTGCATAGGCCCACAGCTACTCAGCAAGCATAACCAGCCTAGAAGGATATTTGTATGTCCAGGACTCGCGGACATTCCCAATAACCCACCTTCTATGTTCCAAAGTCAACAAGGCCTCACAGGACCACAAGGGTAAATAAAACGTATCGGCACGGCAAGTACTACAAGCATCAGAGGAACAAAAGTAGGTGGACATGAATAAAGCAGTCAAGGTCTGTGGTACCAACCTAATAAACTCAGCCTAAGGATGCCCATTAATAAAATTTTATCCTATATATGCAAAGTCTAGAGGATTTAGACCGTAACCTACCTATCGTTCGATGATAAGCTGCTAGGACGATGATGTCCAAGCTCGAACCACTCCGAGAAGCTCTGAAATAAAATCCGACAAAAATTTAGGCTTGGATAACTTGACGTAGATAATTGATTTTATTTCGAAAATCAAAGAAATCAGCAAAATATATGTTTCTAATGAATCCTCTCTCGGACAGCACATACGCCTAGCAGTAGATTAAACTTCACTTGCAATGAAACCAAAAATAAATGGATGGAAAGTTTTCCTACGAGTTTTTAAAGAAAAATTCATCCAAGGAATGTTGTTGTTGTAATGATCGGGTCCATTGTTACGGGTAGTCCAATCGTTCCAAGTTTTAGAGTTAGAAAACTCCGGGTTTGAGAGTTTGAAATTCTGGGCTAGACTAGCCTCGGCCGGTTTTAGATCGAGGTGGAGTCTAGGGAAATCCAGGTAAATATTGATTTATGTGTCTTGTGTTAAGCTAGTCTTCCACGTAGCCAAGATATAAAGGAGTTCGAGGGACTTCTTGGAATCAAATTTGGGTAAGTAGAACTCTCGGAATCGCGTTTGACGTGAAGGGGTTGTGTCGAGTCATCGGGGAAAGCAAGTGTATTGTAAAATGGCCAAAACTAGGAAATTTCTGGACATTATGCCCGTGACGAGCGTAACCGTCCGCGTTAGCGGCCTCCGCTATAGTGGTGGAAAATACCGTTATAGCGGTGGTCAAGGTGGTCAACACAGCATAAGACCGCTATAGTGGGACCGCTATAGTGGAGCGGGGACCACTATAGCGGGCCGACGGGATTTTAATGCAGAAACATTCCCCAAAAATATTCAGTTTAACAACTTTATTTTGGGAGAAGGGCTAGGCGATTTTTCTCCTTTTTCCTTCGAATTTCTTCCCTAAGGTAAGTTTTCTACTCCCCAATCTTTGTACTATGTTTCCTATGCGGTAGATATTGCTAGGAGGGAACTTGGAGAAAGGTTGGAATAACCTAGGAATGGTGGATTTCGGGGAAGGAAGGGGATTTCAAGCATGAATGTTCTTGGGCATTGTTAAAAGTATGTTATTATGATCACAGGTTGTTAAATTCTCTATTTTTATTCGTAAAAATGATAGAAGTAGGTGAATTAACGGTGGAAAAGTCCGAAAAAAGGGTGGGATGATCATGGGTGGCCTGGGATTTGGGGATTTGGTGTAATCCGGGTATTTTGCAGGCCTTGTGTGTTAATTGTATGTACTTGTGTGTTAATTTAGACCAAGAACGAGAAAGGAATCAGGAACATGAGAAGGCTAGGGTTGAAGAGAGATGGATCATTTCGAGATAGGTGATGGCTTATGATTTCTATGAATGCTGTATATTCTTGTACTCATATCTAAGTGTTTGTATGAATTACATTGCTTAGGGAAGTTGTGTAGAATGTCTAAGGTTCCTGATTTACAGTCTGTGATTTGAACGGTGTTTGCTTGTTGGTTTACAAGTTGTTCGATCATCTATTTGACTATGGGTTGTTGACATTCGGTTGGCTCGGGTATCACGCCTGGTACGGGTATAACAAATGGTTGGCTCGGGTACCACACTTGGTATAGGAATAATAACGGTTGGCTTGGGTACCACGCCTGGTACGGGTTTACTTTTGTTGCATCATTGCACTTTTATTGTTGTGTTGCATTAACTGATATTGGTTTCGTGAGTGGACCGGGCTTTTTATTGAAATGTGTTATTTGTTTGGTGGCCCTTGAGCGGCCGAGAATTTCTGTATAACTGTTGTGTTGGTCTTGGTTTAGGCCGGGTTGTTAATTGACATTTTATGTTGTCTAGAGGGGATCCCAGGGTGGGTCTGGGCTAGACGGGAAGGTATAGTTATTGGTATATGGTTGTGGCTTAGAGTATAGGTGGTGGAATTCATACGGGAATAAGTTGAGTAGAGACTTGTAGTCTAGGTGTGTCTGTTGATATTGTTGCATGTATTCTATACCTTTTACTTGATATTTTCATACTGTTTATACACTGTTTATTTAAAAATTGGCTAATGATCATACCAGTACACAGTGGTGGTGTACTAATACTGCACTTGCTTTTCTTTTGGTGAGTACCGAAAATCTTCCAGCGACTGAGACGCGACCTCATCTATAGCACCGGCGATTTCTGACTTCAAGGGTGAGCTGCTTGATCAAGCTACCTTGGATTTATCTCTAGAGTTTCAGCCCACTTGTTTCGGGTTGAAACTACTTCCGTATTTCTTTTTGGGGTTGCATCCCCGTACTCTAGATATTGGTAGTAATGTTTGGTACTGCGACTTTCAGTTTCTAGGGGGATTTTCTGCAGGATGATATTAATGCTATAGTTCTTTACTTATTTAATTGCTAGTTTACTTATGTTTGCTGGTTTTAGGCTGTTAGTCTAGGCAAAGGGTTGAACTCTATTGGTTCCCTCATTCGAGGGTTGGGTGGGTGCCACTCACAATGGTCTGGGTCATGACAAAAATGGTATCAAAGCCCTAGGTTCGTTGATCTCGTCATACCAAACAGGTCTAGTAGAGTCTTACGGAATAGTGTGGAGACGTCCATACTTTTCTTTGAGAGGATATGGGGCTTTAGGAAAAACTATCTCTTCCTTCTTTCCTTCGTGCTATAACTTGATTCCAATTGGTATCTGGTGATACAAATTGGTATCTAATCTCATTCACTCTTCTGTCCGCAGATGGTTACTACAAGGAACAACGGAGCAAGGCCAGCAGTCCCAGCAGCGGGCCCAGCAGTTCGTGGCAGAGGTATGGAAAGGGGCAGGGGATGAGCTGGAACCGCACCCGCCAGGGGTAGAGCTCAAGATGCTGTTGAGGTTCGTGAAGTGACCCCTCCCCCACCTCAGGATCATGTGGTGGGAGCGGTGGAAGTGATTGTAGAGGATGAAGGGGCGCAAGCGGAGGCGGCACCGGTTGGGGGTACAGGCCTTCTTGTTATGACACCGGAAGCCTTTCAGTAGGCTTGGAACATTCTGAGTAGGTTGGTTGGTGCTGGATCCATACCCGCAGCTTATGCAAATCAGGCCTTGGATACTCAGCCAGCGGTTACTACAGCGCCTAGGATGGACGCAGCTTCGGGCACGAATTGTTTCTTCAGGCCAATGCTAGGCCCAGTGATGACAGGGAATGAGCATGAGATGCTGACCAAGTTTCTCAAGCTGAAACCTCCTACATTTTAGGGTACGGATAGGGAGGATGCTTATGAGTTTATATTGGATTTCTATGAGAGGTTACACAAGTTGGGTATTGTACGTCGGCATGGGGTTGAATTTGTCACTTTTCAGCTACAGGGTGATGCCAAGCAGTGGTGGAGGTCTCATGTTGAGTCTTGGTATTCTGTTCTACCTCCACTGACTTGGGAGCAGTTCCATGCCTTGTTTTTGGAGAAGCACGTACCCCGTACTTTGAGGGACCGGAAGAAAGATGAGTTCTTGAATTTGGAACAAGGTGGCATGTCAGTCTCGGCTTATGAGGCCAAGTTCCATGCCTTGTCTCGCTTTGCTATACAGATGTTGGGGTCCGAGGAGGAATGGGTCCGGTTGTTTGTCAAGGGTCTGAATACTGAACTGCAAGTACTGTCAGTGCATATGATTTCTTCAGGAAAGGGCTTTAATGATGTGGTGGATTATGTGAAGAAGTTAGAGGGAGTTAGGCAAGCGTAGCATGCTAAGGCTTTAGCCAAGAAGCCCCAGAATAAGGGAAACTATGGTGGTTCATACTCCAAGGGATAAAATCAGCAGGCTTACTCGGGCCGTCCTATTCAGTCAGCTCTACCAGCTACTACAAGTGGTCGTCAGGGAGCTCAGTCTTTAGCTCCTAGAGGCCAGGGATCATCTCATACATCAGCTAGCAGGCCTGCACTTGACCGTGGTTGCTTCCATTGTGGTGAGCTGGGCCACTTTAAGAGAGAGTGTCCACATAAGCAGGAAGGTAATTAGGGTCAGCAGCATACTAGAGCAGTGGTCCCTGCAGGCAGAGGCGGTAATGCTAGGGGTCGTCAATAGGGTGGGCGAGGTAATTTTTAGGGAGGCCGGGGATACAGGGGGAATGGCGGCGCAGGCAGGGGTGCGGCGCAGCCGGCTCGGAAAGTTGCCCGGATTGATGATCAACTGCTATGCTTTTCCAGGGAGGACCGAGGTGGAAGCCTCAGATGTGGTGATCACAGGTACCATTCTTATCTGCGATAAAATGGCTTCGGTATTATTTGACCTAGGTTCTACATATTCTTATGTGTCTGTGAGTTTTGCATTGGGGCTGGATTTGATTTGTGATATCCTTGATTCCCCTATCCATGTTTCTACCCCGATTGGAGCGTCTGTGATTGTGACTCATGTATATCGTGACTGTTTTGTTTTGTTTGTGGGGTTGCATACTTGGGTAGATTTGGTAATTCTGGATATGGCTGATTTTGATATTATCTTGGGTATGACCTGGCTATCTCCTTATCATGCTGTGTTGAATTGTAACACCAAGACTGTGGCTTTTGAGATTCCGGGTAAGGATAGACTAGAGTGGGAGGGTGTGTACAGGCCTAAACCAGTCAAGATAATATCATTTGTTCGGGCTAGGAAGCTAGTGGGGAGGGGGTGTCTAGCCTTCTTGGCTCATCTCCGGGATGATAGTGTGGAGTCCCCGCCTATTGAGTCAGTTCCAGTGGTTTCTGAATTTTTAGAGGTGTTTCCAGCGGACTTGCCTGGTATGCCTCCGGACAGGGATATAGATTTTTGTATTGATTTGGAGCCAGACACTCGTCCCATTTCCATTCCTCCATATCGTATGGCTCCGGCAGAGTTAAGGAAACTTAAGACTCAGCTGCAGGAACTCCTAGAAAAGGGATTTATACGTCCCAGCGCTTCGTCCTGGGGTGCTCTGGTTTTATTTGTAAAGAAGAAGGATGGTAGTATGCGGATGTGCATAGATTATAGGCAGTTTAACAAGGTGACCATCCGGAATAAGTACCCTCTACCCCCGTATAGATGATTTGTTTGACCAGCTTCAGGGTGCATCAGTGTTTTCAAAAATCAACTTGAGGTCGGGGTACCATCAGTTAAAGATTAGGCCTGAGGACATTCCGAAAACTGCTTTTCGGACTCAGTATGGACATTACGAGTTTCTAGTAATGTCGTTTGGTTTGACCAATGCACCGGCAACATTCATGAGTTTGATGAATGGGGTGTTTCAGTCCTACTTGGATTCCTTCGTTATCGTGTTCATCGATGATATTTTGATCTATCTAAGAGTAGGGAGGAGCATGCTAATCATCTTCATATTGTGCTGGATATCTTGAGACAACAAAAGCTTTATGCAAAATTCACTAAGTGTGAGTTTTAGTTGACTTCCGTGGCATTCTTGGGGCATGTAGTGTCAAAAATGGGGGTGATGGTGGATGCCCAGAAAATTGAGGCAGACAAGAGTTGGGTTCGGCCTAGCTCTGCGATAGAGGTGAGGAGTTTTGTTGGGCTCGCGGGGTACTACTGGAGGTTTGTTAAGAATTTTGCTTCTATTGCTACACACCTGACAAGGATGACAAAGAAGGATGTACCATTCGTGTGGTCCGACAAGTGCGAGGAGAGCTTCCAAAAGCTCAAGACACTTTTGACCACATCCCCTATTTTGTCCTTGCCGATTGAAGGTAAAGACTTTGTTGTTTACTGTGATGCTTCACATTTTTGTTTGGGTGTTGTGCTAATGTAGGATAGGAATGTGATAGCCTATGCATCCAGGCAGTTGAAGGTGCATGAGAGGAATTACCCGACTCACGACTTAGAGTTGGCAGCGGTGGTTTTTGCAATGAAAATTTGGAGACACTACCTTTATGGTGTCAAGTGTGAGGTATTCACAGATCATCGCAGTCTGCAGCATGTATTCACTCAGAAGGATTTGAATTTGAGGCAGAGAAGGTGGATGGAGCTATTGAAGGACTATGATGTGACCATTCAGTACCATCCGGGTAAGGCTAATGTGGTGGCAGACGCATTAAGCCAGAAAACTATTAGCATGGGTAGCTTGGCTTGTTTGGGGGTGTCCAAATGACCACTAGCTAAGGAAATTTAGGCATTGGAGGCCAAGTTCATACACTTGGGTATTTTAGATCAAGGTGGGTTGTTGGCCAGCATTAAGGTCAAGGCCACCTTCATAGAGGAAATAAAGGCGAAACAGTTTCAGGATCCGAAACTGAGTAAGTTGTGAGGTCAGGCAATATCCGGGGAGTCCAGAGACATTATCCTAGACTCTAGTGTAGTGTTGCATTTCAGAGAGAGGATTTGTGTTCCTCAGGTAGATGATATGATTCAGAAAATCCTGGCAGAAGCTCATGGTTCGCGGTACTCAATTCATCTGAGTGTGACTAAAATGTACAGAAACTTGAGGCATCGTTACTGGTGGCCCAGAATGAAAAGGGACATAGTTGATTTTGTGTCCAAATGTCAGAACTGCCAGCAGGTAAAGTACGAACATCAGAGACTTGCAGGACTACTTCAGAGAATGCCAATTCCAAAGTGGAAGTGGGAAAGGATAGCCATGGATTTTGTGGTAGGTCTTCCCAAGACATTGGGGAAGTATGACTCAATTTGGGTCATTATTGACAGGCTGACCAAGTCTGCTCATTTCATTCTGGTCAGGGTAGATTACAATTCGCAGCAATTGGCTAAGATCTACATGAAGGAGATTGTAAGACTGCATGGGGTACCATTGTCCATCATGTCAGACAGGGGTACGCAGTTTACTTCTAAATTTTGGGGCAAGCTACATGAAGAGTTGGGTACACAACTCACTTTTATCAAAGCTTTCCATCCTCAGACTGATGGTCAGTCGGAGAGGACGAACTAAGTATTGGAGGACATGCTGAGAGCATGTATGGTGGACTTCGGGGGTCATTGGGACCAGTTTCTACCATTGTGCAAATTCTCGTACAACAATAGCTACCACTCCAGTATTGACATGGAACCGTTCGAGGAATTGTATGGGAGGAAATGTAGATCACCGGTTGGGTGGTTTGAGGAAGGCTATGTAAAACCTCTGGGCGTAGACTTAGTGAAGGAAGCGCAGGAAAAGGTAAGGGGCATTCAGACCAAGTTGCTGGCTGCTCAAAGCAGGCAGAAGGAGTATGCAGATCGCAAGGTCCGGAATATGGACTTTCAGGCTGGTGAACAGGTATTGTTGAAGGTGTCACCAATGAAAGGGGTTATGCGGTTTGGTAAGAAGGGCAAGCTTAACCTCGGTTCATCGGTCCATTTGAAGTTCTTGAAATTATGGGGCCAGTGGCTTACAAGTTAGCACTGCCACCTAGTTTGTCGAGCGTCCATTCGGTATTCCATGTATCCATGCTTAAGCGATACCATGGGGATGGGGATTACATCATCAAGTGGGATGCGGTACTTTTCGATAAGGATCTCCGTTATGAAGAGGAACCAGTTTTGATTCTTGCTCGGGATGTTCGAAGGTTGAGGGCAAAGGTGATTGACATGGTAAAGGTTTAGTGGAAGCATCATCCGATTGAGGAAGCCACTTGGGAAACCGAGAAGTACATGCGAGACAAGTACCCTCAACTATTTGAGGATTCAGGTACTACACTTCCCTCCTTTTATTTTTGTAATTTTGGGTTTGATCATTCGGGGATGAATAATGGGTAAATTGGTATCTATTGTAACGACCGAGTCCGTCGTTACGGGTAGTCCAATCGTGCCAACTTTTAGAGTTAGAAAACTCTGGGTTTGAGAGTTTGAAATTCTGGGCTAGGCTAGCCTCGGCCAGTTTTGGAGCGAGCTAGAGTCAAGAGAAATCCGAGTAAGGATTGTTTTAGGTGTCTTGTGTTAAGCTAGTCTTCTGCGTAGCCAAGACATAAAGGAGTCCGGGAGACTTTTCAAAATCTAATTTGGGTAAGTAGAACTCTCGGAATCGTGTTTGACGTGAAGGGGTTGTGTTGAGGCATCGGGGAAAGCAAGTGTATTGTAAAATGGCCAAAACTGGCAAATTTTCTGATATTCTATCTGTGACAAGTGCAACCGTCTGTGGTAGCGGCCTTCGCTATAGCGGTGAAAAATACAGCTATAGTGGTGGTCAAGGTGGTCAACACCACTTAAGACCGCTATACCGGAAGTCGTCTGCTATAGCATAGCAGGGACCGCTATAGCGGGCCGACGGGATTTTAATGCAGAAACATTCCCCAAAAATATTTAGTTTCACAACTTCATTTTGGGAGAAGGGCTAGGCGATTCCATGCGATTATCCTCATTTTTCCTTCGAATTTCTTCCCTAAGGTAAGGTTTCTACTCCCCAATCTTTGTACTACGTTTTCTATGCGGTAGAATTGCTAGGAGGGAACTTGGGGAAAGGTTGGAATAACCTAGGAATGGTGGAAACCGGGGAAGGAAGGGGATTCCAAGCATGAATATTCTTGGGCATTGTTAAAAGTATGTTATTATGATCATAGGTTGTTAAATTCTCTATTTTTATCCGTAAAAATGATAGAAGTAGGTGAATTAACGGTGGAAAAGCCCGAAAAAAAGGGTGGGAAGATCATGGGTGGCCTGGGGTTTGGAGATTTGGTGTAATCCAGGTATTTTGTAGGCCTTGTGTGTTAATTGTATGTACTTGTGTGTTAATTTAGACCAAGAATGAGAAAGGAATTCGGAACACGGAAAGGCTCGGGTTGAATAGAGCTTGGATCATTTCGAGGTAGGTGATGGCTTACAATTTCTGTGAATGTTGTATATTCTTGTAGTCATATCTAAGTGTTTGTATGAATTACATTTCTTAGGGAAGTTGTGTAGAATGTCTAAGGTTCCTGCTTTACAGTCTGTGATTTGAATGGTGTTTGCTTATTGGTTTACAAGTTATTCGATCATCTATTTGACTGTGGGTTGTTAATATTCGGTTTGCTCGGGTACCACGCCTGGTACGGGCATAACAAATGTATGGCTCGAGTACCACGCCTGGTATAGGAATACTAACGGTTGACTCGGGTACCACGCCTGGTACGGGTTTACTTTTGTTGCATCATTGCACTTTTATTATTGTGTTGCATTGACTGATATTAATTTCGTGAGTGGACCGGGCTACTTATTGAAATGTGTTATTGGTTTGGTGGCCCTTGAGCGGCCGAGAATTTCTGTATAACTGTTGTGTTGGTCTTGGTTTAGGTCGTGTTGTTAATTGACATTTTGTGTTGTCTAGAGGGGATCCCAGGGTGGGTTCGAGCTAGACGGAAAAGTATAGTTATTGGTATATGGTTGTGGCTTAGAGTATAGGTGGTGGAATTCATGCGGGAACAAGCTAAGTAGAGACTCTTAGTCTAGGTTTGTGTCTGTTGATATTGTTGCATGTATTCCATACATTTTACTTGATATTGTCGTACTGTTTATACACTGTTTATTTGAAAACTGGTTAATGATCCTACCCGTACATAGTGGTGGTGTACTGATACTGCACTTGCTTTTCTTTTGGTGAGTACAGGAAATCTTCCAGTGGCTGAGACGTGACCTCATCTATAGCGCCGGCGATTTCTGACTTCAAGGGTGAGTTGCTTGATCAAGCTACCTTGGATTTATTTCTAGAGTTTCAGCCCACTTGTTTCGGGTTGAAACTACTTTCGTATTTCTTTTTGGGTTGCATCTCCGTATTCTAGATATTGGTAGTAATGTGTGGTACTGCGACTTTCAGTTTCTATGGGGTTTTCCGCAGGATGATATTAATGCTATAGTTCTTTACTTATTTAATTGCTAGGTTACTTCTGTTTGCTAGTTTTAGGCTGTTAGTATAGGCAAAGGGTTGAACTCTATTGGTTCGCTCATCCGGAGGTTGGGTGGGTGTCACTCACGACGGTCTGGATCGTGACAGTTGTTGAAGTTGAAAATGGTTGATAAATATCCCCTATATACATACACTTATACGTACAGCACTTAAAAAGGAAAGGATAATTACTACCTATAATTGTTTAATTTAGGAAAGTTACTACTTTCCCCTTGGATCCACCTGGGGTGTGTGTCAACACAACCTCTTCTTGTCCCGTATGTATGTACTTAGATATTGCATAAATTTGTGGTAAAATAAATATAACTTTTTAAATATATCATAATTAATAAAAAATTATTTCAAATAAAACATACTATATCATAATAATAATTTTAACATAACTAAGTTTATTATCTCTGTTAAAATATTAATAAGTTATAAAACTCTTGCAAAATAGATGCATACACAAATATATCATAACGAAAGTATTTTTCATAGACATTTAAAATCTTTTAGGAAGGCACTAAAAATATACTCCCTCTGTTTCAAATTGATTGACCTATTTTGACTTGGCACGAAGTTTAAGAAAATAAAGAAGACTTTTGAATCTTGTGGCCTTGAATTAAAGATATATTAAATGTACCAATACGCCCTTCAATCTTGTGGCCTTAAACATGCCATGTGAAAAGTTGAAATTAAAGAGTTGTTAGAAAGGGAAAGGGTCATTCTTTTTTAAACGGACTAAAATAGAAAGTAGGTCAAACAAATTAAAACGGAGGAAGTAACTTTTTACCACATTCAACTTTTAAATAAAATATTTTCAAATATGCGCGATGTTAATAAAATTCTCAAATGAAAATACTCCATTCTCGGGAATGCTATGACACCACAAATCAGGATTGACCTTTCCACAAGGCTTGCTGAGGTCATACGATCGCAAATCGCTATCGCACGATTTTGATAACTCAATTCCTATGACTCAGCTCTAAAATAGGGGAACAACCATAAGGACCAAACGAACGTCCAGGGCACCGAACCACCGGTCCCAGCAAGCCATAAATGACTTGGGACCGCCACAGAAAAGCTCTAACAGTACAAGGAAAACATATACGCGAGAATGACCGGAAGAGTCATTACATTTTTAGAGTTTATACATAAATATAATTTATCAATTATCAAAGCGGGTACCTTATTTGACAATAAATATTATAAAAAAAGTGAATTCAGCTATGAACTTTATCATTAATCCATAACTAAGATGAATATGCAGATATTTTGACATCTTCTAAAATAAAATATACGATTATTTATTAAGAATACAAGAATATATAATTACTTATTATTACTAACTTCTAGAACAAACTAAAAATACAAAAGGCTTACATGGGAAAACCTTATAACTCTTAGCATATCGTTTGAATAGATTATATTGTATTTCATCGTTACATAATATCATACATCAACAATTTAAAACTTACCATAAAAATAAGGTATGGGATAAAACTACTACAAAAAGGTAAAGTAAAAAATAAAATATGATTATATATTAAATAATAAGTATACACAAAACTATGTAAATAGATTACTAATCTATCTTTACATTTGGTTTTCCTTAGTAAGACTTCAAATATTCTGTATTTGCATTCCTTTTTTATTATCTTCAATATCTCTTTGGGTCTAGTAACTGATTTGTTCCACAATGCTCCATTTCGTGCGTGCCATATATGGTATATCGGTGCTGCTTATATCACTAAAAATGGACTTATATTATCAACAAAACTTATGCCCGTGATTAAAAAAGAACAAAATATATAAAGAAGAGACAAATAAAATTAAAAAAGAAATCATCAATAAATTTCATGTAAACGAAAAGACCTTGGATAGTCGATAGGGATAGTTAGTGTAACTGTTTTATACGTATGTCTCTCGTTAATCAATAAAATTATATATGAAAGAGCAAAATTCATTAAAATGGTAAATCTAAATAATTTATTCACAATTGAAATAGTTGCATATAATTACATTTTAAAAGAGAATTCATATAGAATTATAATTAAATTTTAAAAGAGAATTCATATAGAATTAAAATGACTAACCAATTTCTTGTGACAGAATGTAACGATCCAAAGAATCTGGTCAAAACTGTAAATAAGTCAATTTTAAATTATTAATTGTATATGAGTCATTATAAACAAAAATCATTAAAAAACTTCTCAATTAACAATTATCTATTAAGAATACATCATAATTTGTTATTTTAAACTTCAAGAACATGTTAAAATCACAAAAGAAAGTTTTTCGATTAACAATTGTCTATAAAAAAATACATGATAATTTATTTTTGTAAACATAAAAAATATCTTAAAATTTTAGACAACTTACCTCAAATCACAAGCAAATTTTTCTCTTCAATCATAGATAGAGATAATGCATAAGTACCACCCTGAACTATGGACGAAATTTCAGAGACACACCTAAACTTTACATAGGTCCTATTACCTCCCTGAACTCTTTTGAAATGTAATTATTTACACCTTGAAACTAGATAACCAAATTTCTTGCACAGAGTGTCATGCACGCGCGGCCAGCTGAAAATTATTTTTTTTCTTATTTGTTTTCTTCTTCCTTCCTTTATATCCCACTTAAATCTCTTCTTTTCTTTTACATCTTTCTTACTTAAGGCGTGTTTGGTATGAAGGAAAATATTTTTCATGAAGATATTTTTATGAAAAATAAGTTGATTTCTTACTTATTTTCTCATATTTGGTTGGTTAGTGAAAAATATTTTTTAGTGTTTGATTAATGAGTGAAAAAATATTTTTAGTATTTGGCTAGAGAGAAGAAAATATTTTAAGGGGGTAGATTGGGGTGCGTGGGGGGTGCGGTGGGTATGGGATATGTAGTGGGTGAAGGTGGAGGGGTGAGTTGTGGGTTAGGTGGGTGGGGTGGGGTACAAAAAAAAATTATTTTTAAAAAAAATATATTCTTTTTAAAAAAATAAATTTTGGGTGGGCCGGAGGAGGGGGTGGAGTAAGATGGGGTTGGGGTAAGATGGAGTACAAAATAAATTTAATTTTTTTTAAAAAAGTTATTTTTTTGAAAAAATAATAATTTTTCTTTAAAATAAATTAGGGTGGGTGGGGTTGAGGGGTTGGAGGTTGAGGGATTGGGGAAAGGTAGGGGTGGCGGTACAAAAAAAATTAAATTTTTTATCTATAAAAAATATAGTTTTTTTTCAAAAAAAATAAAAATAAAAAATGGGGGAGGGGGGGTGGAGTGTGGTGGGGTGGAGGTGGGGATCGGGGTGAAGAACAAAAAAAATGGTGGTAGGTCGGGTGGAGGTTGAGGGTAGGGGGGTGGTGGTGGTGGGAGGAGGGAGGGTGGGGGAGAGCTGATGATAAGGAGAGAGAAAGAAAAAGAGAAAAAGAAAAGAAAAAGAAAAAGGAAGAGTAATTTTTTGGCTTCTCACTCTCTTTGAGAGAGTGAGATATACTCTCTCTACCACATCAGCATAAAAGGAGCACCAAAATACACAAAAAATTAGTTTAGGGGGTAATAGGACCTATGTAAAGTTTAGGTGTGTATCTGGGATTTCGCCCATAGTTTAGGGTGGTACTTATGCATTATCTCATCATAGATACTATGAATACTTCACCAAAAAAACTTCTCAATTAGCAATTGTCTCAAGAATACATGATAATGTATTATTGGAAACTTCAAAAATATACTAAAATTTTAGAAAATGTACATCAAATCACAAGCAAATTTATCTCTTTAATCATAGATACTATCAAGACTGTAAACTTTAACAACATACTAAAATTTTAGAAAATTTAACTCAAATCGCAAAAAAAAATTATCTCTTCAATCATAAGATATATCAAGATTTCACACTCACACAAAAAAAACTTCTCCGGTGTTCTACAGGAAACATGAAAAAATACATACATATTGATGAGAGAAAACTTTAAAACTTGTGATGAGAGAGAACTGAAATAGTTATGGAATTATTTTACTACAAAAAAGTAGAAAGAGAATAAAATCAAATATATAAAGAAAATATTTTCAGAAAAAAGGTAAATTCGTTAATTTAAAAAAAAATTGAGTATTTTGTGCTAAATGTATGTATGCAATCAGAATAACTTTTCTTCGTGAATTTTTTTTTTGTATGAATTCTACCGATGGTACCTTAAATATAAGGTAATGTTGTGTGTTTGACATTAATTCTTCTAATACGTCTTATCATATATTTTATAATTATTAAATTATTTTAATAAATACTTAGGATTTTATAATTTAAATATGGAAAAAATTATGCAAAATTCTACAGTATTTTTCCTTTTTCACGTTTCGTTTTCTTTATTTCTTTTACGTATGAGATTGTCTTCTTCTTCTCCTAGTGTGGTTCTTCTTTCTTCCTTTTTTTTTTGACATATGGCTTTCATTTTTTTTGTTAATCGAATTAATTTTTAAAAAAAAATTGGTTGATTTCAAATTATTAAATATAAGAAAAAAAGTGAAAAGACAATGTTGTCTATTATGGAGTCTTTTAATGAAAGGAAAAAAGTTCAAATCACATTATAAGATCATTCACTTTTAATATAGTACTAGTGTCTATGAACGTGCTTTGCACGTTATCCCCTATCAACCTCAATCATCGAAAAAATATTAGATATTTATTAATAACTACATGTACTTATTTTATGAGGTATAAAAATGTACTCTCAATCCTGACATTAGATCCCCACTCGATTCAGGTCCTGACTCCCAACCCTGATTCAACACATGACCCCGAGATCCTGATTCTTGACCCGATATGAGACCCGAATCTGCACCCCGACTCGTGACTCGACTCTCTCTTGACCCAACTTCAAACCCTGAAACCCTACTCCCGACTCTCGACCTCGAATCAAATTCGAGGGCTTGGACTACAGATTCAACCTCGGCACGTAACCTGACTCTAAACTCGATCTCGACTCGAGATCCAACTCCCGATTCTGACTCCGTTATTTTCTTAAACTTGAGAAAAACAAGTATATTGGGAAAACATTTTCCAAACACATTTAAGCCAACCAAACATGAAAATCAAAAAATATTTTTCAAAAAATATTTTTCTTCTTACCAAACACAGCCTTAACGGTGATTGTAATATATCTTCAAAATCAAATAATGCTGGATCTTTTATATACTTTCCTAATATATGATTTGTTTTCCTAAAAAAGTTTCAAATACACATTATTTCTAAAATCAATTGTTTTAAAACCAAACAAACTCTTATCAAAATTAATGGGTGTATTCAGATGTTAGGTGCGATTAATGGAAATTCGATAGCTTCTACTCAAATTTCACATATGTATAAAAATATTCACTGAATATTTATAAATTAAATATTTTATTGTGAACCTAATTAGTATTGTATATTCATTAACTTCAAAATTTGAGTCCAACTTTGTCCAAATCCCACCCAAATATTCAATTTACATTGAGATCTACGTGATTGTGACTGTATAAAATTATAAGTTATGAACTTTCAATTCTACATATTAAATGAGCTTAAAGTCAAAGTGGCATTATGATTAAATTCAAAGACCTAAATATTTCTACCCCCAAAGTACATGAGTATCTATTTGAAGGACAATTAATTTATCAATATCTATTATTATTAGTCATAATAAAGCTATTTAAGGATTTCAAATAATATATACAGAGAAATATTATAAGAATTAAAGAATTTCAGATGCTAATACTAAAATGTATTAACTCAATTAACAGATATGAAATAACACATACGTTACAAATATCTCATTTCATATATTAAACATTTTAGGAAATAAGTATATCATATATCCTCTCTTCTTTTTTTTTAATTTATCCACTTTGGACTTTGCACGCATCTTTAGAATTAATGATGATATGAATATTTTATTATAATATTCATATTAATTGATGTTTAGTATTATATTTTAGAAAATAATTTGGATAATGAATATTTAGTGTTAAGAGTAAAATATGGAAAAAAAATAGTTATTTTTTAATATGTTAAAAGTGATAAGTAAAAATAAAAATTTATTTTTAAAATAATAAACAAGTAAAAGTGAGGAGGGAATAATTTATTCTGCCAACTTTACGACATTCCATGTTGAAAACAAATTGTAACAGGATTTCAAATAGAAATAGGGCTACATCAGCTTATTAACACATTATATCATCGTCTTTCAAGTTCCAATAACTTCTTTTATAAAATTATTCGACCTATTCTCTTTTGTACATGGATTCATTACAGAATTGTTGTCCATAAAGAATTAGGATCGTTGTCCCAAACGAATTAGGATAGAACTTGAAAAAGAATTTTATCTTTGGACAATTATATCTATTACTATAGAAATATTTAAGAATATAAAAGTCGATCAACATTTTAAGATTATTTTGATCGTTCAACATTATTATTCATACTTTTATAATATATATATATATATATATATATATAAAATTTTACTTAACATACTACATGAAGGTAGTATGTTAGCATTGTACCCATTTTTGAGTTCACCAAAACACCCTTATAAACACATCCCCTCTTTTTAATAGCAGCGATATTTTGGTCTTTTCAACAAATAAGTCCAAACACCCAACCATTCCTCTCTTCCAAATCAGCCTCCCTCTCTATCTTCCCTCTTTGCCAGTGAATTATCCATCTCCGTTTCTATCTCCGGCAAATTTCCTCTTTGTCAAGTCTATTTATTTCCCAGATAATTTTTCATTGCCATTTCTTTCATCCAGCTAACTTTCGCCTCCGTCCTCTTTCTCTTTAACGTTTGTTAATTGAAAAAATCGAAAGAGGAAAATAAATAAACAAAATCCACAGACAATAGAAAGGAAGGGATATGTGTAAGATTTTGAACTATTTTGGTTGCAGTAATCAGAAACCATCAAAATGGCTGGCTTTCAAATTTAACTTGGATGTTAAACATGAAAGTTCACTTCCCTTTCCTCCTTCGTTACCCTTATCTCTCCCCATTAATGGTGAAACTAAAAACAGTTAAAATCTACAACAATTTCTTAGCACAATACATAAATAGATTTATAAAAATAAAAATATGAAACTATAAAAGATTTAATAATTAAATGTTGTGAGAAAAAGAACAATAACAAAAAATGGAAAAGCTTTGAGAAAGCTCTAATGGGGATACGGGAGAATAAAGAAGGAACGGAAGAAAGAGAGAGAATAAGAGTTGGGTATAGATTTTTGAGAAAAGACAAAAATATCCTTATATTTAATGTGTTGGCAAGAATATAATAAGGGTGTTTTGGTGAACTCAAAAATGGGTACAATGCGTAGTAGGTTAGCAAAACCTATATATATATATATATATTAGTGTAGTGTACGCGCGTTGCACGTGTTCATCACATCAAGCCACCAATCAATATACAATATATAAAACAACGAATAAATTACTAAAAATCAGCAATTAACTTTAAACAAAATATAATATGGGGTAGAGTATGTTTAGGTTGTTGTCTGAGAAACAGCAAAAAGCTTAGTATCTAGATATCTTTTTTATGATAAAATGTGGTCATGCACCAACCTTACAAGAGTCTCTTTTCATAAGAGATTCTTAAGATTGATTTTTCCTAGCATAACAATGAAAAGTCTATTGTTAACAACACTTATACCGGAGTCTAGGGGAGCTGCATTCAATCAAACAAAAGAGATTTAATTAAACAACGGAAGATTGGTACAAGCCCCTACATTACAGTGATCAAAGACAAGTATCCTTAAGTAATTGAGAAATCTGAAGAATCTACCACCACTCATGTAACAGCATTTAAAAAAATATGAGAATCATTTGTTGATACTACACTAAGGAAATATTAACTTAATTAAAGACTTTCTGTAAATAATTTCATCAATCTTGTTGTTTGCTTATCTCAGATGATTATCTTATACTGTTAGTAATAAACGTTGTCACTTGTGCCAAAGCCAAAGGATATAAGGGGCAATTAACATACTCTTTTGCTTTTTCAAGGCCTGCACGATGGGAGTGGGTTAAGTTAGTTGATGTTCATCTATTGCCATCTTTGATAGTCGTCATCCTTCTCTATATTCTTCCCGCCCCCTTCACGACCTTGAACACCATGCGAAAGCTAACAAAGAGCATCATGTGAAAGCTAACAAAGAGATCTTGAATACGATAACAAAAAGAAATTATAAAAAAACTCATAATAAATTAATCTAATTTGATCAATTGACATACCATAAATCAAAAAAAATTAAGCTTCAACACTTAACTATAATCTTATACTTCAAATTCAACAAATAAGTCCAAATAAAGATTCAACTATAATATTAACGAATAATATATCAAAATATAGTTAAATAACATAATCAAAACTAAGTCAAAATTAAACAAAGAGAAGAAAAAACGAAAGAGATAAGCCTTTGACTTTTTGAGCTACTTCATCACAAAAATTATCACAAGGGGAGAATTCATTATCAATTGATGATTATGTATAATACATATATAATCTTTAAAACTGAGATAAATTTAAACAATAGGATTTAGGAAGAACATATTCTAAAAGAAACTAAATGAAAAACAAAAGAAACCCACCTTTTAATTATCCTTTGCTATTAATTTCTCCAGTCAAAACAACTTGTGCTTCTAGAATCACTTCAAACTGTAACACAAATAGGAAAAACAAAAAAAGAAGGTATATATTACATATTATCAATACAAAAACAGAGAAAAACGAAGAAGAATACACGGATTTATTCATTTATTTTTATTTTACACTATCAAAAAAGAAAAAAAAAAGAAAAAATAATCAATCCACCTTATGGCTTACCCTGCGCATATAGATTCTTTTATATACGTGCTTTTCTATTTTAAGCACGATATTTTTTGTTTCCTTGATTACTAATCGGAGTGTTTTTAACCTTATTTTATAGGATTTGGGGCGTAATTTTTTTTTTTTGGTTGCTAACGTTTATTTTATAGAATAAACATTAGACCTTTTGCCATAAATTTAGGACTTTTTTATTTATATAATATAGTGTGATGACCCTTCTGGTCATCTTCGCGTTTACGCATTTATTGCACTGTTAGAACTTTTCTGTAGCAGCCCCAAGTCATTTATGGCTTGCTGAGACCGGTAGTTCGGTGCCCTGGTCGTTCGTTTGGTCGTTTTGGTCGTTTGCCTGTTTTAGAGCATAAACTTAGAATATCGTTGACTTTAGTCAATATTCTTAGCTAACGTGCTCGGGATTGAATTCTGACAGTTCCGTTAGCTCCGGAGCGTTGAGTTTGGTCTAGTTGGACCTTTAGTTGAGGCCTGAGAATTTTCGGTGTAGGTTTTGTGTTGTTTTCTCAGTTTTCAGGCCATTTGGAGCTGAAAGTGTAACTTCGGGTCGTGACAGCTTGGTATCAGACCTCTAGGTTCACCGGTGTCATCGGTATAGGAGCCAATGTCTAGTAGAGTCCTGCGAATCGGGGCGGAGACGTCCGTACTCAATCTTCGGGAGGCTATAGTGACATCTTAGGAAGAATTGAACTTTTCTTGTTTCTATCTCGTGCATAGTAACCTTGAAAGTTTCTGGAAATCTCACTTATTCTGGTTCACTCTTCCGCAGATGGTTCATACGAGATCTTCAGCTTCTGGCGGAGGAGAGCCTCCTGCTCCTGCACCTTCGACTCCAGCTAGGGGTCTGGGTGGTCGCAAGGGTAGAGGTAGGGGTCGTGGACACCCCAGAGCAGCGGCACCAGCTAGGGCTGCTAGGGTTGAGGTAGAGCCCGAATATGACTATGAGCCAGCGTTCGATCCAGAGCAGCAGCGAGTGGACCCGGGGGCAGCCTAGGTACCAGCTCCAGCATCAGTTTCTGTGCCAGCTTCAGCCTCAACTCAGTCTTCGGATATTCGGGGTTTACTTGTTCAGCTTTTGGGTATGATTAGGGAACGTCCTTCTGAGACAGCCCAGACATCCGCTCAGGGAGAAGCCCTGGGTGTTTCGAGTTCAGGAGTGCAGCATGCTACTACGGCTCCCCGTGCTGAGGTTGTTCCAGTCACATCGGTTGCCCAGCCTCTTGCTCCTCGCCCTACTATGATAGAGACGGAGCAGAAGGCCTTGGGTAGGTTTCTGAGATTGGCACCGTCGAGGTTCGCTGGTACATCGGGTCAGGACCCACATGATTTATTACCACCTGTGAGGAGATGTTGCATCATTTGGGGTCATTAGAGACTCACGAGTTTGGCTATACTTCATATCAGCTGGAGGGTCCAGTAAAGTTATGGTGGAGGGCACAGGTTGTTTGCAGGCCTTCGACATCACCTCCCTTGACTTGGTCCGAGTTTTATGAGGCCTTTATGGCTAAGTTTTTGCCATAGAGTGATAGAGAGCATCGGAGGGAGGAGTTCACTAGACTTTCTCAGGATTCTATGACTGTCTCAGAGTATGAGACCCGTTTCCATCAGCTTGCTCCATTTGGGGCCATGATTATGCCTACTGAGGCTGACAGAGTCCGTAGATTTGTTTGGGGGTTACAGAGAGAGTTTAGAGAGCCTACAGAGATATTGGTTGCTAGCGGTCGGTCATTCCAGGCCATTGCGTACTACGCCCGTACAGTTGAGGATTTGCGTCGTCATGACACTTGGGCCAGAGATAAGAAGCCTCGACATCAGGGTGGATACAGTGGTTCCAAGCATGGTGGTAGAGGTTCAGGCCAGTGGGGTCGGGGTTATCAGCCACAGCAGCACCAGGGTCAGTCCAGTCGACCGGTTCAGGCTTCACTTCAGACTTCCGGTAGTACCAAGTTCGAGCAGGGTCAGAGCAGCCATCAAGAATATAGCGGTCAGTCTTTGAGGGGTACACCTTCTGGGGCATCAGGCTGTGGTGATCATACGGGTTCTGCTGGTTCATCTCGACCGAGTAGGTCATCAGTGACTTGTTTTACTTGCGGTGTGGTTGGTCACTTTGCTAGAGATTACTCCCAGCAGGTACAGTTCAGTCGGCCGAGCCATTGCGAGCAGTTCAACCTCCAACTAGAGGGGGTGGTAGTCAGGCTAGGGGTGGTGCCCCGCGTGGCAGATCAGGTGGTAGGGATGGCGGTCGGACAGGTGGAGGTCGTCGTCAATTCTATGCAGTCCCTGGGAGACCGGAGGTAGAGGCCTCGGATGCCGTGATCACAGGTACGATTTTTGTATGTCATCAGCCAGCTTATGCTTTGTTGATCCTGGATCCACTTGTTCATATATATCTGCCTACTTTCTACCTTGCTTGGGGTTGGCTAGTGAGCCATTATTTGTTGTTGTTTCTGTTTTGACCACAGTAGGAGATTTTTTAGTAGTGGATCGGATTGTGAGATCCTGTGTGATATGTGTTGGTGATTTGGAGACTTGGGCTAACTTGATGATACTTGATATGCTAGACTTTGATGTGATACTGGGCATGAACTGGTTATCCCCTCACCGTGCAGTTTTGGATAGTTCTGCCAAGACCGTTACCATAGCCGTGCCCGGTGTATCCCAGGTCGTGTGGCAGGGTTCTGTCAGCCATGCACCGTCTGGGATCATCTCTTGTATTCAGGCTAGGAAGGTGGTTGGTTCGGGTTCCGGGTGAGCCAGACTCATTTCGAGCCTTTGAGTTCCTTTTTGTTAGTGTTGACTTGGGTCAACATTTCTCCAAAATGACCTCGTATGGAAGTTTCATCGATTCCATTGAGTTCGGAATGTCGTTTTCATTTTATTAGCATTATTGGTTTTTGAATATCGGGTTCCAATTGTGCCCAAAATGCCCCGGAGAGTTTTCAAAAATTGCAGAAAAATAGTTGCAGGCCAGCCTTCAGCGCCAACGGCGCCCAGGCAGCGCGATCGCACTGGCCTGTGGCAGGCCTTCAGCGCCGATGGCGCTGGCCATTTTCCAGCAGCTATAAATTACTGTTACTTCATTTTTCCAGCTTTCTTTCTCAAATTTTCTCACTCTAAAACTCAAATTTCTCTCCACCATTTTGCTCTAAATCAATTCTGAACCTTAGGGAATCAATTGCTTGTGGATTTTTCGTGTTTCTTCGTCTCTTGGTAAGCTTCTTCCTCACTTGAATTTTCTTAATTCCTCCAATGTTGTCCTTCTTCCAAGCTTGGAAATTCTCGTGTAGTGGCTTCCCCAAAGCTTGTGCATGCTCGTGAGGGTGAAGAATTCTTCATCTTGGCCTAAATTCCATCCTTGTGGTAAGTAATTCTTGCTTAATTTCCATTTTTATTTTCGAAATTCTATCCATTAAACCCCAACTTTTGCGGGCTATTTTGGCGCCTTTCCCTTAGCCATTTGTGCTCAAATTTGGAGCATGCCTTCTTGGAATCGTTGGGGTCATTGTGGTTCTTTTTATTTTTTGTTTCAAGTGTGGGCTTCGCTGGGCCACTTTTGACTCGGATATTGACCCGGCTACAATTGTAGCAATATGAGTATTGTTAGACTCATTTTAATATTTTATTCATGAATTTGATGGTTTGATTCTCGTTTGGAGCTTCTTGGAGCAGCTCAGCCCCGGATATCGTTGTTCCCGCAGTTTGTCATCGGATGACAGGTAGGTTATGGTCTAAACTCCTAGACTTAGCATATATCGGGTAAAATTATACTAGTTGGCATCCTTGAGTTGAGTTATTAGGTTGGTACCACAGACCGTGATCGCTTTTCCCATGATTTGTCCCATTTTTTTCCTCCATTGTGTGTAGTACTCTTATTACTTGATATTATTACCCTTGTGGTCCTGTGAGGCCTTGTTGACTCTGGAACATAAATGGTGGGATTATTGGGAATGTCCGCGAGTCTCGAACATAGAAATATCCTTCTAGGCTGGTTATACTTGCTGAGTAGCTTCGGAGCCTGTGCAGGGCCGTTAAAGGGATTGTGAGCTGCTGGGCGGCTACTTGTGTTGGTCATTCATTTCCATGCATATAAAGAGGGTTTATCCATGTTTTACTATGGTTTTGGCTTTGGGCCTACTGGAATTGTTTTCTAAACTTTGCATGGCCCCGGGGGCCAGTTTTCGATGGAAATGAATTGGAAATGATTTTGACTTAACTTGTGAATCTTCTTGGGGTAAAAGAGGGTTAAATTATAATTTCTATCACCTATTTTACTACTATTGCTAGACTCGACCGGGTCGAGGTGCTAGTTGAGATTTCTTATCGATTGAGATGACTTTAGCCTCGGTCGGACCGAGCATTTGAGTTGACTTTCTACTATCTTAGACCCGGCTACGCCTCGGGCACCCTTGGAGGAGTTTTTGAGATGTCATCTACTACTTTAGTCCTGGACAGGGTCTGGGCATGCATATTTGAAATTTAGCCACTGGCTTGAACCCGGACTTGATTCCGGAGGACATATTTTCGATACTGAGTTTTGATATGGGGTCCGGGACCTCCATGGACCTTGCCGCTTTGGGCAGATCTAAAACTGCTATAGTAAAGTAGAACGAAAGTACCTCCTCAAGGTTCTACCCTTTCTTGTGCGTTCGGGAATAAATAGAAAGTTTCTAAATGTGCATGTGCCGGGGGGAGGGTATATGGCGTAGTAAAGGTATACGGGCAGCGTCCTTCAATGGAACCTACCTGCTGGGCCCGATTGGCATCGGATGAGGTACATACAGAGTTTTATTCCACCCTGAGGTTATCATGCATCATATCATTCATTGCTTGAGATTCCACCCTTGTTTGTTGTTTGTTGATTGTACTCTCCGGTAGTATGGGATGCCGGAGGGTTTGTTTTCACTTGATTGCGTTACTCGATTGTATGGGCAGCTGGGGGACTGTAGGTAGACTCTCGTTATTTGATTTCGGAATTGTTCTCTATTACGGTTATAGGTATGGAATTTGGGTACTGCTAGGCTGTTACCTCTGGATTTGAGATTGGTATATTTTGGCTGGTTATTAATTCATGCTTTTCGAGCATGTCTACCTTTATTCTTCTCTCCCATACTTTATACTTGAGGTTACGGTATACCGTCCATTTTTAGAACTGATGCATATATTCTATTTTTGCGAGGATCCCAGGTGCGTCGTTCTTACTTTCACCCGTGCCTATGTGTATATATTCCTACTTGCTAGCCTTGTATGTTGCTTTCTGTTGTCTTCTCTCTGGGCTAGTTCATGTGTACCTTTTCATTGATTTCTGTGACTGTTTACTTCTAGTTTGTCTGCTATTGCTCTTTTACCTTATATGTGCCCAGTCGGCCTATGATACCTACTGGGTACTTTATTCTTCGCATTTGGTGCTCACTCTACACTCTGCATCTTCTGGTGCAGATCCTAGTATGGGCCATCGCCGTTAGAGCGCCGGAGTTTCGTGCGGGGTGTTGTTTTTGGATCATCCAGGCTGAGGGTGAGCTCTTGGTGTTCAGAGCTTGACTTTAGTTTATCTTTTGTATATTCTGCACTCTGTTACTACTCGGAGACAGCTTGTGCATATATATTTCTTTTGGATCCTTGTACTCCTTATGTAGTTCGGGCTTCTATACGCTATGATACTAGGTTTTGGGTTTGGTTTAGCTTCCGCTTTGTATTTATATTACCCCTTTATCCGGTTTATTCATCTTGTTCCCTTGCTTCCGTTTATTTATTTGTTTTTCCGCTTATACTGTTAGAAGGTAGCCCATTACTAACCATTCTGGGCTACGAGGATTGGTTCGCCTACTGGGGGGTTGTAGGTGCCATCATGACCGAGAAATCAGGTCGTGACATATAGAACTCTTTTAATAATAAATTTAGGACACTTTTCTTCCTTGCTGCTAACCTTGATTATTAACGTTTGTTTTTCTCTTACCATTTATATTAGAACTTTTTAATTAATAATTATTAATTTTTCTAATACCTTTTACCATGTATTTTAGGACTCCTTAATTTTTAAAATATATTTTTTAATTCTTAAAATATATTTTTCTCTTACCATTATTTCAAAACTATTTAATTTTAAATATTAGAAATACAATGGTATAATAATTGGAGAAAAAGGTAAAAAGACAATTTTATCTATTGTGAAGTATTTTAATGAAGGGCAAAAAGTTCAAATCACATTATAAGGTGCTTCACACTTTTAATATAATATATAGATATAGATATAGATATAGATAGATAGATATAGATATAGATAGATATAGCTTTTTAATACTTTTTTGGTCTAAAAATAAGTGCTTAAAAACACTTATAATCTTTTCAAACACCACAAAAAGTAGAAAAAAGATCTTGAAAGTCAAAATACTTCAAATAAGTCAATTCAAACACCCTATTTAGAGAGGTTCTTATGAAAATGTAGGACCAAAATAATTAGTTTACACTTTATATAGCCTATAATTATTTACACTTGGACTAGCCAGTATATTTTATATTGAATTTTAGAAAGTCAATCTCTTTCAATGTTTTTCTATCTTCTTCTTCCGAGACAACATGGATTGGGTATATCATGGAAAATTCTTCAGAAAAAGTTATGTCTTTCACAATAAAATTTGATAAATGAAATCTCGAGTAAATGTTTACATAATATTCTTCAATTCGAAAAAATGATTCATCAAAATAATGAGTCACCATTGATATAAACACATGAGATTGTCAAATGTTTGAGAGTTTCTCTATTCAATCTTTTTCCTTCTTCTTGTTGCTGGATATATCATTAGTACACATTTTCTCTTTGTCTCTTGGGACTCTAATGAGTTAATGAAAGTGTAAACAGAACCATATTCATTTATTGTCCATTTTAAAATAAATATAACATGATGTATATCAGTGTATATACACTTATATATATTCTATATACATAGATATACACTATTATACATCATATATACAATGCATGACTGTCATAAATGTTCTACATAATCATTTATAAATTGTGTATAATTATGTGTAAATAATATATTTGCATTACAAAAATAACAATAACATACTCAGAGAAATTTCACAAGTAGGATCTAGGAAAGGTGGTGTATGTAGACCTTACCACTACCTCTATGGGGTAAGGAGGTTGTTCAAATAAAGTATTCACATTGTTTATATAAAGTCAAAGGTGAACTAGGTCGTCTTCTTCATCAATTTTTTGACTGCTTGATTTGGTTCAAATCAATTCTAATTACCACCAATCTATTTTTTAAAGTAGATTTTCATGTTGGAATCACTCAAAGCTTCGAGACCTCAACAATGGTGGCCTTCAAATTTCTGAATTTTCATCCTCAATAATCACCTAATTCATCTCAATCATATCCCACTTGAATCCCTGATTCAAAAATTGACTTTCGTGAACTATTTCCAATAAAATGAAACAACATCCATTCAAGATTTTACAATTTCTTTTAGATTTTACAAGTTGTGTTACTTTTTGACGGGTTAGGCTTGGTGATGCCTGTTGTAGTATTAACCTTATTCTTGTAGTGTCTTGCTTTTAATTTTTATCATCATTTAGTGTTTATTGTATTTTAATTATCACACTATTTTGTTGTTGTCATTGTTTCTTTATTAGTTATTATATTTTCTTCATTGTTGTTTTTCCTTTTCATACCTACTTTGATTTGATATATTCGAGCTAAGAGTCCTCCTTAAACAATCTCTCTATCTCCACAAGATAGTAGTAAGGTCTGCATACACTCTACCCTCTTCATACCCTACTTGAGAGATTTTACTTGATTGTTATTGTTATTGTTGTTGCAAACCCAGGTTTTTTTAAGGATAAGATAATGGATTGTTTTTAGTCATTTGAAATTTCTCTCCATTGATAAGTCACTTGCATTTAATAATGTGTTGTTCTTTTAATCTTGTTATTTTATCTTTAATTCATATATGTCTTTTTCTTCGTGTATTTGAATGACAAGAATGCCATCTTTGGCATTTCTAAGAGCTTAATTGAAACACACAAAAAAAGAATAATATCTTTTTTTCTTCTAAGAGCTTAGAACACAATGAGAGAATGAAATTTTTGTTTCTTCAAAGAGATTAGGACACAGATAAATAAATGCGAGAAAGATGATTGAAGAGTTAATGGGCTACACAAGTAATAACTAAGGAATTGGACGAAATTTTATAAACTGGATCACTGATGAATCTTGGATCGTAAAATTAGCCTCCCACATAACAAGAGTTTCAGCCGATTGACCATAATTCAACATTACTAGACATGACCATAAAATATAACACCAACTACTTTTCTCGATGGCGTTTTCATTTTTGGAGGTTTACCTGATCCCTTTTTATCCAATATTTATCTTGCTTTATCTTCTTTTTCTATCCAAAAATCTCTCTTTGAAGTCTTAGATATGAAAATATGAGAATTATCGAAAATTTATTTGGAAAAGATCAACTCCTTTTTTTTATTGCCTTTTGAGACTTTGCACCTGTATTTTATCATGAGCCGACCGAAAGAGCTTCATGATCCCTTTTTTTGGGTAACTTACCTAAAACACATATTTTTGGGAGCTAATTACTCTTTTTTCAATCTCAATCCCGCTCGGATACATCCCTCACCTCGGGATACATCGCCTCACCTCTGGATACATCACCTCACCTCGGGATACATCTCCAAACTACTCGGATACATCAGAATCCCATTGGATACATTCCAAAACCACTCTGATACATCGGCATTCTTTGGTTTTACCTTTGATACATCAGGTCCGAGGTGAGGCGATGTATCACGAGGTGATGCTTTGTATCACGACCTGAGGCGATGTATTCGAGTATTTTTTTGATTAATAAGTGGTATATTAAGTAATTAAATTAAAGTAGTGGGAGAGTTAGTAAATATGGTAAGGAGGTATGTCAATTTAGGTAGTTTAGTAAATATGGTAAGGAGGTATGTCAATTTAGGTAGTTTAACCTTTTTTTTCACTCATTATATATTAAGTATACATTGTATACATTGTATGCATATACATAATCTCTATATAATTTGTATATATACATTATACTTTTGTTATACTCTTCATTCCGGGAATCCCTCATTCTTGATCCATTTTATACTAAGTACCATATATATATAAAAAAAAATTGTATAATTTGTGTATAATTATTTTTGACTTAAGTCATGTACGGTCATTTAAAGTTGTTCGCAAAATTTACTTAGACACCTTAACTAAGATTAGTATCTATTGAACACTTATAAATCTAAGTGAATTTTACGGATAACTTTAAGGAGCACAAACGCAAATAACAATCAAGATTAATGAGAAGAATATAGATAATATTACCGGCAAAGACATTTCTATTTTTTGAAATCAGAAAATATGAGGTCAATAAGCAAGATTTGGAGGTAACAGTTAATGAAAAACAAATCCCAAATTAAATGAGAGGAATCTGTGCTTGGGAGAGGGAAAGAAAACATGAATTCAATGTTTGATTAAATCGAATTATTCAATTACTTAAAAGAATTAATTGAATATTTAGAAATAATAACGCTAATTTTAGGGTCCGTTTGAACATGTGATATGAAATCATAATATGAAATCATTTGATATGAAGTTGAAGTTGAAGTTTTATTTAGACATGTCTTGGATTTTTTAAGTTGCATTTTTTTCTCATAAACACGAAAAACCCACAAGTTATGAAAACTATTAAATTTTTTTCAATTCTTATAAATGTTATCAAATGAGAAAACCATATTTCATAAATAGGATATCATAATATCCTAATACACTGCATTGATAAATCACAAATCTCCATATTTCTTTTATACATAAATATTTGCAAGTACAAACTTTCAAGTTCACATAATTTATAAAGATCCACTAGTCAACAATAATAGCAACTAGTTATTCTTTAATATAATCCTTTCACATGATATAACCGATCTATTTAGGCCCCTCCTTTTTTTTTTGAAAAATTTAAAATAATGACTTTTTACAAAATATAAACTTATGAATAAAATTTTATATTTAAAAAAGTTGAAAGCATGATTTGAAATCCCAAATCATAATTTTTTTAAAATTTGGGATTTAACTCATGATCTGAAATCATGAGATGAATCACATGTTTAAATGTTAATTTCATCTCATAATTTTAAATCGTGAGATAAAATTATATGTCCAAATGCTAGCTTAGTTTGTTGCTAATATGAGCTGCTAGTCTTATAGCCTGTTCGGCCAAGCTTTTAAAAAAAATATTTTGGTGAGAAATAATTTGTGTTTGGCCGACATTATTTTCAAGTTACAATTCTAGAGAAATCTGAAAACTCTCCCAACAGAAAACCTTAAACTCTAACACTTGACCGGCCATGACGCTGGCCGGCGATCAGCCGCCTCCGTTGGCTGGCATAGACCCCACATCTTCAACATAATTCCCACCCCTTCTAGCCAAGTTTAACCCCCCACAAACCCTTAACCCTCCACAAAACCTTCCCCCGATAACCACTGAAAATCCGACCCCTAAGAGCAAATATGCAGATATCATTAAGCAAAATGACATCCAAAATAACGCGTCGAATTTAAAGATAGACATAAAGCCTATCCCTTTTAAGAAATCGTACTTGTTGATGGCATTCATATGATAAATAGACAGAAAAAGAAGTATTCAGGATGAATATAATTGAGAATTTGTAGTATGCAGTAGTTGGCAAATTTTTATATGGTTGGCCTGAGATTTCAGAACTAAGAGAACTAATTCCAAAACAATGTGGTATCATAGGTGATTGTAAAATTAGATTGTTGAGGAATAGATATGTATTGATGCGGTTTGAGCGTGTTGATGATCTCATTAATATATTGTCTAAGAATGCCTATTACATAATTGCTAAAGATGGCTATGCTTATCAAATGCGCCCATTTATATATAATGACAACTGTAAAGCTAATGAAGAAACGACACAGGTGATAACTTGGATTTCATTTTCAGATTTTCTTCCCACTTTCTTTGTCAAAGAGGTCTTGTTCTCATTGGCCTTAGCTGTAGGGAAATCACTCTGGATCTTGCAACCATCAATAAAACACGCCCAAGCTGTGCTAGGGTAAAGGTCCAGTTGGATCTGCTTGCTGCAAAACCTGAATATGTGCAAATGGAAATTGAAAATGAAACAAGTCAGGAGAAAAGAGGTGTAAAAGTCCAGTATGACTCTCTTCCTTCCTATTGTAAGAGATGTAAACTGCAGGGCCATGATGAAGATGCATGTAGAGTACTACATCCAGAATTACAAAAGGAAGAAGGAAAACCATAAGGAAAAGCAGTGTTTAAGCCTAATGATCAAAAGAAATTCTATAAAGGTGCTATGATTAGCAAATGGAATACCACAAACAGATTCTTTACAATGAAAAAAAGAGAACTTATGAGTACCAAAGCAATAGAGATAAGTGATGTCATACACACGCAGAACCCCTTTGGGCACTGAATCTAGAGGATAATGAACAGGAGAAAGACAATGAAGGTAATGCAACTAACCATGCTTTACACAAGGATGGTAGCACCAGCGACTGGGTGGAAAAGGCATTCACTAGTAGCTCGGATCCACGCCAGCAAGGCATGAACATCACATCAGAGAACCAAACCAAACTATCCCCACACCTAGCAGCAATTAGGAGAAGTCAGCAAGTGAAACCACCATCAGCATCTCTAAAAGTGATACTACAGATGTGTCACGACCCAGACCGCCGTGAGTGACACCCACCCAACCCCCGGGTGATCAAACCATCAACGACCCCAAACTTAGTCATTCTAACAGCTCAAAACCAATGCAGATAAAATAAACTAGCATAAATATTAAATCAACCAAACTATTATAAATATCCTGCAGAAATTCTCTCCCTAGAACCTGAAAGTCATTGTACCAAAACGCTATCAAAATTCTAAAATATGGGGATGCAACCCCAATATAAAAAATAGTCTAAGCCCGAAACAAGTGGGCTACAATATAAACAGATAGAAATCAAGGTAGCTCGATCGAAGCAGCTCACCCTTGACGTCTGGAAGCACTGGGACTACAGGTGAGGTCGCATGTCAGCCTCTGGAAGATTTCTTGTACTCACAAAAAAAATGCAAGTACAGAATTAGTACACAACTATCGTGTACTGGTAGCATCATCAGCCAGTTCCAAATAAACCGCATATGAATAGTACAAAAATCAAGTAAGAGTACAGAAAACATGTAACAAGCCAACAAATATCCCTAGGATACAAGTCTCTTCCTAGCTTGTACCCACATGTAATCCACCTTTACAACTACGATCAACAATCAACTATAACCAACCAACATTCCCTTTTTATTAGCCCAGACCCACCCTAGGATCCCCTCTAAACAACACCTAAGTGTTAACATGCAACCTGATCTACACCAAAACCAAACTCACGAATTAATACAATGATAACCCGACCTCTCAAGGACCATATGCACAATCAAAATTCATAAATACAATGCGGTCCACTCAGGAAACCATTATTAAAAATGCAGTAATACAATAAAGTAAACCCGTACCAAGCGTGGTACCCGAGCCAACCAGTTAGTATCTTGTATCAGGCATGGTACCCAAGCCAACCATTAGTATTTTCATACTAGGTGTGGTACCCGAGCTAACCGTTAGTATACCCGTACCAGGTGGGGTACCCGAGACAACCGAATGTCACATAAATCCACAGTCACAAACCATGAACAATCAACACTTGTAAACCAACAAGCAATAACACCTAGTTCATTTCACAAGACTGATAACAGGACCCTTAGACATTCCTAAACCATTCCCTAAGCATTGCAACTCGTACAAATAATTAAATAAAAGTACACAAACATATAATGCATACAGGAATCAATAACTATCACCTACCTTGAATTAGTCAAAAGCTCTACTCAGCCGGAGCTTTCCTATTTCCCAAAGTTCTTGCCGATTCTTGGTCTAAAACGATACACAATAATCAAGATTCAATCTTTATGGCCTACAATTTACCCGAATTATGCAAAATCCTAAACCCCAGGCCACCCATGATCATTCCACCCTTCTTCCCAGGCTTTCCCACCAATAATTCACCTAGTTCTATCATTTTTATGGATACATTCAGGGAATTAAAATCGCATGATCATAATATAGAAGAATTAACAACAACCAAGAACTTCTACCTTTAGAATCCTCTTTTTTCTCGGAATTTCACCATTTCTAGGTCATACCAAACCTTTTTCCAAGTCTATCCCTAGCAATTCTATAGCGTAGGAAAGATAGTATGGAGTTTGGGGAGTAGAATACTTACCTTTAGGATGAAAAATAGTGTAAAACTGATGGAAATCGCCAAAAATTGCCCTCTTCTTCTCCCAAAACGTCTTGAAGAAAACTAAATTATTTTGAGGAAGTTTCTATATTAAATCCCATCGCACTCCGCTATAGCAGTCCTCTCTTCTATAGTGGTACTGCCGTAGCGGAGTCATCCACTATGGCAGAGGCTTACTGATGTTGACTTTCGTTGTAGCGGTATTTTCTCTGCTATGGTAGAGGTCACTATGGCGGAGTGTCAACCACTACGATGGTTGACACAGGACAGAAAGTCGTAAAGTCCCTTAAATTGCCCCATTTAACAACACACTCGATTTTTCGATGTTTCAGAATAACCCCTTCACGTCAACCTCGATACCGGGAGTTCTACTTATCCGAATTTGATTCCAAAAAGTCTCCTGGACTCCTTTATGTCTTTGCTATAAGGAAAACTAGCTCAAAAGTAGATACGTTACCCAATTCTTACTTGGATTGCCTTAGACCATACCTCACTCCAAAATTGGTCGATACTAGCCTAGCCCAGAATTTTCAACTCCCAAACCTGGAAGTTTTCTGACTCAAAACTTGGCACGAAAAGTTTACCCATAACAACGAACCCGGTTGTTACAACAAATACCAATTTACCCATCATTCTTCCCCGAACGATCCAACTCAAAATTATAAAAATAAAGAGAGAGAAATGTAGTACCTGAATCCCCTAACAAGTGAGGGTACTTGTCCCGCTTGTCCTTCTCGGTTTCCCAAGTGGCTTCCTCAACCGGACGATGCTTCCATTAAACCTTTACCATACTGATCACCCTTGTCCTTAATTTTTGGACATCCCGATCAAGAATCAAAACTGGTCTCTCTTCATAGTGAAGGTCCTTATCAATAACACTTCATCCCACTTGATGATGTAGTCCCCATCCCCATGGTATCACCTTAGCATGGTTACATGAAACACCGGATGGACACCCAACAAACTGGGTGGCAGTGCTAATCGGTAAGCCACTGGCCCCATAATCTCAAAAACCTCGAACGAACTAATGAACCGAGGGCTGAGCTTTCCCTTCTTACCGAAACACATAACCCCCTTCATTGGTGGTAACTTCATAGTATTTGTTCACCAATCTGGAAATCCATATCCCTGACCTTGCGATCCGCATATTCCTTCTGCCTGCTTTGGGCCGCTAACAACTTGGTCTGAATGCCTCTCGCCTTTTCTTGTGCTTCCCTTACCAAGTCTACGCTCAAAGGCTTTACATCATCTTCCTCAAACCACCCTATAGGTGACCCACAACTCCTTCCATACAGTGCCTCGAACGGTGCCATGTCGATACTGGAGTGGTAGCTATTATTGTATGAGAACTCACACAACAACAGAAATTGGTCCCAATGACCTCCGAAGTCAATCACACATGCTCTCATCATGTCTTCCAATACCTGAATCGTTCTCTCTGACTGACCATCAATCTGAGGATGGAAGGCTGTACTAAAAGTGAGTTGTGTACCCAACTCTTCATGTAACTTACCCCAAAACTTAGAGGTAAACTGCGTACCCCTGTCTGAAATGATAGACAGTGGTACCCCGTGCAATCTCACGATCTTCTTCAGGTAGATCTTAACCAATTGCTGCAAATTAAAATCCACCCTGATCGGAATAAAATGAGCTGACTTAGTCAGCCTGTCAACAATGACCCAAATAGAGTCATACTTTTCCAAAATTTTGGGAAGACCCACCACGAAATCCATGGCTATTCTCTCCCACTTCCACTCTGGAATGGGCATTCTCTGAAGTAGTCTTGTAGGTCTTTGGTGCTCATACTTTACTTGCTGGCAATTCTGAAATCTGGACACAAAATCATCTATGTCCCTTTACATTCTGGGCCATCAGTAAAGCTGTCTCAAATTCCTGTACATCTTGGTTACGTCCGGATGAATCGAATACCGTGAATCATGAGCTTCTTCCAAGATTTTTTGAATTATATCATCAACCCGAGGAACATAAATCCTCTCTCTAAAGTTCATTACCCTGCCAGCGTCTAATATGGCATCCTTGGACTCTCCGAATATCACCATACTTCAAAGCTTATTCAGTTGCGGATCCTGAAATTATTTGGCCTTTATCCCTTCTATAAAAGTGGCTTTGACCTCAACACTGGCCAATACTCCACCTTTTTCTGAAATACCTAAGTGCACGAACTTAGATTCAAATGCCTGAATCTTCTTTGCAAGTGGTCATTTGGATACCCCCAAACAAGCCAAACTGCTCATGCTAACTATTTTCCAGCTCAATGCGTCTACCACCATATTAGCCTTACCCGGATGGTACTGAATGGTCACATCATAGTCCTTTAACAACTCCATCCACCTTCTCTACCTTAGGTTCAATTCTTTCTGAGTGAAGACATATTGCAAACTGCAATGGTCAGTAAACACCTCACACTTGACTCCATAGAGATAGTGTCTCCAAATCTTGAGTGCAAACAACACCGCTGCCAACTCTAAATCGTGAGTCGGATAGTTTCTCTCATGTACCTTCAACTGCCTAGAAGCATAGGCTATCACATTCCTATCCTGCATCAACAGAGCACCCAAATCAGAATGTGAAGCATCACAATAAACAAGAAATTCCTTACCTTCAACCGGCAAAGACAAAATAGGAGCCGTGGTCAGAAGTGTCTTGAGCTTTTAGAAGCTCTCCTTGCACTTGTCGGACCATACAAATGGTACGTCTTTCTGTGTCAGCCTTGTCAATTGAGTAGCAATAGATGCAAAATCCTTGACAAACCTCCGGTAGTAACCTGTGAGTCCAACAAAACTCCTCACCTCAGTCACAGAGCTAGGCCGGGCCCAACTCTTGGCTGCCTCAATCTTCTGAGGATCTACCATCACCCCATTTTCCGACACTACATACCCCAAGAATGCGACTGAAATCAACAAAAAATCACACTTGGAGAACTTTGCATAAAGCTTTTGGTGTCTCAATATCTCTAACACAACCCGAAGATGTTCAACATGCCCCTCCCTACTCTTGGAATAGATTAAAATATCATCAATAAACACAATGACGAATGAATCCAAGTAAGAATTAAACACCCCATTCATCAAAATCATGAATGATGCCGGCACATTAGTCAATCCAAGCGACATCACTAAAAACTCATAATGCCCATACCAAGTTCGAAAGGCAGTCTTAGGAATGTCCTCGGGCCTAATCTTTAACTGATGGTACCCTGACCTCAAGTCAATTTTTGAGAACACAGATGCACCCTGTAACTGGTCAAACAGATCATCAATACAGGGTAAAGGGTACTTATTTCGGATGGTAACCTTGTTCAACTGCCTGTAAACTATGTACATCCGCATACTACCATCCTTCTTCTTCACAAACAATACTAGAGCACCCCAAGGCGAAGCACTGGGATGGATAAATCCCTTGTCTAGGAGTTCCTGAAGCTGAGTCTTAAATTTCTTTAACTCTGCCGGAGCCATACGATATGGAGGAATAGAAATTGGGCGAGTGTCTGGCTCCTAGTCAATACAGAAGTCGATATCCCTGTCCGGAGGCATACCAGGCAAATCCGCTGGAAACACCTCTCAAAACTCTAAAACTACTGGAACTGACTCAATAGATGGGGACTCCACACTATCATCCCGGAGATGAGCCAAAAAGGCCAAACACCCTCTTTCCACTAGCTTCCTAGCCCGAACGGACGAGATGATCTTAACTGGCTTAGGCCTGTACACACCTTTCCACTCTAGCCTATCCTTACCCGGAATCTCTAGAGCCACCATCTTGGTGTTATAGTTCATCACAACATTATAAGGGGATAACTAAGTAATGCCCAAAATGACATCAAAGTTAACCATATCCAGAATTACCAAGTCTACCCAAGTATGCAACCCCACAAATACAACAGAACAACTACGATAAACATGAGTCACAATCACAGACTCTCCAATCGGGGTAGAAACATGGATAGGGGAATCAAGGCTATCACAAATCAAATCCAGACCTATAGCAAATTTCACAGACACATATGAATATGTAGAACCTGGGTCAAAAAATACTGAAGCCATCCTATCACAGACAAGAATAGTACATATGATCACTACATCTGATGCCTCAGCCTCGGACCTTCTTGGAAATGCATAACACTGAGCCCGATCATCAATCCGAGCTACTTTTTTGGCCGGCTGTACCGCACCCCAGCCCGCGCAGCCATTCCTTCTGTCTCCTCGGCCTCCCTGAAAGTTACCTCACTCACCCTGTGGATGACCTCTAGCATAACCACCTCTACCTACAGGGACCACAGCCTTAGACTGCTGCTAAACCCGATTACCAGTCTGCCTGTGAGGGCACTCCCTCTTAAAGTGGCCTAGATCACCACAATAGAAGCAACCACGATTAAATGTAGGCCTGCTGGCAGATGTGTAAGAAGCTCTCTAGCCTCTAGGAGCTGAAAACTGCTGATTAGCTCCCAGACGACCACCTATAGCAGTTGGCAGAGCTAATTGAATAGGACGGGCTGAGTATATCTGCTGATTCTGGCCCCTAGAGTACGAACCACTGTAATTTCCCTCATTTAGGGGCTTCTTGGCTAACACTTTAGTCTGCCCCGCTTGCTTGACCCCTTCAAGTTTCTTGACATAATCCATCACTTTATTGAAGCCTTTCCCTGATGAAGTCATGTGTATAGACAATACCTGAAGCTCAGTATTCAAACCCTTCATAAACAATCGATCCCGCTCCTCCTCGGAACCCAGCAACTGTGTAGCAAAATGAGACAAAACGTGAAACTTAGCCTCATAAGCAGAGACCGACATGCTACCCTGTTCCAAATTCAAGAACTCATCTTTTTTCCTATCTGTCAGAGTACGGGGTACATACTTCTCTAAGAAGAGAGCGTAAAACTGCTCCCAAGTCAGTGGGAAAAAAATATATGATCGACATTCCATATGAGATCTCCACCACTGCTTGACATCACCCTGCAGCTGAAATATGACGAACTCAACCCCATGTTGTTGCACAATGCCCAGCTTGTGCAGCCTCTCATGACAATCCAATATGAACTCATAAGCATCTTCCCTATTTGTACCCTGAAATATAGGAGGTTTCAGCTTAAGAAACTTGGTCAGCATCTCATGTTCATTTCCTGTCATTACCGGGCCTAGCATTGGCCTGAAGAAATCACCGATGTCTGAAGCTGCATCTATCCTAGAAGCCATAGTGATTGCTGGCTGATTTCCCAGAGCCCAGAGCCTGATTTGCAACACCCGCGGGGGTGGATTCGGCACCAACCAAACCACTCAAGAAGTTCTAAGTCTGCTGAAATGCTTCAGGCGTTATAGAGGGAAGGTCTGCACCTTTAACCGGTGTTGTCTCCGCTTGCGCCCCATCGTCCTCCACAACAACTTCCACATCTTCGACAACCTGTTCTTGAGGTAGCTGCGGGGTTGCTTCTCGCGCTCCTACAACAGCTTGAGCTCTACCCCTGGCAGGTGTGGATCTACCTCGACCTCTGCCCCTACCCCTTCCTCTACTTCTGACAGCCGGGCGCGCTGCTGGGACCACTGCTCTAGCTCCGCCATTTCTTGTGTTAACCATCTACGAACAGATGAGTGAATGAAGTCAGATACCAATTTGTATCACCAGACACCAATTGGAATCAAGTTATAGCACGAAGGAAGAAAGAAGAGATAGTTTTTCCTAAAGTCCCATAGCCTCTCGAAGAAAAGTACGGACGTCTCCGCACCATTCCGCAAGACTCTACTTGACCTGTTTTGGTATGACAAGATCAACGAACTTAGGGCTCTGATATTATCTTTGTCAAGACCCAGACCACCGGGAGTGGCACCCACCCAACCCTCGGGTGAGCGAACCATCAACAACTCCAAACTTAACCATTCTAACAGCTCAAAACCAATGCAGATAAAATAAACTAGCATAAATACTAAATCAACCAAACTATTATAAATATCCAGCGGAAATTCCCTCCCTAGAACCTGAAAGTCATCGTACCAAAATGCTACCAAAAATCTAGAATGTGGGGATGCAACCCCAATGTAAGAAATAGTCTAAGCCCGAAATAAGTGGGCTACAACATAAACAGATAGAAATCAAGGCAACTTGATCAAAGTAGCTCACCCTTGACGTCTGGAAGCGCCGGGACTACAGGTGAGGTCGCGTGTCAGCCGTTGGAAGATTTTCTGTACTCATAAAAAAAATACAAGTGCAGAATTAGTACACAACCATGGTGTACTGGTAGGATCATCAGCCAGTTCCAAATAAACAACATATGAATAGTACAAAAATCAAGTAAGAGTACAAGAAACATGTAACAAGCCAACAGATATCCCTAGGCTACAAGTCTCTTTCTAGCTTGTACCCACATGTAATCCACCTTTACAACTACGATCAACAATCAACTATAACCAACCAATATCCCTTTTTTATATAGCCCGAACCCACCCTAGGATCCCCTCTAAACAACACCTAAGTGTTAACATGCAACCCAGTCTGCACCAAGAACAAACTCACGAATCAATACAATGATAACCTGGCCTCTCAAAGACCATATGCACAATCAAAATTCATAAACACAACCCGGTCCACTCAGGGAACCATTATTAAAAATGCAGTAATACAATAAAGTAAACCCATACCAGGCGTGGTACCCGATCCAACCAGTTAGTATCACATACCATGCATGGTACCCGAGCCAACCATTAGTATTCTCATACTAGGCGTGGTACCCGAGCCAATCGTTAGTATATCCATACTAGGCGTGGTAACCAAGCCAACCGAATGTCACATAAATCCACAGTCACAAACCATAAGCAATCAACACTTGTAAACCAACAAGCAATAACACCTAGTTCATTTCACAAGACTGATAACAGGACCCTTAGACATTCCTAAACCATTCCCCAAGCAACGTAACTCGTACAAATACTTAAATAAAAGTACATAAACATATAATGCATACAGGAATCAATAACCATCACCTACCTCGAATTAGTCAAAAGCTCTACTCAGACGGAGCTTTCCCGTTTCTCGAAGTTCTTACTGGTTTTTGGTATAAAACAATACACAATAACTAAGATTCAATCTTTATGGCCTACAATTTACCTGGATTATGCAAAATCCTAAACCCCAGGCTACCCATGATCATTCCACCCTTTTTCCCGGGCTTTCCCACCAATAATTAACCTAGTTCTACCATTTTTATGGATACATTTAGGGAATTAAAATCGCATGATCATAATATAGAAGAATTAACAACAACCAAGAACTTCTACCCTTAGAATCCCCCCTTTTCCCCGGATTCCACCATTCCTAGGTCATTCCAAACCTTTTCCCAAGTCTACCCCTAGCAATTCTATAGCATAGGAAAGATAGTACGGAGTTTTGGGAGTAGAATCCTTACCTTTAGGACGAAAAATGGTGTAAAACTGATGGAAATGGCCCAAAATTGCCCTCTTCTTCTCCCAAAATGTCTTGAAGAAAACTGAACTATTTTGGAAAAGTTTCTGCATTAAATCCCATCGCGCTCCGCTATAGCGGTACTACTGTAGCAGAGTCGTCTGCTATGGCGGAGGCTGACTGACGTTGACTTCCGCTGTAGCGGTATTTTCTCTGCTACGACGGAGGCCTCTATGGTGGAGTGTCAACCGCTACGGTAGTTGACACAGGCAGAAAGTCGTAAAGTTCCTCAAATTTTCCCATTTTACAACACACTCAATTTCTCGATATTCCGAAATAACCCATTCACGTCAACCTCGATACCGGGAGTTCTACTTATCCGAATTTGATTCCGAAAAGTCTTTCGGACACCTTTATGTCTTAGCTACAAGGAAAACTAGCTCAAAACTAGATACGTTACCCAATACTTACCCGGATTGCCCTAGATCACACCTCGCTCCAAAATCGACCAAGATTAGCCTAGCTCAGAATTTTCAACTCCCAAACCTGAAAGTTTTCTGACTCGAAACTTGGCACAAAAAGTCTACCCGTAATAACAAACCCGGTCATTACTAGATGAAAGCCAAAAAGAAGAGGCACCAGAAGACAGCAGAGAAGACTTGCCTGAAAGTGAGGATCAAAATGTTAATATTAAACCAAAAGCAGATACAGAAAAGTCCAACACAGATAATAGAAAAGTTGTAGTAGTAGGGTCCACAACTGAGGAATCAAATAGGCACTTACAACAAGGAGTTGGTAGTTCAGCAGACACATACCACCAACTTGCCTTTGTAACATGCCAAGAACCTCTCCAAACAGATAATGCTATAGAATTGGCAAAGTTGGTAGGCTCATATCAAGCAACAACCAGCACCTTATTATTGTTGAATGCACCAGGAGTGGAGAATACCATAGGGCAGGAATTGCCAATCCTGATAACGGAAATACAACAAACAAGAAGGAAAGAAGGAAAAGATATGGGAATTAATAACTAGGAATTGAAATTATGGGCAACAAGGGGCTAAAACCCTCACCTCCCAATTGATTCCAACAACTAGATACTAATTCAACTCAACTAATCAAGGAAACCTAAATGAAATCCACAAGTGGGAGACCTTCGATTAATTAAGTAAAGAAGTTAAACTAACAATCAAGAGAGTCACCCTAATCACTCACTAATTCCTTAAGGGAATTACACTAAGCCTTACACTAGCAACTACAAGTTTAGAGTATCAATCTTCAATATGCAAAAACTAGTCTTCCAAAATGAAGAAAAGCTACTACTTATACTAGGGAATAAGAAGACACTAGCTATTACAGTTTTGCCCTTAATGAAGTAAGGGCCTTGTTTGGTTGCCTTCTTTTGGGAATTCTTGAATTCCTCCTTCCACCTCACTTTAATGGACCACCCTCACATTGTATGCTTTCCTTTTCATGAACATCGTACGTGTCATCTATACCATCCATGCTCGTGTCAACCATGCTATCCATGCTAGTATCATTCTCCCCTTCTTGAAAAGGATTCGTCCTCGAATCCAAACCTTAAAGACACATGAGAGGACAACAACCAAAACATCCTCAAAGCATGAGGGTTAGTACAAGGGTTAGCAACAATATCACCATGCCAAGGAGGCACAAATTTGAGATATAACCAAATATCCTTTTCTTCCAATAAAAATAACTCATCGTACAAGGTGCAAAGGTTTTGGTTATGATAAACATCAAGAGACAAGGCAAACACAAAGGTCTTTGTGGCATCAAGTATCATATCTAACTTTGGAGCCATAAGATACAATTGTTTCATTATCTCACAAGTAGGCCACACCAAAAGTGGTGCACTCACCCATAAGGGTTCATTCGGGTCAAAAAAGTAAAAGACCCACATATCTTTACCTTCATACAAAATAAATCTCACACCACTACGGGTATCATCATAAGCAAAAAGGTAGTAGAGAAAGGTGTTAAGCTCACTATTCTCATCTAGGGCATGCCAAACGATAAGGACACTGATAAATAAGAAGAGACATTTTAAGCACAAAACAATCCTCTCTATAAGACAACTTTCCAAAGGAAGAAAGTGCACCAACAAAGCCATGCTACTAGAATAGTCGAGGGATTTATTAGAAGTCAAATCACTCCATGCCAAATAATACTCCCAAGGATTTGGGGTCCCTCCTATCATAGAACCAAACATGCTTCCAAAAGTTCCATTTGAAACTTCAACTTGTCCAACCCTATGAAGGTGACAAGGAGCTTTCAATATCCATGGACTCTCCCAAAAATAAATAAGCAACTTAGCATCCACTCGAGGGTTCTCAATTGCAAATACACACTTTAAGAAAAGAATGTTAACAAGATGGCATTCACAATTTGGAACATAAGAGGACGAGATTAAGCATTTCAAGTACACTTCATTATTATTCCTCAAACAAACTCCCACAAAGAATGGATAAACAAATGGAGTCATGCTTTTAAGAATCCATCCTAACACCTCAACTTGTCTAACCACATAAGTGTGACAAGGAGTAGAATACATAAATCGGGCATCACGAATGCACCATGGATTCTTTCCCAAACAATAACTATGGTTGGCATTCAAAACATGAAACACACATAACTTAAGCATATCCAAAACCAACCATTAATACATTGGAGCTATATCATCACTCTCATGGTAGGGTATGAGGTCATACAATTTCCAAAACCTACCTACCATAGGAAAAGTGTCATCATGACTCCAAGGATTGCTTGGAATAAGAGGGGAAGGGTACATACCTTGAAGACGGGCTTTTGAGTCTGCATTCTTGTGCACCACACTTGGTTTCCCAAAGCTTTCCCTCCAATGCATCATTTTGGACCCATAGACTTGGTCTTTGTGTTTCTTCTTAAGAGTTGACTTTCTAGGTAGCTCTATTATTAGGCCTTCAACCCTTTGTTCATGAGGGACTTTGTTCGGATCCTCCTTTAGAAATATTTGTCCATGAACCTGCAAAAGAGAAGGGATGGTACTAGGCAAAATGCTAGCACCATGGTTAGTAGATAACAGGGGATTGGTATTGGCAAGTCCCAAAATTAAGTGCTCCTTGTGCACCTCTTTTAAGTCACTTCTTGGCTCATCAATCTCATACAACTTTCCTTCTTGAGCCAATTCTTTCTTCTCCTTTTCAAGTTCTTCTCTCTTAAGTACTTTCTGAAGCTCCCTCATTATCTTGTAGTCCTCACTCACTTGATAGGGTGTTAAAGGTACAAGAATGTGCCTTCGTCCTCCAAATACAAATGAGTATTTATTGGACTCCACTTGATATCGAACATCCCTACCGGCTAGCCAAGGTCTACCAAACAACATATGACAAGATTGAATGGGCAAAACATCACATAACACCTCATCTCGATACTTGCCAATGCTAAAATTCACGACCACTTGTTTGGTTACCTCTACTTCATAATTCTCAATGAGACATTGAAGTGTGTATGGCTTGGGGTGTCTTTGTGTAGGAAGTTTCATTCTATCAACCATAGTGCAACTCACCACATTAGTACTACTCCTACCATCAATGACCAAGGAACATACCCAATCCATCATCTTGAACCTTGCATGAAATAGGTTCACACTTTGATCAAGTTCCTCTTTAGAAAGATCCCTCATGATTCTCTTTAGATCACAAGAAGAGTTCAAATCCTTCTCCAATTTCTCATCAACAACATTTGAGGTTGCTTCATCATGCCTAACCTTAGGTTCATCACAACCATTCCCAACCTCATACTCTATCACATTTTTAGCACAAGGTTCATCACACAAGATAACATTTGACCTCTTTTGTGGACAATTTCTAGCAATATGTCCTTCACCTTGACACTTATAACATCGACTGATAGAAGGAGAAGAAGATTGAGGTATATCATGATTACCTCCATAGGCTTGGTCTTCCCCTTTTGTGTTGTAGTTAGCTTGAATAGCTTGACTACCATCTTGGAACATTGGAAGACTCGCCATGTTGTCACCCATCCCATGATTTGGAACACCTTGACCACCATATCGATCACTTCGATCTTCACACCTTCCTCCTTCATTCCTATACCTATCTCCACTATCCCATTTTCCTTGACATCTCATGATGCCTTGGTTCATACCAAAGCCTTCGGGTCTTTCCCACCATTCATTCGGGCTAACCTCTTCACACATTTCATCATAAAGAGGGTTTTGATAATAGATATCTTGGTAGGGTACTTGTGGGTAGTGTTGTTGGGTTGGAACATAAGGTACATGCAAGGATGCATGTGATATATTTTGTGGAGGTGCTTGGCTTCTATCTTGGTTTTCCACAAAAGGACTCCTTTGTGGTGGATGATATGGTTGTGTATTTGGATGTGGGGTGACTTGCCTATCATAGCTTGGGTTCATTCGGAATGAAGTTTGAGGGTAGGATTGGTTCCAATTTGGTTGGGGGTAGTATAGGTTGAATTCTTGACCCGAGGTCGTTCTTGTTTCTTCACTTTGACTTGTCATAAGGAACCTCCTTTCATTCATACTATCCATCCTTTTTACCTTTTCCTCTATACCTCCAAACCTCCCATTTGTTTCAACCACCCTTTCATTCATATTGGTCACCCTCCTTAACACATTGAAATTCGTCCCCATGTTGTTCACCAAGATCCTTCCTCCATGGTTATAAGGAAAATGATTAGACATTGTACCTACAAAAACTCAACAAACAATATTAGTAGAAAAAAAAGCCTCACATCACTCGTATGTAAACTCTCAACTCATCTTCTATGGCGTCGTCTCAAAATTGTTAGTGAACTAGCTCCACTCAATCAACTCAAGGTCACCTATCCTTTGTGGAGGAGTAGATTCTTGTGACTCTTGAAAGAAGGACGACTTGAAAGACTCTAAACGGACTTGAATCAAGAAATTAATCAACGAAACAAAACAAGAAAAGAAGAAGGAAGAAGCACGAAAGAATTCGGACTCAAGAATTAAGTAACAAAAGTAGGAGAAACCACTTGTTGTTGCTTAATTTGGAGAATCAAAGAGATGATTTGATGTTTAAAAACTAGTTAACAAGTAATTAAAGATGTTAATTAGTTGTTAAATAGTTGAGAAATCTAATAAAAATGAGTGTAGAAGAAGAAGTTTGAAGTTCCAACACTTAGAAAAAAAATTGGGGTCTTAAAAGTTCCAACACTTAGAAAAATTTTGGGGTCCCAAAATTTGAGACCCCTCAAAAAACTAAGTGTAAAAACCTGCAGAAATGAGCCCTCTGAAACTGTAGTCACGCGCTGACGTGGCGGCTGACGTGGCAGTCCACGTGGAATTTTTTTTTTTTTTTTTAAATTTCACTTGTGGACCCAACAAACATCTTTGACCACTTTGACTTGGAAAAGTTGGATCAAACGTACCTTTTGGCTTCTTCTTCTTCAAGATGTTCTTGATGAATATCAAAAACACCTAGAACACCAAGAACACACACTAAACACCAATAACTTCAAATGAGCTCGGAATTGGCTCAAATTTTAGGATTAGCTTCCCCTTAACGTAGGGAACAAACCCCAATGATTTTTAAGCTTCAATTTCTCCTTAATCAATAGACCCACTTTCAAAGTTTGTAAAGCTTTAAAAGCTCAAAACACTTTAATGGCAACTCCACTTCTACAACTCCAAATCGCACGAAATTTAAAATTTAGACTCAAAAAACACTAGGGAACAAGGATCTAGTGTCAAAAACAAGAAATCAAACAAGAAAATTTTCGGATTTTTTTTTTTTTTTGGATTTTGAAGATATCAAATTCCCAAGACTTAGATTTGTGGAAACAAACCTAAACCAAGCTCTGATACCAAATGATAACGGAAATACAACAAACAAGAAGAAACGAAGGAAAAGATATGAGAATTAATAACTAGGAATTGAAATTATGGGCAACAAGGGGCTAAAACCCTCACCTCCCAATTGATTCCAACAACTAGATACTAATTCAACTCAACTAATCAAGGAAACCTAAATGAAATCCACAAGTGGGAGACTTTCGATTAATTAAGTAAAGAAGTTAAACTAACAATCAAGAGAGTCACCCTAATCACTCACTAATTCCTTAAGGGAATTACACTAAGCCTTACACTAGCAACTACAAGTTTAGAGTATCAATCTTCAATATGCAAAAACTAGTCTTCCAAAATGAAGAAAAGCTACTACTTATACTAGGGAATAAGAAGACACTAGCTATTACAGTTTTGCCCTTAATGAAGTAAGGGCCTTGTTTGGTTGCCTTCTTTTGGGAATTCTTGAATTCCTCCTTCCACCTCACTTTAATGGACCACCCTCACATTGTATGCTTTCCTTTTCATGAACATCGTACGTGTCATCTATACCATCCATGCTCGTGTCAACCATGCTATCCAAAATCAAGTCCAGTTAAAGCACTACATGAGCTAGTATCACATCAGGAACAGGCAGATAATGGGAAGCATGAGGATTTAAAACATATAGATCCTGCAAAAGATAAGGATGAATATAATAATGAGCACAATGTTGATCAAGTCCTTAAAGAGGCTGGTCTATCACCACATATAGTCACAAAGGCATACAAAGGCAAAGATAAAGGAGAGACACTACCAACAAGGATAAATCCAAAGAGAGGTGTTAAGATTGATACCAATGAAGATAAAAGCATTATTTTGAAATGTGAGGTCTGTAAGGACCCAAAATTCATTTCATATATGCAAGGAACAATCAAATTGAAGAAGTAAGGCAATGTTTTTCTAGTGATGGGTGGAATGCTGAATTGTTGCAATTGAACTTTGATTATGATGTATCTAGTCATGTGACTCAAAATATGCAAGGAAATGAAAAAGTTGAGCAATGGGATAAGCCATGATGGATGTTGACTGCTTCTGGGAAATTTAGTGTAGGTTTTGCTTGGGATCATATTAGGGAAAATGGAGAAAACTTGTTGATCTTTAAAAGAATTTGGATGAAAGGGATACATTTTAAGTAGGTGTCATTCTTTCTATGGAAACTATGGAGGAAAAGGTTGCCTGTAGGGGAAATCCTTATCAGAAATAGGATCTGTGATGATGTAGTGTGTTGTTGTTGTGGAAAAGGGGTTCAAGAAACTTTTGAACATCTGTTTATGAATTGTAACATTGCTAACATTATTTAGTGTTATTTTGTAACTTTTGCACAGATAGAGGGCCCTTTTCTGCAAATCAAGGATAGTGTTTTCAGATGGTGGAATGCCTTTATCACTGCAAAGCTTAGTCCTATTTTTAAAGTTGTACCTATGTTTATCTTGTGGCAAGTGTGGAAGAGAAAAAATGTGGTTAAACATGGAGATAGGATGTCAGTTGATAGTTAGAGATGGGAAATTACTAGAAACCTAATGTATTCAGCCAAGTATCTGTATCCTTGGCTTAAATATATTCCTGGTAACTGGCCTGATTTGATAGAATTCTTACTTGAATACACACCCTAAGTTGGGTGTACTATAGTGTGCTGGAGATTACCTAGAATGGGGCAATATAAATGCAATTCAGATGAGGCCTCAAAGGGTAACCCTGGGCCTAGCTCTTGTGCCTTCTGCATAAGAGATGACTAGGACAATTTGATTCATGTTGAAGGGAAAATAATAAGGGATACCAATAATCTGGTGGCAAAGTTAATGGCTTTGAGAATGGGCTTGGAGTACTGCTTAGCTAGTAATCTATTGCCTCTGGAATTAGAAACAGATTCACTTGCAGTGAAGCATATCTTGAACAGGACTTGGGAAGCACCCTGGGGTGTGGAAAGTGGAAACAGAGATTAGAAGAATTCATGACCTAATAAAGGATGTGGAGGTGAAAGTGGTCCATACATTCAGAGAAGGCAATAAGGTGACAGATTTTTTTGCTAACCAAGTTTTCTTTTTTGCAGGTACAGACACATTAATCTACATTACTTTTCAGGAGCTACCAAGAGAAGCTAAAACACTAATAAACATGGACAAAAATCAAGTACCTAACTTGAGGATTAAAAAATTATAACACGAGAATTTTAATCATGAGAAAAGGTAAAACAATAACAATCAACAAGCAGGAATCAAAGAATAAAACAGCAACAACAACACAACAACATGGCTTTATTATCACATATGGAGATGCATGGAATAACAAAGATACTTACTTGACGAGGCAGGAATGAATCCTCACTTTCTAATTTCTTAGACAATGGTATTAGCTCCTTGTTGAGCTCAACCTGTCAAGAAAGAAGAAGGGGGTGAAATTTCTGTCTTAATTCAAGTAAAAAAATAGAACAAGAAAGAAAGTGGTACTCATCTGTGTAGTAGAGGCATACATCTGAGATTAGTTGAGAAAGAGAAGTCTCCGATTGGAATGATTTCACGACGTTTGTGAGAGATTTAAATGCCTAAGGTGAAATACAACCAAATCTCACCTAAGCTCCCCGATGATAACCCTCTAAGACTGGATACACCTACCCCTTTCTTTCTTTCTTCATCCAACCCCAAGAAGCTTAGATGATATGAACGACAAAGAGCAGATGCAGACGGCAGGAGCTATCTGAGCTTCTATTAGAAGAAGCTCAAGAAATTGGTGCACACAACATGCCACCGCGGCAACTGAGAAGGAGCCGACAAGAGTGAAGATACAGATTGGGCGTGGAGTTTGTTGAAGAAGATGAAGAGGCGTCTAGCTTCTTTCAGCTTTCCTAATTGGTCTTTCAATTGGTTTTATCTGAGTTTGTTATTGTTTTGAATGGGCCCGGCCACCTGGTCTTGTAAATAACCTTTTGTTTCAATATAAGGGCTTATATCCCGCTTTTAATCTAAAAAATAAATAAATTTGTGTTTGATCAATAAATTTAAAAAAACACTTTTGAGCAGCAATTAATGTTTGACCAGTTTTTAAATGTATTTTTTTCAAAAGTAATTTTTAAATAAGTACTCTTAGGAAGAATCTACTTTTTTTAGCTTTTGAAACCAACTTCTACTACTTCCTATAAACACTTATTTTCCTTCAAAAGTTTAACCAAACACCTCACCTTTTAAAAATAAATATTTTTTTAAAAAAATAAATACCTTTGAGAAAAAATAAGATTGATCAAACATGTTGTTAGTTAATTTTTTCGTACATGATGAACGCTCGGCCCTAAACTGACTCTCTCCCCGAAATGTCCAAAAATATCTCACCACATTTCCACTCTAAAAATATCCCCTGTGCGAGTGTATTGAATCGGACGGTTAACATTCATTTAATCAGTCTCACATATTCGGACGGTTAACATTCATTTAATCAGTCTCACATATTCTCATCGACCCCTATAAAACCTCAAACCCTAAACCCAGCCTCCTCCTCTTTCGTCTCCTGCTGCTTCTGCACCTAACTGCAACACATACCGTTTTCAGCAGGAGAGCATTCCCCTCACACTCATACAAAACAAAGCCACCAAATTTCTCATATCATGCCTGCACTTGTTGTAACTGATGAAACAATGGCCTCCTCCGACCACAAAAAGAAAATGAACAAGACCCCCAAAACTGATCTTGATAAGAAAACCAAAGAAAAAAAGTCAAAAAAATCCAAGATTGATTCTGGGTCTGATTCAGAGGTGGACGTTAAAAAGAGCAAGAAGAAAGATAAAAAGCGAAAAGCTTTGGACTTGGATGAAGAGAAGAGTGATACGAGCTCAGAGTTATGCGAGCCGGTAGATTTAAAGAAGAATAAAAAGGCTAAATTGGACGAGGAGGTTGTTGAGAAGAAAGTGGAGGATCCTAATGCCTTGTCTAATTTTAGGATTTCAAAGCCTTTAAGAGAGGCTTTGAATGCTAAGGGAATAGAAGCACTTTTTCCTATTCAAGCTATGACTTTTGAGGATATTCTTGATGGCTGTGATTTGGTTGGTCGAGCTCGTACTGGTCAGGTATAAATTCAGCTCTTCATTCTATCATGCATATTTCTAGTTATTATGTATATATTTGCATGAGATGAGTTTAAATGGAGTAACGTGGTAGCTGACCCCAACTTGTATAGGACTAACATCGTTTCATGATGTATAATATTATATTGTATTATGTTATACTGTATTGTAATGTATGGATATATTGTATCGTTTCGTGTTGTTACACAATATCACACATCAACAATTTGATAAAAAATGATTATTAGATAATAAGTGAAGACAAAATGAGAAGAAAAAATCGGTCTTTACAGTAAATGGGACTTCCATAATGAAGGATTTGATGATACATACAATAAGATTTTTAAGTAACAATCAAAGCAAACATTGTATTTAAATTAACAACAGAATACAATACAATAGGTAACAACCATCCAAACAAGATGTAAGGCATCGTTGTTGTTGATATGGTCTGTTTACTTTCCGGTATTTAGGCATAATGAATTTAGACGATATCTAATGTTCATACATTCATGAGAAAATGGGATCTTCATAACTATCCAGCTTGCAGCTTGGGAATATATTGGGAATGTCTGTTTCTTGTAATGTTGATCCTATAACTATAAGGGGTTGTTTGGTGTGAGGTATAAGGTATAACAGTCCCGGGATGAAATGCAGAATTATTTTATCCTGCTTTTGGTTGGAGGTATTAGTTAGTCCCGAGATTATTTATCCCACCATTTGTACCATCACTATGGATAAGTTATCCCATATACGTGGTGAGATAACTAATCCCGGGATTAATTATCCCGGGATAACTTGTTCCCAAGCAAACGACCCCTAAGGACTAGTAAATTTTTACTGAGCTTGGTTAATGACCTATCCCCATTACTTGCCATTTTTATAAGATTTTGTTTCCCACATTTATTCCAACCAATAGATATACATATTTCTCACCATGATGTCCATTAGGAAGGACTTAGTGTCCCTAAATTGCTTATAAGGGTTCTTTGGTCTACTTGCTGCTAGAGATTGCACAGGTTTCCCTTTGATGATAAACTTACTTTTGGATTATGATAAGGGTTCTTTGGTTTCTTTATTGTGTTATATACCGGTTACCCTTTTGAAGAGAAGTTTATGTATGAATTATGAGCTGCCTGTTTCCTAGTATAAATTATTCATTCATCAAGAATTTAAGCTAAACGAAAAGAGTGGATTTTAGTCCTCATGATATGAATGTTAATGGTAAATTAATTTTCCTATTGCTTTTGCAGCTGCCAGAAATTTCATGATAATGTGTCTGACTATTTTGGTTAACTAAAAAATGTAAAGGGGAAATATGACTCGACTTTAATTTGTGCTTCGGTATTTGCAGGGTAAAACGTTAGCCTTTGTTTTGCCTATATTGGAGTCCCTAACGAATGGTCCTACTAAAGCATTGCGAAAAACAGGATATGGGAAGGCTCCTAGTGTTCTGGTGCTTTTGCCTACTCGGGAATTGGCACTTCAGGTATATATCATCAGCCTTTTCTAGGTGGTTGCTTCCCTGACTGTAAATCAGTGGGTTCTCATTTTCTCGCAAGTAGCATCTCGTTAATTTGTTAATTGCAGGTGTTCGCTGACTTTGAAGTTTATGGCCGGGCTCTTGGGCTCTCTTCATGCTGTTTGTATGGCAATTCGCCCATGGGAGCACAACAGGTTCAACTAAAAAGAGGAGTTGATATCGTAGTGGGTACTCCTGGAAGAATTAAGGTAGGGTTTGGTGATTTACAAGTTGAATTTCATTCACTTTCATGGAGTGAAAACTAACTGCTTCAAAATTTTGCTGCAGGACCACATTGAAAGGGGAAATATTGATTTGAGGTCTTTAAAGTTCCGTGTTCTTGATGAAGTCGATGAAATGTTAAAAATTGGTTTTGTAGATGATGTCGAATTTATTTTAGGTATGCTATGCATCAGAAGTTTCTTGCTACAGATTATTCTGGTTTTACTCCTCCATATCTGCACTATACTGTTACAGATGTTAGGATGAAATGACAGCTGAAATCTGCCAGTGCATTACTGTTCTGTTGAGGGATTTTCTATTTTATGGTTATTGACACTGTTATGCTTTTCTGTATGTTTTGTTCCTTTGTTATTCAAAGGCAAGGTGGAAGATGCAAGCCAAGTTCAAACAGTTCTTTTCAGTGCCACTTTGCCAGACTGGGTGAAGCACGTAAGTTCGTTGTATCTTTTGTGTTTGAATTGATAATATAGTATCCAGTACTGGGATTATTTCATGCAATTTGGTTTTATATCAGTTCAATTGTTCTATGCCCTAAGGCTTGGTAAACAGACCCACCGGGATTAGAGTGGGTGGGATGTACAACTGCTGTGCACTGAGCTTGCACTTCTTTCTCTCTCCAATAATCTTTTCTCTTACTGAAACATCTTTTTTGGTGCCAGATTGCTTCCAAGTTTCTGAAACCTGATAAGAAAACGGCTGACCTTGTTGGTAATGAGAAAATGAAGGCCAGTAAAAATGTGAGGCATATTATTATTCCATGCTCTAGTTCTGCAAGACCTCAGCTGATTCCTGATATCATTCGGTGCTACAGCAGGTTGGTCGCTTCTCATTTTCCAGTGTCTTCCATTTAAAGCATGACAATGAACCTCTGAAATGATTATAAATCTTTTGTTCCATGAAAAATTAGTGGAGGCCGCACAATTATTTTTACCGAGACAAGGGCGCTAGCTTCAGAGCTAGCTGGCTTATTGCCTGGGGCAAGTGCTTTGCATGGGGAGATACAACAGAACCAGCGTGAGGTAGAATTTTCCTGAAATACATGCTTTATTTTATTGTGCTCTCTTCATCTTCCCTATCTTCCTTTTCGGTCCTTCTTCCCCTTCTGTTTAGAGGAATAGCAATTCCTTAGAGTTAACCACCTTACACTGTTGATTATACATATATGAAATATACAGCATTTGTCACCAATCTTCCAGACTCCTTAACAAATTGATAACTATGGTGTGAGTCTTCTTTGAATCTCATAGTAACAGCCCCTTATCTGATTTTCACATGTTCTCAGGCTACACTTAAAGGATTCAGATCAGGCAAATTCATGACATTAGTGGCCACAAATGTGGCAGCCCGTGGATTGGATATTGACGATGTTCAGTTAATAATCCAGGTATGTTACTGCATTCATGTTCCATGCTTGATTCTTGAACTTTATTGGTATTCGAGTGCTGAATGCAATGATATTTCTGTTCAGTGCGAAGCCACTAGTGATGTTGAAGCATACATTCATCGATCTGGAAGGACAGGACGGGCAGGTGAGTTTCTGATGTTGGAATTGCTTTCATTAGCTTACATAAATTAAGGAGCATTCTTACTAGCTTTATTTCTGTCACATTCCAGGGAAGACTGGTGTTGCTGTAATGCTGTATGATCCAAGGAAGTCCAACATTTCTAGAATTGAAAGAGAATCTGGTGTGAAGTTTGAGCATTTATCTGCTCCTCAGCCAGCTGATGTTGCTAAAGCGGCTGGGAAAGAAGCTGCTGATATAATTGCGGATATTTCCGATAGGTATGGTTTTCATTTGTGCACGGTTAATTTCAAATGTATCATTTTATTAATTTTCATTTTCAACTCTCTGTAGTGTCATACCCGCATTTAAGGCTGCTGCAGAGGAGCTTCTGAATACCTCTGACCTATCACCAGCAGAGTTGCTTGCGAAAGCTCTTGCCAAGGCTGCTGTATGTTTCTGTTGTCTTTATTCATATTCTCTGTAAGCCAAACCTGTTCTTACTGTTGACTAACTTGTGTCTTGCTTTCCAGGGCTATTCTGAGATCAAGACTCGGTCGCTTCTTACTTCTATGGAGAACTGTGTTACTCTGCTTCTTGAGTGTGGGAGACCCATCTTCTCACCTTCGTGAGTATTTGAAATTTGAAATATATTGTTTCTCGACTTGCAACTAGTTTGTAAGTAGGAATTGTGCACTTCAATGCCTCAATTTGTGATTTTGTTGCTGAGTTGACTTTATCATATTAGTCTTAGCATATTTAGGCAGTGGAACCATGGATGTTCATATCCACAAGAAAACTCAAAAACACATCTTTTTAACGCACAAGCAAGGATGTAGGCAGGGGAACCATGGATGTTCATATACTTCCACATCAGTGTTTCTTCTACCCATTCATAGAAAAAATAGCTATAGAATAAAGTTGATAAAGTAGTGAATTACATTATAGGTTTACAGTTTACTGCATCTTGCATCAGAGATTTCATTAGCAGTGCTCTTAAGTTACATCAAACCTAAATTCTGTCTATGGATTTAGCTTATGGACCTAAATTTGTTTCTTTTTTCACGAGACATGATGTTGTCATGTTCAGTCCAATGATTCTGATCTTTTTTACTGTCATATCATTGGCAGCTTTGTCTATAGTGTCCTGAGGAGGTTCCTGCCTGAGGAGAAGGTTGAATCAATCAATGGTCTTACTTTGACAGCTGATGGAAAGGGGGCAGTTTTTGATGTATCTGCTGAGCACTTGGATGAATTTCTCGCAGGTATTTTTCTCCATTTTTCTGCAGATGATTCAATGGACTTGTCACATTATAATCACCCAACAATTGTAATATAATATTTTCTTAGGTTAATTTCATTCACTAGAGTTTACTTTATATTCATAATTTTTTTTCATGTTTCCGCTTACGCAGTGTAGCTCTGCCTAGTTGCTATATTTGATTAATGGGGGATCATAACTGATGTAGTTTTTCTAATCTCTTCTTTTCCTGTGGGGTTTTCAGGCCAAAAAACTGCACATGGGGTAAATCTAGAGGTAGTGGAAGCCTTGCCTCCTTTGCAAGAGAGAGAGAAGCCAAGAGGTGGAAGATTTGGAGGTGGTGGCCGTGGTGGCTTCTCTAACAGAAGAGGCGGAGGTGGCTTTTCTGGAGGAAGAGGGGGAAGAGGTAATGGCAACTTTGGTCGCAGATGGTAAGGAATGCTGAGACAATTTTTTCGACAGCTGACAATATAAGAGTTTGTCCAGCTGCTTTCAAAATATTGGTATAGCGAAGAAAATGTATCCAGAGATTTCAGAGGTTTCTTATGTATTAATTACTAATAATTTATATAGGTTTCTCCTCCCTGTACCCTGCTTCATTCTGCTTTTCGCTAGTTGGCTTTCTTGTAGGAAAAAGAATTGTAGTATTCCAGGTTTTACGATATGTTTGGTTGGATATTTCCAGTTATTATTTGTTGTGTGTGGTATCATTACCTGCAGAAATCAGATGCAATTCAAGTTTTTCAGATTAAAAAGTTCTATTATGATGTGCAGAATTTGGATTTGTATTTATATGTCCAAACAGAAGGAAATCAGGTGGAAATTGGAGTGTTTGGTTCTACCACCAATATGATTTTCTTGCGTTAGAGCCAAGTTAGCTCCTTTACTCCAAAGACCCCCCACCCCCATAAAAAAACAAAAGAGAACGAAGGGGGAAAACTGAGGATGGACGGACGTGAACCAACTTGGTAGAATAGTTCTATCTAATTATATTGAAATCTAGGATGTCGAGTATGGGCCCAATATGAAGGACATTATGAGTATTTTAAAATCGAGTAAATGCCAAAATTCTGAATTGCAAGTATGTATCATAAGATGTGAAACATACTAAAGATTGATTGGCTGTTGGATGTAGGGGTGTGAAAGAATCTGTTTAATCGATAAAAATGTTATTTGTTTATCGCTATTGGGTTAATGGTTTTGTAATTTTTTTTATTGTGCTATTGGTTCGATTTCGATTTTAAAGTTTTTAGTTAATGGTTAAACTGATAATTCAATAAGATTATATTAAAATTATATTTTTATCCATAATTATATAATAGTGGCTTTAGATTTTAAACATATACCCTATTGTTTTTGCATTTTATAGTTGTTGTCTTAGTAGTGTTGTTTTCTTTCTAAAGTTGTTGATTTGGTGGAGTTCTATATATCAGTGTTATTTTTCTTTTTGAGAGATTGCTACTGCATTCAAGTTTGCTACTTAACTAGAAAGAAAATAAGTTTGTTTTAGTAATAACATATTTGAATTTGCTTATGCTTGTAATTTTTATAGACTTTTATACATGAAGGTAGTGTATATATAAAGATGAAAACAAGAGAAAATAAAAATATTATAGGAGCATTTTTTAATCGGTTAAATCGAAAATCGAATCATTAAGGACCAAATATTGATTAAACAAAAATCGATAACGAATATCGTATTGGTTTGGTTATCGATTTTGCATATTTACAAATTAAAAATTGATAAACCAAACCGATAATTTACAAAATCAAATCAAATCGACTGATGCGCACCCTAGTTGGATGGTAGTTGCTGAGGAGCCAAATTTTATTTACATAACTAGATATATGATGCCCATGCAAGGCGCAGGCTTGTGCCCGATATTGTTCTTTAATTTGTATCATGAGCACTTCACAAGATTTGATAAAAAGAAACTCAATATCAAAACACTTAAAAAAGAAAAGCATCACTATCAATGATAGCCTATCATGTTTACAACATATTAACACTTCACAGTATTTTCTTGGATTGAGGAACAAAGCTTTACAGAGACACTCAAAATATTATGAAATATGCATCAAGTGATAAATTGTTTGCAACAATCCTTATTTTCAAAGACTCTTTGAAACCTCTTGAGATGATGATTTTTTTCTCCAAGCAAGATTTATCTTTCATCCAACCTAACGGAGAGTATTTTATTCTTTCAAGAGATCCCATTAAATAGACGCATATTACATGATATACTTCAATAGCTTCAAATCTGCAGAATACACTCAAAACATTGTAAAAATGGAGTCGGGGAATACATGAACAATTTGGATCTAAGCCATTAGTGAAGTCACTTTCAATGGTGTATGAAATTTTGCACTCATATTGAATAGAGTTGTGTGTGGACTACTAAATCAGCGAAATAATACTTTCCGCATTCTTTTTTACAACTTCCTGCATATAAATCACTAAAGAAGGCAAACAATACATTCCTAAAGAAAAAGACGCATAACGTTTCACTGATCTGAAAAGTACCAACGAAAAAGCACAAAAGTCAAAAGTAAAGTTCACTATCCGTCTTTGAGAAAGCACAAAAGTAGGCCTGCACAATTATTGGGTACGTATCTTTCAACTTTTAAGTAATTTTCTTGGGAAAATAAATTTCAGGTCCGCTCAATCTAGAATTTCCCCTATCAAGAAGAATCACATTAATATTCACTGAGATAGTTAACATTAAAATTACACAAGGAACCACAATTAAAGTTTACATAACAATGCTAATAAATACTATAGATAAGTAAGTACAGGTGAACAATAAAAAATGTCTTTCTACAATAGAAAGACACTTGTTTCCAAGTGTGAACTTTCAAACAACACAGTAAGTTGCACATTAAGTGCTTCACCTCACATAATGTACACTTCAGTGTCTCGTTGATAGAGCATTGCGACTGAAAATTTTATTTTCCTCATCCACTCTTTACTTCTGTTTGTATCATTTCTAAGGAAAAAGATTTAAAGTCTCAACAGGCAGGTCATGTCTGTCATATCTTTTGGATAAAGCTATATAAGCAGTCACGCTATATGAAGAAAGCTATTTTCCGCAGGCATTTCAAAGGCTTCGTCAATTTGAAAGCTTCAAGAAGTTGTTAGAACCGGCCTCTATGATTTTGACAGCCTTTTTTTAGATAAGGTAATGATATTCTTATAAAACATCAAGGAAATGTAAAATTTATAAAGCAATATAAATATAAAAAAAGATAATATTTTATTCTAAAGTTAAGGAGCTAACAAAGTTCAAAAAGGCTTCAAGAGATCTAATAGGAAAAAATTTCATCATTTTCAGTTTTCACAACTTAAATAACACATAGACAAAGGTCAAGGATATCATATTATTTATTACCCATTCTTTGCATACCAAGTGAAAATATCCTTTGAATTATGAATATTGTTTTGCCTTTTTTGAATTGCCTCTAAAATATTAGGAAACAAAAATTAAATGATGTTGTCCTATTTTTGAGAATTAATCTGAGAAGTGAGAATGTGAAGGTAGTATCTTAACTGATTTTGAGGATTAAAAAAACATCTGCAATGAATTGATGTAAAAGAGATGAAATTATGTGAAAGGATAATCTGCCTTGGTTCATGATTTTTGAAAGTCGTTATAAAATGATCTTTGTTTCTCCCTCAACCCCCCCCCCCCCCCCCCCCCGCTTCTCCATTAGTTGCAGTTTCTCCAAAAAAATTTCCCTCTTTATATTTCTCGCTTGGCTGCAGAAAATTAAAATCGTCAAATTTAAATTGGTGACCATTCTTAACATCGAAGGGATAATTAACTGCTACAATTTAAAGAATGGTTAAGCATTATACGAAAAGACATTACCATCTGTGGTCAACAGACTCTTAAGCTTTATGAATCTCAACAAGAAAAATTAAAGAGGTGGAAATCAATATTTTTCTAATCTCATATAATTAAAGCCTCCTATTATTTTCAATACTTTATAATTTATTTGTTTATGCATCCAAACCACAGATATCCTCAGTGAAAAAATATATTTAGTATATCAAGGAACTATTTTAGATTAGAGAGCATACAACTATTACAAACATACTCTATTATCTGAATTGTAGTACTTATAATCATTGTCAATTTTAAGTTTTTTGGGTTTAATTGTTTTTTAATAGATACTTAACATTGAAAGACAATTAGCAGTTCAAATTAGAGAAGAACTAATTCTTACTAATAGACAGTTTGATATTTGTCAATAAAGAAGATTTGCCTCATATAAATCTCAAACAATAAATGATATAATTTGAATATTCCTCGAATACAGTATGATTTAATTCAGTATAATTTTTTAAGCTTGGTTGCTTGACTATTTATTCTAATATTTACCTATAATCAACATGTTATATTGCAATAAAGTACATATGGCCAAAATTTCATAAGAAATAAAAAAAAAAGTAACCAAATGAAGCAGACAAACATGTACCTTTACAGGCTTGGGAAGCAAACATATTTCAGTTATATTCAAGATTTTTAAGTGTTAATGTTGCTTCTGGACTATTCGGTGTATTTTCTCACAAATCTGACAGAAAATTTAAAAAATATCTTGGGATGTTTTTACTATGTCCTCCAATCTATAGCTATTAGTCTCTGTCTGATGGTCGTCGTTCTTCGTCGTACCTAATGATAGTGGAGGAGAAGGAAGTAAGGGAGAGGTAGATTTGTGATTTTAATTTGTTTATGGGTATTTGACAAAAGATATGGCACGTACTAATGTATAGTACACATATTTTAACAGGATAAAAACAGTAGTTGAATCATCAATTATAAAAGTCACGTGAAAATTAAAGAGGCCCACTGGCTGGAGAATATCAGCAGGTCCTTTGAAAAGATAAATGACAAAAATATCTTTTTTGTAATACCGGGGACTCACACTTATGACCGTCTGATCAAAGGACGTGGACGGCCAGAAACAAACTTAATTACATATCTACAATAAAGACATGTTTTACAATGAAATTAACAGTAATAAATATTAATAATAGATCTGAAAGGAAGAGCAGCATTAAAGCAGCTATTAGACTCATTATCCATTTGTGAATAGGAAGAGCAACTGTACAACAATCATTGTTTTGAAGAACTAAACCCAGTTAGTTATATCAATTTTCTTTTGGGAATGGCTTTACCAATTCCATGTGAAATTTTATCAAGTACACATCAAATAGTTAATACAATTTGAGAATGAATTATGTCAAAATTATTGTGCTTCTGCTCTCTTATGTCCTTTGATAGTTTAATTAGCTTCTGAAAAATTACAGGAAAGAGCTTATGATCTTGTCAGCAGAAGCAAAATTTAGTAAATATTAAATACATACCATAAAAATTAGCGTTAATAGATAAATAAGAATACTCAAAACTAATTAAACAGCTTAAAAGTGACATGATGCAAAAGAATCAGTGCCTACAAAGAAGGAATTTTATTTTTGTATCGTCATTTTCAGATGTTCTTTAGCATTCTTCTTGACTACACTGCTTTCTTTACTTATGGATGTTCATCTTCCAGACCAAGCACAACCTTTTCTATACCTTTTCACTGTAAATAACTTTTAAAACTCTTGAAGAACTGACTTCCCAGTGATACCTTTCTAACCTATCGAAATATCCTCTTGATCTTTATGCATCAATTGTTTGTTACAGTAGAAAAATACAAATTTGTTATGCCTTCTCAAAATATGAACTTTAATAGCATACCATCTATGGTGAACTCGTCTCAGATTTTTTTCAGCCCTTTTCACAATATTTGAGTGTTCAATTGAATTGCGTCTATCTTTGTCTTGTTGAGAGACATCTGTTATTGAAAGTTTGTAAAGTTCTTTTGGTGAAGTTTAAATTTTATTTATGTTAATGTCTAATTCAACTGAAGCCAGAAAAAAATCACTATAACATATAAAGAAAAGTGCAACTACATATTGGAAGTAAACATATAAAGACGGGAGAAAAGCGCAACAGTTACGTATTAGAAATAAACACATAAAAATGTATGGCTGAAAGTCAGTATAACATACACAGGAAAATGCAACAGTTACGACTGCGACAGAGAGTATGTCCCTTGATTCTTCAATTGAACAAATATGAGTTTCAAAGTCCTGCTGAATTCAAAGTGATTGTAGCATTTATAAATCGACTAAATGAGAAAATAAAAACGTAAGCATTAATTTACAAAACCTCTAACTTCGTGAAGTCTTAATTTAGCACAAAATCAGAAGAGAAGTTTGTGTGTAACAGTGGACATCAAATGCAGCAATTCACGTAGGTTTGTAAGTTACGCGGTCATTTGGGACAGTGAGGGTCCCGGGCTAGTTTTTTTCATTTTTTTTGATTTTGGGATCATTGGGAGATAAACGATGGGTAAATTAATATCTGTTGTAATGACCGAATCAGTCATTATTTTAGGAACCATGACATCATGAAATTTTGAAAATGAATCAAAATATTTTTGGTATTAAGTCAGGTGACGTGACAGAAAATTTCAGATTTTTAAAAATCATCCAGGCTGACGTCACTCTGCTATAGCAGTATTTTATCCGCTATAGTGGAACCGCTATGGCGGAAGTCCATCCGCTATAGCGTAATGACGGGAGGCAGTAGCCTCAGAACGGGATTTTAATAAAAGATTTCTCCTCCTCAGTTGGGAAACATATGAGGGTTTCTCCAAAAAAACTCCTATGCTGCTACAAGATTTGGAAACCATAGGGAGGAGGGATTATGGCTGAAGGGACACGGAAAAATGGATTCCAGAACCATCGTTTAGCCGGGAACGCTTTCACGGAGCCAGATACGCATCCTTGCATCTGTTTGGTGTCCAGGTAGGCTAGGTTGTTGATTTGAGTAGATAGACTTGTTTACATTTGTACTATTGCATAGTTGAAAGGGAGAATCCATGATTAGGCCCCCTGGCGCTGAGTCTGGCAGATCTGGTATTGGTTATGTGTGAACTAGGAGTTGTTTGTGTTGAATTATGGGTTGCTAATATGTAATTATTGGTTGTACATGTTGTTTTGATATGGGATAATGATAGGATTCCAGGGACTGGGATGTCGAAAAGGTTCGGGGAATCGAGAAATGCTTGGGGTAACAAAATAGGTAACGAAAATGAGAATATTCCTAAATAAGGTTCGGGAGTATGAGTAGAATAATAATGAGTGGCTGAATCACCAAGGTTAAGGGGTGGTTGTCCATATTGTACTATCTACAAAAAGGATTCGGAATCAATGTAGTTACTAAGATGCGCTAATAAAGAATGAACGGGATATAGTCTTCGGACGGGAGTCAGGGCTAAGTTATATACTCGGGGAAAGGGTAGGTGATGATTATTGATTCCTGTATGCATTGTATGTTTGTGTACTCATGTCTAAGTATTTGTATGGTTTGCGTTGCTTAGGGAAATGATTTAGGAATGTCCAAAAGTCTTATTTTTTTAGCCTTGTGAATAAACTAAGTGTTATTGCTTGTTGGTCTACAAGTGTTGATTGTTCATTATTTGTGACTGTGAATTTATATGACATTCGGTTGGCTCAAATACCATGCCTGGTATAGAAAATACTAACGGTTGACTCGGGTACCACACCTGGTACGAAATATACTAACAGTTGACTCGAGTACCACGCCTGGTATGAGTTTACTTTATTATATTATTGCATCTTTATTAATGATTCCCTGAGTGGACCGAGTTGTGGTTATGAATTGTGGTTGTGTATTTTTGGTCCTTGAGAGGCCAGGTTGTTATATTGCTTTATGAGTTTGATCTTGGTGTAGACCGGGTTGTATGTCTGACACTTAGGTGTTGTCTAGAGGGGATCCAGGGTGAACCCATAATATGTAATGTGGTATAATTGTTTTGATTGTGGGTTGTTGATCATGGTTATAAAAGTGGATCACAAGTGACTAGCAAACTAGGGGAATGACGGAGAGTCAGTTGTCGTACTACTAGCAGGTATTGTCACGTTGGGTTATTGTCTAGGGACCCTAGTGGGGCTCAAATACTCTTGAGTAGTACTATGAGGGTAGTTGGTCTGGATTGGCAAGGATGGGGTCATTTCTGGATGCATAGTCATGGGGGAGTTGACTAGGGTAGCGGAGAGGCAGTCAAAGTTGGATTTAGTGGCCCAGTTTAAGGTTAAGGTGACTTGGAAAGTCTAAGGTTAGTGTTACTTGGGAAGTCTAAGGCTAGTGTGACTTGGGAAGTCTAAGATTAGCGTGACTCGGAGGTCTCGAGGGAGAAGGAGTTGGCAGCGAAAGGAATAGAAAGGGTTAAGGTAAGGGGTGTGAGTAGACGATCGGTTGAGATCGGGCCTGGTAAAGGTAAACAGTGAAGGATGGAGCTATATTATTTATTTTTATGTTTTTTCCTATTTCCCTATATGATGGTACATGTGAATTTGGGTCGACCGATGATGCCTACCAGTATCTTTAGTTGTATTGACTTCACTCTTGCTATACCTTTTGGGTATAGTCTGGTTGCAGGGTTGGTGATGTTTCATAGGTACATGACGATGGTAATCTGCAACAGCTTCTGTCCTTCGATTCCATGACGAAAGTTGTGTCTCATTTATATTTCTCTACATAAATTCTGTAGTAGCTCTTATACCTGTTTAAACTAGGTCCCAGGGAGGGTGTTGTAAAGTTGTAAAAACAGTTGTATTGTATTTTCTTCATAAAGGAGTTTTCCTGAATAAAATGTTGTAAGATTTTCATGTATTAAAAATGGAGGTTCATGGTTTACTTGAGTTTTTTGGCATTTACCTGTTGGACGGGTGGTAAGGGTTCGTCTATTTAGGTGCATAGAGTAGGCACTCACACGGCCCGGTAGGTCAGATCGTGACACTTACACATGTTCACAAAGTTATAAGGTAGGTTTGGATGATTATGGAGAACGGATAATTTCATTTTATAATTCTACTTCTTGTAAAAATTATTGTGAAGTTTTCTATAATAGTAATGCTTCCTCAAGAAAAAGAGAGAATGAGCCTAATGAAAGTTTGACTAAATTTGAAGTTATTATTGAAGAATTTGAGAGTGGTTTCACATTTGATTGCACCTTAGGTGTAGATGAATTCTGTTATACCAACTTCATTGATCCATCTTTGATTGAGTGGTTAGATATACCTTGTTATACAAAAGGTTCTCCATATAAATTTGGTGAAAGGTGGGTTGACAAGGAGGTGAAGATCATTGTTTACCATGAAAGTTATCAAGGGGGAATTTGGTGTGATGTCTACCCTTTGACTACTTGTTCAATGTATTTAGGAGCTCCTTGGTTCAAACGTAATAAATTTTGGTGCAATAAAAATTTGAAAAAGTTTATTATTGTAGATTCAATGGAACGGAAGCATGTCCTAACTCCTATGGTCATTAAGAAATCTTCAACAACAAATGAGGAAGTCAAGCAAGTGAAAGTGAAGGCTACTAACTTAAAATTTGACATACAAAGTCATTTCAATAATTCAAGTAGAGTCTTTAGCGCTTCTAGTGATGCCAAGTTGAAACTTGATATGAAGAGTCATCCCAATGACACAAAAGGGATTCTAAGAGCCTATTGCACTCCTAATAAAATAAAAGAGAGAAAAAAAAGAGAGAAGTGAGGAAGTGAATAGTAGCAACTCAAAAGATAAAAAAAGGAAGGACATTTTGAATGAAGTGAGTGAGTGGCTACAAGTACAAAAGAAAAGAGAGATGAAAAATGAGAGTGAGTTATTACAAGAAGAGGAGATAAGAGAAAAACAAGAGAGTGTAAATGAAAGATTTTCTTATTCTAACTCTAATCTTTTGAATTCTTGTTTTTCTAGTGTTTTCACTTCTTTTGTAGGTATACTTGAAGAAGAGCACAAAAAGGATGATTCAACATGAAAAGAATTGAAAGAAGCAAGAAAAGTTAAAACTATTTCTTCAAGTGAGCAAGTGAGCTTAATTTTAGAAATTAAGATAAAAAAGGTTCTTTAAGTTCTTATCAAGGTAAAAAAGCTAATCCTAACTCTCTAGTTACTTCAAATGAATTTACTAGTGACTTGAGTGTGAATTTTAGACCATCTTTTGGTGAGGTTGATGATTCTTTACTTTGTGCTAATATGCAAATGGATAATTATCATATACTAGTTGAATATTATTGTGGAGCTAAAATTATTACTGATTGTGAGCTTAAAGAGTTTCAAGCTAGTGGTATGTCGATTATGGAAAAATATGGGATACCAAGTATTTTCTTGAATTCTTGTGATGAAGATGAATTTATTTCTTCTTTAGCTACTAGAAATATTAAAAATGTGATTGATGATGAATGTCTCTTTGCAAGTGAATTTGATTATAATAACTATTTATCTTGTAAGAACATGAATATGCTTTGTGGTGGTACTCTTTAAATAGAGCATGAGAAGTGTGATGATACCCATTTTGAGCCTAAAGAATGTCAATATTTTAAAATATTTGACAATCTTTTATTTGGTGAATTTATTCAAGATGGTTTGAATGGTGATCATTGTATTGATAATGTGAGTCATTCTTTGAGTTATCCTAATCTTGATTGTGTGATTCACATTGATCATAATTTAAAAATTGAATTTAAAAGTGTGAACACTATTGATGAAGTCCAATTAAACTTGTATGCACTTGGTGAAAGTGATGATTCAGCATTTAAAGAGTGCACGACTTATGAATATGATTCTTATGGCTTAATTGAGAGTGCTAGTTGTTTGAATGTTAGCAAGCTAACTCTCAAAATATTTGTTAATAGCACACCTTATATTGAAAAGTCCTCTAAAGATGATTGCCCATTAAAGAATGAGAAAGGCACGAGTGATAGTAATAGTAAATTGATAGATGTGTCAATTTATTTACTTACTCTAATTTTGTATTTGAGGATATTTTTTGGGTAGAATTTTTGAATGCTTCTAGAAAGAAATGTAAATATGATTTATTTGAAGCATTGTCAAATATCTATGAGCATAAATGTGATAATTCTCCTTTTGATGAGTTTACTAATCTTCTTGATTTATTTGTGAAACACCATCATGAGAGGATCTACAAAGAGGTAAGATACTTGAGAGGATCTTCTTGGGTTACAAAAAGGTTTGAGGTATCTTTATCTTCTAAAGTCAAGAATGATTTGTTTGAATGACTAGTGCTTATTTTTGAGCTTTCTAAAATCATAAAGATAAATTTTTTGCCTTTGAACTTTATAATAGAAACTTTACTATGATTAGTGAATTTTTTTTAATGTTGCTATATGATTCATGTTGTGAGTTACTAAGTGAGAAATTCAAGAAATTTTTTGAATTAATATTTGTGTTTGATCCCGAGAATGCATACTTGTATTTAAGGGTTATGAATAATAGTGTTAATTCTCTTAATTTTGTGGTTAGAAGAGTACAATTTAATTGTGAATCGAGGAACTACTTGATTCAATTTGTTGAAGAAACTAGTTTTGACTTGAAAGTTTTAATATCTAGAATTATTGATTTCTTTAACATATTTTATGATTGTGAAATATTTTTGAGTCAAATTCTTGATACTATGCTTGAAAAGTAGATTTTTATGAGATTTCTTGATTCTTGGCTCTATCACAAAAGTGTGTATTTTTGGGAGTGGTATGTAACTTGTTTGAAAGTTAATTTTTTGGCTTGGGTACTAATTCCTTTCTATGTTTTGCAAGGTTCAAATTTGAGGTCGAATTCTTTTCAAAAAGGGAAGAATGATGCAAGTTCGGAAAGTACTTATTGCATGGAAGGATTTCTACTTGACATCAAGAGTTTAGAGTGTTTCAAGATAGTATAGAAACCAAGAATCAATCCATCAAAAGATTAACATTATGTTTTGGGTTCTTTTTATCATAGTACGATGTACATGTAATTAAGGGCATTTATGTCTTTTCTTATCTAAGTAAAACCTAGTAGTATAAATAGAATAGGATGAAGATTATTTGAGGTAGACAATATTGATAGTTCAACACTCTTGGTGAGTTTAGTGGGTTTATCCCTTTATCTCTACATTGGATCTCTCTAGAGTATCTTTTGGTAAGATTATTCATGTATGAGTTCAATTCTCTTCTCCCTTAAATTTAATCATGTAATTATTTGTTCAAATTAGAGAATTGCAAATCTATATTTGTTTGTCTCTAGTTTACTTCAATTGTGGGATTACTTCTTCTTTCTTCTCTATCTCTCCCTTGATTTCTTAGTTATCTCTTGAATCTCTTTATCTTGTATCTCATTTTACATCAAAGGCCCACTTTTAATAAGGTCTGTCCGATCAAACACGTGGACGGCCAGGATCAATTCGGTGATTCCAAAAATTTACCCTTATATAGGATAACAAAATGCGCTTCATGGTGTTATTGAAGGTTAGCTGATGTATATCTCAATTGTTGTAATCTTTATCCATAAGATAGATAAGATAAAAGATTAATATAGATGCATAGCTGTAAAGTAAAAAAATGAATAAGATAAAGTAACACACGCAAATATATTATCACTTTTATTCTTAAGTTTACAACAAACACATAGTCACATAAATAGTTGCGCTTTTCTTTATTTGGAGAAAGAATTCCATACACCAAAAAGAGTGGGCAAAAATCATCAAGAAATAAAGAAGCATCTGTAAAGATTTCACACTTAGAACAAAAATGCATATGAATAACTCATATCTAACCTTTTGAGGCTGTTTTCTCTCTTCCGGTGCACATTATCTTAACGTATGCCAGTCATAGGTAAGAGGACGAAACCATCAGTGCCAGACAAGATTTCTGACACAATCGAGGGGGAAGAATGCTAAGGCCACTACGGGGAATTAAAAAGGGCGGGGTCACAAGCCCTGGACAATCAGAAAATTTGACATAAAATTATTGTATTAACTTTTTTTTTTTGAATTTTAAATTTATGTTATATTTTTTATTTTTAATTTATTTACATGAGTAGTATTAACTTGTTATTTCACATTGTATGTCATTCATTTTCAGTTAGAATTGATATATTATCTCTTTGTCAAATGGTTGAATAATTTTATGACATTATATTTTAACATTATTTTTTTCGTCAAACATGTATTTCATGATGTTCTTAAAAGCCACGTACTTTTAATTTTATGATTAATTAAATTAAAATATATTAATTAAAAATATATATATATATCAATTATTTTATAATATAAGTTAAAAATATATATTTATTAATTAATATAATTTCAAGAGACAACATATAAATACCTTATTTAATATCATTTATAAAGGCCATCAAATATTAATTTTTATTTTAAAATTTTAATACAACTATGTAACTACACTTGTGCAATCAAACAATACACTTGTAATTAGACTATAATTATATTGTGGCAAATAAATAAATCATGATAATTGCTATACGTAGTTACTTGACTTATAATTACTACTCTAGTGATTACACTAATTTCAAATACCGTGTGACTTTTTAAACAGACCCTTAATCCCAAAATTAAGATTTCTAACTTTTCTCTAAAAAAATAAAATAGACATTCACTGTAATATAACATATATATATATATATAAAGTCAATTTTGGCTTCGGTGAACCTATTTTATCAAGCAACAATAATATTTACACAAACAACTAGGCCAAGCCCAAAAGGAAAAATAACAGACCAGGTCCAGCTACAAACCTGATCCAAACGCCTAAATAAAGCAACAAAATTCAGCTATCGACCCAAGCTAAGTCTTGTCCAATACACTTTTCCTTTGTTTCCTACGCCGCCTGAGATGCTACCCGTCTGCTGTCACCGTAACCATCAGTTGGAGGAGCTGCTCCTTTGGGTACGCTTCACTTTAGGGCCTTTCTTCATGTTAAAAGCTGGTGATTTTACTACTTCACAGTTTCAAGGTGAGCTTCTATTCCTACTCCTCTGTTCTTTTTTGGTGCTAACTCTAACCTTCGATTTACAGGTGGTCGGGGTTTATCTCCAAGTGATCGTAGACAAAAATGATGCTCAACAAAGCCAGACTCAGGTAAACCCTTTTCTTCTTCTACCGTGAAATTTTTCCAGATCTGTTAGGTTTTGACCTAACTATTGTCTCTGTAGGCATGAAGGTTGCTTGTTCAGGTCTTCCATGCTTGAGTTTATGGCTCCTGCTTCCACGTTGACACCCCTATAGCCTTTTTTTGATTAAATATTTTGATAGCTAGAGAGTAGATGCCTAGCTATTTTGTACACAATTTTGTCTTCTTTCGGGCAAACAATTTTATTAATATATGTGTTGTGTTTTCTCTTGTATGTATGACTGTGATCTGAACTTGCTATCTGGATGATGGAATGAATGTGAATAGTTGGGATGATTTGTCGCTTGTTCATATTGCTTTAATTCTTCTTGTTTTCACCCTCAAATTTGGGATCTGTGATTTATCCATATTTAGTATCCTCATACATGTTATAGGGAGATCATGAAAACAATGGTAAATCCTTTTGGACTCTGTTTCAAATGTTGTATTTGCTATAGCATCTGCTAAACTGTTTCCTTCCCTATAAATGTGAGTGACTTCTATCTGTATGTGTTGCTTGGTTGGGTTGATCTTATTCTATTTCCCATGGGATCTTCCATGGGTCATTGATGATGTTCCTCATCCTTAGTGAATCTGTTTCTAGCCATAAACCTCTTACTCCTTCCCTTCTACAGTGTCTAAGGGCTTCCATGATAGCTCTTGCTTCTGCCTCCATATTAGTAGCCACCCCTATAGATTCTGCTTGTGCATAGATTAGGTCCTTTTTGTAGTTTCTCAAACAGAACCCATAGGTACTCAGCCCTGGGTTACCCCTTCTAGCACCATCTATATTGCATTTGATTATACTTTCTTCTGGGAGCTCCAAGTGACCTTATAGTGATAAAGTCTTGGCTTGTAGCTATTGAAAAACTCAGTATTTTTGACCACTCCCTTGGTACTCTTTTGATCCACGGATATGACCCATCACCATCTGCTTGATCAAATTCAGTACCTGGAACACCATAGTTTGATAACTAGTATCTCCTCCATATTTTCTGTGGTTTCTCATCTTCCACAATGTCCACATGATTAGGGCTAGGACAACTCTAAATATTGTGACCACCTTTGGTGGTCCTAGTAGTCCCCACCAAGAGAATATCACCTGTTGTAGCTGCATGTTGTCAATATTGATACCTGCAAAACCAGAAAACTATCTCTATAGTTTTTTGGCTATGGGAGCTGTTAGAAAAAGGTGGTTCATGTTCTCCTCAGCTGGGGTGTCACAACAATAGCATCTGGAAATTAGATTGATTTTCATTTTCTCTAGGTTATCATCTGTTGAGATCCTCCTTTGCCATACCCTCCAAATAAAGAAGTTAATCTTAAATGGTATCCCTCTTGCCTATAGTAGCTTATAATATCTCCTGCTTTCCTTTCTTTTCCTCAAAATATCCCCTGAGCTCAATATGAATGTTCCTTTAGAATTACTCATCCACCAAGGTTTGTCAATTCCTTCTTTTGGTGGTGTATGTGTTTCATGATATACTCTGTCATTTCTCCACTCAACTTGTTTCTTAGCTTCTGTTCATCCCATTCTCTTTCCACCTTGAAATCTCTCACCTCTACTTCTTCTTTTATGTTGTTCTCTTCAATGTAATAAAGTGCACCTTGTTTGGTCTAATTATCAAACTAAAAGCTAGAGTTACCTCCATGTACCTGCCACCATATACATTGTTCTATCTCCTCTCTCACTATGGCTATCTTTTTCCACACATGAGAGGCTCCTCTAGCCTGTACTGGAGTTAGGTGGAGCTTCTTGCAGTACTTATTCCACATGTAGGTACCCCACATTGATGATGTGCTCATTCTGAAGGACCACCATAGTTTAGCAAATAGAGCTTTGGAAGTATCATGCAAAGATCTCAATCTGATCCCACCTTCCTCTTTTGGGAAACACAGTCTATCCCATGCCACCCAATGCTTATTCCTTGCCCCAGTTGTATTACCCCAAAGGAACTTAGCAAATATTTTGTGTAGATGATTAATAACTTCTAAAGGTGGATTCATAGCTGATAAAAGGTATATAGGCATGGATTGAAGAACATGTGTGATCAACACATATCTTCCTCCAAAAGAGAGGAGCCCATTCTATCATGATTTTATTCTTTTGTTCACCTTCTTGATCAACTTCTCAAAGTGGGTCTTGATCTTTCTCCCATAAAATATAGGGCATCTAAGGTGTATGAATGCAAAATTGCCTTGCCTGATCTATATAACCCTCCTTATGTTGAGATAGATTTCAATAGGAACATTTTCATGCAAGTAGAAGAAACTCTTATCAAAGTTAATCATCTGGCCTGAGACCTTTTCATAGTTCCTTAGAACCCTCATCGTTTTCTTTATAGATCCTGTCTGGCCAGAGCAAAATAGGATGGTGTCATCTGCATAGGATAGGTGATTCACTTGTGGGCTCCATTTTGGAAGCCCATACCCTTTGAAATCCTGTTCCCTGTACAAGTTGTTTAGACTCCTTGATAGTACCTCAACTGCAATTATGAAGAGAGTGGGCGAGATAGAATCTCCTGCTTCAATTCTCTTAAGGATTGGAAGAAGCTAAAAGACTGCTCATTCATCAACACAGAGTACCAATTATTTTATACTAGTCTCACCACCATATCAATCATGATCTTAAAGAAATCAAACCTTCTCAGCACTTTTGTGATAAATATCCAGGATACCATGTCATAGGCTTTAGCAATGTCCAGCTTTATTACTATATTATAGAGTTTGTTTCTTCTGTTGATATCCTTTATAATCTCCTAAGCTAGTGATACATTCTCAGTTATACTCCTTCTCTTCACAAAATCTGTCTGGTTTATAGAGATGATCTGACGCAAAGTGTCACTAATCTTCCATGAAGCACCATGGAGATTACTTTATTAGCAAATATGCTAAGACTGATGGGTCTCAGATCACCAAATTGTGTGACTACCTCCTTTTCAGGAATCAATACCAAATTGATATGAGTAATGTATCTTGGCAGCTCCTGTCCACAAGAAAAATGCTTTTACCATATTGGTAATGTCCTCTCTTATAATCTCCCAGCATGTTTGAAAGAAGTTCCCTGAAAACCCATCTGTACCACTTGTACTGTACCCATTAAGGGCTTCCACTACTTTTTTTACCTCTTCCAATGATGGAAGTCTGGTGATCTTCTCATTTTGTTACCTGCTAATAAGTATAGGAATGAGATTCAACATATCATAATTAGCTGAATTGCTGGATTCTCTGAATTGTCCTTGAAATACTCTGACTGTCTCCTCCTCAATATTTTGGGTGTCAGTGATGGTGTCCCTCTGTTCTGTCTGTATCTCTTGTATATAAAGCTTTTTCCTCTTTCCTTTCACATATGCATGAAAGAATTTTGTATTTCTATCTCCATCTTGGAATCATCTCGTGCTAGCCTTCTGCTTCCAGTACTCCTCCTTCAGATGTAGAAATCTTTTGAGATCAACTTCTGATTTGCTTAGATTTGCCCTGTTGCTTTCTGATGAGTTTATCTTCAATTGTGCCTGCTTTACCTTTATCAAGTCCTCTAGAGTACTGATTTGTTGGAAGATGTTCCCAAATGTACTCTTGCTCCAAATTGCCAGAGCACCCTTTATCTTCTTTGACTTCTTGTGGAAAACAACAAAAGGTGATCCTTCTTCTAATTCCTCCCATTTGTTCTTTATCAGCTCTTTGAAGCCTGGGTGCTTTGTTCAAAAATTCAAGAATTTAAATGGCATGCTCACTCTGTCTGAGTTAGTGTTGCATGTCACATGAAGTGGGGCATGGTCAGACCCCTCTCTTATGAGGTGATTGACCTCACTGTCTAGTAGCACATTCATGAATTTTGTGTTCCCCATCATCTTGTCTAATATTTTGAATATGCAAGCCTCTTCAATTCTATCATTTCACTAAGTGAATCTACTTCCTGTAATCTGAGCTCTGTGAGAGAATAATTACTCAAGCATTATGCAAAGTACTCTGTCTTCTGATGTGTTACAGGTAATCCATCTTGTTTCTCTGATTTCTCCAGGATTATATTAAAATCTCTCCCACCACCCAAAGGATTTGAGTATTGTCAGCTATTTCCTCCAGGCTTTTCCATAATTCTAACCTATCCAGTGCACTGTATCTTGCATAGACTGCAAAGACTGCAAAGACTTTGCATATGATAAATCTAGAGTGATGAGAGAAGTGTATAGTAATTTGTTGCTGAGTTTCAACCTCCACATGTCCAATCTATTCCTCTCTCTAAAATAGTCATATTTTTGAGGCCCTGTTTGACACTGCCTTATGCATTCTCAATTTCTTTCTGTATCCATATAGTTTCTCTGGACTTTGAAAAAGATAAAAAAGTGCTATAAAATTGTAATGATGTCTTCTATTCAGTTTCATTAATATCTCAAAGGCATTTTGAGAATTAGCAGATCTAATGTTCCAAAAAATTATTTTACTAATTATTGTTCAGATGAGTAGTGCAAGCCCTTTTTACTCCTTGTAATCATGCTTGTGGGGATTGCTTCGCCTTGTATGTCCTTTTTATTGGTGCCTTTCATATGCCCTGGAGATATATCACAAAATTTGATGGCCTCTTCTATGCTCAGTTCCATTTTCTTATCTTCTTCTTTCTCCTTTCTTCTTTGACTTTCCTCATGAGAAATGTTGTCTAGCATAAGTGTGTCTGTCTCATGTCCCAAAATTTAGATTGGCAGTGGCCTAGTCTCTGTATTTCCTTCCTTTTGAGGTGTTTCTATTACCTCTGTTATGATGTGCAACTCTTCCCCTATTGCTTCTGTTCAATCTCTGCCTTCCTTGTCTATATTTGATGCATTTTTTATTGCTTTCTCTGCCTTCTGTAGTTCCTTTGTGCTCTGTTGTTCTCCATTGTTACTGGTGCTTGCTTTTTTTGTTGGTTTTGTTGCCACTCCTTTATTTTATATTTCTCCAAATGTGTTTTTCACCCATTGTTTGGATGTCATTTCTCCCTCCTTCTTGTTCTTCTCTTCTTGTTCTTCTTGTTTGTCTCCTTCTTCACCATCTCCAGTCAGAGCTGCAAATCTGTTATCACTACTTTGCTGGGGTTTTAGGTTCCAAGTCTTCTCCTGCCTGTATCTGTTGTATTTTATGCCTCTCCTATTTCCCTTCTTCTTTTATTTCTTGTAACCCTCATTATCCACCAGTTTTTTGGATGTGTTCTCCTAACTACCTTTCTCTTCTTTGTGTTCTCCTTTGGGATCTTCTTTTGAAGGGTTCTTAGTATCTTTCTTGTGCTCCTCTTCCTTGGGGTATAACTCTGGGTGCATGAAGAAGCATTCTTTCTCATTATGATCTTGCAGCTTACAAGTTTTGCAGTACTTGGGAATATAGTCATTCTTGATAAGGATTCATTTTTTCTTAGTTTCTCCTGATTTCTTCTTCACCCCTACATTTATCCTTTTTCGAAATTCTCCTAGCAGATCTACCTCCACTTTGACCCTAGTACAACTAGGTCTGATTTTGTTGTGTATTGCCATGTCGACTTGTAAAGGTTTGCCTACTGCTATTGCAAGTGAGAAAATGACATCCTTCCTAAAAAATTAGGTGGTAGTGTAGGGAATGAGATCCATGCAATAGCAGTGGTGGTCTCTTCGTCCGGATCAAACAATGGATCCCATTTCAGGGTTCTCATTAGATATGATCAATACTTGTGTGTGATATAAAATTACGGCTTCGATAGTAGGTTGACATAGTCCTCCATATTTGCTGCATGGATTAGCACATATCAATTGCTCGATAGTCCTATGTTTGCTTCACCTTTTAGATTACACTACTTTGGGATCAGTTTTCTCAATTCTTGAATATTCGACCATTTATATGAGAATTTACTAATCACTGCATATTGTAAATAATAATTAACTATCATCTGAGCCACTTCCTCCTCTTCCCATATTATTCTTGTTCTTGGTTCTCCATGCATGTATTGAATTTGTTTTAGTGGGACCTTTTGTTGTTGCGTGATTGCAGGGTTTAATGTGGATACATAGGTAATGTTATTAGGTATCGTCATAGTGGACCGGGGTTGTGATGGTTGAACAGCCTCCTGAGGTGGAGGCTGTCCACCGCCCATAATATATGACAAAATAAATAAATTGAAAAAAGTTGTAATTTCTATTATATGGAAGAGCCATGAGAAGGACGATCAAGGGTATTTAGTAATTTTAATATTATTTAAGGGTAAAATTATAATTATGATGATCAAAATAAAATTCTAGAAGAATCCAATTCTTTCTCAAGATTTACAAGGGTATTTTAGTAATTCTAACTTTATTTAAGGGTAAAATTATAATTTTATAATTAATGATAAAATAAAATTTTAGAAGAATCTAATTCTTTTTCAAGATTCACAAATCTTACCCTCTTAAATAATTAATTTTATTTATGTTTACGTATGAACTTAAGAAGACTGCATATATTTTGACTCACAAAAATTAAAAAGTATTTGTGTAGATTATCACATTAAGTTGTAATTTTATATAAAGCTAATAATTGTTAATGTTTTTTTTCTTTGAGAATAGTACTAAAATATTGTCTTGATTTTATTTTACACAATACATGAACTTAAGCAATCATAATATTTTCTTTTCAACTACTATCATGTTATAAATAATAAAAATTTACATATTAGTTTTATCTGAAATTTTCATTAACACATACGACACTTACAATTTTAATATATTGTTTAAAATACTCAAATACAAATGTGGATAAGATATTTTTTTAATTTAATATTTGAATTGAAGTTGAGTAGAAGGGGAGTCCTGCCGTAACTGATAAAGTTATTGCTATGTGACCAGGAGTTCACGAGTTCAAATAATGGAAACAACCTCTTATAAAAATATAGAATAATACTAGGTACAATAGATCCTTATAGTCCGGTCATTTTCGAACCCCGCACATAACATGAGCTTTAGTGCACCGGACTGCCCTATATGTTGGAATAAGCAATGAAACATATAGGTCTTTTAATGTTAATTGACAGTTTAAATAAATTATAAGTTATTGTTTTAGTTTGATCAAATAGAAAAATTATTTATTATGAAATATAAATGGAGAATCTTATCATTACTCGTGTATGTATAGATGAAACAATGACAATTGATTATTTTTTCTAGAAAAAAATGAAAATAAACTAAACTTGCAATATTGAGCCCATAAATGGACTTTTCCGTATCTAGTCTTTTAAGAAAATACTCCCTCCGTTCACTTTTACTTGTCACTTTTTGAGTTGGCATACTCATTAAGAAAATGGAGAAGGGTCAAATATACCCCTGTACTATTATAAATGGTTTAAATATGCCCCTCGTTATACTTTTGGTCCAAATATACCCTTTATGTTATATTTTGGGTTCAAATATACCCCTCTTATTATAATTTGGCACAAATTTACCCTTAATTTTGACAGAAAGTAAAAGGCACTTTTGATTGGGTCAAAATGAACCCAAATTTACTCTAGTTTTGACTTTACTTTAATTTCAGCTCAGCTCTTGAAAACATTGAACGTTCTGATGCTAAAAATCTTGGTACTTTTGATTTTGAAATTGCATAAACAAAATGCAGTTTACCTTTGTTTTAGCAGACTTGTCCTGATTATTTTCTCTCATTTTTTTGTCACTAATATAGGACAATGCTGATCGAACATCATCCTTCGTTATGCTGATTAATCTATTACGGCTTTTGGACCCATCAAGATTGCCATCTCCAGCAACGAATGAATCTCTTTTCATAAGAAATCAGAAGTTCTCTGATTTGGTCGTCAAATGTAACATCTCCTCTTTCTTAACCAACACTTTGCCTCCTATTTTTTTCATATTAAGACTGACATGTCTCATACATTTCCTTTCAATCTTTTACCAGTCTGGCCATAACATTGAAAAAGTGGGAGAAAAAATGCGAGAGCTAACTAAGCAAATCATCCAAGCATATTCTGCTGCAAAGACTTTTCCTTATATTTTTGGAAGGTTTATGATTAAGGAGCAATCGAATCCGTATAGAATGTGCTGACCTTGTTGGCTACTTACTGGATAATCATGAAGCTGAGGTAAATATCTGAGTTATTCAGCTTGCATGTGTCCTTCCGTTAAAATTAAGGGTAAATTTGTGTCAAATTATAATAGGAGGGTATATTTAAACTCAAAGTATAACGGAAAGGGTATATTTGGATCGAAAGTATAACGAGGTGTATATTTAAATCATTTCTAGTAATATAGGGGTATATTTGATTCTCTCCGTTAAGAAAATAATTATTAACATGATTATTTTACCATAGTACCCTTATTAATTGATGGTTATTATTGTGTCTTGAAATTAGTTTGAAAAATAAACAATTAATACTAAGGTAAAATAGAAAAAAAAAAGTTATCCTTTCTTGATATGTCAAAAATGACAACTAAAAATAGAAATTTAATTAAAAAATAAATGACAAGTAATTCTGAACGAGAAGAGTAACACGTCAACGTCAATAAAGGATAAGTAAAAAGGAATTGATTGAGAAATACATACATTAATTACTCCACATTAATACTGTTGAAGTAGATCACTCAGACAGTATCAAGTGATAAGCTGTCACTGATACACAGTACTCCACGATACAATCAGAGAAATTAATGAATGAATTATCATTATCATAAATTAAAGAAGATCAATTATTAGGGTAAAACGTGCTTCAATGCATATGGTCTTGAGTCTTGACCACTTGAAACAGCAACCATTAAATTTCAACATAAAAATCAGTGACGTAGGCAAGATTTTCTTTAAGCGATATTGATATTTAAAAAATAAATAAATGAATAATTAATAAAATAATATTATATTAATAAAATTATTTAAATCGTATTAATAAATCACAAATAAAGTAAACTATTGTAACTTCTTGATAAGTTTATTATTGTGTCCAATACTTTTTCAGACAAGTAATTTAACTTCTCGACAAGTTCAACAAGCCAAGGGAGCTCATATGTTCAAGTAGTGTCATTTATGTATTTTAGACATAGATTCTATATTTTACAGATTATTTATATATATACATAATACAAAAAGAAATTTAATGAAATACTGTCGGGTGACACCCTTTGACATAAGGTGGGTCCGCCCCTGATCAAAATGACACACCTAACCTTCCATGAAAAGTTTAAAATATTTAGTACTCTCCCCGTCTCATTTTAACTATTATTTTAAGGGTAACTTATATAAAACACACATCTTTGAGAGCTAATTACTCTTTTTCCCACCTCACTTCACTCGGATACATCGTCCCAAGGCGTGATACATCGCCCCAATGAGTGATACATCGCCTCACCTCTGGATAATTACCTTTGATACATCGGGGTGATGTATCACGAGGTGAGGCGATGTATCACGACCTGGAGCAATGTATCAGAGTGTTTACTGTTAGGATAAACTATTAACCATACGTTTTGATATAGTATTATTTATTGAATGATTATTTATTCATTTATTTAATTCAATAAAGTATTACATGAAATAGATCATTTTGTCATACATGTGTCCTCAACTTATATAGTAGATGATTTGGTGTATAGAGTTTGAGCTTATACACAGAAGATTAAATCATCATTTCTTATAAGTTAAAGTTATAGTTCACAATCGTAGATGAGAATTTGGACAAACCATCAGAATGATTGTAACACGAGAATAAAAGTAATTTATCTTGATTGCGAGAACGGTATAGTTCTAACTTCTCGTGCTAGTGCATTTTGTATGTATTGAACAGGACCCAGTAGAGATAGATGTTTTAGACTGATTGATAAAAACATATTCTCTACACTATTAAATGTACTTATATTCTCAATCTTGATATAACTATTATGAGCTGTATATATTAATTATCGTTTTGATTTATTAAAAGGCGAGATCCTGAGATGGGTCAATATGCTTGATAGATTGGATGATAATAATATATATTGGTGAAATAATAAGTTAGTTGATGGAATCCATGTCCCGGTATAGAGATTGATGATACGCTTTTTATGAGAAGCTTATAAGTTTTCATGTGTAAACCCAGTCGGTGGATTTATGGATCCGACATATGAAATAAGTTAAGTATTGCTCTAAAGAAAATTAATCATTAATTAAATTCGTCAGTAATTTAATTTATTGATTAGTATCTGTAATCTTAACATGGAAAATTACATAAGTGTTTAATAAGGAATTATAAAATATAAATAGAGGAGTGCAATTACGAATTTCTAGTGGAATGATTTGTAATTTATTATGATAAGAATAATTTAAATTAATATTTTAAATTATTTTCATAATAGAGAGCCTCAGTAATTAATTCGGTGGTCCCTACAGTGCCCATATTTAAGTAGAACTCAGAATTCTATTTTTTAGGGGAAAGAGAAAAAAAAAAAAAAAAAAATGGGTACACGTTTTGTTTTTCTTGAAACATACATATGTTTCTTTTTCTCCCTTTTGAATTGAGAGAACTCCTCTATAAATAGGGGTTCTTCCAACCTAGAAAGGAGACACACAAATAGGTTTCTGCACAATACTTGCCCACCCAAGTATTGAGAGAGTTCGACTGTGAATTTGGGATCACTAGAGAAGACCGTAGAACCGAAGTTGGACTTGCTTCAAGAGGTAATTCTTGGTTAATTTTCAGCACGCTTTATGTGTATTACGTGTTGGTATTTGTTGTCTATAATTCATGTAAGCAGTAAGTTCCTGGAATGCTTCCGCTGCGTGTACTATTTTCTAATAATTGGCATCATGAGTCACGCTTACATCTAAATAGATAATAGATAATAAGTAATAAATGTATGTTCAATTATGCATGAGAATAGATGGCAACAGTGAATAATTTTTTTCTAGTAATTATTGTAATATTCTAATTTTATTTGGGAGTTCTTTAATTTTGTATTATTGAACCCAAAGAAATTTGAATTTCAAAAACAAGAGGAAAAATCAACTGTTGGGTGTATTTTTTTGTTTCACATGAATGTCGACGGTGTCCCATGATTTTTGAAGAAATGAATTCTGAAAAGTTTTGAATTAATAAAAGCATGTTTTAGTATAATATAATATTCAATGGATTATTGCAATATTGTTCTCAACATGTCACCGTTTTTATTATGTGTATGATGCATGAGATGGTATGGGGACATTGATGTAATATTTTTTCTGGAAAAATTTTTGTATGAAAAATTTGTAGAAAGAAAAATTCAATTGGTCATAAAAGTTCGTTCTCATGATCACCTAGATTAAATAGTATTGAAGTATTAAGTTTATGTGTTGGCTTAGACCTTCCTCCATATCGAATGAATTTAATACAAGTCAATACGTATTTAATTGCTAGTTTGATAATTTGTATTAACTCTCCTAACTGAGTGATACATGATTGGATCAATGTAACTAGGGTTTTGATTTTCAAGTGACTTAAACAAACAATATACTCTTCATCTGAGTTAGATCTGTGAAAGTTTATGGAGTGAATAATCGGTCATTATATATGTGTATACATATGTGTGTGAGATGGTATATTGAATGAACTGTAGAATTTGGTGCAATTTTTTGGAAAATTGTAAAGTACATAAATTTGAAACAAATATTTGTTTGGTGATCAAAAGGTTCATTCTCATAAATACCAAGATTAAATAATAATGAAGTATTAAGTTTATGTGCTGGCTTAGACCTTCCTCCATATCGAATAAATTTAATACAAGTCACTACATATTTAATTACTAGTTTGATAATCTGTATTAACTCTCCTTAACTGAGTAATATATGATTGGATCAATGTAACTAGAGTTTTGATTTTCACTTGACTTAAACTAACAGTAGACTCTCCATCTGAGTTAGGTCTGTAAGAGTTCATGGAGTGAATAATCGGTCATCATATATGTGTATTGCATGAGTAGTTCTCCAATCCCATCGATTAGCTATTTGAGATGCATGAATATATATGTATATGATGAGTTTGAATTTGATTATTCAATGTTTATATGACTGTTTTGTTGATCTATTGTAAAAAAAATTCAATCTTAGATACAATATGTCTTATGTCACCTCCCTTAGCACTATTATGAGTCAATATAAATTTGAGGGTCATAAATTTATTGAGAAAGGTTCTACTTCTAAACTGAAAGGTGAAAAGAAGAAGAAAAAGACTTACAATGCTAAGAAAGTTGTAGCTCTAACTGGAGGCATGAAAAAGCCTAACGGCAAGTGTTTTCATTGCAAGATGATAGGCCATTGGATGGTACATTGTCCAGTTTTCTTACCCAAGCGGAAAAACAAGTTGAATAACTCACTTTCACTTGTCGTTGAAATGTGTTTAGCGATTATTTCTACCACGTCATGGTGTGTAGACTCAGGAGCCACTGATCACATCTGCACTACAATGCAGGGGTTTCAAGAAACGTGCAAGCTGATTAGAGGTGAAGTTAGTGTTTTTCAAGTGGATGGCTCAGCAGCTTCAGCTTTAGCATTAGGAAATATTAGTATCTCGTTTGGTAGTGGTAGAGTTTTAATTTTAAAAGATGCATTATATGCACCTGCTGTTAGAAGAAATTTGATTTCAGTTTCTAGAGTTTTAAGAGATGGTTACAATGTTAATTTTTCTGATAACAGTTGTGTTATTAGCTATAATAAACATTTTATCTCTGCTGGTACATTGATTGATGGTCTTTTTATTATTAATGTCTCTCCTGAACTGCAAAAAACTGTTGAACTGAATAATGTTAATCTTTTTTGTAAAAGAAAATGATCTTCTGAATTAAATGAGACCTATTTATGGCACTTGTGTCTATGTCATATAAATCTAGACAGGATTTCAAGGTTGGTTCGAGATGGACCTTTAGGTTCATTAAAAGTGGAGGTACTACCAACATGTGAATCCTGTTTAGAAGGAAAAATGACTAAGAGACCTTTTCCCTCAAAAGGGAATAGAGCCAATGATAAACTAGAGTTAATTCACTCTGATATGTGTGGCCCGGTGAACGTTCAAGCGAGAGGTGGTTATGAGTATTTCGTGACTTTCATAGATGACTACTCAAAATATGGATATATTTATTTGTTGCACCGTAAGTCTGAATGCTTTGAGAAATTCAAAGAGTTTAAGGCAGAAACGGAGAAACGACATGGAAAATATATCAAATCACTGCGATCTGATCGTGGTGGTGAATACCTCTCCACAGAGTTCATTAGTTACTTATCAAAATAAGGAATTAGGTCTCAAATGTCTGCACCTAGAACGTCACAACAGAATGGTGTAGCGAAAAGAAGAAATCGGACTCTTTTAGAAATGGTTAGATCTATGATGAGTTACTCTGATTTGCCTTTTTCTTTTTGGGGATATGCACTAGAAACTGCAAACTATATTTTGAACTTAGTTCCTTCCAAGTAGAACTGAGGACCGGGCACAAACCTAGTTTGAAACATGTTCGAATTTGGGGATGTCCCGCACATGTGTTGAAAGGAAAGGCAGGAAAATTGGAACCAAGAATGAAAGTTTGTGTTTTTATTGGGTACCATAAAGGAACGAAAGATGGTCTATTTTATAATCCTAAAGAAAAGAAGGTCATTGTAAGTACAAATGCCAAGTTTCTAGAAAAGAAATTTTTAACAAACCACATTCCTAGAAGTAACTGATTTTACGAGAATTAAGCAAAGAGATAACGAATCAAAATCAATCTGCTGACGATAATGAAAACCAAATTCAAACCACAGATGTTAGAATTAACATACCATTGCTTTTTAGTAGTGGGAGAGATGTTAATGAATATACAGTTCCACAAGTACAAGGTTCCAAAAATTCATTACATCAAAATAGTGGGAATAGTATTGAGGAAATTGCACTAGAGGTAGAAGTCATTGATATCCCCACACCTCAAGGTGCTGAGAATAACATGGAGACTCAAGATCCTATAAATGATGTGGTTCAACCACAAGATCATACTAGTGCACCTGTTTTGGTACCTGCCCCTCCTATAGTGTCTCGTCGTAGTGGGAGAGAGATAAGAAAATCAATTCGGTATGCACTCTTGGGAGAGTCTTTTGACAGAATCCCTGAAGAGTTGAATACTTAACCCATGAATTACGATGAAGCACTACAGGATAAAGATGCAGAAAAATGAATTGTTGCTATGAATCAGAGATGGAGTCCATGTATTCCAATAAAGTCTGAAATCTTGTAGAACCACCTGTAGATGGAGTCAAACCCATTGGATGCAAGTGGATCTATAAGAAAAAGTGAGGAGTAGACGGAAAAGTGCAAACTTACAAAGCTAGGCTTGTTGCAAAAGGGTTTACTCAAAAAGAAAAAATCGATTATGAGGAAACCTTTTTGCCAGTAGCCATGCTTAAGTCTATTAGAATTCTCTTATCCATTGCTGCTCATTATGATTATGAGATTTGGCAAATGGATGTCAAGACAGCTTTCCTTAATGGAAGTCTTGATGAAAGCATTTTTATGCGACAACCAGATGGTTCATTCAAAAAGGTCAAGAACACCTGTTGTGCAAGCTTAAAAGATCCATTTATGGATTAAAGCAAGCTTCTAGGGCATGAAATACTTGCTTTGACAATGCAGTTAAAACTTTTGATTTTGAGCAATTTCTTGATGAATCTTGTGTGTACAAAAAGTGGATTGGGGATAAAGTGATTTTTTTGGTATTGTATGTAGATGATATCTTGCTCATAGGAAATAATGTGGGCTTGTTGAATTCAGTTAAGGAATGGTTGTCCAGTAATTTTGATATGAAGGATTTAGGAGAAGCTGCTCACATTCTTGGGATCAAGGTTCTACGTGATCGCAAGAAAAGGATGTTAATCTTATCTCAAGCTCTTTACATTGATACTATTCTTACCAGGTTCAACATGCATGATTTCAAGAAAGGATTTCTTCCTTTCAGATATGGAATTTCTCTATCTAAGGATCAATGTCCTAAGACAGATGTTGAGACAGAAAACATGAAGGCGGTTCCTTATGCATCAGATGTTGAAAGCCTCATGTATGAGATGTTGTGTACTAGACCTGATATTTACTTTGCTGTAGGCATGGTTAGCAGATTTTAGTCTAATCCTGGACGAGAATATTGGACGGCAGTTAAGCATATAATCAAGTACCTGAAAAAGACTAGGGATTACATGCTAGTCTACCATTCGAATGAGTTAGTGCCAATAGGGTACACAAACTCAGATTTTCAGTCTGACAAGGAATCTCGTAAGTCGACCTCTGGAAATGTGTTTACCTTGGGAGGTGCAGCCGTTGTTTGGAGGAGCATCAAGCAAACTTGTGTAGCTGATTTCACCATAGAAGCCGAATATATAGCAGCCTCTGAGGCAGCTAAGGAGGCGGTATGGCTCAGAAACTTTCTAAAAGACTTGGCGGTAGTCCCTGCGATAAAAGCCCCACTTACTATTTATTGTGACAATAGTGGTGCGATTGCAAATTCAAAGGAACCATGAAGTCATAAGAGGGCAAAACACATTGAGCATAAGTACCATTTGATTCGACACATAGTGCAAAGAGAAGATGTGGTAGTTGCGAAGATTGCATCAGATAACAATCTGGCAGACCCTTTCACAAAAGTCTTACCACAAAAGTCTTTCGATAGGCATGTAGAAGGAATGGGCGTTAGAGTTGTAGGTGCATGGTTATGAGTCTAAGTGGGAGATTGTTAAGATATACTATTAACCATGCGTTTTGATATAGTATTATTTATTGAATGATTATTTATTTATTTATTTAATTCAATAAAGTATTACATAAAATAGATCATTTTGTCACACATGTGTCCTCAACTTATATAGTAGATGATTTGGTGTATAGAGTTTGAGCTTATACACAGAAGATTAAATCATCAGTTCTTATAAGTTAAAGTTATAGTTCACAATCGTAGATGGAAATTTGGACAAACCATCAGAATGATTGTAGCACGAGATTAAAAGTAATTTATCTTGATTGCGAGAACGGTATAGTTCTAACTTCTCGTGCTAGTGCATTTTGTATGTATTGAACAGGACCCAGTAGAGATAGATGTTTTAGACTGATTGATAAAAACATATTCTCTAAACTATTAAATGAACTTATATTCTCAATCTTGATATAACTATTATGAGCTGTATATATTAATTATCGTTTTGATTTATTAAAAGGCGAGATCCTGAGATGGGTCAATATGCTTGATAGATTGGATGATAATAATATATATTGGTGAAATAATAAGTTAGTTGATGGAATCCATGTCTCGGTATAGAGATTGATGATACGCCTTTTATGAGAAGTTTATAAGTTTTCATGTGTAAACCCGACCGGTGAATTTGTGGATCCGACATATGAAATAAGTTAAATATTGCTCTAAAGGAAATTAATCATTAATTAAATTCGTCAGTAATTTAATTTATTGATTAGTATCTGTAATCTTAACATGGGGAATTACATAAGTGTTTAATAGGAAATTATGAAATATAAATAGAGGAGTGCAATTATGATTTCTAATGGAATGATTTGTAATTTATTATGGTAAAAATAATTTAAATTAATATTTTAAATTATTTCCATAATAGGGAGCATCAATAATTAATTATGTGGTCCCTACAATACCCATATTTAACAAGAACTCGGAATTCTATTTTCTAGGAGAAAGGGAAAAAGGAAAAAGAAAAAAAAGAAAAAAAAGGGTACACGTTTTTTTCTTGGTTTTGAAAACAGAAAGTACAAGTTTTGTTTTTCTTGAAACATACATATGTTTCTTTTTCTCCCTTTTGAATTGGGAGAATTTCTCTATAAATAGGAGTTCTTCCAACCTAGAAAGGAGACACACAAATAGGTTTCTTCACAATACTTGCCCACTCAAGTATTGAGAGAGTTCGACTGTGAATTTGGGATCACTGGAGAAGATCGTAGAACCGAAGTTGGACTTGCTTCAAAATATCTGCTCACGCTTCAAGAGGTAATTTGTTGGTTAATTTTCAGCACGCTTTATGTGTATTACGTGTTGGTATTTATTGTCTATAATTCATGTAAGCAGTAAGTTCCTGAAATGCTTCCGCTGCGTGTACTGTTTTTCAATATTTACATGTGGTATATTAAGTAATTAAAATAAAGTAATGAGAGAGTTAATAAATATGATAAGGAGATATGTCTCTTTTGATAGTTTAACCTTATTTTATTCTCTTTCGGGTCTACAAGAAAAATAATACTCATTCTCTGTTCACATAAAAGCACATAATGCAATATAACAATACTTCCCGTTTATATAATAATATTTCCTTTTTAATCTATTTAAAATGATTTTTTTTTAATTTAAGAATAATTTAATTTAAAATTTTTATTTTACCCTTATTAAGATATTTTTATAAATCACACAAACAATATGAAATTTTAAGATTATAAATTTCAAAAATTATAGAGCGACACAAATATAATTAATGTTATGAAATGTTTATGACAGCAAATTTGAAAGTCCTCATTTTTCTTATTCAATTCTGTGGAGTACTCCAATTCTGTGCCTACATATTCAAACTCTTCCAATAAATTGGAATGGAGGTAGTATTTAATTCAGAAAATAACAGAAATGGCCTCTTACGTTTGGGGTAGATTTAGAGAATTCTCTTAACTATCTTTTAGGCAGTTTTAATCCTTTAAATTTGTTTAAAATGAGAAATTTTGAACTCCATCAAATATTTAATATTAATATGTTTGCATATTTTGATGAAAACTATGATTTATTTCTTTTGCGAGAACTCACATTTAAGAGGTGCAATTTTATTATTTTTGATCTATTTTCTAAAGTATGGTGCAGATTTAGATCTTTTGCTATTTTTGATATATAGTACTTATAATTTATGTTGCGGTTACTAAGATTTGTTAAGACTTTTCTGATATTCTTGATTAAATTTATTTTCGTAACTTTTCTAAAATATAACAGATGAAAGTTGTAAAACATTTAACAAAACTAAAAATACTCACTTTGGACAAACTTAAAAACTTAAAAATTACTCAAAAATATACTTAAATAATTACTTTAAACTCATGCCAAATGTAAAAGATTTTGTTTAATCATTTTCAAAGTATAGTATAACTGGGTGATAGAGATTTCTCCTATATAAGAACTTTCAAAGTATAGTATAACTGGGTGATAGAGTTTTCTCCTATATAAGAAGTGCCGGTGAGCGACGACAGGCCTGTTTTGGCAGATTCTGCTTCAAAAAATTTTATACTCTTCTTTGTTTTAATTTGTTTATTTTATATTAAAATATTATAAATCACAATAATTAACAACTTAAAATATTTTTATATGAAAAATTTTATATTCTTCTCTATTTTAATTTGTTTATCTTACATTAAAAGTATTATAAATCACAATAATTAACAACTCATTATATATTTGAAAATTACATTAAAAGTATTATAAATTATAATAAAAAATTACATTAAAAGTATTATAAATCACAAAAAAAAAATTACATTAAAATATTATAAATTATAATAATTAATACTTTAAGCAGGAGAATCTCAGAGTATTCATAGCACAGAAGAAATGGACATTGAAATGTTTCTACAACAGTTCAAGAACCAGATAGAAGAATCTTCTAGCTCGGACAAGTCCAAAGGAAAGGAGATTGCTAAAGAGTAGAGGACAAGACGTCATATGTCAACTTTATTAAAGTTGAAATTATTTGAATTATTGTAAAACTTTTATAAAGTAGAGGGCCCCGATATAGGTCCAATAATGTAATATGACGTAAGCACTTACGTCATGAAGTTTAAATTTTTCTGTCAATCCCTTCTATAAAAGGGTTACTTATTGTATATAGAAGGCAGGCTTCAGCCAACCCTTCGAATATTACTCTCTCTGTAGTACTGAAATAAAATTATTGTTGATATTTTGTAATTTGAAGAATCACTGATCCACAGTTAAGAATCACTGATCCCCAGTTAAGATATTTTTCTTCCATTTTTTTAATAATTTTAAGGTTTTATAGCCTACATGATGGGCTAAATAACCCGTGTTGGACTAACAACAACTACAACTATTAAGACATGGTGAGAAAAAGACTGTTTCGATGTCTCTGAGGTCGAGTCGAGGTAATATAATCAAGGGATAGAAAGAACTTGGCTTAGTCCGGAGTTCCTGGTTAGACCCATGTCAGCCATGTGGAGGCGTTTATTTGGGCTAGATTGAACCGTAAAAGTTCTTTCCATTCCTAGATTATATGAGTCGTAAACGAACCTATAGTTACATCGAAGCGATCCTGCCACTCTTACGGTATCAGAGCCATGTTATTGATAGTAGTAGGTGTTGGTAGTCCAACACATCTTATTTTTATGAACATCATTAAGAAGCATACTACTGTTAAAAACAGTAGAAAAGAGGAATATGATATGCCTCAACAACTGGATCTTCTTAATAAATGGACGATTCCAAAAATCCAACCCAAGGTTATATACCAAATGGGTACTTTTGAAAAAATAGGATTTAAACAAATTGTAAAAACCACAGAGGAAACTATTACGGTGGACTCTGATCATGGTACTTTTAGATTGCTGTCTGAAAGTGATTTTGCCCCTTATAGGGAAACTCATAGATTTATGCATATTGGTTTGGTACAAGTTGCCTTTAAGCCACTCACTTTGAGAGGTTTACCTGAGAGCTTCATAGCAGCTCTAAGGGATGGCAGAAATCCAAACTGGAAAAAATCTCTTATAGGGACGGTTCAAACCAGTTTAGCCTATGGCCCTGTTTATTTTAACGCCTATCCTAATTTGCAGATTTCTTTGAATGATGAGAATTCTCTGAATACTTTAATATTAAGTATAAAATTACATGGTTATGATTATTTGCCTGGTACTGAAGTTATATGTATTTGTTATAGAATTTACTATAAACCATTATACACTTTGAACCCTATGTGTAAAATCATGGATTTTAAAAATGAAACGATTCTTATGGAAACAAATTTTTGTAAGTTTAAAATTATAACTAGAAGGCCTATTAAATGGGATGAAATTAATTTTCCTAAAGAGTGGGTGATTGAAGAGGTTGTTCCACCCAAACATAATATAAATCCTGATATTTCTGACATTGAGCAAACTCCTGATGGGACGGTAAGAATCAAATTCACTGACAAAAATTTATTAATGAGTTATGCTGATAATATAGGCTTTTCTTCTAGAATGTTTAGATCTAACTCATCTTATATATCTCCGGCTGATTATATTGTTGATATACCTTCCAGAGCGTCTACTTCTCAAATTAGAGAAGAAGATAATTCTCGAGTATCTACCTCTTCTATGAGAGAGGGAAAAAGAGTTGATAATATCAAAATTGAAAATCATATAGTTACCCCTGATATGGATCCTACTTTGTTCAAAATGGACTTTCCAAATGATTTACATGTATAAATCCGAACCTATTGATTTTAGACCGGGGTCACCGGTAAAAAAGAAAATTTCAAATGAATTTTTCCAGCCCAAATGGGAATCATTTAGAAAATGATTTTTAAAATTTTTAATAATAAGCAACAAATTTATTTTCAAGAAGACTTTTATAACGATCTTTCTAAAGTAAATAAAGCTATAGCTTTTGTACCATGGTTCATGACGAAATATGTTTATAACTATATCTCTATGTTAGAAAAAGATTATAAATTATCTGATGGTACAATTACCAAATCTCTCCTTCCTCCTCAACAATCTTTTCAAATTGAAAAAGATAATAAAACGGTTTATTTTACTGCATTTGCAGAATTATTTGATGATAACGACACTGCTCTTATTACGTCTAAGCATGTTAAAATGTTAATAAGACAAAACAATTACACGAATATTTATGTGAGCATTTTAGGAGAACATATACTTTCTTTACATGATAAAATTAGTCATTTATGTTCTGAATTACAGAAGTCCAAAATCCCTGATAAAGGGAAGGAGAAGGCTACTCCTACTATCCAACCCCCTCCAGAGATTGAGGATTTTAAATTATCAAAGCTTGATAATATTGAAAGATTGCTTCAAGAAAGGTTTGAAGGATTAAATATTAATCCCCTTCAACTAAGTGAAAATAAGGCCACTGATAGGAATACTCCAAATGAGATTAATAAAATCTCAGAAAAACATGCTAGAAAACCAGTTAAAAGGATGTACTATTATCCTAGACCGACTCCTCAAGACATCCTTCTTGAAGAACAAGAATATTATGTCTCTAACAGTTTTAGTGGGACAGAAATTTATGAATGGAATATTGATGATTTTACTGACAGACAGATTTATACTCTGGCACACAGAATTCTTATGTATAGTATGATTTGCAAGGCCAACAAGAATTCTGAAAAGGATACAACTAACATGATTATTGCTGGATTTACAAGCCAATTAAAAGGGTGGTGGGATAATTATCTCTCAGAATCCCAACGAATGGCTATTTTAAATGTTGTTAAGGACGAAAGTGGAATGATTCCAACCTACACATTGGTCCTAACTATTATAGAACATTTTTCTGGTAGATGGTCAGATAATAGTGAGACCATTAGAACTATGCTCCAAAATCTTAGATGTAAAACTCTCACGTCTTTTAGATGGTACAAAGACATTTTCTTATCAAGAGTAATGGAATTACCCGAGTGTAATAACTCTTATTGGAAATTCAAGTTTATAGACGGACTCCCTGCCTTTTTTGCAGAAAGGGTTAGGAAAGCCCTTAGAGGAGACAGAGTGAGTATTAATTACGATGAGTATACCTATGGAAAGCTTATAAGTGTTTGCACCCAAGAAGGTCTCTCTCTATGCAACGAGATCAAATTGAATCAACAAATTAAGAGATATCACTTGAATGAGAAACAACAATTAGGAGAATTTTGTGAGCAATTCGCTATCGATATGCCTGAATTGTCTAAAAAGTCTAATAGACATAGAGGAAAAAGAGATTATAAGGAAAAAGCCTTATAGGCAACACAGGAAAAAGAAATGCTTAGATAAGCGTAAAAAGAGAAAAATGAATTATAAAGGGAAAAAGGAGTTTTATAAGAATTATAGACCAAATGCTTGCCACAAATATGGTAGAATAGGCCATTATGCGAGAGATGTAAGGTTAAGGATAAAATTTAAAATCTTGACCTAGAGGATAATATAAAGGATTCTTTATATAAAATCGTCCTTAATTCTTCTTCGGAAAATTCTAGCCAAAACAATAGTGATGGAGAAGAATCCTCTACAAGTGAAGACCTAAAAGTTCTTCATGAAGAAGACTACATGTCCTCATCAGAGGAAGAATGTACGTCTTGCCAGATTGGCCAACCTTGTGATAATAAAGACAAGGATGAATTCTATCAGTTATATTCTCAGTTCAAAGACTTGAATATCAATGTCATCAGTAATGATAATTGGATGGAAATTCTCAAGATGATTGATGATCCAACGCTGAGATCCCAAATTATTGACAAAATTGGTAATACTAGCACTTCCACTAGTAATACTAGTATTCCTAAAAATAATACCGCTCATCATAATGCTTATACCATGGCAGAAGTAAATAGACAGTTAAAACTTAGGTCTCAAAGGGATCATATTCCCACTACAATTCAAGACTTGACTGAGGAGATTAATAATCTCAAAAAAGAAATATCTTCTCTGAAGAATCATAATATGGTTCTTGATGAGAGAATTAGTCATATAGAAAATAAAGGTAATGGGAAACAGGTTATGGTTGATGATAACCCCCCTGATATCCCTGAAGATAATTTTCCTGATATCTCTAGTGAATTTACTAGTAATAAGAATTTATTTTTAGAGACGATCGAGCTAATTACGGCTCATAAACCTTTGGCAAAAATAATATTTTTTTATTGATTATAACTTAAAAAAAGATTTTGTTGCTCTTATTGATAGCGGAGCTGATTTAAATTGTTTTCAGGAAGGATTAATTCCATCAAAATATTTTAAGAAAACTACTCATAGTCTTCGAAATGCTAGTGGTCATAAAATAGATATTGAATATAAAATTCCTAAAGCATATATTTGTATGAATAATATATGTATGCCTGAAAGTTTTGTTTTAATAAAAAATATTTCTAACGAAATTATTTTAGGAATGCCTTTTTTCTAGCATATTTATCCAATAACTCTCTGGGATGAGACTGGAATAACAGGTACCTTTGAAGAAAGAAAAATGAGAATAGATTTTATATCTCAACCATTCTCAAAATTCGTTAATGAAGTTAAAGACATGATTTCTTTAAAAAATAAACAAATCAATTTTCTTAAGAGTGAGATTTGTAGTTTTACTATGGAAGAGACTTTACAAAATCCTAAGATCCAAGGAAAAATTGAAATTTTAAAAAATCAATTCTCCCTACAGATATGTGGAGATCATCCAAATGTATTTTGGGAAAGGAAAAAACATGTGGTAAGTCTTCCTTATGAGGAAGAATTTTCTGAGGATAATATTCCCACTAAGGCAAGACCTTGACAAATGAATTCAGAATATTTGGATTTATGTAAAAGAGAGATTGATACTCTTCTTCAAAAGGGATTAATAAGGCTCTCAAAATCTCCATGGTCTTGTACTGCTTTCTATGTTAATAAACACGTAGAGCAAAAAAGAGGGGTACCCAGACTGGTCATAAATTATAAACCCGTAAATAAAGTTTTGAAATGGATTAGATATCCTATTCCTAATAAAAAAGATTTATTAGATAGAATTCATGAAGCTTTTAATATTTTCAAAATTTGATATAAAATCAGGATATTGACAAATTCAAATTTTTGAAAAAGATAAATATAAAACAGCCTTTAACGTCTCAATGGGACAATATGAGTGGAATGTTATGCCTTTTGGGTTAAAAAATGCCCCTTCTGAATTTCAAAAAATTATGAATGTTATTTTTAATTCTTTTAGCAATTTTATCATTGTTTATATAGATGATATTTTGGTATTCTCAAAAACTTTAGAAATGCATTTTAAGCATCTTGACCTATTTAAGAAAATTATAATTCAAAATGGTTTGGTTATATCTAGACCAAAAATGCATATTTTCCAAACCAATGATAGATTCTTGGGTCATAATAATGAAAAGGGAAAAATTATTCCAATTCAGAGAAGTATTGAGTTTGCGTCTAAATTTCCTGACGTTATTACTGATAAAACTCAGCTTCAACGTTTCTTAGGAAGTTTAAATTACATTTCTCCTTTTATAAAGGATCTAGCTAAGGACACAACTATATTATATGATAGGTTAAGAAAAAGCCCTAAAGCTTGGACTGATAATCATACAAAAGCAGTCAAGCATATTAAGGCAAAGGTTAATAACCTACCATGTCTCACTCTGGCTAATCCAAATTGGCAAAAAATAGTGGAGACAGATGCCTCTGATATTGGTTATGGGGGAATTTTAAAACAAATTTCTCCGACTGAAAAACAAGAATACCTTATACAATTCTATTCAGGGAAATGGAATAATAGTCAAAAAAATTATGCTACTGTAGCTAAAGAAATTCTAGCCATAATCAAAAGTGTTTTAAAATTTCAAGGAGATTTGTATAATCAAAAGTTTATCATAAAAACTGATTGTCAAACAACTAAATTCATCTTTAATAAAGATGTAAAACATGATGTTTCTAAACAAATGTTTGCAAGGTGGCAAGCTTTATTAGCACCATTTGATTTTGAGATACATTATAAGAAGGGAGCAAATAATAGTCTTCCCGATTTCCTTACAGAGAATATTTGAGTTAATAATTCTTTATTTTCTGAATACAGGATAATGCGGCCATCGGGAAGTTCTTCCTCTAATAGAGGAAGAGGAAGAGAAAGAGCATCCATGAGCAGAAATAATATTCTGGCTCAATTTGAAAACCAGAGGCTAATAGCCTCAAACATAGCAGGTACTTCTACAGGTATCTCGGGAATTAGTACCGAACATCCAATGTATAGAGAATTCATGAATTTTATACAATCAAGGCAACCTCAGAACAATGCACTACCATCATATTCAGCTGTCGTCAATGACGAAGTAGGTGAAATTATTGAGATATATGATAAAAATGAGAAAGATGAAGTAATACTTCTTCTTGAGCCAAGGGATTTACAATGGAGAGAGGATCCTTGGCAAATCATGTCAAGATATTTTGATACGGCATCATATGTTGTCCCAACATATAAATATAGAATGCATTATGAGATTATACTCTCATCTATTGGGTCTGCTGAATTTCAGCATTTTTTCCCAGCAAATACCAAGAAAGTTTATAACTTTTCAAAAATTATTATAAAAAAGATATTTACCCCAGAGGAATGGGGAATCAATACGATGAAGGAAAAGGAATACACCCATCCGGAACAAAGAATAGCTATTAAGTTTAATTACTGGGACTACATTGAGAGCTTTAATAAAGCCTTATTATATGAGAATGCTAATAAGAAGCATTCATGGTTCATCAAAATATGTTCAAATATTTTCAGACAAAATATACCAAATTGGTTCTGTCAGTGGTGGACTTTATATGGCCCAATCTTGAATATCCTTCCAGAGGATTATAAAAAATTATATGCTGAATGGGTTGATATTTCGCCCAAAATAATAAGATTACAACAAGAAGACATATATTTTAAGGGAATATCCTTAATATATTTCTTTATACAATTTTCTATCCCATGGATAATGAAATGGACCGTAGAAGTTCATACAAATGAAGAAGGATTTCCTTGCTTAAAAAGGAAATTTCATACAAAATTTTGGAGTAAATTACTCCAGAGAGATATGGAGGAAAAACTTCATGGATGCGAGATAATAGACTCAATCAATGTGGCTATTGAGACTAGCAAAAACCAAACAGAAGTTATACAGGAAAAGGATAATATTAGTCCTTTTAAACATATAACCAGAAAATTACAGATGAAACAAGGGACTATTTCTAAATCGGAACTTCTTGCCTCATATATGGAAGAAGTTAAAAAAGATTTAGCAAAAAATATGGGTATAGAATTCTCAGATAATATATCCATGACCACTTCTAATGAAGAAGAAGGCAACTGTGTAGCAGGAGAATCTCAAAGTATTCATAGCACAGAAAAAATGGACATTGAAATGTTTCTACAACAGTTCAAGAACCAGATAGAAGAATCTTCTAGTTCGGACAAGTCCAAAGGAAAGGAGATTGCTAAAGAGTAGAGGACAAGACGTCATATGTCAACTTTATTAAAGTTGAAATTATTTGAATTATTGTAAAACTTTTATAAAGTAGAGGGCCCCGATATAGGTCCAATAATGTAATATGACGTAAGCACTTACGTCATGAAGTTTAAATTTTTCTGTCAATCCCTTCTATAAAAGGGTTACTTATTGTATATAGAAGGCAGACTTCAGCCAACCCTTCGAATATTACTCTCTCTGTAGTATTGAAATAAAATTATTGTTGATATTTTGTAATTTGAAGAATCACTGATCCACAGTTAAGAATCACTGATCCCCAGTTAAGGTATTTTTCTTCCATTTTTTAATCATTTTAAGGTTTTATAGCCTACATGATGGGCTAAATAACCCGTGTTGGACTAACAACAACTACAACTATTAAGACATGGTGAGAAAAAGACTGTTTCGATGTCTTTGAAGTCGAGATAATATAATCAAGGGATAGAAAAAACTTGGCTTAGTCCGGAGTTCCTGGTTAGGCCCATGTCAGCCATGTGAAGACGTTTATTTGGGCTAGATTGGAACCGTAATTTTTTTTTCCATTCCTAGATTATATAAATCGTAAACAAACCTGTAATTATTTCGAAGCGATCCTAAATCATATCTTAAAATTACGAAATATTAATATTAGGCCGTGCTATGCACGGTAACCGCTTCTAGTTTGTTAGTGGTTGTGGTCTCTAATTAAACATACTGACAAGCATCTCGTAACTTTAAGAGGCAGTGCCTAGGGATACTGATTAGACAATATGGTGGGGTTACAATTATATATGTAAGCTGTCAGTGTCGATATACAAGCTCAAAAAATAATGTATTACTTCTCCCCGTTCATTTTTATTTGTTTATTATATTAAAAATAAATATTCAATAATATTTATCTAATTTATGAAATTAAGAGATAATTTTATATTTAATTTTTAATTTATCCTTATTATTAATTATAATTATTTTTTTAATATATTTTTTAAGACATTATATTTATTATATTCAAAGGGTAATATGGTAAAAATTACCCTTATAGTTATAATTTTTTAAGAAGTATACAAAAATAATAGTGGACAAATATTATTGGACGGAGAGTAATTAAATATTTTTTTTCGTTTTAGTGTATGTGATGATATTTTGATTCGACATAAAGTTTTAATTAAAAAAATATGAGATTTTGATATATTTAATTTAAAATAAATTATAAATATTTATGTGATTATAAATTATGTCATTAAAAATAAAATAAAATTTTTAAAGTGAAATTATTATCAAATATAAAAAATTACTCTTTAAAGAATATCATTCTTTTTGAGACAGTCTAATAAGGAAATAATGTCACATACATTGAGAGTGTATTATTTACTCTTTTCGTCCATCTTTACTTGTTCAAATTTGACACACGCTTTGTTACTCTAGTCGTACTCTATTCATTTCAAAATAGGTGGTGTTTTTAGTTTGGACATACCCTTTAAAAAAATTACTCACTTCTAAAAATAAAAAGTGTTTACTATCTTACCCTTAATTAAATGTCTTGAAGAAAACAATGACTTTTTAATGGTGTAAAATTTCATGTACTAAAATAAGCACAATTTTAAAAGAAAAAGAATTAAATTATTTTTTCTTTATTATACAAAAAAAACACCACTTATTTTGAAATGAAAAGGTAAAAAGAACCACTTATTTTGAAACGAAGGAAATATTGACTTGACACTTCTCAAAATAAATAAAATAATAATTTTACTATGTCACCCTTTGACTATAATAAATTCAATATTTTATAAAATTACTATAGTTAATAATAAGGATGAAATAGGTATAAAGTACTTTCTTCGTTCACTTATACTTGTCAGTTATATTTCTAAAATAAGTTTTTATTTTTACTTGTCACTTTTGACATATCAAGAAAAAATATTTTTTTTTTGATGTTTTATCCTTAGCATTAATTACTTATTTCTCAAATTATTTTTCAAGATTTAATACTAAATATCAAATTAATAGGGATAGTATGGTAAAATAATCATGTCAATCATTATTTTTAATTAACCCAAATAACAGCTCATATAAGTTTTAAACTCAAAATAGTCATATTTTACTTTGATAATCTTATTATAACCAGTCCCCACACATTGTTTACTTTTATTAGCCATGCTAATAGTTTCAGTAATTATTGATTTTTTTTAAATCACGTATTTGTACGGATAAGGATAAATACAAATCTTATTTATATTTATATCCCTTTAAACATGGTAGTATATCTCTCCATATCAATATTAATTTTCTTTCTATCTCACTCAATTCACTCCCAACCAATTTTCTTCTCCTCTTAATTCTCTGCTTTTATCTATCTCAGAAACCATAATTTAATTTCTTAATGGTATTTTCACGAACAAGATTAGAGATTTAAACATTTGAAAAATAAGTTCAATAAATGAATGATTAATTGAACCAAAATAAATTATTCAAAATTGAGACAACTTTCTTCTTTAAGACATGAGTTTCGTCTCCAAACCTGTCTCGAACTTTAGTTTGTTAATTTTGTAATCAACATAAATATTAAAAGAATATGAAAGACGGAGAAAATAAATTATCTATACATTGTGTAGTTAGTGTATAATGATTATACAATAATTATATAATTAGTGTATATATATTATACACTAATTATACATTATATAACATCATTATATAATATATACATTGTGTAATCAGTGTATAATCATTATACAATACATACATAATTAATATGTATACCTTGCATACTAATTATATATTGATGAAATTTTTGGTGAAATCTAATAATTTTTTTTCATTTTCTCTCAAATTTTATAATCATTATAAAATATGTATATAATTAGTGTGTATAAATTATACATTGATTTATGCTTTTATTATACACATACAAATTTCTTAAAATTTGGGTGAAAATCTATTTTCTTTTTGCCATTTTCGTCTAATATTTTCTCAATTTTGTATTTAAATTTTTGAAAATAATAAGGAATGATATAATTGCTAGAGAATATTAGGGGATGATTGTTGGGAGATAACACATGACATCATATACTTCCTTGAATATAGCTCCCCTTCTTAGGGATTTTTTTTTTTAATAATCTAATTTAAATAATCTATGGCTATTTTTTATAAATTTGATTTAAGGCTACAAAAAGTTTAAACACTAGTGGGCTTGGCTATATCTGTTTTCTTCCCTTTTCTTAATGAGCGTGTCAAATCCAAATACTCCCTCCGTCCATCTTTACTTGTCCACTTTCCTATTGGCACAAGGATTAAGAAGTAGTAAATTATAGGAGTAATTTTACCATATTATCCTTTGAATATAATAAATTTAATGCTTTGGGAAATGCATTAGATAATGAATTGTATTTAATACTAAAGATAAAATGGGCAGAAATAAGTAAATTATCCATTGGTTTTATAAACTGGACAAGTATTGTTGGACATTCTAAAATAAAAAAGTGGACAAATAAAGATGGACGGAGGGAGTATGACAAGTAAAGTGAATAAAGGGAGTAATAGATTATCTTTTAATTTTTGAAATTAAATAAATAAATTAAAGTGTACATCTATTTTTAGTAGAGTGAACAAACAAGAATGGACGGAGTGCGTTATATATATAATAGCCCTCCAAAAGATTAAAAATTATTGAGGGCAGTGAGTTGAGTTTGCTTGCATCTTGTCGTTAATGAAGAAGATAATATTGGAGGATCTCATGAGGGACTCACAATCCCAACAACCACATCTTCCAATACTACTTAATACTAGAGAGATCAAATCACCTTCCTCAGTTGACTTATGCTTTTTTGAAGTTTCGAATTTTATTAGTGTGTGTTGTTGGAGGTTTTAATTGTGTGATGTTTCCTTTACAACAAAGTGATGATAATGAGTTGGTATTTCAGATTCTTTCAAATCCTTGCCAACAAGGCCAAATCTCCCAAGATCTGATTATGGATTATGCTACTACTAATTCTCCTTCTCTAGGGACCACTATTCATCATCATACAAGGAAAATAAAGCTACCAAAAAGGGTATTAGGTAGAAATAATAATTCAGATGAAATTACTGCTGATAACTTGAAGCTTAAGAAAGTTATGCATAGAGATATGGAGCGTCAGAGAAGGCAAGGAATGGCTGCCCTTCACTCTTCTCTCCAATCTCTCCTCCCTCTTCACTATGTCAAGGTAATTATCACACAAAATCAAACTATTACTAAAATTTTCATTATATTCTTCCCCTTTAATTATGTGATAATGTTCGGATTTTCAAAGTTAAAACTATTTTTTTACTGTAATTTTTGTATATGACTTTTAAATATTTTAAATTATTAATTATTATGATTTATAAATTTTTTTACTTAATTTTCAAACATATAAATGTTATATCGAAAAACTTAAAAGATAATATTCAAATTTACAATCAAATTAAGAAGTTTGACTTTTGAAATTACTTAACTTGTCCCCTATATCAAAAATAGTTATTTCAATTTACTTGCCCAATTTATGAAATCAAGAGAATTTTATTATATTTTTGTTTTCTACCTTTAGTATTAAATAACTATATAAAGTACTAGCTAGTTGTCAAATTTAGAGTTACAAAATATCATTTAATAAGATTAGCTTAGTAAAATATATCTTTAATATAAAATGGAAGGAGTACATAGTTCAACGACGAAAGCAATTAGGAGTCTTTATTAGATGAACTCATAAAATCTGCCCAAAATCCTCCTCTATCCCTTAATTTGCCTTTTGTTCCCTATAACCTTGTAAATCTAAATATGTCATCTGTTTTAGGAGAAAAGAGGAAGGGGGAATTTACGAGAGACATTTACTTTTGAAAGGATTAATTGGATATTTTGGTAATATAAAGGGTTATCTTTGGTTAATTGTTTTAATTTAGGGAAAAAGATCAGTGAGGCGGTGAAGTACATCAAACAATTGCAGGAAAATATGAATGAGTTAGAAAGAAAGAGAGACAAGCTAAAAATTATGCTTCCTAACTCAAGTACTACTCCTTGCGGAAGGGAAGAAAATGGTAGCTCAGATATTATTGTATCCCAAGATTGTGTGACAGTGAGTCCGAGATTTTAATCAATGCAAAGGGAAATAATTTAGCCCTCTCCAGAGTGATACAAGAGCTTATGAAACAAGGGCTTGATGTTGTTAGCTGTTTTTCTGCTAATGTCAATCAAAACTCTCTCCATAAAATTCAATCCGAGGTACGTACGTACTTTACCCATAATCTCTATCTGCTTGGATACCATATAGTACATATTTTACTATATGTCCATTATCTCATAAAAACGACTTATGCTGTGAAAGACAGCACAAAATTATGTGTTGTTTGAGTATTGGATCACCTTTCTATAATAATGAATCATCCTACTACGTACTTGCAGGTACGTGATATAAAATGTATCAATCTTGATGCACTGCAAAGAAAGTTGATTGATGCGATCAACATTGATTAATTTGGAGTAGTTGTTAAGTGGAAATCATGCTAGGCGTCAGAACTCAAGAATCATGCCAAGTAATCATCAAGAGCTTCTTTCCCTCTTGTCTAGAATAAATAAGAGTATGTGATTTTAGTTACTTTTCAATAAAAGAGGTAAGGAAACAAAAAATTTCTTTATGTACCAATTCTAATGCTTGATAATTGAGCTAATAAAAATAATGGTGGTTTTGAGCATATTATATTTGACTTGCAAGAGATCAATGATGAAGTATATAGTTGTTGTCAATGAGAACTTTAATTATATACGTGAAGTGTACTCCCATTGATCCTTTAATATGATTTGGGCAATATTTTTTATGCTTTGGATTGACTTATTTTGAGTGCTTTTAAGTTAAAATAGTGTACTTTTGTAGTGTTTGGATAAATTAAAAATATGCTTATAAGTACTTAATTTTATACTAAAATGATAAAAATAAATTAAAAGCCATAAGTTAGGATTTCTAACTTATGACTTTTCCAAACAGGCTCATAGTGTAATACTAAAGGTTGCATGCTTTAATTTGCTAGAACAAAAGGTCTCATATTAATTTCTCTCTCTGGCTATTAGATATTATAGATGTTAGATATAGATGGTAAAATGATGCGTAACGAGTTCCGAATTGTTTGAAGACATAGACTGCTTAGAAAATACTTAGGAATCGTTGCTGGTTAGAGTCATTAGTAATGGAAGAATACGTTATGTATATTATAATGGGTTTAGTTATTTATGTATTAATTAATTACTTTATATTTTATTTTGCATAATATAATACATAATTTTTTCATAACTTATACATATGTTAGTTATGAGGAATCTAAATTGCTAACCAAACACCATAGTATGTTGAATTTTATACTTAGCAAGAAGCTGCTACCAAACATGATACAAGTTATGCCCAAAACCAAACGACTAATTAAGTGCATAACACGTCTTTTGCATAAGATTTATCATTTTACGTATAGTTAATAATTACTCTCTCCGTTTCAACTTATGTGATGTAAAAATTTAAAAAAATAAAAGACTCTTAAAATTTATGATCTAAAATAAATTATTGATATTTGTGTGAATATAAATTATCCTGATAAGTAAAATAGATTCTAATTATAAAAAAAGTAGCATTCTTTTCTAAACGAGTGATGATATACAATAATTTGCACCCCTATGCGCACATGCATTTGCAATATACATTTTATTTATCTTTTAATGATTTACACCTAAACCTCCTCAGTTTCTTGCAAAATTATTAAAAGGTGTAAATCATTAAAAAGAAAGAAAAAAGAATAAGGTTTATCATAAAAGAGCTTATTCGTTGAGAATGTAAATTGCAACTCTTTCTCTTTTTAAATTATAACTGGAATAGGTCCTGCTCTGATACCATATAAAAAAAAATTGGTCTAATTTAATTCCAAAAACTAACTAATGAGGGAATAATTGTCCAAACCATATTATGGAGATCACCCATCCCTTAAACATCCGATGAGGAACTCTTCAACACTTCTCAAAGCTATTTTCTGTAACGTATGATACTATATATGATCCAACTATTATTGTGGTATATTGATTTGTAGCAAACAAGTCAAATTTTGCGTCGGAGACATAAAAGCTCAGGTTTCTGTTTCTGCGGGAATGATGATGTAAAAGTTCATTGGGGTTAAATGCAAGTTAAAAGTCTATGCAAACTAATTTGTTGAGGAAATGGACTAATGACAAAGTATGAAGATTCATGTAATACGAGCTGAGCCAATTTTTTTTTATGGGCTAAGCATCATGTGAAAATTCTTCTTAATAATAAAAATAAATGAGGGTGATAATCGAATTGAATTTGTGTCTACTCTGATTATTATTGAATTGTGTGACTATTTCATTTAAGAATTTAAATTGTTAAAAAAGCAAATTTTCATTTACTCAATGATCTTCAATATTTTAAAAAAAATGAGCACGGTATACATAAAGTCACTTTAATTAGTAGTCTCTCAAGCAATGGACTCTGGAGCACCTTTAGGAGCTTTGCAAGAAAGAAGGCCTAACAAATATATTAGATCAAAATTACATACTACTATATATTCATGAGTTATATATATTGAATAAAGCAATCAACGAAGAGCATCTCATGAATCTATGGCTAATTCAAACAAATAAAGTTGGGAAAAATCGACAAAGATTCTAAACGATGACTGCGAGTTTAACATCGTACTAGTATATATAGGGAGTGTACGTACAATTGAAGTAGAAACACAATCTATTATTGCTGGTGAGTATTTCATGAAAGATGCAGTAGTCGGTGGCAAAACTAAGAATTTTATAAAGGTATTCAAAATTTTAGTATGTATCTCTAAAAATATATTTTTGACATATATATATATATAATATTATTTTTTATATACACAATATAATTTTTTGATGAATGGTATTAAAACAATCTTTGAGGCAATGTAACTATGCCACTGGCAGTAGTACATCGCTATGATGGTGAAATAAAGAAAAAATGGCCCTAGTCTTTGGTTCCTCGTCAATGAAAGGCCAGTAATGATTTGGAAACAAGAAAATCAGACCACTTTGATTAGTAGTAAAATGGTCGGAAAAAGACAAGGAACCTTCACATCTCCAAGTGAACCTGCACGTCCAACTTTATTTTGCTTTAAAGCTAAAAAGTACTCCCTGATGTTTAATTTATTTGTCATACTCACTAAAAATAATCGATTCAATATATTTATTATTACAAAAAAACAAGATAAATTATAATAAATATAAGGAAAAATTAATGTGGTGAAAAAAAAGAGAAATATCAAATTGAGATTACTAATAAATAACAATGACATATAATCCTACAATGTGAAGTTTAAAAATAGTATAGTATATACACATCTTAAAATACTAATAAAAAATAATTTAACTAAGCATAATTTAATTAAAGTATTCTTTTATCAATAGGAGCGTAGTAAAATAGATGGCAGGGAGTAGTGCGTTAGCGCTTTCTACGGTAAGTTAGTCAAAGATGACGAGCAATTTACAGCGAGGTAAATCATAAATGCCAACTGGAAAAAGAGGTGGAAACTTTTCCTTTTTAACTTTTTTGGTTCTATATGTTTTAAAGATCACATAGAATAGAAGCAAGAAATTGACATAAGGTCAATATTTAGGGAACCATATTGTATAATTCAAGGCTTTGATGTGCTAGTGAATGTTTTAAAAAGGACCATTTTTTAAACATGTTCAGTAAATGTGTTGGACGGCAATCCTTTTGTTAAGTGATCATCAATCTTATGACTAGTTTACTGTTTGTGATCAGTTTCTTCTTTAAAGATAAAATTTTATATGTTACAAATCCTTTTAGTACTTTACTTAAAAAGAACATTGTCGTAATGGAGTAAATTAATTTTAGGTCTAGCAATATTTGTAGATTTAATATAATTAATGCATTTAATTTTTCTTGAGACATAGTACTTTAGATATATCAAATTTCTTCTAATACTTTTTTTATATATATAAAATGTCTTTTCTTTTATATAAAAAGTTTATTGTTTTTACAAAAAATATTCAATATTTTATTTTAAAAAAACTTGTAATCTATTATTGCTAAAAAAATAAAAAATGAGGCCCTTCAAATTTGGAGGCCTAAGGCCGTTGCCTTCTTTCTTATAAGGTAGAGTCAGCACTGGTCATGAGTAATATGTAAAATTAGGTCTTGGGTGTAAATTAACACCCCAATAGCTAGCTCAAAGATAAAAAAATTGTTCGAGCCTTATAAAGAAACCACACATCTCATTAACCATCGATGTGAGACTTTTTCATTCTTTAACATGTATAGTATATCTTGCTTTTTTGTTTTTCCTCTCTATCTCTATATATTTCCCTTGTACTGCGCCTTCCTCTTCCTAAAAACACTTATTAAAATGAAATGGATGGAAGTATAATTGCTATGCACAGTGGTTCAAGAAAATCAGTCTAGTGGGCTTCCACCATTAGAAGGAAAAATTAATTATTATAGCTAGGAAGAAAAGGAAAATGAGCAACAGTGGAATTTAATTTGTTAAAATAAGACCAACTTGGTCGCCATTTTGATTTGGCTAGAGAAAAAGATATGTATATATCCAAATCTTTCTCATAATTGGAATATTTAGTTTATGAATTTGCCTATCTATGAGTTGTCCAAAATCATAGTAAGTATTTATTTAGAGGATGCTTACTGGGACGTGAGTTCCTATAGCCCTACGATGTAAATATAAAGAGGACATGACAACTTGGCTTTTCGACCAAAAAACATAAAATATTGGCTTTGGAACAGTATCAATTCCTTAAGATACAGAAAGATTTTCTTGTTTTAGAAAGATGGAAATTGATAAAGTTAGGGACTTGCCATCATCTATTACGTACAAAGACAAACTTTTTTAAAAAAAAGAAGGAAATTAAAGAATAGGTTAACAGCATCGTATCTGCTGATAAGAAAGGAAATCCGGAGTTTATTTATTTATAATGTTTTTTTTTCAATTTAAAATGATTTAATGTACTTGTTTTGAGTATTAGTTGAGGTATTTGGTACAGTGGTACCTAGTCCCAGTACAAGCCCCCAAAGGGTGTCCCTTTAGGTAAAAGGTGGTTCAGCTCAATCTCTTTTTTTATTTATTGGTGGAGAGTCTGAAGAGACCTCATATATAGTATCTTAACCCTCATCTCTTTTTCTTTTTAGTTTCAAAAGGCTTTAGATAATTTAAACTATTAGGGGTCGTTTGGTGTGAGGGATAAAAGGATATAGTGATGGGATAAAATAAATAGCGATGGGATAAAATTTTAATGTAGTGTTTGGTTGCTAAGTCCGGGATAACTTATCCCGGGATTAACAATTAGTACCAGGATAAGTTATCCCTCCCTTTTGGTGGTATAATAATACCATGATTATTTAACTTGGGATAAGACTTTAAAATGACAAAATTATCCTCCAAACCCTTTGTTGAATCACTTTTCACATATTTTAAGTTTGGATTGACCTATTTTAAGTTGAATTGCTGTTGTATTTTGAGGTCAATATTGCTGCACTTTCTTGGCCAAATAGTTGTTGCCATAGTTGTTGCACTTTGGGCAGATTTGAGAGTAAGTAGTTGCTACGTTTTGGGCATATTATATGTTGCATTCGAAGCCAAATGACTGCTGCATTTGGAGAGAATTGAGGTTGAATAGCTACTGCATTTTAAGCCAATTTACTGCTGCGTATGGATGCAAACTACTGTTGTATTGGTTGAAAAGTAAATTTTTCTATAGTAATCACTGGAAAAGTCTTATAAAACATGAGCAGCCATATATTGGACACCTTAATTGAATCATATATTTTACCAAACTCTTCTACTTGTAATACATAGGTTCTCCAACCAACCTAGTCTATCATTGATGAGTTCTCACAAATGCATGCTCAAAACTTCCCTCCTCCTCTGCTCCAATCCATCATCACCTTCCTATGCTTCTTGATCACGTTCTCACCATCCTATGGTCAAGAGGATAAACGTCTCTCGACCAAATAAACAAATTTCCTTTTCTATTCTCTCGACCTCGAAAAGATGTGCTTTTTAGATTTCAATCCTAACATCAAGTAGAGTAATCCATTTACGGCATTAATCTTTAAGACGAGAGTTGGTAGTCTCGAATCCTTGTCGTTAATCAAGTTTTCCCGGTTTAACATAACCTAACATGGGGTATTTATAGGAGTAATAGAAACCAATTCCAAAACGGGCTAGGAATCCCCAAAACGCGGGCAGCCGCTTGACGCTACTGCCTTAACTTGACGTCCAGGCTGACGGACCGTCAAGGCAGTGACGGACCGTCGCCTGGACCGTCACCTTAAGGCAGTGGCACTGTCTCCTTTGCTGCCTTGGTGCTGCCATGGTGCGACGGTGGGGTGACGGACCGTCACACCCTTGACGGGCCGTCACCTTGGCCGTCATCCTTAGGCAGCATGGTGCTTCCACTTGACGGTCCATGTGACGGACCGTCACATGTGTGACGGGCCGTCACTTAGGCCGTCACTCTTAGGCAGAACGTCGTTTTTCTCGTATTTTCTTCCGTTTCCGTGTTTGTTCCCATTTCCTACAAATACAACATAAAAACATCACAAACAACAACGGTTGCTTGAAAACGTACGATTGTTCTTAGTAAAAAGGAGTCAAAAATGACGTAAAATGGCGTCACATCAGTGGCGATCGACCTCAAGAATGTGGTCTTCCTGAATTCGAGCTTGAATGTGAAGCCAATCAGGATCCTGTTATATTACAAGGAATGAGAACTTCCTACGGGATTGGTTTTCAAGAATTAACTGCGATATATGATAGAATGGCCATAAAAGCATCTATGATATGTGATAGAATTTACTGCTGCGTATGGATGCAAACTACTGTTGTATTGGTTGTCATTTTTTGAGGCCAAACTCTGCTACATTTTCGATCATTTGCTACTCTATTTTGGGTCAAAAGATGCCTCTTTTTGGGGGACAATTTACCCTTCATTTGCTAAAGATATTCCACAAATAAATTAAAAGGAAACTTTAGTACGCTATCACTTCATTTTCTTAATTTCTTCCTGCATTTTAAGGTCTTTGAAACTCTAGCAATATCCCCGAGGCACGTTTTTCACCAATATTCTCAACACCAACAACTTCATGGCTACGCACATCTAAGAAACATCATGAGAATGCATACATAAAAATAATTAAGCTAAATGAGATGGAGGTTTTGTTTTTAAGAATGAATAACTAAAGCTCTACAAAAAAAAAAAATACAAAAAGCTAAATAAGGTGAAGGGTATTTTTGTAAACAAACACCTTATTCTTAGAAATGATGCAATGCACATTATTTTTAGTACAACAAACCAAACAGTCAATAAGAGGTAATATCAGGATAACTAATCCCAGGATAACTAATCCCAGCATAACTTATCCCAGCATAACTAATCCCAGCATAACTTGTTTCCCAACCAAACGACCCCTTAATGAGCGTAGAATTCAATATTTCTAGCTAGAAAAATCTTCTAATGTAAACTAAAATGTAACACTGTTATTTTTCATGATGGATTAAATCATTGTGAGGCTACGAAGACCGTTTTGAGGTAGTAGTTGACAAGCGATAAGAAATGAATTTTGGATTCAACTTAACACAAAAAGCTAGCTTATCATGATCGGGAGAGGATTGTCCAAACCATACGATGAGACCAAGTCCCCGATTCCTTAATCGATGTGAGAAACTCAACACCCCCTGCACATCATACTCAGTCCTGTAACTGGAGCGTGAACAATATAATATTAGGGCCAACATACAAGTGGGGTGTAGCTCAATTGGTGAGCTGCCGACACCCTCATCCTAGTGGTGTGGGTTCGAACCCACTGTATCCCCTCCCCAAATACCCTTCCTCCTCCCAAAAAAAAAAAGCAAAAAAATGGGGGCCCAACGTCGGTGAAATTTTGGATGGTTTCGGCTTTGATATCATAGTAAGAAATGAATCGTAAGTCTAACTCAACCCCAAAAGCTAGTTTATTAGGGGAGGATTGTCCAAGAAAAGTCCCCCGTCCCTTAGCTGATGTGAGAGATACAAGTGATAAAGAAATGGATCTTGGGCGTAACTAAATCTCAAAAGCTAACTCATGAGGGAAGGATTGTCCAAGACCATATAAGGAGTCCATGTTCTCATCCCACAAACGAGGTAGGAACTACAACAACAAGAAAAAAGATCTCCTGCTCACTTATGGAAATACCGACCTTTTATGTGGTTGTTATTCAGATTGTATTTTGTTCGTTTATGCGCACCAATTTCTTTTTTTAAAAAAAACCCAAATTTGAGTATTTGTTCCTTTTGATTTTATGAAAGAGTCTGAAGCAGTCTACACTACAATTATCCATGCTATGAGACTTGATGTTGTGTCATGCTTTGAGGGTGCAAAGTGCAATTCATCATGCTAATCTATTATGGAACTTTATTTCGAGGTTCGCAGCTTTATTGGGCTAGCAGGTTACTACAGACGGTTCGTTGAGGGATTTTCTTCCATAGCAGCACCCTTGACTATGCTGACTAGGAAGGATGTCCCATTTCAGTGGTCGGATCAGTGTGAGGATAGCTTCCAGAGGCTTAAAGCCTTATTGACTTCAGCTCCTGTTTTGACTTTGCCGATTGAGGGTCAGAGCTTCTCCGTGTATTGTGATGCTTCTGGGGTTGGTCTTGGTTGTGTGTTGATGCAGCAGGGTCGAGTAATAGCATATGCGTCGAGGCAGCTGAAGGTTCACGAGCGCAACTACCCCACTCATGACTTAGAGTTGGCGGCAGTAATTTTCGCGCTCAAGATCTGGAGGCATTACTTATATGGAGTTCACTGTGATATCTTCACCGATCACCGTAGTCTTCAGTATATCACGAGTCAGCGGGAATTGAACTCGAGACAGAGGAGATGGGTCGAGTTACTGAAGGACTATGACTTCACTATTCTGTATCATCCGGGCAAGGCAACGTGGTAGCGGATGCCTTGAGTCGGAAGACAGTGAGTATGGGTAGCCTAGCTTCTCTTGCAGTTTCAGAGCGGCCGTTGGCCTTGGACATTCAGTCCTTGGCTAACCGTTTGGTTAGGCTTGACTTGTCAGATCCTAGCAGAGTTCTCGCCAGCATTGAGGTTCGTTCTACCTTGATTGATCAGATTCAGGGCCGTCAGTTTGAGGATCAGCAGTTGTGTGACTTCGTGATCGGTTGTTCAGGGTGAGACAGTCGGGCTACTCTAGATTCAGATGGGGTTCTGAGGTATGATAGTCGCCTTTGTTTCCGAGGGTTAGTGATTTGATTCAGTGATAATTCGTGAGGCACATTGTACTAGATATCCAATTTTCACCCTGGCCAGCAAAAAGATGTTATATAAAGACTTGAGACAGGCTTTTACTGGTGGAGTGGTATGAAGCGGGATTATAGCGGAAGTGTATCTCGTGCCTTGAACTGTCAGCAGGTTAAGTTCGAGCATATGAGACCTGGTGTTTGATTTGCAGCGAACTTTCCCATCCCTGAGTTTGGAGTGAGGGGATCACATGGACCTTCGGGTTGGTTTACCTCGTACTTCCTCGTGGTTTGATTCCATATGGGGATTGTTGATAGGCTGACCAAGTCAGCACATTTCTTTGCCGGTTTCATGACTTTTATTGGTGCAGAAGAGGTTAGCTAGATCTACCTTCCGTGAGATTGTCGGTTGCACGGGGTCCCAGCTTCTATCATTTTTCAGCCGCGGCACCAGTTTTACCATCTCAGTTCTGGAGGGCCTATTCAGCGAGATTTGGGTACAGAGGATTCATCTTAGTACCGCTTTTCACCCTCAGACAGCATGGCCAGTCCGAGAGGACCATTCAGTCTGGAGGACATGCTTCGCGGCCTGTGTTCTTGACTTTGGAGGTTTTTGGGAATCAGTTTGTTTCCCTTGCCAGAGTTTGCTTATAATAACAGCTTCCATTCGAGTATCGGCATGGCACCTTTTGAGGCTTTGTATGGCAGGCGTTGCAGATCACCGGTAGGTTGGTTTGATGGTTTTAGTGCTGGGCCACAGAGCACAGATTTGCTTTCGAGATTCCTTAGACCGAGTCCGAGTGATTCAGGACAGACTTCGGCAGCTCAGAGCAGGCAGAAAGAGTTATGCTGATCGTAGGCTTCGTGCCTTGGAGTTTAGTGTCGGTGACTTGTGTTTCTCCGGGTATCGCCCATGAAAGGCGTGATGAGATTTGGTAGGCGGGGCAAGCTTAGCCCCAGGTACATTGGGCCGTTTGAGATTCTGCAGAGGGTTGGTAGCGTTGCCTATCAGTTAGCCTTTCCGATGTTTTCAGCTATACATCCTGTATTTCATGTTTCGATGCTGCGTCGGTATGTACCAGATGAGTCTCATGTATTGCAGTGGGATTCAGTTCAGTTGGATGAGGGTTTAGCCTTTGTTGAGGAGCCGTCAGCTATTTTGGCCAGAGATGTCAGGAGATTGAGATCTCGAGAGATCCTGGTTGTTAAGGTTCAGTGGAGGCACCGTCCAGTCGAAAAAGAATTGTTAGAAGAAATTGATTATAAAAAAAATTTCAACAACTTTGTAATCTCAAGAAGTTTAAAAATACTTTATAAAAAGATATATTAATTTTTCTTAAAAATTTAAGGCCTCCTTTTATTTTTGCCTTAGGTCATTAATATGCTTGAGTCGTCCATGCTCGTGACAAAAAAAGAGTGACCATAAACGACACTAACAGAATTTAGTTAAACATATATTATAATGTGTTTATAACTTTTCTTCTTTTTCTTTTTCAGAGAGCTGTTAGTGCACTTTCAAAAAAAAAAAAATTTTTTTTGAAGATTCTATCTCTAAATTCACTCTGAAATTTAATTAGTTTAACCTTTGTATTCCGAAGAATGCAAAGGTTTTTCTTAATTTTTTTTAATTAATTAAGCAATCGACCATGACTTTCACCTCCCGTGATAATGAGAGGTTAATTTGACATTGATCGCTCTCTTATTGTTAAGATTAATTTATGTATTCTGAGATCTGAGAAGTCACGAGTTAACCCTACAAATAAATAGAGATTGAAAGAGTAAATATTCACATGCGAAAACTTTTTTTATTACAAAATTTAAGACAATACAATAAAGGACAAAATAAGGATTTGGTATAATAATACAATTTTTTATATTTCTATTTAGAAAACTCAAAAGTTTAGTTATCTATTCAAACAAGATATACAAATTACTAATAGATTTAATGAAATCTAAAAGAAGCCTACCAGGAAAGGAAAAACGAGCAGTTTACGCTTTAGTAGCTACTATTTCACTGGCTCTAGTATTCATAGACTTTCAAGGAATGGAATATTATCAAGCACCTTGGATCTAGCTTTCAACAGCGTAAAACACATTATGAGAGATGTTGAAGGGGGTTGGTTGTGTTAGCCTCCTATGTGTTACTTTGATAATGACAAGACTGACTCCTTACTCTATTGCAGGAAACAAATCAGCAGCAGCATCAAGCTTAATCAAAAAGATTCAAAAGGAAGAAGATTGAGGAAATCACGGGATCCTAGCAATACGTCCAAAAATGACTAAGTAGGAATACTAGAATCAAGGAAGCAAAGATCCGTTACAATCAAGTACACATGAAAAGTCATCAAGGAGATCTGTAGACAACAAGGAAAGAAGATCAAGTCTACCACAAGCATAGAAAGAAGGAAGAGCCATGGACATATTTGATATGGACGTGGCTGCCACAAGAATAGAAGGAAGAATCACGGACATATCTGATATGGACATGATTGAAGACAATCAATCAAGGAACAAATCCAAAATCCTTGATTGAGCAAATCCCTTGGGTTTTCCTTTACAAGAGCAATCGTAGCCTCACCCTCTCAAGTATAAAAGCTTAACCATCCAGAAGAAAGAAAATACGCAACTTCTCTTGAACAAGACTACTGTCTAGCTTTTATTTTTCATAATACTTTGTACTCTCTAGAGTCTACAATTGTAACCAAAAGAAAAAGAAAGAGTCAGTACTAGTTATATAGGTAGAGGCTGTGTCACATCAGAATCAAGAAAGACAATCCTAGATTGTCAAGCTACGTCATTGTAAATCACTTTCGATCAAAGGATCTAAAGGAAACCCTTGTAACCTAAGGGGACTGGAAGTAGGTACTACATCGGTGTTCCGAACCAGTATAAAAACTCTGCGGATCCATTTATTTTCAGTACTGTTTTTATCATATCCTCTTAACTAACTTGCAGGTGAGTCGACTAGTGCGTAGCCACAGTCGACTTAGTGGTAAGAAATTTCAATTCACCCCTCCCTCTTGACTTTCAATTGGTATCAGAGCAGGTCTTACATTACAAGTGTCTAACAACACGTGAGAAAAGATCAAATGACAACATATCAAATCCCTGGAGCAATATTGCAATATGGACATTCATCAAACAGACCTTCATACTTCAACGGATAACATTACTCTCACTGGAAGGAAAGGTTCAAAATCTTTGTACAATCCAATGACTTTCAAGCCTGGGTTGTAATAAAGAAAAGACCGAAACCTATCCCTGGACTAAAAGATTCTTCAAGCAAAGTTGATCTAGAAACCTTTGAAGTCACAAAGGAACAACAAGAGGTAATTCAAATTAATGCTAGAGCCATAAGCTTACTTTACTGTGCAGTGAGCGGAGCAGAATATGAAAAAATCTCTACCTGCAAAACTGCCAAGGAGATGTGGGACAAACTTGAAGTCACATATGAAGGAACCACCAAAGTAAAAGAAGCCAGGATCAACGCCTTAGTAAACGAGTATGAACTATTCAAAATGGTTGATGAAAAATCTGTGGAAACCATGTTTTCAAGATTCAACAAAATTGTGGGAGAGCTTAAATCTCTAGGGATGATGTACTCAAATGGACTACAGGTCAGGAAGCTCATCAGAAGTCTTCCCAAAATTTGGGAAACAAAAGCCACCATTCTTGAAGATGGAGATCTCAAAAATATGACCTATGATGAACTACGAGGAAACTTGATGGCCTATGAACAAAATCACATCAACAGGCATCACAAAGAAGAAAAGAAGAATACAGTCGCCTTCAATGCACTGTCCCAGGAAGACTCGTTGGAAGAAATGGATGAAGAAGGAAATGAAGCACTAGCTCTAATCAATCGAGGAGTTAGGCATATGCTAAGACAAAGAAACTAAAGGCCAAAGCCAAATAACAGAGGTAATGAATATCAATGAAATGATGACAGATGCTATCACTATAGTAAAACAGGACATATCAAAACAAACTTCCCAGAACTTAGAAGAAAGGGTAGTCGAAAGAACAACAACTCAAAGAACTTTGGAGCTTGGAGCGATCAAGAAGCCTCAGAAGATGAGACAAATGAAACAGCCAATATATGCTTCATGGCCATCGGTGAAACAAGCGAGGTAAGACAACATGACTGTCCTAATTGTGCAAATCTTTAATACTCTCTGGATTTAGTTACCGATGATTTGCAGAAGCTTATTGATGAATACAATAAGCTTGCAAAAGAAAAGAAAGACTGGCATATCCTTCTTGAAGCAAGTCAAATTGAAGTAGCCTTGCTTGAAGAGGAACTTGGTGAAATTAAGATGCACTTAAACAACAACAAAAATTCACCAAGTCAATGCTCTGTCAAAATTAAGAATTTCTCCTTAAAAGGATCTAAAAGCAACTGTGCTTCAAACTCTTCAAATGACTTTCACTCTACAAAAAGTTCCTTCAATCGTTTTAAACCCCCCTGCTTTACCTATGGTGAAAGCGGTCACGAAGCCTTTAACTGCAAGAGATTTCATCTTGAAAAATGGATATGGAAGGTTAAAGACACAAACACTAACCATCAAGGACCCAAATGTACTTGGGTACCTGAAAGAAACTAATTTACTTGTGTTGCAGGAATGCTCCAAGAAAATATACAAAAAGGGTATGTGGGTAACAGATAGCGGGTGTTCCAGACATATGACGGGCAAAAAAGAGAATTTCAAATCAGTAAAAGATCTTGATGGTGGATATGTGAGATTTGGAGACAATGCTAAAGGACACGTTGTTAGAGTTGGATCTATAGCTATCAGCCCCTCCTATGATTTAATTGAAGTATACCTGGTTGATGGACTAAAGCACAATCTACTCAGCATAAGCCAACTGTGTGATGCAGGATTTGATGTGCTTTTCAATGCTCTAAAATGCACCATCAGTAATGCGACAAAAAACATCACCATCATCGGTGATCGAGTTGACAACATCTATGTTTTAAATAATATTGACTTACCTACTTTAACTTGTCTTACTGCATTGTCCTATGATACCTGGTTATGGCATAGAAAGCTTGGTCATGCAAGCATGCATGCTCTCGAAAAACTTTCCAGACTTGAATTGGTTGAGGGATTGCCAAAACTCAAGTTTGAGAAGGATCACATTTGTGATGCTTGTCAACTTGGTAAGCAAACTCGCTCCTCCTTCAAAGTCAAGGATATCGTAAGTACTTCTAAGCCTCTTCAACTCCTTCACATGGATCTTTTTGGTCCTACTAGGACCTCTAGCATTGGTGGTAAAAGATACGCCTTCGTTATTGTTGATGACTACTCTAGATTCACTTGGGTTATATTCCTTGCTCATAAACATGAAGCTTTTGCTAACTTTGAAGTATTTTATAGAAAAGTACAAAGAGAAGCAGGTTATTATATTTTCACAATTCACAGTGATCACGGAGGAGAATTTAAAAATAACGCCTTTGAGGAATTCTGCTCTCAAAATGGGTTCACTCAAAACTTCTCATCACCCCATTCACCTCACCAAAATGGAGTGGTTGAACAAAAGAATAGATCACTTCAAGACACTGCACGAACAATGCTACTTGAACAAAGCCTTCCGGACCACTTTTGGGCAGAAGCAGTGAGCACAGCTTGTCACATTCTGAACAGATGTCTAATAAGACCGATACTGAAAAAGACTCCTTACGAATTATGGAAAGGCAAGAAACCAAATATCAGCTATTTCCATCCCTTCGGCTGCAAATGTTTTGTTCATAACAATGGCAAGTCAAATTTGGGTAAGTTTGATCCACGTAGTGATGAAGGTATTTTCTTGGGATATTCTCCTTCTAGTCGTGCGTTTAGAGTATTCAATAAAAGAACTCTAAGTGTTGAAGAATTGGTTCATGTTGTATTTGATGATTCTAACCCCTCTATTTAGAGTACTAGTAGTGTCAATATTGATGAGGAACAGGTACAGAATCCAACTCAATCAGATCAGACTACCGACTCAGTCGAAGTAGTAGAGTCAGCTATGCTCGAGCATCAATCGACTGACACAGATCAAAACAAGACAACTATTCCTAGAGAATAGAGACACAATGCAAGTTATCCAAATAACTTAATTATCGGAGATCCAGCTGATAAAATGAAGATTAGAGCATCATTGAAAAAACAAGCCTCAGTTGCTCTTATATCTCAGCTTGAACCAAAGTGGATAAATGAAGCATTAGAGGATGAATCATGGGTACTTGCCATGAAGGAGGAATTGGATCAATTCAAATGAAATGAAATATGGACTCTTGTCAAACATCCAAAAAATTGCTCCGTGATTGGCACAAAATGGGTATTTCAAAACAAGCTGAATGAAGAAGGTAAGGTTATCAGAAACAAAGCAAGACTTGTAGCTCAAGGCTACTCACAACAGGAAGGTATTGATTTCGATGAAACTTTTGCTCCGGTGGCAAGGTTAGAATCCATCTGCATATTGTTAGCCTTCACATCTTTTAAACACTTTAAGCTTTTTCAAATGGATGTTAAAAGTGCTTTCTTAAATGGCTTTATTAAAGAGGAAATTTTTGTTAAACAACCTCCTGGTTTTGAAAATACTTCTTGCCCTGATTATGTTTTTAAATTGTCTAAAGTCCTTTATGGTCTTAAACAAGCCCCCAAGGCATGGTATGAAAGACTTAGTAACTTTTTACTAAGCAATGAATTTCAACGAGGAAAGATTGATACAACCCTTTTTATAAAGAAGTTTGATGCTAATATTCTCATTGTTCAAATCTATATTGATGATATTATCTTTGGAAGTCCTAACCCGTCTTTGTGTGAGAATTTTGCAAATCTTATGAAAGGAGAATTCGAAATGAACTTGATGGGAGAACTCACATTCTTCCTTGGACTACAAATCAGACAGTCTCCATGAGGAACCTTCATAAGTCAAAGAAAATACACAAAGGAACTCATCAAAAAATTCGGAATGGAAAAAGGAAAGGCTCTTGGAACACCTATGAGTCCGTCCATATGTTTGGAAACAGATGTACCAGGAAAGGACGTGGATGAAAAAACATATCGAGGAATGATAGGGTCCCTGCTGTAGTTGATGGCAAGCCGCCCTGACATCATGTTTAGCGTATGCAAATGTGCCAGATTTTAATCAGCACCCAAAGAATCGCATCTTACAGCTGTCAAGAGAATAATTCGATATCTCATTGGAACTCAAGAATATGGACTATGGTATCCCCACTCACTAGATTTTGAACTAATTGTTTACTCAGATGCTGATTTTGCAGGTGATAAAAGTGATCAAAAAAGTACTAGCGGAACATGTCAGATTCTTGGGGAAGCACTTATTTCATGGCACATCAAGAAACAAACTTCCGTAGCTCTCTCCATCACAGAATCTGAATATATCGCGGTTGGTAGCTGCGGTACTCAATTATTATGGATAATGCACCAATTACTTAATTATGATTTATCGTTTGAATCTGTCCCTATTTTTTTGATAATACCAGTGCCATCAGTTTATCTAAATATACTATGCATCACTCTAGGGCCAAGCATATAGATATTAAGCATCATTTTATTAGAGATCATGTTGAAAATGGAGATTTTATGCTTGATTTTATTAACTCCGAAAATCAATTAGCTGATATTTTTACTAAACCTCTTTTGGAAGATAGATTTTATTTCCTTGGAACTTGGCTTGGTATTACCTATTTTAATTGATTTTGTGCATCTCATTAATTGATTTTGTGCATCTCATTAATTGCATCTCCTCGTTCTCCGTGAAAAAATCTATTTTCAAAATCTTTTTCCTTTAAGCGTCCCCTCATTCTGACTGACGCCTCCCTTTCTAGCACCTCTTCAACTTCCCCTCTCCTTTATCTTTTCCTTTGAAAACCCTCTCTGCTCTATCGCCCTCTTCCACCTCCCTCTTCTCCTCTGCTTTTCTTCACCATGACCAAAACCAGATCTATGGGATCCTATGTTGTTCCACGATCTGAAAAATCCTTGTCTCAAGATCCTCACATTATGTCTCTCTCATCTGACTCCTCTGAAGGAGAGTCCATTGCTCCATTACCCTCTCTGGCGTCCAAAAAATGCCCCTCCACTGGAAAGAAAGGGAATAACAAGAAGTTTCGAGTGGATCCTGCAGATTCTCTTTCCCCTGAGGACATGCAGAAATTTTGGGGTGTTGATCAGAAGAAAAAGTTTGAATCCCTCAAACACCGACAGATCATTCCAGGCTGAGTAATCAATCTAGAACAACTCGAAGAGACCCACTGCTCGGTAAGTAAGTTTTTCAAGGCTCAAAAGTTATCATTGCTACTTAAACTTTGTGGGTTAGAGTATTATGAAGAACCCATTAAGCTTTTCTATGCAAATCTGCGTATCTCTAAGGATAGCAATGAGTTGGAAACCCTGTCCTGGGAAATCGCGTAATAGTTAATGACTTTCTGTTTGAAAAGGTTTTTGGAACAAAATATTTTGGTGTGGTTCCTTATATGAATGGAAATTGGCCTGGAGACTTTGAAGTATCTCTGGATGTCGCTAAGGAAGCAGTCGCTGAAGAAGGTGTTGACCTATCTAACTTTGGTCCTCTATCTCTGTGTTTTGAACATCGTATTCTTACCCACATGATTGCTACCACTTTGGTTCCTAGGAAGGGTTCTCTCAGCACTATTTCCAACCGAAATGTTTTTGTACTATACTGTCTACTCAAGAAATATCGGATAAATTGGGCCTCATGGTTTCGCGAAAATATGCTGGATAGTGCACAAGACTCTAACACTACTGCAAGTCTGCTGTATGGTCTGCTGATCTCCAAGATTCTAGTCGACTCCCTAGTTGACTTATCTGACTACAAGGCAACGGAGATATCGGCCACATATGACTCTAGGACCTTTGCAAGCATGGGATACACACTGGTAGATAACAAATGGTGCAGGAAGGAATTAGTCAAAGTCAAGACAGAATCCATCAAAACCACCCGCATCTCTGCCAATTCCGCGTCTCTCCTAATCAAGAAAGTTGAAGTTGTTAATGGTCGTCTACTCAGTCTTGAAGAAAAAATGTCTTCTCTTCAAAAATCAGTTGACAAACTGCTGGATCTAGGAAAAGAGTCCAGTACAGATGTTGGAAAATTGCGCCTTGCTGTAGATGGATTGAAATAGGAAGGAGTGTCCACTGTCAACAAACTCATGAAGCAAGTCAGCTCTCTCAAGAAGGAAGCCGACTTCTCTCAGAATGAGCTTGCCATCACTGTGCAGACCTCCTACTCCAATTTCTGCAAAAACATTGAACGCTCCTATGATACCTTCTGCAGGAATATGCACAACACCCTGTCGTACTTTCTCTAGAAAAAATAATCTTTTCTTAAACATATTTTTGAAACTCTCTACTAGGGTCTGTCCCCATTAAACTATCTTTTGGTCTGTATCTGGGATTCCTTATACCCCTGACTCTATTTTCTCTATCTCCTGACTATTTTCACATGCTGCTTGTATATGTTATCTGTGTCTGTGCTATTTGTGCCTTCTTGTGCTCTTTTTGATTATGCCAAAGGGGGAGAAAACACCTCACAAATTCAAAAAACAAGGGGGAGCTAAAGCTGAAGCACCAAGACAGGGGGAGTCAACTGAACAGGGAAGTTAATTACAAATTTGTTCTTAGTTGTCATTATCAAAAAGGGGGAGATTGTTAGCCTCCTATGTGTTATTTTGATAATGACAAGACTGACTCCTTACTCTATTGCAGGAAACAAATCAGCAGCAACATCAAGCTTAATCAAAAAGATTCAAAAGGAAGAAGATTGAGGAAATCACGGGATCCTAGCAATACGTCCAAAAATGACTAAGTAGGAATACTAAAATCAAGGAAGCAAAGATCCGTTACACTCAAGCACACATGGAAAGTCATCAAGGTGGTCTGTAGACAACAATGAAAGAAGATCAATTCTACCATAAGCATAGAAGGAAGGAAGAGCCACGAACATATCTGATATGGACGTGGCTGCCACAAGAATAGAAGGAAGAATCACGGACATATCTGATATGGATGTGATTGAAGACAATCAATCAAGGAACAAATCCAAAATCCTTGATTGAGCAAATCCCTTGGGTTTTCCTTTACAAGAGCAATCGTAGCCTCACCCTCTCAAGTATAAAAGCTCAACCATCCAGAAGAAAGAAAATATGCAACTTCTCTTGAACAAGACTACTGTCTAGCTTTTATCTTTCATAATACTTTGTACTCTCTAGAGTCTACAATTGTAACCAAAAGAAAAAGAAAGAGTCAGTACTAGTTATACAGGTAGAGGATGTGTCACATCAGAATCAAGAAAGACAATCCTAGATTGTCAAGCTACGTCGTTGTAAATCACTTTCGATCAAAGGATCTAAAGGAAACCCTTGTAACCCAAGGGGACTGGAAGTAGGCACCACATCGGTGTTCCGAACCAGTATAAAAACTCTGTGGATCCATATATTTTTAGTACTATTTTTATCATATCCTCTTAACTAACTTGCAGGTGAGTCGACTAGTGCGTAGCCACAGTCGACTTAGTGGTAAGAAATTTCAATTCACCCCCCCTCTTGACTTTCAGGTTGCTCCGTTATATGCATGCTAATGGGGAAAGTATATTTTTCATAATGGTTCACCTTCATATTTTTCATGGTCTATATCATGCCAGTTATAGCAGTCCTAGGGAATTTGTTTGGTGTCTCGGAGTTATAATATTTTTTTTACTACCCAGGGTATCGATATATTTCGCAATTGAGAAATCTCTACTGGTGCAGGTGCTATCCGAGAACAATTAGCCGATCTAGATTCGAGCGAAGCGCACCTCTATGAAGAATCCTAACATCACTTTAGATAAGAGCACAATGGATGACTTAAACTGAAAGTAAGTTCTCCGGATCGATATATCGTACGACATAATGTTGAAAGCCGTCAGCCAAACGAGTATTTTACAGAGAGACGACAAGGAATTTCATTAATAACTATTTTGATCCTTTGGAACGGAATGAACGAAATACGAACAGTTAATATAATATGGTCATAAATCTTAGGTTGTAACTTGATCATGATTGAATTTGTTGATGTTGCACCCATGATGTATGGAAAGTGCCAAACATTGGGAACTGGCTCAGACCTTGATGCTGCGACTTAGGCATTACTCAGTAGAGGTGCAAGGCTGATAGAAGTACCGAAACAACCACAATATGCATCACTACCAATTGAAAAACAAGTGACTATATCTTTCTTATCCGAAAGCAAGCAAGACGGGAGGTTTTAGGCAACTCGCTGGTTCGAGATGGATTTCCTATTTTCACCTTTCTCGAATTCGCTTTCCGTGGTGACTCATCAAATTATAGAGTGAAACCTTTAGCGAAGGAATTTAAATAGGCCTTTTAGAACTGTACCCCTAAAGCAACGAATATAGGTCAATGCTTTCCTTTCTTTTCCCTTCCCCTTCTAGTAGGTCTGTCATAGAAAATTACTTAACTTAATAGGGATCCCTTCCCCTTCTAGTAGATCTGTCATAGAAAATTAGCTAATATATAGTACGTTTAAATATCAAAAAGTGACATACATGGGATATATTAGGAGGGGGACATAAAACCAAATCCTCCTAAAATATAATTTTACATAGAAGATAAAGAAATTAAACTACCTAACATAGTACATATGCACGCAAAGATTTACCATTACATGAAAAGAAGAAAGGAAAACATAAGACGAGACGTATCTATATATATTATAAAGCAGAGGACGACATATCACAATTAGCCAAGTGGCAAGCTATTGAGAAGCCACTTGACAATTTTAGGACAAGGCTTAGTAAAATTGTAATAATTTTTTTGAATTTTGAATTAAAACATTAGAAATATTTAAATTTAAAACTATTAGGCTTTTTCTTAAAAAAAAGATTATCATTATCTTGAAAGTAGAAACTAATATTGAAAGGTTTAAATGAACTCTTACTATTTCATAAACTTATCACTTTCAAATGTTATAATTAAAAATAATAATAATAAATAGTAGTAGTTGTAGTACGTGTAATAATAATAATAAAGAGTAGTAACGGTAATATGTAATAATAATAATAATAATAATAATAATAATAATAATAATAATAATTAAAACAGTAGTAGCAATAGTAGTAATGATGGAGATTATGTTAAATACACTATTTTTTATTATAACAAATATTGAATTGATAATTTAAAGATTAAGTTTAATATTTAAATTTAAAACAAAAAATGTAAATTTTTGAATTGCTGGAAAGATAAAGACTCAATCCAAATCTTTTAAAAAATTTAAATTTAAATAGAAGGATATAATAAAAATACTTTATAATAAATAATAATCAGTTAATATTTTTCAATTTGAATGTAAAAATAATTATCATTTGAATTCTATTTTAACTTATTTATCTATTTGAATTTAAAAATAAAAATAAAAAATATTGAGAAGTGGCAAGCTATTGAGAAGCCACTTGATAATTTTAGGACAAGGCTTCGTAAAATTGTAATAAATTTTTTGAATTTTGAATTAAAAGATTAGAAATATTTAAATTTAAAACTATTAGGCTTTTTCTTAAAAAAAAATATTATCATTATCTTGAAAGTAGAAACTAATATTGAAGAGTTTTAAATGAACTCTTACTATTTTATAAACTTATCACTTTCAAATGTTAAAATTAAAAATAATAATAATAAATAGTAGTAGTTGTAGTACGTGTAATAATAATAATAAAGAGTAGTAACGGTAATATGTAATAATTATAATAATAATAATAATAATAATAATTAAAACAGTAGTAGCAATAGTAATAGTGATGGAGATTATGTTAAATACACTATTTTTTATTATAACAAATATTGAATTGACAATTTAAAGATTAAGTTTAATATTTAAAATTAAAACAAAATATGTAAATTTTTGAATTGCTGGAAAGATAAAGACTCAATCCAAATCTTTTAAAAAAATTAAATTTAAATAAAAGGATATAATAAAAATACTTTATATTAAGTAATAATCAGTTAATATTTTCCAATTTGAATGTAAAAATAATTATCATTTGAATTCTATGTTAACTTATTTATCTATTTGAATTTTAAAAAAAATAAAAATAAATTGAGAAGTGACAAACTATTGAGAAGCCACTTGATAATTTTAGGACAAGGCTTAGTAAAATTGTAATAAATTTTTTGAATTTTGAATTAAAAGAATAGAAATATTTAAATTTAAAACTATTAGGCTTTTTCTTAAAAAAAAGATTATCATTATCTTGAAAGTAGAAACTAATATTGAAGAGTTTTAAATGAACTCTTACTATTTTATAAACTTATCACTTTAAAATGTTATAATTATAAATAATAATAATAAATAGTAGTAGTTGTAGTACGTGTAATAATAATAATAAAGAGTAGTAACGGTAATATGTAATAATACTAATAATAATAATAATAATAATTAAAACAGTAGTAGCAATAGTAATAGTGATGGAGATTATGTTAAATACACTATTTTTTATTATAACAAATATTGAATTGACAATTTAAAGATTAAGTTTAATATTTAAATTTAAAACAAAATATGTAAATTTTTGAATTGCTGGAAAGATAAAGACTCAATCCAAATCTTTTAAAAAATTTAAATTTAAATAGAAGGATATAATAAAATAATTTATATTAAGTAATAATCAGTTAATATTTTTCAATTTGAATGTAAAAATAATTATCATTTGAATTCTATGTTAACTTATTTATCTATTTGAATTTAAAAATAAAAGAAATAAATATTGAGAAGTGGCAAGCTATTGAAAATCCACTTGACAATTTTAGGACAAGGCTTAGTAGAATTGTAATAAATTTTTTGAATTTTGAATTAAAAGATTAGAAATATTTAAATTTAAAACTATTAGGCTTTTTCTTAAAAAAAAGATTATCATTATCTTCAAAGTAGAAACTAATATTGAAGAGTTTTAAATGAACTCTTACTATCTCATAAACTTATCACTTTCAAATATTATAATTAAAAATAATAATAATAAATAGTAATAGTTGTAGTACGTGTAATAATAATAATAAAGAGTAGTAACGGTAATATGTAATAATAATAATAATAATAATTAAAACAGTAGTAGTAATAGTAATAGTGATGGAGATTATGTTAAATACACTATTTTTTATTATAACAAATATTGAATTGACAATTTAAAGATTAAGTTTAATATTAAAATTTAAAACAAAATATATAAATTTTTGAATTGCTGGAAAGATAAGGACTCAATCCAAATCTTTTAAAATATTTAAATTTAAATAGAAGGATATAATAAAAATACTTTATATTAAGTAATAATCAGTTAATATTTTTCAATTTGAATGTAAAAATAACTATCATTTGAATTCTTTGTTAACTTATTTATCTATTGGAATTTAAAAAAAAAAAGAAATATTGAGAAGTGGCAAGCTATTGAGAAGCCACTTGATAATTTTAGGACAACGCTTAATAAAACTGTAATAAAGTTTTTGAATTTTGAATTAAAAGATTAGAAATATTTAAAATTTAAAACTATTAGCCTTTTTCTTAAAAAAAAGATTATCATTATCTTGAAAGTAGAAACTAATATTGAAGAGTTTTAAATGAACTCTTACTATTTTATAAACTTATCACTTTTAAATGTTAAAATTAAAAATAATAATAATAAATAATAATAGTCGTAGTACGTGTAATAATAATAATAAAGAGTAGTAACGATAATATGTAATAATAATAATAATAATAATAATAATAATAATAATAATAATAATTAAAACAGTAGTAGCAATAGTAATAGTGATGGAGATTATGTTAAATACACTATTTTTTATTATAACAAATATTGAATTGACAATTTAAAGATTAAGTTTAATATTTAAAATTAAAACAAAATATGTAAATTTTTGAATTGCTGGAAAGATAAAGACTCAATCCAAATCTTTTAAAAAATTTAAATTTAAATAGAAGATATAATAAAAATACTTTATATTAAGTAATAATCAGTTAATATTTTTCAATTTGAATGTAAAAATAATTATCATTTGAATTCTATGTTAACTTATTTGTCTATTTGAATTTAAAAAAAAAAATATATATTGAGAAGTGGCAAGCTATTGAGAAGCCACTTGACAATTTTAGGACAAGGCTTAGTAGAATTGTAATAAAAATTTTGAATTTTGAATTAAAAGATTAGAAATATTTAAATTTAAAACTATTAGGCTTTTTCTTAAAAAAAGATTATCATTATCTTCAAAGTAGAAACTAATATTGAAGAGTTTTAAATGAACTCTTACTATTTTATAAACTTATCACTTTCAAATGTTAAAATTAAATATAATAATATAAATAATAGTAGTAGTTGTAGTACGTGTAATAATAATAATAAAGAGTAGTAACGGTAATATGTAATAATATTATTAATGATAATAATAATAATAATAATAATAATAATAATAATAATAATAATTAAAACAGTAGTAGCAATAGTAATAGTGATGGAGATTATGTTAAATACACTATTTTTATTATAACAAATATTGAATTGACAATTTAAAGATTAAGTTTAATATTTAAAATTAAAACAAAATATGTAAATTTTTGAATTGCTGGAAAGATAAAGACTCAATCCAAATCTTTTAAAAAATTTAAATTTAAATAGAAGGATATAATAAAAATACTTTATATTAAGTAATAATCAGTTAATATTTTTCAATTTCAATGTAAAAATAATTATCATTTGAATTCTATGTTAACTTATTTATCTATTTGAATTTAAAAATAAAATAAATAAATATTGAGAAGTGGCAAGCTATTGAGAAGCCACTTGATAATTTTAGGACAAGGCTTAGTAAAATTGTAATAAATTTTTTGAATTTTGAATTAAAAAATTAGAAATATTTAAATTTAAAGCTATTAGGCATTTTCTTAAAAAAAAGATTATCATTATCTTGAAAGTAGAAACTAATATTGAAGAGTTTTAAATAAACTCTTACTATTTTTTAAACTTATCACTTTCAAATGTTATAATTAAAAATAATAATAATAAATAGAAGTAGTTGTAGTACGTGTAATAATAATAAAGAGTAGTAACGGTAATATGTAATAATAATAATAATAATAATAATAATAATAATGATAATAATAACAATAATAATAATAATAATAATAATAATAATAATTAAAACAGTAGTAGTAATAGTAATAGTGATGGAGATTATGTTAAATACACTATTTTTTATTATAACAAATATTGAATTGACAATTTAAAGATTAAGTTTAATATTTAAATTTAAAATAAAATATGTAAATTTTTTAATTGCTGGAAAGATAAAGACTTAATCCAAATCTTTTAAAAAATTTAAATTTAAATAGAAGATATAATAAAAATACTTTTATTAAGTAATAATCAGTTAATATTTTTCAATTTGAATGTAAAAATAATTATCATTTGAATTCTATGTTAACTTATTTATATATTTGATTTTAAAAAATATATATATATATTGAGAAGTGGCAAGCTATTGAGAAGCCACTTGACAATTTTAGGACAAGGCTTAGTAGAATTGTAATAAAATTTTTGAATTTTGAATTAAAAGATTAGAAATATTTAAATTTAAAACTATTAGGCTTTTTCTTAAAAAAAAGATTATCATTATCTTCAAAGTAGAAACTAATATTGAAGAGTTTTAAATAAACTCTTACTATTTTTTAAACTTATCACTTTCAAATGTTATAATTAAAAATAATAATAATAAATAGAAGTAGTTGTAGTACGTGTAATAATAATAAAGAGTAGTAACGGTAATATGTAATAATAATAATAATAATAATAATAATAATAATAATGATAATAATAATAATAATAATAATAATAATAATAATAATAATTAAAACAGTAGTAGTAATAGTAATAGTGATGGAGATTATGTTAAATACACTATTTTTTATTATAACAAATATTGAATTGACAATTTAAAGATTAAGTTTAATATTTAAATTTAAAATAAAATATGTAAATTTTTTAATTGCTGGAAAGATAAAGACTTAATCCAAATCTTTTAAAAAATTTAAATTTAAATAGAAGATATAATAAAAATACTTTATATTAAGTAATAATCAGTTAATATTTTTCAATTTGAATGTAAAAATAATTATCATTTGAATTCTATGTTAACTTATTTATATATTTGATTTTAATAAAAATATATATATATTGAGAAGTGGCAAGCTATTGAGAAGCCACTTGACAATTTTAGGACAAGGCTTAGTAGAATTGTAATAAAATTTTTGAATTTTGAATTAAAAGTTTAGAAATATTTAAATTTAAAACTATTAGGCTTTTTCTTAAAAAAAAGATTATCATTATCTTCAAAGTAGAAACTAATATTGAAGAGTTTTAAATAAACTCTTACTATTTTTTAAACTTATCACTTTCAAATGTTATAATTAAAAATATTAATAATAAATAGAAGTAGTTGTAGTACGTGTAATAATAATAAAGAGTAGTAACGGTAATATGTAATAATAATAATAATAATAATAATAATAATAATAATAATAATAATAATGATAATAATAATAATAATAATAATAATAATAATAATAATAATAATAATAATAATTAAAACAGTAGTAGTAATAGTAATAGTGATGGAGATTATGTTAAATACACTATTTTTTATTATAACAAATATTGAATTGACAATTTAAAGATTAAGTTTAATATTTAAATTTAAAATAAAATATGTAAATTTTTTAATTGCTGGAAAGATAAAGACTCAATCCTAATCTTTTAAAAAATTTAAATTTAAATAGAAGATTTAATAAAAATACTTTATATTAAGTAATAATCAGTTAATATTTTTCAATTTGAATGTAAAAATAATTATCATTTGAATTCTATGTTAACTTATTTATCTATTTGAATTTTAAAAAAATATATATATATTGAGAAGTCGCAAGCTATTGAGAAGCCACTTGACAATTTTAGGACAAGGCTTAGTAGAATTGTAATAAATTTTTTGAATTTTAAATTAAAAGATTAGAAATATTTAAATTTAAAACTATTAGGCTTTTTCTTAAAAAAAAGATTATCATTATCTTCAAAGTAGAAACTAATATTGAAGAGTTTTAAATGAACTCTTACTATTTTATAAACTTATCACTTTCAAATGTTAAAATTAAATATAATAATAATAAATAGTAGTAGTTGTAGTACGTGTAATAATAATAATAAAGAGTAGTAACGGTAATATGTAATAATATTATTAATGATAATAATATTAATAATAATAATAATTAAAACAGTAGTAGCAATAGTAATAGTGATGGAGATTATGTTAAATACACTATTTTTATTATAACAAATATTGAATTGACAATTTAAAGATTAAGTTTAATATTTAAAATTAAAACAAAATATGTAAATTTTTGAATTGCTGGAAAGATAAAGACTCAATCCTAATCTTTTAAAAATTTTAAATTTAAATAGAAGGATATAATAAAAAACTTTATATTAAGTAATAATCAGTTAATATTTTTCAATTTGAATGTAAAAATAATTATCATTTGAATTCTATGTTCACTTATTTATCTATTTGAATTTAAAAATAAAATAAATAAATATTGAGAAGTGGCAAGCTATTGAGAAGCCACTTGATAATTTTAGGACAAGGCTTAGTAAAATTGTAATAAATTTTTTGAATTTTGAATTAAAAGATTAGAAATATTTAAATTTAAAACTATTAGGCTTTTTCTTAAAAAAAAGATTATCATTATCTTGAAAGTAAAAATTAATATTGAAGAGTTTTAAATGAACTCTTACTATTTTATAACTTTATCACTTCAAATGTTATAATTAAAAATAATAATAATAAATAGTAATAGTTGTAGTACGTGTAATAATAATAATAAAGAGTAGTAACGGTAATATGTAATAATAATAATAATAATAATAATAATAATAATTAAAACAGTAGTAGTAATAGTAATAGTGATGGAGATTATGTTAAATACACTATTTTTTATTATAACAAATATTGAATTGACAATTTAAAGATTAAGTTTAATATTAAAATTTAAAACAAAATATATAAATTTTTGAATTGCTGGAAAGATAAGGACTCAATCCAAATCTTTTAAAATATTTAAATTTAAATAGAAGGATATAATAAAAATACTTTATATTAAGTAATAATCAGTTAATATTTTTCAATTTGAATGTAAAAATAACTATCATTTGAATTCTTTGTTAACTTATTTATCTATTGGAATTTAAAAAAAAAAAGAAATATTGAGAAGTGGCAAGCTATTGAGAAGCCACTTGATAATTTTAGGACAACGCTTAATAAAACTGTAATAAAGTTTTTGAATTTTGAATTAAAAGATTAGAAATATTTAAAATTTAAAACTATTAGCCTTTTTCTTAAAAAAAAGATTATCATTATCTTGAAAGTAGAAACTAATATTGAAGAGTTTTAAATGAACTCTTACTATTTTATAAACTTATCACTTTTAAATGTTAAAATTAAAAATAATAATAATAAATAATAATAGTCGTAGTACGTGTAATAATAATAATAAAGAGTAGTAACGATAATATGTAATAATAATAATAATAATAATAATAATAATAATAATAATAATAATTAAAACAGTAGTAGCAATAGTAATAGTGATGGAAATTATGTTAAATACACTATTTTTTATTATAACAAATATTGAATTGACAATTTAAAGATTAAGTTTAATATTTAAAATTAAAACAAAATATGTAAATTTTTGAATTGCTGGAAAGATAAAGACTCAATCCAAATCTTTTAAAAAATTTAAATTTAAATAGAAGATATAATAAAAATACTTTATATTAAGTAATAATCAGTTAATATTTTTCAATTTGAATGTAAAAATAATTATCATTTGAATTCTATGTTAACTTATTTGTCTATTTGAATTTAAAAAAAATATATATATTGAGAAGTGGCAAGCTATTGAGAAGCCACTTGACAATTTTAGGACAAGGCTTAGTAGAATTGTAATAAAATTTTTGAATTTTGAATTAAAATATTAGAAATATTTAAATTTAAAACTATTAGGCTTTTTCTTAAAAAAAAGATTATCATTATCTTCAAAGTAGAAACTAATATTGAAGAGTTTTAAATGAACTCTTACTATTTTATAAACTTATCACTTTCAAATGTTAAAATTAAATATAATAATAATAAATAGTAGTAATTGTAGTACGTGTAATAATAATAATAAAGAGTAGTAACGGTAATATGTAATAATATTATTAATGATAATAATAATAATAATAATAATAATAATAATAATAATTAAAACAGTAGTAGCAATAGTAATAGTGATGGAGATTATGTGAAATACACTATTTTTATTATAACAAATATTGAATTGACAATTTAAAGATTAAGTTTAATATTTAAAATTAAAACAAAATATGTAAATTTTTGAATTGCTGGAAAGATAAAGACTCAATCCAAATCTTTTAAAAAATTTAAATTTAAATAGAAGGATATAATAAAAATACTTTATATTAAGTAATAATCAGTTAATATTTTTCAATTTGAATGTAAAAATAATTATCATTTGAATTCTATGTTAACTTGTTTATCTATTTGAATTTAAAAATAAAATAAATAAATATTGAGAAGTGGCAAGCTATTGAGAAGCCACTTGATAATTTTAAGACAAGGCTTAGTAAAATTGTAATAAATTTTTTGAATTTTGAATTAAAAGATTAAAAATATTTAAATTTAAAGCTATTAGGCATTTTCTTTAAAAAAAGATTATCATTATCTTGAAAGTAGAAACTAATATTGAAGAGTTTTAAATGAACTCTTACTATTTCATAAACTTATCACTTTCAAATATTATAATTAAAAATAATAATGATAAATAGTAGTGGTTGTAGTACGTGTAATAATAATAATAAAGAGTAGTAACGGTAATATATAATAATAATAATAATAATAATAATAATAATAATAATAATAATAATAATAATAATTAAAACAGTAGTAGTAATAGTAATAGTGATGGAGATTATGTTAAATACACTATTTTTTATTATAACAAATATTGAATTGACAATTTAAAGATTAAGTTTAATATTTAAATTTAAAACAAAATATGTAAATTTTTGAATTGCTGGAAAGATAAAGACTCAATCCAAATCTTTTAAAAAATTTAAATTTAAATAGAAGGATATAATAAAAATACTTTATATTAAGTAATAATCAGTTAATATTTTTCGATTTGAATGTAAAAATAATTATCATTTGAATTCTATGTTAACTTATTTATCTATTTGAATTTAATAATAAAAAAATAATATTGAGAAGTGGCAAGCTATTGAGAAGCCACTTGATAATTTTAGGACAAGGCGTAATAAAATTGTAATAAAATTTTTGAATTTTGAATTAAAAGATTAGAAATATTTAAATTTAAAACTATTAGACTTTTTCTTAAAAAAAAGATTATCATTATTTTGAAAGTAGAAACTAATATTGAAGAGTTTTAAATGAACTCTTACTATTTTATAAATTTATCACTTTCAAATGTTATAATTAAAAATAATAATAATAAATAGTAGTAGTTGTAGTACGTGTAATAATAGTAATAAAGAGTAGTAACGGTAATATGTAATAATAATAATAATAATAATAATAATAATAATAATAATAATAATAATAATAATAATTAAAACAGTAGTAGCAATAGTAGTTGTGATGGAGATTATGTTAAATACACTATTTTTTTATTATAATAAATATTGAATTGACAATTTAAAGATTAAGTTTAATATTTAAATTTAAAACAAAATATGTAAATTTTTGAATTGCTGGAAAGATAAAGACTCAATCCAAATCTTTTAAAAAATTTAAATTTAAATAGAAGGATATAATAAAAATACTTTATATTAAGTAATAATCAGTTAATATTTTTCGATTTGAATGTACAAATAATTATCATTTGAATTCTATGTTAACTTATTTATCTATTTGAATTTAAAAAAAAATAAAAATATTGAGAAGTGGCAAGCTATTGAGAAGCCACTTGACAATTTTAGGACAAGGCTTAGTAAAATTGTAATAAATTTTTTGAATTTTGAATTAAAAGATTAGAAATATTTAAATTTAAAACTATTAGGCTTTTTCTTAAAAAAAAGATTATCATTATCTTGAAAGTAGAAATTAATATTGAAGAGTTTTAAATGAACTCTTACTATTTCATAAACTTATCACTTTCAAATATTATAATTAAAAATAATAATAATTAGTAGTAGTTGTAGTACGTGTAATAATAATAATAAAGAGTAGTAACGGTAATATGTAATAATAATAATAATAATAATAATAATAATAATAATAATAATTAAAACAGTAGTAGTAATAGTAATAGTGATGGAGATTATGTTAAATACACTATTTTTTCTTATAAAAAATATTGAATTGGCAATTTAAAGATTAAGTTTAATATTTAAATTTAAAACAAAATATGTAAATTTTTGAATTGCTGGAAAGATAAAGACTCAATCCAAATCTTTTAAAAAATTTAAATTTAAATAGAAGGATATAATAAAAATATTTTATATTAAGTAACAATCAGTTAATATTTTTCAATTTGAATGTAAAAATAATTATCATTTGAATTCTATGTTAACTTATTTATCTATTTGAATTTCAAAATAAAAAAAATTAAAACTTAAGTTTAATTCAATCCACTAAGTTAAATACTTCCACGTTTTGCTCCTAATTTATAGCAATCAAAGGAAGATACTATCATGTGACTTTTTTAAGCTTTGAAATTGAAAAACAAAATCAACTAATTTTTACTGTGTTGTAGTAGTAGCAACAGTATTAGCACCAATAGTAATAATAATAATAATATAATAATAAATTTAAAAAAATGAAAAACAGTAAATCAGGGTAAAATTTATTTTAAACTCTTTTACGATTTTCTTAAGCTTATCCTAACAAATATATTTATTTATCTGAATTTTAGATAATTGTAGTTGAATATATGTTAAATATGTATTGTTATTTTAAAAAATCAAGGATAAGAAAGAGTAATAAATTGATCTCTTTTTAATAAATTGATATAATATTTAAATTTGAATTTAAATGAAATTTGAGTTAGAATGAAATTTTAGCTTCTTAACCTCTCTTATATATACTTCCACAATGATATATAATGTTAAACTTTCTTCTCTTCTTTATGTTATTGATTATTATCTTTATTGCTGACTTTATTTAATGCATTCTTCATGTTCTTCATTTACTAGAAATATATGTTAAACTTTCTTCTCTTCTTTTTGTTATTGATTACTATCTTTATTGATGACTTTATTTAATGCATTTTTCATGTTCTTCATATACTAGAAATCTTTTTTGTTTTAATATTTTTGTTTTTCATCTGTAGATGAGTGCTGGTTGTATTATAAGCTATTTTTTTTTTAATATATTCAAATCTAAATTCAAGTAAATAATATTTTTCATTCTAATTTTGTTCGTTTCATTTTTATTTAGAATAAATACATTCAATTACTTAAATGAAAAATGAAATCACCTTTCATTCAGAATTTTTGTCAAGCATTTAGCTTCTTAAATACTAACTTCCGTTACTATTTCTGTATTATTATATTATTTTATTAAATAAGTGCTCATATTATTTTATGTGTTTCTATTTTTTTTTTTTTGTGATGATCTATTTATCTATTCAATGTTGCAAGAATTCAGATGAAGACAAGAAGATTGAGCAACTGGTAGCTCAATAACTTTTGTTTTGATGAAAAATATATTTTTTTGTTTATTATTTATTGAACTATTTAAGATATTTTTTTCATAATCATTTACATAATTGATTCTCTTGTTACTTTATTGATTAACATAAATTTTTTTATAGCATATTTAATTAGTTTTTTATCTTTGAATTTGAACCAATATATATATATATAATTTTTGTATTGAAATTTAAATTTTTTAATATCACGAGTTATTGGTTCTGTGATAAAAGTATAATTTAAGACATTGTCTTTATAAGATGCTGAAAATCCTTTTGAATCAATATGTGTAAAAGGATAAATTGCATTTATAAAAGGCGTTCCAAGTATAATTGGAGGATGCAACTGATTTTTTATCAGAAAGAAGAAATGTGGAATGCAAACCTTATTCTGGCAAATTTTCGTATTAGACAGTTTATACTTTATATCTAAAGCATGTCCTGATGCGGATTTGACCATATGTGCAGTTTTTTGAAAATATTAGTTTCAAGATTACTATCATCCAGAACCTCTTTACCTTTCGAAGAACTGGCTTGATCATGTTTTTGTATTGAAATTTAAATTTTTTTGTAGATCTATATTTGAATCTCTCATAAAATAAAAATTATTTAAGTGATGACTATGATAACCTCAATATAATAAACTATTTTAGAAGGATAATACATTTAATAGTGCGTGATTATAAAATATATAATAAATTATATTTAAATTTGATTTTTTTGAATTTTGATAATCTTATCATATATATAAATTATTTTAAAATTTAGCACTAATTTTAATTTGACTTTCTTACTCAATGAATTTGTATTGTGTAAGTTGTGATTCCTTATGAATCTTTACTTTAAGAAGGGTTAAAAATGATGGCTATCATTTTATTTTAGGAAATGTAAGGCTTAATTTAAAGGGTGTATCTATTTTTTTTTATATTAGTGACATACTAAAAATAAGAAAATTAATAAAAGTATTCACGCTTTACTCATATTATTATATATATATAGCAATACTTCTCCGCCCTCTTCATGTTTACATGTCTTTTAATTAAATTGATTAGAAAAAATATTAAATTTAGATAATTGCTTTAACTTTTATATTTATTTAAATTCAAATTTTGATGATTATTTAAGAATAGTAATGGTTATCTACTTAAAATTCAATTTCTAGATAAATTTCAAATAGTTTATTTGAAGAAGCCATGTAAAATAACGAAATTGATAAGTTAACAACTTTTATTTAAGTAAAGATAGAGAATATTTTTTTTTCTTTCCATAAACTTTCTGGATGTTTGAATTAGATGAAAGAATATAGCTATTTGATATTTAGTTTTTACTTTAATAATATTAAAATAATTTAAATCTTCTATATATTTCTATGGAAGTCAATAAAAAAGTTACTCTTATTTCACTACAGATAGAGAAATGTGATTTTATCACAAAATTTTAGTTTATATTTAATAAATGTATTAATTTTGATACTCATTTAAAGAAAAATTAAATAAAAACACAAGGACATGGAGAGAGACTATAATGATTTTCGATGTCAAAAAAGAAGATCGATAAAAATAAAATGATACGAGATAAAAATAAAATGACACGAGTAAAAAAGATGGTGATTTTGTATAGCGTTTTTGTCAAGTAATTGTATTTATCTTCAACCTGAGAGTTTGAAAAGAGATAATTAATATGTGCACAATTTTTTTTTAGTAATTAGAAAGATTTTCATTGATAATCTAAGTAAGAGAATTACAACGTATACACAATTGATAAGACAAAAGATATGTATGAAAAGCAAAAGAAGTAATATGAAGTTATAATTTAAAATAAAATATAATAGATAAATCTAAATTAAAAATTAATGGATAAAAGCTTAGAAGCAAATTAAATTTTGGAAATATATATATATATATATTAAAAACAAATAATAAATAAGAATATTAGGTAAAGTGGTAAATCACTAAAAAGTTACATAATAATGTACGGATACAAATTAATGAATAATTTATATATAATACAAAAGTTAAAATATTGTAATAAATTTTTTGAATTGAAATATTAAAAATATTTGAACTTAAAATACTAAGCTTTTAGAAAAAAAAGATTTTTGATTAGCTTAAAATTAGCAATGCATAGTCGAAAAGTTCTAAATGAACTCTTACGTTCACAAACTTATCCCATTTAAATGTTATAAGATATATTTACATAATAAATAAAAGATAATAATAATAATTTTAAAAATAATAATAATAAATAATAGTAATAGTAATAGCAATAGTACATACGTTGTGGTATTAGTTCTGAAAAAAAAGATAGTAGTAGTAGTGATGGTGGTGATAATAATGATAATAATAATAATAATAATAATAATAATAATAATAATAATAATAATAATAATAATAATAATAATAATAATAATAATAATAATAATAATAATAATAATAATAATAATAATGAAATAGTAATAGCAGCAATGATAATAATAATAAAAATAAAAATTATAGAAAAAAGGTAAAATAGCAAGGATAAGGAAGAGTAACAAACTGATCTTCTTTTAATTCGTTATTATTTACTATAAAAAATATTTTAATTGATCTTATCGATTTTAAATATTTATCTCAATTCAAATATATAAATTATACGAAAAATATGTATTATATTAAAAAAGCAAGGATAATGAAGAGCAATAAAATGATCTTCTTTTAACAAATAGATATGATAATTGAATTTGAATTTGTAAATGAAATTTGAGTTGGAGTGGAGTTCTAGCTTCTTAACCTCTCTACATATACTCATGCAATGATAAATAACACATTACTACAATAGTATTGAAGTGGTGAGTAAAAGAAACAAGATTGGCTTTGACCAACATATTTTCTTTTTCTCTCGGCGTAGGATAAGCGTGCGCTAACCTGCACCGCCGGAAATGGGGATAGGTCGGACTCGGAAAGATGTCAAGAAGAATCAGGAAGAGAGTATACAACTGGTTTTGGACTATATTTTCACCACAGATAAACCGATTACGCCCAAAGGGCAGAGCATATGGGTGAACCCTAAAACCCCAAGAGAGGAGATCGGACTTTCAAATCGTGGAAAGGAAATAGTGGATACGTTGGTGAGATGGTCCCAGCTTTCACTGAGTGATACGCAGAAGAGCGAGATCAACAAAGAGACTGGAAGCTCTAGACAGAGGCTAGACCCCAATGGAACAGTAGTTGATGAAACATGAACAATCTCTGGTCTGGGTGCAGGGGCTCAACGAAAACTGATCCTAGAGGTTGACAGGCCAGGAGATAGACCACGGGCTCAACTTTTTGATACCAGTAAGCTGGCAGGGAAGGGGATGTCACTCATTTTTATCCCATCGGTGGTCACTGAGGCGGGGCAAGTCGTCGAACTGCTACCAGAGGATGTTGCAATGAGGATAAAAAGTGGAAGGCAGCTGTAGTGGTCTATGTAGTGGGAAGTTCACCATCTATAGGGGTAATGGAGAGATTCATTGGGGAACAGGGTAAAGTATCAGACAAGTCTGCTGTCGCGCCCCAAAATGGAGGGGAGGACAAGAACCGTATGACCACCTGCTTTACGAGTAATCTGTGATGTATATAAAGTTATAAGCCAATAACGAGCGGGAAGCTAACATGTGATGCATATATATACATACCATAGAGTCATTTGAACAAAAACTATACAATGTTACACTAGATAATGTCTAGGAAGCCTCTAAAAGATACAAAATGTTATACTACTAATAACTAGTCAGGACAGGCCCCGATGTACCCAACTAGAGAACTATACATAGTCTAGCTCCAGATAGAGATGAAGCTCACCAAAATATCCGCTGAAGGTAGCGAAAGAACCTAATGCGGGTGTCTGCTCCCCTGTGAATCTGACCCTGTATTTATAAGAAAATACAGTGCCCCAAACGTAGGGACGTCAGTACATATACAACATGTACTGGTATGTAAAGCAGACAGAATAACAAGTAGACAAATATGGAAGCTCATATGAATCCAATGTCAAAACGAAAGAATTATGAGCATATAAGTAATAGATGTACGATATGAAACTGTAAATTATGCACCAACCTTATTAGTTTTCCATATAACGTTCAAAGAAGCGTACATTATAATATAGCCTTATGGCTTGCCTAGGTGACATACTTATACTATATTTAATACAAATGATCATGTGATGGCCTACCAAAGGCGATCCAAGTCACGTATAAAGCATTTTTTTCTCAAGTAGTTATTGCTATGATTTTATACACATAACTATAATCGCGGTCTGATATAAATGTACGCCCTTTGAGGGCTCACTATAAGGGTCTGCCTGCAGGCCACAATATGCCATGTATTGGCTTGAGTCAGGGGAAACTAGTGCATAACATTTCAGCTGACTCCAAATACAAATAGTGCCACAAGGGCGGGTATGCCACAATATTCGGGCTCACTATAGGGGTCTGGTCTCAATCCTGTGCACAGAACAACGTCGCACGAGTTTGTCAAGTAAAAATCTATGAATACCCTCCCGTCGCTATCTTTTATCAAGTAACACCTTAGCAGGCCTATGGCATGTAATCTATGGCCAGGATTGTCAGAATATCAAGTAAAATTTCTATATATAATACTTAACTTTCCGAATATAGTATCACTATCCAAACGCTAATTCTTGCTTTAACTTATCGTTATATCCAATAGGTTGTCACATAAGCTAATGTAATTATACTATGACCATTTATTTTATTTATAATATGTGACACATATATAAGACCACGTCGTGTGAATTCTAAGGATTTCAAGTAAAGACACTTACAGTCATATGAAATATTAAGAAAGTTGACGCGAAGGGAGTAATAGGAGTACGTATAAACTTTAATAATTAAATAAGGGAATGACACCTAAAGTAACTAAAAACTTTGTTTTCATTTTCCATGTAGGTTATTTGGCATTTATAAAGGGAACATGTGGCGTAGGGTGGTGCCTTACGGAGAAGGAAGTTTTAGTTTTACATACCTCGGGTGCTTTCCTAGCTAGAAGTGGTACCACGAGATTCCAACAATCCAACACACCTCGGTGTAGCCTTAACACCACCAACCCAATCAACTACATACACGAAACATATATGTATTCATCAAAAACTTATAAATTTATCTAACAATCCACTCTAATGTTCTTTATTTACATCCAACATTAATCAAATCCCTTAACCATAATTTAGAGTGAATTTCTTATTTCTAACTTACCAAATGCAATATTAGACCTTTCAATTAGTAGGAATTTCCAAAAATTCTATCCTATTCATCTTTTTTCCTCCTTTAAAAACCCCAATAATCAAGACCCACTTTAAGAACTAATAAAAATTAAAATCAAATATCTCCAAGTACTTATTTATAATCATATTCAAAAGTAGGGTAAAAGATTTACCTCTTGGGATTCAAATTTCAACTTAAGTTCTTGATGGAACCTTTAAAATTCTTGGATAAAGATTATTAATTATCGATGAATTTCGAATTGGTATCCACCCCTTGCCTGTGAAAGCAAACGGTGCCTCGTGCTCCACTCTCTTTTGAAGAATCACTGAAGAGGGAAAGTATTCATTCCCCTTTTGCTTTCTCTCGGTTCTGGAAGGCTTCCAAGTAGAAGTGATAGCTACTTTTTGACTTGTTAATCTTGCTATAGAAAACCTTATATACCCCCCTATCAATTACTTATTTGGTATATAATATAATATATAATGGGTCACTTTAATATCTCAATATGTAGCAATCAGAATGCTTCCAAGTTACAACATATAGATTGTATACCTGTAGGTTTTTCCTTAATAATATAATATGCTCCTTTATTTACTTTTCCCTTTAACTTACTCCCTCAACTTATTACCATAGAGAAAAAGTTAAGGTGGTCTCCGCTAATAACCAATTCACTAATTGTATATACCATAATTATGGATATGCACTATAATTCTCCTTAATTTATGTGCACCACGAGTTATGCGCATTTAAAGCGTTAAACTCGTATTCGAAATTTCTTGAGGCCTTACAATCTCCCCCACTTAGGATCATTCATCCTCGAATGATGCTCATAGCTTATTTTAAGTTCCATAACCATCCATGATATACATGAGACCACCATAACTTCATCCACTTCACTTTTCCCATCAACGAGCCTTAAAATTTGGCTCACTCTCAAAATTTTCAGAAATTTTGGCAGAGTTTCCTTTGTAAATAGGCCTATCGGAAACCTGTCAGAAATCCAGAATACACACAACTACGCTTCACAGAGCATCACAACTGATACAATGCTCAACAAATACTACACGAGGCTCCGTTTGGCCTTATACTCAAATAAAGGTTATAATCATTTCATAACTCACCTTATACTCTGCATCTGGAGCCGCATCCCCACAAGTCTCTAGAATTATAAGCATACACCAAACACCTATATGAATCATAAGAGAATTAGATAACAATGGAATAAATACTATAGAAGCCATCAATTATATAAAAGAAACAAATAGTTTAAGAACCTTTTGATGGTGCTTGGAACAAGTATGGATATTTAGTTTTCATATCATCTTCTACTTCCCACGTAGCTTCTTCTACGTTCTGATTTCTCCAAAGTACTTTAACTGAAGCTATATCTTTAGTTCTTAACTTTCTAACTTGTCGGTCCAATATAGCCACAGGAACTTCCTCATATGTTAAGTCTCCTGCAAGCTCGATATCTTCTCTAGGGATGACATGGGAAGGTTCTCCTAAACATTTGCGCAACATAGACACATGGAAGACCGGATGCACTGCAGCTAGCTCCGGAGGTAATTCTATCTCATAGGCTACCTGGCCAATTCTGCGTATAACCCTATATAGTCCAATATACCTGGGACTCAGCTTACCCTTTTTCCCGAATTGCATAACGCCTTTAATAGGTGACACCTTCATGAATACCAAATCATCAATTTGAAACTCCAAATCTCTACGTCGTACATCCATATATGATTTTTGTCGGCTCTGAGCCGTCTTCAAACACTCTTGTATCAACTTGACCTTTTCAATGGCTTGATGGACTAGATCTGGTCCTAATATTTGTGTCTCACCTACTTCAAACCAACCGATAGGGGATCTGCATCTTCTCCCATATAAAGCTTTCAATGGAGCCATGCCAATACCGGAGTGATAGCTATTATTATAAGCAAACTCTATTAGGGGCAAATGATTATCTCAATTACCTTTAAAGTCCAGCACACATGCTCTCAACATATCCTCAAGCGTTTGAATGGTGCGCTCGGCTTGGCCATCTGTCTGTGGATGAAATGCAGTGCTAAAATTTACTTGTGTGCCTAAGACTCTTTGGAACGATCTCCAAAACTGAGCCATAAATTGGGCACCTCTATCTGAAATAATGGACACTGGGGTCCCATGAAAGCGAACAATCTTATTTATATATAACTTAGCATAATCTTCAACTGTGCTGGTGGACTTAACATGCAAGAAATGGGCTGATTTTGTCAGCCGATCAACTATTACCCAAATGGAGTCATGTTTTCAAAAGGAAAAGGGAAAACCTGTGACGAAATCCATATTAATAGCCTCCCATTTCCATACTGTAATACTTATGGTCTGAGCTAGGCCACCGGGCCTCTGATGCTCTGCTTTTACTTGCTCGCAATTAGATCACCGTGCTATATATTCTACTATATCTTTCTTCATATCATTCCACCAGTAGACCTCTTTAAGGTCATGATACATCTTCGTAGAGCCCGGATGGATCGAATAATGGGAACAATGTGCCTCAGCCATAATCTGTTTCCTCAGGCCATCTACATCAGGTACACATAGTCTACCTTGACATCTCAGAGTGCCATCGCTTGCTAACTCAAATGCTGTAACCCGGTACTGTCGAATCCCTTCTTTGTATTGAAGCAATAAGGGATCATCATACTGTTTCTCTTTCACCAATGCCACTAATGATGACTCTGACGTGTTCAATACCACCACGCCACCATCTTCGGAGTCCATGAGTCTAACTCTTAGGCTGGTTAATCTACGCATATCTCTGGCCATTTCACACTGAATAGGTGACAAATGTGCCAAGCTACCCATAGATAGTCGGCTGAGAGCATCTGCTACAATATTACCCTTACCTGGGTGGTAAAGAATATCGACATCATAGTCCTTTAACTGCTCTATCCATCTCCTCTGCCTTAGATTCAACTCCTTCTGCTTGAATAGATATTAAAGACTCTTATGATCTGTAAAGACATCAACATGCACCCCGTATAAATAGTGGCGCCATATTTTAAGCGCAAACACAACTGCTGCAAGCTCCAAATCATGGGTGGGGTAATTTTGTTCATTCTTCTTCAACTGACGAGAGGCATACGCTATAAATTTTCCATGTTGCATCAGGACACAACCTAGGACAACACCAGAAGCATCGCAATATACAACATATCCTTTTGTTCCCTCTGGTAAGGCCAATACTGGCGCTGAGGTCAACCTATCTTTTAGCCCCAGGAAGCTTCTTTCACAAGCATCTTACCACTGGAACTTAGCTGCTTTCTGCGTCAGTTTAGTCAATGGGGCAGAAATAGAGGAAAAGCCTTCCACAAATCTCCTGTAGTAACCGGCTAACCCCAAGAAACTACGCACCTCCGTAGGAGTGGTTGGTCGAGGCCAATTCTTCAAAGCCTCTATCTTCTGAAAATCCACTCGGATGCCTTCTCCAGATACCACATGGCCAAGAAAGGCTACTGAGCTTAACCAGAACTCGCATTTAGAAAATTTAGCATATAACTGGTGTTCTTTGAGTGTCTGTAGCACCTATCTCAAATGAGTTGCATGCTCTGCTTCATCACGTGAATACACCAAGATGTCATCTATAAATACAATCACGTACATATCAAGGAAGGGTTTGAAGACCCTATTCATCATATCCATGAAGGCTGCTGGGGCATTTGTTAGTCCAAATGACATAACAAGGAACTTGAAGTGCCCATATCTTGTCTGAAAAGCTTTTTTGGGAATGTCTACTTCACATATCCTCAGTTGGTGATAACTGGACCTGAAATCTATCTTTGAAAAGAATTTAGCTCCTTGTAGCTGATCAAATAAATCATCTATTCGGGGAAGAGGATACTTATTCTTGATTGTCGCTTTATTTAGTTGCCTGTAGTCTATACACATTCTCAATGTTCCATCTTTCTTACGTACAAACAACACTGGTGCACCCCAAGGCGATATACTAGGTCGAACGAAGCCTTTGTCGAGCAAGTCTTTTAACTGCTCCTTTAGCTCCTTCAATTCTGCAGGCGCCATTCTATAAGGTGGAATTGATATCGGTTGAGTACCGGGATCTACATCAATACCGAAGTCAATCTCTCTAATGGGAGGTAATCCAGGAAGTTCATCAGGAAACACATCTGGATACTCATTCACCACTGGTACTGACTGAAGAGTTGGCACCTGTTTCTCAGTTTCAAGGTTTCTTACTTGGACAAGGTGATATAAACATCCTTTTGCAATGAGCTTTCGTGCCTTAAGATAGGAAATAAACCTTTCTCTAGGCATCATAGTATTACCCTTCCACTCCAAGACAGGCTAGCCCTAAAAATGAAATCGGGCAATCTTAGCTCGGCAATCAACTGTAGCATAGCAAGAGGATAGCCAATCCATACCCATGGTGACGTCAAAGTCAACCATCTCAAGTTCTATTAGATTAGCCAACGTATCGCGGCCACATATTGTCACTACACAATTATAGTTGACCCGCCTAGCTATGATAGACTCTCCTACCGGAGTTGACACCACAAATGGTTCATGTAACAATTCTGGCTCTATTCTGAACTTTTTAGCAATAAATAGAGTAATATATGATAGGGTAGCTCCTGGGTCTATCAAGGCATATACATCATATGAGAATATGGATAGAGTACCTGTGACCACATCTGGAGATGCCTCTGAATCTTGCCGACTGACTAGTCCATACACACGATTTGGGCCAGCACTAGAACCAGCCCCTCTGCCTCTACCAGATCCTCTACCTGCTGGTGCCTGAGGATCGCAAGAAGAAGACGATACCGATGATGATGAGGCTGAGGTGGACCCTGTAGGCTGTGATCTATCACTTCTGGCTTTATCTCTGAGCCACAGATAATCTCGTACCATATGACCTTCTATACCACACCAATAACAAGCATTTGAACCATGTCGACACTCTCCTCCATGTGCTCGGCCACACTGCCTGCATGTGGGTTGAGGTGGTAATACCCGACTAATATCCCTTTGAGGCCGTGGGCCTGATGCCCTAGAGGTCTGACCCTGCTTATGTCTATATCTCAAAAATTGAGCTGGAGCACTAGCTGTGGAGCGTACCACTGACTGAGTTTGCCTAGGTGGCCCTCTACTGGTGGAAGCTCCGCTGCTTCCCTGATACTGGCCAGCCATCCTAGCTCTCTTGTTCTGTTCCCTCTCGTCATCTATTTCACGATTACACTGATCCTCATCTAACTGTTGAGCATATGCCATGATCCTTGCTATATCGAAATCCCTATTTAAGGCAGCAACAGAAATATTGTCCCTTAAGCAACTCGCAAGGCCACACATAAATTTATGAATCCTTGATGCCTAAGTACTGACCTACTCTGGAGAAAATCTATACAACTGCGTAAATCGCAAACTGTACTCTCTGACACTGAGATCACGCTGCTCTAAATGCAGAAACTTATCCACCTTTGCCAGTCAGAGCTCAAATGGCAAGAAATGATCCATGAAGGCCCTTGAAAAGTCCGTCCAGATTGCTGGGAGAGAATTCTCACCCCTCGAAGGTTCCCACATCTCATACCAAGCGACAACAACATCTTTTAATTGATAAGAGGCCAACTCAACGGAATCTATCTCCGATACCCGCATCACCTTACAAATTCTATGAGTTTCATAAATGAATTGCTGATGGTCCTCTGCAATGCTAGATCCTGTGAACACAGACGGATTCATATGGAGGAAATCTCTAATCCTAGATCCGGCTACCTCTCCTTGAGCAGTAATAGGAACCTCCATATTCTGTCTCTGAGCCTGAGCAACTACCAACTGTGTGATAACCTGAATCGCTCCTCTAAGATACTGCTCTAAGGCACCTGGTGGCGGTGTAGGAACTACTGCTGGAACTCCTGGAGGTGCATGAACCCCTGCAGGTCCTTCTGTTCTGGGTACCTGAGAACCTGGAGGCGTAGGACTCAGCAAACTCTCTTGAGCCCTAGTCTGATCCCCTAATACTGGAGACTGCCCTGCAGTGGTTGCCTCCTGAGTTGTGCTCGTAGTTACCCATTGGGATACATTACCCTTATCTGTAGCAGACGTGGTCTGTATCACAAATAAGCAGAATATGAGTCAGAAGTAACTTTCTATGACTTAGCTCTATCGCACGATCTAGATTACAAATGAAGACCAAATTCCTAAATGCCCATGTAGTCCCTTAATTATAAATATGGCGCGCAACATATTAATAGGTAAGGTGCTACTAGACATGGCTCCCTAGACTCCTTGGGATAATTGAAACCTGGCTCTGATACCAAGTTTGTCGCGCCCCAAAATGGAGGGTCGGACAAGAACTGTATGACCACCTGCTTTACGAGTAATCTATGATGTATATAAAGTTATAAGCCAATAACGAGTGGGAAGCTAACATGTGATGTATATATATACATACCATAGAGTCATTTAAACAAAAACTATACAATGTGACACTAGATAATGTCTACGAAGCCTCTAAAAAATACAAAATGTTATACTACCAATAACTAGTCAGGACAGGCCCCGATGTACCCAACTAGAGAACTATACATAGTCTAGCTCCAGATAGAGATGAAGCTCACCAAAATATCCGCTGAAGGTAGCGAAAGAACCTAATGCGGGTGTCTGCTGTATATGGGTTCCATACAGTGCATACAAGATTGACATTATGGGCTGACTTGAAGGTAATTGAAAGTAGAGTGAAGGCACCATGGTTAGTAATGGGGGATTTTAAATCCATCCTAAATAAAGAAGACAAAATGAATGGGACAGAGGTACAGGAGTCAGAAACCAAGGATTTCAGAGAGTTTATGATGGCTTGCAATATGACTGAGTTGGGTTCAGTGGGGAGAGATTACACCTAGACTAATAGCCATGTGTTTAGCAGAATTAACAAGGCAGTGTTCAACTCACAATGGATCTTACAAATGCCTCAACTTCAGATTCATATCAGAGAGAATGCCTTTTCCGACCACTCACCTCTATGCTTTGATATCGAGCCACCTCAGGAGTTTGTAATGAAACCTTTTAGGTATTATAATTGCCTAGCTGACCACCCTGAATTCAGCAGCAAGGTACAAGAGTGTTGGGGGTCACATCTAGGTGGACTGAAGGCAGTTTGGATAAAGCTAAAGAAAGTTAAGCAGGCACTGAATTTACTCAATAATAAGGAGTTCAGGGGGTGACAGAAAAGGTAGACATATGTAGGGAAGAGTTTCATAGTATACATAGTCGGATGACCTCTATGAATACCACAACAGACCTATTTGCAGAAGAGAAAACAACAAGGGATAACCTGTTGAAATGGAGCAAGATAGAAGAGAGCATTTATAAGCAAAAGTCTAGGATGCATTGGCTACAACTAGGGGATGCCAATACCAGATATTTCTTTGCATGTATGAAGGGGAGGAAGGCTCAAGACCAAATTACAATGCTCAATGATGATAGAGGAAGACAAATTAGACATATTGAAGGCATTAAAGAAAAAGTGGTGCAATATTATAAGCAACTACTAGGTACAACCAATGAGAGAATGCTTGTTGTGAATCCTAGAATTATGGTGGATGGTCCAAGGCTCAATAGAGACCAACAACTACATCTTATTAGACCTTTCACCAAGGAGGATGTTTTCCAAGCATCGCAAGGGATTGATGATTTGAAGGCACCTGGATGTGATGGTTTTAATGCCCATTTTTTCAAAAAAAACGTGGGCTATTATAGGAGATGAGATCAGTAATGCAGTGTTGGAGTTTTTTGATTCATCTAGAGTTTATTGACCACTTAACACTACATTAGTCACCTTAATCCCCAAGGTTAAACATCCAACTACCATCAAAGAATTCTGGCCTATTTCATGCTGTACTACTCTCTATAAGTTGATTTCTAAGATGCTTACCCTTAGGTTGCAACCTTTGATGAACTTGCTTGTTGATAGTGGACAAACTGCTTTTGTTTTGGGAAGAATGCTTAATGATAATGTTCTTTTGATTCATGAATTAGTCAAAGGGTATGGCCTCAAAGGGATTTCCCTAAGATGTATGCTTAAAATCGATATGCAGAAAACATATGATACTCTAGATTGGAGGTTTTTAAAATAGGTACTGCAAAGTATGCAATTTCCTGAAGTGTTTATTAATTGGATCATGCAGTGTATCCAAATTGTCTCATATTCCATACTTGTATATGGCTGTCCTACAATGCCTTTTGCAGCTAAGAGAGGGGTCCTGCAACGTGATCCCCTCTCCCCTTACCTGTTTGTTCTAGCAATGGAGTGTCTCACTAGGCTACTCAAAGGGCTGAAAAGTAAACAAAAGTTTCAGTACCACCCAAGGTGTAAGAAACTCAATTTGATAAAATTAAGTTTTGCAGATGATTTATTACTCTTTTGTAGAGGTGATGTGAGATCAACTACACTGTTGCATCAATGTTTTACATACTTTTCAAGCGTTTCAGGACTGATTGCTAATCAGAGTAAGAGTAAAATTTATTTCGAAGGTGTTAAGGAGCTTGAGCAGAATGAGATTCTACAGACACTTGGCTTTGGTTTGGGAAAATTTCCTTTCAAATACCTCGGAGTCCCACTAAGCTCCAAGAGGACCACTATTGCCCAGTGCCAGCCACTTCTTGACAAGATGCTTGAGAGGATTGCTCATTGGACTATAAAGTTCCTATCATATGCAGGTAGACTGCAACTCTTGAAGAGTGTTCTGCTGGTAATACAAGCCTTTTGGTCTCAAATTTTTCCTTTGCCTAAGGGTATCCTACAGAAAATTGAGAGTATATGCAAAAGATTCCTCTAGACGGGTGAAATGGAGGCGAAAAGGAAGGCACTAGTGGCTTGGGAAAAACTATGTCAACCTAAAGTAGATGGGGGGCTGAATATCACAGATATTTATGTATGGAAAAAAGTGACAATCTTGAAGCAACTATGGAGTCTTAGCACTAAGAAGTTGTGGGTAAGATGGGTGCATACACTACTAAAAAAAAACTATAAAGAGATGGCCAAAAGGGACGCTGGCCATCGCTTTTTTGGCTAAAAGCAACGGAAAAGCGACGGCCTCACTTCCGTGGGAAAATGGCCTGTCGCTTTTCCAAAAGTGATGGACTGCGTCGCTTTAGAAGCGATGGACTGTGTCTCCAAGTAAAAAGCGACATATTTTTTTTCTTCAGAAAAGCGACAGACGCCATCGGTTTATTCTTGAACTTAAATAACAAAGCGACGGACAACGTCGCTTTTCCTGGTAAATTTTTTCCTGAAAAGCGACGGACAACGTTGCTTTTTCTGGGATTTTTTAAAAAATATTCCAGAAAAGCAACGGACAAAAGAGACGCTGTCCGTCGCTTTTCTGTATTTTTTCCAGCTGTAAAAATTTGTATTTTCAATATGCACCACCTGCCATTTACAAAACTAATTCAAATACAGCCCAAATCAGCACTAATTTCTGCCACAACATTCATAAAGTAACTACAACATCAACAAGAAACTAAATATGAAGTAAAACATTCATTAATACATAAGATCCATCCAAAGGACCTACAAAGTGTTTCAAAATATAAAAGAAGTACAAAATTATAAATAAAGTGTCAAAAAGCTAATGCAAACTAAAAGAAAGTCAATCTAAGCAGTTCTTTGAGAGGCTCGATGGTCTTGCACATATCTTTATCTTTCTCCTTCCGTTGTCCTCTCAAAATCTATCAAGGCATAAGTTATGCGATCTGCCATCACCTGATGACATCTGTATGCAAATTTACATTAAAATATATAAAGAAAATCATAAGTATTAAAGAAAACCATAATCATAAGTATTAAAGAAATTATAATTATAATTATAAGTATACACAAATTTACATACTAGTCCATATTCTCCCAATCTTCTTTCTCACTTGATTCATTTTTATCAGTTTCCCATTCTTCCTCATAAGTTATTTCATTTTCATCGTCCCATTCACCTCCTCAATTATTTGTCCCTCAATATTTGCGATGGCAATCAACTAATCATCAGAAACTTCTTCTAATATGTGTTGAGGATGTTCTAGATTGTTTTCCAGCTCAACGTCCACTGCTTGATGAACAACTGTGACATCAATCTGGTATGCCACATCTAACACATTCTTAATCTCAATCCTACCCACATGCTTAGTTTTTATGACCACCCATTAATCAACCTTATCTCTGCACAACGGATATGGAGCGTAATACACCTGTTTAACATTTTGTGCAATGATAAAAGGATCATAGAGACCATATTGTCTCGTGTGCTTTACTTAAATTATATTATATTATTGATTCACCCTAGTACCTCTATGTGAAGGATCAAACCACTTGCACCGAAATAACACTATCTTTTTTTTCCGGCCAACCAGGATATCTAACTTTAATAATCTCTTGTATGACACCATAATATTCAATAGTTTGGCCATTACCTTCGACATCACCTTGAATGCACACTCCGCTATTATTAGTTTTTTTATACTTAGAAACTTCTTCAGTTTAAAACTTGAAGCCATTCACACAATACTTAGTCATCGTTTGAATTTGACTTTCAGGCCCAAGTGCAATATCTCTCACCAATTATGAATGTTCAACAGTATTATGTTCATAATAAACCTACAAATAATATTTTAGTAAATGAGTATATTATACATGTTGATTCAATATTAAGCGTAAATGAGTAAATGAGCTTTTACACACTTAAATATTTTTTTAGCCAATCAGAAAAGTTTGTATATATGGCATCATTACCCCATATGCTTACGAATTTACTGTTAAGTGTACATTGAGATATTTTGTTAGTTTAATTAACACTTAGTATTTAAATTTATGTAATTCGATAACACAATTCAATAAGACTTACTTAATATATGGTTGAATCTCGGGATAATTGAGCAAAATATGTGTCACAGTTAATTGATTTTCAACACTAGTGAAACCTCGCTTTTGACATTTTTTAGATCCTCGCGCAGGTTGATTAAAAATTAAAATTGGTTCAAACATAGGATCACCATCACCGTCATCATTGCGATTGACTCTATTTCTCTTACATAACACTTCATTCCCAAAGAGTAAGAACAAAAATGAGCAGTTTCTCTTGCAAGATAAGCTTCACAAATTGATCCTTTGATCTTTCCCCTTTGCTTAATAGTTTGTTTGTACTTGCCAATTGTCCTATATAATTGCATGTTAGCTAATTAATATAATACGTTTAAGAAATAATAACAAAAATAATAAAGGGTCATTACCTATCGAATGGATACATCCATCTTGTTTGAACTGGGCCCCCAAGGCGTGCCTCTTCTACAAGGTGAACTGGAAGATGCTCCATCACATCAAAAAAGCCACATGGAAAGATCTTCTCCAACTTAGTGGTGATAACAAGAATATTTTGCTGCATCCTTTCCAAGCTACTCTCCAACAAAGTGTTAGAACACAAATCTTTGAAGAATAGACTTATTTCTGTGATTGGTTTCCATATCTTGTTGGGTAGGTGGCTAAATGCGATAGGAATCAGAGTTTCCATGAAAACATGACAATAATGGCTTTTCATACCAATCAATTTTCCTTCATCCATATCTGTCCTCTTTCCCAAATTTGAAGCATAGCCCTCGGGCATTCTCAAATTCTTCACCCACTCACAAATTTCTCGTTTCTCATCCAATGTGAATGAAAAACTTGCGTTGGGCTTAACTACTTTACCATTTATTATTTCCTGCAACCACAACTCCTTTCTCCTACAATATTTCCATTCTAGCTTTTGGATTGTCTTTTGTCTTGCCCTTAACATCCATTACCGTGTTGAACAAATTATCAAAACAATTTTTTTCAATGTGCATCACATCAAGATTATGTCGTAGAAGATTATCCTTTCAATACGGTAACTCCCAAAATATGCTTTGTTTGGTCCAATTATGTTCAACACCATATCCAGGAAGTCTAGAACTCTCTCCTAAATCTATAATTTTAGGCAACTGACTAACTCTCTCCCAAATCTGATGTCCTAAAAGTGATGGAGGTGGCAGATCATTTTCAACCTTATTCTTTCTGAATGCATTTTTCATATTTCTAAACTCATGGTCCATTGACAAGAACTGTCGGTGATAATCAAACCATCAATTTTTTCGGCCATGCTTTAAAGTGAATGCTTTAGAATTTTCCATGCAATGCGGGCAATCTAACTTTCCAGCAGTCATCCAACCCGACAATATCCCATATGCAGGAAAATCATTAATAGTCCACATTAAAGAAGCATGCATAGTAAAATTTTACTTACTTGATATATCATATGTCACTACACCATCAAACCATAATTGTTTTAGCTTATCTATCAATGGCTGCAGATAGACATAAATAAAATTTTTTGGATTACAGGGACCCAGAATAATACAACTTAGAAATATGTAGGGACTTGTCATACACATTTCAGGTGGAAGATTATATGGAGTAAGAAATACAGGACAACAAGAATAAGGTGCAGCATTATTAGAGAATGGTGTGAAACCATCTGCACATAATCCCAATCTAACATTTATTGGTTCTTTAGCAAAATCAGTATATGTTCTATCAAAATGCTTTCAAGCTTCTCCATCTGATGGATGAGACAAAACACCTAGTGGCCTTCTATTTTCACGGTGCCATCTCATATGTGGGGAAGAACTCATTGAAGCGTACAACCTCTTTAACCTAGGTATAAGAGGTAGATAGTGCATCGCCTTAATTGGAACCATCTTTCCACCGGGAGTTTGCTTATACCGATTATGTCCACAGAAATTACAATTGTCAAGATGATCATCATACTTATAGAATAACATATAACCATTTACGCAAAAACTAATTCTATCATATGACAATCCTAACTTGGAAATCAATTTCTTTGCTTCATAGAAATTCTTAGGTATATTCAACTCTGGATTATTAGCTACTTCCCCCACAAGATCAACTACAGAGTCCATAAGAGTTTAAGGAGCATTCCAATATGATTTGATACTCAATAGTCTATGTAATGACTGGGTTCGTCGTTATAGGTATTCCAATCGTGCCAAGTGTTAGAGTTAGAAAACTCCAGGTTTGGGAGTTTGAAATTCTGGGCTAGGCTAGCCTCGGCCAGTTTTGGAATGAGGTGGAGTCTAGGGAAATACGGGTATGGATTGGACTAGGTGTTTTGGGTTAAGCTAGTTTTCTGTGTAGCCAAGACATAGAGGAGAATGGGGGACTTTTTGAAATCAAATTTGGGTAAGTAGAACTCTCAGAATCGCATTTGACGTGAAAGGGTTGCTTCAGGTCGTCGGGAGAAGCAAGTGTGTTATAAAATGGCCAAAACTGGCAAATTTTCGGACATTCTGTCTGTGATGAGCGCGATCACGTACGATAGCGGCCACCACTATAGCAGTGGAAATTATTGCTATAGCGACGGTCAAAGGGCAGTCAACCTGCTTAAGACCGCTATAGCGATAGCCGACCGCTATAGCGAGACCGCTATAGTAGAGCGGGGACCACTATAGTGGGCCGATGGGGTTTTTATACAGAAATATTCCCCAAAACATCAGTTTTTCACAAGTTCATTTTGGGAGAAGGGCTAGGCAATTTTCCTTATTCTTCCGTAAAAAATCTTCCCTAAGGTAAGACTGTCATTCCCGAAACTCTGTAATGCGTTTCCTATGCGGTAAAATTGCTAGGAGGGAAATTGGGGAAGGGTTGGAATGACCTGGGGATGGTGGAATTTGGTGAATGAAGGGGATTCCAAGCATGTATGTTCTTGGGTATTGTTAATAGTATGTTATTATGATCATAGGTTGTTAAATTCTCTGTTTTATCCGTAAAAATGATAGAACTAGGAGATTTAATAGTGGAAAGCCCGAGAAAAGGGTGGGATGATCATGGGTGGCCTGGGGTTTGGGGATTTGGTATAGTCCAGGTAATGTGTAAGCCTTGTGTGTTAATTGTATGTACTGTGTGTTATTTTTAGACCAAGAACGAGAAAGGAATTCTGGTAAAAAGGACACAAAACCACAGATCCGGGCCTGCAGGATAGCCAGGAATGCCTCCATGGAACCAGAAACGCACGATTGCAGCTGATTGGCACCCAGGTAGGCTAGGTTTTCATGAGTAGTTAGACCTTTTTACTTTCCGTACTTGTTGTAAAGTAGAAATGGAGAAACCATATTTTAGGCCTCCAGGCACGGAGTCTGGCGAATTCGGGATTGGTTGTGTTGTTTCTAGGATGTAAGGAATGGTTGGTATTGTGAATGGTATTATGTGTTCAACTTATTCATATTGTCATGATAAAATGATGGGTTGAGGGACTAGCATGTCGGGAAGGTTCGGGGAACCGGGGAAGTGCTTGGGAGCACGGGAAGTGGGAATATGAAGCTCCTAGGTGGGGTTTCAAGAATATTTATTGCTTGAGGCTTAGTGGTGGTCTGGCTAAGGTTAGAAAAGGGAAGCGTGTCACATGCTTGTGTGTTTATCTAAAAAGGGAAATCGCTAGTTACATGTTATATAAAAAGGGTGAACCGGGGAATAGTCTTTAGACGGGATTTAACAGTTCACCGATTACCTAGAAATGGGGTAGGTGATGGCTTATGATTTTCTGTGAATATGTATATTCATGTACTCATGTCTAAGTGACTGTATGCATTACATTGCTTAGGGAAATTATGTGGAATGTCGAGGTTCCTGTTTACAGTCTGTGATTGAACAGTTTTACTTGTTGGTTTTACAAGTTGTGTGTGTTCTTATATTAACTGTGGTTTGTTGACATTCGGTTGTCTTGGGTACCATGCCTGGTATGGGTATAACACATGGTTGGCACGGGTACCATACCTGGTATGGGTATAACACATGGTTGGCACGGGTACCACGCCTGATACGGGTATAACATTCGGTTGGCATGGGTACCACGCATGGTATGGGTTTACTTTATTACATCTTGCATTGTTTCATTGACTATTGTATTTCATTGGTTGATATTAGTTCCGTGAGTGGATTGGGTTGTTTTACTGAATGTGATACTTGGTATTGGTTCCATGAGTGGACCGGGTTGTTTTTATTGAATCGCGATTTCCAATGGTGGTCCTTGAGTGACCGGGAATTCTGTTATATCATGTTATTAGTTTGGTCTTGGTTTAGGCCAAGTTGTTATATCATGTTGTTAGTTTGGTCTTGGTGTAGGCCGGGTTGTTGTATCATGCTATTAGTTGGTTTTGGTGTAGGTCGGGTTATTGCATCATGTTATTAGTTGGTCTTGGTGCAGGCCGGGTTGTTGCATCATGTTATGAGTTGGTCTTGGTGTAGATCGGGTTGTCATGTTTAACACCTAGATGTGTTAGGGGGATCCGGGTGGGTCCGGACTATGTAAAAGAGGTTATGAGTTCATGTTTTATTGTCATTAAGTGTACTAATGACGGTCAAGGATTAATTGCGTTAGTAAGCATAAGGATAGGTTTTGGGGTAGACCGGGTAGCCTGTTGAACACTTAGGTATGATTAGAGGATCCTTGGAGGGTTCGGGTTTTGGGATGAGAAATGGATTTAGATATAACTCTGTTGTTGTCATTAAAGGTGTCATTGGTTGCTAGGTGAGTTGCATGTGATTGGTAAATATATAGAAAGACAGAGAGTCTGGGCGTGGTTATTGGTTAATATAACTAGGTGGTAAAGCTGTCCTAGAGGTCCGAGAAAGTGCTGGAAAATAGTAGGTAATACTTGGGTATAATAGCGATTTTGGTTGGGCAGCTAGACAGGTCAAGTCTGAATATTTAGTCAAGGTAGTTGACTGGGGTTAAGGTTAAAGATGAAGGAGGGAGCTATAATGTTTATTTCATGTGTTTCCCTATTTTTCTTATATGATGGTAGGAATGAATTCGGGTCGACCGATGATTCCTACCAGTACGTGTGTTTGTACTGACTCTACTCTTGCTATAACCTTTTGGTATAGTATGGCTGCAGGTTGGTGATGTTTCATAGGTTCACGGCGATGAGGGTCTCCAGTAACTTATGTCTTCGATTCCATGGCAGAAGTTGGGTCTTTTATCTCTTTGTGTCACCTTGTAGAAGATCTTTTTCCTGTTTAGATTAGATCCTAGGGAGGGATTTAAATATTGTAAAGGTTTTTCCATAATTTTTATGTAGCCTATTTCTGAACAGGATTTGTAAAGGTGGCTTAATTTAAAGGTTTACTTTAATTCCGCATGTTACCTGTTGGACGGGTGGTAAGGGTTCGTCTATCTAGATAATTAGAGTAGGCGCCTGCAAGACCCGATAGGTTGGGTTGTGACAAATGGTATCAGAGCCTAGGTTACCAGTATCCCAGTACAAGAGCAAAATGTTGAATAGAGTCCCACGAATTGGTGTGTAGACGTCCACATCTAATTCTAGGGAAGCTATGAAGCATTCTAGGAAACAATTCTCTTCTTTCATTTCTTTTTGTGCGGTTTTATTACTTGCTTGTATGGGTTGAGTCCAATTGGTATCTCTCAATTCCAATTGGTATCTCAACAAGGTGAAGGATGTCATTGGACTTCGGGCACGGACTATACCAAGTTTTAGGCCTTAGGGCACAAACTATATGATGGTAGGAATGGATTTGGGTCGACCGATGATGCCTACCAGTACGTGTGTTTGTACTGACTCTACTCTTGCTATAACTTTTTTTGGGTATAGTTTGGTTGCAGGTTGGTGATGTTTCATAGGTTCGCGGCGATGAGATCTCCAGCAACTTCTGTCCTCGTCTTCCATGGCGGAAGTTGGGTCTATTACTTCTTTGTGTCATCTTGTAGTAGCTCTTGTACCTGTTTAGACTAGATCCTAGGGGAGAGTGTTCTTTTAAAACATTGTAAAAGATTTTCTGCAATTTGTTTTTTTGTAAACTATTTCTGAACAAGATTTTGTAAAGAAAGGACTTTAGTTATGTATAATGGGTTACTTAAATTCCGCATGTTACCTGTTGGATAGGGGGTGAGGGTTCGTCTATTAGAGTAGGCGCCTGCACGGTCTGGTGGGGTGGGTCATGACAGATGGTATCAGAGCCTATGTTACCGGTCTCCCAGTACAAGAGCAAAATGTTGAATAGGGTCCCGCGGATTGGTGTTTTGACGTCCATATATAATCTTTGGGGAACTATAAGGCATTCTAGGAATTTTCACTCTTCTTTCATTCCTTCATGGGGTTCACACTTGCTTGTATGGGTTGAGTCCAATTGGTATCTCCCGATTCCAATTGGTATCAGTAGGGTAAAGGAGGTCTTCATACCTCAGTTACGATAGGACAAGCAAGGAAATTAGAACCAGGAAGGTTCTAATTGGTATCTGGCCAAGAGGCCATGAAAGGCATGGACAACCGTTAATGGTCATCCATGGTACTAACGAAGGGAAAATTTTGAATTGATTGGCTATGAATTGCTTTGTAATGATTGGTGAAATTAAATTGTGGTGCGTGCAACCTTGTGTGACTAGTTGGTGTGTGTGTAGACTTTTAATTGATGCCCAGGTAGAGTCTACATGGAGTCATTGAATGGAAATTTTATGCGCCTTAGACTATTTAATCCGTTAATTTCTTGATGTGAAGCGGGGTATTGCATGGTAGAAAGGGCTTATCATCGGTTAAGATAGTAAGGGGTTGTAAACTGGGACTGTAGGGAAGCTTCGGCTTCAGGACAGTCAAAATTTTGGTTGGGAACCATGGGAACAAGGGAGTCATTAGTGGGTAATGGCGGAAGGGTAATGCCTGGAAACAAATTGATTGTTGTGAATTCCTTATAAGTTGATACGTTTTATGACGCGTTATGTTCGATTTCTTTATGCGTTCGATGCCAGGGATGGTCTTGAGGGTGGTTCAAGACCATGGTGGGATCTACAGGTTGGGACAGTGGTAACCGGGAAAGGGATGAGTACATTTATCTGGAATCCAAATTTCTGCACAATTACCGTCGGGACCGCTATAGCGGTGAAATTTCCGCTATAGCGAGACCACTATTGCGGCCTAACTGACTGCTATCGTGGTAGTCAGTGAGGCAGTGAGCTGCCTTGTTTTCCCCTGTTTTGGTCTCTTCCGGGGACAAGTTAAAAACAAGCATAAAACATTCCAAAAACCACCGTATGAACCAGGAAAGAGCAGCTATATATATATGTGGGAAATGAAATAGTGTCTAACACGGGCATCCACGTGCCCAAAATAAAAGGGAAGGGGAAAGATCGTCTGAACAAACCCCAAAAATGGGGGCAAACCAACAGTAGTAATATCAGTAATAAAGGGGGGAGGGGAGTCCTAGGCCTCATCCTCACTCAGGAAGGGGAACTCCTGCACATCCTCAGGCTCGAGGGTGGGGAACTCCTAACCGGGGGCAGCACATGAGAACGTGACCTTTATGTTCTTCCACATTCGGGCAAACATATGGTCCCGTGAGCGCCTTTTTCTTTTCTCCTCTTCTAACTCCCTTCAGAGTGTTGCAAGCTCTTGAGCGGGTGGGTGGGGGTCTGCACCGCCAGCATTAGGATCCTCCATGAACCTTCAGACAGCTGCTAGATTTTCCTCTAGCTGGGCCCTAGAGATCGGGGGCTGGGACTAGGGCTGGGACTTGGAAGGGGCAAAGTATCATCCTCATCATCGTCGGCCTCCTTCACCGGCTGACTGCTCCCTGCCTCACCTACCTTCCTCTTCTTCTTGGAAATGTCCTTCACCCGGACCGGGTCAAAGGGCTCATCCATAGACACCTTTGCATCAGTGTGGTCCTGAGGCATGCCAGCTCGCCTGCACAACTTCGAAACCAACCCAGGCAGAAATGGGCCCTTCCTGGGACCAGTATAGAAGTTCTTCCATTCTGAGATGATTTGCTCCCCCACGTTCATAATAATCCCCTGCATGGCACAAGAAATCACCAAAGCTCGGGCATAGGTCACGTTGGGTTGATTTCTCAATGGATGGATCCTCTGGGACACCAAATTCAGCCACATCCTAGCCTCGGAGGAGAAATAGGCGCTAGTAATACCCTCGGGGCTGACCCAGTACACCTTGTCCTTGGAGGTGGGGTCCACCAGAGTATCTCTCAACCAGGTCATGTCCCACAGTTGGGACTTAGCCATGTACGCTGCATTATAGACGTGGGGCACCGCTAGTACCTCATTGATGGTCTGAGCATCCACGGGAACATTCACCCCTCGTAGTCTGATAGTACGACCCGACTCGCTCCAGCAGACCATAGGAAGTGCGGAGCGAGCTCTTAATTCCATAACAGACCTTTGTCTTTGTCGCTCTCCGTTACTTGGAAAAGTTAGCTCATTTGCCTTCTTATCTACATCTAGAAGCCTGGACTCCAGCCCATCGCTTTACGCTCTCTCTCTTCTATTCGAAATAACCTCCTATTTTTGGAATATTCCTGGGGCAAGAAGGTTTCTAACCTGTAAACCACTAGCTACGCACCCATTGCTTCCTAGCAGCTCTATTACTAGGTCTCAACGACTATCTTGTCTTCAATACTACAATACAATCATACTATTTATCAACCATTAGAGTTCAATAAACTTCTTCTCGCTTTACGCCCTCGGATCACAGCCTTGACTCCACGTAAACCGAATTTGAGAACCGTCCTTGGTCACTTCCTAGCTACTAGCCTTCTTACTCATTCGACGAGCCTTTATTTTGCTTTTTGGGATCACAAATGTGGCATTGATTCCCCTATTTGTATTTGATCAAGCTTCATCGTCCTTCTTATAAAGAGCCTAGCAAGAACCGATTCAGATTCAATTATTTGAGGAAGAGGTATATTGGCATCTTCACTAGTTGCCTTTCAACAGTTCCTTCTCTGCTCGCACCTTCCCTTCAGTCTAATTGACCTAATTGCCTTTTGAATCTTTTCTGCTCCTATTGATGTTGGAGGCATAAGCGCAGCTATTTCATATGCTGCAAAGTAAGTCTTACTAGGATTTGTTGACCCAAGACTGGAATTTGTCTTTCCTTTACTACTCTTTCTCTCTCCTCAGTTGCTTCTTGAGCCAACAAAGTTTTGCTTGTGTTTCCTTGCTACTTTCAATCAGAAAAGGAGGATTGAGCAATGGCTTGGGAAATAAGACAACACTTGATGGGAATTGAGGAGTAGTAAGGAATGATAAAGAGTGAAATTCAGTCACCCTCTTCGCTTTCTTTTCTTGAGAAGAAAGCTCTGGTCTGGCATAAATGCCACTAGGTCATCTATGATTTTCATCTGCAAGAATGAAGACAGAAGATTGGAAAACTAAAAAGAAATCCTGGGCGTCCGGTGGATGAAGTCTACCTTTGTAATGTCAGGCTGAAAAGGGGGGGATAGCACTAGAGAGTCAGGAAATTTCACTGCAACTGAAGAGGCTCACACCTTCGATAAAACTAACCTATCAACAGAAAGAACCGAGGTTGATTTCTTTGCAATAGGGAATGCAGTTGAAATAGAGTTTATCTTGAAAAGAGATCAGTACTACAAGAAAGCTGTAAGACAGAAATAAGTCGATTGCTGCCATTCCGGAAATTAGGGTTTAGAAGTCTTTCGTCCAGGAGATATAGCTCCTCAGCGCATACATACATAGATCCTGTGATTTGATCTGTACTAAAGATGGCAAGAACCAGAGGAAGACTCCATAACTGATAGAACCAAGGACAAGGTCTGGATTGACGAGAAAGTGAAAAGTGATCTGTACTATAGCTTCTCCCATTCCATTCCTTATCGTTGCTTTGCTTTTAGTACTTAGATAAGTTTTGTAGCACGGGGGTATAGAAAGTGCTTTTTCCCGCAGTAGGGTAGGGAGAGAAAGACTTAAGTCGACTCAAGTGGAAATAATCAGGCTATTTCCATACCTTATCTCAGGTTACCCCTTAGTGCGGGTATGGGGCACTTCGTCAGCAGTTATTTGTTTAGCAAGCAGTATTATTGCTTGAAAGCACATACAACACACATTAGGAGAGTTCGAGTGTGAAAGCAGTGTACTCATGCCCCTGAGATAAGGTATGCTTTTAGTGCATTATCTAACTATAAGAGCAGGAGCAGCAAGCACTTACTTTCTTTACGACGCTAACTTCCACAGCAGCTAAGAATTATCTCAGGTTTTCCATTAGTACGCTCCAGAAAAAAGGAGCAAAGGCGAAAAAGCTCAAGTGATTTTCCCTTGACTACTGTCAGGCCAGGGAAGATAACTGCATAACCTAGGGAATATAACTCCATAAGAGTGAGAAAGTACGGGGATAGAAAGAATCACACGATTCCCTATCGTGATAGAAACAACAATAGGATAGGAGTGCACAGGTTCGCAACTGGACTCTTCTCTGACTAGAAGAGCTGCGCCTAAGGGTCTGAAGCAAAGGGAGGTGGTCCCAAGCCTTGCCTATATGGATATATAGCTTCAGCATTGTTTGCAAGTCACGTCAGTGCAGGCACATCGTAGCGTCATGGTAGCATTAGCTATGTGAGACTCAGAGCAGCATAGCTCTGCTAGCGAGCCCCTATGCGATAGCTAGACTCAGATTGACGTGACGTTTCTAGTGCCCAGTGAAACGCAAAGAGAACCAATTCTTCCTTAACTAAGTCAAAGAGCGGATTCGTACTATCCTGTTAAATAGTCGAGTTGCCGACCACCTGACTTAGTGGTGTCACTCATAGATCAGCAAATCCGCACATTAGAAGTCTTGTCGAGGATTTTTTCTACAAGAAATCCATGATTTGAACCAGACTGACCAACTTCCCAAATGGTCCAACGAATCCAGCTGAGCACAGATCTACTCTTCGAATCACAAGCAACAATAGAATGAAACCATTCAAAAGGGGTACGATATCAGGCCTTGCAGGGTAAGGTCAGTTAATTAGACCCGATAGGACAATCAGTTATATGATGGCTCTCGTCGACCGGGCTGTCATGCGGAAAGCAAGAGCGAGCTTCTTCGCTCTATACGTTAGTTCAAGATACTGAAATGCCCAAATTACAACTCCAATTATGAAGCGTAAGCGGTCGTCATCAAATATAGAACCCAACAAAGGTTGGGGTCGATCCCACGGGGAATAAGGTGCAAATTAAATTGTTAGTGAATTAGTTGACTAGTAATCAATAGTTTTCGGTAAATTGGGGGAGGGGGGGGGGTTTCTGTGATCAATATTTAAACAATGCAAGTAACTAATTGCGAGTTTCAATGAGTATTAATAAATATGAGAATGAACTAGGGAAGTGTTCACCATGGCGTCGTAACAATTTTGACTCAAAGCTTAACCGGGTTATTTCTATATGCATATCACGATGTGATTGAATTAATGGTATCATCTAAACGTTTCTCAACCAAATAAACGAATTTCCTTTTCAATTCTCTCGAACTTGAAAAGGTGAACTTTCTTATTTCAATCCTAAACATCGAGTAGATTAATCTAGTTACAACATTAATCATAAGACGAGAGTTGGTAGTCTCGAATCCTCGTAGTTAATCAAATTTCCTGGTTTTAATCTCTTTGTTCAAGCAAATCAAACCTAGGTATGTTCTAATGTTTGCAACCATTAGAAAACGTAAATAACAAATGATTAACCACGTGACAACATATAAATTAAACCCAATGCTACCCGGAATCTACGTTGTTACTCTTGCCATAGATCCCACAACCCTAGTTGTGGGGAGTTTAGCCACTCATGCTAGCAAAACGAAGTAAATAAATAATAGTATTCATATGAGAAGAACGAATTCTTACAATAGAAAATTAGTACTTTACTTTGAACTTCGTAGAATCCCAGCACCAATGGTGAAAATCCCAAGAACAATGGAAGAAGAGGAAGAAAACGTGTTTGTGTCGTGTTTTCCTCTCTAAAACTCGTCCAAACGTTCGCACAAATATTAGTTAATGAATAAATAAAATAACCCTAACACTGGGTATTTATAGTAGTCCAGGAAATAAAGTCCAAAAATAGAATTTTCGGAGTCCCGCTTCGCGTTGACGGGTCGCTTGACGGACCGTCACCCATGCGACTGGCCGTCACTCCAAGCCGTTGCCACTATCCAATGCATGCTATCCTTTAGCTCTAACTTGACGGCTTGGCTGATGGGCAGTCACGGGTGTGACGGGCCGTCATGCCAACCGTCGCCACTATCCAGTGCATGCTCTCTTTGAGCTCTAACTTGAAGCTTGGCTGACGGTCAGTCACGGGTGTGACGGGCCATCACGCCAATCGTCGCCACTATCCAGTGCCTCCTTCAGCTGCTACCAGGTTTGCTGGCTCCCCTGACGGTCAGTCACCTGTGTGACGAGCCGTCAGGCCCTCCGTCAAGCATAACCCATGTTACTTAGCTTGAGGGTTTTTCACTTCCTTTTTATCCTTGTGTCCATTTCCTGCAAATACAACATAAAAACCTCAAAAACCACAAAAGTTGCTTGAAAACTTGCGAGTATTCTTAGTTAAAGGCGTTAAATGTGCCGTAGAATCCCGGCACATCAACACCCTCAACTTAAAACGTTCGCTTGTCCTCAAGCAACATGACAACAAACACAAAATGACGACTCAACTAAGAATACAAACACATATCTTTAGCAAATCATGGCCACTCAACAGTCTATTAAATTTAAATCAACCCCCCCGGTAGTACACAAATGTATGAAACGCTAACTTGCAAGGATCCAAACACGTCATTCCGATATGATAGAATATTCTACATACACATGCAACAGCTATCCCAACAGTCAATAGATAATACAAAAATCTCGGTGCCCTCACCACAAAGAAGTCCCACACACAAGATTAGGGACTAGGTAAGGCGCTCACACTCACAAACGATTTCAAACAATGCACATGCGATGCCATAAGCTTGCCCTTGCTATTCTATTTCAGTTTTTCAGAAAGCCGCTCAGGATCACTACAGGACTTGTCTTGGCTTGTAATGAGGCTTCGGGTGCAGGTAGGATACGTTTGGGGAATAGTGACTAAACCCTCCTTGGAATCACCGACCTACTATTTCCACTTAACTTTACTTCGTCCATCCTTATTCACCTTTTTATTCCCTTCTTTCTAGCTACAGGTGCGACCTCTTTCTTTTGACAATTCTTTTTTTTTTTTTTTCATCTCTGTTTCGTTTCTTTTTCTTTCTTTTCTTAGGCACACACCCGAAATTTTCATTCTATCCACAATCAATCTTATCCATCCTATTTTTCTTATCATTTACCTCTATAGTAGCCACCCTCAACTTAGGCTGATTGCCTGAGTTGAGGTGCACGATGTCCAAGGAAGGACCAGAGCCAAAATAGGGATTCAAAGTTAAAAATAAATGGTAACAAGTTATTGAAAGAATAGGGTCAATATGGCTCAAATAGGGATCAAAGGGATTATTTGCATTTGGACGGTCTTATAGGCTAAGTGGACTGCACACAAAAAGGGCTTGTGATCCTTTCCTAAGCAACCAACTTCAAGCTTAACAAAAAAGACCGGGCAAGTTCTAGATGCATGCACAGAGTAAGAGTTTATAACAATAATCTCACACACACTTGGCACCAAGAAAACATACCACTACCAAATATCAAAACATCAGCTCGGCTTAAGCATAATTATTACAATCACAATCACACAATGACATTCAAGGATCCAGAACAGTCAATCGTTTCAAACATAAGTAGAAAATCAACTTTTTCAGAGGGGGTTCCTTTTAGTTCAACTTTCAAAAAGCCATGCTTGCTATAGACATCACAACACAACCAAAATTTAAACGACAACCTAAACATGCCGGTTCTACTAGATAGCACACCAAAGGAAAAGAAACACGGCAACAAAAACCTCTGGGGGTAGTACTCCTACCCCTAACAAAAGAATTTAGCATTGTCCTCAATGCTCAAGGAAACAGATATTCAGAACAAAGGCATAGGGGTACCTGGGAAACCTAGGTATCTGTACGCGGCTCATCAACATCTGGGGTCTCTACAGACTCTGGTACTACACTGGATGATGCCCCACCTGGTTGGGCACACACTCTTTCCTGTTGCAGCTGCTCATCTACTACCGACCGCTGCTTCGCAACCTCTAACTCGTCCTCCTCAGCTGATATCTTTTTGTGCTTCCTCTTCTTTGACTTTTTTACCCCACTTTCACCTGCTTGGGGTTCATTAATTTTCAGTGGCTGACCCATCAAATCCACTATCGTGGTTTCTTCGTCCAAGTCCACGAACTCCAAAGTCTCATCATAAAGCGCTTTTTCTTGCTTGAGGACGGTGATATCATTTTTCACCTTCTTCAGTTCCACATCAAATCTTGCCAGGTCCGGGATGCTCATTTCGTTTAGCCTTGCCTCCATCCGGGTTTCCATCGCATCGACCCTTGCAGGCAGCCCCTCAAATGGCTTCAGAGCCTTCCATATTGCTTCATCAATGGTGGGTTTGAACAAGTCCGTCCAAGCGGAAATTTGTTTATCCAACTATTTCTGCTTCTGCACCATTTTAGCAAAATTTCGGGGATTCATGTGATATTCAGGTGGTAGAGGAGTCCTTGACAAAGTGCCATAACTTTCGGCAGTAGCTCTCATTGTTTGTGAAGTCTTCGGATCAAACACCGCAAGTGGCATCTCTATGCCTGATGGAGTGTCGGTTGCCTCGAAGGTGGTTGTGGTTGGTTCCTCGAAGATCTGAGGCTTATGAATCCTCATGTCAAACTTAGTGTCATCCTTTGATTTGTCAATATTTTGCGTGGATGACGCTGTCACTTTCTCATCAATACCATCCAATATCGGCACCTCTGCACTCCTGCATAACTCAGTAACCAGACATGGGAACGCCAAAGAAGAAGTAGTTTTTATGGCCCTGGTCCGCATCTCGTCTGTAATTATCATTCCAAAGTTGATGACGTACTCGTCTATCAAACTCGCTACAAGTATGGCTCTTCCCTCATTCAAATTAGCGTCTCCACCTATTGGAAATAGCCTGTACCGCACAATAGCCCACCAAAACTTTGCTACAAAGCTTAGTGATTGCTTCGATATCCGTCCCCTCTGAGTTAGCCAAGATGGTGAGCCATCAGTCAATGTCCGTGCTAACCATGGTCTCTGTGAGTATATGTTGGCAATTTTGTCATGAAACTCCGGCATATCAGGTGGAGGAATGTATTCAGGACCAAAGAGGACTCTGTTAATCGTCTCTCGGGAGATGTCTACTTGTTTACCCCGAACCGGTACCAGGTCCTGCCTTGGTGCTGCTTTAACCCTTTTCCTTTCTCACATTTGCTCTCCAACAGTGCCAAATAGTTGGCATAGAATTCCCGGACCATTTTTTGATAATAGAATCCCAGAGGTGTGCTCATCCACTCAAGCTGGTACCTCTGAAACTGTGTCTCAAGAACTGGGTATTCTAGTAGATCCGTGGTAATGATTTGCACTTCTTCAGCTATCGGTCTTTTATGGCTTCTCGACATTGTTTTGGTAAGACCGTCAAGATAGTGCTTTCGAGCACCTTCAAATGCCCACCGGATCGATTCTCTATCCATGGGTGCTTTCCCTGCATTTTTGGTGGTTTCAGTACCATTTACATCCTCCGGATTGGGGCTTGAGCTACCACTTTCTTTAGATCCACTATCACTCCCCGACCTACTGCTAGATGACCCACTCTCCTCTTCAGACTGGGAGATTTGGGTGTTTCTTCATTTGGATAGCCTAGTCTAGTAAGTCGGGGCTTCAACTGCTTCTTCTTCGCTACTCGATTCATCTATTAGGGTCCGAGTGGTAGCGGTCCTTTCTTTCCTCTTTTGTGCTTGACCGCGAGGTGGTTGTTGTTTGGGGGCCATGTACCTGCACGTGAACAAGTTCAAACATATGAGAACAGGAAAAGACTCAACTATCGCCACTGTCTCGGAGTGACGGTTTGGGTGACGGTCAGTCACATGGGTGACGGACCGTCACACCGGCCGTCACTTTAAGACAATGAACCATTTATTGTTGACGGTTTGGATGACGGGCAGTCACGTGTGTGATGGGCCGTCATGCCAACCGTCACTTTAAGACAACGTGTTTTACTTTCTTTGAGGCATTTCCTCGAACACCTTGTGCTCTATTCGGGGTTTTCCCATTTTTTGTGGGATTTGGTTTCACAAAGTCACCACCCATCATGTATTTAATCTCATGGGTTACTCAAGACTTCACCCATGTTAAGTTTTATGATTTCAAACAACAACACCATTCATACCCAACAACATTTACATTATCACCCTTTCACACATATACAAACCCAACAATTTCCTTTGGTATTTCTTCATAATGCTACTCAAATAATCTCAACGAGCAAGAGTTTAGAATCATACCTTGATTTTGTTTGGGAGAAGAAAACTTCTATTCCTTTATGATTTACAAGAACCGATGGACAACCCTATTCTTCGACGGGGAATTGTTGGTTCTTGTGTTTTTGACGAATGGTGAAAGACGACGGGGATATGGGATTTGCTTGGGGAAGAGAGGATTTTTGTTTTAATGGAGGGTTAGAGCTTGAGAGTAGAATATGAGTAGGATGATGATGAAGATGATTTAATATATTCGGGCGGGTCGGGTTGGTTTTGGGTCGGGGAACACAAAAATAAATAAATTAAAACTTACCTGATGTGGTGGCCGAAGTGACGGTCCGTCAACAACTTGGCGGTCCATCACTTGGTGCGTCTCACATAGACAGTAAGCCCTTGTGAGTGCCTTGGTGACGGCCTGGAATGACGGTCCACCAAGTCTGTGACGGTCCGTCACTCTTACCGTCACTACCAAACAGTGGGGATGAATATTTGTCAAACTGTGACGGTTTGTGTGACGGTCCATCGTACAGTTGACGGCCCACCAACAGGAACCTCACTCGTAGACAGAACATGCTGTTACTTACACTTTTTTGTACCTGTACACTCAACGCACAAATTAACCAATTCTAACAAATCAAATTTTTCTAAGACCATAATACAACAACAATTCATGGGTTACCTCCCATACAGAGCCTGATTTAACGTCGCGGCACGACGCGGGTGTCTTGATTACTCAGACTTCATCAAGATACACCAGAGACAGAATATGTACCTCCTCCGGGAGGCCCAAATATTGCTTTACCCTCTGCCCATTGGCTTTGAACAACTCACCATCTTTATTTTCGAGTTCGACCACACCGGATGGAAACAATTGGTGTACTTTGAATGGTCCGGACCATTTGGATTTGAGTTTCCCGGGAAATAATTTGAACCTGGAGTTGAACAACAATACCAAGTCCCCAACCTTGAACTCCTTTTTCTCAATTTTTCTGTCATGGTATAGCTTCATTCGTTCCTTGTAGAGAGCGGATCTATCATATGCTCGCAATCAGAACTCGTCCATCTCATTCAATTGTTCCAACCTTAGTTCCGATGCCTCTCTCCAACTGAGATTTAACTTTTTGAGCGCCCAAAGGGCTTTGTGCTCAAGTTCCACGGGCAAGTGACAAGCTTTACCAAAAACAAATTGGTAAGGAGACATACCTATTGGCGTCTTAAACGCTGTTCGGTACGCCCAGAGTGCGTCATCCAGCTTTCTTGCCCAATCTCGCTGGTTCACATTCACAGACTTTGCCAATATCTCTTTAATTTCACGGTTCGACACTTCGACTTGCCCACTGGTTTGGGGGTGATAAGGTGTGGCTACCTTGTGTTGCTTCACCCCATATTTTGCTAGAGCAGCCCGGAACACCTTATTGCAAAAATGTGAACCTCCATCACTTATGATTGTGCGAGGGGTGCCAAACCGAGCAAAGATATTTCTTTTTAGAAACGCCACCACACTTCTCCCTTCGTTATCGGCCAAAGCAACCGCCTCTACCCACTTTGAAACATAATCCACCGCTACCAAGATGTAACGGTTCCCATAAGAGCTGTCAAAAGAGCCCATGAAATCTATACCCCATACGTCGAACAACTCAACCTCCAAAATAGTGGACATGGGCAACTCTTGTCGGTGAGAGATTGCTCCTCTTCGTTGGCATTGATCACAGAACTTGGCAAATTCATATGAATCTTTCTGGATTGTCGGCCAATAATAACCACACTGTAAGATTTTTCGGGCGGTTCGATTACCCGCATGATGTCCTCCAACTGGGGACGAATGACAAGCTTGCAAGATGCTTGTCATTTCGACTTCCGGTACACATCTCCTCACTATGTTGTCAGCACACAACCGGAATAAATACGGCTCATCCCAGTAAAACTTACTTGCATCATGGAGAAATTTCTTTTTCTGGTGGAAGTTCAAATCTTCTGGGATCATGTCACTCACCACATAATTTGCGAAGTCAGCGTACCAAGGCACCATATCAAGTGACGCAGCCATCACCTGCTCATCCGGGAATGCATCATCAATCTCCGGTTCATCTATTATGTTCTCTTCCCTCTCAAGCCTGGACAGATGATCCGCTACCTGGTTTTCACACCCTTTCTGATCTTTGACTTCAAAGTCAAATTCCTGCAACAATAGCACCCATCGGATTAGTCGAGGTTTTGCATATTTTTTGGTCATTAAATACCTCAAGGCTGCATGATCTGTGTGCACCACCACTTTTGTACCAAGTAAGTACGCTCTGAATTTCTCAAAAGCGTATACAACAGCCAGCAGCTCCTGTTCTGTCACTGTGTAGTTCTTTTGCGCCCCATTCAATGCTTTACTAGCATAATAAATGGGGTGAAAAAGTTTGTCTCGCTTCTGTCCCAGAATAGCTCCAAGTGCAACACCACTCGCATCGCACATTACTTCGAACGGTTTGGACCAATCCGGGGCAATTATAATAGGAGCATCCACTAACTTTTCTTTCAGGCACTCAAACGCCCTCAAACACTTAGCATCAAATACAAATTTAGTCTCCTTTTCAAGCAACCTGCACAGTGGGGTAGCAACCTTAGAGAAATCTTTAATGAATCTTCGGTAGAAACCGGCATGACCAAGAAAGCTCCTCACACCCTTTACTGAAATGGGTGGAGGTAGTTTCTCGATGACTTCTATCTTGGCTCTATCCACCTCTAGACCTCTCATAGATATTTTGTGCCCTAATACAATGTCTTCTTTCACCATGAAATGGCATTTCTCCCAATTCAGCACGAGGTTTGACGCTTCACACCTTTGCAATGCTTGACCCAGATTAGTCAAGCAATCATCAAATGCATCACCCACTACCAAAAAGTCATCCATGAAGACTTCCAATGTGTTCTCCACCATATCAGAAAATATAGACATCATGCATCTTTGGAATGTTGCAGGAGCATTGCAAAGACCAAAGGGCATGCGTCTAAAAGCAAACGTACCGTAGGGGCAAGTGAAAGTGGTCTTCTCCTGATCTTTCGGGGCGATAGATATTTGGTTGTACCCCGAATATCCATCTAAAAAGCAATACCAACCTCTGCCAGCTAATCTATCCAGCATCTGATCCATAAAAGGCATGGGGAAATGATCACGGAGAGTCCAGGAGTTTAGCTTTCAGTAATCCATACAGACTCGCCACCCCGTGACAGGTCTTAATGGAATCAGCTCATTTTTGTCATTTGCTACCATAGTCATTCCTCCCTTTTTAGGAACACATTGCACTGGGCTTACCCATTTGCTATCAGAAATTGGGTAAACCACTCCAGCATCGAGCCATTTGATGATCTCTTTCTTCACCACCTCTTGCATTGGCGGATTCAGTCTCCGCTGGTGCTCGGTGGTGGGAGTGAAATTTTCTTCTAACTGTATCTTATGAGTACAAATACCTGGTGGGATGCCAATAATATCTGCAATGGTCCAGCCGATTGCTCTCTTGTGTCTCCTCAGTGTGGATAGTAAAGCTTCAACTTGAGATTGCACAAGGTCTGTCGCAATGATTACATGTAAGGTATCTTTGTCACCTAAAAATGCATACTTCAGATGGCCTGGCAACTCTTTCAACTCTAATACTGGCGCTTCCTCAATAGAAGGCTTTGCAGGAGGTGTCGGTCTGTTCTTTAAATCGAGATCTAATTTCTTTGGGGCGTAACAATATGACCCCATTCCAACCACAACATTTACAATTTCTTCATAATCTTCGATGTCATCATCATCGAAGTTCATCATGACTACTGCCAACGTCTCTACAGCAAGTCTCTCTTCAACAGAAACAATCACATCAGATTCAACAACAACATCAATAACTGAGACGACATTCATGTCCCTCGGTTGCCTCATTGACTTGCACACATTAAACTTCACTACTTCGTCGTTCAACCTGAAAGTCAATTCTTTGCTCTCCATATCTACTAATACTCTTCCGGTTGCCAAGAAGGGTCGTCCCAAAATAATAGGGACTTCAAAGTCCACTTTGCAGTCCAAAATCACGAAGTCTGCCAGAAATATGAACTTCCCCACCTTCACAAGTACATCATACAAAATACCCACCGGGCGTTTAACCGATCTATCAGCCATCAACAATCTCATAGTCATCGGTTTAGGAGCTCTTAAGTCCAACTGCCGGTAGATGGCTAACGGCATCAAGTTTATGCTAGCCCCCAAGTCACAAAGAGCTTTTGCAAAGTTAAACTCCCCTATGGTGCAAGGAATAGTAAACGCACCCGGGTCTTCTTTCTTTTGGACTAGCGACCTTGATAAAATGGCGCTACAATGGTGGAGGTTGTCTTCCGGTTCAAAACTTACCGACCTCTTCTTTGTGATCAAGTCCTTCATGAACTTGGCATAACTGGGCTTTTGTTCAAGCGCATCCACCAGAGGGATGTTCACTGATATCTGCTTGAGTATGTTCATGAAATTTAAGAACTTGCTATCTTCCACTTTCTTCTTCAACCGTTGTGGGAAAGGAGGTGGTGGCCGAGGCATCATAGTTGGAAAATTTTCAACTTCCTTACTTTTATCCGTGAGCCCTTGAGTAGCATCTTCTTCCACACCGGGTTTTTCAACAGATACTCTCACACCCTCATCGACCATATTTTCAGCATCTACTAACTCATCTTCCTTAGCAACATTACCTTTCTGAGTCTGAATTACCGGATGTGATTCCGATAATGTCTTACCACTTCTGGTGGTGATTGCCATACAATTCCCGTTGTTTCTCGGGTTTTGAATGGTGTCACTCGGCAATGTCCCAGCTTTCCTTTGATTTAGAGACGCCGAGACTTGACTCATTTGTTGCTCTAGCTGCTTGATTGAGGTGGAATGAGAATTCACTAACTGACTCATTGATGATAATTCAGATTTCATTTCCTTGACTCCGGAGTCAGTAGATTCCACCTTCAACAACATCTTTGCCATCATATTCTCTAACTTGGATGTCCCTGTCTCATTGCTAGTTCTTTCACGGTTACCAAGTGGTACGTACAACCCACCTCTATCAGTTTTATTCATCCAGTTCCCCTGATCACGATCTCTGTAGCCAGCTTTTTCATAGTAGTTGTCCTTCTGATAGTTCCGACCTTGGTTTCCCTGGCCATTAGCCTGGAACCCCCCCAAATAGTTCGCCTCCTCATCAGACTCGAACTCTGCTGCTCTACCTTGGGAACCCACAACTTTCACTTTCTCCATGTATCCTGACAGCAAATGTTTTGTCAGTAGGTCCATTTGCATTTTCAGATGGGCCATATCTTGATCCCGCTCTTCCTCTTTCCTGCGCTGTTCAGCTGACATACCGATTGCATGAGTACTAGCAGCTATCTCTGTGTCCCGTGTATGCCAGGCCCTGTTGGTTTTAGTGAGCCGGACCAAAATAGCTGTGGCATCGATAAAGGTGAGACCCATAAACGCTCCACCTACTGCATTATCCAGTGTCGGCTTCGTAGCCGAATTCAGTGCCCTATAGAATGTTTGCATTAGGAAATTTTTGGTCAACTGATGGTTCGGGCATTGTGTCAACTTCTTCTTGAACCGCAACCACGTCTCATGTAAAGCCTCATGAGGTTGTTGTCTGAAATTGCTAATTTCATCACTCAACTGTATGATCCTAGAGGGAGGAAAGAACCTTTCTAGGAAAGCTCCTTTCAACTCTCCCCAGGTTGTGATAGAGTCGGGAGTTAGCTCTGTCAACCATAACGCTGCCTCATCAGACAGAGACAATGGAAACAACCTGAGTCTAATCGCGGTCTGACTTACTCCAGGCAATTCGAACGACTTGCAGATACCCACAAAATTCATTAGGTGTCGGTTTGGATCATCACCAGCCATACCACGGAACAATCCCTTTAAGTTCAACAGTTGGAGCATTGTGCTAGTAATGTTGAACTTGGCTCCGGGCGCTAGTGGAGGAATAACAATGGCGCCCGTAGCACCAACTCCATCTAATGCAATATTATCCTCTATATCCTCAACATTCAAGTGATGCTGATCCTGTTGAGCCTGCTATTCTGCAGCGAGCCTTGCTGCCTCCTGCTATTGTACATTCATGGTTTGCCTTAGCATTCTTGCGAGCTCGGGGTCGTAGGGTAATATTGGTTCACCCGAGCGTCGGGTACTTGGCATGCACAACTCAGTACCCTGTAACAAACAAAAACAACAAATAAAAGTAAAATCAGGAAATATGACTAAGAGTCAAATAAACACACCGGACTTAATAAACAACCGTAGTCCCCGGAAGTGGCGCCAAAATTTGATACGCCCAAATTACAACTCCAATTACGAAGCGTAAGCGGTCGTCGTCAAATATAGAACCCAACAAAGGTTGGGGTCGATCCCACAGGGAATAAGGTGCAAATTAAATCGTTAGTGAATTAGTTGACTAGTAATCGATAGTTTCCGGTAAATTGGGGGGGTTTCTGTGATCAATATTTGAACAATGCAAGTAACTAATTGCGAGTTTCAACGAGTATTAATCAATATGAGAATGAACTAGGGAAGTGTTCACCATGGCGTCGTAACAATTTCGACTCAAAGCTTAACCGGGTTATTTCTATATGCATATCACGATGTGATTGAATTAATGGTATCATCTAAACGTTTCTCAACCAAATAGACGAATTTCCTTTTCAATTCTCTCAAACTTGAAAAGGTGAACTTTCTTATTTTAATCCTAAACATCGAGTAGATTAATCTAGTTACATCATTAATCATAAGACGAGAGTTGGTAGTCTCGAATCCTCGTAGTTAATCAAATTTCCTGGTTTTAATCTCTTTGTTCAAGCAAATCAAACCTAGGTATGTTCTAATGTTTGCAACCATTAGAAAACGTAAATAACAAATGATTAACCACGTGACAACATATAAATTTAACCCAATGCTACCCGGAATCTACGTTGTTACTCTTGCCATGGATCCCACAACCCTAGTTGTAAGGAGTTTAGCCACTCATGCTAGCAAAACGAAGTAAATAAATAATAGTATTCATATGAGAAGAACGAATTCTTACAATAGAAAATTAGTACTTTACTTTGAACTTCGTAGAATCCCAGCACCAATGGTGAAAATCCCAAGAACGATGGAAGAAGAGGAAGAAAATGTGTTTGTGTCGTGTTTTCCTCTCTAAAACTCGTCCAAACGTTCACACAAAATATTAGTTAATGAATAAATAAAATAACCCTAACACTGGGTATTTATAGTAGTCCAGGAAATAAAGTCCAAAAATAGAATTTTTGGAGTCCCGCTTCGCGTTGATGGGTCGCTTGACGGACCGTCACCCATGCGACTGGCCGTCACTCCAAGCCGTCGCCACTATCTAGTGCATGCTATCCGTTAGCTCTAACTTGACGGCTTGGCTGACGGGCATTCACGGGTGTGACGGGCCGTCATGCCAACCATCGCCACTATCCAGTGTATGCTCTCTTTGAGCTCTAACTTGACGCTTGGCTGACGGTCAGTCACGGGTGTGATGGGCCATCACGCCAACCGTCGCCACTATCCAGTGCCTCCTTCAGCTGCTAACAGGTTTGGTGGCTCCCCTGACGGTCAGTCACCTGTGTGACGAGCCGTCAGGCCCTCCGTCAGGCATAACCCATGTTACTTAGCTTGAGGGTTTATCACTTCCTTTTTATCCTTGTTTCCATTTCCTGCAAATACAACATAAAAACCTCAAATACCACAAAAATTGCTTGAAAACTCGCGAGTATTCTTAGTTAAAGGTGTCAAATGTGCCGTAGAATCCCGGCACATCAGATACATCAAAGGCTCATAATCCAAGGACCCTTTACTTTGTAACCTTCAACCAAGGTCCTGTGGAATGAATAATACGACACTTCATGTCCTTCCCGTAAAATTTTCAGTTCCCAGCCAAGTTCTATCTGAAAGGATTGAATGTAGTAATTTATCTCTAGTATAGGCTTGCAAAAGACCGGCTACACAAGCTTGGCTCCAGGCTAGATAAAAGAATTCCTGATCTTGTCGAAATGGGAGCAGCTATTTCATTCGCATCTGGCTTGACTGAAAGGATGGAATGGACTGAGAAGCCGTCCTATTGTGCTACTGGCTTTGAACCGGATTGCTAAAGAGCAGATGCTCTGTGCTCTATCAATCTAGTCCCAGTCTTTCCAGCAAGCAAGCGAGTGAGACTGATGAAACCCGACTGAAGAGAAAGCAATTCATTGCATATAGACAGACTCATAGTCAACAAGACAACGAAGTATCAACAAACCTGGTTAGACAAAGGATAGAGATTCAACACCTAATCCAAGAAAAATGACCACCGGAGGGGATTTGGAGTCTTCTTGTTCACTCGAATAGAGCTGAAAGTCAAGAACGAGAATGGGAAGTAGTGCCGCAACAACGGACCGAAAGCACGATATGAATGGCAAGCGCGTAAGCACAGGTTTTCTGTCTTTCCTTTCCCTTCCTAGATAACGAATCGAAATCTGAGTCTGTCTGAAAGTGAGTGAATCTCGGGGAGAGGCACGAACTTAAGGAGCTAACTTAAGCTTGGTCGATAGTAGTTCCGGTCCTATCGGGTTGCATGATCTAGGAAGTCAATCTAATCTCTCTTTTGGTCAAAAATGGTATAGGCTGTGAATCGAATCTGTCTGTCCTCTAACCGAATCAGCGCATCTTACTTTCTCTTTGTTGAATAGTGGAGCTTCACTCCAGTGAAGCAAGACTGAATCCGGAGAGTTTGATCCATGTACTCTGTTCTGTACACTACAGATTTGACTACTTGCAAACCTCTAACCAAGGCTTGCTTCCTAGGATCTAGTCCAGATAATCTATCTATTATCTTTCCCCTCAAGCTAGTTAGGAACTACCTTCACTCCACACCTTATCCTTCGATCCAAGCCATGAGGCAAAAGGCAATATGACTTAGAGGCTGCGGTCATTCTTTATTGATGTAGCTTCGTCGTCTGTTTTGGTACGAATGAGACACAGAATAGTAGTAGCCAAGGCTTCTGATCTAGGGCTCATAAAAAGACCAAGATGATTTCCACAGAATCGAGAAGTAGCAGACATGACAGCTTCTACCACTTCACTATAATCAAACAGTACTTGCCGCCGGAACTGTCACTCCTTATTGCCACTAGTTTCTAACTACTATATCATTAGCCCGAAGTGCAGTGATTCCAAACGGGAATCTAATGATTTCATTCACTTCACCAACAAAAGGCGAGGTAGCTTGGCATCAGTAAAGCAAAACAAGACCCGACGGTTTCTTTTACTAATTTAGAGCATACCAATCTCAGAAACTAAACTGGTCAATGCGTGCTTGATACGCAAACACTAAAGAGAGAACCAGGGATAATTTGCTTCGGTTAGGATTCTTGGGAATAGAATGAATCGAATTGGCTGAAGCCGTCAACATACGCTTTTGGGAAGTTTAACCACGCGATATCTCAGTGAACGTATTGGAACTCGGTAGGAGAGACAGACATATTTCATTTCTTAGAGGTGACCCGAATAAATAGCCTCAACAACAATCATTGACTCGTTAAGTGAAGTTAAAAAGAAGGTGAACCAAGACTCAATGGTTCACCTATCGGCTAATAAATTTGAAATAACAAAGGATTACCGCTGGATGGGACTCAACACTCCCCTTCTATACTATCTCATATCTCACCTCAGTGCTAATAGAAGCTTCAAGCCCGAGTTATAGGAGCAACCATCAGAAGAAGGAAAAGTCAAGCCAAATAGGAAGTAAACTCAAAGCGGGTCCGTCTGTCATGACTTCCAAAAAGAATAAAGGCTAGCTTCAAGAGAACAACAACCATCCATTGCGAGAGAGATTCCAATTCCGGATATGTTGTTTTATGTCACTCGATGACTTGATTGGGACATTCTTGTTTTAAAACGCGAAGATGGTGATGAATCATTCTCATATATTGCCAGAATCTTTTCGATTATTCTCTGGTTACGCTAGATTTTGATAAAAGAAAGGGGGACCAGCGATACAAGAGCATTTTCCAAGCATAAAATCACGAAGCCGGCCCAAAAAGTGGGTGAGACTCGTCATTCTCCTCTTGCAAGTCAAGATTTTCAAGAGAATCTTTCAGGATATTCTGATGATCCTAATCAGAGCCAACAAGCAAGTCGAGCTGACATAGGTAGGAATTTGAACCCTTTTGGACTGGAAGGCCGGGTCAGAAGGACCGAGATTGATCTCAGATTGGGGTCAGTAGAGTTTCATTTATCGAATTTGTGGTCCAACCTTGCTAGATAATAAAGATGAATGGTGCTATATCCACCTGGAGTCTACCATAAGATTTATACCGGGAAAGTGTTAGATAGAAATGTCTGCCTATTAAATCAATACCGGGATCAAACGATGAAACTATAGCCCTCTCGAAGGAATCTTTCAGGGTTAAAAGCAAGATGTTTGACTTGCCGGGCGTAGCCTTGGTCACTTATTTTTAGAAAAGAGGAATCAGAAGCTGACCACAGGAGTCGATATTCTGAAGCTGGCAAGCAGGATCCAATCTCAGAAATGGGTTTTTGCTTGAGGGGGATCACTCTAAAGAAAGGAAGTCGTTTTGGCTGTTGTTATTCCAAATCACTTTCTTTATAAATGTCATAAAAGACAGGGGCTTTCTTGCTTCAGCATGTGAGGGAAATGCCCCGGGTACCGAAGTTAGCGGCTTTAGAGATAGGGGCGAGGGCGGCGGGACATAGACTCTGAGTCCTAAATCTAAGTTCCTGTTCCCAGTGCGAATGCATTATGCCCATAAAAATCAGTTACACCAGCTAAAATAACAACACTCAACACTCCGAGTGTCATAGGTGCGGGAAGACCAATTAATGTCTCGTAAGATAGAGTGACTCATGCACAGCGGCTTCAGGTTCTAAACCATTGCAATCAACCTTCAAAACCCCTTTGATCCGTGACAAGTAGCGGCGAAACACACTCGATAGCTGCAATCATTTCGGATCTTCGTCCTGCCAATCCTCCCGTGAAGGTGAGAGCTCTCTTCCCATGGCAAGCGCTACCTCACCCCTTGCTTCGCAAACGTCGTCTTTTAGCTGATTGATGAGTGTCAAAGATAGACATGTCATGCCGCATGAAGAAAGCTGTCAAGCATTGAATGAAGGGAGGGAGGCTCGAGAAAGGTTGTCAGAGCACGTCCGCCGTTGTCTTTTCAGTCAAGGTTGCTTGCAAGGAGTCGACACTCTGAGATGTCAATAGAGAGAGAGAGAGAGCAGAAAAATGAGTCGTGAGTGTTCGAGTCTGTAATCTTGTCAAAGAGGGTTTGACCTCAACTAGGCTACGGGTTGTTAATCTGGTAGACATCACCCGAACGCCGCATCCTAGACTGATGATACTTGTTTTATCTCTAAAGCGAATTCGGAAACTTTGGAAGAACCAATCTCGAGAGGTTGCATTGGGCGGGCGATAAAGACTCTGGATTTATTTCTGCTGGTAAGGCATCTATACCGTATATGTGCCGTGGAATCACCAATGAATCTAAGGCCACGACGGGGACCGGGAGGATCAAACAAAGAGAGTATAGAAAGAATAGAGTCTTCACTCAGTCCATGAGAGAACTCCCTCTCTGATTGACTTCATCAAGAATCCTGAGGGTCCTGCCCTTGCTCTTTATCTTGGTATGGTTGACCACATTCCTATTTTCAACCTTGGTAGGTCTTCGGTTCTACTTATCGATCCGCTTCAACTCGATCGGATCACGAGATAACTTGTCCGAGCTTTCCCTCACTCTCTGCCTCAACCATTCATTCCAGTGATCTTTGCAATCAATCTCTCCCATAATAGCTAAAAGCTGCCATCAGCGCTGTTGCATGAGTACTACGACAAACTCGTACCACGAGTACACTAACAAGAGAGGAACTACGAGCAGAAAAACTCACTCTGCTACTGAAATTCAAGAGATTGCATTTAAATACAGAGAAAGAGAGAGTCAGTCTCTTGAGCGACTGATCAAGAAATACAAAGATAAGGGGAATGGTTAGTGATGATGTCATAGGAAACATAAAGTTCCTTCTCTCTCTTTTGAATCCCAGGGATTGCCTCAGGGAAGAGGCCAGTCCCTGAAAAAGCCATCTCGATTGGTATCATTCAAATGCGAATATAGGCCTGATTGAAGCATAAAAGTGAAAGAATAATAATGAGAGGCTTTTGTCTGTTGAAGGTCATCTTACCTGTCTCCTACGCTACGCTCTCAACTGGATCAATCGCTTTGTCCTGATTTATTGAACAGGTGCCCTGTGGAACATGTTTTATTGAATTTCACTCTTTATTCCATATTTCTTTTCTTACTGATTGAATTCAGGTAGAGAGAGGAATATTCGATCAAAACCCTTAGTACGATAGGGGGATAGTATATATTCAATCCAGATAAGACACTGAGATGAAAGACGAATCAAGCAAGAAAGGCAGAACGGGGGCCGCTTTCTCGAGTGAGAATTCTTTTTTAGGGTTAGTCTGACCGTCCTCATTCTAGTTAGTAGGTGTGCGAGTAAGAGGGTAGTAGGCGAAAATATATGAATTGAATGGGACTTCAGCTTCGACAATCGTATCTTCCCTCCAGCAAATAAGGTGGAGTGGGCAAGGCAGAGAAGACAGGAAAACACAAGCTCAAACTTCAGCATTTCCATTACCTGCTCCAGTAAAGGAAGCATTTCCAGTGAATAAGAACTAGAATTGGAATTTGGTCGGGAGCTAAGAGAGATTGGAAAGGTTTAAATAAAAGTGTGCCTAGCTTCGCTCTCTCTTATTAGAAGAAGGAAGGGACTTCAGTTTGACTGATTTATTTGGAAGCAGTTCCCCTTCTGAAGCCAGTCTCAACCAACTGGCCCCGGACTCTCCCAACCCTGGTGAACCCGCAGCGCCTCCTATTGCTGAGCCTTATCATCCGTTACAAAAGGATGGGGAGAGGATAAGGAAGCTCACTGATCGCCTTACCATAAATACTATCAGGTGTCCCTTGCCCTAGGATATTTACTCAGAGATTATTGACACCCAATTCCAAACGAAATTAAAAATCGAGGAAGCCCTTCATTCGGACAGAGTGCAAGACACGTCTCTTTTTGAGAAAAGGCACCAGATTCGGGGGGAACTTTTCTATCCTAATGGGAAGCCATTATCATTGAAAACCTACTTGGACCACCTATCAGAGATAGAGAACTATGGGACCCATCGTAGCCTGCCTTATAAAAGGGTTTTGTAAGTGATTGCTCGACAGGACTTAGATCTGGTCTTTGCAGGAATAAAAAAAAGGAGATACTGGTAGAGCCAATCAAAGACACCTAGGACGGGACTAATTGAACTCAGTCTGACTTTCTTTTTCCCATGTTTTTTTTTCACAGTTTAGTGTTTATTTTTCTCTCTCGATTGATAGAAAGACACGTTCGGGAGCTGAGAGGGCCTATCGTGATAGGGGACTCTCTTTTCACGGTAGGACAAGATAAAGCGGGATCAGCAGCGGGCTTACCTTTTTTATTAGTATTGAATTCATGTCATTGTCGCTCATCATCCTTGTTAGAAAAGGAACAAGAAACTCTCTTTGTCTTTTCAGTGTTCGATTGGTCCAGTAAAGAAGGAAGATAGGAAGGCATCTGTTTATCTATACCTGTAAACCTTGGACATTACAGGTTCAAAACCTCTATCTTTCAAAGACATTCATCATCCAAGCTTGAGTGCACAATGCGGCTTGTCGTGCGAACTTGTGATGCAACGATCAAGAAGGTAGAGAGACAGTCGATTAAGCATACTGCGGTCACTGCGATGGTCACAAGCTCTCACTAGAAGAATCGGAACACACAACACCAGGCTTAGGTTAGGGCGCATGATCTCATTGCAGGATTGACCACTAAGCTATCCAAGTTACGTAAAAAACACATTTTCTTAGTTTTTCCCTGCGGCGCTGCTAGGGTACAGACTTTTTTGAGGAGTGAGTGAAGGGCAATTCAAGCAGATTGGATTTTTCCTCTATCCCATCCTGAATCGTCCATTAAACCTTTAATCGCCCTGTCTTCTAGCTGTGAAAGATGTGGAACACATGCAAGAAAATATTGCACTAGTCACAGAGAGAAGACATCCAATCCAGTAAGAGAGAGTAGGGAATTATGATAACTTAATTCGGAAGACTTGCTGGTCTAAGAGAGATTGAGCTTATGCTTATGGGGAATCTCAGTAGTCTACCTGGAATGCCCGCTCACTGCCCTATTGAGCGTCAGGCCAGAACTCATGTCCGAAGAGTGCCTGTCGAATCACTTATGCCTATGCAAGGAGAGAGCACCGCTAAGTAAAATCGAATGGAAGAATCATTGAGAAGGTCAGAGAGAATAATGCCGAACTGCCTGAAACGTAACTAGCTTGTCGTCTTCTTTCCTCAACAAGTGACAGGCCTCACTATCTACTTTATTTGGTCTACCGGGCTACTAGATCGGACTGATTGCATGCTGAGAGTCCTGTGAGAAAGGTGTTCCAAGAGAATGGCTGTACCAATTCGAGATATGACAGTGGGTCAGTCAAGAAAGCTGCCAGACCTATTCTACGAACTGCTTCCAAAGGTGAGAAAACCAGTTTCTCTGAGCTAGGATCACATGTCCGGAAAACAATCCGAGATGTATGATGCCGAACGGACATCCCTGTTTGGAATAGGATTTTCTTGAAAGGGACCGGATAAGCACTCGCTGTTTGCTAGTACCAGAGTTGGATACTTCATTTTTTTTCCTTTCGGCTTGAAATTCACTCGCTTATCCGGAATGAGCTACTGAGTTGGAGTACAGGCGCGAAGGCAGGGAGTTACTTTCTCAGTAAGGCGGGAAAGAGCGAAGCAAGGGTTTTTGCTTTCACCAGAGAAACTTCCTGATCTTTCCACTCCTGAGAGTTATCCCTCGTTCTAAGAGCTACTCCTGTAAAAGCCAGAATCCACTCTAATTCAGAGCTTAGACGTCGCTCCTGCGGATGTGCTCGACCTTCCGCCACTGCGGGCCCCAGTCAATCTTTCCATTCATTCCTACGAGCCGGCTAAGTCCAAGGTGGAGTTGGCACTAATAAGGAGAGCAGAAAGCAGCTACCGGCCATCAAAAGATCCACGACTTAAAGATCCGCATGCAAGGGAAGATTCGCTTATTCTTTGAGATGACAAAGCTCCCCACTAGACGCAAATTGCCGAATCAACACCAGGCAGTATAAGAGTGCTTTCTCTGATCGGCCCAGACTAGAGCTGAAAGGACATACCAGCCCCCGAAGGATTATCGGGCATTTCTTCATGTCGGGAGGAGGAGAAGATAAGGACAACTTTCTTTCTTCCATTCCACTCTTGCTCCAATCCCAATAGGATAAATAGAGCTAGCACTTGCTATAAGGGCTTCTGACTATAGGCGCTGGAGTCAGCCTGTCTGAGTATGTAAACTATGTGGTGGATACGAAAATAAGCCTTCTACATCAACCAATTCTTCTTCCATGAGAGACTTCAATGAAGCAACATTTTTTGATTTCTAAATTAAATTAATATAATTAGAATATTTGGTCAAGTCACGTACAGTATTGACATAACAAAAATATTGGTCACAGACTCACAGTGCTGGATAAAATAATGCAATAATTGGTCTCTAGGTAGGGTATTTGGTCCACACGAGTGTGAACTAAATAATAGCAGGTTTTTTTTTTGGGTGGGGGTGGGGGGGAGGGGTGTGTGTGTGTAGAAAGAGAATAAGTACACACGTAGAAGATTTAAAGAAACTGGCCGGTGAGATCAGCTTATATTATCTCTTTATTAATTTGTTTAATTATGAGCAATTAAGAATCTTGAAATCAAAGGACCCCCTTAAAGATTTTCCAGATCGTACAGCCTAACAAACATATCTCTCTTCCTTTTTTTTCCTACTTAATCAGTTCCTGTGTTTAAGGTTGAAACTGATTAATTATTGGTATTAATGGATAATTTCCATTCAATGTTTCCTTTACAACAAGATGATGATGCTAATGATTCCCATCGACAGCTCCTTTTTCCACATGAGCCATATACCAACCCTCCAAATTTCATATACCAACAAGATCTGGTAACTGATTTTGCTCCGTTTGACTCATTGGAGTTGGGCGACAACACTAATCTTACATTTAACAACAACAACAACAACAATACCAACACCAATCAGAGAGGCAATAGGCTACGAAAATCGTCCGTTGTGTCTACTGACGACAATAAGCATAAGAAAGTGATGCATAGAGAAATCGAACGCCAAAGAAGACAAGAAATGTCTACTCTTTATGCTTCTCTTCGACAACAGCTTCCCCTTGAAAATATTAAGGTCTGTTTTCCTTTTTTCTTTAGGTTTCCCTAAAAACCAAATTCACTTTTTTTTTTAAAATGAACTTCTCAAAATCAGATCAACCTCTTCTCATCCCTTTTATGAGTTATTTAATCTATATACACGAACAATACAAAAGATTTTTTTTCTACATCAGTGTATTTTAACATGTTCGAGGTAATTAATATGCCTTTAATTAATAAATTAACCTAAAAACATAGATGTTGAACTCTTTCAGGGAAAGCGATCCACATCGGACCACATACTTGAGGCAGCGAATTACATAGAACAGCTGCAGAAGAATGTTAAGAATTTGGAAGAAAGAAGAGAAAAGTTAAAGGAGGAGTCAATTGGCTTAAGCAATCTTGATTATCCAAAAAGTGGAAGCTCGACAAGTAATAGCGACTCCTCGCCTGCTGCTATTGTGACAGTGAAGGAATGCTTGGATGGCATGGAGATTTTGGTCAATTGTGTTCTCAAGAATGAAGGGTTTCGCCTCTCTAGGGTTCTTCAAGTGTTACTTCAAGAAGGGCTTAGCATAGTGAACTGCAGCTGCACCAAAACAAATACTACAAGTGTACTTCACACTATAAGAACTGAGGTATAAATCCAGCAGATATTTGATAATACTCGTGACTTCTTTTCATTAGATAAGACAGTGGCGGAACCAGAAATGTTAACAAGAGGATTGGTAGTTAAACTTGCTAGCTAAAGGAACTTTGAGCAATCGTTGCCTACATTATGAACTTCCGATCTCTTATTTTAAGGAGATTCAATAATATATATTTGCACATAAGCATGACTTTTGAACAAAGAGGTTTCAATTGAATCGTTTTTAGATCATATGTAGTTCCGCCCCTAAACTCATATACTCCGTAGTAATATTTTATTTTTTAGTAGTACTTAACTGCTATGTTGCTCTGACTTTTAAAAAATATTGATGTGCCAATGTCGGATACTCAAAAGTGCACTATATTTGGTGGATTCAATACGTAACCATCGGCATTTTTTTGGAGAAGTCCGAGCAACATGTATATAGTTTTGTGCTAATTGTGAAAGATCATTATCAGTTTCATTTTGTTTTGTGATTGATGCAGGTTTCCACTGATCAGCCAAGGATTGATGTGGACGTAATTCAACAAAAACTCACAGATATTATTCATGCTGATACAAGTTTCAAGTGACTTTCCATAGGATATTAATGTTGTGTGCCATGGGAATATACACTCTTCACCACCTCAGGTTTTATGCATCATATGAAATTAATCTTTAATTTTGCTTCCAGTCTTTTAACTTTTTCGGAATGAAGCTGATTTTAATAGAGTGAAATGGATAGTGAGGATTCATATTGCCAGCCTCTGACTAAAGACATTGTTGTTGTTTTAGTCTGACCTCTTTTAGTTCCCTAATGTATGAAAAAATTACACAAAAGTAAGATTAAGTTTCTGGTATTTGAATTCAAGGATACTAGAGGCATTCTTTTTTTTTTTTTTTTTTTTTTTTGCGTAATTTTGAAGTGTGCTTCAGCCACACCTTCGGATGTGATTTAGGCAATATTAGGTTAGATATGCATTTTAGCTATTTTTCTCTATCAATGAAGTCCTCGAGTTCATTAAGTTTCTTGCTTTTTTAACATCAGGAACTTATTCATCCTAGTTAGTGTAACATGACTTGAAGACTTTATTCAGTTAGTACCAAATTAGTTTTGCTTCGAGTATTAATTACCAAATTAAGTTTGCTGGATGTATATAAATAGATGTGTATGGACCTATTGCACAAATTAAAGCATGCATGAAGATGATCAAATATATGATCCCCATTTTCTCGAGCTTTTGCGAGTCTTGAGAGGAAGTTTGTACTCGTAAATTGATTTTGATGTCAACACTACTATCTTTGTGACGCTAAAATTACTTTCACAATCATTTCAGCAGGATTTTAGTCCATATATGAGACTCTTCTGAGTTCGTTTTTATGGTTCACTATATATTTAATCATTATTTTCACGAGGCCATTGAAATACTCTGTTGAAAGATGGAAATGACGTTCACATAATTGGTCCATCTATCTTTGATACTCATACAATTATGGTCAAGATATACTAGCATATTTATGCTCCATCTTTTTCTAGATCACTTTCTAGCTATACACCATGCACCTTGCTACTTAATTTAGTTAAGGCAAGGAAATGATAACCCGATGGACATGTAAGTAACTGCTTAGGAAATCCTACATAGTGTTTGTTATAGCGTGTGACCATCTCATATTAAAACTTAAAGCTATTAGAAAGAATATTCTTTTTTTATTATTATTTAATTATGTCTCCACACGTCTTCGCACGCACGGGTTTACTTAATTCTATTTCATGGGCTAACAATGTGAAAAATTGTTCTTTTTTTATAATAGGTAATGGTAAGAATCCAATTAATTAGAACCTTTGTATATATGTTCTGATACCATGCTGAAGTGTTGAACCCTAGATTTAATTACTGTCCTACTTATTGAGGTTTCCAGTCTTGGTTAACTGATCAATTTAATAGTTCTAGACTTCTTGTCATGACATAAATCATAACACCTCTCTTTATCCATTTGCATGGAGCTAGAAGATGGTGCATTATTGGTAGTTGGGTTTGAATTTGAAGTACACATGTCCAGTGCGTACAGTCAATTGTGAAAATATGTACTTGTAATTTGTGATATTCAAATGATTAAAAATGGTGGACTTTTTAAATTAGTTGTTGGTAAATTCGTCGTTTTGCATTGAGCATACATAAAAAAATAATTCGCTCTCCATGCTAACCATATGGGCAAAGAATTAACCTAATTTTGTGACTAACCAGAAAAGAGAAACTAAAATGGTATGGGTATAGTTCTAGCTATTAGACGGCATATCCTTCGCTTATCTTCCCAGTTCCCACACACAAATTGATGATTTTTTAATATATATATATTTTATCTGTAGCCTTATATATCTTTATTATTTTTTGATCTTTGTAATGACTTGGAGAAAATGATACAAATGGCTCTCATATTTGGTGATAGGTTCGAAATAGTCTCATAAAATATATACAGAAGTTCTAAATTGGATTCTTACAGAGTTTGACGTGGATCAAATTGGTAATGGTAAGAATCCAATTAAGCCTATACTGGATCAAATGTTCTTGTAGATGAGAGATTGAGAGTATGACATAAATTGAAGACAATTTTAAGCACATGCTCCACGTCAAACTCGTGGGGTTTTTTAAAAATCCTAAAAAAGAATAGCCGTTATAGTAACAGTGATATTCCTTTCCAAAAAATAGAATTACTGTACCATTTTGCCAAATTTTCTGTGGCTCTGCTTACAATAAGACAAGAACAACTCTTTATCAAATCTTGCTTCACTTTTAAAGCTACAAGTCAATTGGACAGATAGTCTAAGAATTTGATATAAAATATAATTTGTATTAAAACACTCAAAATGCGTCGAAGGTCATCCTCTGAATTGGGAATATCATCCCTAGGTTTAAGCGCAAAAAAAAAAAGAGGCAATATAATTCTTGTCACCAACAGTACTGTATCAGATTTGATGGGTTTTCTCTTGTTTTTAAAAGAGAAAATGCATAAGGACCCCCTTAAAGTTGGTCGACATTTGGAAGTAGACACTTGAACTTTGCGGGGTCCTATTACTCCCTAAACAATTTTGAATTGATGTTATTACATCATTTTTAGATTAGCCCCAGGCTTTAAGAGTATGTTTTAATCACGCACCAATAATTACTTGACACGTGTTAAATTAAGGGTGAAAATCGTTTACACCCCCTAACTTTGCTTTAAAAATCAAACACCCCCCTCAATTTTGAACAATAATCGTTCTCCCCCCTTTATCATATGCAATGTCTATTTTACCCTTAACATTTTTAATTTTTTATTTATGTAATATCTTTTTATATTATATAATTTTTTTCTTAACCTAGGTATTTATCATTTTTAGTTAAATTCATTAACATTATTAATAAAATAATCCTTTTATAAACTAATCACAAAATCTAATGCTATTTTTTATGATTGATACTTTTATATTATATGCATTAAGTGGGCGTTTGGTCATGAAAAAAATCACTTTATTTAAAAATTTTGGAGTTGGGAGTTATGTTTGACCATACCTTTTTTGAAAGACTTTTTAGAATTCAAAGTGTTAAATACAACTAAAAAGTGAAAACAAGTATTTAGGTATTTTCACTTTTTCAAATACAACTTTAAGTTGTATTTGAAAATTTTATGGCCAAACAATATTTTTTTTGAATAATTTAAAGTGAAATAATTTTTTGAAAAATAGTGAAAAATTCTTATGGCCAAACGGGCATGTATGTCTATATGTAATTATGTATATAGATGCATGTTTTTTTTCGTTCTTTCTGTTATTCTCTAATGTGTACATAGATAAATGAGTTTTGGTTGTCAATAATAAAATATTTTCTAAATTATAATTTAAAATTTATAAATAAAAATCATTTAATTTTATATATATGCATTGAAATATATTTATAAAGTTATAATTACCTGTTATTTTTACTTGTATAATTAGATATTAGAGTTTTGATTATTATTAATATATTTTTTTATTTTGCTCATGTATTTCATTATGAAATGTCATTAACTTACATATTCAATTAGTATTTTTCACTTTTCTTTTTCATCTAAGAAATTATATATATATATATATATTTTATACAACATATGTTATATAGATTTTAAAAAATAAAAATTGTGATTACAAAAAAGTTTTTTTAAAAAAGATATAAAGCTTGATAATACAAGGGCAAAATAGATATTTAAAAAATTCAATTAGGATAAAGGGGGGAGAATGATTATTGTTCAAAGTTGAGGGGGGTGTTTGATTTTTAAAGCAAAGTTCGGGGGTGTAAACGAATTTCACCCGTTAAATTAATTAAAACTACTTTTTTCGTTTTTGATATTTCTGTTACCTTTTTTTTTTCTTTTCTTTCTCACTTTTTAACTTCATTTTTTTTTGACTTTCACATTATAGAGACCCAATCCCAACCCCATCCCCACCCTGCGTCTTCTTCTTCTTCAGCTTACCCCCTTCCCCCATATTCTTTCTTCTTCTTCTTCAGCTACTAAATTTTTGCTATATCATTTCTTAGATTTTATAGAGTTATTAATGATAAAAGTTAAAAAAAAAATTGAGATAAAATCAAAATTTTGGAAACATCATCAATTAATGTATCTTCTTTTCATACAACTTCAACCAAATTCAAAATGAAAACTTTGAAAAGAATCAATAATTTTTTCAAAAAAAGTAAAATTAAATGATGTCTTCTAATCATCTTTAAATCAAATGAATTTTACAAAGTTATTTGTAATGAGAAGATTTTCAGATAGAATTTTGAAATTGAAAAAAGTCAAAGTAATAATAGTAAAAAATGGGTGGATGAGTGTGTGGGTGTGTGTTTGGGGGGGGGGGAGTAAAAATGGGTGGATGAGTGGGTGTGTGTGTGGGGTGGGGAAGGGGGGGAGAGAGAGTGGAGTTGTGCAGATATGGTGGTAGAGACGAAGAAGAAAGAAGAAAGGAAAAATATGAAAAAAGAAAAAACAATTAAAATGATATTTTAAAAATAGAAAAATACATTTTATAAAAAAACACATAAAAATAAAATTATAATTATTTTTTTTGTTACTCACGCTCTTTATAGAGAGTGAATACACTCTCTTACTAGTTGGCCAAAAAAGAATGTAATTATACCAGTTTAAAATTATTTAGGGGGGTAATAGGAACCCCGCAAAGTTCAAGTGTCTACTTCCAAATGTCGACCAACTTTAGGGATTTTTTTATGCATTTTCTCTTTTTAAAATAAATATTCTACCATGACATGCATCTAAATCTTACAAAGGTGGGTGTATAATATTGCATGGAAAAGGTCGAAAACTGAATCCATCTTTTTAATTTATGAGAGGGGATAATAGGATTTCTAGAACATGAATGTATCACTAAAAAAAGTAATTTCTCTTTTTTTGATAAATAACTCAACATTTAATTAAGCGAACTATTGAACCCTTTAGAGCATGAGTACTTGCCAATAGTATAACCTCAATTATATAAAATATATATATGAAATATGTAGTTTAGCATAAAGACTATAAACTTATGTTCACTATAATTTCTATACTAAATCTGCCCCGATACAAAATGCTTTTTTTTTAAAGTTAATTTTTCACCCAACTCTATGGAGAGTGGATGTATTTATTTAAAACAAAAGAGATTTACAGGAAAGACAATTTCCTATACCTATTAAGAATGGGACAAATATCATTTATTTTTAAGACAGTAGAATTTCTTTGTAAGCACACAAAAGGGAACCAAAGAACGGTTCCTAGACTATACATCTCACGGAACATCAAAAGTGAAAGATCTATACATGTCTCTACTCATGGAGAAGGCGTTCCTTTTGGTTATCAATCTGAGAGAAGGCACTCCCATTCTATTCATATTCAATTCTCCTCTTGTTTCTCTTGGTAATTATCCAAGTTCTATTTGAGCATTGAAGACCCCAATTAGCAAGGCTATCCGCCACTTTGTTCCCTTGCCTGAAACAGTGATGGATGCTCCAATTATCCAGCTGCTGAAGTAAATACTTGATCTTGTTAATTTTGTCCCATAAGATCCATTGAGTATCATGAATATTAAGAATACAATCCACCAACAATTTAGAGTCCATTTCTAATTCGAGGTTCTTAATACCATTGTTGACACACTGTTCTATTCCAATTTCCAAAGCCTGTGTTTTCGCCATTGTAATGACCTATTCAGTCGTTATTAAAAAGGTACCTCGTTATAGGTGAGCTATTCGTGCAAAGTTTTAGGCTAAGAAACTTCTGGGTTGGGGAGTTAGAAATTTTGGGCTGGGCTAGGCTAGTCTCGGACGAATTCTGAGCAATGTAAGGTCTAGGAAAATCCGGGAGGGGATTGGGTAAAACGTCTAAGTTTAAGCTAGACTTTCTATTAGCTAAGATATAAAGGAGTCCGTGGGACTTTTCGAAAATGAATCCGGGGGAGTAGAACTCCTGGTATCAAAGTTGACGTGAAAGAGTTGGTTCAGAACATCAAGTTTTGAAGTGTGTTATGAAATGGGCCATTTTTGGAGATTTTCTGAGGTTCTATTCTGTGTCAACCTAGTTGACACTGCGCTATAGCAACGACCGCTATAATGGAAAATTTCTCACTATAGCAAAAGTCAAAGACGATCAACCCATTATAGCGGGCGACTTCTGCTACGGCGGTACCGCTATAGAAGTAATTGGACCGCTATAGCGGAACAACGGGATCAAAAAAATCAAAAATGGGTTTTATAATTTTATTTCCTCCCCTTCAACCCCTAAAACAGACGAGAGTTAGTCCTAAAACCCTCATAGGCTGCTCCAAAGCTTAGGAGCCATGAGGAGGAGGGATTCCGGCTAAAAGAACGTGAAATCATGGATTTGGGCTTGTTAATCATTAGGAAATGCCTTCACGGAGCCAGAAATTGTATGGTGCAGTTACTTGGCATCCAGGTAGGCTAGGTTTTCTTCATTGAGTAGATTGACATGCTTTTATTTCGTATGTATTGTATAGACGGAAAGGAGAAATCCATGCGTAGGCTTTCGCGCACGGAGTCTGGAGGAGAATTGTGGTGGTTGGATTGGTTGAACTAGAATTGGCTGAGTTGTGATAATGTGTCATAATATTTTTGGTTTTTATGGTTAATTAGGTGTCGTATGATGATAAAATTCAAGGACCAAGATGTCTGGAAGTTTCGGGGAACCAAAAATATTTGGGTAATTAAATGGCTATGTAAAAAGGGAACTCTCGGAAATGTTTGATATAAAGGAAGTAGAATAACATAAGTCATTGAAGTACCAAGGTTAGGGGATGTCTTCCCCATATTGTATTTGTCTTAGAAAAGGTTCGGGAATAAATGTATCTACTAGTCATGTGTTAAAAAGGGTTGAACGGGGGCTTGGTCTTCGAACGGGATCCAAGGTTGAGTTATGTACATGGGATAGGGGTACGTGATGGTTATTAATTTCCAATACGCATTATGTGTTCACGTACTATTGCTTAGAGTTGTATGAGTTGCATGATTAGAGAATGAATTGTGAATGTCTAATTGTCCGGTTATCAGTCTTGTGAAATGAACTTGTTTGTTGCTTGTTGGTTTACAAGTATGTTTTGTTCATTGTTTGTGATTGATTGGACTTAGTATGACATTCGGTTAGCTCGGGTACCACGTCTGGTACAAGAAATACTAACAGTTGACTCGAATACCACGCCTGGTACGGGAATGCTAACAGTTGGCTTGGATACCACGTCTAGTATGAGATACATATTTGGTTGGCTCGGGTACCACATCTGGTACGGAATACTAATGGTTGACTCAGGTACCATGCTTGGTACGAGTTTAATTATGCATTATTGACTGTGTTTGCCGATGATTCCATGAGTGGACTGGGTTAATTATTAAATCTATGATTAATTACATTGGTCCTTTAGAGGCCAGGTTGTTACACTTAAATATGGGGATGGTCCTGGGGTGGACCGGTGTCACGCTCTGAGGCTACCCTCTAGACGTAACATGAGACCCGGAACCGCAAGTGTCCCAAGTTAACCCTTAGTCATAGTGTACTCAGATATATTTAAGAAAACAATGCAAAAGCATACATAATGAAGATAGAGATCCACAAACTGAAATGGGATAAAGTCTATGAAATACCGATCCAGAATACAAACTAGATATGTCTAAAGCCTCTAAATCTGAAATAAGAGTTGATGGGACAAAACCCCAACTAACTCATAAATCCAACAGGAAAGAGACATAAAAACACTAATCATAACTACGGTCCTCAGATGATAAGGACTCACCAAGATAGTCCGGATGATTGGCAATGACTAGCCACGCGCCCGAGGAGTAGAGCCTGAATCTGCATCATAATAGGATGCAACGCAAAATATGCGTCAGTACTATATGATGTACTGAATATGTGAGATATGCATGAATGTGATAAAACATATTTAGAACATAGGTAAAACTGAGTTCATGCATCATGAGAGAAAAAAAAGTCAAGATCATAGTTAAAGCTGGAAACATGAAATAAAAGAGCATAAGTCTTAAAACTTTCATACGGGAGTTTCTAATAATCGACATAAACTATGGTGAGCTACATGGAGTCTAGTGTCATGCACCCATACTGAAAAAAGTTGTCCTAACCAACCAAGGTTAGAACCATGTGAATAGGATCCTGTCATGAGCCACAGAGAGCAACCTATGGTGGCACGTAGTTTTAGACTTAGGTTATCTGAACCCTCGCTGCTCGGTACTAAATACTACTGCCAAAACAATACATATAGCTCATATCATACTTGTGGCATATCTGATGCCAAAAGTGATCATAACTGATGACATATCTGATGTCATATTTGTTCGAAAAACATAGACATATCTGATGTCATGCACTTTCAATTCATAAATCTTAAAACTTGGATATCCATAATTCAAAATATACTTTTCTTTCTAAATTCATGGCTTGAAGAATTAGGCATGCAATTTCATGAATACATAAGATCATGTTATCTAAACATATCAAATTTCTTCTTGAAAATATGCAATTCAATAGAATCATGCTAGGAATCAACTTAAATGCATGGGCTTTTGAAATCGATTTAGGAACTTCAAATAAATCATAGATTAGTAATGAGAAACCATAAATTGATGCTCAAAAACTGATTTCATAAGTTTTCTCCAATATGAATCAAAACTCTAATTTCACAAGTTCATAAATCAAAATAAGAATTTGGGGTTTTGGGCACAAGGGTGAAAGGAACCCATTGTTGAATACCCACATACCTTAATTGAAGCTAACCCAACTGAAATTGAAAAGAAAAGGAGACTTGAACTTGGAGCTTGAGACTTAGAGAAGAGGAACTCTTTCTTCTTTTGGAATAGAATGACTTAGAATGATAAGAGTTTAGGGTATTAGAGAATAAAACCCTACTAAAAATGGCCAAAACAACCTCACTTAGGGGTTTAAAAATAGGGGAAAAGAACAAAATACCCCTGACATAAAATAAAAAGCTGCAGGAAGATTGCCGCCTCACAGGCTGCCCGATGGGCGTCGTACCCATGACGGCCCATCGTCAAAGGCATCTGAGGGAAGGTCTAAAATCCTGGGGCGCTGGAGGGTTCTGATGACATGGTCCCATGGGCTATTGCAGCCACAATGCCTGTGGTGACGCCCATCGGAGAGAGAAAGGTAGGGAGAGAAATCATTGGAGTATTCTGACGATGGGTTCCCACAGGCCATCACATCCGTGATGCCCGTCGTGACCGCTCATCGGGATGGGAGGAACTATGGCCAAGAGCCATTGGATGCTACCCACGGTGCACTCCACGGCCCATCAGAGCTCTGACGCCTGTGGCGGCTGCCCGTGGTATCCAACAGTTGCAGAATTTTCTAGATTCATGGTTTGTTAGCTGATTTGAATTCTGGGGTGTTACAATATCTCCCCCTTGGGATCATTCGTCCTCGAATGAAGACTAAGTAAGGAAAATTTGGAGAGAAAATAGCCCAACCCAACAACAAAACATGAACTTTAAGGTCAAACATAAAAACTGAGCTTTTCAACTTGAAACATGATAGAACTAACTTCGGAAAACATGAATGCATGCAAGGATCATAAGAGAAACTGATGGAATAGAACCGGAGGAACATACCGAGGAGAAAACTATTACCTTAGGCTGGAATTGGATCGTAAGGAAAGAGATGAGGGTGCTTGGCTTTCATGGCTGCTTTTGCTTCCCAAGTAGCTCCCTCAACTAGCTGATTTCTCCAAAGGACCTTTACTGAAGCAACTTCTTTGTTTCTCAACCTCTAAATCTGACGATCAAGAATCATTACGGGGACTTCCTCATAAGTAAGTCTATCCTTCACACCCACATCTTCCAAAGGAACAATCGAGGCCAGATCACCAACACACTTCTTCAACAAGGAAACATGGAAAACCAGATGAACCACTTCTAATTCTATTGGAAAATCTAACTCATAATCAACACTACCAACTCTCCTCAGAATTCGATTAGGACCTACATAGCAGGGACTAATCTTCCCTTTCTTGCAAAATCTCATCACACCCTTCATGGGTGACACTTTTAGAAATACCCAATCATCAACCTCAAACTTTAACCCTTTTCTCCTTACATCTGCATATGATTTCTGCCGACTCTGAGCGGTCTTCAATCTTTACCTAATAAGTCAAACCTTCTCCATAGTCTCATGAACCAAATCTGGGCCAATCAAAGCTGCCTCACCTATCTCAAATCAACCAATAGGAGACCTACACCTCTGCCCATAAAGTTCCTCATTAGGAGCCATCTGGATGTTAGAATGAAAGCTGTTGTTGTAGGCAAACTCGATAAGATGTAAGTGATCATCCCAATTACCTTTGAAATCAATCACCCAAGCTCTTAACATATCCTCTTAAGTCTGAATAGTACGTTTTGCCTGGCCATCCATCTGAGGGTGAAAAACTGTGCTAAGCTTAACCTGTGTACCAAGACCTCTCTGAAATGACTTCCAAAACTGAGATGTAAACTGAGTACCCCTGTCAGAAATGATAGACAATGGAACACCGTGCAATCAGACTATCTCCCAAATGTAGAGTCTGGCATAGTAATCTGCTGAATCCATAGTCTTACAACCAAGAAGTGGGATGACTTAGTCATCCTGTCAACAATCACCCTAATAGAATCATGTTGCCTTCGAGTATGAGGAAAGCCAGTAATGAAATCCATATTGATCGCTTCCCATTTCCAAGTAGGAAGATCAATATCCTTAGTTATACTGCCCGGTCACTGATGCTCTACTTTCACTTGTTGACAGTTGGGACACTTAGCCACAAAGCCTACTATGTCCTTCTTCATGCCATTCCACCAATAGACTTCCCGTAGGTCACAGTACATCTTAGTGGCACTGGGGTGAATAGAATACCTAGAGCTATGAGCCTCTATCAAAATCCATTGTCTCAACCCATCTATGTCAGGAACGCACAATCGACCCGATATCGAAGCACACCATATCCCCCTTGGTGGAAAACCTCTACCCTTTGCTGATGGACTGCACCCTTCAACTAGTGCAAAATAGGATCACTATCTTGCTTTTCTTTCACTTCAGCTACCAAAGATGATTCAGAACCATTCTGAACAATAACACCACCTTTTATCGAATCCATAAGGCGAACTCCCAATCGAGAAAGTCGATGAACATCCTTGGCCAATTCCTTCTTTTTGTCTTCAATCGAATACACACTACCTATGGACAATCTACTAAGTGCATCCGCCAACACATTGGCCTTACCCGGATGGTAAAGCACACTCATATCATAATCCTTGCGAAGCTCAAGCCATCTCCTTTGATGAAGGTTCAATTCTTTTTAAGTGAACACATATTGAAGACTCTTATGATCAGTAAACACATCCACATGGACACCATACAAGCAGTGTCTCCAAATCTTCAAATCAAAAACCACGGCCTCTATCTCAAGATCATGAGTTGGGTAGTTTTTCTCATGAATCTTAAGCGGTATCGAGGCATAAGCAATCACCTTACCACGCTGCATCAACACACAACCTAAACCAATCCTAGAAGCATCACAATACACAACGAAGTCATCTAGGCCCTCGGGTAGATCCAACACTAGAGCTGTGGTCAATCTAGTCTTTAATTCCTAAAAGTTCTTCTCACATAGATCAGACCACTGAAATTTAACTTTATTCTGAGGAAACAGGGTCAATGGGGTAGCAATGGAAGAAAACCCTTTCACAAATCTCCTATAGTAACCAGTCAAACCCAAAAAGCTCCTAATATCAGACGGGGAAGTGGATCTAGGCCAGTTCTTTACTACCTCAATCTTTTGAGAATTAACTCGAATATCATCTCTAGTCACGATATGACCCAGAAAGGCAACATACTGCATCCAAAACTCGCACTTTCTAAACTTAGCAAATAACTGCCGATCCTTGAAAGTTTGCATCACCACTCTTAAATGGCCCACATGCTCCTCCTCTCTCTGAGAATAGATAAGAATATCATCAATGAAAACAATCAAAAACATATCCAAATACTTCTTGAACACACGGTTCATCAAATCCATAAAAGTTGTGGGAGTATTCGTTAAGTCAAACAACATAACCACAAATTCATAATGATCATACCAAGTTCTGAAGGCTATCTTCGAAATATCATATTCTGTAACACGAAGATGATTATAACCGTATCTAAGGTCGATCTTAGAGAAAAAACTAGCACCCTGAAGCTGATCAAACAAGTCAGCAATCCTAGGAATGGGATACTTATTCTTGATTATGACCTTGTTCAGACGGTAGTCGATACTCATTTTGAGTGAACCATCTTTTTGTCACACGAATAAGACTCGAGCACCCCATGGAGAGATTCTAGGTCAAATAAAACCCTTATCAAGGAGGTCTTTCAACTGATCCTTCAATTCCTTGAGCTCAGTGGGAGCCATTCTATAGGGAGGAATAGAGATAGGATTCATATCTGGAAGAAGATCTATTCCAAATTCGATCTCCCTACGGGAGGGACTCCGAGCAAATCTTCAGGAAATACTTCTGGAAACTCATTCACAACAGGAATAGACTGAAGAGATGGGGCTTCGGGCTCCATGCCCACAACTCAAACTATATGATAAATATAACCCTTAGAGATCATCTTCCTAGCCTTAAGGTAAGATATGAAATGACCTTTTGAGGATAGAGGACTACCTTTCCATTCTAGGACAGGTTCATTTGGAAACTTAAAACTGCTAACTCGAGTACGACAATCGATCGAGGCATCACATGCATAAAACCAATCCATACAAGGAATAATGTCAATATCAGTTATCTCTAACTCTACTAGATCCGCTGAAATGACTCTATGAAGGATTGAGATAGGGCAATTTTGATAGATTATTTTGGCTAGGATTGACTCACCAACAGAGTAGAAACACAAAAGGGTTCTAAAGGCTGATCAAGACAAATCTCAAACTTACAAGCAACATAAGGGGTCACAAAAGATAAGGAGGAACCGGGATCCAATAAAGCATACACATCTATAGAGAAGACTTTCAACATACTAGTAATAACGTCTGGTGAAATCTCCTGGTCCTGACGACATGACATGGCATAAAGGCAGTTCTGGCGCTGACCACCAGAACCAGAAGCAACACCCTACTGGGTTGGTCGACTCCCTGATGCTGCTGGGGCAGACTGAGTCCTACTACATCCATGTCCCTTCTTAGTTGAAAGGCAATACTTGATCATATGTCCAATTTTCCCACACCCATAGCAACCACCTGTGCCCAACTGACACTCCCGTGGATAATTCTTTCCACACTTGCTGCAAACAGGGTGAGAAGGCCCTCTTGCAATACTACTCTGAGACAGCGAACCTAAACCTCTACTAAACTGATCATGATGAGGTCTGGGGGCCTATGTAGGAGATATGGTTGAAGAATCCACGGGTCCCGATGACTTCTTCTGAAATGAAGAGCGATGTCTGCCTCCAAACCTATGATGGCTAAAACCTGAACTCTTGGATCTAACCCTCTTGTTCTCCTTATCCATCTCCCTCAACTTGTCTCCCTTGATCTAATGAGAATGAATCATGAGTCAAGAAATGTTCATATCACTCAACAACATAGCGTACCTACACTCTTTCTTCACCAAATTTGATACTCCATAAATGTACTTACTCATTTGATCCTGCGGGTCCGCTACTATAGACAGAGCATACCTAGACAACTGAGTGAACCTCAAACTGTATTCCTGGACTGACATTGATCCCTGCCTCAAGTTCACAAACTCCTCGACCTTAGCTTGCCTCAAATCACAGGGAAATAACTAGTGGAGAAAAGCCTCTCAAAATACTCCCAGGTCATAGGGAACACGTCCCTAGCTGTAGCCTCCTTCTACTGAGTAAACCATATATGAGCTATGTCCTTTAGCTGGTACAAAGCTAGCTCAACACCCTCAACTCCAACAATCTGCATCACCTTAAAGATCTTCTTCACCTCATCCATAAAGTTAAGTGGATCCTCAGTAACTTCTAACCCTAAAATTCCAGCGGGCTCATATGGATAAAATCTTCAACTCAGACCACTTCCCCACCTTGAGGGTGAATGGGGATAGGAGCCTGCTAATTGTCTTGGGCAGCCATAGATTAGGCCAATATATGAATATCATTCCATATTCGTGACCTCGAGGTATGGAATCAGAGGATTAGCATTTCGGGCATTGGCCCAGTGAGGCATAGCACGATGATGAGGCATAATCTGAAATGCATAAAGAATGGATTAGAGGGTTAATAGAGTTAAACTCTATCACACGATATTGATCAAGAAAGAAATGCAGTTTATTTTCTAAGACACCTCATAGCTTTTCTCTCATAAGTGTGGCGCGCTTCACACACATGAAAGAAACACTACTCGATGCGACTTAAAACACCCTAGGACTCTTGAACCTGAGAATCTGATACCAAGTTTGTCATGCCCTAAGGCTACCCTGTAGATATAACACGGGACCCAAGACCATAAGTGTCCCAAGTTAACCCTTGGTCATAGCGTACTCAGATATATGTAAGAAAACAAAGAGGAAGCATACACATTGAAGATAAAAATCCACAAACTGAAATGGGATAAAGTCTACGAAATACTAATCCAAAATACAAACTAGCTATGTCTAAAGCCTCTAAATCTGAAATAAGAGTTGATGGGATAAAACCCCAACTAACTCAGAAATCCAACAGGAAAGAGACATAAAAACACTAATCATAACTACGGTCCTCAGATGATGAGGACTCACTAAGATAGTCCGTATGGCTAGCAACGACTAGCCATGCGCCTGAGGAGTAGAGCCTGAATCTGTATCATAATAGGATGCAACGCAAAATATGCGTCAGTACTATTGGATGTACTGAATATGTGAGATATGCATGAATGTGATAAAACATATTTAGAACATAGGTAAAACTGAGTTCATGCATCATGAGAGAAATCATAAGTCAAGATCATAGTTAAAGCTGAAAACATGAAATAGAAGAGCATAAGTCTTAAAACTTTCATACAAGAGTTTCTAATAACCGACATAAACCATGATGAGCTACATAAAGTCTAGTTTCATGCACCCACACTAAAAAAGGTTATTCTAACCGGCCAAGGTTAGAACTATGTGAATATAATCCTGTCATGAGCCACAGAGGGACACCTACGGTGGCACGTAGTTTTAGACGGGTTATTTGAACCCTCATTGCTTGGTGATAAATACTACTCCCAAAATAATACATATGGCTCATATCATACTTGTGGCATATTTAATGCCAAAACTGATCATAACTGATGACATATCTGATGTCATATCTGTTCAAATAACATAGACATATCTGATGTTATGCACTTTCAGTTCATAAATATTAAAACTTAGCATAACCATAATTTAAAATATACTTTTCTTTCTAAATTCATGGCTTGAAGAATTAGGCATGCAATTTCATGAATACATAAGATCATGTTATCTAAACATGTCAAATTTCTGCTTGAAAACATGTAATTCAATGGAATTATGCTAGAAATCAACTTTAATGCATAGGCTTTTGAAATCGATTAAGGGTCTTCAAATAAATAATAGATTAGTAATGAGAAACCATAATTTGATGCTCAAAAACAGATTTCATATGTTTTCCCCAATATGAATCAAAACTCTAATTTCACAAGTTCATAAATCAAAATTAGAATTTGGGGTTTTGGGAACAAGGGTGAAAGGAACCTATTGTTGAATACCCACATACTTTAATTAAAGCTAACCCAACTAAAATTAAAAAGAAAAAGAGGCTTGAACTTGGATCTTGAGACTTGGAGAAGAGGAACTCTTTCTTTTTTTTGGAATAGAATGACTTAGAATGATAAGAGTTTAGGGTATTAAGGAATAAAACCCTACTAAAAATGGCTAAAACAATCTCACTTAGGAGTTAAAGAATAGGGGAAAAATCGATATACCCCTGACTTAAAATAAAAAGCTGCAGAAGATTTCCGCCTCACGGGTTGCCCGATGGGCATCATACCCATGACAGCCTATGGCCAAGGCGTCTGAGAGAAGGTCTAAATTCCTAGGGTGCTGGAGGGTTCTGAATACATGGTCCCATGGGATGTCGCAGCCACGACACCCGTGGTGATGCCCGTCGGAGAGAGGAAGCTAGGGGGAGAAATCACTGGAGCATTCCGACTTTGGTTTCCCACGGGCCATCGCATCCGTGATGTCCATCATGACCATCCATCAGGATGGGAGAAAATATGGACAAAAGCCATTGGATGCTTCCCACAGCGCGCCCCACAGATCGTCGGAGTTCCGATGCCCATGGCAGCTGCCCGTGGTGTCCAACAGTTGTTGAATTTTCTGGATTCAAGGTTTGTTAGCTGATTCGAATTCCAAGGTGTTACAACCAGGCATTGCATGTTAACACTTAGGTATTGGTCTAGGGATCCTTGATTGGTCCAAGTAATGTAAAAGGGTAAATGTCATGTTTATTATTGTTGTTGAATGATTGTTGAACCTCTTCCCTGTGGTTTATAAGTCAAAAAGTAGACTGAGAGTCTGGAGTTATACTACTTGCTGTTGTTATATATTGTACTACTTTACTCAGTGCGGGTGTACTATTTGTTTTCTACATATTGGGTTCCTGAGAGGGACATAATTTATTATTATTTTGCGTATAGTATATCCTTGAAGGGCCGAGTTAGTGTGCTTAAGTGACAAGGTGGTTCTTCTGTGAATCAGGGTTGTATGTTCTTGGCATAGATGATGTTCTAGGGATCCTTGTTTAGTCTGGGTTATGTAAAAAGGATATATGTTTGTTGTCACTGAGAATTTTTAATGTCGGTTAGACTTGTTACGTGTGGTTGATGAGCTAAGAAAGAGACTCGTAGTCTGGTTATAATGTTGGCTGTGTTACTTGTCGAGTATGGCCCTGGGGGACACTTGGGCAGTCTTTTACTAGTAGATGGTGGTACGACGGGTGCAGTCTATGTCACTAAGTAGTGGGGTTTACTCCGAGTTATTGAGTCATAGTGGTTGCCTTGAGTAAAGAAATGATAGTCTGGGTATGGACATAGATGTTGGCAATGGTAGGGGTGACTTGGAAAGTCTAGGTGATAAGTGTGACTTAGGAAGTCTAGGTGATAAATGTGATTTGGGAAGTCTAAGGGTTAGTGTGCCTTGAAAAATCTAAGGGTTAAGGTGACTTGGGAAGTCTAAGGGTTAAGGTGACTTGGGTAGTCTAAGGGTTAAGTGTGACTTAGGAAGTCCTAGGTGTCAGGGTGTAGGGTTAGGAAGGCTCGAGTTTGAAGTAGGGTTTGATAATAGTGGATGTTGAGGGATTGAAGCATTATAGTTAAATGTGTATTTCTCTTAATTTCTTATATGATGGTATGAGTGGATTTGGGTTGACCGATGATGCCTACCAGTACGTGTGTTTGTACTGATTCTACTCACGCTATACCTTTTTGGGTATAGTCTGGTTGCAAGATTGGTGATGTTTCATAGGTACATGACAATGGTGATCTCCAGCAGCTCCTACTTCTTGTTTCTATGGTGGAGTTGTGTCCTTTTATATTTTATTGTAATACTCTTGTAGTAGCTCTTGTACTGGCTTAGACTAGCATCTAGGGAGGGTGTATGTATTTTAAAAAGAGGTTTTTTCATGTTATATTATACATATTTTCATGTGATAAAAAAAGTTTTTTATGGTTTTCTTTTATTTTTCGTATTACCTGTTGGATCGGATGGTAAGGGTTCTCCTATCTAGGTGGATTAGAGTAGGTGCCTGCACAGCCCGATAGTTGGGTCGTGACAAATGGTATCAGAGCCCAAGTTATCAGTCTCTCAGTACAAAAGCAAAATGACGAATAGAGTCTTGTGGATTGGTGTGTTGACGTCCACATCTAATCTTTGGGAAGCTATGAAGCATTCTAGGAAACATCTCTCTTTGTTCATTCCTTTCGTGCGATTGTTACTTACTTGTATTGGTTGGGTCCAATTGGTATCTCTCGATTCTAGTTGGTATCTCGACAAGGAAAAAAATGTCATTTGACTCTGATTGAGATAATACAAGCAAGGGAAATTGGAACTGGGAAGGTCCCAATTGGTATCTAGCTTGGGAGGCTATGTAAAGGGTGAATGAATTGGCTAACAGTCATCCATAAAGCGAATGAAAAGTAATGAAACTGATTTGATTGAGTGTTGTAGCTTGAGACTTGTGATTGTATGTATTGCATTGTTTAAATGACTACAATTGTGTGGTGTGTAATTGCTTGAGTTACTTTAAAATTTGTGGTTAGTGAAGAGTCTTAACTTGGTTATATGTTAATGATTCAAGGAATTCTTGCTTTGTGATTCAAGTGGAAAATAGTATGCTAAATGCTGGGCAGGGTCTTATCATTGGTAAAAATGATAAGGGAAAATGATATATATACTTGTGGGAACTTAGGTTTCAAGTGGTTGGCATGTGAATAAGTCCCAGGGAAAAGGACTATTATTGCTTAATAGCGAGAATTGTAGTAAGACATGGATGATCGACTAATGGTCATCCATGGGACGAATAAAGAGTAAATTATGTGACTTGATTTCATTGTAGCTTGAAGCTGAATTGTCTGTGTGTTACAGTGCTTTTATGACTTGCTTGGTTGGTATGTGATTGGTTGCCTTACTGTGAAATTGTGGGTCTAAAGGTCATCATAATTTGAATTGGTATGATTTGGTTTGTGATAATATGCTATGTGTGTGGAGTTAAAATTTCATAATTATTTTGGAAAAGGACTCATCATTGGTTAAGATGGTGAGGGGAAAGGATTTTCGACTATAGGGAAGCTTTGGTTTCAAGATAGTCGGGACTTGGTTGGGAACCATGGGAACAAGGGGGTATTGTTGAGAACAATTTTGTTAGGTGAATCTTTTATGATTGGTGATAATTGGATGCCAAGTTTTGTTCGGTGCATTATCGGGAATGGTCTAGGGATGTTGTTTAAGACCATAATGGGGTTAGACCATGATAACTGGGTAGGGGGATGATTGGTTTTGCTAAAAGATTGAAATTTTCTGGACTGGTAATGTCGGGACCGCCATAGCAGAACCATACTGCTATGGCGATCCTGCTATAGCGGGATTTTATCTACTATGGTGGTACCGCTATAGCGGAGTGACAACCCATATAGCAGAAGGGCGCAGGGCAGAATGCCTGCCTTGCTTTCCCCTGTTTTTCATTTCATTCCTGGGGCATCTAAAGGCAATGGTTAAGTTACGAGCTGCTATGTAAAACAAGGAAATCGTCTATAGAACTAACATAGTATGCATATAAGGGAAATAATGTCTGAAAGTAGCATCCATATGCGAAAATCAAAGGGGAAAAGGAAAGGGTAGATATGGTAGCCCGGGGTATTGGTAAAATTATGATAGACTTTTGGCGGGAATACTCACCCATGTAGAATTTTGCAAAATGACCCGTAATTGACTGAGCAATGTTGGACACTTCTCATAAGCTTATGTTATGAGGGTGATTATTGACTGGTGTATTATTGATGATCCTTGGTGGTAGGGTCGATCGAGGGAGTGGGGTTATTAAATGGGTTCTTTAACATTATTATCCCTCTTGTCGGTCATGATAATACCTGGTATTACTTCTCATTGAATGATAGGGGTGTGCTCGTTATAGAATTGGTTAGGGTGTAAGTACCCGGGTAGGTTCCCCCCCTAAGACAAGAGTTGACAAAAATCTCAAGCTAAGATAAGTTCTAATGGAATTTCGGTGTTATGTGGTTTAAAGGTACTTGGTGTCTTGGGGCATAGTGTTTCGGTGTTAATGTAAAGGGATCTAGTCCTCGTGGCAAGGGAATTGTTTCATTCGTTAAGTGTGAAATTTTTTCGCTCTGGTGTTTTGATGAGGCCCTGGATTTCTTGGGCACTCAGGGAGGGGTAATCTAATTAGCCTTGTGCAGCTCAGAGGAAGGAATTCCTTAATAGCGGGAGAGTGAAGTAAATTTCAATTTACTTGGGTACACCAAGGGGTTTGAAACTTTGGTGGCTTGGGTAGGACTATAGTCACGCTCTCATGGTAGAGCGTTAAGGTTTAAGGGGAGGGCTCCTTTTTATCCTTCCGCCTTAGAGATTGTTCAGGGATGAACGATGAGTAAATTGGTATCTGTTATAATGACCTGTTCAGTCGTTATTAAAAAGGCACCTCATTATAGGTGAGCTATTCATGCAAATTATCGAGCTAGGAAACTTTCGGGTTGGGGAATTAAAAATTTTAGGCTAGGCTAGTCTCAGACGAATTCTGAGCAAGGTAAGGTCTAGGAAAATCCGATAGGGGATTGGGTAAAATGTCAGAGTTTAAGATAGACTTTCTATTATCTAAGATATCAAGGGGTCCATGGGACTTTTTGGAAATGAATTCGGGGGAGTAGAATCCTGGTATCAAAGTTGACGCGAAAGGGTTGGTTCGGAGCATTAAGTTTTGAAGTGTGTTGTGAAATGGGCCATTTTTAGGGATTTTTTGAAGTTCTATTTCATGTCAACCGCTATAGCAGTTGACACTATGTTACAACAATAACCGCTATAGGGGAGAAATTCCCACTATAGTGGAAGTCCAAGACGGTCAACCCACTATAACGGGCAGCTTCCGCTATGGCGGTACCTGATGTGACGCCATTTTACGTCACTTTCGACTCCTTTTTACTAAGAACAATCGTGCGTTTTCAAGCAACCGTTGTTGTTTTTGATGTTTTTATGTTGTATTTGTAGGAAATGGAAACAAACACGGAAACGGACGAAAATACGAGAAAAAGAGGATTCTGCCTAAGAGTGACGGCCTGAGTGACGGTCCGTCACACATGTGACGGTCCTTCACATAGACCGTCGCATGGAGGCAGCAAAGGAAGTGGCACCACTGGTTAACAGTGACGGTCCAGGCGACGGTCCGTCACTGGCTTGACGGTCCGTCAGCCTGGCCGTCAAGTTAAGGCAGTAGCTTCTAGCGGCTGCACGCGTTTTGGGGATTCCTAGCCCGTTTTGGATTTGGCTTCTATTACTCCTATAAATACCCTATGATAGGTTTATTTTAATTATCATTCACCCATTAGTGAAAAACACGTTTTTAGTTATTTTGGAGAGCAAACAACACGGTTCATTTGTATTTAACTCGTGTTCTTGATTCGTTCGTGAGTTCTTGGTATTTCTTGTTCTTGGATATTGGAAGATTGATTGTTTCATTATATTGTAAGACTTTTCTTCCCTTTATTATGAATACAACTATTTTCTCTTCTTCTTCTTCGAGCATGAGTAACTAAAACTCCCGCAACTAGGATTGTGGGAACCATGGCTAAAGTAGCGATATAGATTCCGGGTAGCGACGGGTTCAATTTACATGTAGTCACGTTGTTAATCATACTTTATGTCACGTTTTCTAGTGGTTGCAAACATTAGAACATGCCTAGGTTTAATTTGCTTGAGTAAAGAGATTAAAACCGGGAAAACTTGATTAACAATAAGGATTCGAGACTACTAACTCTCGTCTAATGATTAATGCCGTAACTGGATTAAGCTACTTGATGTTAGGATTGAAAGCTAAAAAGCACATCTTTTCGAGGTCAAGAGAATAGAAAAGGAAATTTGTTTATTTGGTCGAGAGACGTTTAGACGATACAATTGACGCAATCACATCGTGACACGCATATAGAAAGAACCCGGTTAAGCCTAGAATCGACATTGTTACAACGCCATGGTGAACACATCCCTAGTTCATTCTCTCCCACTGATTATTTCCATAAGTTAATTGTTTATTTTGTTTGCGATTTGTTTACACAAAACCCCCCTTTTATTTACTGGAAACGATTGACGAATAGTCAACTAATTCACTAAAGTCTTAATCTTCACCATATTCTCTGTGGGATTCGACCCCAACCTTGTTGGGTTATATATTTGACAACGATCGCTTACGCTTCTTAAATTGAGGTGTAGTTTGAGCGTTATCAAAAATGGCGCCGTTGCCGGGGAATACGGTTGTTGATTAAGTCTGGTGTGTTTAGTTGACTTTTAGTCATAATTTCCTGCTTTTATTTTTGTTTGTTGTTTTTGTTTTTGGACAGGGTACATGTTGTGCATGCCAAGTACCCGAGGTTCGGGGGAACAAATTTTACCTTACGACCCCGAACTTGCGAGAACATTGAGGCGGAATATGGCCGCACAATTAGACGCAGCGAGGATCGCTGCAGAACTGTAGGCCCAACAAAATCCGAATGCTGGTGGTCTGCAGGACGATGGTGTACGGAATGATGAGGAGCTTGATTTAGATGGAGCTGGCGCGACGGGCGCCATTATTGTTCCACCGCTACCGCCCGGAGCCAAGTTCAACATTACTAGCACGATGATTCAGTTGCTGAACTTGAGAGGAGTGTTCCGCGGTGTTGCTGGTGACGATCCAAACCAGCACTTGATGAATTTCGTGGGCATCTGCAAGTCGTTCGAACTGCTAGGAGTGAGTCAGACAGCGATCAGGCTCAGGTTGTTTCCGTTGTCTCTGTCTGATGAGGCAGCGTTGTGGTTGACAGAATTGACCCCCGACTCTATCGCAACGTGGGGAGAGTTGAGAGGAGCTTTCCTAGAAAGGTTCTTTCCTCCCTCTCAGATGATACAGTTGAGGGACGAGATTAGCAACTTCAGGCAGCAACCGCACGAAGTACTGCACGAGACGTGGTTGCGATTTAAGAAGAAGCCGACACAGTGCCCCAACCATCAGCTGAACAACGAATTCTTGATGCAGACATTCTACAGGGCACTAAATTCGGCTACCAAGCCAACATTGGACAACGCAGCAGGTGGAGCGTTTATGGGTCGCACTTTTGCCGACGCCACAACTATTTTAGACAGGCTCACCAAGACCAACAGGGCCTGGCACACACGAGATTCAGAGGTTGCAGCTAGCACCTATACAGTTGGTATGTCAGCTGAGCAGCGTAGGAAAGAAGAGAAGCGCGACCAAGACATGGCGCACCTGAAAACGCAGTTGGATCTCCTGACAAGGCACTTGACGTCAGGAAGCATAGAGAAGGTACAAGCTATGGGTTCCCAAGGTATAGAGACTGAGGAGGCCAATTACTTGGGGGGTTTCCAGGCCAATGGCCAGGGAAACCAAGGTCGGAATTATCAGCGAGACAACCACTATGAGAAAAGTGGTTACAAAGATCGCGAACAAGGAAACTGGAGGAACAACACCGATAGAGGTGGGTTGTATATACCACCTGGTAATCGGGATAAAAATGGCAGCGAAGCTGAGACGTCCAAACTTTAGAACATGATGGCGAAGATGCTGCTGAAGGTGGAATCAACTGACTCTGGGGTAAAGGCAATGCGGACTGAATTATCAACATTGAGTCAAGTAGTGGAGTCACACTCAACCGCGATGAAGCAACTAGAGCAGCAAATGGGTCACATCTCGGCATCTCTAAACCCAAGGAAAACGGGTACCTTGCCGAGCGACACCACTCATTCGAGGAATGCGCGAGCTGTATGGCGATCATGACCAGAAGCGGTAGAACGTTACCAGAATCACAGCCGGTAGTTCAAACTCAAGGTAATGTTGCGGATGATGAAGAGGCGGTAGAGGAGGAAACTCCAAAGCCCGCGGAGAAACGCAAGGAAGCTGAAAAGCTTCCAACTATGATGTTTCGACACCCACCTCCTTTCCCCCAGCGGTTGAAGAAGAAAACTGAAGATGGTAAGTTCCTGAACTTCATGACCATGCTGAAACAGATTTCAATAAACATACCATTGGTAGAAGCGCTGGAACAAATGCCCGGGTATGCCAAGTTCATGAAGGACTTGATTACAAAGAAGAGGACGGTAAGTTTTGAGCCGGAAGACAACCTCCATCACTGCAGCGCTATTTCCTCTAGATCATTAGTGGAAAAGAAAGGAGACCCAGGTGTGTTCACTGTTCCATGTACTATCGGGAAGCTCAACTTCGGAAGAGCCATGTGTGTTCTTGGTGCTAGTATCAATTTGATGCCGCTAGCAGTGTATGAAAAATTGGGTTTGGGAGCTCCTAAACCAACGTCCATGAAAGTGATGATGGCGGACCATTCGGTAAAGCGACCCGTAGGGATATTGTCTGATGTGCTGGTTAAGATTGGAAAGCTTATATTCCCGGCCGACTTTGTGATCTTGGATTGCGAAGTGGATTTCGAAGTTCCCATAATCTTGGGACGACCATTGCTAGCCACAGCAAGAGCATTGGTTGACATGGAGAAAAATGAACTGACCTTCCGATTGAACAATGAAGTGGTCAAGTTCGATGTGTCTAAATTGATGAAGCAACCGAGTGACATGAGGGTGGTCGCGGTCATCAATGCCATTGAGGAACCTCCTGCGGATGTGCACCTTGAGGAGAAGAGTTTGGTCGAGACTCTAGCTGTTGTAAGAAGTATGGTGCGAGAGCGTAAACATGTAGAGGAAGACGGTGAAATTAAATCTAGAAAACGAAAGCACCGCAAGAGAATCTACAAAGAAAGAGCGAAGAAGTTGTCGCGACTAGCGATGGAGCCCAAAGAGAAAGCTGGAACGCCACACTCCATCGAGTTCTCTTGTTTTGGAGACCCTGGCGGTCTCCAACATCATTCCAGAATTTGAGTCATATCGACTTCACAGGTATTCCTTTATTCTCACAGTTTTTAGCTTTCGCATGTATGCATTGGGGACAATGCATGAGTCTAAGTTGAGGGTGTTGGGAAACCTGTGAGTCACCACCAAGGGTTTTTGTTGCCGATTTCTTTTCCCTCCAGTGTGCTATCTAGTAGAACCGGCATGTTTAGGTTGTTATTTTAAATTTTTTTTTAGTGTCTATAACAAGCATGCGTTGTTCTTGTCTAAAAACGAGGCCCCTTAAAAATTTTCTGGTTTTAAGCGTATGTTGAAACAATTGACTGTCTGGATCCTTGTATGTCATTGTGTGATTATGAGTAGAATGAGTATGCTTAAGCCGAGCGGTTGTTTGATAGTTGGTAGCGATATAGTTTCTTGGTGCCAAGAGCGTGTGAGATGATTGTTATAAATTCTTACTCTGTGCATGCATCTAGAACTTGCCCGGTCTATTTTTTTAAGTTCGAAGTTTGGTTGCTTAGAAAAGGATCACAGGCCCTTTTTGTGTGCAGTCCACTTAACCTAAAAGACCGTCCAAATATAAATAATCCCTTGATCCCTGTTTGAGCCATAATTGACCTTATTCTTTCAATAACCTGTCACCATTCCCGTTTAATTTTGAATCCCTATTTTGGCCCTGGTCCTTCCTTGGATACCATGCACCTCAACGCAGGCAATCAGCCTAAGTTGAGGGTGGCTACTATAGAGGTAAACCCTATTTTGGCCCTGGTCCGCCCTTGGACATTGTGCACCTCAACGCAGGCAATCAGCTTAAGTTGAGGGTGGCTACTACAGAGGTGAATGATAAGAAAAAGAGGATGGAGATGGTTGGTTGTGAATAGAATGAAAAGTCCGGGTGTGTGCCTAAGAAAAGAAAAATAAAAAGAAGTGAAAAAGATTGGAAAAGTAATAAAAAGAATTGTCAAAATATAGAGGCCGCACCTGTAGCTAGAAAGAAGGGAATAAAGAGGTGAATAATGATGGACAAAGTAACGTTATGTGGTAAGATGTCGGTAGTTCCAAGGAGGGCTTAGTCACTAACCCCTAAATGTATCCTACCTGCACCCGAAGCCTCATTACAAGCCTAAACAAGTCCTGTAGTGATCCTGAGTAGCTTTCTGAAGAACCGAAATAGAATAGTAAGGGCAAGCCTATGGTATCGCATGTGCAGTGTTTGAAATCATTTGTGAGTGTGAGCGCTTACCTAGTCCCAAATCTTGTGTGTGGGATTTCTTTGTGGTGAGGGCACCAAGATGTCTATATTGTCTATTGATTGTTAGGATAGCTGCGTGTGTGTATGCATAATGTTCTATCATATCGGAATGACATGTTTGGATCCTTACAAGTTAGTGTTTCATACATTCGTGTGCTACGAGGGAGCTTGATTTAAATTGAATAAGTTTGAATGACCATGAATTGCTATAGATATGAGTTTGTGTTCTTAGTAGAGTCGTATTATTGTTTTATGTCATGTTGCTTGAGGACAAGCGAACGTTTTAAGTTGAGGGTGTTGATGTGACGCTAATTTACGTCACTTTCGACTCCTTTTTACTAAGAACAATCGTACGTTTTCAAGCAACCATTGTTGTTTTTGATTGTTTTTATGTTGTATTTGTAGGAAATGGAAACAAACACGGAAACGGACGAAAATACGAGAAAAAGAGGATTCTGCCTAAGAGTGACGGCCTGAGTGACGGTCCGTCACACATGTGACGGTCCGTCACAGAGACCGTCGCATGGAGGCAGCAAAGGAAGTGGCACCACTGGTTAACAGTGACGGTCCAGGCGACGGTCCGTCACTGGCTTGACGGTCCGTCAGCCTGGCTGTCAAGTTAAGGCAGTAGCTTCTAGCGGCTGCACGCGTTTTGGGGATTCCTAGCCCGTTTTGGATTTGGCTTCTATTACTCCTATAAATACCCTATGATAGGTTTATTTTAATTACCATTCACCCATTAGTGAAAAACACGTTTTTAGTTATTTTGGAGAGCAAACAACACGGTTCATTTGTATTTAACTCGTGTTCTTGATTCGTTCGTGAGTTCTTGGTATTTCTTGTTCTTGGATATTGGAAGATTGATTGTTTCATTATATTGTAAGAATTTTCTTCCCTTTATTATGAATACAACTATTTTCTCTTCTTCTTCGAGCATGAGTAACTAAAACTCCCGCAACTAGGGTTGTGGGAACCATGGCTAAAGTAGCGATATAGATTCCGGGTAGCGACGGGTTCAATTTACATGTAGTCATGTTGTTAATCATACTTTATGTCATGTTTTCTAGTGGTTGCAAACATTAGAACATGCCTAGGTTTAATTTGCTTGAGTAAAGAGATTAAAACCGGGAAAACTTGATTAACAACAAGGATTCGAGACTACTAACTCTCGTCTAATGATTAATGCCGTAACTGGATTAAGCTACTTGATGTTAGGATTGAAAGCTAAAAAGCACATCTTTTCGAGGTCGAGAGAATAGAAAAGGAAATTTGTTTATTTGGTCGAGAGACGTTTAGACGATACAATTGACGCAATCACATCGTGACACGCATGTAGAAAGAACCCTGTTAAGCCTAGAATCGACATTGTTACAACGCCATGGTGAACTCATCCCTAGTTCATTCTCTCCTACTGATTATTCTCTTACATTATTGTTGCTTTTGTTCACGTTGATTACAAAACCCCCTTTTTTTATTTATTGGAAACGATTGACAACTAGTCACATAATTCACTAAAGTCTTAATCTTCACCATATTCTCTGTGGGATTCGACCCCAACCTTGTTGGGTTCTTTACTTGACAACGATCGCTTACGCCTCGTTAATTTGAGGTGTAGTTTGAGCGTTATCAATACCGCTATAGCGGTAATTGGATTGCTATAGCAGAACGACAGGATCAGAAAACCCAAAAATGGGTTTTATAATTTGATTCTCTCCCCTTCAACCCAAAAATAAACAAGGGTTACTCCTAAAACCTTCCTAGGCTGCTCCAAAGCTTGGGATCCATGGGGAGGAGGGATTCCGCCTAAAAGGATGCAAAACTATGGATTCGAGCCTGTTAATCATCAGGGAACGCCTTCACAGAGCCAAAAATTGCATGGTGCAGCTGCTTGGCAACTAGGTAGGCTAGGTTTTCTTTATTGAGTAGATTGAACTGCTTTTATTTTGTATTTATTGTATAGACGGAAAGGAGAAATCCATGTTTAAGCCTTTAGACATAGAATCTGGAGAAGAATTTTGGTGGTTGGATTAGTTGAACTAGAATTGGTTGAGTTGTGATAATGTGTCATAATTTTTCAGGTTTTTATGGTTAATTAGGTGTCGTATGATGATGAAATCCAAGGACCAGGATGTCGGGAAGGTTCGGAGAACCAAAAATGTTTGGGTAATTAAATGTCTATGTAAAAAGGGAACTCTAAGAAATGTTTGATATAAAGGAAGTAGAATAACATAAATAGTTGAAGTACCAAGGTTAGGAGATGTCTTCCCCATATTGTATTTGTCTTAGAATAGGTTCGGGAATAAATGTATCTACTAGTCATGTGTTAAAAAGGGTTGAACATGGGCTTGGTTTTCGTACGGGATCCAAGGTTTAGTTTATGTGCCCCGGATAGGGGTAGGTGATGGTTATTGATTTCCAATACACATTATGTGTTCACGTACTATTGCTTAGAATTGTATGAGTTGCATGATTAGGGAATGAATTGTGAATGTCTAATTGTCCGGTTATCAGTCTTGTGAAATGAACTTATTTGTTGCTTGTTAGTTTACAAGTATGTTTTGTTCATTGTTTGTGATTGATTGGACTTGGTATGACATTCGTTGGCTTGGGTACCACGCCTGATATGGGAAATACTAAGGGTTGACTCGGGTACCATGCCTGGTATGCGAATACTAATGGTTGTCTCAGGTACCACACCTTGTCACGCCCCAAACCATGGGAGGCATGACCGACACCCGGAGCCCCAAAAAGCCGAGGGTGCCAAAATAGAGTGTATCTCTATTGAACCTGCTGGGGGTCTGAGACCGACAAGGTCTCTAAGAATAACAATTTGAAACACTGAAAGCTCAATAGTAGGTAAGCAACTCAAGGCCGACAAGGCTATTATCATAGTAGATAGCTAATAACAAGGCCGACAAGGCCATACCCAACACTGATGTACATATACACGTCTACAAGCCTCTAGGAGTAAGTAAAATATCTCATATCCAGGACAGGGCCCTGGACTACCCATCAGCTGTACATATACATAACCTGGTTAAAATATAAGCTAGACCTCTGACTCGTCAGCTCCAGGAAGAATGGAGCTTACCAAAATGGCTGAACTCTGCAACTCCTACAGAAGAGGTCAATCTGGGTTTCTGTTTGGACCTGCAGGCATGAATGCAGCACCCACAGGCAATGGGGACGTCAGTACGACAATAATTTACTGGCATGTAAGGTAGAAACATAAAAGCAAGTCGCAAGTAGTAAATCTGAACAAGATATAATATGAAACTTGTAAACTGTAATTGTTAAGACTCGTTAAGCTCTTTCTCCTTTATTCTTTTTAGAATACAACACATGCATTAACCCACACCGCAACTCACTCTTTATAACCCACGCTGAACCACAATAGCACCTCGGTGTACCCTATATATAATAGCCTCAATATGGCAGTAGCGCCTCGGCGCACACTATGATATGTATATAATGGCCTCAATATGGCAGTAGCACCTCGGTGCACACTATGTATATAATGGCCTCAATATGACAGTAGAACCTCAGTGCACACTATGTATATAATATCCTCAATATGGCAATAGCAACTCGGTGCACACTAACACGCAAACCACACATAATAAGTGTATTACTAGATTGACCTTCAAAGCTATTCTTGTTATTTATGAAGGTTCGTTTAGATAACTTCTTTAGCCTTGGCTTACTAGGTGTTGGACTCAACAAACCAAACACATATAAATTTGGATTTGACTTGCTAACTTTCCTTGTATACTTTCTAAAGCTTGATTAGGGATCACACTACAAAGAAGAAACTTGACAAAAGGATAACTTACATTTCGTGCAAAAAGAATCAGATTTTTATAAGAAGGCGACTTGAATCACCATAATGTATAACTTAGTTCCTTAAGACTTTTTGAGTTACCAAATAAGCTCTCTTACAACAGAATACTCAATTTCCTTCTTTCGGAGACTTAGAATTCTATTTCTAGGTTCATGCCGATAAGGAATAAAGAAGCCTTAACATACCTCATTCCTTCCGAAGATTGCGCTTACCACAACTTGGACTTTCCATTATTAAGTTAATCTACAACACAAGGGTATAATGAAGCTAATATTAGCTCTTAAAGCTGATGCAACTTTCCCAAAACAGTAGCTAAACATTTCCCGGGCAGATTTACGTATTTTGCATTAATTAAAGGTATATCGTCACACCTTTATCCCCTATCCAATACACATCACACACACACCAACCTACTGGATCCAATAATACAAAACACATCAAATAGCCCCTACACAACTCACCATGCCGAAATACAATAGCAACACATTGAACCCACAGCTTTCGATCATCGTCCTGTGAGTTCTTAACAATAATTCAACAACAATTGTCCATCCGAACTTCAATCCAAAAATATGATTATGGGAAGAGTACTTACCACACTTGAAGGTGTCTTTTTATCCTCTTTTTATTGATGCCTTGAAAAGCTTAAGTACCCCTTACACATACACCAACAAGAGAAGAAGAAATCTCTTAATTGTTACACAATTTCTATGTGTTAAATCTTAAGAAAGGGGCTGCCATAGTTCATGTCTTTCTTACCATAGGATATCCTAGCTATATGTAGTAGATTAATACCAAGATAACAAGTTGTTTAACTCACCTTAAGCTTGAATTAATCTTGATCTTTTAGAACCCTAAAGGGAAAGAAGGGCTGCCAAAAAGGAAAGGAGATAAGAGAGAATTTTTCCAGCTTTTTGTGATCAACATTGATCAGCAAAAGGCCTGTATAAAGGGACCTTTTTGGCCGACTTTTTTTGAGTATATTTGGGCCAAAATGGGTCAAGAAACTTGGGCCAAAATTACCCTTTGCTTGGGCCTCAAAAGGGTTAAGTTTTGTGGCTGATTTTGGGCTTCTCTTGGGTCAAAATGTGGTCAATATTGATGGCTACCTTTTGTAGTTGTTTGGGCCAGATTTGGTTGTGCTTTGATGGGCCAACTTTAAGCTTCATTTGGGCTACCATTAGGTCTAATAATCCATGGTGTTGCTGCCCGTAATCGGCCCTCGGAACTTAGTTCGTTAGCGTAGGTAGGTGATGCACCTACTTGTCACCTAAGAGCTTAGATAAGTCGAGCAAGTACCTCACTTGTTTTATCTCATTTTCAAAACCCTCATCCTTATAATTTAACTTAACACTTATATACATTTGACCATTTCAAATTCTAGGCCAAAGTACCCCTTCACAATCTCGAGCTCAAATACCTTCGTCGATACTTACTTACTCACATAGGTTTTGAAAGGTACGGGGTGTTACATCCTTCCCCCCTAGAATCATTCGTCCTCGAATGAGGGTAATGCATATAGAGCTCTAGTCCCTTAGTATTTTTTGAAATTTCGGCAGAGTTTCCTTTATAATTGGGACTATCCAAAAACCTGAAACTCAGCAAAAGTCCAGCATGATGCCTCACAGGGCGATACCACTATATACAATTAAATGTAATCAGTTTCACATGTTCAAACCTGATCATATTTTCATAGTAGGAAGAGTATCAAGAACATAAGAATATGACTTACCTTTGTACTATCTTCAAGTCATAAATAACTGGGGATGCTTTTTCCTCATTTCTTCCTCGGCTTCCCACGTCATTTCCTCGATATTATTATTTCTCCATAACACCTTTACTGAGGCTACTTCTTTGGATCTGAGCTTTCTAACTTGACGATCTAGGATAGAAATTGGTACTTCCTTATAGGATAAGTCTTCAGAAAGTTTAACATCTTTGATAGGCATAATACGTGAAGGATCTCCTATGCACCTTCGTAGCATCGATACATGAAATACAGGATGGACTGTCTCCAATTCTCTGGGTAAATCTAGCTCATATGCCACTTTTCCTACCCTCCGAATGATCCTGTATGGTCCAATATATCTTGGACTAAGCTTTCCCTTTTTACCAAATCGCATAACGCCTTTCATGGGCGAAACCTTTAGGAAAACCCAATCACTAATATTAAATTCCAAATCCCGACGTCGCACATCTGCATATGATTTCTGCCTACTCTGGGCTGTTAGTAATCTTTCTCGGATTAGCTTCACCTTCTCCATTGCCTGATTAACTAGGTCTGGCCCTAATAATCCTGCTTCTCCAATTTCAAACCATCCAATCGGTGATCTACACTTTCGTCCGTATAAAGCCTCATAAGGAGCCATTTGAATGCTTGCATGGAAGCTATTATTATAGGCAAACTCAATAAGTGGCAAATGGTCATCCCAACTCCCTTTAAAATCTAGTACACAAGCTCTTAGCATATCTTCGAGTGTTTGAATAGTGCATTCAGCTTGTCCATCTGTCTGTGGATTAAAAGCTTTACTGAGACTTATTTGAGTACCTAAGCCTCTCTGGAAAGACCTCCTGAAATTTGATGTAAACTGAGCACCCCTATCTGAAATAATGGAAATTGGGACACCACGAAGTCGAACTATTTCATTAATATACAACTTGGCATAATCTTCAGCAGTATAAGTTGTCCTGACTGGCAAAAAGTGAGCTGATTTTGTAAGTCTATCTACAATCACCCATATGGAATCATACTTTCGATAAGTACGGGGTAAGCCTATAATAAAGTCCATGTTGATCACCTCCCATTTCCAGGTAGGTATCACTATACTTTGAGTTAGACCTCCGGGTCTCTGGTGTTCAATTTTTACCTGTTGACAATTCGAGCATTGGGCTACAAACTCTGCAATATTTCTCTTCATATTATTCCACCAATAAATCTGTCGAAGATCATCATACATCTTCGTCGCTCCGGGATGGATTGAATAGCGAGAATAGTGAACTTCTGCCAAAATTTTCTCCCGTAGCTCCCCGACGTTAGGTACACATAGACGACCTTGATATCTCAGAACCCCATCTTCCTTAAGCTTTATTAGTGGTTGCTTCTGTTGTGGAATTTCCTCCCTCAATCTTACTAATACTGGATCATCATATTGTCTTTCCTTTACCTCTGTCATAAGTGAGGATTCCGCTGTGCTTTGAATAACAACTCCCCCATTACCTTGGTCTAGTAGTCGAACCTGCAAATTAGATAACTGATGTAGTTCTCTTGTCATATCAATCTTTCTATTTTCCATGTGGCTCAAGCTTCCCATGGATTTGCGGCTAAGTGCATCGGCCACTACATTGGCCTTCCCTGGATGGTACAAAATATCTACGTCATAATCCTTTAGTAACTCTAGCCACCTTCTTTGCCTTAGGTTTAAATCCTTCTGTTTGAATAAATACTGTAGACTTTTGTGGAGGTTTAAATCCTTCTGTTTGAATAAATACTGTAGACTTTTGTGGTCCGTAAACACGTCTACATAGACTCCAAACAAGTAATGGCGCCAAATTTTCAAGGCAAATATAACTGCTGCCAATTCAAGATCGTGAGTAGGGTAATTTTGTTCATGCTTTCTTAGCTGCCAACTCTGCTCACATGCATCAGACCACTTGCACTTGGCAGCTTTATGAGTCAACTTTGTCAATGGTGCAGATATAGAAGAAAATCCTTCCACAAACCTCCGGTAATAACCTGCTAAGCCCAAAAAACTATGGATCTCTGTAGCATTCAAGGGCCTCGGCCAATTCTTTACTGCTTCAATCTTTTGGCCGTCAACTCTAATACCTTCGTCTGTAATTATATGGCCAAGAAAAGCCACTGAAGTCAACCAAAACTCACATTTGGAGAACTTCGCATATAATTTATGATTCTGAAGTGTTTGCAATACTGCACGTAAATGATCAGCATGTTCGGCTTTGGACCGCTAGTAAATCAGGATATCGTCAATAAATACGATCACGAATACATCTAGGAATGGCTTGAATACCCGATTCATTAGGTCCATAAAAGCTGCTGGGGCATTAGTAAGCCCAAAAGACATTACTAGAAATTCAAAGTGGCCATACCTTGTCCTAAAGGCTGTTTTTGGAACATCTACCCCTTTAACACGTAACTGATGATACCCCGACCGCAAGTCAATCTTTGAAAAATATTTGGCGCCTTGCAACTGATCAAAAAGGTCATCAATCCTTGGAAGCGGATACTTATTCTTGATTGTAACTTTGTTCAGTTTTTGGTAATCGATACACATTCTCAAGGAGCCATCCTTCTTACGAACAAACAAAACAGGTGCGCCCCATGGCGATGTACTAGGCCTAATGAAACCTTTTTCGAGTAGATCCTTTAATTGTTCCTTTAAATCTCTTAATTCTGCAGGAGCCATCCTGTAAGGAGGAATTGATATTGGCTGAGTATCCGGGAGTAGGTCAATGGCAAACTCAATTTCCCTTTCTGGAGGAATTCCTGGAAGCTCATCCGGGAATACATCTAGAAACTGACTCACCACGAGAACCGATTGAAGAGTCGTTGGTCCATCCTCTGTGCTTATTACTCAGACTAAATGATAAATATAGCCTTTAGAAATCATTTTCTGGGCCTTAAGGTAGGAAATAAACCTACCCCGTGGCGTGGCAGCATTACCTTTCCACTCTAGGATTGTCTCTTCCGGAAAATGGAATTTGACAATCTTATTTCTACAATCGATACTAGCATAACATGAAGCTAACCAGTCCATGCCCATAATTACATCGAAGTCAGTCATATCTAATTCGATTAGATCAGCTGAAGTGAGGCGGTCATAAATCCACACTGCACAATCTCGATAAACTCGTCTAGCTATAATAGATTCACCAACGGGCGTAGATACAACAAAGGGTCTAGGCAACAACTCAGGGCCTGCCCCCAACTTACCAGCAACAAGCGGGGTAACATATGAAAGAGTAGAGCCAGGATCTATAAGTGCATAAACAGCATGAGTAAAAATAGTTAATGTACCTGTAACAACATCAGGTGACGATTCCAAGTCCTGGCGACCGACTAGAGAATAAGTGCGATTCTGACCACCGCCTGAACTGGATGCTCCTCCTCCTCCTCTACCTCTACCACGACCTGGTGTTGCCTGTTGGCCTGTCCTAGGGGGACGAATAGTAGATGAAGAAGCTGTCATCGACCCTGTAGGCTGGGACATCTCACCCCTACCTCTACTCGGACAGTCTCGCATAAAGTGACCAGGATGCCCACATGAATAACAAGTATCTGAACCCAGGCGACATATCCCAGGATGCTTCCTACCGCACTGAACACAAGGTGGCAAAGGTGGCCTCATCTGACCTGAATTCCCCTGGTGATAGGAACTGGATGCACCAGAACTGTGGCCTGGTCCAGTCTGAGAAAAACGATCATACCTCTGCCTTTGCAACTGATATGGGGCACCACTAGTAGGGTGGGGTGATCGCCTATTAAAATGTGGCCTAACATTACCTCGTGGCTCTACATAGGACCCAATAGATCTAGCCCTCTTATTCTGATCCCTTTCTCGGCTTTGGTTATCTCCAATTTGTACTTCAAGATCCTCTGCAGTCTGAGCAATAGCCTGTATCTTAGAAATATTCATATCCTCTTGTATGGCTGCTATTGTTAATCCCTTAATCAATTCATCCTTAAGGCCACACACATATCGATGAACTCTAGCTTGCATCGTACTCACAATATCGGGGGCGTACCTGGATAATGAATTAAACCTGAGGTTATACTGTCGAATATTCATATTGCCCTGCCTAAGGGCTAGAAATTGATCAAGTCTGGCCTCTCGAACCTCCTGTGGAAGATAGTGAGCTAGGAAGGCCTCTGAAAATTCCTCCCATTCAGCTGGGGGTGCATTTGATCCCCTAAACCGATCCCAAGCCTCGAACCATAAAATGGCCACATCTCGTAACCTGAAAGATGCAAACTCCACTGCCTCCACTACTGTTGCATGCATGACTCGAAGTACTCGATAAGTCTGATCAATAAACTCCTGAGGATCCTCACGTGGGTCAGAGCCTGTAAATATAGGCGGACTTAGGCTGATAAACTCTCGAGCCCTAGAACTTTCTGAGCCACCTGACCTAACACTCGCTGATGCCCCAATTTGTTGTTGTTGTGTGGCTACCATCTGGGTCAATAATCGAACAGCACTCCTGATGTCCTGGTCCTCTGCTTCAGGTGGAGGAGCTACAGGTGCTGGTTCATCTCTAGCTATCTCAGATGCCACTGGAGCAGGTGGGGTCAGGGGTACTGGATCCTCTCTAGTCTCATCAGGTACTTGATGAACTGGGATCTCTGGTGTCGGTGATTCATTTTGAGCCTCAAATCTATCCAATCGGATAGGCGGGGAACGACTAGTACCTTCCCCCGTATCCGTGCCAACCCGTCGGCTACTCATTTGTCTGGTCACAGGCATTTCTGTAAACAAGGAATAGAAAAACATGAATTAGACTTCAAACATCTCATGACCTCGCTCTATTGCACGATCTAGCAAATGAAAGAAGGATAACAATTCCTAAATGTCCCGTAGCCTCATGATTATAGGTATGGTGCACAACACACCCATAAGCAAGACTCTACTAGACACGGCTTGTAGACTCCCTGGGATTCGACGTGCTCTGATACCAAGTTTGTCACGCCCCAAACCATGGGAGGCATGACCGACACCCGGAGCCCCAAAAGGCCGAGGGTGCCAAAATAGAGTGTATCTCTATTGAACCTGCTGGGGGTCTGAGACCGACAAGGTCTCTAAGAATAACAATTTGAAACACTGAAAGCTCAATAGTAGGTAAGCAACTCAAGGCCGACAAGGCTATTATCATAGTAGATAGCTAATAACAAGGCCGACAAGGCCATACCCAACACTGATGTACATATACACGTCTACAAGCCTCTAGGAGTAAGTAAAATATCTCATATCCAGGACAGGGCCCTGGACTACCCATAAGCTATACATATACATAACCTAGTCAAAATATAAGCTAGACCTCTGACTCGTCAGCTCCAGGAAGAATGGAGCTTACCAAAATGGCTGAACTCTGCAACTCCTACTGAAGAGGTCAATCTGGGTTTCTGTCTGGACCTGCAGGCATGAATGCAGCGCCCCCAGGCAATGGGGACGTCAGTACGACAATAATGTACTGGCATGTAAGGTAGAAACATAAAAGCAAGTCGCAAGTAGTAAATCTGAACAAGATATAATATGAAACTTGTAAACTGTAATTGGTAAGACTCGTTAAGCTCTTTCTCCTTTATTCTTTTTAGAATACAACACATGCATTAACCCACACCGCAACTCACTCTTTATAACCCACGCTGAACCACAATAGCACCTCGGTGCACCCTATATATAATAGCCTCAATATGGCAGTAGCGCCTCGGCGCACACTATGTATATAATGGCCTCAATATGGCAGTAGCACCTCGGTGCACACTATGTATATAATGGCCTCAATATGGCAGTAGCACCTTGGTGCACACTATGTATATAATAGCCTCAATATGGCAGTAGCACCTCGGTGCACACTAACACGCAAACCACACATAATAAGTGTATTACTAGATTGACCTTCAAAGCTATTCTTGTTATTTATGAAGGTTCGTTTAGATAACTTCTTTAGCCTTGGCTTACTAGGTGTTGGACTCAACATACCAAACACATATAAATGGGGATTTGACTTGCTAACTTTCCTTGTATACTTTCTAAAGCTTGATTAGGGATCACACTACAAAGAAGAAACTTGACAAAAGGATAACTTACGTTTCGTGCAAAAAGAATCAGATTTTTATAAGAAGGCGACTTGAATCACCATAATGTATAACTTAGTTCCTTAAGACTTTTTGAGTTACCAAATCAGCTCTCTTACAACAGAATACTCAAATTCCTTCTTTCGGAGATTTAGAATTCTATTTCTAGATTCATGCCGATAAGGAATAAAGAAGCCTTAACATACCTCGTTCCTTCCGAAGATTGCGCTTACCACAACTTGGACTTTCCTTTATTAAGTTAATCTACAACACAAGGGTATAATGAAGCTAATATTAGCTCTTAAAGCTGATGCAACTTTCCTAAAATAGTAGCTAAACATTTCCCGGGCAGATTTACGTATTTTGCATTAATTAAAGGTGTATCATCACACCTTTCTCCCCTATCCAATACACATCACACACACACCAACCTACTGCCTCCAATAATACAAAACACATCAAACATCCCCTACACAACTCACCATGCCGAAATACAATAGCAACACATTGAACCCACGGCTTCCGATCGTCGTCCCGTGAGTTCTTAACAACAATTCAACAACAATTGTCCATCCGAACTTCAATCCAAAAATATGATTATGGGCAGAGTACTTACCACACTTGAAGGGGTGTTTTTATCCTCTTTTTATTGATGCCTTGAAAAGCTTAAGTACCCCCTACACATACACCAACAAGAGAAGAAGAAATCTCTTAATTGTTACACAATTTCTATGTGTTAAATCTTAAGAAAGGGGCTGCCATAGTTCATGTCTTTCTTACCATAGGATATCCTAGATATATGTAGTAGATTAATACCAAGATAACAAGTGGTTTAACTCACCTTAAGCTTGAATTAATCTTGATCTTCTTAGAACCCTAAAGGGAAAGAAGGGCTGCCAAAAAGGAAAGGAGATAAGAGAGAATTTTTTCAGCTTTTTGTGATCAACATTGATCAGCAAAAGGCCTGTATAAAGGGACCTTTTTGGCCGACTTTTTTTGAGTATATTTGGGCCAAAATGGGTCAAGAAACTTGGGCCAAAATTACCCTTTGCTTGGGCCTCAAAAGGGTTAAGTTTTGTGGCTGATTTTGGGCTTCTCTTGGGTCAAAATGTGGTCAATATTGATGGCTACCTTTTGCAGTTGTTTGGGCCAGATTTGGTTGTGCTTTGATGGGCCAACTTTAAGCTTCATTTGGTCTACCATTAGGTCTAATAATCCATGGTGTTGCTGCCCGTAATCGGCCCTCGGAACTTCATTCGTTAGCGTAGGTAGGTGATTCACCTACTTGTCACCTAAGAGCTTAGATAAGTCGAGCAAGTACCTCACTTGTTTTATCTCATTTTCAAAACCCTCATCCTTATAATTTAACTTAACACTTATATACATTTGACCATTTCAAATTCTAGGCCAAAGTACCCCTTCACAATCTCGAGCTCAAATACCTTCGTCGATACTTACTTACTCACATAGGTTTTGAAAGGTACGGGGTGTTACACACCTGGTATGAGATACATATTCGGTTGGCTCGGGTACCATGCTTGGTACAGGATACTAATGGTTGGCTCAGGTACTACGCTTGGTACCTGTTTAGTTATGCATTATTGACTGTATTTATCGACGGTCCCATGAGTGGACCGAGTTGATTATTAAATCTGTAATTGATTATATTGGTCCTTGAGAGGCCAGGTTGTTACACTTAAATATGAGGATGATTTTGGGGTGGACCGGGCATCGCATGTTAACACTTAGGTGTTGGTCTAGGGATCCTTGATTGGTCTGGCTAATGAGAAAAGGGTAAATGTCATGTTTATTATTGTTGTTGAATGATTGGTGAACCTGTTCCCTGTGGTTGATAAGTCAAAAGGTAGACTAAGAGTCTGGAGTTATAATACTAGCTGTTATTATGTGGTGTACTACTTTACTCAGTGCGGGTGTACTATTTGTTCTCTATATATTGGGTTCTTGAGAGGGCTGGGATTTATTATTATTTTGCATATAGTTGATCCTTGAAGGGCCGTTTTAGTGTGCTTAAGTGACAAGGTGGTTCTTTTATGAACCAGGGTCGCATGTTATTAGCGTAGATAATGTCCTAAGGATCCTTTTTTGGTTTGGGTTATGTAAAAAGGATATATGTTTGTTATCACTGAGAATTGTCAATGTCGATTAGGCTTGTTATGTACGGTTGATGAGCTAAGAAAGAGACTCATAGTCTGGTTATAATATTGGATGTTGTTACTTGTCGATATGGCCCTAGAGGACATTGGGGTAGTCTTTTACTAGTAGGTGACAGTACAATGGGTGCGGTCTATTTCACTAAATAGTAGGGTTTACTTCGGGTTGTTGAGTCATAGTGGTTGACTTGGGTAAAGAAATGGTAGTCTGGGTATGCACATAGATGTTGGCAATGGTAGGGGTGACTTGGAAAGTCTAGGTGATAAGTGTGACTTGGGAAGTCTATGTGATAAGTGTGACTCGGGAAGTCAAAGGGTTAGTGTGCCTTGGAAAGTCTAAGAGTAAGGGTGACTTGGGAAGTGTATGGGTTAAGGTGACTTGGGAAGTCTAAGGATTAAGTCTGACTTGGGAAGTCCTAGGTGTCAGGGTGTAGAGTTAGAGAGCAGAGTTGGCAGTGAAAGAGTTAGGAAGGCTCGGGTTCGAAGCAGGGTTTGATAAAAGTGGACTTTGAGGGATTGAAGCATTATAGTTAAAGGTGTATTTCCCTTGATTTCTTATATAATGGTATGAGTAGATTCGGGTCTACCAATGATGCCTACCGGTATGTGTGTTTGTACTGATTCTACTCTTGCTATACCTTTTTAGGTATAGTCTGGTTACAGGGTTGGTGATGTTTCATCGGTACATTATGATGGTGATCTCTAGCAGCTCCTACTTCTTGTTTCTATGGTGGAGTTGTGTCCTTTTACATTTTCTTGTAATACTCTTATAGTAGCTCTTGTACTGGCTTAGACTAGAACCTAGGGAGGCTGTATGTATTTTAAAAAGAGGTTTTTCCGCATTATATTGTAATCATTTTCATGTGTTAAAAAGAGTTATCTATGGTTTTACTTTATTTCTCGCATTACTTGTTGGAGCGGGTGGTAAGAGTTCTTCTATCTAGGTGGATTAGAGTAGGTTCCTGCATGACCCGGTAGCTAGGTCGTGACAACCATATTATTAGTCATAGTGCCAAAAGCTTCCCCAAAAGCAATCTTCATTCTTCCTTGATCGTCTCTAATCATGCCACCTACTGCACTTGGTCTTAGGTTTCCTTTAGAGCAACCATCAATGTTGAGCTTGTAAAAGTTTGCTTTTGGTCTTGACCATATGATTAGTACATAACTGATCTTGTCCATAGCCATTTCATTGATGTTGTAGAACTGCTCCAACTCCATAAATGGATTAATGTTTTGAAATTGCTTGTGGGCAATTATAACAGTCAATGCAATAATGTGGTAAGCGATGCTCTTGACATTCATCTTAATACCTTCAAATCTATGCATGCACCTTGCCTTCCAAGTATACCAAATAATAATGCTAAAAAGGATTTGTAAGATGAACTTTTGTACTAGATTTTTATCCACAGAAATCCACTAGTTTATCAGTAATTTTTTAAGCAATTATGATTATGAGTGATCCCAAAAAGTGTGTTATAATATTTCCAGATTTGCGTATCCATTTGAACTTTGTAAAAAAGATGCTATACTATTTTCTAATCAAAAGACATGTAACAACAAGAACATATATAGGGCATGTGAAATTTGAATTTAGTAAGGTTTATATCCACAGCTACCTTGTTATGCAAGACTTTCCAGAGAAAGAAACAAATTTTGATGGGATTCTTATTTTGCCAAATCATCTTATTTGTAAGAATAACATTACCTTTTTTCCTTAGAAGATCCCTGGCTGATTTACTACTAAATTTTCCTTCTGAGTTAGCTTTCCAGAAAGGGGTTTCCTCATGGTTAGAAGATTAAATAATAATTCCTTGGATCAAATTAACTAAGTGTGCAGGGAGACAATTATTAAGCTTATGTATATTCCGTTCACTGTTATGGATGTAATCAGAGACGGGAATTTTAATGAAAATGGAAGCATCAACATATTGAGATAACCTGCCAATACCTATCCAATTGTTCTATCAAATGGTTGAATTACCTTTTTCTAACCTCCACTGGATTAAGTGATCTACTTCTTCTTTGATTTTCATCATTCTTCTCCAATTGTGAGAGTGTTTGTAGCTCCACTTTCTTGCCACATGATGAATTCTCTTTGAGTACTTTGCTTTCATAAATCTAGTCCAAATGGTGTCTTTGGTTCTGAATTGCCACCAAATCTTGGCCCTTGAGCTCTCTGAGATATCAAGAGTTGATCTGATGCCAATGCCTCCTTCCTCTTTTGAAAAATATAACTTATCCCACGCTGCACAATGGTATTTCTGTTTCCCTTCTTTGCTTCCCCACAGAAAGTTGGCAAATATCTTCCCCATTTGATAAATGATAGTCCTTGGGGGCTGATACATACATAAAAGATAGACATGCATGGTATTCAAAACATATTTTATTAAGATAATTTTATGCCTTGCTGAAAATCTATTGCATTGCCATGATCCTAACTTTTTAAGGATCTTAGTCGCCATATCTTTAAAATATTCATTCATTTTTTTCCTGCAAACAGTGTACATCCCAAGTAGATGATTGGAAAAGTTTCTTTTTTGACTTGAAGGATCCTAGATACAACATTGTTCCTCTTTGTTGAGATATCTTCATGCATTATGAAGAAGCTCTTTTCTTTATTTATTTGCTGTCTAGAGTTACTTTCATACTTCATCAGGCATTGGGTGATTAGCATAAGAGTTTTAGTTTTTCCCGAGCAAAAAATTATCAAATCATCAGCGTAGGCTAAGTGATTAATCCTTGGTCCAATGGTGTCCATACTGAATCCATTGAATGAAGTATTATTATATAATCTATTTAACATTAAAGAAAGAGTTTTTACTGCAATTATGAAAAGAGAAGGTAATATAGGATCTCCCGGTTTGACTCCTCTTTATGATGGGAAGAAGCCATATCTCTTGCCATTAATGGTGATTGTATACCAATTGTTGGATAGAAGGTTCCAAATATTGTGAATTAATTTATCATCAAATCCCATTTTTTTCATAGCTATACATATGAACTGTCATGATATTCTATCATCGGCCTTGTTCATGTCAATCTTAAAAACAACATTGCCACCTTTGTTCTTGGTTTTAATCTCATTAATTATCTCTTGAGCCAATAGAATATTTTATACTATTTCTCTTCCTTTGATGAAGCCAATCTGGTTGAGAGATATGATCTTAGAAAGTATAAGAATGAGTCTTTGGTTCATAATCTTGGACACAATTTTCTGAGTGACTTTGCAAAGATTTATGGGTATGAAATCAGAGAAAGTTTGAGGAGACTCCACTTTCGGGATTAAGACCAAGAAGATACTTGTGAAGTATTTGGGCATTTGATAACCATTAAGAACAGTCCTCACAAGTTGAATGATGTCTGAACCAATGATGTCCCAAGCTTTTTGGAAAAAAATCCCACTAAAACCATAAAAGACTGGGGAGATATTGGGGTTAATTCCAAACACAACTTCTTTGATCTCTTCTTCTGTAGGATCTATGAGAAGATTATTGTTATAATTTTCACTGATGCAATTAGGTATAATGTCCATTATGTCATTTTCCACCCTGGTATTCCCTTGAGATAATAAATCTTGATAAAATCCTACAACAACTATACCAATGTTGTCATCTCTCTCTATCTGGTTATCATTAACTTTTATCTTGTGAATTTGAAGAAATTTTCTTCTACCTCTAACAATAGAGTGAAAGTATTTTGTATTTTCATCACCCTCCAAGTTCCATTTAAGATTGGATTTTTGTCTCCTAAAGATGTCCACATGTTTATAATGAGTGATCAATTCTGCTTTAGTTCTTGTAACACCCCAGAACTTCCAATCCCAGACTTAGTTCAGAAAACCATAGGAAATAAATTTTTTCAACTGTTAGCAGGACCACGATTCACTTCTATGAGCCGTAGAATAGTCCATGAGTCATGGACTGGACTCGTGGAACAAAAATCAGAGGACTATTCCTCTGAAGTTAATTCCACGACTTAAGTCAACCAACCGTAGAAGTTTTCACGGATCGTAGAATTCGTCCATGGAATCTTAGTAGGTGACTCCCAGAAACCACGATTAGGTCCCATGACCCATGGAAGTTTCTATGAGTCATGAACCCAACTCGTCGAACCAATTTCGAGTAGCCCAGCCTTAAGTCCCCAGGGTTCATGAGTGGGATCCACGACTCGTGGGAGTTTTCACGAGTCGTGAACCCAACTCGTGGAACCCATCTTCAGAGACCTAAGAATTTAGCTCAGGGACTACGAGTGGGATTCCAAGACCCATGGAAGTTTCCACGAGTCAAGAACTACCTAAAACCCTCATTCACCTAAAATCATAAGACTTAGAAAGAAAAGAAGAGAAAGAAGCGATAGTTTTCTCTCAAGAACAAGCAGAAGTCTTCATTAAGTTCAGCCCCAAGAATCCAAGGATTTCTCCGTAGTTTTATTCACCAGGTATGTGGGATTTCACTAGTGGGTTCCTTTCACCCATTAGGTCCCTAGAACTCAGTAGTTCCTTCAGTTTCTCCATGATTGATTAGACCTAGGGTTCAAAAACCTTAGAATTTTCCTTGCCATTCAGATGATATAATTTATGTGGTGCTTAGTCCAGATTCCTTGGAAAATTACTACAGTTCATGTTTAGAATTCAGAACCCTATCCTTTCATAATTTCATTACTTCATAGATTAGGCTTGATAGGCAGTTCAGTCAAATAATCATGTTTCAGAATTTAAATGCCATACCCTTCAGTATGTTTATGTTGCATTCTCAGTTAATTATCAGTATTTTGAGCTATCTATTATTTCAGTGCATTATTGCTTATATTCAGTTGGGATTAGACTTAGTACCGAGCGGACGAGGGGGTGAAGGCTTAGCTATCAGTTTAGGCTAAGACCTTTAGTAGCAGTCTCCAAGTCCCAGAACTACAACACCACCGTAGGTATCAAAGGAATAAGCTATCAGACTAGGCTGCACCTCCTTGTCCCTTGAGGAAATCAGTAGTGGATCCATGTCAAACTTGTTCATATCCTTGGCAAGGTATGAACACCCTTCCATCCAGGGTTACAGGTTGGCCCCATAGTTAGCTCAACTTGGGGTATGTTGGTTAACAGTATCTCCAACAGTCAGACTCATATTGCATTGACCATGTACTCGGTATTTATTTCAGTATTCAGTTCAGCATGTTATATTCATGATTGTACTTGGTCACTGTATCCAGTCCAACTTTTAGTTATATTTCAGTATGCTTATTTCTATGTTCAGTTCTTTATTGTCCAGTATAGTACATATCCTGTATGCTAAGTACATTCACAGTACTGACACATACTTTTGTGCTACATCATTTTATGATGTAGGTTCAGGCACTTAACATCCAGACCACGCTTAGTTTGACTTCTAGTCCGTACTCAGCAGCTCAGTGATGAGTCCTCATAGTTCGAGGATGATAGACATGCTTTACTTTCAGTAGTTACTTTTCAGTTTTAGTCTTGTTAGAGTTAGCTGGGGGCATGTCCAGTAGCTCATATCAGTTAGAGGCGTTTAGACATAGACTAGATTCAACGGAGTTGTTGGTGTTATTTTCAGTCATCACTATACTCTTATTATATTTTTATTATTCAGGCATGTTTCGGGCTATTTCCCACTTCAGATACAAAAACTATTCTTTTAGCTTCCGCATAGTATATGCTTTCTACTTCAAATTGTATAGATATGCCATGCCATGGGTTAGATTGGGGTCACTTATGACACTGAGCACCGTGTTGCATCTAGGGGGTAGCCTCAGGGCGTGACAAACTTGTTATCAGAGCATCAGGTTTAAGTATCCTAAGATGTCTGAAAGATGCATCAAGTAGAGTCTTCTTCATGGGTGTGAAGCTATGAAATGTCATTAGGAATAACTTCCCTTCTTTCTTTTCTAGTTCGTGCTATAGAGTATAAACTCTATTTAATTTCCTTCTATTCTAACTCATGCTCTTCGCATTTCAGAAAAATGCCTCCCATAAGAGCTAACACTAGGAATTAGCCAGCGCCAACAGCTTCAGCAGACCCCTTGAATGAGCAAGTCACATATGCCGAATTTAGGGTTGCCTTCCAAGTACTTTCTCAGGCAATGACCGCCCAGGTCAACCCGCATGCTGCAGCCCCAGCTCCCCCTCAGATCAACACTGCTGTAGCCAGGATTCAGGATTTCACATGGATGAAACCTCCAGAGTTTCATGGCTCCAAGTCAGAAGAGGATCCCCATGAGTTTTTAGATGATATTCAGAAAGTGACAGACATTATGGGTGTCACTCTAGTTGAGGGTGAAGACTTGTCCGCCTATCAGTTGAAGGGAGTGGCCTACACTTGATACCAGCAATGGAAGGAATCTCGTTGTGCCAATATAGGACCAGTGACTTAGAATCTTTTTAAGACAACTTTTCTAGACCGGTTCTTCCCACTAGAGATCAGGGAAGCCAAGGTTCAGGAGTTCATCAATCTGAAGCAGAATGACATGAGCGTGAAGGACTATGCTCTCAAGTTCACTCAGCTATCCAAGTATGCTCCAGCGATAGTAGCTGACTCAAGGGCTCGTATGAGCAAGTTTGTATCTGGTGTGTCGGATGATGTAGTCAAGGAGTGCAAGACTGCTATGCTGATTAAGGAGATGGACTTCTCCAGACTGGTTACTTATGTTCAGCAGATTGAAAGGGAGAAGATCAAGGAAATGGGAGGAGATACTAAGAGGTCTAGGACAAGTGACTTTAGCTACTCTCAGTAGAGATCAGAGGGTGGGAATCACTCTCATTTAAGCTAGGAAAAATTAGCTCCAGCTCTATCTTCTGCTAGTGCCCTAGTGCCTAAGTACAAGAAGGATCGATGGGGTAGAGTGTCTGGCTCTAAGTCCCAAGGTATGGTTACCAGTAGGCGCACTAATCCAGTATGTAAGAAGTGCGGTAGAAACCACCAAGGTGAGTGCTTGAAAGGTAGTGGAAATTGCTTTGGGTGTGGCAAGTCAGGACACATGATGAGGGATTGTCCAACGACTTCTCAGAAGGGTAAGGATGTTCACCCGCAAACTTAGATTGGTTCTACAGCAGCGCCGGCCAGATGCCCCACTCAGCAGGGTGCCTCATCTAGAACAGTTGGTGGTCAGTGCCAAAATAGGTTATATGCTCTTCAGGCTCGATATGACCAGGAGGATTCTCCTGATGTGGTCACGGGTACGTTGCGAGTCTTTAATACTGATGTTTATGCATTGTTAGATCCAGGGGCTACACTTTCCTTCATAACTTCTTATATAGAAGTAAACTTTAGTGTCAGCCCAAAAATCCTCCTAAAACCCTTCTCAGTCTCTACTCCAGTTAGCAACCCAGTCATAGCTAGATGAGTGTACAGAAATTTCCCTGTCATAGTTCCCCAGAAAGTCACCTCAGTAGATCTTGTAGAGTTAGAAATGCTAGATCTTGATATCATTCTAGGCATGGATTGGTTACATTCCTGTTATGCCTCAGTCGATTATATAACTAGGATTGTTCAGTTTCACTTCCCTAATGAGCCAGTCTTAGAATGGAAGGGTAGTAACTCAGTGCCTGTAGGTCATTTCATATACTACCTTAAGGCCAGAAAAATAATTTCCAAAGGGTATATCTATCATCTTGTTCGGGTCAAGGATTCAAACTCCGAGACCCCAACTCTTGAGTTAGCCCTGGTGGTGAACGAGTTCCCAGAAGTATTTCCAGAAGATCTTTCTGGAGTTTCTCCCAAAAAGGAAATCGACTTCGGAATAGACCTCCTTCCAGATACCCAGCCCATCTCAATTCCTCCTTTTAGAATGGCTCCAGCTGAGCTTATGGAATTGAAAGAATAGCTGAAAGACCTTCTAGATAAGGGCTTCATCAGACCCAAAATCTCTCCATGGGGTGCTCCAGTATTGTTCATGCATAAGAAAGATGGTTCTCTCAGGATGTGCATTGACTACCGCCAACTGAACAAGGTCACAATCAAGAATAAATATCCTATCCCCAGGATTGATGACTGTTTGACCAGCATCAGGGAGCTAGTTGCTTTTCTAAGATAGACCTTAGATCCAGCTATCATTAGCTCAGAGTTTGGAGTAGTGACATCCTGAAGACAGCCTTCAGGTTTCGGTATGGTCACTATGAATTTGTAGTTATGTCTTTTGGACTAACCAATACTCCTGCAACTTTTATGGACTTAATGAACAGGGAGTCCAAACAGTATTTGGACTTGTTCATCATTGTCTTCCTTGATGATATCCTTGTTTATTCTCAAAATAAGGAAGAGCATAGGACTTATCTGACAGTTGTTCTCCAAACTCTCAAAGATCGCCTATTATTCACTAAGTTCAGCAAGTGTGAGTTCTGGTTGGAATCAGTCAGTTTTCTTGGTCACGTGGTGTCTAGTGAAGGCATCCGAGTTGATTCTCAGAAGATTGAGGCAGTAAGCGACTGGACCAGACCCACCTCTTTGACAGACATCAGAAGTTTCTTGGGGTTTGGCTGGTTATTACAGGAGGTTTGTGGAAGGATTTTCATCCATAGCTGCCCCATTGACCAAGTTAACTCAGAAGAATGTCAAGTTTTAGTGGTCAGATGAGTGTGAGAAAAGTTTCTTGGAACTAAAGACTAGGTTGACTACAGCTCCTGTCTTGACTCTACCAGAGGGTCCAGATGGTTATGTGGTGTATTGTGATGTTTCCAGGGTCAGCCTAGGTTATGTTTTGATGCAACAGGGTAAGGTCATAACTTATGCTTCCAGACAGCTTATGGTCCATGAGAAGAACTACCCGACTCATGACCTAGAGCTTGCAGCAGTTGTGGTTTCCCTAATGATTTAGAGACACTACTTGTACGGTGTTCATGTTGTTGTGTTCACAAATCATAAGAGCCTCCAGTATGTGTTCACCCAGAAAGAGTTGAATCTTTGTCAGAGGAGATACCTTGAGTTCCTCAAAGATTATGATATGAATGTGGTCTACCATCCGTGTAAAGCCAACGTAGTGGCTGATGCTCTCAGTAGACTGTCTATGGGGAGCGTATCATATGTTGAGGAAAAGAAGAGAGAATTAGCCAGAGATGTTCATCGGCTTGCTCGCCTAAGTGTTTTCCTTAAGGACATGTCAGATGGAGGTGTGATAGTTTATAATGGGTCAAAATCTTCATTGGTAGCGGAGGTTGAGGAAAAATAAGATAATAATCCTATATTGCTTCAGCTGAAGGGTGCAGTTCATCAGTAGAGGGTTGAGGTTTTCTCCCAAGAGGGATATAGTGTGCTTCGTTATCAAGGTCGCTTATGTGTTCCTAAGGTGGCTGAGTTGAAGCAACAAATCCTTACAGAAGCCCATAATTCCAGATATTCCATTCATCCAGGTGCCACTAAGATGTATCGTGATCTACGGGAAGTCTATTGGTGGAACGACATGAAGAGGGACATCGCAGATTTTGTGGCTAAGTATCCCAACAGTCAGCAGGTTAAAGTGGAACATCAGAAACTAGGAGGTGTGACTCAGGAGATTATCATTCCTACTTGGAAGTGGGAAGTGGTCAACATGGATTTCATTATGGGTTTACCTCGTACTCCCAGGCAATATGAATCCATTTGGGTGATAGTGGAAAGAGTCATTAAGTCAGCTCACTTCTTGATAGTCAAGACTACAGATTCAACAGAGGATTATGCCAGACTCTACATTAGTGAGATAGTCAGGTTACATGGGGTTCCATTGTCTATCATCTCAGACAGAGGTCCTCAGTTTACATCTCATTTCTGGAAGTCTTTTCAGAATGGTCTTGGTACTCAGGTAAACCTTAGCACAACATTTCATCTGTAGACGGATGGTCAGGCAGAGCGTACCATCCAGAACTTAGAGGACATATTGAGAGCTTGCGTGATTGATTTCAAAGGAAATTGGGATGATCACCTATCTCCCATAGAGTTCTCCTACAATAATAGTTATCACTCCAATATTCAGATGGCCCCATATTAGGCACTATATGGGTGTAGATACAGATCACTGGTAGGTTGGTTAAAAGTAGGTGAAGCAGCCTTGATTGGTCCATACTCGGTTCATGAGGCTATGGAGAAAGTTCAGCTCATCAGAGAGAGGCTAAAGACAGCTCAGAGTCATTAGAAGTCCTACGCAGATATGAGGAGAATGGACTTAGAGTTTGAGATCGACGATTGGGTTTTCCTGAAAGTGTCACCCATGAAAGAGGTGATGAGATTCAGCAAGAAGGGAAAGCTCAGTCCCAGGTATGTAGGTCCTTACAGAATCCTGAAAAGAGTTGGTAATGTAGCTTATGAGTTAGAGTTGCCGGTAGAACTAGCAACGCTTCATCCACTCTTTCACATTTCCTTGTTAAAGAAGTGTGTGGGTGATCCAACATCGATAGTACCTTCAAAAAGTTTGGTTATGAAGGACAGAATCTCCTATGACGAGGTTCCAGTTGTGATTCGTGACCATCAGGTTCGTAGGTTGAGAAATAAGGAAGCCGCTTCAGTAAAGGTGTTGTGGAGGAACCAGTCCGTAGAGAGAGCTACTTGGGAAGCAGAAGCATCCATGATGACCAAGTACCCTCACCTCTTTCCTTTCGATCCAGCTTTAGCTCGAGGTAATAGTTCCTTTCCAGTCTCTCAGTTTATACTTGCGTAAGTCAGTCTTTATAACCCGTTCCATCTGTTATCCTTGCATTTCAGCATAATTGCATGCTCATGGAACTCAGTTCAGTTAGATGTCAATTTCTTATACTCAGTTTATAGGGATTGAAGCTCGTTCTCTCCAAACTCAGCTTGTTTAGTCTTCATTCGAGGATGAATGATCCCAAGGGGGAGATATTGTAACACCACAGAACTTGCAAGCCCAGACTTAGATCAGAAAACCAAAGGAAATAAAATTTTTCAGCTGTCAGTAGGACCACGATTCACTTCTACAAGCCGTGGAATAGTCCACGAGTCGTGGACTGTACTCGTGGAACAAAGATCAGAGGACTATTCCTATGAAGTCAATTCCATGACTTAAGTCAACAAACCGTAGAAGTTTTCACGGACCATAGAATTTATTCGTGGAATCTTCCTAGCAGGTGACTCCCAGGAACCACGATTGGGTCCCACAACCCATGGAAGTTTCTACGAGTCATGAACCCAACTCGTGGAACTAGTTTCCAGTAGCCCAACCATAAGTCCCCAGGGTTCAAGAGTGGGATCCACAACCCGTGGGAGTTTCCACGAGTCGTGAACCCAACCGGTGGAACCCATCTTCAGAGACCTAAGGATTTAGCTCAGGGACCACGAGTGGGATTTCACAACCCGTGGAAGTTTCCACGAATCATGAACCCAACTCATGGAGTTCTATCCAGTAGCTCAGTTTTCAGGACCATGAAATCGCGACAGGGTTCCACGACCCATGGAACTTTCCACGAGTTGTAGAACCAAGTCGTGATCCCTGAGTCGCAAATTTCAACAGTTTTTCTAATTATTTTCTAGGGGCATTCCACACTTTTCCTTTCTCTTTTAATTCCTAGGCTACGTCATTTTGACTACTCTAAGGCTAATTAATTAGTCAAGAACTACCTAAAACCCTCATTCTCCTAAAATCATCAGACTTGGAAAGAAAAGAAGAGAAAGAAGCGATAGTTTTCTCTCAAGAACAAGTAGAGGTCTTCATTAAGTTCAACCCAAGAATCCAAGGATTTATCTGTAGTTCTCTTCACCAGGTATGTAGGATTTCACTAGTGGGTTCCTTTCACCCATTAGGTCCCTAGAACTCAGTAGTTCCTTCAATTTCTCCATGATTGATTAGACCTAGGGTTCAAAAACCTTAGAATTTTCCTTGCCATTCAGATGCTATAATTTATGTGGTGCTTAGTACAGATTCCTTGGAAAATTACTACAGTTTATGTTTAGAATTCAGAACCCTAGCCTGTCATAATTTTTAGTACTTCATAGATTAGGCTTGCTAGGGAGTTCAGTCAAAAAATCATGTTTTGAAATTTAAATGCCATATCCTTCAGTTTATTTATGTTGCATTCTCAGTTAATTATTAGTATTTTGAGCTATCTATTATTTCAGTGCATTGTTGCTTACATTCAGTTGGGAGTAGACTTAGTACCGAGCGAACGAGGGGATAAAGGCTTAAATGTCAGCTTAGGCTAAGACCTTTAGTAGCATCCTCCAAGTCCCAGAACTACAGCGCCACCGTAGGTATTAAAGGAGTCAGCTATCAGACTAGGCTGCACCTCCTTGTCCCTTGAGGAAATCAGTAGTGGATCCATGTCAAACTTGTTCATATCCTTGGCAAGGTATGAACACCCTTCCATCCAGGGTTACAGGTTGGCCCCATAGTTAGCTCAACTTGGGGTATGTTGGTTAACAGTATCTCCAACAGTCAGACTCATATTGCATTGACCATGTACTCGGTATTTATTTCAGTATTCAGTTCAGCATGTTATATTCATGATTGTACTTGGTCACTGTATCCAGTCCAACTTTTAGTTATATTTCAGTATGCTTATTTCTATGTTCAGTTCTTTATTGTCCAGTATAGTACATATCCTGTATGCTAAGTACATTCACAGTACTGACACATACTTTTGTGCTACATCATTTTATGATGTAGGTTCAGGCACTCAGCATCCAGACCACGCTTAGTTCGACTTCCAGTTTGTACTCAGCAGCTCAGTGGTGAGTCCTCATAGTTTGCGGATGATAGACATGCTTTACTTCCAGTAGTTAATTTTCAGTTTCAATCTTGTTAGAGTTAGATGGGGGCATGTCCCAGCAGCTCATATCTGTTAGAGGCATTCATACATAGACTAGATTTAGTTGAGTTGTTGGTGTTGTTTTCAGTCATCACTATACTCTTGTTATATTTTTTTATTTAGGCATGTTTGGAGCTCTTTCCTACTTCAGATACAAAAAATGTTTTTTCAGCTTCTGCACATTATATGCTTTCTACTTCAAATTATATAAATATGTCATGCCTTGGGTTAGCTTCGGGTCACTTATGACACTGAGCACCGTGTTACGTCTAGGAGATAGCCTCGTGGCATGAGAGTTCTGTTCATATCCTCTCTGTCTATTTGATCAAGAGAGTTCATGTACTTCTCTTCACTTTGTTCTATTTCCTTCTCCAACTGTTGAGATCTCTCAAAGATATTTCCAATCTTTGTTTTAGACCAGTTTCTCAAGGCTTTACTAGTCTTTTTCATTTTCTAATGTACTTGCCAAAATATATTGCCTCCTGAGTAAGAGGTCCAGTTATATTTAACAATGTCATAAAAGTCATCAAACTCAGCCTAAAAATTTAAAAACCTAATGTACTTGGCATGTTGATCTGTAGCATTGCAAAAAATGATAAGCAGAGGACAATAGTTAGATCCTACTCTAGGCATATGATGCACATTTCTTTGGGAGAAACTATCACTCCACGTGTTGTTGCAACCATTCTGTCAAGTCTGTTCCTTATGATATCCTCGCATTTGCTTTCATTTCACCAAGTAAAATTACTATTAGTAAATCTAATATCAGAGAGGGCACATTCATTTAAGAATTCTAAGAAAGCTATACTCTTGCCGAGTTTATGAGGTGTACCCCCAAGTTTTTCCTCCATAGTTAGAATAATATGGAAATCACATGTAACTGCCCAGGGATGATTAATTGCAGAATCTAGAGCTCTCATATTCATCCATAGTTCTTCTCTACCGGTTGATTTAGTTTTAGCATAAACAATGGACATAAAGAAAGTATTCTCTTTTCATATGATCTTGCAAGTAGTTATTTGATCCTCACTTGCATGAATATTACAATTGAGGTTATATTTCCTGGAAAATCCAAATCTTATTGCTGCAATTAGAATAACAATTCTCCATTTTGAAGGTGCTTTTATACATCTAAATTTTTGTCTCTTTTATGAAGGGTTCCTGGATATCTACTAAGGAGATATTGTAATGACCTATTCCATCATTATGGGTAAGTTATTTGTGTAAATAAATGGATTAAAAAATTTCCGAGTTTGGGTGTTGAAAATTTTAGGCTAGGCTAGTCTCAGATAATTTCTGAGCAAAATATGGTATAGGGTAATTCGGGAAAGGATTGGGTAAAATATCTAAAGTTGAGCTAGTTTTTCTGTTAGCTAAGACGATAAGGATTGTGTGAGACTTTTTAGAAGTAAATTCGGGTGACTAGAGCTCCCTGTATCAAAGTTGATGTGAAAGTGTTAGTTCAAAACGTCAAGATTTGAAGTATGTTGTAAAATAGGCAATTCTGGGAAATTTCTCGAGTTTTTGTTCTATGTCAATTGCCATCGCTATGATGATGAACGCTATAGCAGAAAACATCTCGGTATAGCAGAAGTCAAGGTGGTCAACACCCCTATAGCAGGCGGGTTCCGCTATGGCAGCACTGCTATAGCAGAGTGGGGACTGCTATAGCGGAGTAAGTTACTGTAAATGCAGAAACTTCCCCAAAAATATTTTGAATTATTCAAGAATATTTTTGGGGAAAAGAAGGGGCAATTTGGGTGACTCCACACCGGGTTTCCATCAAAATTCACCGCAAAGGTAAGGAATTTACTCCCTTACTTTAGTACTTTGATTTTTTAACTTTAGAATTGATAGTTATGGGCTTGGAGAAAAGTTTGGCTTGAATTAAGAAGGTAGAATCTGGTGTAATAAGGATTCTAGGGTGTATAGTTCTTGAGTCTTGGTTATATCTACTTATTCATGATTAATTCACCATAGTTTGCTAAGTATAACTGTAAAAATGGTAGTTCTAGGTGAATTAATAGTAAGAAATCCCTGGGATAGATGGAATGATCATGGTTTGGCCTGGGGATTAGAATTTGGTTATAATCTGAAGATTTTTAGTCCACAATGACTGATTGTAGTATTATGTATAATTGTTCTTAGACCAAGGGCAAGCAAAAGCTTTAGGAAATGGGAAGGCTCTGGTCCAGTAGAGCTTTTAGGAAAATTTAAGGTAGGTGATGGTTGTTTGTTTCCCATTCACGATATGTGTGCATTGTAACTGTTGCTTAGTATTGTCCGCATATTCCATGGCTTAGGGAATTAAATGATGAATGTTATGATGTCCGATTGTCAATCATGTGAAATGAACTTGTCTTTATTAATTACTTGTTGGTCTTACAAGTGTGGTTGTGTTCATTATTGTTGGTTCTTAGATTATCTGTGACATTCAGTTGGCTCAAGTACCATGTCTGGTATGAGATACATATATTAGTTGGCTTGAGTACCACGCCTGGTATGGCATACATATATCAGTTGGCTTGGGTACCATGCCTAGTACAGGTTCTGATATAGTTGCCTTGGGTACCATGTCTGGTATATATTTAATTGTGTTCTGTTTGATGGTTCCATGAGTGGATCAAGTTTGTTTCTTATGATATACTTTTGCATATTGATCCATAAGTGGACGGGTGGTCATGTTTACAGGCTGGGTTAATTCTTGTGTAGACCGAGATTTCATGTTAGACCTTGTAGATGTTGTCCTAGGGACCCTTGGTGGTCTTACTTACTTGAAAAAAGGGTGGTTTGCATATGTTGTTATTATTGTGGTGTTTTATTGGACATGTTTCATGTAGCTGATAAGTCAGGTTGATGACTGAGAGTCTGGGTTGTATTTGCTGGATTGGTTATGCATGTTTTGTCCTGCTTTACTCAACTCTAGTTTATTGTTTATATTTCATTTATTGGAGCTGGCAGATGATCTTACCAGTACACTATTGTTTTGTGTACTGATACTACACTTGTTTTTCTTTTGTGAGTACATGATATATTCCAGTGACTGCTATGCGACCTCTGTTGCAGTTCTGATGTTTTTAGAATCCAAGGGTGAGCAACTTCTTCTAGCCTTCCATGATTTCATCCAGTTTACTTCTAGTCCATTATTTAAGACTCAGACTTCTTATTTTTGGGGTTGCATTCCCACACTCTAGACATTAGAAGATGTTTTGATACACTACTTTCAGAATTTAGGGGTGTTTTCTACATGATCTTTATTGTTAACTATGTTAGTTGTGAATTCTAGTTTTTATTTAATGAAATTAGTTTTGAGCTGCTAGTTTTGTAAAATGTTGGATACTTTATTGGGTTCGCTCATCCGGGGTTTTGGGTGGATGTCATTCCCGACGGTTTAGGTCGTGACCGATATTATCACTATCAATCATAAACTTGAGCGTCTCTGTTGAAGGATGGGGCTTCATGCCCCTAATATTCCAATCAAGGACTTTAATCATGGAAAATAAATGTAGGAGTTTTTTTTATAATTTTGCTTTTTGTTTGTTGATGAAAGTGTTACCTTTATATGCGTGCTCCATTCTCTTGTTTTGAGTGTTCTTAGGAGGAGTTGTAGATTGTTTTCTAGATCCTTGCTTATCCCTCCCAGTATTTTTCCTTCTTATTTTGATACTCAATTCTCCTTTCTCTTGTATTCCCCCTTCCTCTTCTAATAATTCCTCTGATGATTCCTCAGATGTATTCTCTTCTTCCTCTTCTACAGTGGAGGTTCTATCTGCCCATTCATCTTGAGAGTCACTCTCTTCTTCCCTATATTCTCCTTTGTTGCTCTCTTTGTTGATTATAGGTTTAGTTTTACTGGTGCTTGAAAGTTGCTCCTCTTCCTCTTCCATTAGTTCATCAAAGCTATTTTGAGTAATTGTAGCAATAGCTTCTTCACTGATGATTCCAGATTGTTGATTGTTAGCTTGAGTCTTTGCTTTTTTTTTCTAGTTCTCCTCTTGCTTTTTCTACTTCCCACTTCATCCCATTCTCCATCAAAGATATCAACATGAAGTTCATCATTGCTCTTGATGGCTATGATCTTATTGGATGCTGGCTCTGTCAGATTTTTAGTAGTACTATCCATCAGGATGTTGTTAGCTATAATCTCCTTAACATGATTAATGTTTCTATCAGTTTGCTCCTGATTAGCTTATTCTTGCCTTTTCTCTCATTGAACTAAAGCAATGGTGTTGTCTATGTCATAATTAATTTTATGATTAACCTTCTGATTGTTGATGTGATCTCATGTTATTGTTCCACTGGTATTTTTTGTATTCTCAGCAGTTTTTATCAAGAATAAGAGTGGAATTAGGATGAGGTTTATCAATCCCAAAAATGCTCCCATAGGTCTGTAGACTCTTTGCGGGGGTTCACTCCTCCCTCTAATATTTCCTTTATCGAACTCTCTTTTATTCTGCACACCCCTTCCACTGTGTGGCGTACCTTCTGATATTTTAGGGGCCTTAGTTTTCATCTTGGATTGTGCCAGAATTTCTTGCTCTTGGCTTAATTCTTGGTGATTCTCCTTCTTTTCAATCTTTTTTTTTCTTTTCAAGAACTCGACAATTGATCATGTTGTGTCTGAGTTTTCGATAATGTTTATAGAACTTGGGTATGTTTTCATACTTAAATTTTTGTGAAAAACCTTTCAGTGGATCATTGTCATCATTAGTTCCCACCGACACACTGTGAACTAGAGGCTTCAATAAGTCTACTTCTACTCTGACTTTTTCCATATTGGGTTTGTTCATAGTTTTGGTGGCCACATCGAGATCGATTGATTTTCCAACTTCCCCTATGATTTGCTTAATGTAGTTTCTATTGTGCATGTGAAATATCATCCCAGGGAGAAGGACCCAAACTGGTACTATGGGAATATCTTCCTCTGGCTTAAAATCCGGAGTCCATTTTTGTAAACAGATTTGAAACCCATCCACTTCAACAACTCTTTTATAAAGAACTAAATTGAAGTCTTCATCATTTGTAAAAGTAAGAAAGATATTAGAATTGTCATTCACACCGATTTTGACGGATCCTTTCAATGGGAATTTTTTTGAAAATCTTAATCTGATGGTGTCAATTTAGGGCCGGGTTTTCAAAAATCTCCCCACAATCATTCTTTTACAAGGAGCTGCCATCATTCCATAGTAGTCTGTATCTTTGAAGATCACTGCTGGCATCCCATTATGAGTAATTCTTCGACCAATCACCATCTCTTGTTCTTGACAATTTGGAGTATCCATAGAATTGGGATCTGTAACTGATTTCACATACAATGAAGATGAGCCTTGGATAAATTAGGATTAAGGTGACCCCCTTCTGGGAGGTTGTTATTTTCTGGCAGGATTGCTGAAGGATCGCCGACCGGCGTTCCCATCAAGGACTCAGGAGGTGTAACGGCTAATTTAAGTGTTAATGTCTAGAAAGTAGAGAGATCAAGATATTGTACTTGCATTCCAAATATTTTCACTTTCAAGTATCATGAATGATATGAAATGCTTTTATTTTTGTGAATTGGGTCTTCCAATCCAATCATGAAAAAGAGATGCATGACATAGTTTCTCAAAGGATTTAATTTCGTAGTGAACAAATTATGAAATTCAGTTCCGATTGTCAAAGAAATACTATAAAACATTTTTGAAAAACATATCATACATGACAAGCAATAAAAATAAAGAACTTCTATACACAATAATTAATTGAAAAATCCTCCCTAATATTTCAATAGTAATATTTATTTAGCAATCGTTGTTGGAAAATTAGGGAGAAGAGGACAATCTTAATCACTAAAATTCTTTCTTGAAGATAAGTAGAGGAAATGATTGTTCTTTACATCATCCTATATGTTTTTTCAATCAGTGATTCTCTCTGAAGACAAATAAACTTCTATCAACTTGACTCACATTTTTAACTTAAAAAAAATAATTATAATATCTAAATATTTATGGGACTATCCTAACATATACCTTTTTTTTCTATTTTAAGTCATTCACACAAGGTCTCTGCCATTGTTGTGATGGAGGGTTAGGCTTGGATCCTGCTGAATCAATTCCACCAACCCCGAGTTACAAACTGAGAGGAGGACAAAAAATCATACCCCTGTTACATATAGAGAGGAATAAAAAAGAGAGCAAAACCTAAAGAAAGGGGTTACCCTTTACACTTATTATTATAAAAAAAGGGTGAAAAGACCAATAAGAATTCGTTCTTATTTGTTAAAAACCTTTAGCCTATCCCTTTCTTATTACTTTTAAATCCTAAAATTGGCAAGGCTAATTTCCCAGGCATTCTTGGAAAGCTCCTCCTTATTTGTAAATATTCTCGAGCACTCATTAATAGCACCTATTTTAGCAATCACATCAACAATCATGCTAGCTTCTCAGAAGAAATATTGCGTACTAGCATTGATCTTTGAAGCTTTGTTCATAATTTTTAAGGATCTGATCATTAAGTTTCTAGGAAGAAAGATTTTTGCCCTGTTTCATATCCACCTCAATCTTGAAATCCAATTCAAGAATAACATTATTGTGGATATGATTGTCTAGGCACCACTGTAAATCAAAGTTTATTGTAATTTCTTTTGCAATGTTGTTAAAATAGTATTTTAAACTCATCTGATACATATAAGGACCGGGTTCGTTGTTATGTTATTTTTTTCCAATTTCATAAATTTAAGGAAAATGATTAAAAATTCATTCGGGGTAAGTAGGGTGACATCATGGAAAATTTCTGATTTTCGGAAATAATTCAGGCTGACGTCACGGTGCTATAGCGATAATTATTCCGCTATAGCGAAACCGCTGTAGCGGAAGGACCAACCACTATAGCGGAGCTACGGGAGGCAGTAGCCTGTGATGGGATTTTATTAAAGTCTCTTCTCCTCAGTTGGAAAATATATGAGGGCTCCTCCAAAAACCTTACCATGCTGCTACAAGGCTGGAGAATCATAAGGAGGAGGAGTCATGGCTGAAAGGACGCGGAACAACGGATTCCAGGACCATCGTTCAGCTGGGAACGCCTTCACAAAGCCAGAAACACACCGTTGCAGCTGCTTGGCATCCAGGTAGGCTAGGTTTTCATGAGTAGTTAGACCTATTTACTTTATGTACTTATTGCATAGTGGAAATGGAGAATCCATATTTTAGGCCTCCGGGCACGGAGTCTGGCAGATTCAGGTTCGGTTATGCTGATTCTAGGATGTACGGAGTAAATGGCTGGCCTTGTGAATTGTATAATGTGGTTATATTATTGTCTTGGCATTATAAAATGATAGGTTAAGGGAATAGTATGTCAAAAAGGTTCGAGGTACCAGGAAAGCGCTTAGGAGTTACGGTAAATAGGAATGGGAAACTCCTAGGTGGGGTTTCAAGGATGTATATGGTTTGAGGTGTAGTGGCAGTCTTGCTAAGGGTTAGAAAAGGGAAATCATGTGGTTGTTTATATTTATATTGAAAAGAGGAATCACTCGTTGCATGTTTAAAAAAGGGGGCGAACCGAGTTAGTCCTAGGATGGGATTTGACGGTTCACCAGTTGCCTGAAAATGGGGTAGGTGATGGCTTACGATTCTTGTGAATGTTGTATAATTTTATAATCTTATCTAAGTGTTTGTATGAATTACATTGCTTAGGGAAGTTGTGTAGAATGTCTAAGGTTCCTGTTTTACAGTCCGTGAGTTGAACGGTGTGTTTACTTGTTAGTTTACAAGTTGTTTGTTCATCTATTTGACTGTGGATTATTGACATTTGGTTGTCTCAGGTACCATGCCTAGTACGGGAATACTAACAGTTGGCTTGGGTACCACGCCTGGTATGAGAATACTAACAGTTGGCTCGGGTACCACGCCTGGTATGAGAATACTAATAGTTGGCTCGGGTACCACACCTGGTACGGGTTTATTTTACTGCATTATTGCATTTATATTATTGTGTTGCATTGACTGATATTGGTTCCGTGAGTGGACTGGGTTGTTTATTGAAATGTGTTGCTTGTTTGGTTATCCTTGAGTGACCGTGTTATAACATTGAGTTGGTCTTGGATTAGGTCGAGTTGTTCATTAACACTTAGGTGTTGTCTAGAGGGTATCCCAGGGCAAGTCTGGACTATGAAAAAGAGGAGGTTAAATATATACATTTTATCATCATTGAGTGTGTCTTTAGCGGTCAGGGATTATTTATGGTAATCAAGCTAAGGGTTGGTCTTGGTGTAGACCGGGGTATCCTATTGGGAACTTAGGTGTGGTTGGGGGATCCTTGGAGGGTCTGGGTTACGTGATTAAAGAAGGAATTTTGATGTAACTTCAACATTGTCAATAAATTTAGCAAGGGTTGCTAGGGGGATCTCATGTGATGGTTAGACTAGGAGGGAGACTGAGAGTCTGGGGTTCTAGTTTTTGGTTGTCGCAGACATGTTGGAGGATTGTCCTAGAGGTCCGTGAAGGGGCTGAATACTGGTAAGTAATGCTACGGGTATACATGGTTGGGTTGGGTAGTTAGCTGGGTTAAGTCTGAATGTTTAGTCAGAACAGTTGATTTGGGTAAGGGAAGGGCAGTCCAGGCATGGACATGGACTTTAGTGAAGGGTAATGTGACTTGGGAAGTCTAGGATTTGGTGACTTGGGGAGTGTAAGGTTAGTGTGACTCGGAAGTCTTGAGGATGAGGGAGTTGGCTGCGAAAGAACGTTGGAGGATGGGAATCCAGTCCTATTATTTACATTCATGTTTTTCCCTGTTCTTCTTATATGATGGTAGGAGTGGATTCGGGTCGACCGATGCTGCCTACTAGTATGTGTGTTTGTACTGACTCTACTCTTGCTATACCTTTTTGGGTATAGTCTGGTTGCAGGTTGGTGATGTTTCATAAATTTGCAGCGATAAGGATCTACAACAGCTTCTGTCCTTGATTCCATGGCGGAAGTTGTGTCTTTTCCCTTCCTTGTATCATCTTGTAGTAGCTCTTGTACCTGTTTAAACTAGTTCCTAGGGAGGGTGTTTTTAAGGATTGTAAATGTTTTTCGCAAATTCTTTAAGTTGTTATTTTTCTAAACTATTTGTAAGAAAGAATTTCTCATGTACGAAATTGACTTATTCTAATGGGTTATTTAAATTTCCGTAATGTTACCTATTGAACTGGTGGTGAGGGTTCATCTATCTAAGAGGTTAGAGTAAGCTCCCGCACGGCTCGGTAGGTTGGGTCGTGACAATACATTTGCGTATATGAATGAAAAGAAGGATGCGATAAGTGATTTCTGCATTAGCAAGCCATGCTGGAATACTAGAAGTGTAATTCCCACCTAAAAGGTTGGGCAATTACTTTTAAGCAGGAGGAATATCACGTAAGCAAGACCAAAGTTAGTTATCGAATTGATATACAAGTGTGAGAACGTGTGTAGGAAGGGATAAGGAAGTTATTTGTAATTTTAATTATTCTCATCTCCTTCTTCTATCTCCTTTACCCCTTCTAGACTTCTAGTATTATATTTCAAGTGTATTTCTCTGTTTCTTATTCCCTGCAATTTCCATTTGTGTTGTATTGTATTGTAATTGTGTTCATATTAATATATATATCAATGATTTTATTGTAAAACTTTTGAGTTATTACATTGGTGCTTTCATCTAGAGGTCTCTAATGAAAGATGACCCAAAACTCAAGCCCCTCAAAAACTCTATACGGGTTGTGAAAGAATCATTCTTGAGTGACATATAATGTTTGATCTATGCTGAAAGAGGTGGTAGGTCATGTGCTGGCACTAGGTTCTCAGAATAGTGCTAATGTAATGGCAAACCCTTAACACCATCAAGATAATGGAGTTAATGGAGGTCAAGTACTGATACATCCTATATAACGCCATAAACTGGCTTCAGTTGAATTAGGACGATTCAATGGAGTGAATCCAAAAGTATGGGTTTTCCAAACAAAATGTTACATTGAATTTTATGGAATCACAAAGGATCATAAGTTAACACTGACTTTATTATACTTGGATGGAGATGCCTTGGAATGGTATCGGTGGATTTTTCACAATAAATAGTTAGATTATTAGAAGTATCTTACCAATAAATTGCTGGACTAATTTAGGAAATGAGATCTTGATGCGCCAGAGGGTCGACTTGGTAAACTTCGGCAAGACCACTATTATAGTTGAATACTAGAGTCGCTTTGAAGTAGTGTCTAATGAGATGATGCATTTTCTAGATCAGGTATTAACCCATTTTTTTTACTTTTAGATTGAGGCCTGATACTAAAATAGTTGTTTTAATTTATGAGACCGCAAAATTAAATGAAGCCATATGTTTAGCTCATTTATATGAGAAGAATATCCAACTTGAGTAGGGATCCTTTTAACCCTCTTTCGGTAAAACTCCACCACTTCTACGACTCCCACTCATTCATATGCCTCATGCAGTCTCAGAGCTCTCAAATTTGAACCAAATAGTTCTAGTGGCCCAAACTGCATCAAATTGTCCCCCATGAGATGCCTTACCCCTATAGAGTTACTAAGTCATCAAGAATGTGGTTTCTGCTATTCTTGTGATGACAAATACTACTCGGATCACAAGTGTAAGTTGCTTCCCCAACTTCTACTATTATATGAAGAATAAGAGGCTAAAGTGACTTTACTAGATTAATTTGTATTGAATTATGTCTTAGTGGAGGAATTACAATGCTTAGAGGTTTAAGAACAATCAATTATTTCATATCATGCTCTATCCGGAGAAAATTTTGCCACTACTCTCCTATTTACTGGTCATGTTAATGGGTCACTTGTACAACTGCTTGTGGACAATGCTAGTAGACACAATTTTATTCAAGTGAGGATGGATAAATTTCTTCAATTGGTAACTGAACCAACACGAAGATTTTCAGTGGTGGTAGGAAGTGGACAACAACTAAGATATGAGGGAGTGGCTAGAAAACGGAAAAAGCACTTTGCTGGGTCGACACTGACACTGAGAGACGAAAGCTAGGGGAGCCCGCCCTATCCATCCGTGCGCTGGCAGGTAGGGGCTTATCTATGTGATTCGCTACGCTTGCCTGCGCCTATCGGCTGATTCTATTGCCTGCCACAATAATCATATAGGGCAGTAATATAGTGAGATTTATCAATTTTATCCCTTCATTGTGCTAACATAGTACTCAGGGTTTCATGGCTCACAACTTTAGGACCTTTCCTAGCTAATTATACAAGGAATATATTTTAATTCACTTTGAATGATGCCAAGGTCTCATGAAAAAGGGATGCACCTACTGATGTGCAACCGGTGCAATTGCATAGTGTGAGAAGGATGGATGCTACTGATGCAATTTCCTTTTATTTCCATCTAGAATTGGTATATGATTTGGAACCTTCATGTAATACTCTCTCTGAGTTAGTAGTGGTGCTCAAATCATATGAAGATATATTTTAGAAACCTTTGGGTTTACCTCCTTTGGAAGTCAAGACCACACAATCTATCTAGTTCCAGCTGCGGGACAAGTTATTGTGAAACCATATCGATAGCCTTACTTTCAAAAGCATGTTATAGATAAATTAGTAATTGAAATGCTCAAATAAAGGTAAATTAGAGCTAGTACTAGCCCTTTTTTCTCACCAGTGCTGTTGGTTTGAGAAAAAAGATGGCACCTGTCGATTTTATGTCAACTATCATGCATTAAATGTCACCATAATTTGTGATAGATTTCCAATTCCTACCATTGACGAGCTTTTTAATGAAATAAGTGGTGCCCACTATTTCTCCAAGTTTGATTTATTGTTAGGTTATCATAAAATTAGGGTCCGTCCAGGGGATGTTCCTAAGATGACATTTTACACTCGTGATGAACATTTTGAATTTCCCATCATGCCATTTGGCCTTACCAACACTCCTTCTATATTAATAAACTATGAACAAGATATTCAGACCTTACTTGCATTACTATGTCCTGGTTTTCTTTGATGAAATTTTGATATATAGTCCTAATTTGGACTGATCACTAGGAACATTTAGTCTCAGTTCTTCAATTATTGCATTAACCTTAATTAGTGGCCAAGCAATCCAAATGCTTTTTTTTGGACATGAATGAGTTGACTACCTAGGATGAATTTTCTTGTACCAAGGTTTATCTATCGACATAGAAAAAGTGGAATCCATCTAGCAATGGGTGCCACCTCATACAATGAAGAAAGTTTAGAGTTCTCTTGGCCTTGCAAGCTACTACCAACGATTTATCCACCATTAAGCTTTCATAGCAAGTTCACTCACTAATTTGCTAAATAAGGAGGTTTTTCAATGGACATCAGAGCTCAATTAGCCTTTGAAACTTTAAAGGCTAATTTGGGTTCCACCCATTATTGGCCATGCAAAATTTCAATCAGAAATTTCAAGTAGAGATTGATGCTTCATTTTCCACTCCGATCCTACACCCTGGGCAGGACTGACACTCAATGCCATTGTTGGCCTGAGCATACCCGTACATGGTATAAAATATGAACACATAACTAACATAAGTGAAAAACATGATTTCAAAATGTGAAGAGGTAAATCTTATCAAGAATCTCCATTCATAAATCATAACACTTAGAATTCATGCAAATTCTGACACGAAGGTCAAAATTATAAAACCTGACTACTATGTAACCATAAGCATCTAATATGTATGAGAACACTTACTACCGAGACAAGGACCCTAACATACCTTTATTAATATAAATATAACATTAACATAAACTAAGACCCTAAGAAGTAGGGTGTCGCAACCCAACCCACTGCGAGTGACACCCACCCGAAACTCCCGAATGAGCGAACCCATTATCACCCCAACACTTAGTAAATCTAGCAGCTCAAAACCAATTTGTGTAAAAATAAACTATCATTCAAGTCTAAACCAAAAATCTAACAATATCCTGTGGAAATACCCTTAGAAACTGAAAGTTATCATACCAAAACATCTACCAAATGTATAAAAATGGGGATGTAACTCCAAAAACAGAGAGTTAAGTCTGAAACAAGTGGACTACTGCTAAATTGAGAGAAACCTTGGCATCCCAAAGGAAGCAGCTCACCCTTGGAATTAGGAATCACTGGGACTAAATCTGAGGTCACGTCAGAGCTTCTAGAATATGTCTTGTACTCACAAAAGGAAAGCAAGTGTAGAATCAATACATAACCAGAGTGTACTGGTAGGATCATCGGCCAGCTCCAACAAACAATATGCAAACAATAAACTATAACTGAGTAAAGCAGTAAAACCCTGTAACAACAACCAATAATATAATTCCAGACTCTTAGTCTATCTTCTAACTTATCAACCATAGAAACAAATGCAACCACCATTTAAACAATGACAATTCGATAACACTTTACCATCTTTACATCACCCAGACCCACTAAGGATCCCTAGACCAATAGCTAAGTGTTAACATGCAATGCCCGGCCCACCCAAGGACAAATCCACTATTAAGTGTAACAACCTAGCCTCTCAATACCAATATACAAAATAAAAGTTTTACAATCAACCCGGTCCACTCATGGAACCATTGATAAAACACAATTAACAATGCATAAATAAACCCGTATCAGGTGTGGTACCCGAGTCAACCAATATAGAACCTGTACCAGGCGTGATACCCCAGCCAACCATTAGTATCCTGTACCAGGCGTTGTACCCAAGACAAATTATGTTTATAACCTATACTAGGCATGATACCCGAGCCAACTGGATGTCACACAAAAATCCAATAGTTAATAATTAAATGAACATCAAAACACTTGTAACACCAACAAGAAACAAACCAAGTTCATTTCACACAATTGACACTCAGAAACTTAGACATTCATAACTCATTCCTTAAACATGCAAGACACATACATTACTAAGTTAAGGTTACATGCATACATATTGCATTTGGAAAACAATACCATCACCTACCTTAAATAGATTGAAAACTCTATTGGGCCAGATCCTTCCCATTTTATGAAGCCTTCACTTGTTCTTGGTCTAAAGACAATCACAAACAACTACAATCAATCTAAATGGCCTAGTATTACTCGGATTATACTCAAATTCTAATCTCTAGGACAACCCATGATCATTCCAGCCATTACAAGGCTTTCCCACCATTAATTCAACTAAAAACTACCCTTTAACAGTTACATTTAGCAAATAATGGTGTTTTAATCATGCATAAGTGATAATAATTGTCACCTAAGAATTCTACACCTAGAATTCCCCTTTTTCCATCGGATTCTATCATCCTAGGTCATTCCAAATGTTCCCTCAAGCTTGAGATTATAGCTTCTAAGGTCTGGGAATCAACATACGAATATGGGGAACGAAAACCTTACCTTTTCAATGGAGTTTGGTGGAAAATAACTGAAAATTACCTCCCTTCGCCTAGGTTCTTTTCCAAAATGTTCTTGAGAAATTTTGCACATTTTTGAGGAAGTTTTTGCATTTACCCCAACTTATTCCTCTATAGTGGTTTGTACACCACTATAGCAGCACCACCGTAGCAGAACCGACTGCTATGGTGGTGCTGACCAACGTAGAATCCTGCTATAGCGAGAATTTCTCCGCTATAGTGGTAGTCGCTATAGCGCAGTATCAACTGCTATGGTGGTTGAGATAGGATAGAAACTAAGAAAATTCCCCAAAAGTGCCTATTTTACAGCATATTTCAAATCCTGATATTTCGAAATAACCCCTTCACATCAACTTTGATACCAGAAGTTTTACTCACCCGAATTCACTTCCGAAAAGTCCCCAAACTCCTTAAGGTCTTGGCTAATGGAAAAAATAGTTTGAACTAAGATATTCTACCCAATCCTCACTCGGATTTCCATAGATCATACCTCGCTCAGAATTCGTCTGAGGCTAGCCTAGCCCAGAATTTTCAACTCCCAAACCTGAAAGTTTTCTAACCCAAAACTTGGTATGAAAATATTAGTTTTAACGATGGACCCTATCATTACATAGTGAGGGATCATCAAATATGGATGTGAGAAACTTAACAAAGCATCTAATTGCAAGCCTGAGTACCTGAATCTGCATCATAAAATAATACAATTCCAAATAACACAATTACATAGAATGTACTATATGTAAAATGATAGGAAGAAACATGACATATATATATACATAGGGAAGGAACATTCAATAGTGAGAAATCATGAGTTAAAAGAAATATAAGCTTAAATCATAGACTATTCAAAGTTAAGTAATTTCATCCTCTTTTAGTTCATTATGGGAGTTAAAAGATGTAACCCACAAAAACAACCATGTAAGCACATGGAATCTGATATCAGCCCGATCAACTAAGCCATCCCATACATTATTGGGTATAGGACATACATGACATGATTTTGCTAGCGAATGATCTATAATAAGCCCTTACTAGGGGAACATGAAGGAGTTGCCCGAACCAACGGCACGATCCATAACCTACGTCTATAAATATAGTTTCAGGCATTCATCATTTAGACCTATACCTTGTCGATTAACTATCTAAGTCTCTTAAGCTCATGTGTTGATAGTTTTAGCCTCTTTCTGCTTATGTACATAGTTAGTCTCTTTTGGCTCATGTTCATAATTTATACACTTTAGGCTTATGTTCATAGTTTATCCATTTTATGCTCATGTTCATAGGTTTACAATTTATTAACATCATTCAAGATTCATGAAAGATCATATCATTATCCCATAGTTCATAAGATAAGAGGTTTCATAATGTTATTGATGTTTGTGGAAGCTTATATCGTTTTAGCATAGTTCATAGGTAAGGAGTTCATATCATCTTGTCAAAGGCCTACGTAAGAGGATACATATCATAAATCATGGAAACTGCATTCTTGAGGAACTTTCACCAATTAAGGTTTATAAGGATTATAAGATTCACGTTCCTTTGAAATTCATCAAGGAGATCATAAAGATTTGATACTTAGCATGAAGGTCACATAGTATTCATAAGTTCATGTAGAGAAATCATAGAATCACATAAACTAACAATTTTCATAATGAGTGGTTACTTGAGTAGAGAATCCATGAAGTTTTCATAGAGAATCGAAGAGATTTTAAGTTAGAAGGGTTTTACTCTAACCTAGATTATTCATGGGAACCATTTGAAAACTATAGGAAAGAAATTCATAGGAAGAACATGAGGAAGAATAGTCTACATACCTTTAATTTCTCCAATACCTAAGAAGAATCTGATCTTGGAAGTAGGACCACAGGAACCTTTCTTAAGCTTTAGAGATGTGCTTTCTTGAAAACCCTAGGTTTTGACCATAGATTCTTGCTTAGGATACATAATAATATGGTAGAATCACTTAGAGATCATGAGATTATGTAAGAAGGTATAATCCCTTTGATAGGTGGTGAGTCTTTCTCAAAATCAAGTCTTGAACCCTAGAAGTGAGTTCTTGATTTAACTAGAGATAAAATGAGGATTTGATATTATAATCTTATAGAAGTTATTATATTTATATTTTAACATCATAGAGAATACATACATAGACTTAGGAGGGTAAAATATATCTCTTTGGAGCTTTTGGGATCGACCAAAGAGTGAAACATATGAAAAAAAACCCAAAATAGCATTTTCATAAAATCTAGAAAGCTGGTATATAGGTGGTATATTGTCATGACCCGAGCCTATCCCCTAGAAGTAACACGGTGCTTAACATCATAAGTGACCCCAATCTAACCTATGGTCTAACATATCTAGACAATTTTAATTTAAAACATATACTGCATGGAAGCTGAAGACAATTTAATTTTTGAAGTGGGAAATAGCCCAAACAAGTCTGAATATAAAACATATATAAAGAGTATAGTGATGATTAAAAACAACACCAACAACTCAATAACTGAATCTAATCTATGTCTGAAAGCCTCTAACTGATGTGAGTTGCTGGGACATGCTGAAAGATAAAGCATGTCTATCATCCTCAAACTATGGGGACTCACCATTGAAGCTACTGCGTAAGGACTGGAAGTCTATCTAAGAATGGTCTAGATGCTGAGCGCCTGAACCTACATCATACAATGATTTAGCACGAAAGTATGCGTCAGTACTTGAAATGTACTAAGCATGCGGGATATGTGCTAAGCTGAATAACATAATAACTGAACATGAAAATACATATTGAAACATAGGCTGATAGATAAGCTGAATGCAATGACCAAATAAATATCATGGGTATATACAACATGTTGAACTGACTGACTGAATATAAGGTCAATGCAATATAAATCTTACTGTGGGAAGTACTATTAACCGACATACCCCAAGCTAAGCTAACTATGGGGCCAACCTGTAACCCTAGATAAAAGGGTGTTCATACCTTGCCAAGGGTACAAACAAAGCTGACATGGATCCACTAAATTGATGTCCACAAGGGACAAGGTTGTCAAGCCTAGTCTGACGGATGACCCCTTTAGAACCTACGATGGCGCCATAATTTTAGGACTCAGGGACTGCTACTAAAGGTCTCAGCCTAGACTAATGGGTGAGCCTTCATACCTTCATCCACTCGGTGCTAAGCCTACTCCCTTATGAATATAAAACAATAAGATGCAACTAAAATGCTGGATAGCTCAAATACAAATAATCATTTGAGAATGCAACATACATATACTGAAATTGATGGCATTCTAATTCTGAAGCATGATTGTCTGATTTATCTGTCTGGCAAGTATAAGTTATGAATACTGAATTTAAGACAAGCTAGGGTTACTGAGTTTTGTACATGGGACTATTCTAATTCTCCAGGAAACATGTACTTAATCTCACATAAACTATAGCAATTGAGTTACAATGAATACCTAAGATTTGGGAACTCTAGGTCTGAACAATTCATGGAGAAGCTGAAGAACTGATTGAATTCTAGGGACCTAATGGGTGAAAGGAACCCACTAGTGAAATCCCACATAACTGGATAAGAAACTATGGAGAAAATCATTGAGTTTATGGATGAGCTTGAAGAATACCTCCTGCTTGTTCTTGACAAAAAACTGTCGCCTCTTTTTCTTCTTTTCTTTCTAAGTCTGATGAATTTTTTTGAGAATAGGTGATTTAGGTAGTTTTTGACTCATAAACTAGGCTTAGAATGACCAAAATGTCGTAGCTTAGGCTTGAAAAGAAGTGGGAAAATTCTGAAATACCCCTAGAATTTTTTAAAAGAAAGCTGTTGAAAGTCGTGACTCAGGTACTACGGATGGGTTGATGGACCGTAGTACTGGACGATGGACCATCAACTGAATCGTGGTCTTGTATATGAGTCTTTGGGGGTCCTCTGATCTGAGGAAACCACGAGTTGTAGGATGGACCGTGGTTTTGGATGTCAGTCGGTGTTATGAATTGTGGTCCCTAGGCCTCAACAAAGGTTTCTCTGATGTTCTGGTTCCACGAGTCCACAGGATGGACCACGGTCCAGAATGACGATTCATCATTTGACTCATGTTGCTGAGCCCTGAATAGAAGGTTCTCTGATTAAGGGAAACCATGAGTGACAAGATAGACCGTGGTTCTAAACTACGGCCTGTGGTTTGACTCATGGTTCCTAGACCATGAACTTGGGGTCCTCTTGAAATTGGAACTACGGTCGAGATGACAGACTGTGGTTCCAAACTACGGTCCGTAATCTTAACCGTGGTTCCTAGAAACTTGAATTTTTTTCTGTTGAGTATAGTCCAATAGCTATTTCAGATCTTGGGGTGTTACAATATCTCCCCCTTGGGATCATTCGTCCTCGAATGAAGACAAAACAAGCTGCATTTGAGGGGAAGAGCTGAAATCCCTACCAACTGAGTAGTAGGAACTAATATCTAACTGAACTGAGTTCCATAGATATGAAAACATGCTGAAATGCAAGGAGAATGTGATACTGAGACTGAAATACACTAGAGTGAACTGAGATACTAGAGAGAAACCATTACCTTAATCTGAAACTGAATCAAAAGGGAAGAGGTGAGGGTACTTGGCCATCATGGCTACTTCTTCTTCCCAAGTAGCTCCCTTGACTGACTGATTCCTCCACGGAACCTTCACCGAAGCGACTTCATTATTTATCAACCTAAGAACTCGACGATCAAGAATCTCAACTGGAACCTCCTCATAGGTGAGGCTATCCTTCACAACCACACTCTCTAAAGGTACAATTGATGCCGGATCCAACACACTTCTTCAATAAGGAAATGTGAAAGATTGGGTGAACCACTACTAGTTTTGCTAGCAACTCTAACTCATACGCCACATTACAAATCCTTATCAAGATTCTGTAAGGACTTACATATCTGGGACTGATATTGTCTTTCTTGCCAAATCTCATCACCCCCTTCATGGGTGACGCTTTTAGGAAGACCCAATCGTCGATCTCAAAGTCTAAATCCCTCTTCCTCACATCACCACAGGACTTCTGATAACTCTGAACTGTATTTAACCTTTCCCTGATGAGATGAACTTTCTCAGTAGCCTCATGAACTGAATCTGGCCTAATCAAGACTGCTTCACCTACTTCAAACCAACCAACTGGTGACCTGCATCTACGCCCATAGAGTGCCTCATATAGGGCCATCTGAATACTCGAATGTAAACTGTTATTGTAGGTGAACTCTATAAGAGGTAGGTGATCATCCCAACTACCCTTGAAATCGATCACACACGCTCTCAGCATGTCCTCTAAGGTCTGAATTGTACGCCCTGCCTGACCATCCATCTGCGGATGAAATGCTATACTGAGATTCATCTGGGTACCAAGACCCTTCTGAAATGATTCCCAGAATGAGATGTAAACTGAGGACCCCTATCTGAGATGATAGATAAGAAAACCCCATTCAACCTGACTATCTCGCTGATGTAGAGTTTGGGATAGTCCTCCACTGAATCTGTAGTTTTGACAGCCAAGAAGTGAGCTGACTTAGTAACTCTATCTACTATCACCCAAATGAAGTCATGCTGTTTGCCAGTATGAGGTAAACCCGTAATGAAATCCATGTTAATCACCTCCCACTTCCAAGTAGGAATGCTAATATACTGAGTCACACCTCCTGGTTTTTGATGTTATACTTTCACCTGCTGACAGTTGGGACACTTAGCCACAAAATCTGTAATGTTTCTCTTTATACTATTCCACCAATAGACTTCCCGTAGATCGCAATACATCTTAGTGGCACCGGGATGAATAAAATATCTGGAATTATGGGCTTCTGCCAGGATCTGCTTCCTCAACTCATCCAAATCAGGTACACATAAACAACCCTGGTAGTGAAGCACGCCATCTCCCTCTTGGGAAAAAACCTCTACTCTCTGCTGATAAACTGCACCTTTCAACTGAAGCAAGATGGGATCACTGTATTATTTCCCTTTAACCTCCACTACCAATGAAGATTCTGACCCATTCTGGACTATCACACCACTATATGTCGTGTCCATGAGGCAAACTCCTAAGCGAGCAAGCCTATGAACATCCCTAGCTAATTCTTTCCTGTCTTCCTCCATATGTGACACACTACCTATGGACAGTCTGTTGAGAGCATCATCCACTATATTAGCCTTACCCGAATGGTAGAGCACATTCATATCATAGTCTTTATGAAACTCAATCTACCTTCTCTAATGAAGATTCAACTCTTTCTGGGTGAACACAAACTTGAGGCTCTTATGATTTGTGAACATATCAACATGAACACCATACAAATAGTGTCTCCAAATCTTTAAGGAAAACACAATAGCTGCAAGCTCAAAGTCATGAGTTGGGTAGTTCTTCTCATGAATCTTAAGCTGTTGCATCAAAATGTAGCCCAGACCAACCCCGGATGCATAACAATAAACCACGAAGCCATCTAAACCCTCTGGTAGTGTTTACATGAGAGATGTAGTCAATATGGTTTTCAATTCTAAGAAACGTTTCTCACACTCATCTGACCACTAGAACTTGACCTTTTTCTAAGTCAACTTGGTCAATGGTGAAGCTATGGATGAAAATCCTTCAACAAACCTCCTATAATAACCAACCAAACTCAAGAAACTCCTGATGTCTGACGGAGAGGTAGGTTTGGGCCAGTTCTTTACTGCCTCAATCTTCTGAGAATCAACTCGGATGCCTTCACTAGACATCACATGACCAAGAAAAGAAATTGATTTCAACCAGAATTCAAACTTACAGAACATGGCGAATAACTGGCGGTCCTTGAGAGTTTGCAACATCACTCTCAAAGGATCTGCATGCTCTTCCTTGCTCAGAGAATATATAAGGATATCATTAATGAAAATGATGACGAACAAGTCTATATACTGTCTAAGCACTCTGTTCACTAAGTCCATGAAAGCTGCAGGAGCATTCGTTAGTTCAAAAGACATAACTACAAATTCGTAGTGACCATAACAAGTCCTGAAAGCTGTCTTTGGGATGTCACTATCTTTGATCCTGAGTTGATGATAACCGAATCTGAGGATTATCTTAGAGAAGCAAGTAGCACCCTGAAGTTGGTCGAACAAGTCATCAATCCTGGGGATGGGATACTTATTCTTGATTGAGACTTTGTTCAACTGACGACAGTCAATGCACATCCTGAGAGAACTGTCTTTCTTACACACAAATAGAACTGGAGTACCCCATGGAGAGATGATGGGTCTAATGAAGCCCTTATCTAGAAGGTCTTTCAACTGTTCTTTCAATTCTTTAAGCTCAGTTGGAGCCATTTTGTAAGGAGGAATCGAAATAGGCTGGGTATCTGGAAGGAGATCTATTCTGAAGTTGATTTCCCTTTCGGGAGGAACTCTAGGAAGATATTCTGGGAACACTTATAGAAACTCATTCACCACTGGTACTGACTCAAGAGTTGGGGCTTCGAAGCTTGAATCCTTAAGTTGAACAAGATGATAGATATACCCTTTGGAAATTATTTTTATGGCCTTAAGGTAAGAGATGAATTGACCTACATGCACTGAGGTACTACCCTTTCATTCTAAGACTGGCTTATTTGGAAACTGATATCGAACGATCCTAGTTCTGCAATCAACTGAGGCATAACATGAATGTAACCAATCCATGGCTAGAATAACATCAAAGTCAGTCATTTCTAACTCTAGTAGATCGGCTAAGGTGACTTTCTGGGAAACTATAACAGGGCAATTTCTATATAACCATCTAGCTATAACTGGGTCACCACTTGGAGTAGAGACTGAGAAGGGTCTGGGAGGATTTCTAGACTAACACCAAAATTTACTGCTATATAAGGAGTTACAAAAGAAAGTGTAGCCCCTGGGTCTAACAATGCATAAATATCTAAATGGAAGACTTGTAACATACCCGTGACCACATCGGGAGAATCCTCTTGGTCCTGTGGAGTCTGAAGGGCATACAACCTATTTTGGCACTGACTACCACCTGTACCAGACGAGACACCCTGCTAAGTGGGGTGGCCCACTGAAGCTGTTGTAGAACTGGCCTGATTTTGTGCACGAGTATCTCTGTCCTTTTGAGAATTTACTGGGCAATCATTCATTCTGTGGCCTGGCTTGCCATAACTAAAGCAATTTCCACTACCTGCCATACACTCACCCTGGTGGTTTATACCGCACTTCTTGCAAAATGGATGAGTGTGCCTGCTAGTAACTGTACCTTGGGACTTAGAGCCTGCCTGTAATGACCGGATCCTTCATTATTTCAAGAACCACGACATCATGAAATTTCAAGAATGATTTAAAATATTTTTGGTATTAAGTGGGGTGACGTGATAGAAAATTTTGGATTTTTAAAAATCATTTGGGCTGACATCACTCTGCTATAGCAGTGTTTTATCTACTATAGCGCTATCACTATGGCAGAAGGTCATCCGCTATATCAGAATGGCAAGAGGCAGTAGCCTCAGAATGAGTTTTTAATAAAAGACTTCTCCTCCTTAGATGGAAAACATATGAGGGTTTCTCCAAAAACCTTTCTACACTGCTCCAAGGCTTTGGATCCACGAAGAGGAGGAATTTTGGCTGAAATAATGTGAAACCCCACTATTTTAGCTTGCCAACAGACAAGAAATGCCTTCACAGAGTCAGAAAATGCATGATGCAGTTTCTTTGCATCCAGGTAGGCTAGGTTTTCAGTTTTGAGTAGATAGACCTGTTGCATTTGTACTTATAGTGTAGTTGAAAAGGAGAATCCATGATTAGGCCTTACGGCATGGAGTTTGGGAGATTCGGTGCTGGTTATGTGTGAACTAGGAATTGGTTGGATTAAATTAAGGGATAATGATATATACTTGGGGTTGTTCATGTTGTCTTGGTGTGGTAAAATGATAGGATTCAGGGACTGGGGTGTCAGGAAGGTTTGGGGAACCGAAAAATGCTTAGGTAACTAAATGGGCAACAAAAATGGGGAATTTCCTAGATAAGGTCTCGGACATATGAGTAGAATAATAAGGAGTGGTTGAATAACAAAGGTGAAGGGGGTGGTTTCCCATGTTGTAGCTATCTACGAAAGGGTTCGGGATCAATGTGGTTACTAATATTTGTTAATAAGAGGGTGAACAAGATATAGTCTTTGGATGGGAGCTAGGGCTAAGTTATGTGCCCGGGAAAAAAAGGTAGGTGAGGGTTATTGATTCCTGTATGCATTGTATGTTTGTGTACTTTTTTCTAAGTATTTGTATGGTTTGCATTACTTAGGAAATGATTTAGGAATGTTCAAAAGTCCTGTTTTCAATCTTGTGAAAAGAACTAGGTGTTATTGCTTGTTGGTTTACAAGTGTTGACTGTTCATTATTTGTGATTGCGGATTTTATGTGATATTTGGTTGGCTCGGGTACCACGTCTGATACAGGATACTAACGGTTGGATCGGGTACCATGCATGGTATGGGAATACTAATATTTGGCTCTGGTACCATGCCTGGTATGGGATACTAACTGGTTGGCTCGGTTACCACGCTTGGTACAAGTTTACTTTATTGTATTGCAACATTTTTTATAATGGTTCCCTGAGAGGACCGGGTTGTGCTTATGATTTATAATATTGCATATGGTCCTTGAGAGGTCGCGTTGTTATTGTATTGATTTGTTAGTTTGGTCTTGGTATAGACCGGGTTGCATGTTAACACTTAGGTGTAGTTTAGGGGGATCCTAGGGTGGGCTCGGGCTATGTGGAATGGAAACATTTATTGTTGTCTTGATTGTTGATCATGGTTATAAGATGGATTACACGTAGTTGATAAGCTAGGGGAATGACTGAGAGTTTGGCGTTGTATGACTAGCTGGTATTATCACATGAAGAGTTGTCTAGGGATCTGTGAGGGGTACGGATACTTGTGAGTAGTGCCATGAGGGTAGTGGGTCTAGATTGATAGTTTATGTTATTGTCTCTGGGTGCATAGCCATAGGGGTTGACTAGAACAATGGAGTAGTAATCTGGTCTAGCCTAGGTGATTGGATTAGGTTAAGATGACTTGGGAAGCCTAAGGTTAAGGTGACTTGGGAAGTCTAGGTAATAAGTGTGACTCGAGGAGACACATGTATTGGGGGTAATGCTAAAGTGGTGGAGTGCGTAGCAGAAGAGTTAGGAAGGGTTGAGGTAAGGGGTATGAGTAGATGGTCGGTTGAGATCGGGCCTGGTAAAGGGGGAAGTTGGGGATGGAGTTACCTTGGCTAATTTCATGTTTCCCTGATTTTCTTATATGATAGTACCAGTGGATTCGAGTCGACCAATGATGCCTACCAGTATATGTGTTTGTACTGATTCTACTTTTGCTATACCTTTTTGGTATAGTCTGGTTGTAGGGTTGGTGATATCTCGTAGGTACAGGATGACGGCAATATCCAGCAGCTTCTGTCCTTCGATCCATGACGGGAGCTATATCTCTTTCACATGTTTCTGTATAAATCTTGTAGTAGCTCTTGTACCTATTTTATACTAGGTCCTAGGGAGGGTGAGTTAAAGTTGTAAAATTGTTGTTGTATCCTTCATAAAAAGTTGTTATCTGAAACAAGGTTATAGATGCTTTTATTAATGAAAAGATTAGATTTTATTGTTGTTTCCTATTTTCCACAAGCACCTGTTAGTTCGTGTGGTAAGGGTTCATTTATCTAGGTGCATAAAGTAGGTGCCCGCATGGCCCGGTGGGTTGGGTCATGAAACTGGTGCTCTATCCCGTCGATCCTGTCTGAACTTAGGCACTAGCAGAAGACGGAGTTGTAGGTGAAGATTTATGATGGAACTAAGAGGGATTACCACCCTCAGACCTCAGCTGAGAGTAGTTGAAGTCACCTATTCTAGCTCTCTTACTGTCTCCTTCCCTCTACTTGACTTTCTCCTCCTCGATCTGCTAAGCATAAGTAACCAACCAGGAAAAATCCTTCTCTTTAACCAGCATATCAATCTTGCACTCCTTGACCACATCATCGGACACACCAGATACCAACTTACTCATATGAGCACTGGAGTCAGCTACTATTGTCGGAGCATACTTAGACAGCTGAGTAAACTTGAGTGCGTACTCCTTCACACTCATGTCATTTTGCTTCAAGTTGCTGAACTCTTGGAACTTGGCTTCCCTGAGCTCATGTGGAAAGAACCTATCCAGAAATGCAGTTTTGAAGTGGTTTCAATCCACTGGACCTGCATTAGCATAACAGGACTCTTTCCACTACTGATACGAAGTATAAGCCACTCTCTTCCGCTGATAGGCGGCTAAATCTGCACTCTCGACCAGAGTGACACCCATAATATCTATCACCTTCTGAATGTCGTCAATAAACTCCTGTGGATCCTCTTCGGACCTCGACCCATGAAATTCTGGAGGGTTTATTCGAGTGAAGTCTCAGATCTTAGGTGCAGAAGATTTGGATTGAGGTGGAGCTGGTGCCACAGCCTGCTGATTGACTTAAGCGGTCATGGCCTGAGGAAGCACCTGAAAAGCAACCCCGAACTCGGCATGAGTGACTTGCTCATTTAGAAGGTCTGCGGGAGCTGCTGGTGCTAGCTGATTCCTGGTGTTAGCTCTTTAGGGAGGAATCTCTGAAACATGTAGAGAATGAATTAGAGGAAGATTAAGATAGAGTTCACACTCTATAGCACAAGCTGAAAAGAAAAGAAGGGAAGTTGTTCCTAATGACATCTCATAGCTCCCCCTATATAAGTGTGGCGCGCTTCACACCCATGAAGAAGGCTCTACTTGATGCAGCTTTCAGACACCCTAAGACACCTGAACTTGATGCTCTGATACCAAGTTTGTCATGCCCCAAGGCTACCACTAAATGTAATACGGTGCTTAACGTCACAAGTGACCCCAACCATGGTCTGACATATCTAGAAATTTTCAATTTAAAACAAATACAATGCAGAAGTTGAAGACAATTTAATATCTAAAGTGGGAAAGAGCCCAAACAAGTCTGAATATAAAGCATATATAAAGAGTATAGTGATGACTAAAAATAACACCAATAACTCAATAGCTGAATCTAATCTATGTCTGAAAGCCTCTAACTTATGTGAGTTGATGGGAGATGCCCCCAGCTAACCCTAAAAATCTGAAATTGAAAGGTAAAGACTGAAAGATAAAACATGTCTATCGTCCTTGAACTATGAGGACTCACCACTGAAGCTGTTGGGTAAGGACTCAAAGTTGATCTAAGCGTGGTCTGGATGTTGAGCGCCTGAACCTACATCATACAATGATGTAGCAGAAAAGTATGCGTCAGTACTTTGAATGTACTGATCATACGGGATATGTGCTAAGCTTAACAACATAATAACTAAACATGGAAATACATACTGAAACATAGGCTGATAGATAAGCTGAATGTAATGAACAAACAAATATCATGGCTATATACAACATGCTGAACTGACTGACTGAATATAAGGTTACTGCAATATGAATCTGACTGTGGGAAATACTATTAACCGACATACCCCAAGCTGAGCTAACTATGGGGCCAACCAATAACCCTGGATAGAAGTGGTTTAGGTAGTTTTTGTCTAATAAACTAGGCTTAGAATGACCAAAACGTCATAGCATAGGGTTTAAAAGAAGTGGGAAAAGTCCAGAATATCCCTGGAATTTTTTAAAAGGAAGCTGTTGAAAATCGTGACTCAGGTACCATGGATGGGTTGACGGACCGTAGTCCTGGACGATGGACTGTCAACTGAATCGTGGTCCTGTCTATGAGTCTTTGGGGGTCCTCTGATCTAAGGAAACCATGAGTTATAGGATGAACTGTGGTTCTGGATGACGGTCCGTGGTCTGACTCGTGGTCCCTGGGCCACAACTGAGGGTCCTCTGATGTTCTAGTTCCACGAGTCCACAACATGGACCATGGTCCTGAATGATGGTTCATCATGTAACTCGTGGTTGCTGAGCCCTGAATTGATGGTCCTCTGATTAAGGGAAACCATGACTGACAAGATGGACCGTGGTTCTAAACTACAGTTTGTGGTTTGACTCTTGGTTCTTGGACCATGAACTAGGGGTCCTATGGAAATTGGAACTACGATCGAGATGATGGACCGTGGTTCCAAACTACGGTCCGTAATCTTAACCGTGGTTCTTGAAATCTTTAATTCTTTTTCCTGCTAAGTAGAGTCCAATTGCTGTTTCAGATACTGGGGTGTTGCATATATGGTCAGTATACATGATATATAAGTGGTATATTGTCGTATATGGTTTGTGACTCGAATTGAAGAATAGTTGTATGCTTTGGATACTAGACTCAAATATCTTTAATTTGGTGGGTAATAAGTCATGTAACTCTTCATATTCTAGGAGGAATGCTTATTTGAAGTTGACCCTAGTATAAACTTATACAAAAACTTAATTGGCAGAAGAACTTTCAACTTAGTTTTATGCTAGAGTTCCCTTAAGACCTTAATTCACATTTATTACACTTCCATACTTAAGATTTGACGTTCACACCTAGGCACAAACAAATTCACCGAATTCGAGTCTAATTTCATACGTTGAACGATTCAAACCATGGTCCAAAATTTTGAGATGTTACAATATCTTCCCTTTGGGATCATTCGTCCTAAAATGATAGTCATGACAGAACCAAAATTAAATTCTGAAATTTTATGATTTTTTTTGACAGTGTTTCCTTTATGAACGAGACCAACTCAATCTCTAAAATGGTTATCAGCTAACTAAAAGCACTATCATGAGTCTCACAGGACATCGAAAGGTAAAAATATATGAAGAAATACATATAAAACATGGACAGGGCCCCTATTGGCCTCCTAAAGCATGAAAAAGGAATTCTTGTGAAACTTACCTTAATCTTTATTCATCATTATAAATATCATCCTCAAGAGAATTTTCATAACATTCTGAGGAAAAGAACCGTAAACACGAGTAATTTGAGACATCTAAATATGGAACATCAACATAGCCTGAGTACATTATTCATCTGACATGGGTTCATAGAGTACGAATGACATAGACTTGGACATAAGTCTCATTCAATCTGATTCTATATGACATGAAATAAAAGTGCATTGGAAGTGCGAGTAGGAGTACTTTTGCACTAAATAGTACAACTAACAGTCTTTAAGTAGCGACACCTTTCAAACCACCTTTCCTCCTCAGAATACCACAACCATCATTTACAACTTATAACTATCAGAAGGGCACATATAATTAATAAGGTGTGAGTCTAATTGTATGTTTTTACCATCTTCAATCCTAACTCGAAGGCACAAAGTTCTACATTTAATATGACCATGCTCATTTGAATTACTGGATTCTATATCCTATTTTCCCCTTTAGGTACCTTTATCTTTGAACGTTGATCAGATCTTAGGTTTATTCTAAAATTTGATAAAATATTTTTATATCTAGAGTCACTAGTCACATAATGTAATTCTCCACCTGTATATCAATACGACATTTAAGCCTATCATTATAATCAATTCATAGCTTCTTTGTAGCTAAAATTATCTAAGATTTTTTCTGTTTTCCTGAGCAACCCTATAGTCGACTTCATATACTCTACAAGGAGACACACCATATATTCTCATACAACTATCACACATAAATAGATTTTATGTCATATTTTATCCATACTAATTAGCTTAGATGAAACAAGCACACCAAAATCATCATCAAAAATAGTATCTATACTCTCCTATTTTCCCTTTCCTAGTTTCTTCAACTACCACCTATCACGACATAAACAAGAATAACTGAAGGAATAGAGTATGAGCATAAATTGTATGAAATACGAATAGAGGCCTACCTCTTGATTGTATTCATAGGGCATGAATAAAGCTTCATTATATATTGTGTGTTTTGATTGGAATTGCTATATGTTGTACTAAGACACATGATTAGATACTTGCAGGTGAAATAACGCGGGGAAATGACCGTGGAAAGATGAATCGAAAGAGTAAAGCATGGAAGTAATGTAGAGGAGTGCTCGAGAGCAAACAAGGAGGTAAAAATAGGCCGGGGGTAGCCAGGCGAGTACTTGGCGTGGTACCCCAGGCCTCAAACAACTGAAGCCTAATCCTGGCGCATCCGAGGTGCAGCGCGCCAAAGCCCAAACTCCCGCAGGAACATCTTGGCGCCTTCTAGGTATGGCACAGTAGGGGTGAAACAACTGGCAGCCCATCTGGGCGCATCAGAGGCACGGTGCGCCAGGCGCCATCCCCACAGATTTGTCAGCCTTTTTCTATTCCAATTTCAAGAAGGAAAAGGGGTTATTTTCTCAAACCCTATAAATAGAACCTTGTACGTTTTTTTGAAGGGTTCCATCATATGTTTTGAGAGCAAGAGGCAAGAATAGAGTTCATCATTAGGTTTCTTTTCTTCTTCCTTTTCTTAGTCATACCTTGGATGAAAAAAATATTATCTTTGTTCTTCGTTGTAGTATGAGTGGCTAAGAACCCTTATTCTGGGGTTGCGACTACAAACACATGACTATTTAGTATTGAATTTGGATTGATTGTTCGTTTTCCATTATTAGTTGTTCTTATATTCCTGTTTTAGTATTTTGATGCTTGGTTGCCATTAAGATAAACATATAACCTTGTTGTGAACTCGAGAGAAGAATCAACAACGTAGACCGAGGAATATAAGGAGCAAGACCTCTCTTTTATAACGTAAGGGGTAGGTTAGCGACTAGGATAGAGATATACCTAGAACACCTTGCTTGGGTCATACGAGAAGAAATATAAATACTTTTAAAATAAGATGTCATATCCCTGCTCAACGATGTAGTTGTGATGCTATTTTGAATAGGAAACTAGAGGCTCGAGAGACCATAGTTGTAATAACAACCCCGAAATCAACAACTAGGTGAATGAACAAGTCAATTCAAGTATTACTACTTAGGATTGAGTAATAAAGTTTTAATTCTGGAATTCTCTCTAAACTTGGAATCAACAAAATCATTAATTTTTTGTATTTTATTTTGTCAATTTATTTTAATTCGTCAATTACTATAAAACCATCTTTGAATTACTTTCGTACTTATTTAGTTAAGTTGTGTACGAATAAGGTGGAATATTTGCCAAGTCACAAGTCTCTTAGGTACGATAACCGGACTAACCAGTTCCTATTACTTGGACGACCACGTACACTTGCGTATGAGTGAAAATCGCCTAACATCAACCTATTCAAAATATAGGGAAACTCCTTTATGAATTTTTCCATGTCAACTTGCTCACTCAGGTAGTATTTGTCCTCTTTGTTTGCCTTGAACTAGTTCTACCCATGCTCTTCCACCCAATACAGCCCAAACCTCCTTTGCTGAGGAGGAGGGACTTATGGCATGGCTTGAGTTCCTAAAGTCTACCCCTTTGGGGACCTCTTTCTTGCTTCGCTAGCAGATGCTTTTTCCTTTCCCTTTGGTGATATAGTACCTATCAAGAAATTAAGTACACAAATCAGCCCAAGTGTGAAATTTTGCAGAAAAATTAAGTTTTTAAGAGGGCCAGAACAATACCACACTTAATTTGCTAGTGTGGCATCACTAGTTTCCATTTCTTGGTAATCAGACTTTCCCTACTAATAAAAGTCATGGAATAGCCACCATTTTTATAAGGCATATCAAGTACTACACAATTTTGTTCATCAATCAATCAAAATGCATATACCCAACGTTTTCAAATTTTTGGGCATAACATGGCAGTTTCAATAACCTATTTAACAACTAGATTCACAATTCTAGCAAGTCATGGAATTTACAACAACCAATTCGCCTCACTCATTCATAAATCTTAACACCCACTAACAAATTCATTATTTTTGTATTCACTATCAAGCACAAGTTCACATTTTCACCTATCACACTATAATTTTTAAATTTCAAGCTTCCATTTCTATCATGACTTGCAAACTCTTGTCCCTAGTTAACGGGAAAGAAGGGGAAAGGGAGAAACATGATGAACACAAGGTAAACTAAGCAATTAAACATGAAGAACTTACCTTATTCATTCAACAAGTTGAAAGAGAGAAGAAGAGAGTTGAGGAGATTTTGTTCAAAGAGTTTGAGGGACAGAATGGAGTAGTGTGTGGCACTTTAGGGTAGAAGTGAGAGGGAAGAAAATCTGATTTTTGGTATTTAAATTGGACCCATGGGTTTTAAAATAATTTTAGTAGAAAAACTAGTCTACGCTGCGGGTTGGCTAGCGCGTTGATTCCTTAACGCTCCACGCTCACCAATGTGTTGCCCTGTAAATTTTTGAACTCACAGATGTTCATTAACAGGTGAGGTTCAGAGGCCAATGCATTGAATCCTCAAGATGCCACATTGGCCATTACATTACCATCATTTTTTTTACCTTTGGGCAGATTTTTCCTATTTTTGCATTCCCCAACATTTTCTCGACCCTTGTACACCTACAAAACACAAAAAACTATTAGAAAGATGGGTTGCCTCCTTTCAAGCGCCTCATTTTTTGTTGTGGCACAACATATTTTCTTGTTTTTCTATTTTTTATTTTTTGTATATCTTACATTATTACAATACAATTTTGGGTTGCCTCCCAAGCAACACTTGATTTAACATCGCGACGCAATGAACCTCCAATCAGTCATTGGACAAGTCAACTTAGCTCTTTTCTCTTTCCAACTCCTCAGCCCAATAGTGCTTCACTCACTTCTTGTTTACCATGAACATCTCAGTTTTACCTTCCTTCCATAGCCTTACATCACCTTGTGTAGTCATGCAAACCACTTCAAATAGACCATACCACTTAGACTTAAAATTTCATGCGAAAAGCCTTAGTCTCAAATTGAACAATAGAACTTCTTGGCCTAGTTTAAAAGAGAAAGGAATGATGTGCTTGTCATGCCACCTTTTGATCTTTTACTTGTAGAGCTTAGCATTCTCATACACTTGCAACAAGAATTCATCAAGCTCTCATAGTTAAAACATTCATTTCTACCTTGCTAACTCCAGATTCAAGTTGAGATATTTTTGATAGCCCCAAAAGCATAATGCTCTAGCTCAACTGGCAAATGAAAAGCTTTTCCATATATCAACCAATAAGGTGAAGTCCTAATGGGAGTTTTTTTACACAGAACGATAAGCCTGTAGAGAATCATCAAGTTTGATAGCCCAATCTTTCCTCTACACATTGAACATCTTCTCCAAGATTTAATTCACCTCTCTATTTCATACCTCAACTTGGCCACTAGTTTGGGGTGGTGGGCAGTCATAGATAACTGAATACATCATAGATAACTGAATACAAGGTCATACAATAATGAATATGGACTATGGGAGCTACTGTTAACCGACATACCCCAAGCTGAGCTAACTATAGGGCTAACTTGTAACCCTGGATGGGAGGGTTTTCATACCTTGCCAAGTGTACAAATTAATCTAACGTGGATCCACTAAACTGACGTCCACAAGGGACAAGGGTGTCATTCCTAATCTGATGGGTAACCCCTTTAGAACCTACGGTGGCACCATAGTTATAGGATTCAGGGATTTCTACTAAAGGTCTCAGCCTAATCTGATGGTTGAGCGTTCATTCCTTCATCCGCTCAGTGCTAAGTCTACTCTCAACTGAATATATATAAGTAATGAATGAAAACTAAAATACTGGATAGCTCAAAATACTGATATAATTTGAGAATGTAAAATATTACTTAGACTGAAGCATTCTAATCATGTAATTCTGACTGACTGAGTACCTGACCAATAATGCATGAGAACGGTTTATATCATATGAAAAATTTGAATGTCAAAGTTGTTCATATTTAAAACATATTTTGTAGATCATACTGAAGGTAGGCTGAAGCCTTCTAAATCATGCATAGTTCTTTTGTACTTAAATCAACTAGACTGAAGTGATTGGGAATCATGCATACTTATCTGGAAGCAAAACCCAAAGTTAAAATCATCATGAGGAAACTTAAACTTGTTTAGACTGAATGCTGACAAGCTGAACTAAATTTTGAAAGGAGAGCTAAATTCTGAGAAACTATAGTAAAATCAGGCTAAAGCATGCTTCTCCCAAATATTTTGGGTTTTGAAATCTATTTGCAGGAATTCATATAAAAATCATTTTAACAGTGCTAGTGGTTATGTAGAATCATCAAGAAATCTTCATAGTGAAACACATGTTTAGGTAAGAACCCTAGAATCATAACTTGTAAAATCATACTGAAATCTGAAACTTTGGGCATGAGGATGACATAAACTCTTATTGAAATCCCACAGACCTGGTGGATGATAACCCTTGAAGAGAACCTGAAGTTTGAAGCTTGATTGAGAAAGCCCTAGGTTTGAAATTTAGAGAAGAACACTCTTTTCTCCTTCGGAACAGACTTTAGAGAAAGAATGAGGAAAACTAATAGATTGGAGGTATTTTACTTAATAAAATAAATCTCCAACTATTTACAGTAGGAGCTAAAAGAAGAAGGAATGGCCTGAAATACCCTTGGGAAATTAAATTAAAAACTGCTAAAATTTCTTAGAATATCGAACCATGGATTAGTCAAAGGACCATGGTTCTGAATGACGGACCATTGACTGACCCGTGGTTCTGTCCCTGAGTTCTGGGAGGTCCTCTAATCTGCTGATACCATGAATCATAGGACAGACTGTGGTTCTGAATGATGGTCCATGGTTTGACTCATGGTTTTCATACCTTAAGCTGAGGGTTCTCTGTTCTGCTGATACCACGAGTCATAGGACAGAACATTGTTCAAAATGATGACCCATGAAGTCACTTGTGGAAACCTGGAAGAAAGGCTAAAAAATGACAAACCGTGGGTCATACTGATAAGTCGGTAATCTACCAACTTATTGAGCCTATATCCATGAGTTATTGCTATATTTTGAATAGATTTAGAGGTTCTTATGGCCTTTATTAATGTCTATGCAGGTACTTTTGATAGTTGATGATAAACAATGAAACAGACCCAAAAAGAGCTCAAAAGGAGTGAAGTGTGAAGTGTTCGAAAAGGTTGAAGATTTTGACCAGAGATGCGATGGCCATGTGACATGCACAGGCCGAGGTGCGAACCGCACCTCCTCCTCATGTGATCATGTAGTCATTGAAAAGTCTGTTACGAGGTGCGGTCACTGTGTGACGTGCACATCCTGAGGTTCGAACCACACCCCCTTCATATAGAGCTCCCAATTCTAGCTGAAGTCACTGGTTCAAATGGACGTAGTGTGCGATATACACTTCATGACGTGCAAATTGCATGTCACACCACACACCTCCCGAAGGGCATTTTTGTCCCAATTTTTAGTGACGTTTTGGGAAACTATAAAAGTCCTATTTAGGCATAATTGTAAAAAAAACTTTTTTCATTCTGAATATTTTGAAGAGTTTTTAGATTAGAGACCAAGTTCTTCACCTCCATTGAGAAGAGGGTTTCAATCAAATTCTCTTGGTTAACACTTGTGTAGTCAAATTAAATCTAGAACTTGAGATTCAGCTCTAATGGAAGGGATTTTGAATTACCCAGCTGGTATCTCTTTCTCTCTTACTATAAGTGGCTAAAATCTCTTGTGTAAGGGTGTATTGATGATGGGTGCTTAAGAAATGGGTGTGAGTGTTATCTATTCTTGCTTATAATTGCTTAATTGACATGGGTCTAGTAATTTTACCAAGTTTTAATCCTAAAATTGGTGGTTGCAAACATTAATTGACATTACTTGACTATGTGATTGCTTGAGAAAGGATGTCATAGTTGTGGATGTGAAATTACTAGTGGGAACTTGGGATTTCACTCAGATTTGAGGCTACGAATAACTCTTATCGTCGGATTCTCCCATTTAAGAGTCTAAGCTAGAGATGGTATGACTTTCCCAAGCTAGATTGATTGTTTATTTATCAAACCGATGATGCTCTAACCGAGATCATCGGATATAAGATTATTGATCAAGATATAAGCAAATCTTACCTATGACCAATGCTATTCATGTCATTAAGCGAGAATAGGTATGAATTAATAATAACCCTATCCCATAACCAAAGATCCATCAAATATGCATCCCTAGTCATCTAGTCGACTTGATACACTCGCTTTATTTTTATTGCTTTTTATATTAAATTATGATTGTAGTGACAACATTCCCAATTCCCCCATCCTTTTACTTATTGTTTTGAGCAATTACTCTCACCTTGAACTCAATCCATTACAATTGATATTTAGCTACCCCAAGTCCCTTGGGTATGACTCTGACACTCGTTGGGTTTATAAATTTTGTTTTGTTGCACGATCGTTGTGGCCTCCTACTTGGAGAGCACGATTTGAGCGTTAATAAAAAATATCGCCGTTGCTGGGGACTTGAGTTGTTAGCTATTTTTGATTGTTGATTTGAACTAAATTTGAGAGTACTTATTCTATTTTATTTTCATTTATTGTTTGGTTGTGTTGAGCAAGCTAGTTATGGACGAAGTCGATCACAATGAGAGCATTAGTGGCTTCAACAATGTCAATGCTGCTGAGCCTAGTATGCAAGGGGATGTAAGTGCAATCCACCTACCCCTCACGGTGGGAAATGCCATATTCCAGGTTATAAGCACAATGCTCAATTTATTGCACATGAAAGGTCTATTCGAAGGGCTATATTCTGAAGATGCCCATAGGCACATAAGGCACTTCTTGGAGGTATGTAAATCGTTTGCTGTAGCCAATATTACTCAAGAGTCCATCCGATTGCGCTTATTTCCCCTTTCTCCCTTTCTCTCACGGGAAAAGCTATCACTTGGTTTGGAGAGTTACCCATGGGCATAATAACTACTTGGGATGGTATGCGTACCATATTCCTTGAAAGATTCTTTCCCATTGACAAAATGCTAGAATTGAGAGACGAAATCACTAAGTTTGAACAATTCTATGGTGAGCCCCTCCATGAAGCTTGGCTAAGATTTAAGAGAAAGGTAGCAAGGTGTCCGATCCACGCCCTTCCGGATGACATCCTTCTCCAATACTTCTACCATTCTTTATACCCCACAAATAGAACCATTATCAACAATTTGGCTGGGGTTGCTTTAATGTATCAAACATTTGAATTCGCTAAGATGTTTCTTGAGTGGGTGACTAAGGCTAATCGTGATTGGAATACTTAGGAAGCCGAGAGAGTAATGGGTGCAACCTCTGCTAGTGTACTAAATGAATGGGAGAAAAACAATACACGAAGAGATATAGAGTTAACAATTATTAGCACTCTCTTCAAGTTTATGACCAATCATGTGATTGAGAAAAAAGTAGAAAGCATAAATTCCGTTAGCATGCGAGAAATCGAAGAGTTAGAGAATGATGAGATCTATTCACTCACTGAGGAAGAAGCATTAGTTATTAAAAATCATGATATGGGTTCCCATGTGAGTCTTCAACATGGGAATTAAGGTCAAAACTTTGGAGATGTCACCTCACGAGCAGAAGTTTTGCTTAAAGGAGTATTTGAGAAAGTCAAGTTGATCGACACAAGAATCTGTGAACTAAAACATGATCTTGTGTCCCTTACTCAAAACATAACATCTCATTCTATCTCCATCAAGAATCTTGAAGAAAGAATAAATTGGATGGCCTCTCAAATCGAGTGTAGAAAGGATGTAAAGTCTACGGATATGCTTGTCAAAGAGGCCCCATCAAGATCTATGGGTGATAAGAGTTATGAGTCATACATCTCTATGGGTAAAAAGGTTATGCACTATGGTGTTTAGGAGACCAAGAGCCAAAAGAATAAGATCCCCAAAGTGTACAAGCGCTTCCCTAAATTCCCCCTCCTTTCCCACAATGTGTGGTACAAGGAAAAAAGGATGATCAATTATTGGCACAGGAGCTACTACAATTGCTTCAGCGGGAGCTGCTGCCGGTATTGGAAATGTTTTCAGTTCCTTAATTCTGTTGCGAGAAATCTTCTAGAAGGTTTGACTCCATATGGAAGAAAATCTCAATCGATATTTCAATAAAAGATGCCCTCACTTAAATGTCCAGCTATGAGAGATTAATGAATGAGAAGAGTACTGAGAAAGGACTAATAGAACGTGAAGTAATTGGTGTGTCCCCTCAAATAAAACACTTTCATAACAAGAGGATATTGAAATGAGAATTTTCTCCTAGGGATTGGGTTCTTCTATTCAACCCTAGGCTTCATAAATTATCAAGAAAATTGAGATCCAAATGGTCGGGTCCATTCGAAGTGCTTCAAGTCTTCAACAATGGAGCCATAGAATTGAAAAATGAGGATGGTTCAAACTTCAAGGTAAATGGGAAGTGAGTGAAGAAGTACTTGGGCATCCTAGAGAAAGTGGAGAGCCTTGAAGCCATATACCTTGACAATTCTTGAATAGAAGGTAGCCTCTTCGAGCCGTGATGTTAAACCAAGTGCTTCTTGGGAGGCAACCCAAGCATTTTGATTTTTTCTTTCTTTTTTTTCTTCTATATTTTTGTTTTTGGCATTACTTTGGGTGTTATTTTTGTTGACAGTGTAATTAGGTATGAATCTAAGGAGGTTTGAGCTGATATTAGGACATGAAATGCACCATGTGATCGCACGTCATAAAGTGCACCTCGTATAGCAGGTCACACAGGCATAACAAAAAGCTGAGAAGATGGGCGCCATAACCTACGACTCGTGTGCGGTCACATGAGCATTAGTGTATGTCACACACCAGCTTCACACCTCTTAGATAGAACACTGGCAGTTTTCTTCGAAAATCCACACCGCCATGCGATCTATGGGGCATTTCACATATCCAGAAGTGTGTGTCGCACAATCTTCGCACAATGAAAAATAGAAACATGATCTAAATTGACCTATTAGTTGTGCGATGAAGGTGCAGCTGCATCAGCATTAGTGCGTTCCACACAACTTCCTCAGGGAGTGTTATATTTTCTCTAGCTAATATCATTGAGGACAATGCTCTATCTAAGTTTGGGGGTTTTTGGTCTTACATTCCCCATTGTCTTACTACCCGTGCTTTACAAGTGCGCTAAAGGCCTATGCCGAGGCTTGTTTTTAAATGAATCATGAGTGAAAAATTCAGATATCGCCTTGTTAATAGTAGTTTAGAAATAAACTCGGAGGGTTTTCTTAGTACCACGGTTCTTTCCCAAGGAGCAAGAGTTTTGATTATTTTCTTTTTCTTCTCTTTTGTTTTTGTGTCGAACCGGGTTGGTGTTTCCCTATGATAGATTGAGAGGCGACTTTCTTATGGGGAAATGCCAAGTTTTAGTTTAGAATCGAGTCTGTAGTTGCTTGTCTCAAAATGGGCCCACCAAAAAAATTCTCATGGCAAATTATTTTGAAAATAAAAGGAAGAAGGGAAATGAATTTTTGAGGAAAAGCATTCTCTTGTCATGACTTGCACACCATCGCTTTATTTTGATTGACTCATAAACCAGTGTCTAAAGAAATCGGAATAGCTTGTCAAAAGTCATTTACCCCAATTGATTGTGAGACTAATGAAAAAAGTGTTTTGGCATGATGCCTTGTGTGGTGAGACCTTACCTTGATTCTTGTGCATAAGTGTCATCTAGAACTTTCCCCGAATGTGATTCAATGCAATATTCGAGGTGTAACCGAGCTTGGAAGATAACCTTAGGCCCTTTTTGACAGCCACTTCACCCAAATGACTTCCCACGCATTAAATCCTAGCGAACCCTTTTTTGAGCTTATGACCGTTCTTTGGCACCTTATAACACCTGTACCTTTTTAGAACCTCTATTTTGGTATCCATCCTCCCTAATTTATCGAAAAATAAAATGTAGGCTTAACGCCTAAGTTTGGGGGGGGGGAAAAGAAATACAACATAGGCAAATGCCTAAGTTTGGGGGTGCATGTGATCAAATGAGGAGAAGAAAAGAAGTGCACTTCAAGTGCAAGGTAGAACCTTAATGTTGAATTGAAAATTGCTCCAAAGGATCAATCCAATGAGCAAATTGAAAAGCAAAAATAGGTGCTACCAAGTGAAGGCGGTATAAGGAATTTGAATGATCATGAGTAAAAAGGAGGAATCTTGGGTTGTGAGAGGGAGAAATAAGGTGAAATTAAAAGTGAAAAATGTGAGCGGTGTTCGAAATGAGAACAAACATCATTTGAGAGGTATAGTCACTTGAACCAAATGATATCCTCACCTTAACTCTAACCAACATCGTGACTCACAAGTCCTTGGTGATTCAGAGCTTAGCTACCCTACATTAGTGGCGATATACATGAAGGGAAAGCCTATGGTTCGACGCATATGCACTTGAACTTCCTAGAGAGAGTGAGAGTCTTCTTGGTTCTCTTATAATCCCGTGTTTCGTGAATTGAATAATTGTGAGTGGGATTCTCTCTTGTGGTGAGTGGCATGATGCACTCAAATTGAAATATAAAGTCTCTATTTCAATTGAGGGGAATGAATGAGACAAGTTGTGTGGCAAATCTCGAGGAAAACCATGACAATCCATGTCAATGACTTGAGAAGCTTAAATATCTTGTTTTGAATGGCGAAAATTCCCTTGATTTTGAATGAGAAATGATTTCCTTTTGAAAAAGGTTTTGAAATGATCAATTGCCTTGAGTTTGTGGTGGTCCAAATTGAGATAAGCATAGTTGTTTGAGTATTTCGTTTATTATTTTTCTTAATTTTTAGTGTAGAGTAGTCTTTTGTGCCTTAATTGAGCCTAGATCAAAATTCATTCCTTGTCTTGTAAGTATCTTACTTGAGGACAAGCAATAGTTCAAGTTTGGGGGTTTGATAATTCGGTAATCTACCAACTTATTGAGACTATATCCATGAATTATTGCTATGTTTTGAATATATTTAGAGGTTCTTATGGCCTTTATTGATGTCTATGAAGGTACTTTTGATAGATGATGATAAACAAGGAAACAGACCCCAAAAGAGCTCAAAAGGAGTGAAGTGTGAAGTGTTCGAAAAGGCTAAAGATTCTGACCAGAGATGCGGTGGCCATGCGATACGCACAGGCCGAGGTGCGAACCTCACATCCTCCATACGAGATCATATAGTCACTGAAGAGTCTATCACGAGGTGCGATCTCTATGCAACGCACACATCCTGAGGTGCGAACCGCACCCCCTTGGCACGGAGCTCCCAATTCTAGCTGAAGTCACTGGTTCAACTAGATGTAGTATGCGATGTGCACTTCATGATGTGCGAACTGTACATTGCGCCGCACACCTCTCGAAGGGCATTTTTGTCCTAATATTTAGTGACATTTTGGGAAACTATAAAAGGCCTATTCAGGCACAATTGTAATTTTTTTTTTATAATTCTAAATATTTTGAAGAGTTTTTAGCTTAGGGACCAAGTTCTTCACCTCCATTAAGAAGAGGGTTTCAATCTAATTCTCTTGGTTAATACTTGTGTACTCAAATTGAATCTAAATCTTGAGATTCAGCTCTAATGGAAGGGATTTTGAATTACCCAGCTAGTATCTCTTTCTCTCTTACTATGAGTGTATTGATGATGGGTGCTTAAGAAATGGGTGTGGGTGTTATCTATTCTTACTTATAATTGCTTAATTGACATGGGTCTAGTAATTTCACCAAGTTTTAATCCTAAAATTGGTGGTTGCAAATATTAATTTTACATTACTTGACTATGTGATTGCTTGAGAAAGGATTTCATAGTTGTGGATGTGAAATTACTAGTGGGAACTTGGGATTCCACTCAGATTTGAGGCTAGGAATTGCTCTTATCATCGGATTCTCCCATTTAAGAGTCTAAGATAGAGATGATATGACTTCCCGAGCTAGATTGGTTATTTATTTATCAAACCAATGATGCTCTAACCGAGATCATCAGATATAAGATTGTTGATCGAGAGATAAGAAAATCTTACCCATGACCAATTCTATTCATGTCATTAAGAGAGAATAGGTATGAATTGATAATCACCCTATCCCATAACCAGAGCCCCATCGGATATGCATCCCTAGTCGTCTAGTTGACTTGATACACCCGCTTTAGTTTTATTGAATTTCTATTGTAGTGACAACATTCCCAATTCCCCCATCATTTTACTTGTTGTTTTGGTGAATTACTCTCACCTTGAACTCAATCCATTACAATTGATATATATATATCTACCCCAAGTCCCTTCGGTACGACCCCGACACTCATTAGGTTTATAAATTTTGTTTTGCTGCACGATCATCATGGCCTCCTACTTGGAGAGCACGATTTGAGCATTCATCATATATTATGGACCGTGGTTTTGTTCTACGGGTCATGAACCAACTCATCATTTTGAAGGTGAAAATTTTGAGTTGCAGGTGTATTTTCACGAGTCACAGTACGGATCGTGGTTCAGAACCACGGTTTGTCAGCCCGTCTGTAGTCACTAATGGTGCTGCAGTAAAATGTCCATAACCTTTTACTCCAGACTCATATTAATACACAATTAGTGGCGTTGCAAAGAAGACTCAAAAACCTTCAATTTGGTGGGTACTAGGCCACCTAACTCTTTATATTTTAGGAGGTGTGATCATTTGAAGATGACACTAGTTTAGTCTTACATGAAGACTTCTTTGGTTGGGGTGCTTCCAACTTAACTTGCTTCTACGAGTTCCTTATGAACATGACTCACATCCAAATCACTCACCACACTAGGTAAATGATCATTACACTCATGGAAATGGTTTAGGTCTTAGCTTAGAATTTTTGGGGTGTTACAATATCTCCTCCTTGGGATCATTCATCCTCGAATGAAGACTAACTAGGCTGAGGTTGTGGGGAAAGAGTTGCAATCCCACCAAATGAGTTCTAAAAGCTAAAATACCAATATGGTAAATGATTTCTGACTGAAATACTAATTTAGCAGGGTTTATGAGGCATATATGCATACTGAGATCATGAGAACGCTGATAGGACTTGAAACTGAATGTCCAACATAGTAACTGGTCTAGGGTAAGAGTAGGGACTTAGCTGAAACTTATAAAGAACAAACACATTCTTAGATGTCATAGTTAGCTCAAAGGAACATAAAACTGAGAGGAATAACTATACAATAAGACTATTTTCTTCTAAGCTGAACTCACTAGCGTGGACTGAACTGAGCGTAGGGCCTTCTGGACTTAGGAGTGATTACTGGCAGGTCTGAACTGGTCTGATATGAGGAGTCTACTATGTTGCTATTTGAAGCTACTGGACATAAGGTATAAGCACCCTGGGAAGGGAGTAAGAACAAGACTGTTCTCACATTAATAATACAGTTGAAAACATTTAAGCTTAGGAACACCCTTTATAACTACACCAACTTCTCTGAACACAACGCTTACCATTTGCAACTAAAATTCTCATCAGAGCACATATAGATGTGGAGGTCTGGACCTAACTTCCTTCTTTCACCATGTTCAAACCTATCTTGATTAAATCTCTTGCATCTGGAGTTATCTCCCAAGAATGATATTCTTTCTTATCATAAAAATCAACTAACTATGAACTCTAATCAGTGGGTCAGTAGTTTAACAAAGCGAAGGCACATATATATTTCATCATGATATTCAAGCCTATTTCTATGATCATCTTATAGATTTTTTGTAGCTGACACTACCTGAGACTCATCTCCTCTTCCCTAGCATATCTAGAAACTATAACTTCAAGAAATTCTACAAAAGGGACACCCAAAAGAGAAAATTCTAGTACTTCCCATCTATGCTACTACTTAGCTTTCTCCACTAATAGCTGTGAAAACATAACCCAATATCACTGAAGGAATGGAGTGGGAGCATGAGTATCACGAATGAAGGAATGCTAACTGGTCTTGACTTATACTTAGCGTGATCTGGCCACTCAAGGTGAGGTCTGAGAAATTAAGTGCCAAGGCCTGAGTGTCTCACATTTTGGACATGTGAAGCATGGTTAGAGTAAGGAAGCATAAGCACGAAATATCCAAGAAGTTTGAGCATATACATGATGTAGCATGATTTCATTAGCCATTAAGGCATATCCTAAGGACTGAACTGAGTATATAGAAATGATTATACTATGAGACATGAGTTTACATATATATAGAGAGCCTTATGACATGAAGCTGGGATTTATAGAATCATAGAGTAAGACTAAAATCGTTGTCTGGAGAAATTTCTGTTTGTTTTAGAAGTTGAGCATGGACATGAATCTGCATAGAGTGCATGAACTTGTTCATGAATATCGCACAAATATGTCTGAGTATGGTGTTATCTTGACTGAAGCACTAGGAATCCACTAGAATAAGAATGGATCGATATACCACCAGAGCTCTTTCTAGAATTCTATACTAGTTGAGTCATAAGACTCAACTTGGTTCTTTATTCTATCATCTCCCCCTTAGCTCAAATGTCACCCTTCTAAGTCTGTAGATCTCTCTCCCAAACTAGGCTATAATAATCTAACTCTTGTAAGGTCGAGGTATCATTGTACTCCTGGGCGCTAAACTATCCCTGATAGGCTATAATTGAAAGATGCTAAACCCTTGCTAGGTTTTCTTATGAGATATCTCTTAGTTTCCTCTTTACCTTTAAGGCTATCATTAGAGGACTCATACTCTTACTGGCGTATATAACCACTTCCTCTAACACTTTGCAATCTGACCTTTGCTTATTCGTCTACTAATATCACATCCCTAAGTTCACATCCCCCCAAATAAACTAAATTAAAACCACGCTAAGGGACTCAACATCGTCTATTTATAATCTCCTAAATATCATGCAACCACATACTACTCTAGGTACACATCTACCTTTATAATTCTTAAGACTCTCTTCTTTATCTCAAGACTTAGTCATAATTTACCAATTCATCTAGGGGTTATATATTTATCTTACCTACACCACCATACTCATTGCAAATTAATCAACTTAATTCTCTGCATACATTATGTCAAGCCTACTGGGTCAATTCTATAAAACTAGCATCACCATCCTCATCTTATAGCTACTATAGTTCTGAGTTCGTACATCTAGTTCTAGAGTCATTCTGCTACTTATGGCCCATAACATCTCAATTCACACTAATTGTTAAGTAATCTTGTACCCAAATGCTCATACAACCATATACTTGGGCTAAGGCACCAGTCGTAGTAAAGCGTCTGGGAGGGGGTCTGAGAGCATATTCTACCATAGGCTCAACTGCATGAGTGAAAAAGGATACATGCTTTTGAATTAGTAGACTTACGCACTAGTGACTCCTCTCAAGCCCTTGTGCAGTCTATTAACTTTTTGATGGCTCTATTTGAGAGCATCCCACTGACAGGAATCTGAACTTTACTATTCCTACCAACTCAAAGATGAGGCTTGATTGGGGGAATTGGATTAACGCACAAATCTGCATAAGTTTCTGAAGGAATAACTTTACTGCATAATCTAGAGTATTAACAAAGGGAAACATTTCCTAAATGCTCTATAGCCTCCTGATTATAAGTGTGGTTCACAACACACCCATAAGCAAGACTCTACGAGACACGGCTTCACAGACACCCTAGGACACTTGAACTATGGGCTCTGATACCATTTGTAACGGTCCAACCCGCTAGTGATATTGTTCACTCTGGGCCTAGACTCGCACGGTTTTAAAATGCATCACTAGGGAGTAAGGCCTGCTTACTTATATACCCACTATCTCTCCTCTATGCTACCGATGTGGGACTTCTAATCCTAATCTAGGGTGTTACATACACCCCTTTTTATAGACTCAACATCCTCACTGAGGTTTGCCCCACTGAATAGGATTTTCCTAGACTCAGGATTGAGGTTTACCCTGCCTTACCAGGATTTGCCTAAACTCAGTTTGAACTCTGGCCCACATTGACAAGGCTGACATAGGAGTGGATCTGATACCATTTTTGTCATGCCCCAAGCCTACACCCTAGACACGACACGATGCCTATAGTCACAAGTGACCTCAAGCTAACCCATGGCCTGGCATACTGCTGAGATATAGACTGAAAGATAATGCGGAAGACGAAATGTGCTGAGCTCTAAAAAATATTACAACAAAATAAACTTTCATAAGCTGAAATACAACTCATTTGAATAATAATACAACTAACTGACTGACTGTGTTTGAAGAATCTATTAACAATGACTATAGTTAGCTAGGACATGACCCCCAACTATCTTACATCAATGTCTTATAATTGAATTAACTTCTAAACTACTAACTGACTAAAGTTCCCGAAAAAGGAGAACTCGGATTTGTCTAACCATGATCCTAGGAGCTAGCACTAAAACCTGCATCATCAAAAGGATGCAACATAAGAAGGGATGCGGTCAGTACTTTGAATTTACTGAGCATGTGAGATAATTCACTAACTGTAAGTCGTTAGAAAATACATGTATACTGAAAGCATGGCTGAAAGCTAGACTAAGTATAAGATCTGAAGTGAATAAGTCAAAGCTGTAGAACAAAACTCTTTTACTGAAGAGAGTGTAAATCATGTTGCTGGACTGTAACTATGAGATCATAATATTTAAAGATAAGTAAAACAGTTACTTGGGATTCCATGGACCAAAAAGATAAAGTATGTTTGTAAATCATGGAATAGTGCAACTGAGCTGAAAATCATGGGTCATACTAAAAGTAATATTTAAAGTAAATCCTTAGGGTAGTTTCTTCTATTAAGCATGCTGAAAACACTGATATATTATACTGAATGTAAGCTGAAAGTTATAAACTGATGCTATGACTAAGTATATAAACATATAACTGTATAATACTGAACTGAACTGGATAACTGAATACAAGGTTATGCAATAATGAATATGGACTATGGGAGCTACTGTTAACCGACATAGCCCAAGTTGAGCTAACTGTGGGGCCAACTTGTAACTTTAGATAGGAGGGTGTTCATACCTTTCAAGGATACAAATAAATCTAACGTGGATCCACTAAACTGACGTCTATAAGGGATAAGGGTGTCATGCCTAATCTGACGGGTGACCCTTTTAGAACCTACGGTGGCACCGTAGTTATGGGACTCAGGGACTTCTACTAAAGGTCTCAGCCTAATCTGATAGGTGAGCCTTCATTCCTTCATCCGGTCAGTGCTAAGTCTACTCCCAACTGAATATATATAAGCAATGAATGAAAACTGAAATACTAGATATCTTAAAATACTGGTATAATATGAGAATGCAAAATATTACTAAGACTGAAGCATTCTAATCATGTAATTCTGACTGACTGAGTACCTGACTAATAATGCATGAGAACAGTTTATATCATATGACATATCTGAATGTCAAAGCTGTTCATATTTAAAACATATTTTGTAGATCATACTGAAGGTAGGCCGAAGCCTGCTAAATCATGCATAGTTCTTTTGTATTTAAATCAACTGGACTGAAGTGATTGGGAATCATGAATACTTGTCTGGAAGCAAAACCCATAGTTAAAATCATCATGAGGAAACTTAGACTTGTTTAGATTGAATGCTGACAAGCTGAACTAAATTCTAAAAGTAGAGCTAAATTCTCAGAAACTATAGTAAAATCAGGCTAAAACATGCTTCTCCCAAATATCTTGGGTTTTGAAATCTATTTGCAGGAATTCATGTAAAAATCATTCTAACAAGACTAGTAGTTATGTAGAATCATCAAGAAATCAAACATAGTGAAACACATGTTTGGGTAAGAACCCTAGAATCATAACTTGTAAAATCATATTGAAATATGAAACTTTGGGCATGAGGATGAAAGAACCCCTTATTAAAATCCCACTTACCCGGTGGATGATAATCATTGAAGAGAACCTGAAGTTTGAAGCTTGATGGAGAAAGCCCTAGGTCTTAAATTTGGAGAAGAACGCTATTTTCTCATTTGAAATAGACTTGAGAGAAAGAATGAGGAAAATTGATAGATTAGAAGTATTTTACTTAATAAAATAAGTCTCCAACTATTTATAGTCGAAGTTAAAAGAAGAAGGAATGGTCTGTAATACCCCTAGGAAACTAAATTAAAAATTGCTGAAATTTCTCGGAATATCGAACCACGAATTGGTCGACGGACTATGGTTCTGAACAATGGACCATCGACTGACCCATGGTTCTGTCCATGAGTTTTGAGGGGTCTTCTAATTTGATGATACCATGAGTCACAGGACGGACCATGGTTCTAAATGATAGTCCATGGTTTGACTCATAGTTTTCAGACCTTAAGATAAGGGTTCTCTGATCTGCTGATACCATGAGTCACAGGATGGACCGTTGTTCAAAATGATGACCCGTGAAGTCACTTGTGGACACCTAGAAGAAAGGCTAAAAACTGACAAACCACGGGTCATACTATGGACCGTAGTTTTGGTCTACAGGCCGTGAACCAAATCCTCATTTTGAAGGTGAAAATTCTGAGTTACATGTCTGTTTTCAAAAGTCACAGTATGGACCATGGTTCAGAACCACAGTTCGTCATCCCGTCCGTAGTCACTTACAGTGCTGCAGTAAAATGCCCATAAATTTTTATTCCGGACTTGAATGATACGTGGTCAGTGGCGTTGGAAAAAAAACTCAAAAACCTTTAATTTAGTAGGTACTAGGCCAGCTAACACTTCATATTTTAGGAGGTGTGATCATTTGAAGATGACACTAGTTTAGTCTTACATGAAGACTTCTTTGGTTGGGATGATTCCAACTTAACTTGCTTCTAGGAGTTCCTTATGAACATGATTCACATCCAAAACACTCATCACACTAGGGAAATTATCATTACACTCATGAAAATGGTTTGGGTCTTAGTTTAGAATTTTTGGGGTGTTACACCATGAAATTTATTGAATATGCTTATTGGGTGTATGATTTGGTTGGGAGGTAGGAATTGTTGTTGAATGAATGTGCCTAATAGTTGCAATTGAAGGCTTTATATTCCCGATGATAGATGGGGTAACGTACTTCTTAAGGGAAGTCATTGAGTTCTTCTTATGCTTTGAATAGTGATAATGGTTTCCAGGGAAGTCTGAGTACCCGGATGATTTGGTTTGGGTCATATAATGTTTGGCCCTATTGCTTAAGTTGTTTAATTCTTGGTTTAATGCTCAGTGCCAAGTTCTTAATATAGATCTTGTTCTATGAATCACATGCATAATTCACAAGAACACAAAGAATAAAAAATTCCAACTACTTCTTTGTATGTATCACATGTGACACGTAGATCTCGATATGTGAAACACACAAGGCACCACATCTTGTAAAAAAAGTGCTTCCAGTTCACTATTTGGAGGGGTGAAGCATGGTGCGATGCACACTCTGGCTGGTGAGGTCCACACCAGCTTTGCACCTCAGTGCAAAAATGATTGTTGGATTCTGGTAGCTCATGCAAAATCACGTGCGATGTGCACTATCCTTTGTGCGGTTCACATGTGTTCCGCATGAGCCATCACGTACCTACTATGTTTTTCTACTGCTTTGCATTCTATTTTTTTTATTAGTTACCTTCTTTCTGGTTTTTCTTCTTTTACAATATATCATAAATATAAAAGTATTTTTTTTGCTTTTACTTTTGGCACTCACAATCTCCATGTGCAGACTATGACTTCTAGCCGAGGCAACACAGAGTGAAGTTCATGCACGCTACTAGCACCTTCCCGTGCAAAAGTTTTCAAGGAGGAGAAAATTCGATTTGGAGTGGAAGGTATGAAAGCCATTTATGATTGTGACAAGGATAGACTTTAAACAAGGAGCATAGTTTCATTCTAGATGCACTGGGGGATAACCTACCCAACACACCTGAGCAATTTTCCAACCGACTGTGGCAACCATTCTATGAGGTGCCCGCAAACTATTATAAGGAGATAGCCCAGGAATTCTTTGCCTCGTACCAAGCCACACAGGATGCCAAGGGCTATAAGGGGGGTGCAAAGACCTTTCCCCCTTGGAATCAGTCATTGTTTGAGGAAAAAAAGTCCATATCACCAGTTGTGATTAATGTTGTCTATTGGAGAACCCCAATTGAGCCCGCACATATACTCATGGACAAGATGACAGCCAAACTCAAACCCCTTGAATGGGAAGCACCTATTATTGCACTTGACATATCTCTCTGGGCCACTTTAGGGGGTGATGTACTGTGACAGACTCTGTACTTTGAGGCTCGCCTTTGGTATGATTTTGTTTGTTCACGCTTTTTACTTTCTCAAAATGACCAAAAGGTCACCCATGATGGTGCTATTCTGGTAGCCTCAACCATGGCGAGGAACCATTTCAACATTAGGGAAATTGTTTCCTTGGTGATTAAGAGGAAAGCTCGTAGGGGTAATGATGCATTCCCCTTCCATATGCTCATCAGTAAGTTATGTGCAAATGTTGGCATCCCTTGTTTTAGCTGTGACACTCCTACTCCCCCTATGGGTGTGTTGGATCTTGATAAGAAGACTGACAGGGATGCTTCTAGATTCAAAAGGCACCGGGTAGAGACATTAGGGGAAGTTGAAGTTGATGACTTCGATGCTGAAGCAATTGGTTCCTCTCCTTCTCGGGCTGCTTCAAAGGAACATACCCCCGCACCTCCTGTACCTAGAGGACCTTTGACCAAGAGTGGCCTCCAGGATATGGTTGATAAGGCATATAATCATGAAAGACAGCCGAATAATTTGACACTCAAGTTTCCTGGGTTGATTAAGGCAGTTATAAAAAGGGCCATCAAGGGAGTGGTTGAAAGCGTCACCTCACTCTGCAAAAGGTTGGACACTATTGAGGGAGTTGTGAAGGAGTTCCAGAAGGATGTAGTTAAAGCAAGAGGGAAGGCTCCAATTGTGGAAGCATATTTTAGCACCTTGCCTCAGTCCTGTCAAACTCGTAGAGCCATGGATGAATTTTTTAAATCTTAAGCGAATGATGAGGCAGAGCTACCTAATGATGAGAATGCAGAGCTAGATGATGATGAGAACCCAAATTTGCAGTAGGCTCTCTAGGAGTCCACAACTACTGTGCACTTCCAAAAGGGTAGTGCTGGTCCTAGTGGAGAGGCAACAAATCATGGTGATAGGGCATAGCCCTATAGGGAGTTATCACACCCCTTCTTTCCTTATTTTAGCTTAAATAATTGAGGGCAATGCTTTTTTAATGGGGGTGGTATTATTTGTTTTAGTTGGTTAGTTGCTCATGTTGGGCTTGAGATATTTTATTCCCCTTGTCGGGCTGATAATTTTATTTTCCCTTGCTAGATTTTATTTGGACCTTATCGGGCATGTTGGGTGATTATGATGATATTGTGTAATGACTGGGTCCATCATTATGGGTAAACCTTTCATGCCAAGTTTCGGGTTAGAAAACTTTCGGGTTTGGAAGTTAGAAATTTTAGGCTAGGCTAGTCTCGGTCAGTTTTGGAGCGAGGTATGGTCTAAGGTAATCCATGTGAGTATTGGGTAATGTATATTGTATTGAGATAGATTTTCCATTAGATAAGACGTTAAGGAGTCTGGGGGACTTTTTGAAAATAAAGTCAGGTAAGTAGCACTCTCGGTAATAAGGTTGACGTGAAGGGGTTGTTCCAAAATATCAAGATTTAAGGTATGTTGTAAAAGGGACACTTTTTGGGGGATTTTTCCAGTTTCTGTCAAATGTAAATTGCTATAGTGGTTGACACAATGCTACCGCGACTACCACTATAGCAGAATAATTTTTGGTGTAGTGGAAGTCAACGATGGTCAGCACCGCCATAACGATCGATTCTGCTATGACGGTGCCTCTATAGTGGTGTACAGACTGCTATAGCAAACTGAGTCGAGTTTAATGCAGAAAATTCCCCAAAAACATTCCTAATTTTTATACAACATTTTGGAAAAGTGCATAGACGAAGGGAGGCAATTTTTAGAGAATTTCAACCAAACACCATCAAAAAGGTAAGGTTTTCATTCCCCATATCCGTAATTTGATTCCCATACCTTAGAAGTTGTAATCTTGGGCTTGGGGGAGCATTTGGGGTGACCTAGGATGATAGAATCTGGTGGAAAAAGGAGAATTCTAGGTGTAGAATTCATGGGTTGTTATAATTATTGCGTTTGCATGCGTAAAACACCTTTATTCACTAAATGTAACCATCACATGGTAGTCTTTAGGCAAATTAATGGTGGAAAGTCCCTGGAATAGGTGGAATGATCATAGGTTGGCCTAGGGATTGCGATTTGAGTATAATCGGGTAATTATTAGGCCATATGGATTGATTTTAGTATATCTTGTAATCATTTTTAGGCCAAGAACAGGCAAAGGCTTCGAAAAATAGGAAGGCTCCGGTCCAGTAGATGTTTAGAGTTATACGAGGTAGGTGATTTGTTACTGTTTTTCTTAATATGCAATATGTGCTTATGTACTATCGCTTAGTATTGTATAAGTTTACATGCTTAGGAAAGGAATTATAAATGTCTAGCTATCCTGTGTCAATTATGTGAAATGAACTTGCTTTGTTGCTTATTGGTTTACAAGTGTGATGTTGTTCATTATTTATTTGATTTGTTGGATTTTGTGTGACATTCGGTTAGCTCGGGTACCACACCTAGTACAGGTTACATATCAGTTGGCTCGGGTACCATGTCGAGTACAGGATTTCAAATAGTTTGCTCGGGTACCACGCCTGGTACGAGGTTGATTTTACTTGCACTGATTGTATTCTGACGATGGCTCCATGAGTAGACCAGGTTATATTCTTGATATATGGTTGTTGGATGATGGTCCTTGATAGGCCGGGTGGTACGTAACTGTGGGGTTGGTCATAGTATAGACAAGAATTGCATGTTAAACACTTAGCTGTTTTGTTAGAGATCCGTAGTTGGTCTGGGTTTTTTGAAGGGGATATATGTTATTGTCATGGTGTATTGTGCAATGGTTGTCTGACTTGTTACATGTGATTGGTAAGCTAGAGGAAAGACTTAGAGTCTAGTTTTATTGTTGGCTTGAATTACATGTTTACCTTACTTTACTCAACTTTAATTTATTGTTCATATCTTATTTATTGGAACTGGCCGATGATCCTACTAGTACATGGTGGTTGTGTACTGATTCTACACTTGTTTTCCTTTTATGAGTACAAGAAATCTTCTGACGGCTCTCACGCGACCTTAATTGTAGTTTTGGTGAGTCTAGATTTAAAGGGTGAGCTGTTTTTTCTGGGCTGCCTTGTCTTTATCCTGTTTAGTTACAACCCATTTGTTTCGAGCTTGAACTAAGAAAAAAAGCTTCAATTCAGGTATGTGGGTATTCAATAAGGAATTTCTTTCACCCTTGTGCCCAAAACTCCATGTTTTTACTTTGGGTTATCAAATTGTGAAATTAGGGTTCTTACTCAAATTGGGGAAAAGTTATGGGTCTTGTTTTAAAGTATCAATTCATGATTCCTCGCTCATTACCCATGTTTTAATTAAGATTTCTTGCATGATTTTAAGAGCCCATATGTTGATGATGAATTCTAGCATGATTTCATTGAATTACATAAGGGGTCATCGTGGTTCTTTTCATTTTTGGTTTTGGGTTGCGAACCCCACAGGCCCGCTTTTGACCCAGGTATCGACCCGATATGGGTATCGTTAGAATCGTCTTAACATTTTATTCATAAATTTGATAGTTTGATTCTCGTTCGGAGCTTCTTAGAGCAGCTCAGCCTCGAATATTGTCGTTCCCACAGCTTGTCGTCGGATGACAGGTAGGTTACATTTTGATTTACTCCAAGAGTAGGGAAGAGCATGCTGAGTATCTTCGTATTCTTTTGGAAATCTTGAAGAACTAAAAACTATATTCCAAGTTTTCCAAGTGTGAAATTTGGTTGACCTCAGTCGCCTTTTTAGGGAATGTGCTATCAGAAAAGGGGGTAATGGTGGATCCTCAAAAGATTGAGGAAGTTAAGAGTTGAGTCCGGCCTAGATCTGTGATTGAGGTTAGGAGTTTTGTAGGGATTGCAGGCTACTATCATAGGTTTGTCAAGGATTTTGCGTCTATCGCTACTCACTTGACAAGGTTGAATCAGAAGGAGGTACCATTTGTGCGGTCCGACAAGTGTGATGATAGCTTCCAAAATCTTAAGACACTTCTCACTACAACTCCTATTCTTTCATCGCCGGTTTAAGGTAAGGGTTTCATTATGTGTTGTGATTCTTCACATTCAGGTTTGGGTGTTGTGTTAATGCAGGACATGAATGTCATAGAATATGCTTCAAGGAAGTTGAAGCCTCATGAGAAAAATTACCCAACTCATGACTTGGAGTTGGCAATGGTGGTCTTTGCACTCAAGATTTGGAGGCAGTACCTCTATGGTGTCAAGTGTGAGGTGTTCACGGACCATCGCAGCATACAACATGTGTCTACTCAGAAGGACTTGAATCTGAGGAAGAGGAGGTTGATGGAGTTGTTGAAAGACTATGATGTAACCATCCAGTATCATTCGGGCAAAACAAATATGGTGGCAGATGCATTAAGCTGGAAGACAGTTAGCATGGGCAGTTTAGCTTGTTTGAGGGTGTCCGAATGACCACTAGCTAAGGAGATTCGGGCTCTAGAATCTAAGTTCATACAATTAGGCATATCATAATAGGGTGGGGTGCTGGATAGTATTGAGGTCAAATCCACATTCATAGAAGCAATAAAGGCCAAGCAGTTTCAGGATGCACAGTTGAACAAGCTTCAGAGCAAGGTAGTATCTGGAGAGTCCGAGGATGCCACGTTGGGCGTTGATGGGGTGATGAGCTTCAAGAGGAGGATTTGTGTTATTAAAGTTGATGACATAATTCATTAAGTATTGGCAGAGGCTCATGGTTTGATGTATTCAATTCATCCATGCATAAAAAAAATGTGCAGGGACTTGAGGCAACTTTACTGCTGGCCTGGGATGAAAAGGGACATAACTGATTATGTGTCTAAGTGTCAAAATTTTCAGCAGGTCAAGTATGAGCATCAAAGGCCTACTGGATTGCTTCAGAGAATGCCATTCTCGAGTAAAAGTGGGAGAGGATAGCCATGAACTTCGTGGTAGGTCTTCCTAAGACCATGGGAAAGTATGACTCTATTTGGGTCAATGTAGAAAGGTTGACCAATTCAGCTTATTTTATTCCGATCAGGGTGGACTATAATTTGTAGCAGTTGGCTAAGATATATGTTAAGGATATTGTGAGACTACACGGGGTGCCACTCTCAATCAAATCAGACAGGGGTACTTAGTTTACCTTCAAGTTCTGGGGTAAGTTGCACAAAGAGTCTGACACTCAACTCACTTTCAGCACGATATTTCACCCTCAGACAGATGGTCAGTCAGAGTGGACAATCCAGGTATTGGAAGACATACTGAGGGCATGTGTGATCGACATTGGGGGTCATTGGTACTAGTTTCTACCATTGTGTGAGTTCTTATACAACAAAAACTACCAATCCAGTATTGACATGGCACCATTTGAGGCACTGTACGAGAGTGGATTTCGATCAACTATAGGGTGGTTTAAGGCAGGCGATGAGAAACCCTTGGGTGTGGACTTGGTAAGAGAAGCTAAGGAAAAGGTGAGAGGAATTCAAACAAAGTTGCTAGAAGCTCAAAGCAAGAAGAAAAAGTACGTAGATCGCAAGGTAAGAGACCTGGATTTTCAGGTTGGTGAGTAGGTGTTATTGAAAATGTCACCATTAAAGGGGGTTATGCGATTCGGCGAGAGGGGCAAGCTCAACCCTTGATTAATCAATCCATTTGAGGTTCTCAAAATTATATGGCCAGTGGCTTACAAGCTAGCACTGCTGCCTAGTTTATCCAGAGTCCATCCAGTCTTCCATGTATCCATGTTGAAGCGATACCATAGGGATGGGGAATACATCATTATGTGGGATTCAATTTTGCTAGAGAAGGATCTTCAATATAAAGGGGAACTGATTGCTATTCTTGATTGGGACATCCAAAAGTTGAGTACAAAGGAGATCAAATCTATAAAGGTTCAATAGAAGAATCATCATGTTGAGGAAGCCACTTGGTAAACCTAGAAGGACATGCGGGACAAGTACCCTCACTTATTTGAGGATTCAGGTACTACAATTTCCCTCTTTTACATGGTATTTTTGGGGTTGATCATTTGGGGATGAACAATGGGTAAATTGGTATATGTTGTAATGACTGAGTCTATTGCTATGGGTAAACCTTTCATGCCAAGTTTCAGGTAAGAAAACTTCTGGGTTTAGGAGTTAGAAATTTTGGGCTAGGCTAGTCTCGATCAGTTTTGGGGTAAGGTGTGGTCTAGGGAAATCTGAGTGAGGATTGGGTAACGTATCTTGTATTAAGCTAGCTTTTCCATTATCAAAGATGTTAAGGAGTTCGGGGGACTTTTCAGAAATGAATTCGGGTAAGTAGAATTCCCGTTATTAAGGTTGACATAAAGGGTTGTTTTGAAACGTCGGGATTTAAGGTGTGTTGTAAAAATGAAACTTATGGGGGATTTTTTGATTTTATATACCATGTCAACTTCTATAGCAGTTGACACAATGCTACCGCGACCACCTCTATAGCATAATAATTTCTGCTATAGCAGAAGTCAATGTCAGTCAGCACCACCATAGTGGTCGGTTCCACTTTGGTATTATTACTATAGCGGTGTACGGACTGCTATAGTGGAATGATCAGGTTTAATGTAGAAACTTCTCCAAAAAATTTCAAAATTTCTAAAGAATGTTTTGGGGAAGGGCATAGATGAAGGGAGGCAATTTTCAGAGAATTTCCACCAAACTCCATCGAAAAGGTAAGGTTTTCGTTCCCCATATCCGTACTTTGATTCCCAGACCTTAGAAGTTGTAATCTTGGGCTTGGGGGAGCATATTGGGTGACCTACGATGATAGAATCCGGTGGAAAAAGGAGAATTCTAGGTGTAGAATTTATGGGTTGTGATAATTATCGCGTTTGCATGTGTAAAACACCTTTATTCGTTAAATGTAACCGTTAAATGGTAATCTTTAGGCGAATTAATGTTGGAAAGGCCCTGGAATAGGTTGAATGATCATAGGTTGGCCTTTGGATTTGGATTTGAATATAATTTGAGTAATTATTAGGCCACGTGGAATGATTTTAGTATATATTGTAATCATTTTTCGACTAAGAATAAGAAAAGACTTTAGAAAATGGGAAGGCTCTAGTCCATTAGAGCTTTTGAGTTATACGAGGTAGGTGATGGCTAATGTTTTCCCAATATGCAATATGTGCTCATGTACTATCACTTAGTATTGTATGAGTTTGTAGGCATAGGAAAGGATTATGAATGTCTAGCTATCTTGTGCCAATTATGTGAAATGAACTTGTTTTGTTGCTTGTGGGTTTACAAGTGTGATTTTGTTCATTATTTATTTGACTTATTTGATTATGTGTGTCATTCAGTTGGCTCAGGTACTATGCCTGGTACAGGTTACATATCAGTTGGCTTAGGTACCACGCCTGGTACGGGATTGCAAATGGTTGGCTCGGGTACCACGCCTGGTACGGGTTTGATTTTACTTGCACTGATTGTATTTTGATGATGGTTCTATGAGTGGACTGGGTTATATTATTGATATGTGGTTGATGCATGATGGTCCTTGAGAGGCCAAGTGGTTTTACGTAATTGTGGGGTTGGTTATAGTATAGACCAAAATTACATGTTAAACACTTAGGTTTTGTCTTAGAGAATCGTAATTGGTCCGGGTTATTTGAAGGTGATATATGTTATTGTCTTGGTGTATTATGCAATGGTTTTCATACTTGTTACATGTGATTGGTAAAATAGAGAAAAGACTTTGAGTCTAGTTTTATTACTGGCTGGTATTACATGTTTACGTTACTTTACTCAACTTTAATTTATTGTTTATATTTTTTTTATTGGAGATGGCTGAGGATCCTACCAGTACACGGTGGTTATATACTGATTATGCAGTTATTTTCCTTTTATGAGTACAAGACATCTTTTGGCGGCTCCTACGCGACCTTAGATGTAGTTCTGGCAAGTCCAAATTTCAAGGGTGAGCTGCTTCTTTTGGGCTACCTTGTCTTCATCCTGTTTCGTTGTAGCCCATTTGTTTTGGCTTATACTCTTATTTTATTGTGGTTGCATCCCAGTTCTATACTTTTCATAGATGTTTTGGTATGGTGACTTTCAGATTCTAGGAGATTTCCGCAGGATCTTGTTTTATTAGAATTTTGATAGTGAACGTTAATTTATTTTTTATGCAAACTGGTTTTGAGCTGTTAGACTTTACTAAGTGTTGGGTTGATTTTGGCCATCTCATCCGAGGTTTTTTGATGGGTGCCACTCATGGTGGGTTGGGTCGTAACATATTGCCCTTGTCGGGCATTTTTATTTTATTTTATGCTTAATTATGCCCTTACCGGGCTTGATGTTTAATCTTGACTGAGTGTCGGGTTAGTTTTACACATTCCCATTGTTTCACTACCCGTGCCTTGCAAATGCGCTAAGGGCCTAAGCCGAGGCTTGTCTTTCAAATTTCTCATGAGCGCGCAAATTTGGTTATCACCTTGTTAATAGTAGTTAAGCAATAAACTCTGAGGGTTTTATTAATACCACAGTTCTTTCCCAAGGAGCAAAAGTTTTCTTTATTTTCTTTTTCTCTTATTTGTTTTTGTGTCGAACCGGGTTGGTGTTTCTCTATAATAGATTGAGAGCCAACTTTCTTAAGGCAAAAATGCCAAGTTTTAGTTTAATTTGAGTCTGCGCTTTGCTTGTCTCAAAATGGACCCACCAAAAAATTTTATTGGCAAGACATTTTTGAAAAAGAAATAAAAGAGGGAAAATGAATTTTTGAGGAAAGCATTCTCTTGTCATAACTTGCACACTCTCGGTTTGGCTTGATCGATTCACAAATGAGTGTGTAATAAACTCGGAATATCTTGTCAAAAGTCATTTGTCCCAATTGATCTAGAGACTAATGTGAAGGAATCTTGTGGCATGATGCCTTCTGTGGTGAGGCTTTACCTTGATTCTTGTGCATGCGTGACATCTAGAACTTACCCCTAATGTGATTCAAGGCAAAATTTTAGATATGACCATGCTTGGAAGATGATCTTAGGACCTTTTTGAATAGCCACTTTACCCAAACGACTTCCCTTGACATCTATCCTAGTGAACCCCTTTTGAGATTGTGACCGTTCTTCGGCACTTTGTTTGACACCTTAACGTAGGTTGCCCTTTGTGGCTTATGATAGGATCCTGGTAGATATGGTTCTAACCTTGATCGGTTAGGACAACCTTTTTCGGTGTGGGTGTATGATATCGGACTCCATGTATCTCATCATGGTTTATGTTGGTTAAGAGAAACTCTCGTATGAATGCTTTAAGTCTTATGCTCTTCCATTTCTCATTTTATGTTCAAACTATGACATTACTTATGATTTCTCTTATGATGCATGAACTTAGTTTAATTATGTTTAAAGTATGTTTTTACCATATTCATGCATGTCTCACATATTCAGTACGTCCTATAGTACTAACGCATATTTTGCACTGCATCCTTCTATAATGCAGATCCAGGCTCCCTTTCTCAGGCTCGTGGCTAGACAACGCCGGGTATCCAGATTCTGTTGGTGAGTCCTCATCTTCTGAGGGTCATAGCTATGCTAGTTACTTTTATGTCTTTTATTCGGATTCCTGAGTTAGCTAGGGTCTTGTCCCAGCAACTCCTTATGTCAGTTAGAGGCTTCAGACATAGCTAGATTCTTGTATTTTGTATTCCAGAGTTGGTACTCTTAGACCCTATTTCAATATAGACTTGGTTGCCTACTTCTGTTGTTTACGCTTCCATAATATTTCTTTGTAAATTCACCCAAAGTTGCACTTTCCACTCCAAATGGCCTGAAAACTGAGAAAATCACACAAAAATTTCAAGCAAAATTGGCATGTTTAGATAACATGGCTTCTATTATCATGAAATTTCATGCCAAATTATTCAAGTTATGATTTTAGAAAGGAAAGTATGTTTTGAATTGTGGATGTGCTAAGCTTTAAGACTTATGGTTTGAATTTGCATGACATTAGATATTTCCTTATGCTTTTCAAACAGATTTGGCATTAGATATGTCATTAGTATATTTTGAGCTATATGTATGTTTTGGGAGTAGTATTTAGCACTGAGCGACGAGGCTAAAAGCCATCCTCCCTAACAACTTGAAAGTGAAACGTAGGCTAAAAGCCTAAGTTTGTGGGAGAGGGGGCAATGAAATGATAACAAAGGCAAAAGACTAAGTTTGGGGGTGTATGTGTTTAATGTGGAGAAGAAAAGGAATGCACTTCAAGTGAAAGGTAGCACCTTATGTTGAATTGAAAATAGCTTCAAAAGTTCAATCCAATGAGATAAATGAAAATAAAAGAATTGGTGCTACCAAGTGAAGGTGTTACGAGGAGGAAGAATGATCAATATTGAAAGGGAAAAGCTTGGGATGTGTGAGGGAGAAATAAGGTCAAGTCAAAATTCAAAATTGTGATAGGTGTTAAAAATAATGAGAAAGAGCATTAGAGAGGTTTATCCACTTGAGCCAAAGGCAATCCTTACCTTATCCCTAGCCAACATCATAACTCACAAGTCCTTAGTGATTTTGAGCTTAGTTGCTCTACATTAGTAGCGATGTACATGATGGGAAAGCCTATGGTTCGACAGGTGTGCACTTGAACTTCCTTGAGAGAGTGAGAGTCTTTTTGGTTCTCTTATGATCCCTTGTATTGTGAAATTGCATGATTGTGAGTGAGATTCTCTGTTGTGGTGAGTGGCATCATGCACTAAAATTGGAACATAAAGGCTCTCTTTCAATTGAGAGGAATGAATGAGACAAGTTGTGTGGCGAATCTTGAGGCAAACCTTGATTGTCTATGCCAATGACTTGAGAAGCTTGATAAGTTGGTATTCTACCTACTTATTTAGCTTTTAATCTTATGTTTTTTCTAGTCTAGAGAGGATAAATAGTGCATTTGACACGGATTTCTTCTATTTTACAGGTTTATGTGTTTTAGAAGTGTTCGATAAAGATTCAAATGAAAACAAATCAAAATGGAGCAAACAAATACTTCTGACCATTTGCACAAAGTTTCTCATCATGATCGCGAGAGTGAGGTCACGCGACCGTGATGTATACGGAAGAGATAAAGCCATGCGACCACAACATGAAGTCACACGACTGCGTGGAGAAAGATGTCAGGGATACACGACCACGAGGTTGAATACACACGATCGTGAAAAAGGATCATAGAACCTCGTGATCGCGAGGAACATGCACACAACCACAAAGAAGGCATCGTCAGCTGCAGGACAGAATTGGAAATTCCTAATTTTGAAAACCCCAATCCACATAAAACTCTTCTCAGCCGATTGGGAAGGTATCTTTGGCCAATCTTTGGAACTTTTGAGCAATCTTTGGAGCAAGGTCTTCATCCAACACCATAGGAGTAGAGATTTGGAGGAATTTATTGTAAATCTTTAGTTTCCAATCTTTAACTCTTGTTCTTAATTGCTATTGTATTGGTGTGTTTGTTGAATTGAGATTTGAGTTTGTATTAGAGATAATACGTATTTGGGTATTGAATTCATGTATAGATTTTTCTCTTGTTTTATTATTTGGGTCTATTAACTCCTCCATGCTTGAAATTATAGTCAATGGTTTCAAATATTGACTTAGCTTTCTAATTTGGGTTGTTGTTTGAGAGAGAATTTCCCTAAATTCGAGAAGGTTTAATAGTGGAGATTTGGGGTTTCCACTCTAGATCAAAGCTAGAGATAGTTTGGTTGCCAGAAACTCCCATCTAAGAATTGGGGCTAGAAATAGCCTAATTTACCCAAGTTGATTTGGTTGGTTTATTGCTCACTTGTGGTGGTTCGAGAGAACACATGAGATATATGCTTGATTAGTTGAAAGACGGTCAAGCATCCTTCCAACCAAGACTACCTAAGTGTTAAATCGGGTGAAAGTCTTGTGAATCGAATTCCCATCCCCAATTCTCCCTTGTTGTCCTTGCTTGTTCAAAGCAAGGAAAGCCATTGATCAATCTATCTTTTATTTGATTTTCTTTTATCTTTAGTTTTAGTCTAAAACCCCTCTTTTAGATATTTTTTTCTCCTTTTGTTAATTGAACTCCAATAAGTTATTCTATTTTTTATTAGCTCTATCACGACTACATTATTCTCTGTGGGTAGGACCCCGAAATCCATTGGGAATATACATGTGTTTTGCTCTGATGATCACAATCACCTCCATTGGAGAGTGCTTTTGAGCGTTATCAAAATGACGCTATTGCTAGGGAACAATTTGGCGTATTGAGTTGGTTTAGATTTTGAGTTTACTTACTCTAGTTCAATTTTGTGAATAGTTGTTTTTCTTTTGTTTAGTTTTATTTTTTTGATGGCATCATGGCATATTTGAATGCTAGAAATGTTGATAGTTGTATCCCAGTTTATATCGCCGATTATTGTGTTTATTATGGAGGACCCCACCTTGGACGAAGGTGTAGAATTGGCCCTAGGAGAGGAAGGTATTCTCCTTCTTGCTCTTATGATGGGTGCAATTGCATTTGTGTGGTGGTCGTGACAGAAATTGGAGCGAATTCCCCAATGATGATTGTCCACCTCCGCCCTCTTGTGCTAACAATGTTGCTAGTGGTGGTTGTGACCTTAATAGGAACCATGACTTAGAAAGCGAAGAAGGCATACGTTTCAAGCTCCAAACCCTCTTGGCCTCACTAGAAACCCAAGATGAGAGTGTGCAATTCATAAAGAAAGGCTTTGTGGATGCAAAGGCTAAAGAAGAGGAAAAACAGAAGGGAGGATCATGAATTGAAGGTGGTGTTGCAACCAACTACCCCATATATGGGTCATGATGTCATGACATCTCAAAGTGATGATGTTGTGAATGAGGCAAGCTTGAAGGTGGAGACGCCTAAATCCCCCTCCAACCATTTTTTGACCTTAAGTTTGATTGAATGGACGAAAGTCAAAGTAATCGAGCTTTTGGAAGACCTTGGAAGTAGGATGGATGAAGGTTTATCCGATTTTGAGTTTGTCATGGAAAGAATGTAGAGCGTCCTTCCTCACTTGAAGGCTAAAAAGTGTGAAATGAAAAATCAAGAGAATGGACTTCTTATGCTCAAACCTTCACTCGGGATTGTCACCGAAAATTCGATTCAAGCTTGGGTCGAAGGTTCAAATCCTCTAAATGGAGATCCAGATGGTGAGGTAACTTGTGTTGCACTGTGATGTTAAATTGCATACTTAATGGGAGGCAACCCATCATTTTTATGCTTTACTTCACTTTTTGTTTCTTTTTAGTTTGTCTTTAGGTGCCCAAAGGAATGAGAAGAGGAACCAAGTATTGAGAAGCACCAAAAAAGACCTCTAAAAAACATGCTCTTCGCACTTGGAAGAGTGCCCGTCGCACATGCCATCGCACAAGCAAATAGTGAACTGAGCAAAAAACTTGGCTTGTGCGTAATAGGTGCATTTTGCACCTCCCAAAGTGCCGACTTCGCATGATGAAATAGTGCACTAGAAAAATTTCTGAAATTTTGGCATACAAAGAGGCATCGCGATCGCGACCCTTGACCATCGTGATCGCAATGAGGGTAAAATCTCAATAACTCTTCGCGATTGCATGGGAAATTTCGCGATTGCGTAGAGTTTTGTGATCTTAACTCATCGCGATTGCATGATAAGGTCACACGATTGCGAGCAAATAAACCATTTCCACGTAATAGAAGATCAGAGGAGCAGTTTCAAAAGCAAAAATTTGATTTGAAACTTGGCTTCTTTTCTCTCCTAAGGCAAGAATACCATCTACCATCAACTTATGTTGGTTTGTTGATGCCTAAACAATGGTTCTTGAATAAAGACCTTGGATGAATGATTGTGTGATCAAGATATTAATAATCATGCTTAAAACCAATGCTACCTATGTTATTTAGTAAGAATTTATGCAATTAAGCAAGTACCTTGACCCGTGTTCGAGTCCCATCGAAAACACATCCCTAGTCATACTCCCTCTTGTTTACACCTCGCATTTATTTTTATTGTTTGGTTTGGAATTTGAATTGTGACAGATTCTCGATTCTCCCCTTTTACATTATATGTTGTTTAGACAATCTACTCTCGTTATGAAGTCTTTTCTACAATATCTTTGGCTAAGCTCCAATTCCCTGTGGGAACGACCCCGACTCCCATCAGGTAATATAAATTTTATTTTTCTTAACGATCACCGATACCTCCATCTTGGAGTACATTTGAGTGTTATCAGTGGTCAACTCTAACTTATATGCCACATTGCCAATCTTCCTCACAATTCTGTAGTGACCAATATATTGGGGACTAAGCTTCCCCTTCTTACCAAATCTCATCACCCCTTTCATGGGAGAAACTTTCAAAAACACCCAATCGTCAACTATAAACTCAAGATCTCTCTTTCTCACATCTGCATAAGAAATCTATCGACTTTGAGTGGTCTTCTACCTTTCCTTGATCATCTGAACTTTTTCCATAGTCTCATGAACCGAATCTAGCCCTATCAGCGTAGCTTCACCTACCTCAAACTGGACAATAGGAGATCTATATCTTCGTGCTTAGAGTGCCTTATAAGGAGACATTGGGATGCTAGAATGGAACTTGTTATTATAAGCGAATTCAGTAAGGGGTAGGTGATAATACCAATTACCTTTGAAATCGATCACACAAGCCTTCAACATGTCCTCTAAAGTCTAGATAGTATGTTCCACCTGTACATCTGTTTGTGGATGAAACGCTATGTTGAGATCTACTCGGTTACCGAGACCCTTCTAAAAAGACTTTTAGAACTGAGATGTAAACTGGGTAATCTTATTTAAGATGATAAACAGGGAATTCCATTCAGTCTAACCAACTCCCGAATGTAATGTCTAGCATAGACCTTTCCTGAATTTGTAGTCTTGACAGGTAAAAAGTGGGCTAACTTAGTCATCCTATCTACTACCACCCAAGTTAAATCATGATTTCATCACATGTGAGGTAAATCTATGATGAAGTCCATTTTAATCACTTTCCACTTCCAAGAAATAATGCTAATCTCTTGAGTCATAACTCCCAGTCTCTAATGTTCTACTTTCACTTGCTGGCAGTTATGACAATTAGTCACAAAATCTGCAATGTCTCTCTTCATGTCATCCCACTAATAGACTTCCTATATGTCATGATTTTTGCTGAAGAAGTGCTAATGGTATCATTGAAAATGATAACATCTTACCATGCTTCGAGATTGTGCCCAGCACTCTCCTACTTTCTCTTTGATAACGATGTTCTAATATTATATAATAGCCATAAATGGAATCTTAAGAAGCAGAAAATCTTTCTGGAAAGAAGTAAGAAGCTGATTGTAATGTTGTAATGGCCAAAAGGCCAATTTCGATAAGAGCCAGTGCTTCTTCTCGAACAGAGCTCCTCGCAGAAATTCCAGATCATTGAAGAGGAATAAAAAATTCCTATCAAGTATGTCTTTGCGGCTCCTGGATGGATAGAGTGCCAAGAGCTATGAGCCTCTGTCAAAATCCACTGCCTTAACCCATTTACATCTGGAACACATAGTCAACCATGATAATGAAGCAAACCATTTCCCTATTGGAAGAAAACCTCTACTCTCTGCTAGTGGACAACATCCTTTAGCTAATGTAAAGCAGGATCACTATCCTGTTTCTCCTTCACTTCAACCACTAATGAGGATTCTAACCCATTCTAAACTATGATACCACCATTAGCTGAATCTATAAGGCGAACCCCTAGATGAGAAAGCCTATAAACATCCTTAGTCAACTCCTTCTTTTCTTATTCAATATGTGACATACTACCCATGGAAAACCTGGTAAGAGCATCAGCTACCACATTGCTCTACCCAGATGGTAAAGCATACTCATGTCATAATTCTTAAGAAGCTCAAGCTATATCCTCTGTCGAAATCCAAGTACTACTTGAATACCCTGTTCATCAAGTCCATAAAAGTTTTAGGAGAATTTGTTAGTCCAAAAGACATAATCACAAATTTATAGTGACCATACTAATTTCTGAAGGCTGTTTTCATAATGTCACACTCCCTATCTCTGAGCTTATCATAACCGAACCTGAAATCAATCTTGAAGAAACAAGTGGCACCCTAAAACTGGTAAAATAGGTCATCAATCCTGGGGATGGGATACTTATTACTGATTGTTTCATTGTTCAACCAATCATAGTAGACACACATTTTGAGTTAACTATCTTTTTTGTGCACGAAAAAGACTGGAGCACCCCATGGGAAAATACTAGGTTTGATGAAGCCTTTATCTAAGAGGTATTTTAACCAATCTTTCAATTTCCTAAGCTTTCTAGAGCTATTTTGTAAAATGGAATAGATATAGGTTGCATATCTGGAATAATTTCTATCCCAAAGTCAATCTCCCACTCATGAAGGACTCTGGGTAGATCCTCAAGAAACACTTCAGAAACTAACTGACTACTAGATCTAATTGTAGTGGTGAGGTATCTCACTCAATATCCTTAACTATCACGCCCCGAGGCTACCCCCTGGATGCAACACAGTGCTCAGTGTCACAAGTGACCCCAAGCTAACCTATGGTCTGACATATCTAGACTATTTTTAATAAAATAGGAACTGTGCGGAAAACGGAAAGTATTTAAATACTTGAGACGGGAAAGAATCCCAAACATGTTTGAATATATATAAATATATGAAAACGTAATAAGTCTAAAAGTAAATAGAAATACTCAAAAGTTGACTGTAGTTTATGTCTGAAAGCCTCTAACTGAAGTGAGTTGCTGGGACAAGCCCCCAGCTAACTCTAAAAGTCTAAAAAACTAGAATATAATGTTGAAAGGATAAACATAAGTTGTCATCCTCAGACTATGAGGACTCACTATTGAGCGGTTGAGTCGGGACTGGGAAATTATACTAAGCACAGTCTGGATGTTGAGCGCCTGAACCTACATCATACAATGATGTAGCAGAAAAGTATACATCGGTACATTGAATGTACTGAGCATGCAGAATATACGCAAAGTTGTACAACATAAAGACTGAACAAGAAAATACACACTGGAGCATGAACTGAAAAATAAGCTAAATGCAGTGACCAAGTAATTAACGTGAATATATTACATATTGAACTGAATAACTGAAATAGATACTGAGTACATGGTCAATTCAATGTGAGTCTGACTGCGGGAGCTACTATTAATCGATATACCCTAAGCTGAGTAACTATGGGGCCAACCTGTAACCCTGGATGGAAGGGTGTTTGTACCTTGCCAAGGGTACAAATAAGTCTGACGTGGATCTACTAAACTAATGTCCACAAGGGACAAGTGTGTCCATCCTAATCTGATAGTCGAACCCTTTGATACCTCTGATGGCGCAGTAGGTTTGAGACTTAAGGACTGCTATTAAAGGTCTCAGCCTAATCTGACAACTGAGCCTTCATCCTTCGCTCGCTCAGTGCTAAGACTACTCTCAACTGAATATAAAGCAATGAATGCAACTGAAATACTGGATATCTCAAATATACTGATGTTCTGAGAATGCAAAATATTACTGAGGCTGTAGCATTCTAATCATGTAATTCTGACTGACTGAGTGCCTGAATAATAATACATGAGAACGGTTTGTATCATTTGACGTATCTGAATGTTAAAACTTTTCATATTTGAAACATATTTTGTAGATCATACTGAAGGTAGGTCGAAGCCTGCTAAATCATGCATAGTTCTTTTGTATTTAAACCAATTGGACTGAAGTGATTGGGAATCATGAATACTTGTCTGGAAGACAAAAGCTAGAGTTAAAATCATTATGAGGAAACTTAAACATATTTAGACTAAATGCTGACAAGCTGAACTAAATTCTGAAGGGAGAGCTAAATTCTGAGAAGATATTGTAAAATCAGGCTAAAACATGCTTCTCCTAAATATCTTGGGTTTTGAAATCTATTTGCAGGAATTCATGTAAAAATCATTCTAACAAGGCCAATAGTTATGTAGAATCATCAAGAAATTGAATTCATAGTAAAACACATGTTTGGTTAAGAACCCTAGAATCATAACTTGTAAATTCATACTGAAATCTAAAACTTTGGGCATGAGGGTGAAAGGAAACCCTCATTGGAATCCCACATACCTGGATGAGAATCTATGGAGAAATCCTTAGATTTTAGGGGCTAAGCTTGAAGAAGACCTTTCGCTTGCTCTTGAGAGAAACTGTCGCCTCTTTTCTCCTTTTCTTTCTAAGTGTCTAATGATTGTAGGAGAATGGGTAATTTAGGTAGTTTTTGACTAATTAACTAGTCTTAGACTAAGTAAAATGATGTAGCTTAGGCTTTAAAAGAGGTTGAAAAGGTCTGGAATACCCCTGGGAATTTTAATAGAAATATACTGAAAATCGCGACTCAGGTACGACGACTTTGTTGACGGACCGTAGTCCTGGATGATGGACCATTAACTGAGTCATGGTTTTGTCCATGAACCATAATGGTTCTCTTATATGAGGAAACCACGAGTTACAAGATGGACCGTGGTTCTAGATGATGGACCGTAGTCTGACTCGTGGTCCTTGGGCCACAACTGAGTGTCCTTTGATATTATAATTCCACGAGTCCACAGGATGGACCATGGTTCTGAATGATGGTTTATCGTATGACTCATGATTACTGGGCCCTGAACTGATGGTTCTCTGATTAAGGGGAACCACGAGTGACAGGACAAACTGTGGTTCTAAATTGCGGTCCGTGATCTGACTCGTGGTTCCTGGGCCGTGAACTGGGGGTCTTCTGGAAATTAAAACTATGGTTAGGACTATGGACTGTGGTTCCAAACTATGGTTTATGATCTTGACCGTAGTTTCTGGAAACTTAAATTTTTTCTGAAATTTTTCTGCTGAGTACAGTCAAGTAGCTGGTTCAAATCCTAGGGTGTTACTATATCTCCCCCTTGGGATCATTCGTCCTTGAATGAAGACTAACTAATTTGAGTTTGGAAGGAAATAGTTGCAATCCCTACCAACTGAATACTAGAAGCTGATATTTGACTGAGTCTACTCCTGAGTTCATGGAAACATTTTGAAAATACTGGAAAGGCTGGGAAAACATGATATTGAGACTGACATGCACATGGTGAAACTGAGATTTTGGAGAGGAACTATTACCTCAAACTGAAACTAGATTGGAAGGAAAGAGGTTAGGGTACTTGGCTATCATGGCTGCTTCTGCTTCCCAAGTAGCTCCTTCGACTGACTGATTCCTCCACAAAACCTTTACTGAAGAGATTTCCTTATTTCTCAACCTAAGAACCTGACGGTCAAGAATATCAACTGGAACTTACTCATAGGTGAGGCTATCCTTCACAGTCATACTCTCTAGAGGCACTATCGATGCCAGATCACCCACACACTTCTTCAACAAAGAAATGTGAAAAATTGGATGAATCATTGCTAGCTCTGCTGGAAACTCTAACAAATAAGACACATTACCAATCTTTTTTAAGATTCTGTAAGGGCCTACATATCTGGGACTGAGCTTCCCTTTCTTGCCAAACCTCACCACACCCTTCATGGGCGACACTTTCAGGAAAACCCAATCCTCAACCTCAAACTCTAAGTCCCTCCTCCTCACATCAACATAGGACTTCTGACGACTCTGAGTTTTCTTTAATCTTTCTTTGATGAGCTAAACTTTCTCCATAGACTCATGAACCGAGTTTGTCCCAACCAAGGTTGCTTCACCTACTTCGAACCAACTAATCAGTGACCTGGATCTACGCCCACACAGTGCCTCATATGGGGCCATCTGAATACTGGAATGAAAATTGTTATTATAGGAAAACTCTATGAGAGGTAGGTGATCATCCCAACTACCCTTGAAATCAATCACACAAGCTCTCAACATGTCCTCTAAGGTCTGAATGGTACGCTCTGCCTGACTGTCTGTCTGCAGGTGAAATGTTGTACTGAGATTAACTTGAGTACCCAGAACTTTCTAAAATGATCTCCAAAAATGAGATGTAAATTAAGGACCCCTATCTGAGATGATAGACAAGGGAACCCCATGCAACCTGACTATCTCGCTGATGTAGAGCCTGGCCTAATCCTTTGTAGAATCTGTAGTCTTGACAGCCAAGAAGTGAGTTGACTTAGTAACTCTGTCCACTATCACCCAAATAGAGTCGTGCTGTCTGCGAGTAAGAGGTAAACCCATAATGAAATCCATGTTGATCACCTCCCACTTCTAAGTAGGAATGCTAATATCCTGAGCCACACCTCCTAGTTTCTAATGTTCTACTTTCACCTGCTGGCAGTTGGGACACTTGGCCATAAAATTTGCAATATCCCTCTTTATGCCATTCCACCAATATACTTCCCGTAGATCACGGTACATCTTAGTGGCACTGGGATGAATTAAATATCTAGAATTATAGGCTTTTGTGAGGATCTGCTTCCTCCACTCATCCACATTTGGTACACATAAATGACCCTGGTAGCGAAGTACACCATCTCCCCCTTGCAAGAAAACCTCTACGCTCTGCTGATGAACTACACCTTTCAACTGAAGCAATATGGGATCACTATTTTGTTTCTCTTTAACCTCCACTACCAATGAAGATTCTGACCCATTCGGGACTATCACACCACCATCTTTCGTGTCCATGAGGCAAACTCCTAAGCGAGCCAACCTATGAACATCCCTGACTAATTATTTCCTCTCTTCCTTAATATATGACATACTACCTATGGATATTCTGTTGAAGGCATCAGCCACTACATTGGCCTTACCCAGATGGTAGAGCACATTCATATCATAATCATTGAGGAACTCAAGCCACCTTCTATGATGAAGATTCTACTCTTTCTGGGTGAACACATACTGGAGGCTCTTCTGATCTGTGAACACATCAATATGAACACTATACAAGTAATTTCTCCAAATCTTTAGGGAAACCCCAATAACTACAAGCTCAAGGTCATGAGTTGGGTAGTTCTTTTTATAAACCTTAAGCTGTCTGGAGGTATAAGCTATGACCTTAATCTATTGCATCAAGACTCAACCCAGGCCAACCCTAGATGCATCCAATAAACCATGTAGTCATATGAACCCTCTGGTAGAGTCAAAATGGGAGCTATAGTCAACCTGGTTTTCAACTCTAGCAAAACTCTTCTCACACTCATCTGACCACTGAAACTTTACCTTCTTCTGAGTAAACTTGGTCAATGGGGAAGCTATCGATGAAAATCCATCAACAAACCTCATGTAGTAACCAGCCAAACCCAAGAAGCTTCTGATGTCTGTCGGAGAGGTGGGTATGGGTCAGTCCCTTACCGCCTCAATCTTTTGAGAATAAACCAAAATTCTCTCACTAGATACTACATGACCAAGAAAAGCAACTGACTGAAACAAAAATTCACACTTGCTGAACTTAGCGAATAACTGGCAATCCTTGAGAGTTTGCGGAACAACTCTCAGATGGTTCACATGCTCCTCCTCACTCCAAGAATATATAAGGATATCATCAATGAAGACGATAATGAACAAGTCCAAATACTATTTGAACACCCTGTTCATTAAGTCCATGAAAGTTGCAGGAGCATTTGTTAGTCCAAAAGACATAACTACAAATTCGTAGTGACCATACCGAGTTCTGAAGACTGTCTTCGGGATGTCACTATCTCTGACTCTGAGCTGATAATAGTTGGGTCTAAGGTATATCTTAAAGAAGCAACTAGCACCCTGAAGTTGGTCGAACAAGTCATCAATCCTGGAGATGGGATACTTATTCTTGATTGTGACTTTGTTTAACTGATGGTAATTGATGCACATCCTGAGAGAACTATCTTTCTTATGCACGAAGATAACTAGAGCACCTCATACAGAGATACTAGGTCTGATGAAGCCCTTATCTAGAAGGTCTTTAAACTTTTCTTTCAATTCTTTAAGCTCAGCTAGAGCCATCCTGTAAGGAGGAATCGAAATAGGCTGGGTATCTCGAATGAGATCTATACCGAAGCCAATTTACCTTTTGGGAGGAACTCCAGGAAGATCATCTAGAAACAATTATGGGAACTCATTCACCACTGGTACTGACTCAAGAGTTGAGGTTTTGGATATTGAATCCTTAACCCGAACAAGATGATAGATATACCCTTTGGAAATTATTTTTCTGGCCTTAAGGTAAGAGATGAATCGACCTATAGGAACTGAGGTATTACATTTTCACTCTAAGACTAGCTCGTTTGGAAACTTAAACCGAACGATCCTAGTTCTACAATATACTGAGGCATAACATGAATGTAACCAATCCATGCCTAGAATTATATCAAAGTCAGTCATTTCTAACTCTATAAGATCGGCTGAGGTGATTTTCTAGGAAATTGTGACAGGGCAATTTTTGTATACCCGTCTAGCTATAACTGGATAACCAACTGGTGTAGAGACTAAGAAGGGTTCTGGGAGGATTTATGGATTGACAACGAAATTCACAGCTATATAAGGAGTTATAAAGGAAAGTGTATCCCCTAGGTCTAACAATGCATAAATATCTAAATGGAAGACTCATAACATACCTGTGACCACATCAGGAGAATCCTCCTAGTCTTGTCAAGTTCGAAGGGCATAGAGCCTATTCTGGCATTGACCACCACCTATAATAGATGAGGCACCCTGCTGAGTGGGACGACCTGCTGGAGCTGCTATAGAAATAGCCTGATTCTGTGGGCGAGTATGCTTGCCCTTCGAAGAAACTGCTGGACAATCTCTCATCCTGTGGCGTGGCTTGCCACACCCAAAACAATTTCCACTGCCAGCTATACACTCACCCAGGTGGTTCCTACCACACTTCTTGCAAACTGGATGAGTGCGCCCGCTAGTAACTGAACCTTGGGACTTAGAGCCTAGCACCCTATCCCATCGGTGCTATCTAAACTTGGGCACTAAGTCCTAGCAGAAGATGGGGCTGGAGCTAAAGATTTCTGGAGGAACTGAGAGTAGTTGCCACCATCTGACCTCTGGTGAGAGTAGTTAAATTCACCTGTTCTAGCTCATTTGTTGTCTCCTCCCCTTTTCTTCACCTTCTCCTCCTTGATCTCCTGGGCATAAGTCATAAACCTGGAAATATCCATCTCCTTAACTAGCATAGCAGTCTTGCACTCCTTGACAACATCATCGGACACACCAAATACAAACTTACTCATACGGGCCCTAGAGTCAGCTACCATTGTTGGAGCATACTTCGACAACTGAGTGAACTTGAATGTGTACTCCTTCACACTCATATCATTCTGCTTCAAGTTGATGAACACTTGGACCATGACTTCCCTGAGCTCAAGTGGGAAAAACCTATCCTAAAATGTCGTCTTGAAGTGGTTCCAATCCACTGGACCTGCATTAACATACCGATACTCCTACCACTATTGATACCAAGTATAAGCCACTCTTTTAAGCTGGTAGGCGGCTAAATCTACACTCTCAACTGGAATGACATCCGTAATATCTTTCACCTTCTGAATATCATCAAGAAATTCCTGTGGACCCTCTTCAGATTTGGACCCATGAAACTCTGGAGGGTTCATCTAAGTAAAGTCTCGGATTCTAGCTATAGTAGAGTTGGACTAAGGTGGAGCTGGTGACATAACTTTCTAGTTGACATGAGTGGTCATGTCCTGAGCTAAAACCTGAAAATCAACTCTAAATTCGGCATGAGTGACTTGCTCATTCAGAGGGTCTGCTGGTGCCTACTGGTTCCTTAAGTTGATTCTTCTAGGAGGTATTTTCTGAAACATGTAGAGCATGAGTTAGAATGGGATCGAATAGAGTGTCCACTTTATAGCACGAGCTAGAAAATAAAGAAGGGAAGTTGTTCCTAATGACATCTCATAGCTTCTCCCCCATAAGTATGGCGAGGTTCACACCCATGAAGAAGACTCTAATTGACACACCTTTCAGACACCCTAGGACACTTGAACTTGATGCTGTGATACCAAGTTTGTCATGTCATGAGGCTACCTCTGGACACAATATGGTGCTTAGTCTCACAAGTGACCCTAAGCTAACCCATGGTCTGGCATATCTAGACTATTTTTGATAAAATAGGAACTGTACAGAAAATAGAATGCATTTAAATATCTGAGATGGTAAAGAAGCCCAAACATGCCTGGATATATATAAATATATGAAAATGTTATAAGTCTAAAAGTAAACTAAATTACTAAAAAGCTGATTCTAGTCTATGTCTGAAAGCCTCAACTGAAGTTAGTTGCTAGGACAAACCCCCAGCTAACTCTAAAAGTCTAAAAACTAGAATATAATGCTGAAAAGATAAACATAAGTTGTCGTCCTCCGACTATGAGGACTCACCACTGAGCTGCAGAGTAGGGACTAGGTAATCGTACTAAGCGTGGTCTGGATGCTGAGCGCCTGAACCTACATCATACAATGATGTAGCACAAAATTAGGCATCAGTACCTTGAATGTATTGAGCATGCATGATATATGCAAATATGTACAACATAAAGACTAAACAAGAAAATACATACTGGAGCATGAACTGAAAGATGAGCTAAATGCAGTGACCAAGTAATTAACATGAATATATAACATACTGAACTGAATAACTAAAATAGATACTAAGTACATGGTCAATGCAATATGAGTCTGATTGCGGGAGCTACTATTAATAGACATACCCCAAGCTGAGCTAACTATAGGGCCAACCTGTAATCCTGGATGGAAGGGTGTTCGTACCTTGACAAGGGTACAAACAAGTATAACGTGGATCCACTAAACTTATGTCCACAAGGGACAAGGGTGTCCAGCCTAATATGATAGCTGAACCGCTTGATACCTATGGTGGCGCTGTAGTTATGAGACATAGGGACTGCTACTAAAGGTCTCAGCCTAATCTGAAAGCTGAGCCTTCATCCCTTCGTCCGCTCAGTGCTAAGCCTACTCCCAACTGAATATAAAGCAATAAATGCAACTAAAATACTGGATAGCTCAAATATATTGATGTTCTGAGAATGCAAAATATTACTAAGGCTGAAGCATTCTAATAATGTAATTCTGACTGATTGAGTGCATGACTAATAATGCATGAGAATGGTTTGTATCATGTGACATATATGAATGTCAAAACTGTTCATATTTAAAACATATTTTGTAGATCATACTGGAGGTAGGCCAAAGCCTGCTAAATCATGCATAGTTCTTATGTATTTAAAACAATTGGACTAAAGTGATTGGGAATCATGAATACTTGTTTGGAATCCAAAACCCATAGTTAAGATCATCATGAAGAAACTTAAACTTGTTTAGACTGAATGTTGACAAACTGAACTAAATTCTGTAGGGAGAGCTAAATTATGAGAAAATATTGTATAGTTAGGCTAAAACATGCTTCTCCTAAATATCTTGGGTTTTGAAATCTATTTGTAGGAATTCATGTAAAAAATCATTCTAACAAGGCCAATAGTTATGTAGAATCATCAAGAAATTGAATTCATAGTAAAACACATGTTTGGGTAAGAACTCTAGAATCATAACTTGTAAATTCATACTGAAATCTAAAACTTTGGGCATGAAGGTGAAAGGAAACCCTTATTAGAATCCCACATACCTGGATGAGAATCTATGGAGAAATCCTTGGATTTTAGGGGCTGAGCTTGAAGAAGACCTTCTGTTTCTCTTGAGAGAAACTGTCGCCTTTTTTCTCCTTTTCTTTCTAGGTGTCTGATGATTGTAGGAGAATGGATGATTTAGGTAGGTTTTCTTAGACTAAGAAAAATAACGTAGCTTAGGCTTTAAAAGAGGTAGGAAAGGTATGGAATACCCCTGGGAATTTTAAAAGAAAGCTACTGAAAATTGCAATTCAGGTACCACAACTTGGTTCCCAGACCATAGTCCTGGATGACGGACCGTCAACTGAGTTGTGGTTCTGTCCATGAGCCTTGGGGGTTCTCTGATCTATGGAAACCACGAGGTATAGGATAGACCATGGTTCTGTATGATGGTCCATGGTCTGACGCATGGTCCCTGGGCCACAACTAAGGGTCCTCTGATATTCTAATTCCACGAGTCCACGGGACAGACTATGGTTCTGAATGACGATTCATCATATGACTCGTGGTTGATGGGGCCTAACTGATGGTCCTCTGATTAAGGGGAACCACGAGTGACATGATGGATTGTGGTTCTAAAATATGGTCCATGATCTGACTCATGGTTCCTGGGCCATGAACTAGGGGGTTCTCTAGAAATTGAAACTATGGTTTGGACAACGGACCGTGGTTCCAAACTATGATCCGTGATCTTGATCATGGTTTCGGGAAACTTGAATTTTTTTCTGAAATTTTTCTGTTGAGTACAGTCAAGTAGTTGGTTCAGATCCTGGAGTGTTACATTAATCTAAACTATATGATAAATTCACCTTTTAGAAACAATTTTCCTAGGCTTAAGGTAAGATATAAAATGACCCACAGGCACTGAAGGACTATTTTTCCACTCTAAGACGGGCTCATTTGAAAACTAAAATTTTATGACTCTAGTTCGGCGGTCGACTGAGGCAAAATAGACATGTTGCTAATCCATGCCAAGAATGATATCAAAGTTAGTAATTTCTAACTGACTAGATCAACCAAGGTAACTCTATGGAGGACTGAGACTGGAGAATTTCTGTACACCCTCTGTGCTATGACTGACTCACTAAATAGAGTCGAAACATAAAAGAGTTCTAGGAGTTTTTCAAGACTGACTTCAAACTTACAAGAAATATATAGGGTCACAAAGACAATGAAGCCCTAGGGTGTAATAACACATACACATTATGAGAAAAGACTTGCAACACACTAGTCACTACATCAGCTGAACTCTTCTAAATCTTGGTGAGATAACATTGCATTGAGACGGTTTTGGCACTGACCATCACTTATACCATAAGTGGTATCTTACTTAGTTGTGTGACCTAATAGAGCTGCTGAAGAAGTAGACTATGCTCAACCACCTCCATGGTGCTGCTTGGTAGAGGGGAAATCCCTCACCCAGTGACCAAACTGTCGTACCCTAAACATCCATCTTTGCCATAAAGGCACTCTCCTGGGTGATTCTTACCATGCTTGTTGTAGGAGGGGTAGGAAGGCCCCTTTGCAACATTTCCTTGAGAATGAGATCCTGACGCCATATCTCTTCCATCATGTCTAAGTCTAGGTACTGGGGATGGGACACTAGCTCATGAAGACGCTTGTGCTGATGACCTCTACTGAAAAGAGGATTGGCTCGTACCATCGATTATCTGCTAACTGTACTCAAAGTTACCTATTTTGGCCCTCTTATTATCTCTTTCCCTCTTATTCAGCTTTTCCTTCTCAATCTACTAGGCATGAGTCATAAGTCTAGAGATGTCCATATCCCCAATCAGTATAGCGGTCTTACACTATTTCTTCACCAAGTCTGAAACTCTAGAAACAAACTTATTCATCCTAGCCTTCGACTTGGATACCATCTCTAAAGCATACCTGGATACTTGTGTGAGCTTTAACTCATACTCCTCCACTGACAAAGACCCTTGCCTCAAGTTCATGAACTCCTTAGCCTTTTCCTCCCTTAACTCCATCGTGAAGAACTGATCTAGAAAAGCCTCAACAAAATAATCCCAAGTCATAGGAGCTGCATTCCCGCCCCTACTATCCTTCCACTGAGTGAACCAAATATGGGCCACATCCTTAATCTGATAGGAAGTTATCTCAACACTCTTCGTTCAAGTCATATGCAATAGTGAAGAATCTTTTTCACTTCATCAATAAAGTTTTGTAGATTTTTCTCAACCTTTGACCTGAATAACTCTAGCAGGTGCATGCGAACAAAGTATCTGACCTGGGAAGTAGCTGGCCCACCATTTGGGTTAGCAAGGATGGCTACTTGCAGATTTGCATGTGCAGCCATAGCCTGGCCAACATCTGGATGACATTGTAGAATTCACATTCATAACCTCAAGATTTGAAATTGGAGGATTACCATTTCTCGCATTGATTCTTTATGGAGGCATTATCTGAAATGCGTAAACCATGAATTAGAATGAGTAATAGAGTTAAAATCTACTGCATGATTTGGAGCATGAAAGAAGGAAAGTTTCTTAACAATGTCTTGTAGCCTCTTTCTCATAAGTCTTGCGCGCTTCACACCCATAAAAAAAACTCTACTAAAAGCATCTTTCTAGACATCCAATAACTCTTGAACCTGGGGATCTGATACCGAGTATGTTATGACCCGAGTCTACACACTGCACGTACCAAGGTGCTTGGAACCACAATCTAAAATCTCTGAAGTATGGTCAAATTTGATGAAGACCAACAACTACCTATCTGACTATGTTTGAAAGACTCTACTATTGGAAAAGAGGAGTTAGCTGGGGTCTTGCCTCTACTAGTGGAAAGGGGGAGTTTCCGGGGCAAGACCCCATCTAAATCTAAGTTGTCTGAAATGAAAGACTTAGATGATTATAGTAAAACTAAACTCCAAGTTCTCGAATGAAGTGGACTCACCAAGCTGGCTAGATGTGCTGCTGAACTGCTAGCCAAGAGTCTGGGGGCGGACTGTCGAATCTATATCATAAAAGGATGCAACACAAGCAAGTATGTGGTCAGTACTATGGAATATATTGAGCATGTGAGATAATGTATTAACTTAAAATCATGAGAAAATACTTGCATTATGAAAACATAGTTGGAATTTACATAGATATAGACGTCTGAGAATGCATAAGTGAAAACTATAAATCACATGCTCTTCTACCGAGGATTTTACAAAAGCATATCTCAACTATAAAACCTTGAAATCATGATATTTAAACATAAGTAAGACTGTTAATTGGAGAGTTTCTCATAATCGACATAAACCATGTGAGCAAACATGAAGTCCAACTTGTGAACCTTAGTTGGCAGAGCTGCCCCATACCTTGATATCAGTATAGAACCTAACTATGATGGATCCACTAAACTGAGCCCAATGGGTCATGGGTGACCCTATCAACTAGCGAGGACCCCTTTATCCTTTAATGGCACGTAGTTCTTGAACTCAAGTTATCTGGAACCCTTGTCCATTCAGTGCTAAGTACTACTCTCAAAACCGAATTTACTATTTGCTCATAACTAGATAACTGTCTATTGAAAATAAAGCATGACTTAGTAAAATTACTGCTTTTTTTGATTGTCTGAAATACTAAGCTAGTTATGCTAATTTTTTCAGAATATTGAGGTTATGTGTTTACCACATGCCAAATCATACTAAAATAGGCTAATGTCTGTCAAACCATGCATAGTTCTTAAATAATATAACAACTGAATTGGAAGCCATTTGAAATTATGTAAAATAAATGGTGACAAGCACTATAGTCATGAAACATCAGAATAAAATTGAATTTCAAGAATAACCATAGTTGGGTATAAACCCTAAATCACAGGATTAGGAAAACCATAGTAAAATTTGAGGTTTTTGGCATAAGGGTGAAAGGAACCCTTACTGAAAACCCACATACCTAATTACTGAAGAACTTTAGGGCTGCAACTGAAGTGTCACAACCCAAATTGCCGCGAGTGTCACCCACCCAAAACCTCGAATGGGAGAACCAAATATCAACCCAACGCTTAGCAAAATCTAACAGCTCAAAACAAGTTTGCATTAAAATAAACTATTATTCACATCTAAACCAAAAGATAATAATATCTTGCGAAAATACTCCTAGGAATTGAAGGTCATCGTACCAAAATATCTACCAATGTCTAGAAATGAGGGTGCAACCCCAAAACAGAAATCAAGTCTGAAACAAGTGGACTATTGTTAAACTGGAAGAGATCTGTGGTAGCTCGAAAGAAGTTGCTCACCCTTGGAATTTGGAATCACAGGGACTATATTTGTGGTCGAGTCGGAGCCACTGGAATATGTACTGTACTCACTAAAGAAAATCAAGGGCAGAATCAACACATAACCACAGTGTACTGGTAGGATCATCAGCCAGCTCCAAAAAAAATATATAAACAATAAACTATAACTGACTAAAGCAGTACAAATATGTATAACAACCATTTAATATGTCCACAGACTCTCAGCCTACCTTCCAACTTATCAACCACATGAGGTTCAACAACCATTTACACAATGAGCAATAACAATAACACTTACCCCCTTTTACATCACCGGATCAACTAAGGATCCCTAGACCAATATCTAAGTATTAACATGCAATGTTCGATCCACCAAGGACCAACCCGACATTTAAGTGTAATAACTCGACCACTCAAGGGCCAATATGTACAATAAGAAATTCAGAAATTAACATGGTCCACTCATGGAACCATTGACAAAATACAATCAACAATGTATAATTAAACTCGTACCAAGAGTGGTACCCGAACCAACCGATATAGAACCTGTACCAGGCATAGTACCCGAGCCAACCATTAGTATCCCATACCAGGCGTGGTACTCGAGCCAACCAATGTATATAACCTATACCAGGCATGGTACCCCGCTAACCGAATGTCACACAAAATCCAACAGTCAATAATTAAATGAACAGCAACATACTTGTAACACCAACAACCAACAAACCAAGTTTATTTCACATAATTGACACCCGGACACTTAGACATTCATAAAGTCATTCCCTAAACATGCAAGACACATATATTACTAAGTTAAGGTTGTATGCATACATATTGCATTTGGAAATAATACCATCACCTACCTCGAATAGCTTGAAAACTCTATTGGGTCGAAGCCTTCCTATTTTTCAAAGCCTTCACTTGTTCTTAGTCTAAAGACAATCACAAACAACTACAATCAATCAAAATGGCTTAATAATACCCGAATTATACTCAAATCCTAATCCTCAGGCCAACTCATGATCATTCCACCCCTTCTAGGGTTTTCCCACTATTAATTCACCTAAAACTACCATTTAACAGTTGTATTTAATGAATAATGGTGTTTTAAACATGCATAAGCGATAATAATCATAACCCAAGAATTCTACACCTAGAATTCCCCTTTTTCCACTGGATTCTCCCATCCTAGGTTAACCCAAACCTCCCCCTGAGCCCGTAGATAACAATTTCACTATGTAGGGATCATAGTACTAAGTTAGGGGAGAAAAAATCTTACCTTTTCGATGGAGTTGGTGGAAAATCACTAAAAATCACCTTCTTCGCCTAGGTTCTTCCCCAAAACATTATTGAGAAATTATGAACATTTTTGGGGAAGTTTCTGCATTTACCCTAACTTATTCTTTTATAGTGGTTGGTACACCACTATAGCAGCACCGCCGTAGCAAAACTGACCACTATGATAGTGCTGACTGACGTTGACTTCTGTTATAGAAAGAATTTCTCTGTTATAGCAGTAGTCGCTATAGCATAGTGTCAACCACTATGGCAGTTGACACAGGACAGAAACTTGGAAAATCCCCCAAAGTACCCAGTTTACAACACACTTCAAATCCTGACATTATGAAATAACCCCTTCATGTTGACATTGATAGTGGGAGTTCTGCTCACCTGAATTCACTTTCGAAAAGTCCCCTTTACTCCTTAAGGTCTTAGCTAATGGAAAAGCTAGCTTAACCTAAGATATTCTACCCAATCCTAACCCGGATTTCCCTTGACCATACCTCACTTAGAATCTATCTGAGGCTTGCCTAGCCCAGAATTTCCAACTCCCAATTCCAAAAGTTTTCTAACCCAAAACATGGCAAGAATTAATTACCCATAACGACTGATCCAGTTGTTATAATACATACAAATTTACCCATCATTCATCCTCGAACAATCAAACCCAAAAAAGATGATTTATAAGAGTAAAGAGTAGTACCTGAATCCTCAAATAAGTGAGAGTACTTGTATCGCATGTCCTTCTATGTTTTCCAAGTGGCTTTCTCAATTGAACTATGCTTCCATTGAACCTTCGCCGAACTGATCTCCTTTGTCCTCAATTTCTAAACATCCCAATCAAGTATCGCAACTGACTCCTCTTCATATTGAATATCCTTGTCTAGCAAAGTGGAATCCCATTTGATGATATATTCCCCATCCCTATAGTATTGCTTTAGCATGGATACATGGAATATTGAATGGACTCCAGATAAACTGGGTGATAGTGCTAACCTATAATCCACTAGCCCTACAATCTCAAGAATCTTGAATGGACCAATATACCAAGGGTTGAGTTTTCCCTTCTTGCCAAATTGCATTACCCTCTTCATTAGTGACACTTTCAACAAAACTTGTTCAACAACCTGAAAAGCCAGGTCCCTTACCCTGCGATCTACATACTCCTTCTAACTGCTTTGGGCTGCTAGTAACTTGGTCTGAATTCCTCTTACTTTTTCCTGAACTTCCCTTACCAAGTCCACGCCTAAAGGTTTCACATCACCTACCTCAAACCACTTTATGGGTAATATACATCATCTTCCATAAAGTGACGCAAATGGTGCCATGTCAATACTGGCATGGTAGCTATTGTTGTATGAGAACTCACACAGTAGTAGAAACTGGTCCTAATGACCCTCAAAGTCAATCACACATGCTCTCAGCATGTCTTCCAATACCTGAATCATCCTCCCGGACTGATCGTCTATCTGAGGATGAAATGTCATATTGCAGGTGAGTTGGGTGCCCAACTCTTCGTGCAACTTATCCCAGAACTTGGAAGTAAACTGCGTACCCCTGCCTAAATTGATGCAGAGTGTCACTCCATGAAACCTCACAATTTCCTTAATATAGATCTTGGCCAATTATTATGAGTTATAATCCATCTTGACCTAAATAAAATGAGCTGATTTGGTCACCCATTCCACGATGACCCATACAGAGTCATACTTGCCCAAGGTCTTAGGAAGACCCACCACGAAATCCATAGCTATCCTTTTCCATTTCCATTCGAGAATGGGCATTCTCTGAAGCAATCCTGCAGGACTTTGGTGCTCATATTTAACTTGTTGACAGTTCTGACATGTAGCCACATAGTCAACTATGTCCCTTTTAATCCTAGGCCACCAATAAAGTCACTTCAAGTCCCGGTATATTTTGGTTACGCCGGGGATAAATCAAATACTACGAACCATGAGCCTCTGCCAACACATCCTGGATCAAGTCATCAACCCGAGGAACACAACTTCTCCTTCTAAAGCTGATCACCCCACCAGCGTCTAATGTGGATCCCCAGACTCTCCAGATACCACCCTGCTTCGAAGCTTATCCAACTATGCATCCTAAAACTATTTGTCTTTAATTTCCTTGATAAACGTGGGTTTGACCTCAATACTGGCCAACACCCCACCCTATTCTGAGATGCCCAATTGCATGAACTTAGATTCTAAAGCCTGAATCTCCCTTGCCAAGGGTCATTTGGATGCCCCCAAGAAAGCTAAATTGCCCATTCTAACCACTTTCTGGCTCAATACGACTGCCACTATATTAGTCTTGCCCAGATGAGACTGGATGGTCACATCATAATCCTTCAATAACTCCATCCACCTCCTCTGCCTTAGGTTTAGATCCTTCTAAGTTAATATATGTTGCATGATGTGATGGTTCGTGAATACTTCACACTTGACACCATAAAGGTAGTGTCTACAAATCTTTAGCACAAAGACCACCGCTGCCAACTCCAAATTGTGGGTTGGGTAATTCTTATCATGGGGCTTTAACTGCCTTGAAGCATAAGCTATCACATTCCTGTCCTGCATAAACACAACACCCAAACACAAATGTGAAGCATCAAAATACACAATGAAATTCTTACCTTCAACCAACAATGAAAGAATGGGGGATGTAATAAAAAGTGTCTTCAGCTTTTGGGAGCTCTCCTCACACTTGTTGGCCAAAACAAAATGTACCTCCTTTTGATTCAACCTTACCAAATGAGTAGCAATGGACGCAAAGTCATTGACAAACCTATGGTAGTAGCCTACAAGCCCCACAAAACTTCTAAGTTTAATCACCGAACTAGGCCAAACCCAACTCTTAACTGCCTCAATCTTTTGGGGATCCACCATTACTCTCCTTTTTGAAACCACATCCCCTAACAAGGCAATCTAAGACAACCAAAATTCACACTTGGAAAACTTGGCGTATAATTTTTGGCACCTCAAGATATCCAAAACAATGTGAAGATACGATGAATACTCTTTCTTACTCTTGGAGTAAATCACGATATCATCTATAAACACAATGATGAACGAATCCAAATACAATTTAATGACCCTATTCATCAATCTCATGAATATTCCTGGCGCATTGGTCAGCCCAAAAGACATTACTAGGAACTCATAATGCCCATACCGAGTCTGGAATGTCGTCTTAGGGATTTCCTCAGGCCTAATCTATTACTGATGGTACTCTGACCTAAAGTCATTTTCTGGAAATATGGAAGCACCCTATAACTGATCAAAAAGGTCATCTATATAGGGTAAGGGATACTTATTTCGGATGGTGACTTTGTTCAGTTTCCTGTAGTCTATACGCATCCTCATACTATCATTCTTCTTATTTACAAACAAAACTGGAGCACCCCAAGGTGAAGAACTGGGATGAATAAAACCTTTATCTAACAATTCCTGAATCTGAGTCTTAAGTTCCCTAAACTCTTCCGGAGCCATACGATAAGGAGGAATAGAGATTGGGCGAGTGCCCAGCTCCAAGTCTATGTAAAAGTCAATGTCTCTATACAGAGGCATGCCAGACAAATCTGCTGGGAAAACCTCCTGAAACTCAGAGACCACCGAAATAAACTCAATCGAAGGGGTCTCCACACTAACATCTCAGGGATGAGCCAGGAAGGCCAAACAACCCCTTCCCACTAACTTCCTAGCACAAACAAAAGATATCTTTTTGCCGGTTTAGGCCTGTACACACCTTTCCACTCTAGTTTATCCTCACCTGGAATTTCTAGAGTCACTATCTTAGCATTATAATTCAACACAGTATGATACAGAGACAGCCATGTCATACCCAAAATAACATCAAAATCTAACATGCCCAGAATAACAAAAACTACCCAAGTCTGAATACCCACAAAAACCATAGGACAAGTACGATATACATGGGTTACTACCACAGACTCCTCAACTGGGGTAGAGACATGAACAGGGGAATCCAGTACATCACAAACCAAATCCAAACCCAAAGCAAATTTCATAGAAATATATGAATAAGTAGAACCTGGGTCAAACAATACAAAAGCCATTCGGTCACAAATTAGAATAGTACCTATGATCACCGCATCTGATGCCTCAGCCTCAGACTTCCCTGGAAATGCATAACAATAGGCCCTATCATTAATCTAAGAAACTTCCCTGACTAGATGCACTACTCCCCTACTCATGCCACTATTTCCTCTATTTTCCTGACCTCCCTGGAAATTACCTCACCCACCCTGTGGACGACCTCTGGCATAGCCACCTTCTCCTGCTAGAACCACAGCGTTAGATTGCTGCTGAGTCTGATTTCCTGCCTACTTGTGGGGGAATTCTCTCTTGAAGTAACCCAGGTCACCATAATAGAAGTATCCACGGTCAAGAGTAGGCCTGCTAGTAGAAGTATAAGAAACCCCCTGGCCCCTAGGAGTTGAAAACTGTTGACTGTCTCCTAGACGACAACTTGTAGAAGCTGGAAGGGCTGACTGAATAGGACAAGCAGAATACATTTGTTGGTTGTTACCCCTGGAGTATGAACCACTAAAGTTACCTTTATTCTGGGACTTCTTGGCTAATACCTTAGCCTTTCCAACCTCTATGACCCCCTCAAGTTTCTTCACATAATCTGTTACCTCATTAAAACTTTTTCTGGCTAAAGTCATATGCACAGACAACACCTACAACTCAGTATTTAGTACCTTCACATATAAATGAATATTTTCCTCCTCCATACCTAGAAATTGAGTAGCATAATAAGACAAGGCATGAAATTTGGCCTCATAGGCTGAAATCGACATGTTACCCTGCTCAAGAGCCAGAAACTCATCCATTTTACGATCCCTCAAAGTGTGAGGCATATAATTCTCCAAGAACATAGCATGGAACTGCGCCCAAGTCATTAAAGGTAAAGCTGATGACTGACATTCTACATGAACTCTCCACCACTGTTTGGTATCACCCTGAAGCTATAAAGTAACAAACTCTACCCCATACTGCTGCATAATGCCCAACTTATGCAGCCTCTCATAATAGTCTAGAATGAACTTAAAAGCATTCTCCTTCTCAGTACCCTAAAACATTAGGGGTTTCAGTTTTAGAAATTTAGTCCGCATCTCATGTTCACTCTCAGTCATAACCGGACTTAGAATCAGACAAAAGAAGTCATCAGTACTCGATGTTGCATCCATACTAAGAGCCATTATGACAGTCGGTTGAGTGCCCAAAACCTGATCCGCTGTACTCGTGGGGCTGGCTCCAGCACCTACCAGCTGACTCAGAAAAGTCCACACCTGCTAAAATGCCTCGAGTGATATAGGGGGAAGGCTTGCACTACTGGCCGGTACTGCCTCCTCTTGTTCCTCACCCTCCTTGAGAATAACCCCAACTTTCTCCTGAACAGGATCTTGGGGATGGGAAAGGGTCACCTCTCTTGGTCCAGCAGCTACCTGGCTTTGCCCCAGTGGGTGCTGCTCTTTCTCTTTCTCTACCTCTGCCCCTGCCCCTTCCTCACCCCTTGGCTATTGGTTTTGCTACCAGAACTGCCGCTCTCACTCTATTGTGCCTCAAGTTAATCATATATGGACAAAAGAGTGAAAGAGATTAGATACCAATTTGTATCACCAGATACCAATTGGAATCAAGTTATAGCATGAAGTAAGAAAGAAGAGATAGTTTCCTAAAGTCCTATAGCCTATCGAAGAGAAGTATAGAAGTCTCCGTACCATTCTGCAAGACTCTACTAGACTCGATTTGGTATGACAAGATCAACAAACTTAGGGCTCTTATACCATCTTTATCACAACCCAAACAGTTGTGAGTGGCATCTACCCAAAACTCCCGGATGGGCGAACCAAATACCTACCCAATGCTTAGCAAAATCTAACATCTCAAAACCTGTTTGCATTAAAATAAACTATTGTTCCCATCTAAACCAAAAGCTAACAATATCCTGCGGAAATACTCCTAGGAGCTGAAGATCATCGTACCAAAACATCTACCAATATCTAGAAATGGAGGTGCAACCCCAAAATGGAAATCAAGTCTGAAACAAGTGGACTATTGTTAAACTGGAATAGTTCTATGGTATCCCAAAAGACACAGCTCACCCTTGGAATCTGGAATCGCAGGAATATGTCTGAGGTCGAGCTGGAGCCGCTTGAATATGTCATGTACTCACAAAATAAAAGTAAGTGCAGAATCAGTACACATCCATAGTGTAATGGTAGAATCAACGGTCAGCTCTAACAACAATATATAAACAATAAACTATAACGGAGTATAGCAGTCCAAACATATATAACAACCATTTAATATGTCCACAGACTCTCAGCCTACCTTCCAACTTATCATCCATATGAAACAAGTTCAACAACCATTTACACAATGAGAAATAACAATAACACTTACCCCTTTTTACATCACCTTGATCAACTAAGGATCCTTACACCAATACCTAAGTATTAACATTTAATTCCCGATCCACCAAGGACCTACCCCAAATTTAAGTTTAATAACCCGGCCACTCAAGGGCCACTATGTACAAGCATAAATTCAGCAATTAACCCGGTCCACTAATGCAACCATCAATAAAATACAACCAATAATGTATAATTAAACCCGTACCAGGCGTGGTACACGAGCCAACCGATATAGAATCTGTACCAGGCATGGTACCCAAGAAAATCATTATTATCCTGTACCAGGTGTCAATCCCCATTTTTCTCACAAAAAGTGAGATTCAACATGACAACTCTTTTTAGGATATAAGAGGGCGAAGAGTAGCCACTTAACGAATTAAGGGGTGTTAGGGCACCATTCTAACTAACTACGATCAAATTAATTTTAAAAAATCTACGTCACGAAAGATCCGGTAAGGGTTCAAGTTACCTTGAAATGAAGGTGTTAAGTACCTTTTGAGGTCCACAAATGTGAGTCCCTACCAGATTCATCATTTATGTGGAGGATTACATGATAAACAAAAGGTCAAAAAATTTATTAAACTAAAATAACTATGTGATTAAGCAAGTAAATCTTTATTTTAAGACAAGTAAATATAGATTAAGCGTAATTCTACTCATTAATCTATAACATGTGCTAAATCACCTATACATTAGCAATTTATTCATTATATAAAATAAGTGAGCATAATTAGACAAGTAACTTGATTAATTAATGCAAATTTAAGTAACTAAGTGATCAAACATGCAAATTGTAACAAGTAACACATACGAGACTAGAATTCATGAATTCAGTTAATAAAAGCATGCTCTCATGACCACCAAATAGAGAAAATAAAATACATGTAATATTATCGATCAAGAGAAAGATAAACTGACTTGGTCGCTTCCAATAGCAGTTTTAAGGTATTCAAATAACTCACACGAGTAAGAAAAACTAGAACATAAAAATCAAAAGAGTAAAAGATAGAGGAACTAACCTAATCGATTTCGAATAGAAAATTTAAAAGCACTCAGCTAACATAGAAATATAATTATAAAATAACGCTAATCTACAATCACAACTACGTATTTAGGGACATAAAGATTACGTATTTAAGGACATAAAGATTGTGAAGACCAAGAGACTAACCTTGTTGGAAAAATATTGAATTAATAAAGAATACCTTTGATTATTCTCGCTCAACATAGTTTGCTCTAACTGACCCCATGAATTATAAAATCTCGCAAAAGAAAAGAAATAGTTAGTAAAGCGTATGCCACCTTAATTTTGCGGGAAAATATAACATAAGAGACTAAAAGAAATAACAAATTAACAACACATATAGTAAATTTAAGATAGAGAGTGCACGAGAGAGGGAGAGAGAGGGGGGGGATAAAGTATGGCAAGGTTGAAAATGGACCCAATGCGATGTTACTCTCTCTATTCTATTTTTGTATGATCGACTCTCTTAAACATCTTAAAATAAGACTTAAAAAAATCATAAAATATTTCAGAGAGCTAAATAAATATTTCAGTATTTCAAAGTCATGTAAATCTTTAAAAAATATTTGGATATTCATATTATAAAAAATAATAATATATATCTTAGATTTAATACAACAGTAAACAATTGTCAAGTCTTTGAGATTTTTGAAAGAGTGAAATATAAAATTAGAAAAGAATGGAGTAACGGGTTGCTTTATTTTTTTAATAAATCTATGTGTGCTTCATATAAGAAGTCAACTATAGCCTGCTTTTCATCATTTCCCAAACGTACCTGGCCCCCAATGGGGCGACGACGCTACTTGAGCTCTGCTTCACGCGTTGACTCCTCTACTCCCTGTGGTTAAACTCCAAGCGCCAATATTCTAACGTGATGTATATGTAAAAATGTTCAAAGAAGGTGAGAGTATGCATGTTCTTAATATTTAACTAATCAAAATAATAAAGTAGAAACTTTTAGTCAAAGAGAACATAAGGAGGAAAAGGTCTCACAATTAGTTTATAATTAAGGTACTAAAACACATATGTGTTGGTTAACCTATAGCATGTTAATTCAGAAGAAATAGACATAAGATAAGATAATAGCGGCAAATATCTGTCACGACCCAACTACCAGGCCGTACGGGCTCCTACTCTATGTACCTAGATAGACAAACCCTTACCCCCCCGATCCAAAAGATGAAAGCGAAATTATAAGAAAAAACATAAAATCCTTCCATAAGAAAAAAGCATGAAAACATTTACATAGATTAATAGGAAAACTTTTTTCAGAATACAACACCCTCCCTAGGATCTGATCTAAATAGGTACAAGAGCTACTACAGGAATGATACAAGGAAAGGTAAGATGACACAACTTCCACCATGGAAACAAGGAGTAGAAGTTGTTGAAGATCGTCATCGTGCTGTACCTAAGAAACATCACCAACCCTGCAACTAGAATATACCAAAAAAGATATAGTAAGAGTAGAATCAGTACAAACACACGTATTGGTAGGCATTATCGGTTGACCCAAATTCACTCATACCGTCATATAAGGAAATTAAGAAAACATGAAATTAACTCCAATGATCCTGTTCTCCAACATCCACCTTTACCAACCCAACATCAAACCAACCATCTACTTATACCTCACACCTCAACCCTTCATGTCCCTTCCGCTTCCAACTCCCTCAGTCGGAGACTCTGCACCCTGACTCCTAGGACTTCCCAAGTCACCTTGACCTTTAGACTTCCAAACTACTAAGTCTAGACCCGGACTACTACTCCTTTACTCAAGTCAACCTCTATGACAACTCCCAGGAATAACCCAGCAATATACTCCAGACCTCTCCCCCGTTTACTTTCTAACTCCCATCACATGGATCAGGTTTTATGCTCATTTTAATAATTACCATTGTCCAACACTATGATTAGACTATAAGTCTCCTCCTTAGCTTATTTACTACATGAAACCAATTAACAACCATTGACAACACTCAAGACACAACATATATCCTTTCCACCTAGTCCAGACCCACCAAGGATCCATCTAACATTACCTAACTGTTAAACATACAACCCCGGTCTACACTAAGACCAAATTCACATTTAACTATAAACACCCGGCCTCTCATGGACTATATATAGAAATCACAATGCAATAATACAATTCAGTCCACTCATAGGACCATCAAAAGAATACAATCCATGTAAGTAAAACAAATACGTACCAGGCATGGTACCCGAGCCAACCGATAAGTATCCCATACCAGGCGTAACTAATAAGTAACTTGTACCAGCCGAGCCAATCGAATATCACACAGAAATCCAATAGTCAACAATAATGAACAACAGCACACTTGTAAAACCAACAAGCAACAAAATTAGTTTATTTCATAAGACTGATAACCGGACAATTAGACATTCATAAACCATTACCTAAGCATGCACCTCATACCATACTATGCATTAGTACATGAACAGATAATGCATATTCAGGAATTAACAACCATCACCTACCCCAACCCCGGGTACATAGACTCGACTTGAATCCAGTCCGAAGACTAAACTACCGTTCACCCCTTCTTAACACATAACTTGTGGATACATTCATTCCCAATTCTTCCCTCTACAATCGGGTAAATATGGGGAAGACCTCCCCTAACCTTAGAAATTTGTCTCTAGTTATTATGCCCCCTTATACTAAATCATTTCCCGAGATTCCCTTTTTAACTAGTCAGTTACTTTCCCAGGTATTCTCGGTTCCCTGAACCTTCCTGACATTCTAGTCCCTGAAATGTATCAGTATATCACACGTAAATAATCATAAACAACCCTAAATATTACAACACATAATCCCAACTCAACCCATTTCTAGTTCAACCAATCCAATCCACAATAATCCTTCAGAATCTATCCCCGAAGGCCTAGGCATGGATTCTCCTTTTTCGTCTATATAATGGATATAAAATAAAAGCAGGTCAATCTAATCAATAAAGAAAATCTAGCCTACATGGATGCCAAGAAGCTGCACCATACATTTTTTGGCTCCGTGAAGGCATTCCCTGATGGATGACAAGCCTGAATCCATGGTTTTGCATCCATTCAGCTGAAAATGCTCCTCGCCATGGCTCTTAAACAATGGAGCAGCCTTGGGGGGTTCTTGGAGTAACCCTTGTATCTTTTCCCACTGAGGAGGGGAAGTTCTTTTTATTAATTCACGTACTGAGCTACTGTTTTCTGCCATACCGCTATAGCGGATGATCCGCTATAGCAGTGGCTTTATAGCAGAGAATTGTCCGCTATAGCAGAGTGACGTCAACCCGGATCAATATTTAAAAGTCCAAAATTTTTTGTCACGTCACCCCATTTTAAAAGAAGCATAATTTAATCATTCCTGAAATTTGTGACATTGTGGTTCCTAACATGACGATGGATCTGGTCATTACAACAGATACTAATTTTCCCATCGTTCATCACCGAATGATCCCATAGGGAAAAGGAAGAAGGACTAGTCCAGAACTCTCACCACCCTATGTGACTGCGTAATTACGATCCAACACGAAATGTCAAACTTCACCTAAATTAGTCAAACTTGACTTAATTAGGAAAATTAAGATCCTTCTCTGACGAGAAATTGCCTCCCTCGAGCTATTCAAAAAAAATTATGAAGTAACCTCCCCCGAGTAAGCAAGAAATTCGGGGCCTCGTAGGTAGTTGGAACAAAAGAATTTGAAAAGACCCATGAGAACCTTTCCTTTCCTAAAATGGATAACCGTCCACTATAGAGGACATTATTCTGCCGTAGCTGTGCCGATATAGAAAAGTGTCAACCGTTATTACGGTTGGTAACAGTTGAAATAGGGGGAAAATGGGTTTCACTCTATTATCATTTATTTTTTTCATAAATAATCCTTTTTTCTCCCGATTAACTTGCTCCCAACATTGGCAATTTTAGGTAACGACCACTTCTATTTACTCCCTAAGTTCCTTGCACAAATATGGACATGATTGAGGTAGAAAATAGTGACTTAGGGTATACATTGTAGTTGGCTTTTGAACTTTGAACTAGATTGGATTTTTGTTGAATTCCCGAAGCATGGATGCTTCTCTAACATTTACAATGCCTCCACGAAATTCTGGGCATAAGAATTATGCAACTTTTGGCCAAAATGGGCCAAAAATAGTGGGGGGAGGTGAAGGATTGTTATTGGCTAAAACTTGTGATTTGGACGGAATTTAGGGGTTATAATGCCCAATTTTTTGTAGAAAACAATAATAAAACACTTTTGGTGTACTGATATGAACTTAGATTGTCAAAAATAGAGTTTTGGGTCAAGGGGCGCCATTGAAGCACCCCTTGGAATTCTGGGACGATGAAGATAGCTATAGAGGTCCCAACCACTATAGCAAAAAAAATCTGGTATAGTGGCTTTGCTGTAGCGGATGATCATCCGCTATGGTGGTTCCGCTGTAGAAAACGATCATCTTATATAGCAGATGACAGCAGAAACAGTAGCCTTTCTAGGCTATACTCAAAAAAAAATTCCCTTTTTTAAAGCTCTCCCCTTTACGCATTACCGAGTTCTAACCCCCGCCCCTTGTTACAGTGCAGGTTGAAAAAACAATGGCTGAAGAACAATTCCCCGAGTATGCTTATATGAGTTTTCCTAATTATGCAAGTCAGGAAAGGTTTCTGAGACTATCGACGGCTAGGATTTTCCTATGAAAGGCCCTTCAAGATGGAAGGAGTGGCTGAGAAGGCAGCTGCTTTTCATTGCATGCTCCTAGAGTTCAACTGGGGTCCGTTGATGTTGGATCCCTCTCCCGCACATATAGGTTGGGTACGAGAGTTCTACGCCATACTCCCCACCATTCGTTGGGATGATACCAACCCCACCATCCACCTCTGAGGGGTAGATGTTCTGGTGGATTCTCAAATGATCAATGAGGTGTTGGGAGTACCTCACGTCTCCAATGTTGCATATGAGGCCAACTCACGACTGTGGGAGATGACATGGCTGAGGGATACCTTGGTAGATGCAGAGTTCAGAGATCAGGTATAATGGCCCAGTGCTGAGAGCATCACTAGTGCTTACTTTTCAGCTGATGATAGGAGGTGGCTAAATTTGGTGTCTCGAAGGATCTGCCTTTTGGGAAAAACTACCGACGTGACTTATGCTCGGGCCTTGGTGATTTCTTGTGCTATGCAGGGGATCATTATGATTGTTGGGGAGTAGATTATTTCAGAGTGGAACAACTTCTACCGGGGTCCTAGAAGAGGCCCCTTTCTTCCTAGTTTGGTGTTTGAGCTGTGTTGGTGGGTTGGGATGCCTAAGGATCATATCAACCATGAGGTAGCTATGGATGATGCCTTTAGTCCTCTCCGGGTGAAAGTGGTCACCTCCAAGAAGAAGAGAAAGATGGATGAAGCAGGGAGCAGCAAGGCTGCCGAGGATGTAGATGATGATGATGATGATGACACTCCCGCCCCTTCCCAGACTCAGCCCCCGATTAATAGAAGCCAATTTGAGGAGACTCTGGACGCAGTACGGAGTTTCACAAAGAGCACTATTGCTGGAGGTACAGCCCAGCCCCCTTCCGCTCAGGAGTTTGCAGCACTCTGTAGGGAGTTAGAGGAGAAGAAGAAGAAGAGGCGCTTCCAGGATCGCATGTTTGCCCGGATGTGGAAGACCATCAAGGTCATGTTCTCTTGCGTCTCCCCTGGTCAGGAGCTTCCCACACTCGATCCCGAAGACAGGTAGGAGTTCCCCTTCCTGAGTGATGATGAGGCATAGGACCTCTCCCCCCCCCCCTTAGTAGACACATTTACTGCTTTTTGGGTTTTGTCCCCGCTTGGGGCATGTTCTAGACAATATTTTTCCTTTCCCTTTTCCTTTCGTCTTTCAGCACGTGGATGCTAATTCCCAGACAATTTCCTTTCTATGCATGTTATATTAATTCTATAGATGATTTTCTTATTTTACATAGCATCTCGTAGCTTAATCATCATTTTTAAATGCCCCTGGAAAGAAATGAAAAATAGGGGAAAACAGGGCAGACATTCTGCCCCGTGCCTCCCCGCTATAACGGTCGTCACTCCTTGATAGCGGTACCACCATAGCGGTGAAATTCTCACTATAGCGGGATCGCCGTAGCAATACAATTCCTCTATGGTGGTCCCGATGGTACCAGCCTAGAAAAATTGAATTTTCAGAAGAATCAACTCATCCACATTCCCGGTTATCATCATTAATGTCATAAATCCCGCCATGGTATTAAACCATAACCCAAGACCATTTTGGACAATGCACCGATCAAAACTTAACATCCAGTATCATCAAATCAAAATCGAATTACATAAGAAACTATTCGCAACCACACATTTCTGCTATCATTCAGGAATCACTCCCTTGTTCCCATGGTTCTCAACCAAGTCCCGACTGTCCTGAACCGAAGCTTCCCTACAGTCATAAGTCCCGTCCCCTCACCATCTTAAACAATGATGAGTCTCTTTTCAAAATGTGATACGAATTTTCAAATCAACACACATGGCAACTCATTAACCAAGGTATATGAATTCAGTTATGACTCTTCCCAGACCAAGATACCCACAATAAGGAAAGTAGTTACACATCAACAATTGTAGTCATACAAGTATTGTAACACACAAAATTTTAGACATTCAAGCTATAATAGAATCAAGTCATACACTCTACTCATTATTCATCCCATGGGTAAATGTCAGTCGGTCACCTATGTTTCACCACAACCTCTCAGGCCAAAGACCAATTGGAACCTTCTCGATTCCAACTTCTCTTGCTTGTTTCATCGCAAGCGGAGTACAAGACAATCTTCACTTCATTGAGATACCAATTGGAATCGAGAGATACCAATTGGACTCATCTCATACAAGCAAGTGATTGAACCACACAAAAGGAATGAAGAAAGGGATATATTTCCTAGAAAGCGTCATAGCTTCCCAAAGATTAGATCTGGAAATCAACACACTAATGTGCAGGACTCTATTCGACATCTTGCTCTTGTACTGGGAGACTGATAACCTAGGCTCTGATACCATCTGTCATGACCCAACTATCGGGTCGTGTGGGCGCCTACTCTATGCACCTAGATAGATGAACCCTTACCCCTCGATCCAATAGGTGAAAGCCAAATTACAAGAAAAATCATAAGATCCTTCCTAGAAAAAGCATGGAAACATTTACATAGATTAATACGAAAACCATTTTCAGAATACAACACCCTCCCTAAGATCTGGTCTAAATAAATACAAGAGCTACTACAACAATGATACAAGGAAAAGTAAGATTACACAACTTCCACCATGGAAACAAGGAGTAGAAACTGCTAAACATCATCGTCGTCATATACCTAAGAAACATCACCAATCCTTCAACCAGACAATACCCAAAAAGTATAGCAAGAGTAGAATCGGTACAAACACACGTACTGGTAGGCATCATTGATCGACCCGAATCCACTCATACCATCATATAAGGAAATCAAGAAAATATGAAATTAACTCCAATGATCCCATTCTCCAACATCCATCTTTACCAACCCAACATCAAACCAACCATCTACATATACCTCACACTTCAACCCTTCATGTCCCTTCCGCTGCCAACTCCCTCACTCGGAGACTCTGCACCCTGACTCCTGGAACATCCCAAGTCACCTTGACCTTTAGACTTCCAAACCACTAAGTCCAAACCCAGACTACCACTCTGTTACTGAAGTCAACCTCTATGACTAAACTACCAGGAATAACCCAGTAATGTACTCCATACCCCTCCCCCCATCTACCTTCTAACTCCCATCACATGGATCAGGTTTAACACTCATTTTAATAATGACCATTGGCAAACACTATGATTAGACTATAAGTCTCCTCCTTAGCTTATTTACTACATGAAACCAATTAACAACCATTGACAACACTCAAGATACAACATATATCCTTTCCACCTAGTCCAGACCCACTAGGGGTCCCCTAAAAGTACCTAAGTGTTAAACATGCAACCCCGGTCTACACTAAGACCAAACTCACATTTAAATATAAATAACCGACCTCTCATGGACCATACGCAGAAATCACAATGCAAGAATACAACCCAGTCCACTCATGGAACCATCAAGAAAATACAATCCATGCATGTAAAATAAACCCGTACCAGGCGTGGTATCCGAGACAACCATTATGTAACATGTACCAGGCGTGGTACCCGAGACAACCATTATGTAACATGTACTAGGCGTGGTACCCGAGCCAACCTAAGTATCACGTGTTAGGCGTGGTACTCAAGCCAAGAAACAGGTAACCTATACAAGGCATGGTACCTAAGCCAACCGAATGTCACACAAAAATCCAATAGTCAACAACAATGAACATCAACACACTTGTAAAACAAACAAGCAACAAAACTAATTTATTTCAGAAGACTGATAACCGAAAAAAATTAGACATTCATAAACCATTCCCTAAGCATGCAACTCATACAATACTATGCATTAGTACATGAACACATAATGCATATTGAAAAAACAACAACAATCACCTACCCCAACCCCAAGTACATAGACTCGACATGAATCCCGTCCGAAGACTAAACTCCCATTCACCCCTTCTTAACACATAACTAGTGGATACATTCATTCTCGATGCTCCCCCCTACAACTGGGTAAAATATGCGTAAGACCTCCCCTAAACTTGAAAATTCGGCCATTCTAGTTATTATGCCCCTTTATACTAAATCATTTCCCAAGATTCCATTTTTAACTAGTCTGTTACTTACCCAAGTATCCCTGATTTCCCGAACCTTTTCGACATTTTAGTCCCTGAAATCTGTCAGCATACCACACGCAAATAATCATAAACAACCCTGAATATTACAACACATAATTCCAACTCAATCCATTTCTAGTTCTACCAATCCAATCCAGAGTAATCCTCTAGAATCTGTACCCGAAGGCCTAATGGATTCTCCTTTTTTATCTATATAATGGATATAAAATAAAAGCAGGTCAATCGACTCAATGAAGAAAACCTAGCCTACCTAGATGCCAAGCAGCTACACCATGCATTTTCTGGCTCCATGAAGGCATTCCCTGATGAATGAAAAGCCTGAATCTGTGGTTTCGCGTCCCTTCAGCCAAAAACCCTCCTCCCCATGACTCCCAAGCCTTGGAGCATCCTTGGAGGGACGTTCTTGAAGTAACCCTCGTATCTTTTCCAACTGAGGAGGGGAAGTTCTTTTTATTAAATTGTGTACTGAGCTACTGTTTTCCGCCATACCGCTATAGCAGATGGCCGCCTGCTATAGTGGCACCGCTGTAGCAGAGAATTGTTTGCTATAGCAAAATGATGTCATCCCGGATCAATATTTAAAAGTCCAAAAATTTCCATCACATCACCCTATTTAAACAAAAAAAACGTAATTTAATCATTCCCAAAATTTGCAACATCGTGGTTCCTAACATAATGACGGATCTGATCATTATAATATACAAATGCAGAATAGTATAACACTGCAGACAACCTAATTACCTAAGGTATGAGTTGTAATGGATTTTGCCAGAATATGATAACATATTTAAATGACAACTTAATAATTATGGTAGATGATCCTATTCACCTCTCCTAAGATGAAATAGACCCAATCACGATTATAGAATGCATTATCAAAGTGTGAATGTCCAGATATATATCTGAGACCAACGTTAAGCAAGTTTGTTATAGTATTAAACACCCAAACTTGTAACTTCCTAGTTATGTGAAGTAACAAATTGAAATAGACACCAACAAGCTAAAGCATATATATATATATATAATGGATTCCTAAAGACATGTCTTTAAGAAATGACTGAAAATCTCCAAATGGGATTAGTAATGAATAATCTATATCAAACATCTTGGTTTAACGGGAAGGCAAGCTGTTGACATATATATGACCTCCAAGGCACCATACACATCTATATGAATATTTTATACTAGGTTCACAATAGAGAAAAAAAAGTATTTCAGCCATGCCACATTCAAGTAGGTAAAGTACTAATCTCTTCTTAAAACATGGTTTGTAAGACTCAAACATCGCTACTCAAAGTTCTGAAAAAGTAAAGAAAAATTATAAAAACTGGCCTTCTTCGACTCAAAGAAATCAACTGCGCCTCTATCACTCATCAGTAACGAAGTACAAATCATCTTCGTGCAAATAACTCATAAAAAAATATCTTAAACAACAAGTATTAAAAGGGAAGATGCGAAAGAGATTCTTTGGGAGAGGAACTGGAGCAGAGGGTCCAGTCCCCCGAGCTGCCCCCTTCTTTTCCAATTCACTATGTTATCAGCGTTTACACGATCATTACAAATTGATATACAAAAGAATAAATCCTATACTACCAGCGATCTCACGAGCCAAATGGCCTACCCCAAGAGACCCATGCCCGGACGACTATTTAACAACCCAATTTTATTGTTAGAAACACCTGCCGAATTCAAATAAACACAAAATCATACAAGGAAGGCTAAATATGTATATTTATTGAACATGACATATTTATGGCAGCATGCTCTTATATTTTTGTATTTTTTGATACCAACTCATACTAAGGACATGATAACTAGGTGATAACAATCTTTCTCGTTACTTTAAATTTGCCAACCGAAAGACATAAGTTGGAATACAGGTTACATGGGTTGAACCAAAGCCAGGCTAACATATGAAGATACAATGACGGTCCTAACGATCATGCTTTTTCTGATTTGTGAGATACAACAAGACATGTGCCAGTGCCATAATAAAATAAAAACTTTGAATCGTATCACATACAAAGAAACACAAAGAGGGCGAGCGTCTGACCCTGTTGCTTTCATCAAAATGTGGCCATATCTCTGCGATGTACCAATATACAACTAATATATAACCACGAGAATCAATTTTCTGACCCCCCTCTCACTCGCCGCTTGGTTTCTTTATATATGGCTTTTTGAAAAGTAGTCATTGGTAAGAGATCTACCCAATTATTTTCAAGGCAGTGGAAAGTCAAAAGACTAAGCTAAATATGGTAAAGACTAGGAAGAAGAAGCTAAAGTTGAGGGAAATAGAAAAGGAAAGAAAAGATTTTAATTAGGTTATTGAGAGGAGGAGATTGTGTTATTAATATTTGGGAGCATTTATGGGTAAAAATTAGGAGAAGAAGAAAAGTACTAAAAAAGACTTTTTTTTTGTTGAAAAGAAGGACAATATAAATGAATTAAGGAAAGAATTTTGAAAGAAATGGGAATGGGGTAATTACTAATGATGAAGTAGCTTAATTGGAAGCTCTGGACTACTACGTTACACTATATAGAATAATTAAAATAGTTAATGTCACGACCCAACCCGTCGTGAGTGGCACCCACCCAACCCCCGGATGAGCGAACCAATAGAGTTCAACCCCTTGCCTAGACTAGCAGACTAAAACCAAAAAATAGAAAGTAAACTAGTAATCAAATAAGCACAAACTATAGCATAATTATTAACCTGCGGAAAATCCCACCTAGAAACTGAAAGTCATTGTACCAAACATCAATACAAATATCTAAAATACGAGGATGCAACCCCAAAAGAAAATACGAAGTAGTTTTAAGTCCGAAACAAGTGGACTGAAACTCTAAAGATAACCCAAGGTAGCTCGAATCAAGAAGCTCACCCTTGCAAGTCAGAAGCCGTCGGCACTAAAGGTGAGGTCGCGTCTCAGCCGCCGGAAGATTTCGTGTACTCACCAAAAGACAAGCAAGTGCAGTATCAGTACACCACCATTGTGTAGTGGTAGGATCATCAGCCAGTTTCCAAATAAACAATGTATAACAGTACAACAATATCAAGTATAAGGTATGGAAAACATGCATAATAGCCACAGACACACTTAGACTACCAGTCTCTACTCAGCCTGCCCCCGCATGAATCCACCACCTAACTCTAAGCCACAACCATATACCATTAACTACACCTTTCTGTCTAGCCTAGACCCACCCTAGGATCCCCCATAGGCTACCACACGTACCTTGAATCAACCCAGGCTAAACCAAGACCAACACAATGTCAATGAACAACCCGGCCTAAACCAAGACCAACACAACAGTTAACCAGAATTTCCCTGGCTCTCAAGGACCATCAAACCAATAATAAATTTCAATAAGTAACCCGGTCCACTCACGGAACAAATATCAATTAATGCAATACCATAATAACAATGCAATGATGCAACAAAAGTAAGCCCGTACCAGGCGTGGTACCCGTGCCAACCATTTGTTATACCCATACCAGGCATGGTACCCTAGCCAACCGAATGTCAATAATCCACAGTCAAATGCATGAACAAACAACTTCTAAACCAACAAGCAAATACCGTTCAATCACAGACTGTAAAGCCGGAAACTTAGACATTCTATACAATTTTCCTATGCAATGTAATTCATACAATCACTTAGATATGAGTACAAAATATACAATCTTCATAGGAATTCTTAAGCCATCACCTACCTCGAATGATCCAAGCTCTATTTGACCCGAGCTTTCCCGTGTTCTAGATTCCTCTCTCGATCTTGGTCTAAAAATAACTCACAGTACATACAATTAACACACAAGGCCTGCACATTACCTGGATTATACCAAATCCCCAAACCCCAGGACACCCATGATCATCTCACCCTTTTCCCTAGCTTTTCCACCATTAATTCTCCTACTTCTATCATTTTTACGGGTAAAAACAGAGAATTTTACATGCTTGGAACCCCCTTCCTTCCCCAAATTCCTCCATTCCTAGGTTATGCCAACCTTTATCCAAATTCCCTCCTAGCAATTCTACCGCATAGGAAATATAATACAAAGATTAGGGAACGAAAACCTTACCTTAGGGAAGAATTTCGACGGAAAAAGGAAGAAAAATGCCTGGAATCGCCTAGCCCTTCTCCCAAAATGAAATTGTGAAAAATTGAATATTGTGGGAACTATTTCTTTATTAAATCCCGTTGGCCTGGTATAGTGGTCCCCGCTCCACTATAGTGGTCCCTCTATAGCGGATGACTACCACTACGGTGGTCTTAAGCGGCGTTGACCGCCCTTGGCCACTACTATAGTGGTAATTTCCACCGTATAGCGATGGCCGCTATCGTGCACAGTTGCACCCGTCACGGACAGAATATCCAGAAATTTCCCAGTTTTGGCCATTTTACAACACACTTGCTTCCCCAATTATCCAAAACAACCCCTTCACGTCAAACACAATTTCGGGAGTTCTACTTACCCAAATTCGATTCTGAAAAGTCCTCCAGACTCCTTTATGTCTTGGCTACGTGGAGAACTAGCTCAAAACAAGACACAAAGATTAATCCTTACCTAGATTTTCCTAGACTCTACCTTGCTCTAAAACTGACCGAGGCTAGCCTAGCTCAGAATTTCAAACTCCCAAACTCAGAGTTTTCTAACACTAAAACTTTGCACGATTGGACTACCCGTAACAATGGACCCGATCGTTACAACAGATACTAATTTACCCATCGTTCATTCCCGAACGATCAAACTTGAAATTATAGAAATAAAAAGAAGAAAGTGTAGTACCTGAATCCTCAAACAATTGATGGTACTTGTCCCGCATGTCCTTCTCTATTTTCCAAGTGGCTTCCTCAACCGGATGATGCTTCCATTGAACCTTCACCATATCAATCACCTTTGTCCTCAACCTCTGGACATCTCGAGCAAGAATTAAAATTGGTTCCTCTTCAAAATGAAGATCCTTATCGAAAAGTATCTCATCCCACTTGATGATATAATCTCAATCCCCATGGTATCTCTTAAGCATGGTTACATGACATACCGGATGGACGCCTGACAAACTAGGTGGCAGTGCTAACTTGTAAGCCACTGGCCCCACAATTTCAAGCACTTCAAATGGACTGATGAACCGAGGGCTAAGCTTGCCCTTCTTACCAAACCGCATAACCCCTTTCATTAGTGATACTTTTAACAATTCCTGTTCACCAACCTGAAAGTCCATCTCCCGGACCTTGCGATCTGTATACTCCTTTTGCCTGCTTTGAGCAGCTAGCAACTTGGTTTGTATGCCCCTTACCTTTTCTTGTGCTTCCTTCACTAAGTCTACACCCAGAGGCTTCACATCACCTTCGTCAAACCACCCAATCGGTGATCTACAGTTCCTCCCATATAGGGACTCGAACGGTACCATGTCAATACTGGAGTGGTAACTGTTGTTGTACGAGAATTCACACAATGGTAGAAACTAGTCCCAATGACCCCCAAAGTCCATCACACATGCTCTAAGCATGTCCTCCACTACCTGGATCGTCCTTTCCAACTGACCATCAGTCTGAGGATGGAAGGTTGTGTTAAAGGTAAGTTGTGTACCCAACTCTTCATGTAACTTGCCCCAGAACTTAGAAGTAAACTGCGTACCCCTATCTGAAAAGATGGGCAGTGGTACCCCATGCAGTCTCATAATCTTCTTCACGTAGATCTTAGCCAATTGTTGCAAAATATAATCTACCCTGACCGGAATGAAATGAGCGGACTTGGTCAGCCTGTCAATAATTACCCAAATTGAGTCATACTTCCCCAATGTATTGGGAAAACCCACCATGAATTCCATGGCTATCCTTTCCCACTTCCAATCTGGAATTGGCATTCTGTGAAGTAGTCCTGTAGGTCTCTGATGTTCATACTTTACCTGCTGGAAGTTTTGACATTTTGACACAAAATCCACGATGTCCCTTTTCATCCCGGGCCACCAGTAATGCTGCCTCAAGTTCCTGTACATTTTGGTCACACCCGGATGAATTGAGTACCGCAAACCATGAGCTTCTACCAAGATTTTCTGTATCATATCATTCACCCGAGGAACACAAATCCTCTCCCTGAAATGCAACACTCCACTAGAGTCTAACATGATGTCTCTGGACTCCCCGGATATTACCTTACCTCGCAACTTACCCAGTTTCGAATCTTGAAACTGTTTTGCCTTTATTTCCTCTATGAAGGTGGCCTTGACCTCAATGCTGGCCAACAACCCACCTTGATCTAAAATGCCCAAGTGCATGAACATAGCCTCCAAACCCCGAATCTCCTTAGCCAAAGGTCGTTTGTACTCCCCCAAACAAGCCAAGCTACCCATGCTAACAGTTTTCCGGCTCAATGCGTCTACCACCACATTAGCCTTACCCGAATAGTACTGAATTGTCACATCATAATCCTTTAATAACTCCATCCACCTCCTCTGCCTCAGATTCAAATCCTTCTAAGTGAAAACGTACTGCATACTGCGATGATCTGTGAATACCTCACACTTGACACCATAAAGGTAGTGTCTCCAGATTTTCAATGCAAAAACCACCGCTGCCAACTCTAAATCGTGAGTCGGGTAATTTCTCTTATGCACCTTTAACTGCCTGGATGCATAGCTATCATATTCCTATCCTGCATCAACACAGCACCCAAACCAGAATGTGAAGCATCATAGTAAACAACAAAGTCTTTACCTTCAACTGGCAAGAACAAAATAGGGGTTGTGGTCAAAAGTATCTTGAGCTTTTGGAAGCTCTCCTCACACTTGTCAGGCTACATGAACAGTACCTCCTTTTGTGTCAGCCTGGTCAGGTGAGTAGAAATATAAGCAAAATTCTTAACAAACCTCCGGTAGTACCCCGCGAGCCCAATAAAACTCCTCACCTCGATCACAGAGCTAGGCCGAACCCAACTCTTGACTGCCTCAATTTTCTGGGGATCCACCATCACTCCTTTTTTCGACACTACATGCCCCAAGAATGCCACAGAAGTCAACGAAAACTCACACTTAATGAATTTTACATAAAGCTTTTGGTGTCTCAAGATATCCAGCACAATATGAAGATGATTAGCATGCTCCTCCCAACTCTTAGAGTAGATCAAAATATCATCGATGAACACGATTACGGAGGAATCTAAGTAAGACTTAAACACCCCATTCATCAAACTCATGAATGTTGCTGGCGCATTGGTCAAACCAAACGACATTACTAGAAACTCGTAATGCTCATACCGAGTTCAAAAAGTAGTCTTCGGAATGTCCTCAGGTCTAATCTTTAACTGATGGTACCCCGACCTCAAGTCAATTTTTGAGAACACTGATGCACCTTGAAGATGGTCAAATAAATCATCTATACGGGGTAGAGGGTACTTATTCCAGATGGTCACCTTGTTCAACTGCCTATAATCTATGCACATCCGCATACTACCATCCTTTTTCTTTAGAAATAAGATCGTAGCACCCTAAGGCGAAGTACTGGGATGTATAAATCCCTTATTTAGGAGTTCCTGCAGCTGAGTCTTAAGTTCCCTTAACTCTGCCAGAGCCATACGATACGGAGGAATGGAAATGGCACGAGTTTCTGGCTCCAAATCAATATAAAAATCTATATCCTTGTCCGGAGGCATACCAGGCAAGTCCGCTGGAAACACCTCTAAAAATTCAGAAACTACTGGAACTGACTCAATAGGAGGAGACTCCACACTATCATCTTGGAGATGAGCCAAGAAGGCTAGACACCCCCTCCCCACTAGCTTCCTTAGCCCGGACAAACGATATTATCTTAACTGGCTTAGTCCTGTACACACCTTCCCACTCTAGTCTATCCTTACCCAAAATTTCTAGATCCACAGTCGTGGTATTACAGTTTAACACAACATGTAAGGAGATAGCCAGGTCATACCTAAGATAATATCAAAATCAGCCATATCCAGAATTACCAAGTCTACCCAAGTATATAACCCCACAGAAATAACAGAACAGTCACGATATACATGAGTCACAACTACAGACTCTCAAACTAGGGTAGAAACATAGATGGTGGAATCAAGGATATCACAAGTCTAACCCAGTCCCAAAGAAAAACTCACAGACACATAAGAATATGTAGAACCTGGGTCAAATAATACCGAAGCTATTTTATCAGAGATAAGAATAGTACATATGATCACTGCATCTGAGACTTCTACCTCAGTCCTCCCTGAAAAAGCATAGCAATGAGCCCGATCATCAATCCGGGCAACTTCCTAGGCCGGCTGTGTCGTACCCCTGTCTTTGCTGCCGTTCCCTCGGTCTCCCCGGCCTCCCTGAAAATTACCTCGCCCACCCTGTGGATGACCCCTAGTATTACCACCTCTGCCTGTCGGAACCACTACTCTAGTCTGATGCTGACCCTGATTACCTGTCTGCCTATGTGAACACTCCCTCTTAAAGTGGTCCAACTCACCACAATGGAAGCAACCACGGTCAAGAGTAGGTCTTCTAGCTGATGTATAGGACGCTCTCTGGCCTCTAGGAGCTGAAGACTGAGCTCCATGATGACCACCTGTTGTAGCTAGCGGAGCTGACTGAATAGGACGGGCCAAGTAAGCCTGCTGATGCTGACCCCTGGAGTATGAACCACCATAGTTTCCCTCATTCTGGGGCTTCTTGGCTAAAGCCTTAGCCTGCCCCGCTTGCCTAACTCTCTCAATCTTCTTCACATAATCCACCACATCATTAAAACCCTTTTCTTGAAGAAGTCATATGCACCGACAGTACCTGCAGTTCACTATTCAGACCCTTGACGAACAATCGGACCCGTTCCTCCTCGAAACCCAACATTTGTGTAGCAAAATGAGACAATGTATGGAGCTTAGCCTCATAAGCTGAGACCGACATGCTACCCTGCTCCAAGTTCAGAAACTCATCCTTTTTCTGGTCCCTCAAAGTACGAGGAACGCACTTCTCTATAAACAACGCGTGGAACTGCTCCCAAGTCAGTGGAGGTAGAATAGAAGACCGACACTCAATATGAGACCTCCACCACTGCTTGGCATCACCTTGCAGCGGAAAAGTGACAAACTCCACCCCATGCTGACGTACAATACCCAACTTGTGCAACCTCTCATGGCAATCCAGGATAAACTCATAGGCATCCTCTTTGTCTATACCCTGAAACATCGTAGGTTTCAGCTTAAGGAACTTAGTCAGCATCTCATGCTCATTACTTGTCATCACTGGGCCTAGCATTGGCCTGAGGAGATCATTTGTGCCTGAAACTGCGTCTATCCTTGGTGTTGTAGTAACCGCTGGCTGAGTATCCAAGCCCTGATTTGCATAAGCTGCGGGTATGGCTCCAGCACCAACCAACCCAATCAGAATATCCCACGCCTTCTTAAAAGCTTTCGGTGTCATAGTAGGAAGCCCTGCACCCCCAACTGGTGCCGCCTCCTCTTGAGCCCCTCCATCCTCTACAACCACTTCTTCTACGTCCTCAGCCACATGACCCTGAGGTGGGGGAGGGGTTACCTCACGTGCAGCAGCAGCTCGAGCTCCACCCCTGGCGCACCTCCAGCTCATCCCCTACCCCTTCCCCTACCTCTGCCATGAACTGTCGGGCTCACTATTGGGACCGCTGGTCTTTCTCCATTATTCCTTGTAGTAACCATGTGCGGACAAAAGAGTGAATAAGATTAGATACCAATTTGTATTACCAGATACCAATTAGAATCGAGTTACAGCACGAAGGAAAGAAGGAAGAGATAGTTTTCCTAAAGCCCCATAGCCTCTCGAAGAAAAGTACGGACATCTCTGCACCATTCTGCAAGACTCTACTAGACCTGTTTGGTACGACGAGATCAATGAACGTAGGCTCTGGTACCATCTTTGTCATGACCCAACCCGTCGTGAGTGGCACCCACCCAACCCCCAAATGAGCGAACCAATAGAGTTCAACCCCTTTCCTAGACTAGCAGCCTAAAATCAACAAATAGAAAGTAAACTAGCAATCAAATAAGCACAAACTATAGCATAATCATTAACCTGCGAAAAATCTCACCTAGGAACTGAAAGTCGTTGTACCAAACATCAATACCAATATCTAGAATACGGGGATGCAACCCCAAAAGAAAATATGAATTAGTTTTAAGTCTGAAACAAATGGACTGAAACTCTAAAGATAACCCAAGCTAGCTCGAATCAAGCAGCTCACCCTTGCAAGTCAGAAGTCGTCGGCACTAAAGGTGAGGCCGCGTCTCAGCCGCCGAAAGATTTCATGTACTCACCAAAATACAAGTAAGTATAGTATCAGTACACCACTGTGTACTGGTAGGATCATCAGCCAGTTTCCAAATAAACAATGTATAACAGTAAAACAATATCAAGTATAAGGTATGGAAAACATGCATAAATAGCCACAGACACACTTAGACTGCCAGTCTCTACTCAGCCTGCCCCTGCATGAATCCACCACCTAACTATAAGCCACAACCGTATACCATTAACTACACCTTTCTGTCTAGCCTGGACCCACCTCGGGATCCCCCCTAAGCTACACACACGTACCTTGAATCAACCCGGCCTAAACCAAGACCAACACAATGTCAATGAACAACACGACTTAAACCAAGACCAACACAACAGTTAACCAGAATTTCCCTGGCCTCTCAAGGACCATCAAACCAATAACACATTTTCATAAGCAACCCGGTCCACTCACAGAACCAATATCAATAAATGCAACACCATAATAAAAATGCAATGATGCAATAAAAGTAAACCCGTACCAGGCGTGGTACCCGTGCCAACCAAGTGTTATACCCGTACCAGGCGTGGTACCCGTGCTAACCATTTGTTATACCCGTACCAGGCGAGGTACCCGAGCCAACTGAATGTCAATAATCCATAGTCAAATGCATGAACAAACAACTTGTAAACCAACAAGCAAATATTGTTCAATCACATACTGTAAAGCAGGAAACTTAGACATTCTATACAACTTTCCTAAGCAATGTAATTCATACAATCACTTATATATGAGTATAAAATATACAACATTCACAGGATTCGTAAGCCATCACCTACCTCGAATGATCCAAGCTCTATTCGTCCCGAGCTTTTTCGTGTTCCGGATTCCTCTCTCGTTCTTGGTCTAAAAACAACACACAGTACATACAATTAATACACAAGGCCTGCATATTACTCGGATTATACCAAATTCCCAAACCCCAGGCCACCCATGATCATCCCACCCTTTTCATGGGTTTTTTCACCGTTAATTCTCCTAGTTCTATCATTTTTATGGATAAAAACACGGAATTTAACAACCTATGATCATTTTAACATACTTTTATCAACACCCAAGAACGTACATGCTTGGAACCCCCTTCCTTCCCCGAATTTCACCATTCCTAGGTTATGCCGATCTTTCCCCAAATTCCCTTCTAGCAATTCTACCGCATAGGAAATGTAATATAAAGATTGGGGAATGAAAACTTTACCTTAGGGAAGAATTTCTACGAAAAAAGAAAGAAAAACGCCTGGAATCGCCTAGCCCTTCTCCCAAAATGAATTTGTGAAAAATTGAATATTTTGGGAACTGTTTCTGCATTAAATCTCGTCGGCCCGCTATAGAAGTCCCCGCTCCGCTATAGCGGTATCGCTATAGCGGATGACTACCGCTACGACAGTCTTAAGCGACATTGACCGCCGCTATAGCGGTGGCCGCTATTGCGCATGGTTTCGCCCGTCACGGACAAAATGTCCTTAAATTTCCCAGTTTTGGCCATTTTACAACACATTTGCTTCCCCGATGACCCGAAACAATCCCTTCACGTCAAACGCGATTCCAGAAGTTTTACTTACCCAAATTTGATTCTGAAAAGTCTCCCGGACTCCTTTATGTCTTGGCTACATGGAGAACTAGCTCAAAACAAGACACAAAGATCAATCCTTACCCGAATTTCCCTAGACTCTACCTCGCTCCAAAATCGGCCGAGGCTAGCCTAGCCCAGAATTTCAAACTCCCAAACCCGGAGTTTTCTAACTCTAAAACTTGACACGATTGGACTACCCGTAACGACGGACCCAGTCGTTACAGCTTCATTAACTTTTGCTCAAGTAATCATCAATGTAGCTTTAGATGGCTGTCATGTGGCCTTAAATATTTTAATGGTTAAGATTTGTCTTGAATATTTTCTCTATATTATTAACTAAATCTCTATTATAGGTAAGACTTAAAGAGAAAAAAAAAATTAAAAAAAATCTAAACAGTACAAGCGAAGAGTTTATAACTTTTTTTTCTATTTTAGTATATTTTTGTCACTTAATTTTTTGTTAGACGTAATATTTATTTTCTCAGATTGCGTTAAAATGAATAAATATTTTGTAATTTAAATCTTCAACTAAACAAAGATCATATTAATTTTGATATATTTTTCTACTGCATATTAGTTTACTTAATTATTTTCGTTTTCTAGATCTAGAAAAATTATTATTATTATTATTTAAAATTGTGAGATTAATTTTAATTCTTCTTTTGTGTTTGATTTTCACCATACGCTTATTTATTTCTGTCATAATATCATTTGACATATAAATAATTATTACACTAAGTTGTAGGGGAATGAACAAATATTATTAATTGAATAAAAGAAAAAAGTAAAATATTATGTTCTTTTATTTACTACTTAAAATAATTATTGTAGAGAATAAATTTGGAATAGATCCTAACCATTAAAATATTTAAGGTAGCCATCTAAGACTGTATTGATGATTACTTGAGCAAAAATTAATGGAGCAGAGCCACTCCTTTGAGAAATAATACTTTATAATTATATACCGAACACAAAAAATAAGTATAAAATTCACTTATTTTTCAAAAAAAAATTATGAAAAATATTTTCTTTCCTACTGAATACACCCTTCATTTTCGCTCAATTCTATTTTGGCGTGAAATCTTAGCAAGACTTCAGAAAAATATATGTGCCACTGATAATTGGGACAAACCTTAAAAAAAATTAAAACTTAAAAGTCATCGTGTATCCCCCCCCCCCCTCCTTTCCCCCTCCCCCATCCCCCTAAAAATAATAATAATAATACTAATAATTAGTCAACCGCGATGGTCTAAAGTAATAAAAGAATTACTATAAAAAATTATAATCAAACTTTAGAGTTTAGATCACTTATTTTATAATTGTCTGAATATAATAGTGTAAAATTCTCATCCTATTAGTGTTAGTGAAGCTAACTTTTACTATTTTAGATTGAGGTGGGTTTAATTCGAGCGACGCCATGAATATTGTGCATACAAAATCTTCACATACTTACCTCAATTTATTTGCGATTGAGGGATAATTATTATTGTTATATATGCATTAGTACAAGGGAAAAAAAGCAAATGTTAACTTCTTTGAGACCATATGTTATATCATATATGGTAGGTATTTATGTTACTTCAAGATTTAAGACGTAAAAATATCTGACGAGGTATCATGTTTCTATTTAATTTGTACCTAATTTTTTAAATTTTTTTGTATATCTGCCTGATCTGGAATAACTTTAGACATGCAGTCTCTGAAGTTTCATATGAACGAAAGTCGAGGAAAAAATAATTGAACTTCATTCATATTTGCATGGATTTCAAACAAAAATGCATGATCTTCATTGTTCGGTCGTATGAATTGTCTGAAGTTAGACTGTGTAAAGATAATTAACTTCAAATACCGCATATATCTGAAATAGTTTCAAAATGGATAAACATGAAAAAAATTCAAACGGAAGGCATAACTTAAGCAATGGCACCAAAACCGGATATTCGTGCATTTCAAACTAATTAATGCGTCTTTAGAAACAATTAAAAGGTAAGTGAATTTTCAGTTTATGATTTATTCTCCATTAGAAAATTTCAATTTTCTAAGTTCAGGTGTAAGCAAATACACATACATACTATTTGCTTACCATTTGTGATATTATTTTTCACAACAACATTAATATGAGGCTTATAATAACACCCTTTCTCCTCATTCTTTTTCTTCTTCTTTCAAGGATTGAAACAAATGAAGTAACAAAAATTCCTCATCATCGTGAAATTCATTTTTTATTTCCATTTTAATTTACAATCCCATCCTCTGGTTAAGGCTCCACCACCCAATCCAGGAATCGGCCCCGGTGTGAATATGTAAACCAGAGTTTCTAAAAGAAAATTTGTTGGTCGTAAAAGAATTTCTTTTGCTCCTCCTCCCTCTTTCTCCTACTAAATAGAATAATGTCCTTTTTGTTACGGTCACGTCTACTAATCGTGAATAAGTGTCTACTATCAGAGGCGAATCCATGATTTCAAGAAGATGAGTGCACCATTATCTTAGAGATAAGATCTTAAATTTCTTTAAAAGTCTCTTTTAATGAACATGTACAAGTTTGGTATGCCAAACTCATCCTGTAACTTTTTGCACATTCAATGTTCAAGGAGACAAAGTTTAACTAAAAAAATAGATAAAAAATTTATAGCGAGAACAACTTGACGAGCAAAAGATAATTAATACATTATCACAAAAAATATCATCAGTTTATAATTGTACTCGACGAGACTTCATATTTTGAAAATGATCCATAATAGCATCATTACTTATAATTGCAAATACATTACGCTCTACATTACAAACTAAACAACCATTCAAAAATTCTTCAACAATGTTATTACATAGATTATTTCTTATCTTCATTGAGGAGAATGATTTTTCCATATTTGCAATAGCAATAGGCAAAATCAATGTCAGTTTCATAAGTAAATAAATAAAAGACCAAGTTTGATTCAGTTTTGTTTTTGTCATCATAATAGCAAGGTCCTTAATCCCCTTCAAGTTGAGAAACTTGCCATCACACTCTCGAGCATAAACAATGAAACTATCAAGTTGGTAACTGAGATCTCAAAGTTGATTATCACCAAACTTATTAATTTTGTAATACCCGACCAACTTCATTATTCTATTTTTGTCAAAATTAGCAAATGAATAAATCGGATTCAAACTATACTTATAAGGAGTAAGTCACTAATCACAACATCAAAATGATATTTTATGATTTTCTATCATAAGAAATAAAGAAAACATAAATTTTTTTATGAAAACCCTAAAAACAAAGCCCATATATTTTGGATATTTTGATTTTGTTAGTTTGCTTACTAAGGAGAGAAAATGAGATATCGATTTTACCTCGCAATGGCAATTTCACTGATTTAATTTCAATTATTATACTGCGTTTTGGCTGGGAAATTTTGAGCCTTCTGCGTTCTTTGGGAAATAAAAGACAAAAGGAACGTACTTTTACTCTTTTAGAGTTTTAATGCTTTAGAAACTTAATAGTAAAAAAAATAATGTTGCTTGTAAATTTAAAAAGAAAGGCAACCGACAGAAATCTACTTTTTAAAGTTTTAGTGCTTCAGCAATTTATTTATTTAGTTAATAATAAAAGAACAGTGCTGCTTTTAAATTTTAAAACAAAAGGAAGCCTAACCTGCAGCAGCTGAGAATTGATCCTGCAACCCCACGAAATAAAACTGACACTCGAACCAGACCATGGTTCTTTTTGTTAATACTTGATATATTTTTAACGGAAAAGGGTCATATATACCCCTGAACTATGATAAATGGTTTATATATACTCTTTGTTATACTTTCAAGTTAAATTTATCCTTACCGTTATAATTTGGATCATATATACCTTTATCACTAACTGTGGATCACGTGTCAGCCTCACATTGGTTTAACATATCTCCTTATAACCCGACCCACTAACCCGATCCATAGACCCTACTAAAAATTACTCAAACCTCTTCCCTTTTTAAACCACGATTCATTCTCTTTTTCCTTCCATAGCTGGGTCTTCTTGATTTTGAAGGTTTAGTGAACTATGACACACATATAGACGACCCTTTCCCCCAAATTCTAAGATTTTGTTCTTTATGTAGTAATAGCAACTATAGATTGAGTTCTTGAAAAGTTGGGTCTTGGGATTCTTGATTTTGGCACTGTTTGGGAACGAAATTCTAGTGGCAATTTTTTGATTTCTAAGAAATACCAAGTTAGGAGACAATATATATTTGGATTTCTCTACAACTTTGAAACTCCAAGAAGAGATACAATTGCAAGCATAAAAAGAACAAAAACCTATACTATATCATTATGCAAAGGCTAAAAATAATAGCTTTCCCTCCACTCAAGGCATCATTGAGGAAGTTGCACAACCATATCTGCCATCTTCTCCACTTTCAAAACCCAACATAAAAGAGAAGAACATCTAGACACTTGTGCAATAGAGCAATTAGAGCAATTATGCTGCGCACTAATCACATGACCTTTAATTGCTTCATCTCAATACTTGACCTGGCCAAGAAGTTCATTTACAGTGTATGCAAGCCAATTTTTATTCAAGGCTTTCCAAAATTTATCCATATTTACAAGCACTTGTTTATTAATTATACAGTTTGATACCATAAGAGACACACGTAGAGAATGAATCATGGTTTAGATGGAGAAGAGGTTGAGGGATTTTTAGAGGGTCTATGGGTTGGGTTAGTGGGTCGAGTTAGTGGATTAACCGAGTAAATAATTAAATTCGGGTAAAAAAATATAAGGAGATGGGTTAAACTAATGTGAGGCTGACATGTGGCCTACAGTTAATGATAAGGGTATATATGATCCTAAACTATAACGGTAGGGGTAAATTTAACTTGAAAGTATAACAAAGGGTATATATAAACCATTTATCATAGTTCAGGGGTATATATGACCCTTTTCCAAATTTTTAACAATATACTAATAATATATCGGATTTTATTGAATGATCACGAATTCACGTGACCCAAATTTTATACATAGATTCACCTCCGTCTACCATGAACGTTTAGACAACACGGTACTCATTTTTGTAACAGTATTTTATTACTCAATGTGCCTGCCCATAATCCATATACAATATGTTCTTATTGTGGATAACATGAACGATTTTGATTAGGGAAAATTAGACAGAATATCAGTCTATCAAATATATTTACACTCAAATTGGCTCACTTTAAAAAAATCATCAATATATTATATCAATTATCCACTCGGTCATTTTTATTTACGAAATATAGCCATCCGGAAACTTTTGTTTTCAAGCAAAGTGCAGTACATGCAATTCTTTTCATCTTATCCCCCACTCCCACACAACTCTTCCTCTTCAACTAATTTATCTTTACTTTCCTACTTGAAAAAGGGTGATAGATTTGAGCTCATTGACGATAAGATTTTTTTGATTTCTTCATCGAAAGCTTCAGGAGATATGTGAAGCAATGCATATAACTTTCTATTTTGCAGCCCACTTTCTTCTTCTTTCATATCTACTCTATTCTACTCTACTCTAGGGTTTATAAAACAATCTGAAAAAAATAAAATAGAAACCCCCAAATAAGATTTTGTATGTGTGTTAGTGATTGAGGTAAGAAGAAAACCCCTTTTTGTCATAGTTCGAAGTGCATGTTTTTTTCTTGTTGTTGCTTTTATTTTTTTGTATGATTTTCCCTTATTAATTTGTATTCAAATATTCATCTTTTTCCATTCTGGATGTTGTTGATTTGATACATAACAAGCAGAATTAAGTATTTTTTGAGGTCACGTTTGAATCTTTTTTGTTATTGCTTTTATTTTTTGTATGCATTTTTCTTTTTGTACATTAATATTCATCTTTCTCCTTTCTGGATATTGTTGATTTGGTACAGAGCAAGAAAAATTAAGTATTTTTGACGCATTTTTTGAGGTAAAGTTTGAGTCTTTCTTGTTAAGAAGTTACGTTTAGTTTTTGGGATCGACTGAGTTTATTTGCTGAATTGACATAAGCTTGAACCTTTTTTTTAGAGGATTTTGTATTATGGGGTTAATAAATCATCAATTTTCTTGGTATTTTTTCTTCGTGAATAGTGATAAAGACTTTTTTGAAAAATAACAAGAGAAGAATTTGAGAATGGGAGAGATTATTTTCAATAAAAGAGGGCAACCTAAGTAAGTAATTGGAAAAGAGTGATGGCTCATACCTGTGAGTTGTTGTATTTTTACCAAGGTTCTAGCAGTAGCATTGTCCTCCATGGAGAAGTTGCTTTTCCTCTTGTTAATCTGTTGCCCAGAGATGAGTTCATAGTCCTTCAAGGTATCCATGACTTTTCTCAAGGATCTCTTACTCCCATTACAGAACAAGATAGTGTCATCCGCAAAGGTAAGGTGGTTGATATGGGGACCATGATTATTCATATAGAATCCTTCATAACCATCACTATTCTGAAGATTGTTAAGCATCTGAGAAAGGAGATCGACACTAAGGATAAAAAGTGAAGGAGATAGAGGGTCTCCTTGCCTTAGGCCTCTCCCCGACATGAAAAACCCATGCTTTTCTCCATTAACCAACATCGTATACCAATTGTTAGCGATGAACCTGTGAATAAGGTTAACCAAGTCATTAGAAAACCCCATTTTCGTCAAGGCTTGACAGAGGTATGCCCATGAAACTCTGTCATAAGCTTTGTTCATGTCAAGTTTGATGACCACATTTTTTCCTCTGTTAGGCTTCTTGATGTCATTAATAATTTCCTGAGCCAGAAGAATATTTTCGGTGATGGCTCTCCCTTGGACAAAGCCACTTTGGTTTTTGTAATACCCACTAAATTAAAGGTCTTTGAGTATTCTTTTCAACGCCACCAACCGTTTATTAATCTGAGTCCGGAGTAAAAAGTTATAGGCATTTTAGTGAAGCACTCTTAAGCTGCCAAAACCCGACGTCCATTTTCGATGGCCTGTGGAAAGGGCCGACGGCCATTTCTGACGGTCCATGGGAAATATGATGGCCCATGAGATCCCGCCATCGAAATAGACCAGTGATCTATTTTTAGCCCCCGAAACCCCACGATTAGGTTTCGATGGCCCGTCGGAGGAGCCGTACGGTGAATTTTCTGTATTTTTTTTGTAAGTTTAATTAGGGGTATTTTGGTTATTTTCTCACTCTAAAATCCTAAACCATGATGTTTTAAGCCTATAGGAGGGGATTAATTAGTTTGGTCGACTTTTCTCCCCCTCATACTCTCGATACAACTCTCAGAAAGAAGAGAATCATCGTTCTCTTCACCTCAGGCCTAGGGTTTTTCTCCAAATCTTCCAAAACCCTCAAGCTAGTTCAAGATTCTTCAACAACCAGGTATGTGGGTATTCAATAAGGATTTTCTTTCACCCTTATGCCAAAGCCTATGATTCTACTTTGATTCTTATGAAATTATGAAACTAGGATTCTTACCCAATTATGAGTTTTCCTGTAAATTTGATTTACTTCCATTATAGTATGATTTCTGATTTTTAATGCATGATTTTACGTGAGTTTTCACAAGTATTTCTCTTAACCATATGATTTGAGAATAAACTTAGCATGATTTAACCTTACTACATATTTTCAAGCAGAATTGGCAAGTTCAGATAACATGACCTCAAGTATTTAAGAAAATAGCATGCCTAGTTCCTTAAGTTAGAATGCTAGCAAGAACATGTTTTTGAACTAGTTCCATGCTATACTTTCAAGAATTATGTTTTCATGATTTGTGTGTGTCACGACCCAACTATCGGGCCGTGCGGGCACCTACTCTAATCCACCTAGATAAGAGAACCCTTACCACCCGTACCAATAGGCAATGCGGAAAGAAAATAAACTATTAAATAAGTCCCTTGATACATGAGGAATCCCTTTACAAAGTTTGGAAACTCTTTATACAACAGCTTTCGAAAATTACACAACCTTTAAAACTTGCGGAAATTTATTAAAAAATATAAACACCCTCCCCAGAACCTAGTCTAAGCCGGTACAAGAGCTTCTACAAGATGATCTTATAACATAAAATGGACACAACTTCCACCATAGAAGGAAGTAGGAGCTGCTGGAAGATCACCGCAATCCTGAACCTGTGAAACATCATCAACCCTACAACCAGACTATACCAAAAAGGTATAGCAAGAGTAGATTCAGTACAATCACATGTACTGATAAGCATCATCGGTCGACCCGAATCCATACATACCATCATATAGGAAAATAGGGAAAAACATGAAATAAACATATAGCTCCCTCCTTCACCTTTAACCTTGACCCTGAAATCTAGGACTTCCCAAGTCTCACTCATAACTAAACTTCTCAAGGTTGTCTTGTCACCTAGACTTCCCAAGTCACCTTTAACCTTTACCTCAGTCAACTACCATGACTAAATATCCAGACTAAATCCGGCACACTGCCCAACTAAACCACTTATACCCAAGTATTACCTACCATTTTCTTGACCTTCCCAGACTTTTAGGACAGCCTTACTACCTGGTTATATTAACCAATAATCACACCCAGACTCTGAGTCTTCCTTTATATTACCAACCACATGCATTTCACCTAACTACCATTGATACCTTCAATGACCACCATGGAGCTACATCTGAATCTCTTCTTAGATCACATAACCCGGACCCTCCAAGGGTCCTTCATCCACACCTAACTGTTAAACAGACTACCCCAGTCTACACCAAGACCCACCCTTAGCTTATTAACCATGATAATTCAAGACCACCATTATTACACTTAATGACATTAATTATGAACTTATAACCTCCTTTACATAGTCCGGACCCACCCGGTTTCTCCCTAACACATCTAGGTGCTAACATGACAACCCGGCCTACACCAAGATCAACTAATAACATGATATAACAACCCGGCTTATACCAAGACCAACTAATAACATGATATAACAACCCGACTTACACCAAGACCAAACTCATAACATGATATAACAATCCGGTCTACACCAAGACCAAACTCATAACATGATATAACAACTCGGCCTACACAAAGACCAAACTCATAACATGATATAACAACCCGGCATACACCAAGACCAACTAATAACATGATAAAACAACACGGCCTACACCAAGACCAAACTCATAACATGATATAACAACCCGGTCTAACCCAAGACCAAACTCATAACATGATATAACAACCCGGCTTACACCAAGACCAAACTCATAACATGATATAACAACCTGACCTAGACCAAGACCAACTAATAATATGATATAACAACCCGACCTACACAAGATCAAACTCATAACATGATATAACAACCCGGCCTACACCAAGACCAAACTCAACAGACATAACAGGATTCCCGATCACTCAAGGACTACCATTGAATATCACAATTCAATCATCCCAGTCTCTGAGCCCTATTATCTTATCATGCCACGAGAACATAAATGGCCCCAAACAATTATCAATTACCCAGAATTCAATCCAACCAATTCCTAGCACATACATAACCAACACTGAATCCACCAGACTCCATGCCCGGAGGCCTAATCATGAATTCTCCACTATACAATAAGTACAAAATGTAAGCAGGTCTATCTACTCAATGAAAACCTAGCCTACCTGGATGCCAAGTAGCTGCAACCATGTGTTTCTGGCTCTGTGGAGGAGTTCCTGGCGGTCCTGCAGGCCCGAATCCGTGGTTTCACATCCCTTTCACTGGAATCCCTCCTCCCTATGGCTCCCAAGCCTTAGAGCAGCCTAGGAGGGTTTTTGGAATAGCTCTCGTCTGTTTTTGGGGCTGAATGCAAAAGAATGAAATTAAAAACCCATTTTCTGGGTTTTCTAGTCCCGTCGCTGTGCTATAGCGGTCCCTGCTCCACTATAGCAGTACCGCCATAGCGGAGTCAACTGCTATGGTGGAGGTTGACCGTCTTGACTTCCGCTATAGCGATAATTATTTTTCTATAGCGGAGGTCACCGTGGCAGAGCGGTAGCCCTCTTCACAGACAAAAACTCGAAAAATTCCTGAAAAAAGCCTATTTTACAACACACCTTGAATCTCCGACGTTCCGATATAACCCCTTCACGTCAACTTCGATTTCGGGAGCTCTACTTACCCGAATTTGATTTTGAAAAGTCCCCCAAACTCCTATATGTCTTAGCTACAAGGAAAACTAGCTCGAACTAAGACATATAACCTAATCCTTACCCGGATTGTCGTTACAATAGATATCAATTTACACATCGTTCATCCCCGAATGATCTCTATGGTGGAGGGAAAGAACAAGCCCGTCCCTCAATCTTAATGCTCTACCATGACAGCGTAAATATAACCTTATGCAACCCGCCAAAAATTTCCCAATCTCTTGGTATACCTACTCAGCAAAAAATTTAACTCACTTCCGCTCTATCAAGGAATTTCCTTCCTTCGAGCTGCACAAGGCAACTAGATCATCCCTTCCCGAGTGCCTAAGAAATCTGGGGCCTCGCTGAAACACCGGAGCCAAAGAAACTCAACTAACGAACAACATAGTTTTTCCCTGCCAAGGGGACTAGATCCCACCATGGCGATCCCTCTCCCACTATACCCGTAGTTCTACTATTCCAAACTCCATTCCGGAAGCTTCCTATGGGGTACTATGCCCCTCACATATCATTCTGTCACCTTACTCCTATCAACACTATGCCCCGAGACACCACATATCTCTAAACCACGCAACAATAAGGATTTCATTGGGCTCACCTTACCTTGAGATTTTCATCAACTCTCATTTTAGGGGGGAGGATTTCTACCCGGGCGCTGACACCCCAACCAATGCTATGGAGAAAATACGCTCACCACTTAATGAGCAGTAACACTGGGTATTATCATGGTCACAAGAGACACAATAATGCTAAAGAAACCCATTTAATAACCCCGCTCCTTCAATCGACCCTACCCTTAAGGATCATCAACACTAAACCAGTCAATAATCACCTCATCATATAGCCTATGAGCAGTGTCCAACACTACTCGATCAATCACAGGTCATTTTGCCAAACTCTACATAGGTGACTATTCCCACCAATGATCAGTCATAGTTTTTACCAATCCCCTGGGCTACCATATCTATCCTTTCCTTTGGTCATGCACGAATGCTAAGTATTCAGGCAATTTACCTTATATGCATGCTATATAAGTTCTATAGTCGATTTTCTTGTTTCACATGGCAGCCCGTAATGCAACCATTGCCTTTAGATGCCCTGGGAATGAATGAAAAATAGGGGAAAACAGGGTGAGGCTTCTGCCTCACGCTTTTCTGCTATAGCGGTGGTCACTCCGTTATAGCGGTTCTGCCGTAGCGATAACCATACCGCTACCGTGGTCCCGACGGTAACAACCCAAAAACTTGAATTCCCTTTCCCAGTTACCTTTGTTTAGTCCTGTAAATCCCATTATGGTCTTAAACTACCCTTAATACCATTACTGGCATCAAACGCATCATGATTCAGCATAAAATACTATCAATTACAAAGAGTTAACACTAGACAATTGTTCCCAACAATATCTTCCTGCCATTACACACTAATGACTCCCTTGTTCCCATGGTTCCCAACCAAGTCCCGACTTTCCTGAAACCAAAGCTTCCCTACAGTCACAGTTTCCAATCTCTTATCATCTTAACCAATGATAAGTCCTTTTTCAAAATGCAGTACCACTTTTAAATCAAGACTTTTAACAGCTTATCACAGCCTAAGGTACACAAAAAATTTCACATTAATGACCCTCTGCAGACTCAACATGTACGGCAGACAACAATTTACACACATTTCAAGCAAGTCACACGAGAGTTGTACAACACAACATTTCAACTTCAAGGTACAACCAAATCAAGTCACAACCAATCAAGTCTCAACCAAATCAAGTCACACAACTTACTCTCTATTCGTCCCATGGATGACCATTAGTCGATCATCCATGTCTTACCATAACTCCCGCTATTAAGCAATAATAGCCCTTGTCTCTGGTACTTATTCACATACCAACCACTTGAAACCTGAGTTCCCACAAGTGTATATACCCTTTTTCCCTTATCATTTTTACCAACGATAAGACCCTGCACAACATTTAGCATACTATTTTCCACTTGAATTACAAAACAAGAATTTCTTCAATCGTTAATACATAACCAAGTTAAGACTCTTCATTAACTACAAATTTCAAGGCAACTCAGCATTTGCACACCACAAAATTGCAGTCATTCAAACAATGAAACCAGTTTCATCACCTTTCATTCGCTTTATGGATGACTGTTAGTCGATTCATCCATCCTTTATATAGCCCCCCAGGCCAGATACCAATTGGAACCTTTTCGGTTCCAATTTTCCTTGCTTGTCTTACTACAACCGGAGTCCAATGACATCCCTACTTTGTTGAGATACCAATTGGAATCGAGAGATACTAATTGGACTCAACCCATACAAGCAAATGAAAGAACTGCACGAAAAGGAATAAAAGAAGAGAGATGTTTCCTAGAATGCTTCAAAGCTTCCCTAGGATTAGATGTGGACATCTACACACCAATCTGCAGGACTCTATTCGATATTTTGCTCTTGTACTGGGAGACCGGTAACCTACGCTCTGATACCATTTGTCACGACCCAACTACCAGGCCGTGCGAGCACCTACTCTAATCCACCTAGATAGGAGAACCCTTACCACCCGAACCAATAGGCAATGCGAAAAGAAAATAAACCATTCAATAAGTCCCTTGATACATGACGAATCCTTTTAAAAAGTTTGGAAAATATTTATACAACAGCTTTCAAAAATTACACAACCTTTAAAACTTGCGGAAATTTATTAATAATATAGACATCCTCCCCAGAACCTAGTCTAAGCCGGTACAAGAGCTTCTACAAGATGAGCTTATAACATAAAATGGACACAACTCCCACCATAGAAGGAAGTAGGAGCTGCTGGAAGATCACCGCAATCCTGAACCTATGAAACATCACCAACCTTGCAACCAGACTATACCAAAAAGGTATAGCAAGAGTAGAGTCAGTACAACCACACGTACTAGTAGGCATCATCGGTCGACCCGAATCCACACGTACCATCATATAGAAAAATAGGGAAAATATGAAATAGATATTATAGCTCCCTCCTTCACCTTTAACCTTGACCCTGACATTTAGGACTTCCCAAGTCTCACTCATAACTAGACTTCTCAAGGTCGCCTTGTCACCTAGACTTCCCAAGTAACCTTGTCACCTAGACTTCCCAAGTCACATTTAACCTTTTCCCCAGTCAACTACCATGAATAATTACCCAGACTAAATCCGACCCACTGCCCAACCAAACCACTTATACTCAAGTATTACGTACCATTTTCCGAACCTTCCCGGACCTCTAAGACAGCCTTACCACCTGGTTATATTAACCAATAATCACACCCAGACTCTGAGTCTTCCTTCATATTACCAACCACATGCATTTCACCTAACTACCATTGATACCTTCAATGACCACCATGGAGCAACATCTAAATCCCTTCTTAGATCACATAACTCGGACCCTCCAAGGGTCCTCCATCCACACCTAAGTGTTCAACAGACTACCCCGGTCTACACCAAGACCCACCCTTAGCTTATTAACCATGATAATTCATGACCGCCATTATTACACTTAATGACATTACTTGTGAACTTATAACCTCCTTTACATAGTCCGGACCCACTTGGTTTCTCCTTAACACATCTAGGTGTTAACATGACAACCCGGCCTACACCAAGACCAACTAATAACATGATATAACAACCCGACCTATACCAAGACCAACTACATGATATAAAAACCTGGTCTACACCAAGACCAAACTCATAACATGATTTAACAACCCAGCCTATACCAAGACCAAACTCATAACATGATATAACAACCCGTCATACACCAAGACCAAACTCATAACATGATATAACAACCCGTCCTACACCAAGACCAATTAATAACATGATATAACAACCCGGCTTACACCAAGACCGAACTCATAACATGATATAACAACCCGGCCTACCCCAAGACCAAACTCATAACATGATATAACAACCCGGCCTACACCAAGACCAAACTCATAACATGATATAACAACCCGGCCTACAACAAGACCAACTAATACCATGATATAACAACTTGGCCTACACCAAGATCAAACTCATAATATGATATAACAACCTGGACTACACCAAGACCAAACTCAAAAGATATAACAGGATTCTCGGTCACTCAAGGACCACCATTGAATATCATAATTCAATAAAATAGCCCGGTCCACTCACGAAACCAATAACAATTAATGCAATGAAATAATATGAATGCAATGCAATAATACCAATGTGATGACGCAATAAAATAAACCCGTACCAAGCGTGGTACCCTAGCCAACCGTTAGTATTTCATACCAGGCGTGGTACCCGAGCCAACCATTAGTATTCCTGTACCAGGCGTGGTACCGGAGAAAACTATTTGTTATACCCGTACCAGGCGTGGTACCTGAGCCAACCGAATGTCAACAACCGACATTCAAATAGATGATCAAACAACTTGTAAACTAAAAAGCAACACAATATTCATTTCACAGACTGTAAAACAGGACCCTTAAACATTCTACACAATTCCTCTAAGTTATATAATTCATACAAACACTTAGATAAGAGTACACAATATACATTCCTAATAATTCCCTAGGCAATATATCTCATACAAGCACTAAGATAAGAGTACTCGACATACAATATTTAGTTATCGTTGCAATTCCCGATTCCTCGAACCTTCCCGACATCCCAGTCCCTGAGCCCTATCATCTTATCATGTCACGATAACATAAACAGCCCCAAACAATTATCAATAACCCATAATTCATTCCAACCAATTCCTAGAACATACATAACCAACAGCGAATCCACCAGACTCCGTGCCCGGAGGCCTAATCATGGATTCTCCTTTTCCACTATACAATAAGTACAGAATGTAAGCAGATTTATCTACTCAATAAAAACCTAGCCTACCTGAATGTCAAGTAGCTTCAACTGTGTATTTCTGGCTCCGTGGAGGCGTTCCTGGCGATTCTGCAGGCCCGAATCCATGGTTTCACATCCCTTTCACTGGAATCCCTCCTCCTCATGGCTCCCAAGCCTTGGAGCAGCCTAGGAGGGTTTTTGGAATAGCTCTCATCTGTTTTTGGGTCTGAATGGAAGAGAATAAAATTAAAAACCTATTTTTTAGGTTTTCTGGTCCCGTCGCTCCGCTATAGCGGTCCCTTCTCTGCTATAGTGGTATGATGTGCCGCCATTCTACGGCATATTTGACTCCTTTAATCTAAGAATAACCGTAAGTTCTCAAGCAACCGTCGTCATTTTTGATGTTTTATGTTATGATTGCAGGAAAGAGAGACAAACATAGAAAATGAAGGAAATACGAGCAAAAAGCCCCTCTGGATAAGAGTGACGGCCACCCTGACGTCCAGTCACACATGTGACGGTCCATCAGGTGGACCGTCAAGTAAGGCAGCACCACTGCCTAGTGGCAACGGCCAACCTGACGGCCAGTCACACATGTGACGGTCCGTCAGGTGGACCGTCAAGTGAGGCAGCACCACTGCCTAGTGGCGACGGCCACCATGACGGCCCATCACGCATGTGACGGTCCGTCAGGGTGGGCCGTCAACGCGATGCGGATTCCGAACATTCTATTTTTGGATTTATTTTCTGGACTGCTACAAAAAACATGTGTTAGGGTTATTTTATAATTCATTACCTAATAGTTCTAGGATATTTTTGAGCGACTTTTGAGAGGAAGAAATACGACAAACACGTTTGTCTTCTTCTTCATCATATTCTTCCATTGTTCTTGGGATCTTGGTTTCTTGTTTTTGGATAATTGAAGCTTGTGTTCATATATCGTAAGAATCTCTTCTTTCTATTTTGAATATGATTTTCTTCTCTTCTCCTAATAGCATGAGTAACTAACTTCCCACAACTAGGGTTGTGGGAGCCATGACGAAAGTAGCAATATAGATTTTGGATAACGTAGGGTTCAATCTTTATGTTGTCACGTTGTTAATCATTCATTATTAACGTTTTCTAGTGGTTGCAAATATTAGGACATGCCTAGGTTTAATTTGCTTGAGTAAAGAGATTAAAACCGAGAAATTTGATTAACTACGAGGATTCGAGACTACCAACTCTCGTCTTATGATTAATGTTGTAACTAGATTAATCTACTTGATGTTTTAGGATTGAAATAAGCAAGCTCACCTTTTCAAGTTCGAGAGAATTGAAAAGGAAATTCGTCTATTTGGTTGAGAAACGTTTAGATGATACCATTAATTCAATCACATCGTGACATGCATATAGAAAGAACCCGGTTAAGCTTTGAGTCGACATTGTTACGACGCCATGGTGAACACTTCCCTAGTTCACTCTCATATTGATTATTCATCGTACATTATTATTTGTTTTGATCAAATATTATTCACACAAACCCCCCTATTTACCGAAAACTATTGATTACTAGTCATCTAATTCACTAACGACTTAATTTGCACATTATTCCCTGTGGGATCGATCCCAACCTCTGTTGGGTTCTATATTTGATGACGACCGCTTACGCTTCGTAATTGGAGTTGTAATTTGGGCGTATCAAATTTTGGTGCGGTTGCCGGGGAATACGGTTGTTTATTAAGTCTGGTGTGTTTATTTGACTCTTAGTCATATTTCCGGCTTTTACTTTTATTTGTTGTTTTTGTATGTTACAAGGTACATAGTTGTGCATGCCGAATACCCGACACTTGGGTGAACCAATATTACCCTACGACCCCGAGCTTGCAAGAACGCTAAGGCAAACCATGAATGTACAACAGGAGGAGGCAGTAAGGCTCGCTGCAGAACAACAGGCTCAGCATCACTTGAATGATGAGGATATCGACTTGGATGGAGTTGGTGATACGAGCGCCATTGCGCTTCCTCCGCTAGCGCCCGGGGCCAAGTTCAACATTACTAGCACAATGATTCAGCTGTTGAACTTGAGAGGAGTGTTCCGTGGTGTTGCTGGTGATGATCCAAACCGACACCTGATGAATTTTGTGGGTATCTGCAAGTCGTTCGAATTGCCTGGAGTAAGTCAGACAACGATCAGGCTCAGGTTGTTTCCGCTGTCCCTGTCTGATGAGGCGGCATTATGGTTGACAGAGCTAACCCCCGATTCTATCACCTCCTGGGGAGAGTTGAAAGGAGTTTTCCTAGAAAGGTTCTTTCCTCCCTCTAGGATAATACAATTGAGAGATGAAATTAGCAACTTCAGAGAACAACCTCATGAGGTGTTACATGAGACTTGGTTGCGGTTTAAGAAAACGCAGACACAATGCCCAAACCATCAGTTGACCAAAGATTTTTTAATGCAGACATTCTACAGGGCACTGAATTCGGCTACCAAGCCGACATTGGATAACGCAGCAGGTGGAGCATTTATGGGACTCACGTTTATTGAGGCCACAACTATTTTGGACAGGCTCACCAAAACCAACAGGTCCTGGCATACACATGATACAGAGGTAGCAGCTAGCACTTATGCAGTTGGTATGTCAGCAGAGCAGCGCAGGAAGGAGGAAGAGCGGGACCAAGATATGGCCCATCTGAAGATACAAATGGACCTACTGACAAAGCATTTGTTGTCAGGAGGTATTGAGAAAGTGAAAGCTGTGGGTTCCCAAGGTAGAGCAGCAGAGTTTGAACCTGATGAGGAGGCAAATTATTTGGGTGGTTTCCAGGCCAATGGTCAGGGAAACCAAGGTCGGAACCATCAGAGGGACAACTACTATGAAAAAGCTGGCTACAGAGACCGCGATCAGGGGAACTGGAAGAATAAAACTGATGGAGGTGGGTTGTATATACCACCTGGTAATCGGGAAAAAGCTAGCACCGAGACGGGGACGTCCAAACTAGAGAACATGATGGCTAAGATGTTGCTGAAGGTGGAATCTACTGACGTTGGGGTAAAGGAGATGAGGACTGAATTATCAGCAATGAGTCAGGTAGTGGATTCACATTCCACTTCGATCAAGCAATTAGAGCAGCAAGTGAGTCAAATCTCGGCGTCTCTAAATCAAAGGAAGACCGGGACCTTGCCGAGCGACACCATTCAAAACCCGAGGAATGATGCGAACTGTATGGTGATCACTACAAGAAGCGGTAAAATATTATCGGAATCACATCCAGTAATTCAGACTCAGAAAGGTGATGATGCGGATGAAAATGTGGCATAGGATGGTACGAAAAGGCCCTCGGATAAAAGCAAGGAAGTTGAAAAACTTCCAACCATGATGCCTCGGCCACCGCCTCCTTTCCCACAACGTTTGAAGAAGAAAGTGGAAGATGGCAAGTTCCTAAATTTCATGACCATGCTCAAGCAGATATCAGTGAACATCCCATTGGTGGACGCTCTCGAACAAATGCCCGGATATGCCAAGTTCATGAAGGACTTGATTACCAAGAAGAGGACAGTGAGCTTTGAACCAGAAGATAACCTCCACCACTGCAGTGCTATTTCTTCAAGATCGTTAGTGGAAAAGAAGGAAGATCCAGGTGCTTTTACTATTCCCTGTACTATTGGGAAATTCAACTTTGAAAAAGCCTTGTGTGATCTTGGTGCTAGCATCAACTTGATGCCGCTGGCAGTCTATAAACAATTGGGTTTGGGAACGCCCAAACCAACTACCTTGAGGGTGTTAATGGCTGACCGTTCAGTAAAGCGACCGGTGGGAATATTGTCTGATTTGCTGGTAAAGGTTGGTAAGTTTATATTCCCGGCTGACTTTGTGATCTTAGATTGCGAAGTGGACTTTGAAGTTCCCATAATCTTGGGACGACCATTGTTAGCCACTGCAAGAGTGTTGGTCGACAGGGAAAGAAACAAATTGACATTCAGATTAAACAATGAATTGGTCAAGTTTGATGCATGTAAATTGATGAAGCCACCAAGAGACATGAGAGTGGTCTCGGTTATAAATGTTGTTGATGAAGCCCTTACGGAAGTGCATATTGAGGAGAAGGGTTGTGTCGAGACTCTAGCTGTTATGAGAATGATGCTGCGATCACAAGAAGAGAAACCTATAGAGGAAGGCGGTGAGAACAAATCAAGGAAAAGAAAACACCGCAAGAAAACCAGCAAAGGAAAAGAGTTAGAAAGAGTAAAGAAGTTGTCGCGACTAGCTGCGGAGCCGATAAAAGAGAAAGTTGGAGCTCAACAGGATGGTGTAGCTTGCACCTATTCCATCAATTTTGCCTGCTTTGGAGACCCTGGCGGTCTCCAACATCATGCCAGACTCTGAGTCCTATGGGCCTCACAGGTATTCCTTTCTCTCACAGTTTTAGCTTTCACATGTACGCATTGGGGACAATGCATGAGTCTAAGTTGAGGGTGTTGGGATACCTGTGAGTCGTTAACCACCGAGGGTTTTTGTTGCCATGTTTCTTTTCCCTCCGGTGTGCTATCTAGTAGAACCGACATGTTTAGGTTGTCGTTTAAATTTTGGTTGTGTTGTGATGTCTATAGCAAGCATGGCTTTTTGAAAGTTGAAATAAAAGGAGCCCCCTCTGAAAATTGATTATTTTTTACTTATGTTTGAAACGATTGATTGTTCTGGATCCTTGGATGTCATTGTGTGGTTGTGATTGTAGTAATTATGCTTAAGCCGAGCTGATGTTTTGATAGTTGGTAGTGGTATGGTTTCTTGGTGCCAAGTGTGTGTGAGCGTACTGTTATAAAGTCTTACTCTGTGCATGCATCTAAAACTTGCCCGGTCTATTTTGTTGAGTTTGAAGTTGGTTGCTTAGGAAAGGATCACAGGCCCTTTTTGTGTGCAGTCCACTTAGCCTATAAGACCGTCCAAATGCAAATAATCCCTTTGATCCCTGTTTGAGCCATAATTGACCCTATTATTTCAATAACCTGTCACCGTTCCTTGTTTAACTTTGAATCCCTATTTTGGCCCAGGTCCTTCCTTGGACATCGTGCACCTCAACTCAGGCAATCAACCTAAGTTGAGGGTGGCTACTATAGAAGTAAATGATAAGAAAAATAGGATGGATAAGATTGGTTGTGGATAGAATGAAAGTTTCGGGTGTGTGTCCAAGAAAAGAAAGAAAAAGAAACAAAAAAGAGATGAAAAAGAACGAAAAAGAGATAAAAAGAATTGTCAAAATAAAGAGGCCGCACCTGTAGCTAGAAAGAAGGGAATAAAAAGGTGAATAAGGATGGACATAATAAAGTTAAATGGAAATAGTAGGTCGGTGATTCCAAGGAGGGTTTAGTCACTATTCCCCAAACGTATCCTACCTGCACCCGAAGCCTCATTACAAGCCAAAACAAGTCCTGTAGTGATCCCGAGCGGCTTTCTGAAAAACTGAAATAGAATAGCAAGGGCAAGCTTTTGGCATCGCATGTGCATTATTTGAAATCGTTTGTGAGTATGAGCGCCTTACCTAGTCCCAAATCTTGTGTGTGGGACTTCTTTGTGGTGAGGGCACCAAGATCTCTGTATTATCTACTGATTGTTGGGATAGATGTGCGTGTGTATGCATAATATTCTATCATATCAGAATGACATGTTTTGATCCTTGCAAGTTAACGTTTCATAAATTTGTGTGCTACTAGGAGGCTTGATTTAAAATTTAATGAACTGTTGAAGGGCCATGATTTGCTAGTGACACGAGTTTGTTTTCTTAGTTGAGTCGTCTTATTGTTTTTGTTATCATGTTGCTTGAGGACAAGCGAACGTCTAAGTTGAGGGTGTTGATGTGCCGCCATTCTACGACACATTTGACTCCTTTAAACTAAGAATAACCGTAAGTTCTCAAGCAACCGTTGTCATTTTTGATGTTTTATGTTATGATTGCAGGAAAGAGAGACAAACATAGAAAATGAAGGAAATACGAGCAAAAAGCCCCTCTGGATAAGAGTGACGGCCACCCTGACGGCCAGTCACACATGTGACGGTCCGTCAGGTGGACCGTCAAGTGAGGCAGCACCACTGCCTAGTGGCGACGGCCACCCTCACTGCCAGTCACACATGTGACGGTCCGTCAGGTGGACCGTCAAGTGAGGCAGCACCACTGCCTAGTGGCAACGGCCACCATGACGGCCCGTCACGCATGTGACGGTCCGGCAGGGTGGGCCGTCAACGCGACGCGGATTCCGAACATTCTATTTTTGGATTTATTTTCTGGACTGCTACAAAAACCATGTGTTAGGGTTATTTTATAATTCATTACCTAATAGTTCTAGGATATTTTTGAGCGACTTTTGAGAGGAAGAAATACGACAAACACGTTTGTCTTCTTCTTCATCATATTCTTCCATTGTTCTTGGGATCTTGGTTTCTTGTTCTTGGATAATTGAAGCTTGTGTTCATATATCGTAAGAATCTCTTCTTTCTATTTTGAATATGATTTTCTTCTCTTCGCCTAATAGCATGAGTAACTAACTTCCCACAACTAGGGTTGTGGGAGCCATGGCGAAAGTAGCAATATAGATTCCGGGTAGCATAGGGTTCAATCTTTATGTTGTCACGTTGTTAATCATTCATTATTAACGTTTTCTAGTGGTTGCAAACATTAGGACATGCCTAGGTTTAATTTGCTTGAGTAAAGAGATTAAAACCGAGAAATTTGATTAACTACGAGGATTCGAGACTACCAACTCTCATCTTATGATTAATGTTGTAACTAGATTAATCTACTTGATGTTTTAGGATTGAAATAAGCAAGCTCACCTTTTCAAGTTTGAGAGAATTGAAAAGGAAATTCGTCTATTTGGTTGAGAAACGTTTAGATGATACCATTAATTCAATCACATCGTGACATGCATATAGAAAGAACCCGATTAAGCTTTGAGTCGACATTGTTACGACGCCATGGTGAACACTTCCCTAGTTCACTCTCATATTGATTATTCATCGTACATTATTATTTATTTTGATCAAATATTGTTCACACAAACCCCCCTATTTACCGGAAACTATTGATTACTAGTCATCTAATTCACTAACGACTTAATTTGCACCTTATTCCCTGTGGGATCGACCCCAACCTCTGTTGGGTTCTATATTTGACGACGACCGCTTACGCTTCGTAATTGGAGTTGTAATTTGGGCGTATCATGGTACTGCCATAGTGGAGTCAACCGTTATGGCAAAGGTTGACCATCTTGACTTCTGCTATAGCGATAATTATTCCGCTGTAGCGGAGGTCGCCGTGGCGGAGCGGTAGCGCTCTTCACGGATAAAAACTCAGAAAATTCCTGAAAAGAGACATTTTTACAACACACCTTGAATCTCCAACGTTATGGAATAACTTCACGTCAACCTCGATTTTGGGAGCTCTACTTACCCGAATTCGATTTTGAAAAGTCTCCCGAACTCCTCTATGTCTTAGTTACAAGGAAAACTAGCTCGAACCAAGACATTCAACCCAATCCTTACTCGAATTATCTTAGACCTTACCTCGCTCCAAAACTGGTCGAGACTAGCGTAGCCCAAAATTTTTAACTTCCAAACCCGAAAGCTTTCTAACCTGAAACTTGGCACAAATGGTTTACCCGTAACGATGAACCCGGTCATTACAGTGTGACATCCTAATATGCTATCAATTCTTACGAATAATTTTCTGATGAAATAAGTTCCATGATTAGTATGACATCCGAGGATGCCATTAATGATTATGAATGGTTTTCTCAAAGACAATGTTCGTGAGTAGTATGACATTGAAATATGCCATCCCTAATTATAAATAGGTTTTAAAATTCAGATATGTCGTATGATATGATATGATCGCTATGTTATATTTCGAGAGTAGTATTTAGCACTGAGTCAACGAGGGTTCTAGATAATTCAAGTCCAAAATTACATTGCCAACGTAGGATATGTTTTGCCCAATGTGCTCATGATAGTGGTTCCACTCTAAGTATGGTCTTGTATCCCAGCAAGGTATAGGGTAGATTTGCTAACTAGGGTTACGCAGTTGGATTCCATGTCACTCACATGGTCTATGTTGGTTGTAAGAAACTCCCCACGAAAATGAATTCAAGTATGGTATTTGCTTATGACTTCTACTTTTCAAGTTCAGATATGTTATTTTATCACTTACAACTCACACTCATGCTTTCAGCCTGTGATATTACTTTGGATTTTCGTATTCCATATTTCTTAGCTTTCAAGTTCAGAACTATTACTTTATGACTCATACTTATAAAACATGTTCTTAGCTTAAGTCATTATACTACAACTTTTACTATCATTACAAGATTTATGTTTTAGGCATGCTTTCAAGTATATTTTATCATGATATATGTATATCTCACATGCTCAGTACATTCCATAGAACTGACCATATACCTCTTTGTATTTCATCCTATCATGATGTAGATTCAGTAGCTCGCTCCCAGACTCGTGGCTAGTAGATCAGCAGCACATCCAGCCAACTTAGTGAGTCCTCCTCATTCGAGGACTTGGAGTTTAACTTTATTTTAGTATTTTAATTTCTTTTATTTAGTTTTCAGTATTTAGAGTTAGCTGGGGACTTGTCCCAGCAGCTTGTCAATAGTAGATGCTTTCAGACATAGAGTCAGATATTCAGCTTAATTCAGATTGACATTCTTAACTTATATTTATACAACAGATTAAGCTACTCTTTACTTCAGTCAAAACTTCCGCTCAGTATTTATATTGTTTAAGTTTAACTCATGTTAAGACCAATAATTAGATTAGGATCATTTGTGGTTTCAGGTCACGTGCCGCGTTCCATGAGTAGGCTTGGGGCATGACAATTACAAGCAAGGATTGATGCTCATATACAAATTAAAGCATCTAGGAAAGTATATCAATCTGACCACTCTCATACTAATTAACCACAAGTTTCAAAAGAATTAATTTATAACGTTTCCCGATTAATTTTATGTGTCTTAGTTTTATTAGAACATGAACTTTAAGAAAGTACTTAAGAAAGACTTAGTTGATTAAACATGAACTTTAATATTTGCAAATCTAGTGGCCATATGAGAAATTAACTCGTTACTAGTTTTGAAATTATGATTTTTGAAAAAAAATATTTATACATATTCAGACTTCAAAGATTTCTTAATACGAATATAAAATTTGGCAAAATTATTGGATTCATTGCTAGAACTCAAATTATTCGATTGAAATGAAGTGTAAATTATCACGTGGTCCCATAAGCAGCAGCGTGTGTATAATATGTGTGAAAAATGGAAACAAAATATGATGGGTACCAAGTGATTTTGTGTTGTGTGCATAGTGATCAAGTGCACTGTGCGTGCGTCTATTTTTTTCTTTAATTTCTCACTCGGTGTTTGATATTCACATTAATAAGGTAGAGTTATGATTGGCAAAGAACGATCATTCAAAGCCTAGAATGGTCAATAGTCAAAATCCTTTAAAGGGAATAAAAAGTTCAAGTCCTAATAGTAACATATAAAAAGGTTCAAGTTCTACGAACATCTAAAAAGGTTCAAGCCTATGGTTAAAAAGGTGACTGACTTCAAAAAAATTATTTATTCTTTAAACAAATTCAATTCCTATGTAACTCAAAACAGTCAATGTTCAGAGCCTTCCACGTGCAACAAGAAAACTTGCTCCAACAAAAAAGACTTGATATTGTTTGTAGAAGTCACAAAATGTTTGTTTAGTTTCCAAATTTCATGTGTATAAATACACATACGTTTGTCTACAACACCACATAACTCTTTCTCATCATCCTTCTTTTAGTACAATTGTGCAATAATAATATTAATTAACTGAGACTTATAGAAATTAGCATATTTGTATCTCTAATTAATAGTATCATGAAACCATTCTTGATCCCGTTTCTTGTTCTTCTTGTTCTTTCAAGGATTGGAACAAATGAAGCTAAAAAAACTCTTGATGAAACTCATTTTTTATTACCATCTTTGCAAACCCGTTTTTCAGTTAACACTCTAACACCCAATTCAGGAACTGAGGCCAGTGTGAATATGGCAAGCAAGGTTACTAAAAGGAACTTTGTTGGTCGTAAAAAAGTTGGTTTTGCTTCTCCTCGTTCTCATTCGACTAATGGATACCCTCTTGATGAAACTCATCCTCTATTACCATCTTTAAAAACTCATTTTCTAGTTCAAACTCAAACACCGAATCGAGGACTTGAGACTAGCGTGAATATGGCAAAAATCGATACTGAAAGAAACTTTGTTGGCCGTCGTAAAAAAGTTACTTTTTCCCCTCCTCTACCTTTTACTAATGCACACCATCTTCATGAAACTCATCTTCTATTATCATCCTTGCAAACCCACCCTCTAGTTAAGACTCCAATACCCAATCCAGGAACCAGCGATAGTGTGAGTATGAAAATAAAAGTTACTGAAAGGAACTTTGTTGGTCGTAAAAAAGTTTTTGCTTCTCCTCCTCCTCTTCCTTCTACTAATGCAAACTCTCTTCATAGACCTCTTTTTATTACTATCCTTGCAAACACATGCTCTAATTAAGACTCTAACACCCATCCAGGAACTGGCGACATTGTCAACATGGCAAGCAAATTAGTTATCGAAAGAAACTTTGGTGGTCGTAAAGAAGTTATTCTTTCTCCTCCTCCACCTTCTCTTCCTTCTACTAATGCATACCCACAAAATATGTCCTTTTTGATGTATCCATTGCTGCTACTGAGAAATAAACTCACATGTTGGACAACAAAAACTCCTTATTTGTAATAGTATTCAATTCATTCATACACTTAACAAAGAATTAATAAATCAAGGATTACATTCTAATATATAACCTAATAGTTGTAGATTCAAATTAAATTCTTACTATTGCTTTGTTTTTACATGCTACCATACACCATAACACAGGCCACAACATGCTTGGACAGTTTGTTGATAAGAAAAATGCTGACCAATTGTCTATATTTTAAGATATTTAGAATTTATTGACATGATAAAGCGACTTTAAATATAATTTGAACACAAGTATAACAAAGGTCATATAAGGGAACAAGCACTCAATGCTACAGGAACTAGCAAGAAAATATGATATAAATTCTCAAAACATAATGCAAACTGACAAGCTAAACATTGACGTTCATACGCAAATAATCGACGTATAAAAGTATAATAGTCTGACCACTCTCATAATTATCACTAGTAAATAAGAATTAACTTGCATTAACTACAAAACAACATACATATATAGCATGATCGACCTCATGTTGAAACAACTAAGTTATTTCGATAGAGCAGCTATCAGCTTCTCAGCTTGTCTCTTACCATCTCATTCTCAGCTTCTAAAGCCCTTACTTTCTCTTCGAGATGGATGATACAATTAGTTGCATCTTCAAGCAATGATGGTTTATTCTTCTTCTTTGAGATGTTTGGAAGAACTGCTCTTAATGCATTAAACCTCTGATTAAGCTTCTCACGCCCTTTTCTCGATGACTCAGCATAATTTGGTTTTTTTTTGGAAGCTGATGTAGAACCATCAATTGATTGAGCTGGAGTGAGTTCCACACCAAATATTTTTGGATACGTAGATGCTTCCATTGGTTTTTTTTCCATCTGAATCAAAATAGGGACTTTACTCATTAGTTAAAAGTCAGACAAAAAACACCACAAAATTTCTAGTATATATTACAAAGTTCATGTACTTTATTTTTAGGGCAGATAAATGAGTATTTTTATATTAGGTAAAAAGTTGATAAAATAAATATATTTTAGGTAATTATATTTTACAAATGTACTAATATAAGGGTCTTGTTGAAAAATGAAAATTTATCTCCACAGATTATGTTTGACTATAGATTTTGGATTAGATTTTAAAATCTTATCTTTAAATATCTATTTAGTCATGATATTTGACCAATTTTAAAAATTAAATCTTCAAATATTTTTTTATCAAGTTTTGGGAGAAATTTCACTTTCACTCACAAAATTTTGAATTTTTTCTAGTAAAATGTATGCCTAAACACAACTTCTAATTTCAAACATCACAACTTCAAAAACTTAAATTTTCAAGTTGAAAATGTAAACTAAAATTTAATGTATGTCAAGATCTTGAATAAGAAAATGAGATGTGTTGTGCTCTTACAATTTGAATATAAGAAAATGTCTTTTTATATCTCTTAGTTATGCGAAAAATTAAAGACCATTTATGTGAAAATGACACAAAACTTAATTTTTCAAGTTTCAAATGTAAACTTAAATTTAATGCACATCAAAATTTTGAACAAGAAATTGAAATCTCTTGTCCTCTTACAATTTGAATAGAAAATCTGTTATGTGAAAAATTAAAGATCTCTTAAGTTTAAAAAGGACATTAAACTAAAAGAAAATTATAAAGGCTAGAAAATTGTTTATCCCATCTTAAACATGATAATCTTATAAGAAATATTACATAAGAACATACCTAAAGCAAAAGTTGTTATCACAGAAAAGGCAGAAGTGTTAGTTGAAATTGATATCAACTTTATCTTATCAGAGCCGTCAGGGATGAAAATCTTGTATGAAATATGTGGTAACCCTAATGGATTGAGGAAGAACCAATTTATAGAGATTATTGAGACTTAATCTAGTACGTCCATCAAGTAACCAATCTAACGGATGAAATTTGTTCTTTATAAAATATCAGTTAGGGTTTTAAATTGATTGGGCCGCACATTAAATGATAGAAAGAAAAAAAAGGAAAAATTAGACAGAATGTCAGCCCATCAAACTTATTTACATTCAAAATAGCCCACTTTAAAAAATCATCAATTTATTACAATAATTGACCATTTGACCATATTAATTTTCAAGACCTTCGTACCTTTCCTTCCTTTCCCTGCTTCTTTCTTCTTTTCCTTTCCCTACTTCTTTCTTCTTTTCTTTCTTTTTCTTCTTCTTCTCTTCCATTAATGGTTTCTTCTTCAATTTAAACCTTCTTTCTTTCTCCTCCTCCTCCACCTTCTTCTTCTTCTTCTTCTTCTTCTTCTTCTTCTTCTTTCATTATGTTTTTTGGCCAGATCTGAAAAAGATAATAGGAAGGAAAAAAAATCAAAAAAAAAAAAAATTAAAATAACTTCAGCGTTCTTGAGTTTCAAAACTTTTGTTCCATTAATTGTTAATTGATTTTCAAATTTGGTGTGAGAATTTGAGCTCAAAATTAGCAAAATGGACTGAATACTTGAAGAAAAAGCAGTCCGCCATTAAAGCTCCATTTCAAAGCTCAAAGAATTCAGATCTGGTTTGAAAAATCTGGAAACAAATATTTGTTGAGTTCTAGTTTGTTCGAAAATGTAGTTGTCGATCTGGGTTCTTAGATAGAACTCATTGTTGATTTGTTGATATTTTTTTCATCGTTGAAATTTGTTTGTTGTTGACTATGTTGTTGTGGATTTTGCCGGAGCTTGGAGCTTGAATTAATGGCGAAACTCAAGAAAAATGAAAAATGAGGAAAGGAGTTGTGGGTGGTGAAACAATGGGTTGTTACTGTGGAGTTCGGTGGTGGTGCAAGCTGACTGTTGGGTGGAGAAGACAATATTTACATAACTATTTATACAATTGATACACGTTTATACATCATTTATATAATATTAATACACATTTATACACCATTTATACAATATTGATACACGTTTATACACTATTTATACAATATCAACACATTATATAACTATTTATACAATATCAATACATATTTATATACCATTTATAATATATATATATATATATATATATATATATATATATATATATAAAGATGTATATGTCATATATAATAGTGTGAAATAATTGTATAAAAGTGTATATACAGTTAAAGATCATGTTACATAGATTTGTAAAATAAATAATGTAAGAAAAAAAAAAGGTCATGTGGTGGCTTAGAAGAGAAAATAAAAAATAATATTGAAAGAACTTAGTAATCTTTAGGGAGGAAGGATTATTGCATATGTGATGATAATATAATAGCTCATGTGTCGACATATTTTGGCTACTTTTAGTGTAAAAATAAACATGACCATTTTTCTTGCAAAATAATTTGTTTTCTGTATATATTTGAAAATTCGCCAAAAAAAATAGGAAAAATTAAGCAAAATGTCAGCCCATTAAACTTATTTACGTCCAAAATAACCCACTTTAAAATTATCTCCCATTTATTACATTAATTGACCATTTGACCATATGTCTCGTTGCTTTCCCCCTTTTTTCTTCTCTTCTTTCTTTCTCTTCTTCTTCTTCTTCTTCACTTCCATTAATGGTTTCCAGAGATTTTTAGAAAAGATTTCATCGTTTCGAGTCAAATTGGTGGCAAAATAGTCGAGTATCGTCAAATTCGTCTCGTAAATTTGTTTAAGTGACTTATGTTTAATTTTTGCAATTTGTTGCGTGATTAAGTTCTGCATTTAGTAGTTTATAGCCTAAGTTCTGGTTTTGCGGTTAATCTTGGCTACTGGTTTAAAAAAAGGTTCCATGTAGTTAGTTGTCATCTCTTTGTTTAATTTCAGATCAGTTGATCCGATAAGATTTTTAGGATAAGAGCATGAATATTTGGGAGTAAGATCTTCCTATTTTCTTTTTGTCTCAAAAATGATAAAGTGTTAATGTCTGAAATCGATTTGTTGAAATTTGTGGGTCTTTTCTTGAAGTGAGTAAATTAGAGTTTGTTTGTAGGGAAATTATTGGCTCCATTCTTCCATAGAAGTTTGACCCTTGGAATTAGATATAATGCTAAGTTGTAGAACCAAGTTCTAAAGCCTAGGATTGGATATAAATCTGATCATGCCTAATTTATCTTCTCCACATGTGGAAATTTAAGAGTAAAAGTAAGATCTGGACTCAATATTTTCTGTCTTTTCTTTGTCTATTTATAAGGGTGTGAATCGAGCAGGCTCAGTATTTATAAATAGTTCAATATAGTGATGTCTTATGCAATATCAATACATATTTAAATATTATTTATATAATATCAATACATGTTTATACATTATTTATACAATATGGATGCATATTTATACACCATTTATATAATTTTGATATATTACATAACTTTTATACAATATCAATATACGTTTATACACCATTTATATAATTTTGATACATTACATAATTTTTATACACTATCGATACATTACATATACATTAAATATACATGTGGCTACTTTTTTTGTAATTATTTTTTGTTGCTAGTTCATTTTTGGCATATTTTTTTTGTAAAGAAAACTTGGTTATATTTATTATAAACTAATTACTTTATTGTATATATTCAAAATTATCTCAAAAAAATATGAGGCAGCCAGTAGGAAAAAAATGGCCCAAGTTTGACCCATATACAACTAAATATACTTTAGGCCCAAAATAATGACAACTTATAATCAAACTTTCTCTCTCTCTCTCTCTCTCTCTCTCTCTCTCTCTCTCTCTCTCTCTCTCTCTCTCTCTCTCTCTCTCTCTCTCTCTCTCTCTCTCTCTCTCTCTCCTCTCGCCCCTTCTCTCTCACTTCTCTCGCCCTCTGTCTATTGCATTCTCCCCCATCTCTCTCTTGTTGCTTTATTTTTACCACTCTTTTTTTTTCTCTTTTTTTGCTGCTCTTTTTAAAAAAAACACATTTACTCTTTTAATTGCTTCTCTTTATTTAACAATCAAATATAATGTTTAAGGGTTTTTTATTTTTTCCGCAATATGATGAAGATAGTTAAGGACGAATAACCGATATTGCTTTTCATTTTCAATTTATTCCTCAATAATTGAAGAAATGAAGGTTGTATATGATGTGCATAGAAACTTTATAATTATTGTATAAAATATGTATTTGTATAAAAAATTTATAGAAACTGTAGAATTATTGTATATAATATTTATCTACATAGGATATGTATAGAAACTGTATTACTATTATATAAAAAATGTATCTATCATGATTATATTATATTGTATATATGTATTATAGTGTGTTAATATGTATTGGATATGTATTGTATTGTATATATGTATCAGTAACTTATAATACATAGTTATATATTATATTGTATCAGATATTATTTGTATTATATATCAATATGAAAAGATTGTAGCACAAACTTTTGATCTTAGGAACCAGGTTCCTTAAGTTCATATAAGCAGTAAATCTGAGCTACGTGAACTAATAGGTTCAACTACTAAAATGAAGTGCTGAATAAAATAATAAAGAACAGACGATGTATCATGGAAAATCTTCTTGCTCAAAAGAGTAAAAAATGCGACCTACGATGAGTATCAAACTTCACTACTCAAGAGCGATTTTAGATTAGGGAAAAATATGTATATATTCTATATTAGATACAATATTACAACTTATACCACAAGATTCTAGTTTTCAATACATACCATATGTTTTCTTGCAAAATATACCTACTTAATAAACAAAAAATAAAAACAAAAACGTAAAAAAGGAAAAAACTGAAAAAAGGAAACAAAAATTTATTAAATACTAACAAATGGTAATTAAAACAAAAAGAGAAAGTAACAACAATCCCTAAAATAACGTTTCTGGATATCAATTAATCCCTAAAAATATGTTGATTATACCAAAAATATATCGCGTTTGTTTTGCACGTTTCAAGCCCTATAATCCATCTTCTTCTCCGGGCGAAAAACTCCATTGAAGTATACTTGCTTCCTTTCAACTGAGTAATTTGATTGAATTTTTTTACAAAAATTAATACTATCAAATCTACAGTATTGGTTTTTCAATATGGAATATGGTAATCTTCATTCGATAATGATTTAACGTAGAGATCGATGAAATATACTGGGTAATTAGACATGATTCATATATCATGAACTCAATTTTTCTATCAATTTCATACATCCAGTTCATACATCCATCTAACATACATAATGAAAACTAATTTTTATACTAGTTTCATACATCAAGATCACACATCCATCTATCATACACTATGAAATCAGTTCGTATACTAATTTCATACACCAAGCTCATACATCCATTTTTCATACAACACGAAATCAGTTTTCATACCAGTTCGTATGTACATATAGCATACAAACTTCTGATTAGTTTTCATAAAAGTAGTATTAGCTAAGTTATTTCTTGAACAAGTTTACTATATAAGTAGAAAATTAATATAAAGTCCTTTTTTTTCAAAGTTGACAATCAATATTATTAATATTTTTCTTCGGGATAACACCATCGTCGAATTTTTTGGGCGATTTAACAACATTCTTCTTCAGAATTTGGATAAAACAACCCAAATCAACACTTGGATGAGAAAGCATGATGGGACTATCTCCATCACCAAATCTAGGGCTCTTACGAGTTGGTGTAGAATAAAGAAGAGATTTTTTCGACATGATTCTCCTAAAATTTCAAGAACAAATAAAAATCCTAAGATATAAACCCACAAAATAATATCATCAAAATAAAAAAATTAAAACCCCCGTATAAACTTATAATTATGATTTTTAGTAGAAATCAACTAAATGTAAGAAATTTGGGGAAGAAATATCATTGAGATATTCAAGGTATTTGTTTGCAAAAATATGGAATGTGATATTGAGGGATTCTAAGTGATTGAAAGTAAAAGTATAATAGGGGACATTAAGTGAGTCCCTTGCGTATTTGATGCAATTTAAATAACTCATTGTAATTATCTTCCTTAATTACATTGAGTTATTTTGTGGATTAAGTGAGATTTTCTTAATTATTTAATTAGTATGAAAAAAAACAATTAAATATATTAAATAAATAATAACTAATTTATAGATTCTGATATGGATTGTAATTAAAGTGGTATTTTAAGAATAATGAAAAAGATGATGTATTATGTGTAATTAATGATCTTAAAATATTATGAAGGATAATATTCTCTTTAGATTACAACTCGATAATCGAAGGGACTAACTCTAATACCTCAACTCAACGGTTAATTCTAATTGTTCTAATATCTCTCCAAGAAAATAAACTCTCTTTTGTTACAAGCCTCACAAATTCACAATCACACTTCAACAATAGGAATAGTTACAACTTAATAACACTCATAGTACAAAATCAATAAAGACTAATAACTCTAACCTTAACTATCCAAATATCACAAAAAAATAACTCATCAATTTACTCCAACTAATGAACTCAATAAAGGCTAATGACTCTAGACTTTAACTGACCAATCTTCAATATTCAATATAACAAACTCGAACACAATCAGTGAGTCTGGTTTCAGTGTTGTTGTGACGAAGTCCTGCAGTTTTGCTTCAATGATTATTACTCTCAAAATTGTGAATTTTGTGAATATGCAATAGGTGCAACACTCAATGGTCTTCATGTCGTATATATACTGAAGATTTATCGTGCCCTAAAATATTATGGACTAGGACTTTTACTTCAAATCGAACTTGACTTCCTATAGGAAAATTTGTGATTTCCTTCCTTATAAGAAGGTTGCATCCTATAAGGAAACTTTGACTCCTCTTTTGACTTTATTTCTTCTCTTTATTTATTTCCTTCTTTGCTCATTTATTTCTCCACTTTATTTATTTCCTTATTTGCTCCTTTATTTCTCATCTTTATTTCCTTTTTTTTTTTGCTCCTTTATTTCTTCTATTTATTTCCTTCCTTCTTTGATTTGATCTTTCATATTTGTACAAATTGTTCATCTAATGGAATATACACAAGACAAAAAGCAGTGAACTAGATTCACTTTATTAATCATCAAAATTACAAATATGTTATCCAATATTTAATAACATATTCACAAATTTTTGCTTTCAAAATGGATAAGATGATAGTTTACTTAATATTATTCTACATCACTGCTCTTTCACATAATAGGAACAAACATTAAAGTTTGAACTTTAACTGTCAAGTCATTTAGTAAATCTGAATTCGAATATTTTATACTTTTATGATATTGGATATCATGTACATAAATATTTATCACTTATTCCTTTTAGGTATCACAATACTTTCTCTATTTTTTCTTTAATAAATTATAGATAAGTATTTATGTAGTCTATCTAGAATGTTTAAAGACACAAATTTTGAGATAATTCATTGAATTAATATAACTTATTATGAAATATTTTATTCAGGTCAATGGCTGTCTCACTTGTATCTGTCATTTTAAAATTCTTTGAGAGAAAACTTTCATGTAAAATCACCAAAATATTAACAACAAACAATATATTATCAATATATGAAAGAAAAATATAAACTTAATCGGTTGATATCCTTTGATATGTTTACCTAACAATGATATTTTTTTTAAAGCCAAAGGATATTGCATTATCATTGGATATAAGATATCATAGTCATGAGATTTGTTTAAACTATATATAAAATTCTTTAACATATTATTTGATGTTTTATTTTTAATTTGAAACCCTTTATTTGGTCCATATAAACTCCCTTTTCACTGTCTTCATTAAGAAGATAATTTTCTAATCATTTAGTGTAACTTTAAATCATAATGAGCTACCAAAGTCATAATAATTTTTAACAAATCTTTCTTTGAAATCTAAAAAGGTTTCTTTACAATAAACGTCGTCTTCTTTAAGTATAACGCCTAACAACAAGTCTAATTTTCAATATTGTCACTTGAATCGGGTTTGGTCTTAAAAACTAAAATACACTCAATTTTGTTTTAAAAAAATAGCAATTTAACGAGATTTCAGAATTTATTGTATTTCATGAATTTTATGTATTTTTTCATGATATTAGTTAATTTATAAGACTCAATATTTTCTATGACTTATAAAAAAGAAATCAGATCTTAAGTAAGTTCAATATCAAAATTTGAATTTTGTAAATAAACTACATAATAATTTAGAATAGTCAATTTTCTTTCTCTTTATTTTTTTCAATTACATTTTTTGTGATTTATTTGTATCAGATATATGTGAGTTAGTTTCTTCATGAAATGTTTCAACCAAATATTATTTAGTATTATCAAAATGATCTTCGATAATATAAACATCATTGTTATTAGTGTGAAAAGACACACGTTCATGGGAAATGAAACATTTACTCTCATATTATTTATTTTCACACTTTATTGTTTAATACTACCACTAATTTCAGTATTCTCAATAAATCTTGCATGACTAGTTTCAATATTTATTGAACTACGAGTTGGACAGTAAAATCTTGTCATTATCCAGCCCGCCGCAAGTGACACCCACCCGAAACCCCCGGATGAGTGAACAAATTATCAACCCAACTCTTAGTGATCCTAACAGCTCAAAATCAATTGCATTAAACAAACTAACATTCACAATTTCAAATACTAATAAAATAAATTCTTGCGAAAAACTACCCCTAGAATATGAAAGTTGTGGTACTAAAACATCTACCAATGTCTAAAGAATAGGGATGCAACCCCAAAATAAGAGTTTAAGTCCGAAACAAATGGACTAGAACTAAACTGGATGAAAACAAGGTAGCCCAAAAGAAGCATCTTACCCTTGAAATCTGAAATCATCGGGACTACAACTGATGTCGCGTAGCAGTCGTCGAAAGATGTCCTGTACTCACAAAAAGAAAGCAAGTGCAAAATAAGTACACAACTATAATGTACTGGTAGGATCATCGGGCAGCTCCAATAAATAATATGTGAACAATAAATAAAAACTGAGTAAAGCAGTCTTAACATGTAATAACAATCAATAATATAACTCCAGACTTTCGGTCTTCCTTCTAACTTATCAATCACATAAAATAGTTCCACAACCACTACAACAATAGAGATGACAGGTAAACATACACCCTTTTTAAGCAACCCAGATCAACCAAGGATCCCTAGAATAACGCGTAAGTATTTAACATGCAATTTTTGGTCCACACATGGATCAATCCCACCTTTAAGTAAAATTACCCAGTCTCTTATGGACCGATATAAAATAATCACAGTTTAACATTTTACACAGTCTACTCATGGAACCAACAACAAATACAATCAACAATATAAATAAATTCGTACCAAGCATGATACCAAACCAACCATTATGAAACTTGTGCTAGGCGTAATACCCGAGCCAACCGATAAGTATTCCGTACCAGGTATGGTACTCGAGCCAATCGAGTATCACACAAGTTCAACAATCAATAAAATAAATGAATAATATCACACTTGTAAAATCAACAAACAACATAACTAAGTTCATTTCTCATGATTGACACCCGAATACTTAGACATGACTAATTTCATTCCCTAAGCATGCAAGGCACATACATTACTAAGCTAAAGCTACATGCACACACATTGTATTTAGAAAACAATAACCATCACCTATCTCGAATTGCTTAAAAACTCTACTAGGCCGGAGCCTTTCCATTTTCTGAAGCTTTCATTTATTCTTGGTCTAATAATGATTACAAAACATACCGAAATTAGTCCAATGGCCTAAAATTACCTGAATTATACTCAAATCCTAATTCTCAGGCCAACCCATGATCATTTCACCTATCCTAGAGCTTTTCAACCATTAATTCACCCAAAAACTACCAGTTAATGATTACATTAAGCGAATAACTGTGATTTAATCATCCATAAGTGATAGTAATCATAACCCAAGCATTCTACACCTAGAATCTCCTTTTTACCACCGAATTCTATCATCATTGGTCAATCCAAACCTTCCCCCAAGCCTGAGATTATAGTTTCTAAGGTCCGAGAATTGAAATACTGAAGTGGTGACCGAAAACATTACCTTTTCGATGGAGTTTGGTGGAAAATCAATGAAAATTGCCTCTCTTCGCCTATGCCCTTCCCCAAAATATTCTTGAACAATTTTGAATATTTTTGGGAAAGTTTCTGCATTTATAATAACTTATTCTGCTATAGCGGTCCATACACCGCTATAGCGCTGCTATCGTAGCGGACTTGACTGCTATGGTGGTGTTGACTGACTTTGACTTCCGCTATAGCGAGAATTTTTCTGCTATAGTGGTTGTCACAGTAGCACGGTGTCAATCGCTATAGTGGTATATACGGGACATGATCTCAGAAATTCTCTCAAATATGCCCATTTTACAACACACTTTAAAACTTGATGTTTCGATTCAACCCATTCACGTCAACTTTGATACCAGGATTTCTACTCACCTGAATTCATTTTGGAAAAGTCTCCCGAACTCCCTAGTGTCTTAACTAACAAAAAAACTAACTCAACATAAGATATGTTACCCAATATTTGCTTGGATTACCCTAGACCATACCTTGCTCAGAATTTGCTCGAGGTTAGCCTAGCCAAAATTTTCCAACTCCCAAACTTGAAAGTCATCTACCCCGAGACTTCACACAAATAGTTTACCCATAATAACAGAATAGGTCATTACAACAGATACCAATTTACCCATTGTTCATCCCTAAATGATCAAGCTCAAAAAAGATGATTTAAAAGAGAGAAAGTGTAGTACCTGAATCCTCAAACAAGTAAGGGTACTTGTTCCATATGTCCTTCTCGGTTTCCTAAGTGGCTTCGTAAAATGGATGATGCTTTTATTGGACTTTCACCGATCTGATTTCCTTTGTTCTCAATTTATAGACATCCCTATCAAGGATCGCAATCGACTCCTCTTTGTATTAAAGATCCTTTTCTAGAAAAATTGAATCCCACTTGATAATATATTCCACATACCCACGGTATCGCTATAACATAGATACATAGAATACTGGATGGACTCCAGATAAACTGGGTGGCAGTGCTAACCTGTATGCCACTGGTCCTACCATCTCAAGGACCTCGAATGGTCAATGTACTGAGGGCTAAGCTTGCCCTTCTTGCCGAATCACATTACCCCTTTCACTGGTGACACTTTCAATAATACTTGTTCACCAACCTGAAAAGTCATATCCCTTACTTTGCGATCATCGTACTCTTTCTGTCTGCTTTGGGTGGCTAGAAACTTGGTCTGAATTTGACTTACTTTTTCTTAAGCTTCCTTCACCAAGTCAATGCCCAAAGATTTCACATGGCCTGCCTCAAACCACCCTATAGGTGATCGACATCCTCTTCCATAAAGTGCCTCAAATGGTACCATGTCGATACTTGAGTGATAGATGTTGTTGTAAGAGAACTCACACAATGGTAGAAACTGGTCCCAATGGCCCCCCAAGTCTATTACACATGCTCTCAGCAGGTCCTCTAATACATGTATTGTCCTCTCCAACTGACCGTCAATCTGAGGATGAAAAGCTATGCTAAAAGTGAGTTGAGTGCCCAACTCTTCGTGCAATATGCCCCAGAGCTTGGAAGTAAACTGTGTACCCCTGTCCGAAATGATGGAGAGTGGCACCCCATGCAACCTCACAATTTCCTTAACATAGATCTTGGCCAACTGTTGTGAGTTATAATCCACCCTGACTGGAATGAAATGAGCGGAATTGGTCAGCCTGTTTACGATGACTCAAATGGAGTCATACTTCTCCAAGGTCTTAGGAAGACACACCACAAAATCCATGGCTATCTTTTCCCATTTCCTCTCGGGAATGGGCATCCTTTTAAGCAATCCTTCAGGCCTTTGGTGCTCGTACATAACCTACTAAAAATTCTGGCATTTAGACACAGTCAACTATGTCTCTCTTCATCCCAGACCACCAATAAAGTTTCCTTAAGTCCCGGTATATTTTGGTCATGCCCGGATGAATGAAGTACCATGAACTATGAGCCTCTGCCAATACATTCTGAATCAAGTCATCAACCCGAGGAACACAAATCCATCCTCTAAAACTCAACACCCCACACACATCAAGTGTGGTGTCTGGGGCCTCTCCAGACAACACTTTGTTTCGAAGTTTGTTTAACTACACATCCTGAAATTGTTTGTTCTTGATATACTCCATAAACGTGGGTTTGACCTCAATACTGGCCAACGCTCGACCCTGCTCTGAAATGCCCAAATGCATGAACTTTGATTCTAGTGCCCAAATCTCTCTAGAAAAGTGTCATTTGGATACCACCAAATAAGCCAAACTTCCCACGCTAACTGCTTTCCAGCTCAATGTGTCTACCACCATATTAGCCTTACCTGGGTGATACTGGATGGTCACATCATAATCCTTCAAAAATTCCATCTGCCTCCTCTGCCTCTGGTTTAAATCCTTTGGTGTAAACACATGCTGCAGGGTGTGATGGTCCGTGAATACTTTATACATGACACCATAAATGTAGTGTCTCCAAATCATTAGTGCATAGACCACCACTACCAACTCCAAGTCATAGGTTGGGTAATTAATCTCATGGGGCTTCAACTACCTTGAAGCATAAGCTATAACATTCCTGTCCTGCATCAATACAACACCCAAACACGAATGGGAAGCATCATAAAACACAATAAAATCTTAACCTTCCACTGATAATGATAGAATAGGAGCTGTAGTCAAGAGTGCCTTGAGATTTTGGAAGCTTTCTTCAAACTTGTCAGACCACAAAAAAGGTACCTCCTTTTGAGTCAACATCATCAAGTGAGTAGAAATGGACACAAAGTCCTTGATGAATCTGTGATGGTAGCCTGCAAGCCCTACAAAGCTCCTAACCTCAGTCCCAGTGCTGGGCCGGACCCAACTCTTAACTGCCTCAATCTTTTGGGGATCCACCATCACCCCTTTTTCTGAAACAACATGCCCTAAAAAAGCAACCAAAGACAACCAAAATTCACACTTAGAAAACTTGGCATACAATTTCTGGTGCCTCAACATCCCCAAAACAATGCAAAGATGCTATGCATGCTCTTCCTTACTCCATTAGTAAATTAGGATATCATCTATAATAACAATCATAAAGGAGTCCAGATACGACTTGAAGACACCATTCATCAAACTCAAAAGGTCATCGGTGCATTGGTCGACCTAAATGACATTACCAGGAACTCATAATACCCATATTGAGTCCTGAATGCCGTCTTGGGTATATCCTCAGGCCTGATCTTTAGCTGATGGTACCCTGAGCTCAAGTCAATTTTCAATAATATGGATGCACCCTGCAACTGATCAAAGCGGTCATCTATGCGGGGTAAGGGATACTTGTTTCAGATGGTGACCTTGTTCAGTTTCCTGTAGTCTATACACATCCTCATAGTACCATCCTTCTTCTTTACAAACAAAACCAGAGCACCCCAAGGTGAAGCACTGGGATGAATAAATCTCTAATCTAAGAGTTCCTAAAGCTGAGTCTTAAGATCCCTCAACTTTGTCGGAGCCATATGGTAAGGTGGAATAGAGATAGGGTGAGTGCCTGGCTCCAAATCTATGCAGAAATAAATGTCTCTATCCGAAGGCATGCCAGGCAAAGCTACCAGAAACACCTCCTGAAACTTAAAAACCACTGAGAATGACTCAATCAAAGGGGGCTCCACACTAAAATCCCATAAATATGCTAAGAAGGCCAAACAACCTTTTCCTATTAACTTTCTAGCCCAAATAAAGGATATGATCTTCGCCGAATTAGGCCTATACACACCTTCCCACTCTAGCCTATCCTTACCCGAGATCTCTAGAGTCACGGTCTTAGCATTATAATTTAATACATCATGATATGGAGACAACCAGGTCATACCTAAGATAACATTAAAATCTTGCATGTCCAGAATAACCAAGTCTACCAGAGTATGAAAACCCACAAAAACCACTAAACAAGTACGATACACATGGGTTACTACCACAGACTCCATAATCGGGGTAGAGAATCTAGGACATCATAAACCAAATACATACCCAAAGCAAATTTCACAGAAACATACGAATAAATATAACCTGGGTCAAACAATACGGAAGCCATTCGATCACATACTAGAATTGTACCTACTATCACTGCATCTGATGCTTCAGCCTCAAACTTCCCCAGAAATGCATAGCAATAGGACCTTCATCAATTCGGGAAAACTCTTTAGCTAGATGTGCTACTCTCCTGCCCACACCACCATTTCCTCTATTTCACCGGCCTCCCTGAAAGACACCTCGCCCACCCTGTGGATGACCCCTACCATAGACATCTCCACCTATCGAAACTACAACCTTAGTCTACTACTGAGTTAGATTTCTTGTCTGCCTGTGAGGGCACTCCCTCCTGAAGTGACCTGAATCACCATAATGAAAACATTCACGGTTAAGAGAAGGCCGACTAGTAGAATTATAAGAAGCCCCCTGGCCTCTAGGAGCTGAAAACTACTGACTGGCTCCCAGACGAGTACCTGCAGAAGATGGCAAGGCTCACTAAATAGGATGAGCAGAATACACTTGCTGGTTGTTACCCCTGGAGTATGATCCACTAGAGTTACCATCATTTCGGAACTTCTTGGCTAACACCTTAGCCTGTACAACTTGTTTGACCCCTTCCAATTTCTTCACATAATAGGTCACCTAATGAAAACTCTTCCCTGCCGAGGTCATATGCACCAACAATACCTATAACTCAGTATTCAAGCCCTTTAAATATAGATGAATTCTCTCCTTTTCAGTACCCAGAAGCTGAGTAGCATGACGTGACAAGGCATGAAATTTAGCCTCATAGGTTGAAACAAACATGTTGCCCTGCTGAAGAGCCAAAAACTCATCCTTCTTGCGACCCCTCAATGTGCGAGGCACATACTTCTCCAAGAACAGAGAATGAAATTATGCCCAAGTCATCGGAGGCAAAGCTAATGGCCGAGACTCTACATGAGCTCTCCACCACTATTTGACATCACCTTGAAGCTGAAATATGACAAACTCCACCCCATGCTGCTACATAATGCCCAACTTATGCAGCCTCTCATAGTAATCCAGAATACACTCAAATGCATCCTCTTTCTCAGTACACTAAAATGTTGGAGGTTTCAGTTTCAACAATTTGGTCAGCATCTCATGCTCATTCCCAGTCATAACAGGGCCTAGCATTGGATGGAAGAAATCATCAGTGCTTGATGTCGCATCCATCATGGGAGACATTATGTCAGCTGGCTGAGTGCCCGAAGCTTGATCTGTGGTACCCCTCGGAGTGGCTCCGCCCACTCAAAAAATCCCATATTTTCTGAAATACCTCAGCCCATATAGGGGGAAGGCCTTCACCTCTAGTCGGTGCCGCCTCCTTCTATTCTACACTCTCCTCAAGAACAGCTTCAACTTCTTTCTCAACAAGATCCTGACGTGAGGAAGGGGTCACTTCTCTTGGTTTAGCATCTGCCTGAGCTTCACCCCCGATGGGTGTTGATCTTCCTCTGCCTCTGGTTCTGCCTCTACCCCTGCCCCTTCCCCTTCCTTGCCCTCTAGCTGCTGGTTCTGCCATTGGAACCGCCACCCTTGCTCCATTGTGCCTGGTGTTAACCATCTATGGACAAAACAGTGAAAGAAGTTAGGTACCAATTTGTATCACCAAATACCAATTAGAATCAAGTTATAGCACGAAGGAAGAAATAAGAGATAGTTTCCTAAAGTCTTATAGCCTCTCAAAAAAAGTACATACGTCTCCATACTATTTTGCAAGACTCTACTAGACTCATTTTTGTATGACGATATCAACGAACCTAGGGCTCTGATACAATCTTTGTCATGACCTAGCCCGTTGTGAGTGACACCCACCCAAAATCCCTGGATGAGCGAACCAACTGTCAACCCAACACTTAGTGATCCTAATAGCTCAAAACCAGTTGCATTAAAATAAACTAATATTCACAATTCCAAATACTAATAAAATAAACTCCTATGAAAAACTACCCCTAGAATCTGAAAGTTGCGGTACCAAAATATCTACCAATGTCTAAAGAATGGGGAGAATCCCCAAAGTAAGAGTTTATGTCCAAAACAAATGGACCAGAACTAAACTGGATGAAAACAAGGTAGCCCAAAAGAAGCAGCTCACCCTTGAAATCTGGAATCGTCACGACTATAATTGAGGTCGCGTAGCAGCCGCTGGAAGATGTCCTGTACTCACAAAAAGAAAGCAAGTACAGAATCAGTACACAACCACTGTGTACTAGTAGAATCATCGGCCAACTCCAATAAACAATATGTAAACAATAAGCCAAACCTGAGTAAAGCAGTACAAACATGTAATTATAATCAGCAATATAACTCCAGACTCTCAATCTTTCTTCTAACTTATCAACCACATAAAATAGTTCCACAACCACTATAATGATAGCAATGACAGGTAAGCATACACCCTTTTTAAGAAACCCAGACCAGCCAAGGATCCCTAGAATAACGCCTAAGTGTTTAACATGTAATTCCCTGTCCACACAAATACCAATCCTACCTTAAAGTAAAATTACCCGGCCTCTCATTGACAAATATGCAATAATCACAGTTCAACATTTAACCCGGTCCACTCATGGAACCAAATACAAATACAATAAATAATATAAATAAATCCGTACCAGGCGTGGTACCTGAGCCAACCATTATAAAACCTATACCAGGCATGGTACCCTAAGCCAACTAATAAGTATCCTATACCAGGCGTGGTACCCGAGCCAACCGAATGTCACACAAGTCCAACAATCAATAAAATAAATGAATAATATCACACTTGTAAAACCAATAAGTAATATAACCAAGTTCATTTCTCATGATTGACACCCGGACACTTAGATATTCCTAATTTCATTCCCTAAGCATGCAAGGCACATACATTACTAAGGTAAAGTTACATGCAAACATATTGCATTTGGAAAACAATAACCATCACCTACCTTGAATAGCTTGAAAACTCTACTGGGCCGGAGCCTTCCCATTTTATGAAGCTTTTGTTTGTTCTTGGTCTAACAATAATTACAAAACATACCAAAATTATTCCAATGGCCTAAAATTATCCGGGTTATACTCAAATCCTAATCCCAAGCCATCCATGATCATTCCACCCATCCCCAGGATTTTCCACCATTAATTCACCTAAAAACTATCATTTAATGGTTACATTAAGCAAATAACGGTGATTTAATCATGCATAAGTGATACTAATCATAACCCAACAATTCTACACCTAGAATCCCCCCTTTTTACATCGGATTTTATCATGTTAGGTCAATCCAAACCTTCCTCCGAGCCGGAGATTAGAGTTTCTAAGGTTTGGGAATTGAAATACTGCAGTGGGGAGCAAAAACCTTACTTTTTCGATAGAGTTTTGTGGAAAATCAATAAAAATCACCTCCCTTCGCCTATGCCCTTCCCCAAAACATTCTTGAATAATTCTGTATATATTTGGAGAAGTTTCTGCATTTACAGTGACTTATTCTGCTATAGAGGTTCATACACCGCTATATCACCACCGTCATAGCGGACTCAACCGCTATGGCAGTGCTAACCGACTTTGACTGATATTATAGCAGGAATTTCTCCACTATAGCGGTCATCGTGATAGCATGGTGTCAACCGTTATAGCAGTTTACACGGGAAAGAATCTTAGAAATTCTATCAAATATGCCCATTTTACAAAACACTTCAAAACCCGATGTTCCAAACCAACCCTTTCACGTCAACTTTGATACCGGGAGTTCTACTCACCCGAATTCATTTTTTAAAAATCTCCCACACTCCCTATTGTATTAGCTAACGGAAAAACTAGCTTGACATAAGACAGATTACCCAATCCTCGCTCATATTGTTCTAGACCATACCTCTCTCAGAATCCACCTGGGACTAGCCTAGCCCAAAATTTTCAACTCCCAAACTCGGAAGTTTTCTACCCCAAGACTTCGCATGAATGGATAACCCGTAATGATGAAACAGGTCATTAAAAATCTATATCCTTTAGATTTCTTTAGGTAATCAATAAAATAATCACTTACTGTTTGGAAATTAAAAAATTTATGTGAATTATATATTCTAATTTTCGTTGGGCAATCCCAAAACATGCAAATGCCTTAAGCTAGATTTTTCTCCAGTCTACAATTTAAAAAGGGGTTTTGAATATATCTTTATAGAAATCCTATTTAATAAATATATATTAGGGGTATACACCCACAAAGATTTGGGTAATCAGAAATTACTTATCATACTCCTAACCATATTCATACGTGTTTGATTATGTTTTTCTTTAACGCTATTTTATTGAGGTATTCATAGCATAGTATGTTATGCACATATGTCATGTTCCTCGAGATACTTTTCATATAGACCTAAATATTATTTTAATTTGTCATATTTTTCATAATATTCACTGCCTGTATCAATTTTCACCTTTTAATCTAGCTAATAGTCTTCAACCTAATTCGGGTACTATCACAACCCAACTATCAGGTTATGATGGCACCTACTCTAAACCACCTAGACAGGAGAACCCTTATGTAACACCTCAGAATTCGAATCAACTTTCTAACTTAGAATCTCTGAATTTTCTTAGCTTTCCAGAAATTATGAGTCCAAACCATGGACCGTGGTTGGAACCACGAGCTGTGGAATGAACTCATGATTTAAGTCTGCAGGATCAGCCCCTGGTCTGAGAACCATGAGTGGGTTCTACGGACCGTTCTGTCCACTCATGGAATCAAACCTGAGGTCTGCCTGTTTTCTCAGAAATGATGAGAGGGTCTACGGACCATAGTCTATTCTACGGTTCATTCTGTTGACTCATAGAACTATATCTACAGCTGATCATTTGGTCCAGGAACTATGAGTGGAAACCACGAGTCGTGGTTCAGTCTACGGCTCGTGGATTGCACCCGTAATCTCAAAAGCCAAGATTTTAAGCAGTCTTTTTAATTTAAATCCCTGAGGCATTTTTGTAATTTCCCATTCTTTTAACTCCTATACTAAGTCATTTTAAGCCTATTTAGAAGGGTTTTTATTAGCACTTGGCCTAAGTTCTCTCCCTTTCTTTCAATCAAGTTCCAAAAGAAGAAAAGGAGTTCCGTCCTCTCAAGCTTTAAGCTAGGGTTTCATCTTCAAGTTTCCATTCTCTCATCCTAGATTAAGAAAGCTTCAATTCAGGTATGTGAGTTTTCAATAAGGGAATTCCATCACCCTTATGCCCAAAATCCCAATCTTCTAAATTAATTTTACGAATTTTTAAATTAAGGTTCTTACCCAATTCTTATGGGTTCTTCTATAAATTGTTTCCTGATGATTCTTCTATGAATTCTAACTCTAAATTGCATGATTTTGCATGAATTTTTATAAATGGTTTCCTATTCATGATTTGAAGACTAGCCCTTGTCCAATTTGTAAAATTATTATGAAATTAGTTTATTAGCATCAATTCATGGCTTCTCATTCATTACTCATGTTTTATTTGAGATTCCTTAAGTGTTTAGAAAAGCCATGCATAAAGAAGGATTTCTAGTATGATTTCACTAAATTGCATGTCTTCAAGTGAAAATTGGCATGTTTAGATAACACGACCTTATGTATTTATGAAATTGCTTGCCTAATTCTTCAAGTTATGAATTTAGAAAGAAAAGTATATTTTGAATTATGGCTATTCTAACTTTTTAAGACATGAATTGAAGTTGCATGACATTGGATATGTCCTTATACTTTTACAACAGTTTTGGACATCAGATATGTCCCTACATTTTATAAAAGGTTTGGCATCTAGATATATCTACCTAAGCTATGAATAGTTTTGACATAAGACATGTCATTAGTTATGATCAGTTTTGGCATCAAATATGCCCTAGTATTATATGATCTATATATATGTTTTTGGTAGTAGTATTAGCACCGAGTTGGATGGGGTGAGAGTACCCTTAGTCCCAGAACTACATGCCCCCATAGGTTCATAAGTCCCCTCTGTTGGGCATTAGAACTAGTGATCATGCCAAGCTATTCCTTTATACCCAAGTAGAGTATATTGGGTCTTCTCGATAGGGCGGATACATCAGATTCCATGTAGCTCACATAATCTATGTCGGTTAGAGAACCTCCCACAGAAACAATTTTAAGTTTTAAAATGTATTTGACTCTTGCTCAGGTTTCAGACTTATGACTCATGATTATGTTCTTAGCTTATGATATTGCATTGAGTCATTAACATTTCATCTTTTACTATCATAGTACGATTTCAATTTTTAAAGCACGTATAGCATATTTTACTTTAGATTTTGCATATCTTACATATTCAATACATCCTATAGTACTGACGCATATTTTGTGTTGCATCCTCTTGATGATGAAAATTTAGGTTTTCTTTCTCAGACAGTTGGCTAGAGATTGCTGGCCATTCAGCTAGTGTTGGTGATTCCTCATCTCCCGAGGATCGGTTCTTGAGTTTAGCTTATTATCGTCCTTTAAGTATCTAGAGTTAGCTGGGGTCTTGTCCCAGTAACTCCTTATGTCATATTTAGAGGCTTTTCAGACATAAATAGTGTCTGAGTCTCTCTTTTGGATTATATTTCAGCTTGACTTTATCATATACAGATTGGTTTGCCTAGTTTCTCAATTATGCTTCTGCTATGTTTTCTTACGATATCTGAGTTATGCTATGACCAAGGGTTAAATTGGGGTACTTGTGGTCCCAGGTCCTTTGTTATGTATAGGGGGTAGCCTCGGGGTGTGACACCTTACCACCCCATTTAAAATAGCTATGCGAAATTAAATAAGAAACATGAAAATTTGCCTTAATAAAAGAAAAACCAGTCTCAATTATTTAAAACAATGAAAATATTTTAAGAACAACTTAAAACCTTCTATAACAACCTGTTCCATTATTATGGGTAAACTATTAGTGTGAAGTTTCGGGTTAGAAAACTTCTGGGTTTGGTAGTTGAAAAATTTAAGCTAGGCAAGTCTAAGATGATTTTTGAGCGAGGTATGATCTAGGACAATCTAGGTGAGGATTGGGTAAAGTATCTTATGCTTAGATAGTTTTTCCATTATCTAAGACATTAGGGAATCCGAGGGACTTTTCGAAAGGGAATTTGGGCAAGTAGAACTCTCGATATCAAAGTTGACGTGAAAGGGTTGGTTCAGAATGTCTAGTTTTGAAGTGTGTTGTAAAATGGGCACTTTTGGGGGATTTTTTGAGGTTCTGTTCTGTGTCAATCTCTATATCAATAAACACCATGCTACAGCAATGAGTGCTATAGCAGAAGTCAAAGTCAATCAACACCGCCATAGAAGTCAAACCTGTTACGGTGGCACCGCTATAGCGGAGTGGGGACTGCTACAGTGGAGTAAGTCACTGTAAATGCAGAAACTTTCCCAAAAATATTCAAAAATTCTCATGAATATTTTATGGGCGGATAGAGGCGAATTGGGCGACGCCAACTCAGTTTTCCACCAAAAATCATTGCTAAGGTAAGGATTTTACTCCCCTACTTCAGTACTTCTATTCTCGAGTAATAGAATCAATAATTACAGGCTTGGGGGAGGTTTGAATAGTCCTAAGAGGGTAGAATATGGTGTGATGGGGATTCTAAGGTATAGAGGTTCTTGGGTCTTGTTTATTGTTGTTCAATTATGATCTGTTCAATTATGATCTATTCACAACAAATTGCTGACTGTATTTGTAAAAATGGTCATTTTAGGCGAATTAATAGTAGGAAAGCCCTGGCATGGGTGAAATGATCATGGTTTAGCCTGGAGATTAGGATTTTAGAATAATTTAAGTATTAATAGGCCATTTGGACTGATTATAATATTCTGTAATTATTTTTAGACCAAGAAAGGCTCTAGTCCAGTAGAGCTTTTAGGCTATTTGAGGTAGGTGATGGTGATAGTATTTCCAAATGCAATGTGTGTTCATGTAATTATCACTTAGTATTATATGTACATGACATGCTTAGGAAATAAAATTATAAATGTCTACATATCTGGGTGTCAATCATGTGAAATGAATATGGTTTTGTTGCATGTTGGTTTACAAGTGTGATTTTGTTCATAAATTGTTAACTGTTGTATTGTGTGTGATATTCGATTGGATAGGGTACCATGCCTGAGATTGGATACATATTGGTTGGGTAGGGTACAACGCTTGGTATGAGAAACTTATCGGTTAGCTTGGGTACCACGCCTGATACAGGTTTTATAATGGTTGGCTCAGGTACCACACCTGGTACAGGTTCTATAATGGTTGGCTGGGGTACCACACCTAGTACAGGTTTATTTATACATGTTGAATTGTATTTATTGATGGTTCTATGAGTGGACCGGGTTAATTGTATATTGGTCCATGAGAGGCCGGGTAGTTGTACTTAAATGTGGGGTTGGTCCTTGAGTAGATCAAAATTTGCATGTTGAACACTTACGTGTTGTCCTAGGGATCCTTGGTTGGTCCGGGTCACTTATAAAGGGTATATGCTTATTGTAATTATTTGTTTTTGTGGTGGTGGTTATTGGACCTATTTCATGTAGTTGGTAAGTTAGAGGAAAGACAAAGTCTAGAATCACATTACTGGCTTGTTAATTCATGTTTGTCTTACTTTACTCAGCCTTGGTTTACTGTTCATATATTGTTTATTAGAGTTGGTAGATGATCCTACCAGTACACTGGGGTTTTATGTATTGATACTGCACTTGCTTACCTTTTGTGAGTACATGACATATTCCAACGGCTGCTATGTGACCTCAATTGTAGTCCTGACGACTCAATATTCCAAGGGTGAGCTATTTCTTCCGGGATACCATAGTTTATCTAGTATACTTCTATTCCATTATTTTGGACATAGACTCCTTTTTTTAGGGTTGCATCCCCAAACTCTAGACATTTGTAGATGTTTTGGTACAACGACTTTATAATTCTAGGGGTAGTATTTCTGCAAGATCTTATTTATTCATATTTTTGCTATGAATGCTAGTTTACTTTAATGCATATACTTTTGAGATATTAGTTTCTCTAAGTGTTGAGTTGGGTTGTTGGTTCGCTCATCCAAGGGTTTTGGGTGGGTGCCACTCGCGGTGGTTTGGGTCATGACAAAGATGGTATCAGAGACCTAGATTTGTTGATCTTGTCGTAACAAAATGGGTCTAGTAGAGTCTTACTGAATGGCACGGAGATGTCTGTACTTTTATTCGAGAGGCTATAGGACTTTAGGAAACTATTTCTTCTTTCTTCCTTTATGTTATAACTTGATTCCAATTGATATCTGGTGATACCAATTGGTATCTAACTCCCCTCACTCTTTTTTCCGCAAATAGTTGATACAAGGCATAACAGAGAAAGGGTAGCGCTTCCAGCTGTGGGGCAAGTATCGAAAGGGCGAGGAAGGGGTAAGGGCAGGGGAATAGGAAGAGCAACACCCACCAGGGTTGTAGCTCAGGCAGCAGCTGATCCAAGAGCAATGACCCCTCCTCCACCCCAAGATCCTATTGAGGAGGATGTTGAGGTTGTTCTTTAGGAGGGTCGAAGCAGGATGGGGCAGCACCGGCTGGAGTTGCAGGCCTTCCCCCTATATCACCTGAGTCATTTCATTAGGTATGAGATTTATTGAGTGGGCTAGCAGGTACTGAAGCCACCCCAAATGGTACAACAGATCAGGTTCTGGGCACTCAACCAGCTGTTACAGCGGCTCCCAGGATGGATGCAGTATTGGGTACTGATGATTTCTTCTATTTGATGCTAGGCCCTCTTATGACCAGGACTGATCATGAAATATTGACCAAATTTTTGAAACTGAAACCTTCAAAATTTCAGGGTACAGAGAAACAAAATGCCTTTGAGTTTATTCTGGACTTCTATGAGAGGCTGCATAAGTTGGGCATCGTGCAAGAGCATGGGGTAGAGTTTGTTACTTTTCAGCTTTAGGGTGATATGTCAGCCATCAACTTTCCCTCCGATGACTTGGCCATAATTTCATGCTCTATTTTTGGAGAAATATGTGCCTCGCACTTTGAGAGATCGCAAGAAGGGTGAGTTTCTGGATCTTGAGTAGGGTAACATATCTTTTTCAGCCTATGAGGCTAAATTTCATGCCTTGTCACATTATGCTACTCAATTTCTGGTTACTGAGGAGGAGATAATTTGTCTGTATGTGAAGGGTCTGAATACTGAGTTGCACATTTTGTCTGTGCATATGACCTCGGCAGGAAAGAATTTTGATAAGGTGACTGATTATGTGAAGAAACTAGAGGGGGTCAAATAGGTTGGGCAGGCTAAGGTGTTTTCCAAAAAGTCCTAAAATGAAGGTAATTTCAGTGGTTCTTACTCCAGGGGTCACAGTCAGCAGGTGTATTCGGCTCATCCTATTCAATCAGCCCTGCCAGCTTTTGTACGTGGTCTTCCAGGAGCCACTCTGTAGTTTTCATCTCCTAGATGTTAGGGGGATTCTTATACTTTTACTAGCCGGCCCACTCTTGATCGCAGATATTTTCATTGTGTTGATCTAGGTTACTTTAAGTAGGAGTGCCCTCACAGGAAGATAGAAAATCAGACTCAGCAGCAGACTAAGGCTGTGGTTTTGGCAGGTGGTTGTGACTATGGCAAGGGTCGACCATACGGTGGGTGAGGTAGATTCTAGGGAGGCCGTGGGAACATGGGGAATAGTGGCATGGGTAGGGAAGTAGCACAACCATCCAGAGAGGTTGATCAGATTGATGGCAAGGCCTATTGTTATGCATTCTTGGGTAAGTCTGAGGCTGAGGCATCAGATGCTCTGATCACAGGTACAATTCTGGTCTATGACCGGATGGCCTCTGTATTATTTGACCCAGGTTCTACTTATTCATATGTATCTATGAAATTTGCTTTGGGTCTGGATTTGGTTTGTGATGTCCTTGAATCCCCTATTCATGTTTCTACCCCGGTTTAGGAATATGTGATAGTAACCCATGTATATCGTACTTATCCTATGATTTTTGTGGTTTTTCAAACTCGGGTAGATTTAGTTATTCTGGGCATGTTGGATTTTGGCATTATTTTGGGTATGACTTGGCTGTCTCCATATCATGTTGTGTTGAACTATAATGCTAAGACTCTAGAGATTCCAGGTGAGGATAGGCTAGAGTGAGAAGGTGTGTACAGGTCTAAGCCAACTAAGATTATATCTTTTGTTCGATCTAGGAAGTTAGTGGGGAAAGGTTGTTTAGCCTTCTTGGCTCATTTCTGAGATGTTAGTGTGGAGTCCCCTTCAATTGAGTTAGTTCTGGTGGTTTTGGAGTTTCAACAGGTGTTTTTGGTAGATTTTCCTGGTATGGCTCCGGATAGAGACATTGACTTTTGTATAGATATGGAGTCGGGCACTCGCCCAATCTCTATTTCTCCTTATTGTATGGCTCTAGTAGAGTTAAGGGAACTTAAAACTTAGCTTCAGGAACTTTTAGATAAGGGATTTATTCATCCCAGTGCCTCACATTGGGGTGCTCTGGTATTGTTTATGAAGAAGAAGGATGGTAGAATGAGGATGTGTATAGACTACAGACAACTGAACAAGGTCACCATCCGAAACAAGTATCTTTTACCCTACATAGATGACCTCTTTGATCAGTTGCATGGTGCATTCATATTTTTGAAAATTGACTTGAGGTCAGGGTACCATCAGTTAAATATTAGGCCTAAGGATATACCTAAGACGATATTCCAAACTCGGTATGGGCATTATGAGTTCTTGGGAATGTCATTTGGGTTGACCAATGCGCCGACGACTTTCATGAGCTTGATTAATTGGGTCTTCAAATCGTTGCTGGATTCATTCGTCATTGTGTTTATAAATGACATTCTGATTTACTCCAAGGGTAAGGAAGAGCATGCAAAGCATCTTCGCATTGTTCTAGAGATATTGAGGCACCAAAAATTGTATGCCAAGTTGTCAAAGTGTGAATTTTTGTTGTCTTTGGTTGACTTCTTAGGGTATGTGGTTTTAGAAAATGAGGTGATGATGGATCCCCAAAAGATCGAGGCAGTTAAGGGTTGTGTACAACCTATCACTGTGACTGAGATTAGGAGTTTTGTGGGGCTTCCAAGCTACTATCGTAGGTTTGTCAAGGACTTTGCGTCCATTGCTTCTCACTTGACAAGGTTGACTCAGAAGGAGGTACCTTTTATTTAATCTGACAAGTGTTAAGAGAGAGTCCAAAATCTCAAGACACTTCTGACTACGGATCCCATCCTATCATTGTCAATTGAAGGTAAGGATTTCATTGTGTTTTATGATGCTTCATATTCGAGTTTAGGTGTTGTGTTGATGCATGACAAGAATTTTATAGCTTATTCTTCAAGGCAGTTGGAGCCCCATGAGAAGAATTACCCAACCCATGATTTGGAGTTAGCAGTGGTGGTCTTTGTACAAAAAATTTGGAGACACTACCTTTATGGTGTCAAGTGTGAAGTGTTTATAGACCATCGCAGCCTGCAATATGTGTTTACACAGAAAGACTTGAATCATAGATAGAGGAGGTGGATGGAACTGTGGAAGGATTATGATGTGACCATCCAGTATCATCCGGGCAAACCTAATATGGTGGAAGATGCATTGAGCCGAAAAGGGGTTAGCATGGGCCATTTGGCTTGTTTGGGGGTGTCCAAACCACCCTTGGCTAGAGAGATCCGGGCTCTAGAATCTAAGTTTATGCAATTGGGCATCTCAGAACAGGGTGGGGTGTTGGATAGTATTGAGGTTAAACCCACATTTCTAGAGGATATTAAAGCTAAACAGTTCTAGGATGCACAATTGAACATGCTTCGGAAAAAGGTGGTATCCAGAGAGTCCTGGGATGCCACGTTAGACGCTAGCAGGGTGATAAGTTTTAGAGAGAGGATTTGTGTCCCTAGGGTTGATGACTTAGTTCATAATATGTTGTTAGAGGCTCATGGTTCCCGATATTCCATTCATTTGGGCGTAACTAAAATGTACCAGGACTTGAAGTGACTTTACTGGTGGCCTCGGATAAAGAGAGACATAGCTGACTATGTGTCTAAGTGTTAGAATTGTCAGCAGGTTAAGTATGAGCACCAAAGGCCTACAGGATTTCTTCAGAGGATGCCCATTCTCGAGTGTAAATGGAAAAGGATAGCCATGGATTTTGTGGTCGGTCTTCCTAAGACCTTGGGAAATTATGACTCCATTTGGGTTATTATGGACAGGCTGACCAAGTCAACTTATTTTATTCCGATCAAGGTGGATTATAACTCACAGAAGTTAGCCAAGATTTATGTTAAGGAAATATTGATATTGTATGGGGTACCACTCACCATCATTTCATATAGGGGTACATAGTTTAATTCCAAGTTTTGGGGAAAGTTGCACGAAGACGACTTTTCATATTCAGACAGATGGTCAATCAGAGAGGACAATTCAGGTGTTCGAGGACATGCTTTGAGCATGTGTGATCGATTTCGGGGGCCATTAGGATCAATTCTTACCATTATGTGAATTCTCATACAACAATAGCTATGACTCCAATATTGACATGGCACCGTTCGAGGCACTTTATGGGAGAGTATGTAGATCACCCATAGGGTGGTTTGACGCAGGCGATGTGAAAGCTTTGAGCGTGGACTTGGCGAGGGAAGCTCATGAAAAGGTAAGGGGTATTCAGACCAAGTTTCTAGCATCCCAAAGTAGGCAGAAAGAATATGCAGATTGCAAGGTAAGACACATGGCATTTCAGGTTGGTGAACAAGTTTTGTTGAAAGTGTCACCAATAAAAGGGGTAATGCGATTCACCAAGAAGGGAAATCTTAGATCTCGGTACATCAGTCTATTTGAGGTTCTCGAGATTAAAGGGCCAGTGGATTTCAAGTTAGCACTATCGCCCAGTTTATACGGAGTCCATCCATTCTTCCATGTATCCATGCTAAAGCAATACCAAGGGGATGGGGAGTACATTATCAAGTGGGATTCGATCTTGCTAGACAAGGATCTTCAGTACAAAGAGGAGCAGGTTTCTATTCTTGGTTGGGATGTTCGGAAATTAAGGACAAAGGAGATCATATCAGTGAAGGTTCAATGGAAGCATCATTCAGTTAAGGAAGCCACTTGGGAAATCAAGAAGGACATGCAGGACAAATACCCTCACTTTCTTAAGGATTCAGGTACTACACTTTCTCTCTTTTAGCTCATCTTTTTTTGGGTTTAATCATTCGGGGATGAACAATGGGTATATTTGTTTATCTTATAATGACTTGTTCCTTTGTTATGGGTATACCATTCTTGCAAAGTTTTAGGTTAGAAAACTTCCGAGTTTGGGAGTTGGATAATTTGGGTTAGGCTAGTCTCGAATGATTTATGAGCGTGGTATGGTCTAGGGAAATCCAGGTAAGGATTTGATAAAGTATCTTATGTTGAGCTAGTTTTTCCATTAGCTAAGAAATTAAGTAGTCTGAGGGAATTTTGGAAGGGAACTCAGGCGAGTAGAACTCCCAATATCAAAGTTGACATGAAATTATTAGTTCGGAACATAGGGTTTTAAAGTGTGTTGTAAAATGGGCACTTTTGGGGGATTTTTCGAGGTTCTATTCTGTGTCAATTGCTATATAGCAGTTGACACCGTGCTACATCGATGACCACTATAGTGTAGAAATTCCTGCTATAGCGGAAGTCTAAGTCGGTCAGCACCGCCATAGTGGTCGAGTCCACTATGGCAGCGCCGCTATAGAGGAGTAAGTCGCTGTAAATGCAAAAAATTTCCCAAAAATGTTCAGAAATTCTCAAGAACATTTTGAGGAAGGGCAGAGGTGAATTGGGAAACTCCAACTCAGTTCTCCACCGAAAATCATTGCTAATGTAAGGATCTTACTCCCCTACTTAAGTACTTTAATTCTCGGGTAATAGAATAGATAAATACAGGCTTGGGGGAAGGTTTGAATAGGCCTAAGAGGATAGAATCCAGTGTTCTAAGGATTCTAGGGTGTAGAGGTTCTTGGGTTTTGTTTATTGTTGTTAAATTATGATCTATTCACCACAAATTGCTTAATGTATTGATAAAATTGGTCGTTTTAGGCAAATTAATGGTGGAAAAGCCAAGGGATGGGTGGAATGATCATGGTTTGGCTTGGGGATTAGGATTTGAGAATAATCCAGATATTAATAGGCAATTTGGACTGATTATAGTATTGTGTAATTATTTTTAGACCAAGAACAAATAAAAGCTTCAGAAATGAGAAGGCTCCGGTCCAGTAGAGCTTTCACGCTATTTGAGGTAGGTGATAGTTATTGTTTTTTCAAATGCAATGTGTGTTTATGTCACTGTCGCTTACTATTGTATGTACATTGCATGCTTAGGAAATGGAATTATGAATGACTACATATATGGGTGTCAATCATGTGAAGTGAATGCGGTTTAGTTGCTTATTGGTTTACAAGTGTGATTTTGTTCATAAATTGTTGATTGTTGGATTTTGTGTGACATTCGATTAGCTCAGGTACCACGCCTGGTATGGGATACATATTGGTTGGCTTGGGTATCACGCTTAGTATAGGATACATATTGGTTGGCTCGGGTACTATGCCTGGTACAGGTTCTATAATGGTTGACTCGGGTACCACACCTAGTACGGGTTTATTTATACTTGTTGAATTGTATTTGTTTATGGTTCCATGAGTGGACTGGGTTAATTGTTGAAACTGTGATTGTTTCATATTGGTCCATAAGAGGACAGGTAGTTGTACTTAAATGTGGGGTTGGTCTTTGAGTAGACCAGAAATTGCATGTTGAATACTTAGGTGTTGTCCTAGGGAACCTTGGTTAGTCTGGAATACTTATAAATGGTATATGCTTATTGTCATTGTTTGTTGTTGTGGTGGTTGTTGGACATATTTCATATAGTTGCTAAGCTAGGAAAAACTGAGAGTCTGGAATGATATTGCTAGCTTGTTAATTCATGTTTGTCTTACTTTACTTAGCCTTGGTTTACTATTCATATATTATTTATTGGAGTTGATCGATGATCCTACCAGCACATTGGGTTTTGTGTAATGATACTGTACTTGCTTTACTTTTGTGAGTACATGACATATTCCAGCGGCTGCTACACGACCTCAGTTGTAGTCCCGACGATTCCAAATTCCAAGGGTGAGCTACTTCTTTTGGGCCACCATGGTTTGATCTAGTATACTTCTAGTCCATTATTTTGGACTTACACTCTTTTGTTTTTGGGGTTGCATGTAACACCCCAGAATTTAAACTATCCTTAAAAACCCAAAACTCAGGAAAAGACCCAGAAAATTCCATCCCAGTGAAGCCCTATGGCCCACATGCATCGTGGACACGACGCCCCATCAAGGGTCCCCATGGGAATGACCCAGGGACTCAGTTGTTCAGGCTCCAGACCAATGGGGGACCCAATGGGTGTCGGAGGTCCGACAGGCCATCGGGAAGCCCGTGAAAAAGAGCCAGCAACCCCCTTTGCCCCGACGGGCTAACGCCACGAGCGTCGCTGAAGCGACGGGATGTAGGAGCCATCATGGGAATGATCCAGGAGACCAGCCCCTCCTGTCCTATTTTGACCCCCGAGCCGACGGGCCGTCGCAGGTCCGATGCTCGTTGGGCGGCCCATCCAGCGGTGGCTTTTCTTGAAATTTCCAACTTTAAGTTGGGGGCAGTTCGGTCTTTTTCTAATTCTTTTAACTCAGACTATAAATAATCTTAGACTTATTTTATTAAGCCTAATCCTCCAAAATGAGTCAGATTCTCTAAATTCAATCTCAAGTTAGAAAAGAGCGTCTTCTCCATATTCCAGGCCTAGGGTTCTCTCCTCTATGCTTCAACTCTAGATTCTTGCAGAGATTTTCATCCACTAGGTATATGAGAATTCAGTAAGGGCCTAGTTCACCCTTATGCCCAAAAACCTCAAACTCTTTCAATGATTTCTCATGAATTTAGAACTAGGGTACTTGTCCCTTTTTACAGATTATTCTAGATATCCATGCTCATGAGTTATAATGATCTTTACATTGTTTTAAATAATATATACTGATTTTCACTGAATTGCATATATATTTATATGATCTTCAAAAATCAGGGACTTAGCCCTAAATTATAGCATTTGTTTAAATGTGTTAGCTTTCTTCAAAAAATAAACCCAGACTGCTAGTTTAGAGTTAGAAATACAGAACTCAGTCAGACTTTAAGAGTACTACAGTATTTTAGAAAAATAATGTTTTCAGACTAGTTTAGTTCTGCCTCATGAATTCAGGACTTCAATTTTAAATGAGCTATCAATATTCAGTTTGGGAGTAGTATTTAGCACCGAGTTGGACTAGGGTTCAACGTACCCTGAAGGTCCCAGAACTAAGTGCCAACATAGGATTAAAATTCCCCTTTGTTGGGCACCATATTTAGTGATCACACCACAACCATGCCTTTATACCCTGGCAAGGTATATTGGGTCCTCTCGATGGGGCGTATACATCGGACTCCACGTTTAGCTAACGTGGTTTATGTCGGTTAATAAGCTATCCCACAATATTAGATTCAGAAGTGTACTCTAGTCCCTCAGTTACATATATTTTTAGCTTTCAACATATTTTCATGTTACTCCTACATCTCAGCTGTTTTATGCATATTTATACATTCGGGCCTACGTACTACAGTTTAGTTCAGATTATGGCTTTCAGTATTTTTAGCATGTTTACATTTCAGCCAGCTTTGCATATACCTCATGCTCAGTACATTCAAAGTACTGATGCATACTCTATGCTGCATCCTATTATGATGCAGGCTCAGGTTCTCAGGTCCAGCCACATGATTATCTCCTACCGGCACCACATCAGCTTAGTCAGGGGTGAGTCCTCATCCTCTGAGAACTTTTTATTATGCTTTTTGATTTAGTCAGATATTGTTAGAGTATTTTAGAGCTATCTGGGGACTTGTCCCAGCAGCTCATTAGTATTAGAGGCATTCCGACATAGAGTCAGTATTCAGCCGATTGGGTTGTACTGTTCGAACTCAGTCATATCTTTCAGATACTACCAGATATTTTTTTATCTTTGGTCATTTCATAGTTATGTTTCTGCTTGTTTTCTAATTATATTCAGTATTCTTGTGATATACTAGATTCAGGGTTAGCTCGGGGTTACTTGTGACTCTAGTTCCGTGTTACGTCTAGGAGCTAGTCTTGGAGCATGACAAACTTGGTATCAGAGCATCAGGTTGAAGATTCCTAGGATGTCTAAAATCCACACTAAGTAGAGTCTCTCTTATGGGTGTGAACCTCGCCACACTTATGAGGGGGGGAGGCTACGAAGTGTTCTGAGAAAAAAACTTCACTTCTTTTGCTATCTTTATCTTGTGATTGAGTGTGAATCAACTTCTCCCTTCTAATCCATTGTTATGCATTTCATATCATTCCTCCTTGCAGAGCTAACACACGCAATGCTAACGCAGTTCCTCCAGTTCCAGACTATGAGGTTACGGATGTAGATTTCCAGAATGCCATTCAGTTGTTGCCTCAGAGAATTGCCAATCAGGCTAATCAATAGGACCCAGGTCCTGCGAACCCCACTGGTGGATCAACTACAGTCAAGATTTGTGATTTTGTACATATGAATCCACTAGAGTTTTTAGGGTCAAAGGTTGGTGAAGACCCACAGAACTTCATTGACGAGATAAAGAAGATTCTTGAGGTGATGCAAGTGACTGGTACTGATAGTGTGGAGTTTGCATCCTATCAACTCAAGGATGTGGCTCACTTTGGTTCACGCAGTGGAAGGACAACAGGGGTGTGAATGCAGCTTCTGTGACATGGGACTGTTTCACTGAAGCTTTTCTTGATATGTTTTTCCTGAGAGAGTTTAGGGAAGCTAAGGCCCAGAAGGTCATGAACTTAAGGCAGGGGTCCATGACGGTCCAACTCTCCAGATATGCTCCACACATGGTGGTCGATTCGAGGGCTCAGATGTGCAAGTTCTTGTATGGGGTGTCTGATTTGGTAAAGACAGAGTGTAGGAATGCTATGCTATTAGGGGATATGAATATCTCTAGGCTGATGACCCTTGCACAGCAGGTTGAGGAAGATAAGTTTAAGGAGATGGCTAAGGATAATAAGAAGGCTAGAACAGGTAACTTTGAGTTTTCTCACCAGAGGTCGGGTGGTGGAGGTCGCTCGCAGTTCTAGTAGAGGTCAGCATCCCCAACACCTTCATTAGCTAGCACTCCATCTCCAGGCCTCATCATGATCAGAAAAAGCGAGCACTATGCTTAGAATCTCAAGGCAGCATCTCAGGCAATCGTACTTTTCCATCCTACCCCAAGTATGGTAATAATCATTCAGGTGAGTGTTTGCCTGGCTGAGAATGGTGTTTTGGGTTTGGTCAGCTTGGCCATAGGTTGAAGGAGTGCCTTTCCACTAGGCAAGGGAAAGGAGGTAACAGGGCTCAATCTACCACTTCAGTAGCTTCAGCGGTCACCCCACTTAGCTAGATGCCTCGTTTGTTATCGGTGGTGGTTAACGTCAGAACAAATTATATTCTCTTAAGACTCGCCAGGACCAGGAGGATTCTCCCGATGTGGTTACGGGTATGTTGCAAGTCTTCCATTTAGATGTTTATGCACTGTTAGACCTAGGTGCTACTCTTTCCTTTATAATCCCTTTCACAGCAGTAAACTTCGGTGTCAGTCCAAAAATTATCCTAGAAACCTTCTCAGTCTCTACTCCAGTTGGTGAACCAGTTATAGCTAGACGGGTGTACAGAAATTACACTTTTACAGTTTCCCATAAAGTCACCTCAGCAGATCTTGTAGAGTTAGAAATGGTAGATTTTGATATCATTCTAGGCATGGATTGACTACATTCCTGTTATGCCTCAGTAAATTGTAGAACTAGGGTCATTCAATTTCAGTTTCCTAACGAGCCAGTCTTAGAATGGAAGGGTAGCAACTCTATGCCTGTAGGTCATTTCATCTCCTACCTTAAGGCCAGAAAGATGATTTCCAAGGGGTACATCTATCACCTTGTTGGGGTTAAGGATTAAAACTCCAAGACCCCAACTCTTGAGTTAGTCCCACTGGTGAATAAGTTTCCAGAAGTGTTCCCAGAAGATCTTCCTGGAGTTCCTCCTGAAAGGGAAATTGACTTTGGAATAGATCTCCTTCTAGATACCCAGCCTATTTTGACTCCTCCTTACAGAATGGATCCAGCTGAGCTTAAGAAATTGAAAGAACAACTGAAAGACCTCCTAGATAAGGGCTTCATCAGACCTAACATCTCTCTATGGGATGCTCTAGTGTTGTTCATGCGTAAGAAAGACGGTTCCCTTAGGATGTGCATTGACTATCATCAGTTGAACAAAGTCATAATCAAGAATAAATATCCCATTCCTAGGATTGATTACCTGTTCGACCAGCTTTAGGGCGCTAGTTGCTTTTCCAAGATAGACCTCAGATCCGGCTATCATCAACTCAGAGTCAGAGGTAGTGACATCCCAAAGATAGCCTTCAGGACTCGGTATGGTCACTATGAATTTTTAGTTATGTCTTTTGGACTAACTAATGCTCCTGCAGTTTTCATGGACTTAATGAATAGGGTATTCAGATAGTATTTAGACTTGTTCGTCATTGTCTTCATTAATGATATCCTTTTCTATACTCGAGATGAGGAGGAGCATGCCATCTGAGGGTCATGCTGCAGACTCTTAAGGACATCCAGTTATTTGCCAAGTTCATTAAGTGTGAGTTCTGTTGAAATCAGTTGCTTTCATTGATCATGTGGTGTCTAGTGATGGCATCCGAGTTGACTTTCAGAAGATTGAGGCAGTAAAGGACTGGCCCATACCCACCTTTTTGACGGACATCCAAAGTTTCTTGGGTTTGATTGGTTACTATAGGAGGTTCGTAGAAGGATTTTCATCCATAGCTGCCCCATTGACCAAGTTGACTCAGAAAATGGTCAAGTTTTAGTGGTCAAATGAGTGTGAGAAATGTTTCCTGGAACTAAAGGCCGGGTTGACTACAGCTCATGTTTTGACTCTACCAGAGGGTTCAAATGGTTACGTGGTTTATTGTGATGCATCCAGAGTCATCCTAGGTTGTGTTTTGATGCAGTGAGGTAAGGTCATAGCTTATGCTTCCAGACAGCTTAAGGCCCATGAGACGAACTACCCGACTCATGACCTCAAGCTTGCAACTATTGTGTTTGCCTTAAGGATCTGGAGGCACTACTTGTATGGTGTTCATGTTGATGTGTTCACAGATCATAGGAGCCTCCAGTATGTGTTCACCAAGAAAGAGTTGAATCTATGTAGAGGAGATGGCTTGAGTTTCTCAAAGATTATGATATGAATGTGCTCTACCATCCAGGTAAGGCCAATGTAGTGGATAACACTCTCAGTAGACTATCGATGGGTAGTGTATATCATGTTGAGGAAGAGAAGAGAGAATTGGACATAGAGGTTCATCAGCTTGCTCGTTTAGGAGTCTTCCTTATGGACTCGTCAGATGGTGGTGTGATAGTTCAGAATGGGTCAGAATTTTCATTAGTAGCAGAAGTTAAGGAGAAATAGGATAGTGATCCCATATTACTTCAGCTGAAGGGTGCAGTTCATCAACAGATAGTTGAGGTTTTCTCCCAAGGAGGAGATGGTGTACTTCGTTATCAGGGTCGCTTATGTGTTCCTAAGGTGGGTGAGTTGAGATAGGAGATCCTTTCAGAAGCCCATAATTCCAGATATTCCATTCATCTAGGTGCCACTAAAATGTACTTGATCTACGGGAAGTCTATTGTGGAATGGCATGAAGAGGGACATCACATATTTTGTGGTTAAGTGCCCCAACTGTCAGCAGGTTAAGGTAGAACATCAGAAACCAGGAGGTGTGACTCAGGCGATTATCATTCCTACTTGGAAGTGGGAAGTGGTCAACATGGATTTCATTACGGGTTTACCTCGTACTCGCAGACATCATGACTCCATTTGGGTGATAGTGGACAGGGTCACTAAGTCATCTCACTTCTTGGCAGTCAAGACTACAGATTCAGTGGAGGATTATGCCAAACTTTACATCAACGAAATAGTCAGGTTGCATGGGGTTCCCTTGTCTATCATCTCAGATAGAGGTCTTCAGTTTACATCTCATTTCTGGAGATCTTTCCAGAAAGGTCTTGGTATTCAGGTGAATCTCAGTACATTATTTCATCCGCAGATGGATGGTCAGGCAGAGCATACCATTCAGACTTTAGAGGACATGTTTAGAGCTTGCATGATCAATTTCAAAGGTAGTTGGGATGATCAGCTACCTCTTATAGAGTTCGCCTGCAACAACAGTTATCACTCCAGTATTCAGATGGCCCTATACAAGGAACTTTATTGGCATAGATGTAGATCTCTAGTTGGTTGGTTTGAAGTAGGTGAAGCAGCCTTGATCGGGTCAGATTCGATTCATGAGGCTATGGAGAAAGTTTAGCTCATCAAGGAGAGACTGAAAACAACTCAGAGTCGTCAGAAGTCCTATGAAGATGTGAGAAGAAGGGACTTAGAGTTTGAGATTGATGATTGGATTTTCCTTAAAGTGTCACTCATGAAGGGGGTGATGAGATTCAGCAAGAAAGAGAAGCTCAGTCCCAGGTATGTAGGTCCTTACAGAAACTTGAAAAGGGTTGGTTAGGTGGCTTATGAGATAGAGCTGCCAGCAGAGCTAGCAGCGGTTCACCCAGTCTATCACATTTCCCTGCTGAAGAAGTGTGTGGGTGATCCAGCATCGATTGTACCTTTAGAGAGTATGGAGGTGAAAGATAGCCTCACCTATGAGGAGGTTCTAGTTGAGATTCTTGCCCATCAGGTTCGTAGGTTGAGAAATAAAGAAGTCGCTTTAGTGAAAGTTTTGTGGAGGAATCAGTCCGTAGAGGGAGCTACTTAGGAAGAAGAAGCAGCCATGATGTCCAATTACGCTCACCTATTTTCTTCCGATTCAATTCAGCTTGAGGTAAATAGTTCATCTCTAGTCTCTATGTCTACTCTCGTGAAATTCAGTCTCAACACCTTTTTCCATCAGTTACCTTTGCATTTTAGCATACTTGCATGGGTATAGAATTCAATTCAGTTAGGTGTCAGCTTCTAGTTTTTAGTGGTAGGGATTGCATCTCTTTCCCTCCAAACTCAGCTTGTTTAGTCTTCATTCGAGGACGAATGATCCCAAGAGGGAGATATTGTAACACCCCAGAATTTAAACTAGCCTTAAAAACACATAACTCAGGAAAAGACCTAGAAAATTCCATCCCAATCAAGCCCCACGAGCTGACCCACGGGCGTTATGGACATGACGGCCCGTCAAGGGTCCTCGTGGGAATGGCCTAGGGACTCAACCCTTCAGGCTCCAGATCAACGGGGGACCCAACGGGCATCGAAAGTCTGACGGGTCATCGGGCAGCCCATGGAAAGGAGCCAGTAGCCCCCCCTCAACCTCTCCTTGCCCCGACGGGCTAATGCCACAGGCGTTACCAAAGCGACGGGTCATGGGAGCCATCGTGGGAATGATCTAGGGGACCAGCCCCTTCTGCCCCATTTCAACGCCTGAGCTGTCGGGCCGTCGCTGGTCCGACGCCCGTCGAGCGGATCGTCCGGCGGTGGCTTTTCCTGAAATTTCCATCTTTAAGTTAGGGGAAGTCTTGTCTTTTTCCAATTCTTTTAACTCGGACTATAAATAGTCTTAGGCTTATTTTATTAAGCCTAATCCTCAAAAATGAGTCAGATTCTCTAAATTCAATCTCAAGTCAGAAAAAGCGTCTTCTCCAAATTCCAGGCCTAGGGTTCTCTCCTACACGCTTCAACTCCAGATTCTTGTAGAGATTTTCATCCACCAGGTATATGGGAATTCAGTAAGATCCTAGTTCGCCCTTATTCCCAAAAACCTCAGACTCTTTCAATGATTCTCATGAATTTAGAACTAGGGTTCTTGTCCCTTTTTACAGATTGTTCTAGAAATCCATGCTCATGAGTTATATATGATCTTTACATTGTTTTAAATAACATATACTAATTTTCACTGAATTGCATAGATATTTACATGATCTTCAGAAATTAGGGACTTAGACCTAAATTATAGCATTTGTTTAAATGTGTTAGCTTTCTTCAAAATTGAACCCAGACTGCTAGTTTAGAATTAGAAATCCAAAAATTAGTCAGACTTTTGAGAGTACTACAGTATTTAAGAAAAATAATGTTTTTGGACTAGTTTAGTTTTGCCTCATGAATTCAGGACTTCAGTTATTAATGAGCTATCAGAATTCAGTTTGGGAGTAGTATTTAGCACCGAGTTGGACTAGGGTTCAGCGTGCCCTTAAGGTCCCAGAACTACATGCCAACGTAGGATTATAAGTCCCCTCTATTGGGCACCAGATTTAGTGATCATGCCACAACCATGCCTTTATACCCTAGCAAGGTATATTGGGTCCTCTCGATGGGGCGTATACATCAGACTCCACGTTTAGCTCACATGGTTTATGTCGGTTAATAAGCTCTCCACAGTATTAGATTCAGAAGTGTACTCGAGTCCCTTAGTTATATTTATTTTTAGCTTTCAGCATACTTTCATGTTACTCCTGTATCTCAGCTGTTTTATGCATGATTATACATTTAGGCCTACGTACTACAGTTTAGTTCAGATTACAGCTTTCAGTATGTTCATCATGTTTACATTTCAGTCAGCTTTGCATATCCCTCATGCTCAGTACATTCAAAGTACTGTCGCATACTCTATGTTGCATCCTATTATGATGCAGGCTCAGGTTCTCAGGTTCAGCCACATGATTATCTCCTACCAGTGCCACATCAGCTTAGTAAGGGGTGAGTCCTCATCCTCTGAGGACTTTTTATTATGCTTTTTGATTTAGTCAAATATTGTTAGTTTCAGTATTTTGGAGCTAGCTGGGGACTTGTCCCAACAGCTCATCAGTATTAGAGGCATTCAGACATAGAGTCAGTATTCAGTCGATTGGGTTGTACTGTTTAAACTCAGTCATATCTTTCAGATACTACCAGATATTCTTTTAGGTTTGCTCATTTCATAATTATGTTTCCGCTTGTTTTTGAATTATATTCAGTATTCTTGTGATATACCAAATGCAGGGTTAGCTCGGGGTTTCTTGTGACCCTAGGTCTCGTGTTACGTCTAGGGGATAGCCTCGGGGTATGACATTGAATCCCCACACACTAGACATTTGTAGATGTTTTGGTACAATGACTTTCAGATTATAGGGGTAGTATTTCCGCATGATCTTATTTATTCATATTTTGGCTTTGAATGCTAGTTTACTTTAATGCATCTGGTTTTGATCTATTAGTTTTGCTAAGTGTTGAGTTGTGATGTTGGTTCGCTCATCCGGGGGTTTTGAGTGGGTGCCACTCGCGGCGGTTTGGGTTATGAGACCTTCTCTAGAAACTAGTCTAAACAGGTATAAGAGCTACTAAGAGAAGTACAAAATCAAGACACAGCTTCCACATAAGAGTGAAATGGGTAGAAACTGTTGGAGATCTTTACCGCATGAAATCTGAAACATCTACTGAATCCTGCAACCAGACTTGTCATGACCCAATTGCTTGGTCATGATGGCACCTACAACCCCCTAGTGGTGAACCAATCCCCGTAGCTTGGAACAATTAGTAATGGGCTACTATGTAGCAAGTAAGTAGAAGAACAATTAGAAAAAGGACGAAGCAAGGGCGATAAGTAAGGAAAGTGAACAATAGGAATATACATAAAATATATGGAAGCTAAACCAAACCCCTAAAACCTGGTATCAAAGTATAGAGCCAGAACTATATCAATAGAGTACAAAGGGATCCAAAATAATATATTCAAATGTCTCAGAGTATTAAGAGAGTACATGATACAAAAGATTAACTAGAGCTAAGCTCCGGTTGCGAAGAGTTCACCCTCAGTCTGGGATAGTCCAAAACCTCCTTGCACGAGTCTCCACAAGCTAATGGTGATGGCCCACACTAGGATCCGCATCAGAAGATGCAGAGTGTAGTATGAGCACCCAATGCGAAGAAAACGTTACCCAGTAGGTATCATAGGCCGACTGAACACAAATAAGATAAAGGAGCATCAATAAGCAGAGTAGAAGCAAATAGTCACATAAAACAATGAATGAGTACAAGGAAGCTAGCAAGGAAGGAATACAAGTAGAAAGCAACATACATGGCTAGCTACTATAATATATATCACAGGCATAGGTGAAAGAAAGAAGTAACGTACCTGGGATCCTCGGAATAACAATATTTATAGAAGTTTTTAGAAAGAGGGCGGTATATCGTTAACCTCAAGTAAAAAGGGAAGGAGAAAAGCAGAAAAACAATACCATGCTTGAACACAACAATAATAACCAGACCATTCTACATAATACTAGTCTCAATATACAGTTACAATAAGGAATCAACATAAGGAATCAATCTCGATAAAGCAATAATAAGTCTAGCTACAGTCCCAACAGGAACCTATACACCTGAGGAACACAAACAAGTGAAGACAAACCCTCCAGCATCTACTGCCGGAGCGTACACTCAGCAATCAGCACACAAGGGTGGAACCTCACACAAATGAATGGTATCATGCATGATGAAACCAGGGTGGAATAGTAACCCTGCATATATCTCTTCTGGCGCCTAAAGGTCCTAGTAGGTAGGTCCCATTAAAGGACACTGCCCGTATACCTCAACTCCACCGTATACCCCTCCTCCGGAACACATAGCCCGAAGCCCCTGGTCCAGATTGGAAAGGTCCATGGAGGTCCTTGACCACATACTAACTCTCATAACCTCAAAGTAACAGTCCGGGGTGAATTCAGATCCAAAGTAGTAATCCAAAACCCGAAAATGCATGCCCGGAACCCATACGGGTCTAAATCGATGAAATAAGTCCCAAAAACCTCATCAAGGGTGCCCAAACATGACCGGGTCTAAAACAGTAGTAAAACAAGCCTGATGCTCGGCCTAACCGAGTCTAGTACCACCTCTAAACAACAGTAAAATAGGTCTAGCACTTCGGCCCCACCGGGTCTAGTATAGGTATGAAAACATTAGTTAAATCAACCTTTTTAATTTCTTACCCTAAGAAGATCAACGTAAGTCAGTTCCAAACCGATTTAAAGTCATTTCAGCTGAAAATGGGCCCCCAGGGTCATGCAAGTCTTAGAAAACCAATAATAGTGGCTCGAAGCCAAAACCATAGTAAGAGATGCGAAAAATTCCTTTTCTGTATGAAGATGACATGCTCAAGCACAACCAATAGCCCAATGTCTCACAAACAACCCATCGGCACTGCACATGCTCCAATTGCTCTACAACACAAATAACCAGCCTAAAATTGTGATATCAATGTCCGGGACTCACAGACATTCCCATATAACCCACCATCTATGTTCCAGAGTCAATATAAGGTCACGCAGGACCACAAGGGTAATATTATCTGCTATATTAAAAATACTACACACAATGGATGAAGAAAATGAGTCGGACATGAAGAAGCGGTCAAGGTCTATGGTACAAAGCTAATAAACCCAACCTAAGGATGTCAATTAGTACAGTTTTATCCTATATATGCAAAGTCTAGAGGAGTTTAAACCGTAACCTACCTGTCCACTGACGACAAGCTGCTGGAACAACTATGTCCAAGCCCGAACCGCTTCGAGAAGCTCCAAACGATAATCAAACTATAACAATAATAATAATAAATAAAACATCAAAATAAGGCTAATGATACCCATAATGCTATAGTAATAGCCGGGCCAAAATTTGGGTCACCGACGGGCCCGTGGGCCTCACAACCCAAAGCTGAAAATGAAGCGTACAAAATGATCACAATGATCAAGGGAGTATATACCCAGAAAACTGAAGAATTTGGGCATGAAATCAAGCTAAAATAGCCATCCAATTCAACAAATCAAAGAGGAAAGTTAAGAAATAGAAACTGGAAATTAAGAAAGAATAACTTACCACAACGAGAGAAAATATGCCAAAGATGTGAATTTAACGAATCCCCGAACATGCAATCACAAGAGGGAAGCTTCTACAAAGGATTTCCAAGCTTTAAGAATTAATCAACAATGGAGGTTCTTCAAAAATGGTGGAAAACAACTTGGTGAAGAAAGAAGACTTACCAAATAATCAAGGGAGAAAGAATTCATGATAATTAATTGAATTCTCTAAGTTGGGAACAGAATATAGAACGTTGGTAGAGAGGATTTTGTGTTAAGAGTTGGGAACAATTGATAAATAAGGCTGGAAAAAGGAATGGCCAAGAATTATATAGTTGTTGGCCTTGGCCTATGCGAACGCGGCCAAGGCGTCGCCTAGGCGAAGGACAAACAGAGTGGTGGGATCCCAAGGCCTACGCGTACGCAACCAAGGTGTCGCCTAGGCAATGGCCGAGAAAATAGGGTGCTGGCCTTGCCCTTCGCGTAGGCGGCCAACCCACGTGTAGGCGAAGGCCAAGCGATGGGCAGTTGGCTTTTCCTTGCGCATAGGTTGCTAGGCCACGCGTAGGGGAAGACCAAGTTGTGGCCATGACAGCAACAACTTGCCAACAACAAAGCCAAAATAGATTTTTCTTCGACGGACCCTCAGAAACACATATGGGGTACGGCGAACACAAACGAGCAAAACTATTTGACTAAAAATGGAATTCTGAACCTAATGGAATTAATGAAAATCCCAACTGAGGTCGATACAATGAAAAATGGGCCCCACGCCCAAGAACCAACTTTAGGCCAAACTTTCCAAAATGGAACCCCATGGCATAAAATGAGTCCAAAAGCCTCGGGACCTGAACCATAGGTCCCTTTAGCCCAAAGTCAACATTTTGGAGCTAACACCGCTATTAGAATTTCCATCCGAGGTTGTCTTCTCCGAAACATGACCAAAGTCAAACTTTTAAGTTCAACTTGGCTAGAAATACAAAAACCAAGACAAAACCAAACCAAAAGCTCCCAGACCCCGACCAAGGATCCATCTAGACCGAAATCCACGCTCCAAAGCTAATGGAATTGTCAGAATTTGATTCCGAGTGCGTTTACCAAGAATGTTGACTGAAGTCAATGGTTCTAAGTTTAAGCTCTAAAATAGAGAAATAGCCATAACGACCAAACGAATGGCCAGGACACAAAACCACTGGTCCCAACAAGCAATAAATGACATAGGGCCACTACATGAAGGCTCTAACAGTACAAGGAAGACGCAAACATGAAAATGACCGGAAGGGTCATTATATAATCCACTACTAAAAAGGATTTTCATCCTCAAAAGTCAAGAAGAAGGGGTACCTGAAGGCTCAAATAGCTGTGAATACTGAGCCCGTATATTTCTCTCGATCTCCTAGGTAGCTTTCTCGATCGGACGATGCCTCCACTAAACTTTCACCACCAAAATCTCTCTAGATCTCAACCTCCTAACATCTCTGGCAAAAATAGCTATCGGCTCCTCAACAAAAGCCAAACTCTCATCCAACTGAACCGAATCCCACCGCAGCACATGAGACTCGTCTGGAACAAACCGCTGCAATATCGATACATAGAAAATTAGATGCATAGCTAAAAACATTGGAGGCAGAGCTTACTAATAGGCAACACTACCAACCCTCTGGAGAATCTCAAATGACCCAATGTATCTATGGGTAAGCTTGCCCCGCCAACTAAATCTTATCACGCCCTTCATGGGCGATACATTGAGGAATACTAAATCACTAACACTGAACTCCAAGGCACAAAGTCTATGATCAGCGTAGCTCTTCTGCCTATCTGAGATGCTCGAAGTCTATCCTGAATCACTCAGACTCGATCTAAGAAATCTCGAAGTAAATCTATACTCTGTGGCCTAGACTCTAACTATCAAACTAACCAACCAGCAATCTGCAAAGCCTGCCATACAATGCCTCGAAAGGTGCCATGTAAATGCTAGAATAGAAGCTATTATTATTTACAAACTCGGCCAAAGGCACAAACTGAACCCAAGAACCTCCAAAGTCAAGAACACAGGCCTGAAGCTTGTCCTCTAGGGCCTAAATAGTTTTCTCAGACTGTCCATCTGTCTGAGGGTGGAATGCAATACTAAGATGAACCTATGTACCAAAATCCCGTTGAATAGCTCTCCAGAACTGAGATGTGAACTGAGTACCGCTGTCTGAAATGATAGAAGCTGGGACCCCATGCAACCGAACAACCTCACAAAGCTAAATCTGAGCTAACCTCTCTGCACTGTAAGTAGTCTAAACCAGCAAGAAGTGCGCTGACTTAGTTAGACGATCCACAATCACCCAAATAGAGTCAAAACCCCTAGAAGTATGAGGCAATCTGAATACAAATTCCTCAGTGATCCCTTGACACTTCCATTCAAGAATGGGAAGTCGCTGCATTAATCCACCGGGTCTCAAGTGCTCGAACTTCACCTGCTGGTAGTTCAAGCACTGGGATACAAACTCCGCTATGTCTCGCTTCATACCACTCCACTAGTAAAGCTATCTTAAGTCTCTGTACATCTTGGCTGCGCCAGGATGGATAGAATATCTAGAACAATGTGCCTCCCAAAGAATCAACTAAATCAAATCCCCAACTTTTGTAACACAAAGACGACTATCGAACCTCAGAATACCATCAGAACCCAAAGTAGACTAGTTGGCCTCACCCCGAACCACCTAATCATGAAAGTCACACAATCTCTGATCCTCAAACTACCGGCTCTCAATCTGATCAACTAGAGTAGAATAAACCTCAATACTTGCAAGAACTCGGCTAGCATCCACTAATTCAAGCCTAACCAAACGGTTAGCCAAGAACTGGATGTCCAAAGACAATGGCTACTCCAAAACTGAAAGTAAAGTTAGGCTAGCCATACTAACCTCCGTCTTACTCAAGGCATCCGCTACCACATTTGCCTTGCCCGATTGATAAAAAATGGTGAAATCATAGTCCTTCAGTAGCTTAATTCGTCTCCTCTACCTCAAATTCAGCTCCTAATGACTCGTAATGTACTGAAGACTACGTTGATTGATGAATATCTCACAATGAACTCAATATAGGTAGTGCCTTCAGATCATGAGCGCAAAGACTACCATTGCCAACTCCAAGTCATGAGTGGGGTAGTTGCGCTCGTGAACCTTCAGCTGCCTCAACTCATATGCTATCACTCGACCCTTCTGCATCAACACACAACCAAGACCAACCTCAAAAACTTCATAATACACGAAGAAACTCTGACCCTCAACCGATAAAGTCAATACTGGAACTAAAGTCAATAAGGACTTAAGCCTCTGGAAGCTACCCTCCCACTGATCTGGCCACTGAAATGGAATATCCTTCCTAGTCAGCATAGTTAAGGGTGCTGCTATGGAAGAAAATCCTTCAACGAACCATCTGTAGTACCCGACTAACCCAATAAAGCTGCAAACCTTAGTAGGAGTAGTAGGTCTAGGCCAATCAAGAATCGCTGAAATCTTACACGGATCAACTCTAATCCCATCCTTAGACACCACGTGTCCTAGGATTGCAACTGACTCAAGCCAAAACTCACACTTTGAGAACTTGGCATAAAGTCGATGATTTGTCAAAGTCTAGAGTATAATCCTCAAGTGTTGCTCATGCCTATCCCTACTTCGTGAGTATATCAAGATGTCATCTATGAAAACTATCACAAACGAGTCAAAATACAGGCTAAGCACTCTGTGCATCGGATCCATACAGGCAACGAGGGCATTAGTCAACCCAAAAGACATCACTAGGAACTTATAGTGGCTATAATGTGTCATGAATGCTGTGTTAGGGATGTCCTCCACTCTAATCCTCAACTGGTGGTAGCTTGACCTCAAATCTATCTTCGAAAGCACAGCTGAAGCCCGAAGCGGATCAAACAAATTATCGATATGCGGCATCAGATACCTATTCTTTACAGTCACCTTATTCAGCTGGCGATAATCAATACACATCCACATTGACCCATCCTTCTTCTTAACAAACAGAATAGGAGCACCGCAAGGCGATACACTCGGCCTAATGAACCCCTTAGCTAATAAGTCCTGAAGTTGCTCCTTAAGATCCCTCGACTCAGCTGGAACCATACGGTAAGGAGAAATAGAAATGGGCCTGGTGCCTGGCTCAAACTCAATAGTAAAGTCAATATCTCTCTCAGGTGGAAGGCTTGGCAGGTCGGTAGGGAACACATCTACGGAGTCTCTAACCACACGAACCGACTCAGGGGAAGAAAGGTCAGCACTACTATCTCTGACATATGCTAGATAAGACAAACACCCATGGGAAATCAACTTACTAGCTCGAAGACAAGAGATAATCCCAAACGGTGTGTGGCTAACAGAACCATGCCACAAAATTGGGATACATCAGGCACAACTATGGTAACGGTCTTGGCATAGAAATCCAAAACCACATGGTGAGAGGATAACTAGTCCATGCCTAGAATCACATCAAAATCTATCATATCAAGGATCATCAAATCACCCCAAGTCTCCAAAACACCCACAGAAATCATACAAGACCTCACAATTTGATCCACTACTAAAGAATCTCCTACTAGGGTCGAAACAGATATAGGCACAAATAACGGCTCGCTAGTCAACCCCAAACAAGGCTAATAGTAGGCAGAAACAAACAAACAAGTGGATCCAGGATCAAATAAAGCATAAGCTGGTCGACGGCTCACAGAAATTGTACTTGTAATCACAGCATCCTAGGCCTCTGCCTCTGGTCTCCCAGGGACTGCATAGAACTAACGACGACCACCAATTGACCGACGACCATCCCTACCACCTATGATGCACCATGGGCCACCATCTCTACCCTGACTACCACCTTCTCGAGCCAATGGATGAACTGAATGAATAGGCTGAGCTAGTTGAGCGGCTGGCTGAACTGTACCCCACTGGGGGCAATCTCTAGCATAGTGATCGACAACACCACAATCATAACAAGGCCCTGACGCCCTAGATTCGCAAGATGAACCAACAAAACCTATATGGCTACCACGTCCTGATGCCTCAGAAACTGTACCTCTCAATGACTAACCACTATAGCCCTGCTGGCTACCCTGATCCTGCTCAAACTGAGACCCACCTGAAGACTGAAGTGAAGCCTGAACTGGTCGACTAGATTAACCCTGGTGTTGTTGTTGCTAATAACCTCAACCCTACTAGCCTGAACCTCTACCACCCTGATGAGAACCATTGTAGATACCCTAGTGTCGAGGCCTCTTATCACTGGCCTCAAAATCATGATGATGCAAATCCTTTACAGTACGAGTATAATATGCAATAGCCTCAAATGATCGATCACTAGCAACCAATATCTCACCTGTCTCTCTAAACTCTGACCACAACCTCCAAACAAACCTATAGTCCCTATCAGGCTTTGTAGGAATAATCATGACTCCAAATGGAGCAAGCTGGTGGCAGGTCTCATACTCTGATACAGTCATAAAACCCTGCATAAGTTTAGTGAACTGCTCCCTACACTGCTCCCTAACGCTCTTTGGCAAGAACTTGGTCATGAAGGCCTCATAAGACTCAGACCAAGTCAATGGAGGTGACGAAGATGTCATGCAAGCAACCTAGGCCCTCCACCACAACTTAGATGGGCCCTCCACCTGATACGAAGTATATCCAACACCATGATTCTCTAGTAAACCCAAATGATGAAACATCTCCTCACAAGTAACAATAAAGTCATATGGGTCCTGACCAGAAGTACCAGCAAACCTCAGAGGTGCCAATCTTAGAAACCTACCCAACGCCTTCTACTCCATCTCTATCATAGCTGGGCAAGGAGCAAGAGGCTGTGAAACTAATGGGACCAGAATAACCTCGTCATGGGAGCCACAGTAGCAGGCTACGCTCCTGAACTCGGTACACCTAGGCCTTCCCCCTGAGAAGATGTATGTGCTACCGCAGAAGGCCGCTCTACAATCATACCCAAAAGCTGAAGAAGTAAACCCCAAATATCTGAAGATTGAGCTGGGGCTGATGCTGTCACTGAAGCTGATACTGGAGCAGGCAATGGAGCTTGTGTAACCTGGGATGTCCCCTGGTCCATATGCTGCTCAGGAACAAACTCGGGCTCATACTCGAGCTCAACCTTGACCCTAGGAGCTCTAAAAGGTGCCGCTGCTCAGGAACATCCTCGACCCCTACCTCTACGACCTCCTCGGTGTCTAGCTGGTGTTGGGGATGCTAGTATTGAAGGCTCACCTCTGACAGAAGCTGACAACGTTGTACGAGCCATCTGTGGAAGCGTGAACTAGAACAAGTGAGATTCCAAGAAAACTTTAAGGATACCACACATGAGATAGAAGCAATAAAAGTCCATGTTTCCTAAGATTTCACTATAGCCTCCAGAGATTGAGTACAGACGTCTCCGCCCCGATCCGTAGGACTCTACTAGACATTAGCTCCTATACTGATGACATTGGTGAACCTGGGGCTCTGATATCAAGCTGTCATGACTCGATTTCTCATTCATGATGGCACATAAAACCCCTCAGTAGGTGAACCAATCCCCGTAGCCCGGAACGGTTAGTAATGGGCTACTATCTAGAAAGTAAGCAGAAGAACAGTAAGAAAAAGACAGAAGCAAGGGCTATAAGTAAGGAAAGTGAACAACAGGAATATACATAAAATATACGGAAGCTACACCAAACCCCAAAACCTGGTATCATAGTATAGAGATGGAACTACATCTGCAGAGTACAAAGGGATCCAAAATAATATATGCAAATGTCTCAGAGTAGAAAGAGAGTACATGATACAAAAGATTAACTAGAGCTAAGCTCCGGTCTCCAAGAGCTCACCCTCAGTTTGGGACAGTCCAAAACCTCCTCGCACGAGCGAACAGTGATAGCCCACACTAGGATCTGCCCCAGAAGATACAGAGTGTAGTATGTGCACCCAATGTGAAGCAAAAGGTACCCAGTAGGTACCATAGGCTGACTAGGCGCATGTAAGATAAAAGAGCAGTAATAAGCAAAGTAGAAGCAAATAGTCACAAAAAACAACAAATGAGTACACAAAAGCTAGCATGGAAGGAATACAAGTAGAAAGCAGCATACATGGCTAGCTACTAGAATATGGAATAAAAGTAGAAAGCAACATACATGGCTAGCTACTAGAATATATATCACAGGCACAGGTGAAAGAAAGAAGTAACATACCTAGGATCTTCGTAATAAAAATATTTATAGAAGTTTTTAGGAAGCGGGAAGTATACGGGTAACCTCAAGTAGAAAAGGAAAGACAAAAGCACAAAAATGATAGCATGCTTGAACATAGGAATAATAACCAGACCAAGCTACATAATACTAGTCTCAATATCTAGTAACAATAAGGAATTAATCTTGATAAAGCAATAATAAGTCTACCTACAATCCCAACGGGCGGCATACACCCGAAGAACACAAATAAGTGAAGACAAACCCTCCGGCATCCCATACTACCTGAGCCTATACTAAGCAACCATCACACAAGGGTGGAACCTCACACAAATGAATTGTATAATGCATGATAAAACCTGGATGGAATAGTAACCCTGTATGTACCTCCTCTAGCGCCTAAAGGACCAAGTAGGTAGGTCTCATAAAAATACACTACCCGTATACCTCAACCTCACTATATACCCCTCCTCCAGCACACGTAGCCCGAAGCCCCTGGTCTAAATCGGCAAGGTCCATGGAGGTCCTCAACCATAGACTAACTATCATAACATCAAAGTAACAGTCCAGAGGGATCCAAAGTAGTAACCTAAAACTCAAAAATGCTTGCTCGAAACCTATCCGGGTCTAAATCAGTGAAATAAATCTCAAGAACCTCATCAAGGGTGCCCGGACATGACCGGGTCAAAAACAGTAGTAAAACAAGCCTAATGCTCGGCCTAACCGAGTCTAGTACCACCTCTAAGCAATAGTAAAATAGGTCTAGCACTCCGACCCCGACAGGTCTAGTACAGGTATGAAAATAGTGGTTAAATCGTCCTTTTTAATTTCTTATCCCAAGAAGATCCATGTAAGTCAGTTCTAAATCAGTTTAAAGTCATTTAAGCCAAAAATTTGCCCAGGGCCATGCAAGGCTTAGAAAACTAATAATAGTGGCCCGAAGCCAAAATCATAGTAAAAGATGCGAAAAATCCCTTTATATGTATGAATATTACATGCTCAAGCACAACTAATAGCCCAACGACTCACAATCAACCTATCGGCCCTGCACAGGTTCTAATCTCTCTATAACATAGATAACTAGCCTAAAATCATGATATCGATGTCTGGGACTCACAAACATTCCCATATAACCCACCATATATGTTCCAGAGTAAATACAAGGTAACACAGGACCACAAAGGTAATATTATCGGCTATAACAAATACTACACACAATGAAGGAAGAAAACGAGTTGAACATGAAGAAGCGGTTAAGGTCTATGGTACTAAGCTAATAAACCCAAACCAAAGATGCCAATTAGTACAATTTTATCCTATAAATGCAAAGTCTAGAGGATTTCAAACTGTAACCTACCTGTCCTCCGATGATAAGCTGCTGGAACAATGATGTCCAAGCCTGAACTGCTCCGAGAAGCTCTGAAAGATAATCAAACTATCATAATCATAAATAACGCATTAAAATGAGGCTAATGATAGCCATAACGCCATAGTAATAGCCGAGCAAAAATTTGGGTCACCGATGGGCCCATGGGCCCCAAAACCTGAAGCTAAAAATGAAGCATACAAAATGATAAAAATGATCAAAATGATCAAGGGAGTACATGCCCAGAAAATTGAAGAATTTGGGCATGAAAATCGAGCTAAAACGGCCCACCCAATTCAAGAAATCAAAGAGGGAAATTAAGAAATGGAAACCAAAAATTGAGCAAGAATAACTTACCACAACGAGAAAAAAAATGCCAAGGAAGTGAATTTAACAAACCCCCGAACATGCAATCACAAGAGGGAAGCTTCTACAACGGATTTCCAAGCTTTAAGAATTAATCAATAATGGAGGTTCTTCAAAAATAGAGGAAAATAACTTGGTGAAGAAACAAGACTTACCAAATAATCAAGGGAGAAAGAATTCTTGATAATTTATTGAATTCTCCATGTTGGGAACAAAATATAGAACTTTGGTAGAGAGGATTTTGTGTTCAGAACTGGGAACAATTGAGAAACAAGGCTGCAAAAATGAGTGGCAAAGAATTATATAGCTGCTGGCCTTGGCCTATGCGAACGAGGCCAAGGCGTCACCCAGGAAAAAGCCAAACAGAGTGGCGGGCTGCCATGGCCTACGCGTACGAAGCCAAGGCATTGCCTAGGAGATAGCCGAGAAAATGGGGTGCTAGCCTTGCCCTTCGCGTAGGCGGCCAGCCCACGCGGAGGCGAAGGCCAAGCGAAGGGAAGCTGGCTTTGCCTTGCGCATAGGCGGATGGCTTTACCCTGTGCGTAGGCGGCCAGGCCACGCGTAGGCGAAGGACAAGATATGGCCATGACAGCAACATCTTGCCAACAGCAAAGCCAAAAAAAACTTTCTTTGATGGAACCTCAGAAAGACATCCAGTGTCTCGCGAACACAAACGAGTAGAGCTATTCGACTAAAAATGGCATTCTGGACTCGAAAGAATTGACACAAATCCCAACAGAGGTTGATACGATGAAAAATGGGTCCCATGCCATAGAACTAACTTTAGGCCAAACTTTCCAAGATGAAACCCCATGGCTTAAAACAAGTCCGAAAGCCTCAGGACCTGAACCAAAGGTCCCCTACCCTAATGTCGATATTCTGAAGCTGACAGCGCTATCAAAATTTCCATCCGAGGCCGTCTTCTCCAAGTGTTTACCAAAGTTAAACTTTTGAGATCAACTTAGCTAGAAACACAAAAACCAAGACAAAACCAAACCGAAAGCTCCCAGACCCCGACAAGGGTCCATCAAAACCAAAACCCATGCTCCAAAGCTAATGGAACTGTTGAAATTTGATTCTGAGCGCGTTTACCAAGAATGTTGACAGAAGTCAATGAATTTCTAAATTTAAGCTCTAAAATATGGAAATGGCGATAACAACCAAACGAACGACTAGGGCACCGAACCACCAGTACCAGCAAGCCATAAATGATTTGGGGCCACTACAAGAAGGCTCGAACAGTACAAGGAAGGCACAAACATGAAAATAACTGGGAGGATCATTACAAGACTATACCCAAAAAGGGTATAGAAAAGTAGTATCAATACAAACAACACATAATGATAAGTATCATTGGTCGACCCGAATAAATTCACATAACCAGCACATAAATATCCAGAAAGAAACATACAACTTAGGAGTTATTAGCCATAAGTCTTTTAGTAAACTGTTCCTTAACACCTTAAGGTAGTACCAGCCTTGTCATTGAAATAGAATATATCCCTTGTCATTATGTTCAACCCTAGTTACCAACTAGCCATCACGTTTTCATGTCAGACTTCATTATATGAATACCGATAAATTCTACGAACTCAAGCGCTAAGGTTCCTCACCCTTGACATCCCACCGATTCAGGAACTCACAAAATACTAGCTTGTTTAACTAACCTAGTCATACCTGACACCGAAAGGGGTCGTTTGGTATGTGCGATAAGGTGGGATATCCCATGGTTAAGTTTGGTACTAAATTTACACCATGTTTTGTTAATGATATAAATTTATCCTGGGACTAATTTATACCATCAACCAAACATGGTATAAGTATAATACTAAACTTGGTCTTGGGATAACCCATCTTATCCCACCTAACATGAGATTATTTAATACCACCTCCCATATGGTACAAAATAGTCCTGGGATCATAATCCCATAACTATAATCTCGGGATAGTTTAGTCTACGCACCAAATGATAAGACTTATTAGACCCTTCAAGCTCACCCATCTTAAAGCCATCAAGCAATACCCCTCACAACCTCTAGACTTGTTATAAACTAGCCCAAACATCACCACTAGATGTCCTGTCATCCTTGCCAAAAATAGGAGTTGTGAATGTACAACATTAATAGAATATAACCAGACAACATGAATCAGCCAAGTCCATATGACTACCAATAAGACCCACAGTCAACAATCGGACTCAACAACCATATAAGCCATGCCCAACTATAAAAGTAACTAGACCACATATAATTGTGTCATAGCTTACAAGTAACCCTGACCATGCAAGGATCCCTAGGACATCTAACATGCAATCCCAATTTCCAGAATAAACCCCCTTATCACTTAAACACCCCACCCGACCACTCAAGGACTTATATGTACGTCAAGTAACACTAAATCTCAGCCCTCTCAGGGAACCAACACATAATGAACATCAATAAATGATAAATTCGATTCATTCAAGGAACCAATATGTAATGAACATTAATAACATATAAGCCCAGTTCACTCAAAGAACTAACATGTAATGAATATAAATACAGATAAGTCTGGTTACCTCAAGAAACCAAAATTTAATGAACATCAATAACAGATAAGCTCAGTTCACTCAAGGAACCAATATGTAGTGAAAATGAATAACTGATAAGTCAGATTCACTCAAGGAACCAATATGTAATGAACATCAATAACAGATAAGACCGGTTCACTCAAGGAACCAACACACAATAAATAACAAGTAAACTTGTACTAGGCATTGTACCCGAGCCAACCATGAATGAACTATACCAAGCGTGGTACCCGAGCCAACCAATGAAAAATATTGTACCAGGCTTGGAACCAAAGCCAACTAAAGAAAAACCTATACCAGTCAAGGTACCCGAGCCAACCAATGAATAATAGATACTGTACCAAGTGTGGTACCCAAGCTAACCAATGAATACTTTATACCTGGCGTGGTACTCGATCCAATCAATAATCTGTACCAGGCATGGTACCCGAGCCAATCGAATAATCATATACATCACATCAACCACAACCACAATGAATACATACCACACTTGTAAAAACCAACATGCATTTAAATAGTTCATTGCATGTAATTGGCAGTTAAGATATCTCTAACACTTATTCCTTTTTCCCGAAACACACACGGTGAAAGAATACTAAAGAAACAGTTATAATGCACATATCACGAAATTTAATTCAATAACCATCACCTACCACATACAGGTATGATTCATTATTCTAACCTTTATGACCTATCCGAAGACCAACCCCAGGCTAAATCCAGTAAGCATATCAAGCCATATTCTTTAGTTTTAAAGTACTCATTTTGAGTAACACATTCATCTCAATAGAGTCTAAACTTTAATTCAACAACATAACTCCACTCGTTGATCCCATCCCCTTTTTAATTAAACCAAGTTTGGGGATTCTTCTTTTAACTAGCAATCCCTACTTCTATTCATTCCTAGGTTAAAGACCCCTATCCCATTAGTCAATTTTCTGGGTGTGAACCATCATAGTGTAACACACAATTAATAAAATTATTACATTATAGAAAACAACAATTCCCCACCTAATTTATTGGCTGTTCATACATTTTATCCTTCCAAACACCATGCCCGAGGGCCTAAGCATGAAATCTTCTGTCAATCTATGGCATGAACATGCTTTTCAGTCCAGGTCTAAACTACTCAGTAAGACATAGCCTACCTGGATGCCAAGCAACTGCTATAGATATTTGGATGCAAACTTTGGCTCTGTGAAGGCAAATTTGGGTGTGAAATCAGCATAAACTTCATGGGTTTTACCCCATTAATGCGGAATCCCTCCTTTCCATTCCTCTCAAGCCATGAGGTAACCTTAGGAAGCTTTTTAGAGCAAACCTCATCCTTTTTACAACTGAAGAGGACAAAAGAGAATATAAGAAGTCACTTTCTGGTTTTTGGTCCCATCACCCTGCTATAGCGAAAAAATTCCCTCTATAGTGGGATGATGTTGGCCCAACCAAAAAAAATTAATTTCTGTTTTTTTTTTTGTCATGTCATCCCATACTAATTTAAGATAGTACATTTGAAAGTTCCCGAACCTGTACCCATAATAAGGTGCCTTTTAATAACGATTGAACAGGTTATTACAATAGATACCAATTTACCAATCATTCATCCCCTACCAATCACTATTACGAAAGGAAAACATCGAGCTAGAATTTTGAACCTTAGCACCCTCATAATGACAACGTAAATTTTAGCCTTACGTGAACCACTAAAATTTCATTCCCTTCGATGTATCAAGAACCCAAGCAAAAATTATTACTACTCCACATGGTCAAGGAATTATCCCCTATCGAGTCACACGAGACTGCGTAGAGCAATCCTTTTTCCAAGCACCCAAGTAATCAGGGGCCTCATCAATATACCGGAATAAAAGAATTCAACCAATAACAAAAAAATATTTTTTTTGTGCCACGAGGAACTAAAACCCGCTATGGTGACCCATTCCCACTATAGAAGCCTCGCTATAGTGGCAAAATTCTTGTTATAGCAGTATCGCAGTAGAGGCTTGCCTCCCCTATAGCGGCATAGGAGAGGCTGTAACTCCGGGCAGTCCCAATTTTGGCCATATTCACAAAACAATACTCAGATTTTGACATTCTGGACTAACCTCTTTATGTTAAACGCTACACCTGGAGTTCTACTAACCCAAACTCTATTCCTAAAGTTTCTACGGGATACTTTGTCCCTCACATATCATGGTATTACCTTAATTTCCTTAAACACTACACCCTTAGACACCAAGTATCTTTGAACTACACAACACTAAAATTTCATTGGAACCCATCCTATCCTGAGATATTTTTCAATTCTCATCCTACGGAGAACTCTACCCGGGCAGTTACACCCTAACCAATGCTATAATGAGCACATCACCACCACTCAATGAGCATTAACACCAGGTATTATCATGATCAACAAGAGGGATATAAATGTTCAAGAATCTATTTAATAACCCCACTCTCTCAACTAACCCTACCACTAAGGATCATCGATCATAAACAAGCCAACTTATTTCAAATTCTCCACAATTCAATTATACCCTATTCAAGAGCTACTAATAGCCAATAATCATTCTCATAAAATAAGCCTATGAGCAATATCAAATAATAATCAACCATTTACAGGTCATTTGCCAAATACTACATGGTTGACTATTCCCACTAATGGACAATCATAAATTCACTAATACCTGGAAAGTTGGTCCCACCATAATCTCCCAATTTCCTCATTAACTACAAATTATCATTACAATGCAAGTAGTTATTCAATCAGTAGTAAAAACCACCAAGTCAAATAAGGTCTGATATTCAAATATATATAGGTAACCTCAAACGGGAAATATCACCTACATCAAACCAATAAACTTTCTGCCAAGGACTACCATATCCACCCTTTCCTTTTATCACACATAGATGCTAATTTTTATAATTAATGCAATAGCTCAAAGATCAATTGATGATTTAAAACAACTTGGGAATGAAAAGAAAAATAGAGGAAAATAAGACAGAGATTCTGCCCTGCCCATCTCGCTATAGCGACTTGCACACAGCTATGGCGACCTCCAACAATAGCAGCCCAAAAAGTTTACCATTTTCTGAAAAATTCCCTCATTCTCCTTTCTTGTTTTTAACATTAACACCTGAAATCACATTATGGCCCTCAACATAATCCCAAGACCAAATCCAATAATGCATAGACAAGAACTTAGCATCACATTATCTAAAACTAGTTATGAACTACACCAAGAAAACCTTTCATAACAACAAGTCCCGCTATTATGCAACAATAGCCCTTTTTCCTATGATTTTAAACCAAATCCCGACTGTCGTAAAACTGAAGTTTCCCCATAGTCGTAAGCCAGTTTTTATCCCCTTGCTATTTTTACCAATGATAAGACCATGCATAACAATTAGCATATAGTTCCAGTTAAGCCACATAGCAAATAATTCCATTAACCACCAACACATAACCAAGTTATGAACTTTCACTAACCATGAATTTCATAGTAATTCAAACCATTACATTACACATATTCTTAGTCATTCAAGCAACACAATTACACATAAGCACCAATCTCAAGTTTTATCACTGAACAAGCCCTTTTTATTATCCTTTATTTGCCTCATGGATGACCATTAGCCGATTCATTTATGTATTTACTTAGCCTCTAAGTCCAGATACCAATTGGAACTTTCCTGGTTTCAATTTCCTTTGCTTGTATTATTTCAGCCGGAGTCAATCGACATCCTTTTACTTCATTGAGATACCAATTGAAATTAAGAGATACCAATTGAATTCAACCCATACAGCAAGCAACGAACCACACAAAAAAGGCAAAAAGTGGAAAAATTTCCTAGAATGCTTCATAACTTCCCAAAGATTAGATGTAGATATCAACACACCAATTCACAAAACTCTATTTAACATTTGCTTCTGATACTAAATTGTCATGACCCAATTACTAGGTTATGCGGGTACATACTTTAAACCACCTAGATAGGAAAACCTTTACCACCTCATTTAAAACAGGTGAGGAATTAAATAAGAAACATGAAAATTTGCCTTAATAAAAGAAAAACTCATCTCAATTATTTAAAACAATGAAACACTTTTAAGTACAACTGAAAAACTTCTCCAGGAACTAGTCTAAACAGGTACAATAGTTACTAAGAGAAGTATCAAACCAAGACTCAGCTTCCACATAGGAGTGAGATGGGTAGAAGCTTTTGGAGATCTTTACCGCATTAAATCTGAAACATCTACTAAATCCTAAAACCAACTATATCCAAAAATGGTATAGCAAGAGTAGTATCAATATAAACAACACGTACTGGTAATCATCATTGGTCGACCCGAATCAAATCATATAAATAACACATAAATGTCCAGAAAGAAATATACAACTTAAGAGTTATTAGCCAGAGGTCATTTAGTAAATAGTTCCTTAACACCTTAAGGTAGTACCACCCTTGTCATTGAAACAGAAAACATCCATTGTCATTACATTCAACCCTAGTCACCAACTAGCCATCATATTTTTATACTAGACTTTTTTAAATGAATACTGGTGAATTTTATGAACTCAACCCACGAAGTTCCTTACCCTTGACATCCTGCCGATTCAGGCATTCACAGAATACTAGCTTGTTTTACTAACCCAGTCATACCTGACACCTTAAGAGCCTTAGACCCTCCAAGACCACCTGTCTTGAAGCCATTAATCAATATAACTCACAGCCTCTAGCCTTTTTACCAACTAGCCCAGACATCACCACCAGCTGGCCTGTCACCCTTGCCAAAAATAGGAGCTGTGAATGTAAAACATTAACAGAATATAATAAGACAACATGAATCAGCCAAGTCCATATGACTACCAATAAGACCCCAGTCAACAACCAGACTTAACAACCATATAAGCCATGCCAAACTATGCAAGTAACCTTTCCACATATAATCGTGTCACAACTTGCAAGTAACCCAGACTACCCAAGGATCCCTAGGAAATCATTTATGACATCTAACATGCAACTCCAATTTGCAGAATAAACACCTTCTCACTTAAATACCCATCTTGGCCACTCAAGGACCTATATGTATGTCAAGTAACACTAAATCACGGCACTATCAGGGAACCAACATATAATGAATATCAACAAAAGATAAACCCGGTTTACTCAAGGAACCAACATGTAATGAACATCAATAACAGATAAGCCCAATTTACTCAAGGAACCAACATGTAATGAATATCAATATAGATAAACTCGATTTCCTCAAGGAACCAACATGTAATGAATATCAATATAGATAAACTAGATTCCCTCAATGAACCAACATATAATGAACATCCATAACAAATAAGTCTGGTGCACTCAAGGAACCAACATGTAATGAACATTAATAACTTATTAGCCTAGTTCACTCAAGGAACCAACATATAATGAACATCAATAACAGAGAAGCCTGGTTCACTCAAGGAACCAATACACAATAAATAACAAGACAACTTCTAGTTGGCATTATACCCGAGCCAACGGTGAATGAATTTGTACCAATGGTTCTAGCCGAGCCAACTAATGAATAATATTGTACCTGATATGGTACTCGAGCCAAATAATGCAAAACATGTACCAAGCATAGTAGCCGAGCTAACAAATGAATAATAGATACTGTACCACGCATGGTACTTGAGCCAACTAATGAATAACTTATACCAGGCGTAGTACTTAAGAAAACCGATAATCTATACTAGGTGTGGTACTCAAGCCAACTGAATAATCATAGACATCATAACAATTACAACCACAATGAATACATACCACACTTGTAAAAACCAACAAGCATTTAAAATAGTTCATTGCATGTATTTGGCAGTTAAGACATCTCTAACACTTTCCTTTTTCACAGAACACACATGGTGCAAGAATACTAAAGAAATAGTTATAATTCACACATCACAAAATTAGATTCAACAACCATCACCTACCACATACAGGTATGATTCATTATTCTAACCTTTGTGACCTATCCGAAAACCAACCCCAGGCTAAATCAAGTAAGCATATAAAGCCATATTCCTTAGTTTCAAAATACTCATTTTGAGGTACACATTCATCCCAATAACTTTAATTCAACAATGTTAATCTATTCATTGATCTTGTCCCCTTTTTATGTAAACCAAGTCCGCATATTCTACTATTAACTAGCAATCCCTACTTTCATTCATTCCTAGGTTCAAGACCCCTATCACATTAGTCAATTTTTGGGGAGTGAACCATTATAGTATAACACACAATAAGAAGATTATTATATTATAACAAATAATAATTCCCCACCCAATTTACCGGGTGTTCATATATTTTATCTATACAAACACTGTGCCCGAAGACCTAAGCATGAAATCTCCTATCAATTTATGTCATGAACATGCTTTTTAATCTAGGTCTAAACTACTCAGTAAAACCTAGCCTAACTGGATATTAAGCAGCTTCTACAGAGGTTTGGATGTGAACTTTGGCTCTGTGAAGGCAAATTCTAGCGTGAAATTAGCATAAACTTCATGGGTTTTACCCATTAATGTGGAATCCTTCCTATCCATTGCTCCCAGGCCATGAGGTAATCCTAGGAGGGTTTTTAGACAAAAGTTCATCCTTTTTACAACTGAAGAGGAAAAAAGAGAATATAAAAAGTCACTTTGTAGTTTTTGGACCCGTCAACCCACTACAGCAGCCTACCGACTACTATAGTGATGCCGCTATAGTGAGAAAATTCCTTCTATATAACGTCGGCCCGACCCAAAATTTTTAATTTCTGGAGAAAAAAATTCGTGATATCCCATATTAATTTAAAATAGTATATTTGAAAGTTTCTGAACCCATACCTAACGAGGTGCCTTTTACTAACGATTGAATAAGTCATTACAGTCACACTTTAAAAGTGTCTATTATTTGAGATTTTTCTTTCAGCAAATAAATATATTTATAACATGAAAAATCGTTGATTAAAGTGATAAGATATTTTTTGGTGAAACATCAAAGGGTCTGCTAATATCGGTATGTGTGTTTTCAAGAAGTTGAATACATCTTGTGAACCTTATTTTATTGTGTTTGATTTACTTTCCTTAACGCATTCCGAATATACATAAAGATCAGCAAAATTTAGATTTGAAAGCATTTTACTATTTGCTAATATTTTAAACCTTTCGTGAGATATATTTCACATCATAAATAGTATGAATATGGCAAGCAAAGTTATCGAAAGAAATATTGTTGATCGTAAAGAAGTTGATTTTGCTCTTTCTCCACCTTCTCCCCCTTTTACTAATGCATACCCACAAAATAATATCATTTTTGATGTGTCTATTGCTACTACTCAGAAACAAGCTCACATGTTGGACAACAAGAACTCCTTATTCGTAATAGTATTCAATTATTTTATACACTAGAATGCATAGTGGTCTAGAATGGATCGATACCATATGCATTCCCTCAATTGGTAAAGTAGCAAGTGCATATGATATAAATTCTAAAAATAAAATGTAAACTGACAAGCTAAACATTAACATTCATAAACAAATAATCGACAAAAGTATAATAGTTTGACCACTCTCATAATTATCACCGGTAAACAAGAACTAACTTGCATTAACTATAAAACAACATACATAGATAGTATGATCAAACTCATGTTGAAACACCTAAATTATTTTGATAGAGCAGCTATCGGCTTTTCAGCTTCTAAAACCCGTGTTCTCGCCTCGAGTTCCATATATAAGTAGTTTCCTCTTCAAGTAGCGATGCTTTATTCCTCTTCTTTAAGATATTTGGAATAACTGATCTTAAATCATTAAAATTCTGATTAAGCTTCTTACAGCCTTTCCTTGATGCTTCATCATAATTCAATCTTTTTTCTTTGGGACTTGACTTGGAACTACCGATTGACTGGACTGGACTTAGTTCCACACCAAATATATTTGGATTTTCTTTTGGCTGGGGAGGATTAGATACCACCACCAATTTTTTTCCTATCTGAATCAATATAGGGACTTTACTTCAATAATTACAAGTCGGATAAAAAATACCACAACTTCAAGTATATATTATAACGTTCATGTATTTAATTTTTTAGGGTAGATAAGTAAGTATTTTTATTTTAGATTACTTATTCTAAAATTGTCTGAATATAATAGTGTAAATTTGTCATTTTTTAGTGTCAGTGAAACTAATATTATATTGACGTGGGTTTAACTCACTGCTATTTAATTTGTACCTAGTTTTTCATAATTTGCTTGTCTACCTAATTCCTAACAACTTCAGTTATGCAGTGTCTAAAATTTTATACGATTAAAGCTTAAATAAAAATTAATTCAATGGTTCAGTCTTATGTGCATAAACTTCAGACAAAAATACAAAAACTTCAATCATATGAATTTTATGAAGTTAGGCTTTGTAAAGATTAACTTCAAATGCATATGTTCGAAGTGATTTCAAAATTGATAAACATGAAGAAATTTACAAACTTAAGGCAAACCTTAAGCAGTGGCACCAAAATTGAATATTCGTTCACTTCAAGCTAATTGATGGGTCTTTAGGTTTAGACATACGATCAGAAAAGTAAGTGACCGTTTCCATTTTATGATGTATACTCCATTAGAAAAATATTTCAATGTGTATTTTCTTACCTTGTGATATTATTGTTCACAACTATATATATAACAATCTTTCTTATTATCATCTAGTACAACATATGCAACAACATTAACATGAGGCTTATAATACTACTCTTTCTCCTTATTCTTCTTCTTGTTCTCTTGAGGATCGAAACAAATGAAGCAACAAGAATTCCTCATCAAGAAATTTATCCTACATTTTCATGTTTACAAAATTAGCGCCTGGTTTGGCCTTCGGTGTCACGTTTAAAAGTACTCCCTAGACGTGAGTGGCACTCGCTAACACCACTTGTCGGGAGAACCAAAATATTCATTCACTTATCCACTCATATAAGCACAGAAAATAATTATGGGCAAGTCTAAACACATCAAAGCTAATCAATAAATAGAGAATAACAATTCAACGAAATCCATAATCACTCTATTGATTCAAAGATCACTCAAGTACTAATCCTCTAGCCCAAATCCCACAATAAGACCATGGAGCATCTAAAAGAGTAACATGAGTTTAACTCTCGGGCATGCAAACCCAAGGAAAGAAATAAATAACTTTAAATAAGAAAAGTTGAAACATCGGCCTCCACGAATAATGCGGCGACTCACCTCAGCAATAGAATCCTCTCAACCAACTCTTCAGCCACTAGCCTCGTCCACACCAATAGTATCTTCATGGACATGCTGGTAAGGAGTGATCTATACATAAATATAACCCAGTAAGATCCTCAACTCGCCACTTTAAATACTCCTAGAATAAGTATTAGAAAATATAAGCACACTACGAGTATAAAATACTACGCATAAAAATTATATCATAATAAAATATCCAACGCGTTTCAAACAATCATTTATCAAGAACTATATATATCCCAATATAATTTACACTAAGGATTTGTCATACATGGCATTTAAAGTAATTAATCAATACCACGAGATTCGAGAAGCATACACAATGCGCCAAATATGTCACGGAGCATACATAATACTTGGGGAAGCATACACAATATCCCATATCACATAAAGAAGAATACATAATGCATAGAGAAGCATGCAAAATGCCTCACGGAAATCAAGAAGCATACACAATTCACCTACCTCTTCGTACACAGCTATATCATGTCACAAACAATTTACAAGGGATCTTAATGTACTTAAAAAATTAAATATATGCAGCAAGACTCAAGGACCACCGATTCTGCCAAGCACATACTCGTTCCAACACATGGATCAGGCAGATAAAACATATTTTCATACCAAATTAGAAAAGCAAGCACTCAGAGCTTAAAGTCTCACTTACCTCGCAACAACAAATTCCCCAACCTTTAAACAGATCGAACACCAATCAAATATCCTCCACAACCTTAATCTATACAAAATATTAATTAACGATATCAATTTATGCTAGTCGGTGTCACGACTCAGACCGCCGTGAGTGGTACTCACCCAATACCCCCGGATGAGCGAACCAATGTCGACCCAACACTTAAGCATTCAAGCATCCTAAAAAACAATGCATAAATTAAACTGGCAATAGAACCTCAAATATCATATCATAAAACTGCGGAAAACATTCTCCCTAGAAACTAAAAGTTACCGTACCAAAACATTCTACCAAAACTATCTAGAAAATAGGGGGATGCATCCGTAAAATAAACCAGAGTCTAAGCCCAAAACAAGTGGGATATAAATGAAATAAAGAGACCAAGGTAACCCAATCGAAGTAACTCATCCTTGATGTCTGAAAATGTTGGGACTACAGATGATGTCGCGTGTCAGCCGCTGGAAGATTTCCTGTACTCACAAAAGAAAAGCAAGTGCAGAGTCAGTACATAAACACTATGTACTAGTAGGATCATCGGCCATCTCCAATAAACATAATATGAACAGTACACCATAACATAGTAAGGTACAGGAAATATGTAACAAGTCAACAAGTACTCAGATATTAAGTCCCTCCCTTAGCTCGTTAAACACATGGATCAAAAGAAACCATTGACCCCACCCAAAAACAATGACATATAACCTTTTTTTCACAAAACCCGGACCCACCAAGGATCCCCCTAACATCACCTAAGTGTTAGATATGCAATCTCGATCTACACTAAGACCAAACTCACATTTAAATAAAATCACCCGGTCTCTCATGGACCATATGAAGAATTCACAATTCAATAATATAACACGGTCTACTCATAGAACCATCAAAAGAAAACAATAATGCAATTAAAGCAACCCGTACCAGGCATGGTACCTGAGCCAACCATTAGAAATTCCTATACCAAGCGTGGTACCCGAGCCAACCATTAGTAATTCCCGTACCAGGCGTGGTACCTGAGCCAACCGTTAGTATACCCATACCAGGCATAGTACTCGAGCCAACCGAACATCATAACAAGTCCAATCAATCACAACGAATGAACAAACATAGTTGTAAAACCAACAAGCAAACAAAAGAAGTTCATTTCATAAGACTAATTATCGGACAACTAGACATTCACAAAACATTCCCTAAACATGCAACTCATACACCACTACAAAATAGTAGGTGAACACATAATGCATATTAAAAATCAACAACCATCACCTACCTCGAAATATTCCATGCTCTACTCAACCGGAGCTTTACTATTTCCTGAAGTTCTTGCAGGTTCTTGGTCTAAAACAACACACAATAACTAAAATGAATCTTTATGGCCTACTAATTACCTGGATTATGCAATCCCAAACCCTAGGCCAACCATGATCATTCCACCCCTTTCCTGAGATTTCCCACTATTAACTCATCTATTCCTATAACTTTTATGGATGCATTTAGAGAATTAAGGTCACATGATCATAATGTAATAAAATCATTAACACCAAAGAACTTCTACACCTTAGAATCCCTCTTTTTCCCCAGATTCTACCATTCTAGGTCATTCCAAACCTTTCTCCAAGTCTACCACTAGCAATTCTATATTGTAGGAAAGATAGTACATAGTTTGGAGAGTAGAATTCTTACCATTAGGACAAAAAATGGTGGAAAACTGATGAAAATTGCCCAAAATTGCCTTGCCCTTCTCCCAAAATGTCTTGAAGAAAAACTAACTATTTTGGGGAAGTTTCTGCATTAAATCCTATCACGCTCCACTATAGAAGTCCACTCTGCTATAGCAGTACCACCGTAGCAGAGTCCACCACTATGGCGAAAGCTGACCAATGTTGACTTTTACTATAGCGGTAATTTCTCCGCTATAGCTAAGGTCGCTATGGCGGTGTGTCAACCGCTATGGAGGTGTGTCAACCACCATAGCAGTTGACACGGGATAAAAAGTTGTAAATCCTCTCAAAAGGGTCCATTTTACAACACACTCATTTTTCTGACATTCTCGAACAACCCCTTCACGTCAACCACGATACTAGGAGTTCTACTTACCTAAATTCAATTTCAAAAAGTCCTCTGGACTCCTTTATATCTTAGCTACTCAAAAAACTAGATCGAATCAAGACACTTTACCCAATCCTTACCTAGATTTCCCTAGAACATACCTCGCTCTAAAATCAGCCAAGACCTGCCTAGCCCAGAATTTTCAAGTCCCAAATCCAGAAGTTTCCTGACTTGAAACATGGCACAAAATGTCTACCCATAACGATGAACTCGGTTGTTACAATTGATACCAAATTAGCCAACATTCATCCCCGAACGATCCAACCTGAAATCGCAAAAATAAAGAATGGGAAGTTTAGTACTTGAATCCTCAAACAAGTGAGGGTACTTGTCCCACATATTCTTTTCAATTTTGCAAGTGACTTTCTCAATCGGATGATGCTTCCATTGAACCTTTACCATGTTGATCACCTTTTTCCTCAATTTCTAGATGTCCCAATCAGGAATCACAATCGATTCCTCTTCATAGCGCAGATACTCATCAAATAACACCTCATCCCACTTGATAATATTGTCCCAATACCCATGGTATAGCTTTAGCATGGATACATGGAATATCGGATGGACACCTGACAAACTAGGCGGCAGTGCTAACTTGTAAGACACTGGCCCCAAATTCTCAAGAACTTTTAACAGTCAGATGAACCGAGGGCTAAGCTTGCCCTTCTTACTAAAATGCATAACTCCCTTCATTGGTGACACTTTCAATAGCACTTGCTTACCAACCTGGAAATCCATGTCTCTTACCTTGAGATCCGCATATTCTTTCTGCATGATTTGGGCTGCTAGCAACTTGGTATGAATGCCTCTTACCTTTTCTTGTACCTCCCTCACCAAGTCCACACCCAAATGCTTTACATCTCTCTCCTCAAACCACCCTATAGGTGACCTATGACTCCTCCCATACAGTTCCTCAAACAGTGCCATGTCGATACTGGAGTGGTAGCTATTGTTGTATGAGAACTCACACAATAGTAGAAAGTGGTCCTAATGGCCCTCGAAGTCAATCACACATGCTATCAGCATATCCTCTAATACTTGGATCATCCTCTTCGACTGACCATCAGTCTGAGGATGGAAGGTTGTACTGAAGGTGAGTTGAGTGCCCAACTTTTCATGTAACTTACCCCAAAACTTAGAGGTGAACTGCATAACCCTGTCTGAAATGATGGAATGTCGTACCCCATGAAATCTCACGATCTCTTTCACATAGATCTTGGCCAGTTGCTGCGAATTGTAGTCCACCCTAACTAGAATAAAATGAGCTGACTTGGTCAGCCTGTCCACAATGACATAAATGGAGTCATACTTTTCCAAAGTTTTGGAAAGACCCACCACAAAGTCCATGGCTATCCTTTCCCACTTCCACTCTGGAATGGGCATCCTCTGAAGTAGTCCTGCAGGTCTTTGGTGCTCATACTTTACTTTCTGGCAATTCTGACATTTTGACACAAAATTAGCTACATCCCTTTTCATCCCGAGCCACCAGTAAAGCTGGCTGAAATACCTGTACATCTTGGTTACACCCAGATGAATCAAATACCGCAAGCCATGAGCCTCTGCCAACACTTTTTGAATGATATCATCAACCCGAGGAACACAAATTCTTCCTCTGAAATTCAACACCCTGCTAGCGTCCAACGCAGCATCCCTATACTCTCCAGATATTACCTTGCTTTGAAGCCTGCTCAACTGCGAATCTTGAAACTCTTTGGCCTTTATCTTTTCTATGAAGGTGGATTTGACCTCAATACTAGCCAACACTCCACCCTGTTCTGAGATACCAGGGTGCATGAACTTGGATTCCAATGCCTGAATCTCCCTTGCCAATGGTCATTTGGACACCCCCAAAAAAGTCAAACTGCCCATGCTAACTGTCTTCTGGCTCAATGCGTTTGCCACCACATTAGCATTACCCAAATGGTACTAAATGGTCACATCATAGTCCTTTAACAACTTCATCTACCTTCTGTGCCTCAAATTCAAGTCCTTTTGAGTAAATATATGCTGCAGACTGTAATAATCAGTGAACACCTCACACTTGACACCATAGAGATAGTGTCTCCAAATCTTGAGTGCAATCACCACCGCTGCAAACTCTAAGTTGTGGGTTGGATAATTCCTCTTATGAACTTTTAACTACCTGGATGCATAGGCTATCACATTCCTGTCCTGCATCAACACAACACCCTAACGCGAATGTGAAGCATCATAATAAACAATAAAATCCTTACCTTTCATAGGAAAAGAAAGGATGGGAGCCATGGTAAGGAGTGTCTTGAGATTTTGAAAGCTCTCCTCACACTTTTCTGACCACACAAACAGTACCTCCTTCTGAGTCAACCTTGTCAAGTGAGTAGCAATAGATGCAAAGTCCTTGACAAATATACGGTAGTAATTTGCAAGTACCACAAAACTCCTCACCTCAGTTACAGAGCTAGGCCGAGCCCAATTCTTGACTGCCTCAATCTTCTAGGTATCCACCATCACCCCCTTTTCTTACACTACATGCCCCAAGAACGCAACTGAGGTCAACAAAAATTCACACTTGGAAAACATCGCATAAGGCTTTTGGTGCCTCAATATGTCCAACACAATACAGAGATGTTGAGCATGCTCCTCCCTACTCTTGGAGTAGATCAAAATATCATCAATAAAAATGATGAAGAACGGGTCCAAATAAGATTTAAACACCCCATTTATCAAACTCATGAATGTCGCCGGTGCATTAGTCAACCTAAATGACATAACTAAGAACTCGTAATGCCCATACCGAGTCTAAAAAGTAGTCTTAGGATGTCCTCGGGCCTAATCTTCAACTGATGATACTCAGAGCTCAAGTCAATTTTTGAGAACACAGATGCACCCTATAACTGGTCAAAAAATTATCTATACGGGGTAAAGGGTACTTATTCCGGATGGTCACCTTGTTCAACTGCCTATAATCTATGCACATCCACATACTATCATCCTTTTTCTTCATAAACAAGACCGGAGCACCCCAAGGAGAAGAACTAGGATGGATAAATCCCTTATCTAGGAGTTCTTGAAGCTGAGTCTTAAGTTTCCTTAACTCTGCTGGAGCTATAAGATACGGAGGAATGTAAATTAGGTGAGTGCCCAACTCCAAGTCAATATAGAAATCAATATCCTTGTCCAGAGGCATACCAGGAAAATCCGCCGGAAACACCTCCTAAAAATCTAAAACAACTGAAACTGACTCAATAAATGGGGGCTCCACACTATCATCCTGGAGATGATCCAAAAGGGCTAAACACCCTCTCCCCACTATCTTTCTAGACCAAACGAAAGATGTGATCTTAACCATCTTGGGTCTGTACATACCTTCCCATTCTAGCCTATCCTTACTTGGAATCTCTAGAGCCACAGTCTTAGTATTACAATTCACTACCGCATGATAATGGGATAACCAGGTCATGCCCAAAATGACATTGAAATCTACCATATCCATAATTACAAAGTCTACCCAAGTATGCAACCCCACAAAAATTATAGAACAAGCACGATAAAAATGAGTCACAATCACGAACTCTCCGACCAGGGTGAAAACATGGATAGAGGAATCAAGGATATCACAAATCAAGTCCAGACCTATAGTAAAATTCACAAACACATAAGAGTAGGTGAAAAAATCTCTAGGTTGGGTGGAACAATCATGAGTTTGGCCTGGGGGTTTGAGATTAGGCAATAATCTGCGATAATTAAGGTCATTGGTTAAACTATTGTTTGCATTTCTGTTTTTAGACCTCAATCAAACCGAAGCTTCAAGAAAGGGAAAGGCTCCGATTTGGTAGAGCATTTCAAGCTAGAATTTAGGTAGGTGATGGTTATTGCAAACCAATATGTGTTATGTGTGCAAAATGAATGTCTCATTAGTATTACTTTCACAATACATGTTCAAGAAAAAAAGGGAATTATTGTTAAGAGATATCCTAAGTGTTAATCACATGCAATGAGTCTGCCTTGAAAACTTATTGGTTGTACAAGTATTGTATGCTATCATTGTGGTTGTGATTGTTGTGATATCTATTGTTCATCGATTGGCTCGGGTACCATGCTTGATATAGGTTCTATTATTTACAGGTTGGCTTGAGTACCATGCCTAGTACAGGTTTTATAATTCCTTGGTTGGCTCAGGTACCATGCCGATACAGTACATGGACAAGAGCTCGTCCCTTGCAAGTCATGACTAGTAGGCAACCATAAGTACCTTAATATGTGTGTACATATTTATTTGATATTCATAGTGTGTTGGTTCCTTGAGTGAATCAGACATATCTATTGTTGATATTCATTATGTGTTGGTTCCTTGAGAAGACTGGGATTCATTGTTATATGAAATATATATTAGTCTTTGTGTGACCGGATTGGTGTGTTTAAGTGCTAAGGTGGTTTCTCATATAAACTGGGTTTGCATGTTAAATGACATAGATGATATCCTAGGAATCCTTGAGTGGTCCGCGTTATTTGCAAGCTGTGACATAATTATATGTGGTTTGTTACTTGCATAGTTGGGCATGCCTTATGTGGTTATTGAGTCTGGTTGTTGACTGGGAGTCTTATTGGTAGTCATATGGACTTGGTTGATTACATGTTTGTCTGGTTTTACTATGTTATTGTTGTTTATTCACATTTTATATTTTGGGAGATGACCAATGATCCTACCAGTACACTATTATTTCTTATGTACTTATTCTGTACAGGCTCTTTTTTATTGAGTATAGGGCATATTCCAGCGGCTGCTACGAGACCTCAACTGTGAGTCAGACGACTTTTGAATTCAAGGGTGAGCTGCATCTTCTGGAGTACCATGAATTTCTTAGTTATATCCAGTCCATTGTCCAGACCTAGACTTTGTTTTATTTTAGGGTTACATCCCCTTTATTTTAGATAGCTAGTATAGTGTTTTGATGCAATGACTTTCAGGTTCTAAGGGTTAAATTCTGCAAGTTATTTTATTTCGTTTCAAACTATAAATTTTTGTTTATTAATGAAGATTTCTTAGTTGCCTAATTCTTTTTGGTTAAGTGTTGGATTGGGTTTTGGTTCTCCCACTGGGGGTTTAGTGTGGGTGCCACTCACGGCGGTTTAAGTCATGACATCTACGTACTATGAAAATTTAGACAATTACACCATAACTCATTTTTTGTAATAGTAATTAATTAGTTGATATATTTTTTGAGAATAATAATGTCCCTGCACAATATGTTGGTATTGTGGATAACAAGAACAATTTTGATTATAAATCGTCATTTTATTTTATGATATTTTGAAGATATATTTACATAATTACATGCATGCATTTCTTTGATCTGTCAATGCCAAAGCTGTATGTTTTCAGATAGCACAATAATCACTCTCATAATTATCACCAATAAACAAGAACTAACTTGCATTATCTACACAACAACATACATATATAGCAGGATCAACCTCATATTGAAACGCCTAAATCATTTTGATAAAGTAGTTGTCAGTTTCTCAACTTATCTCTTACCATCTCCTCCTCAGCTTCTAAAACCCTTATTCTCGCCTCGAGTTCCATATGTAAGTAGTTTCATCATCAAGCAACGATGTTTTATTCTTCTTCTTTGAGATATTTGGAACAACTGCTCTTAAAGAATTAAACCTCTGGTTAAGCTTATCACACCTTTCCTGAATGCTTCAGCATGATTCAATGCTTTTCTTTGGGACCTGACTTGGCACCACTAATTAACTGGACTGGACTAAGTTTCATACCAAATATCTTTGAATTTGCTTTTTGTTGCAGAGGATTACATACCACCACTGATTTTTTTTCCTATCTGAATCAAAAGAGGTACTTTGGTAGTTCAATAGCAAGATTCACTTCAAAACTTTACTTCACCAATTACAAGTATGACAATAAAAATTAATTTAACCAAAACATACCCCAACTTCAGGTATATATTATCAAGATCATGTATTTAATTTTTTGGGTGATAACTGAGTATATTTATTTTAGGTAGAAAATTGATAAAAGTCTATTTTAGGTAATTATTTTTGATAAATGTACTAATATAAGGGTCTTGTTGAAAGATAAAACTTTATCTCCACGGATTATATTTGACTATAGATTTTCGATTAGATTTTAAAATTTCATCTTTAAATATCTATTTAGTCAAGAAATTTTATCAATTTGAAAATTCGATTTTCAAATATTTTCGATCAGTTTTTGGGAGAAATTTCACTTTCACTCACAAAATATTAATTTTTTTTTTCAAGTGAAATGTATGTCCAAACACAACTTCAAATTTCAAACATCACAACTTCAAAAATTTAAATTTTCAAGTTTCAAATGTAAGCTTAAATTTAATGCACGTCGGCAACTTGAACGAGGAAATGAGATTTTGTCCTCTTACAATTTGAATAAAAAAAAACCTTTTCAGATCTCTTATGTAAAAAACTAAAGATCCCTTACGTGTAAAATGACACCAAACTAAATAATTGACGTACGAAAATATAATAATTTGACCACTCTCATAATAATCACCAGTAAACAAGAACTAACTTGCACTAACTACCAACAACATACATAGCATGATCGACCTCATGTTGAAACACCTAAATCATTTTGATAGAGAAGCTGTCAGCTTCTCATCTTGACTCTTACCATCTTCGTCTCAGCTTCTAAAATCCTTATTCTCGCCTCGAGTTCCATAATATAAATAGTTGCAACTTCAACCAACGATGCTTTATTCTTCTTTGAGATATTTGGAACAACTGCTCTTAAAGCATTAAACCTCTGGTTAAGCTTCTCATGCCCTTTTCTCGATGCTTCAACATGTTTCAGTGCCTTTTCTTTTTAAGCTGACTTAGCACCGCACAGACTCAATTCCAAACCAAATATCTTTGGATTTGATTTGGGCTGCGGAGGATTAGATACCACCACAAATTTTTCCTCATCTGAATCTGAATAAGGACTTTGGTAGTCCAATAGCAAGATTCACTTCAAAGCTTTATGTTATCAATTATAAGTCTAACAAGAAACTACATGAATAGTAGTACGACTACTAGTATATATGAAAAGATAAGCGAGACAGTGCACCACTACCTACTAACCTTCTTCTTAATCCCTGCTAATTTTATATTGTATGCCCATCTTTAAAGTTGATTTCGTGCTCTTCAAGAGAAGATATTGATAAGCGAATAAGTGGATTATATATATACTAATGAACGAGAGAGAGAAATTTATTAAGTATAAATCTATAAATAGATATATAAATCTATATATATATATATATATATATATATATATATATATATATATATAATAACTATTGAAGCTTAAAATTTTATTAGGCTGCTTCACTTGCTTGGGGATTAAACCGATCCTACATTAACTTTGTCAAGCATTGCATTTCATGCAACAATACTGGTATCATCAATCTGATGATTGCTTGTTTATTTCTTCAAGGAGTGAATGTGCGAGGCGTTATGGTGCAACACATCACTTTTCGAAAACCAACATGCACCTTGTATCGACAATTTTCGAGACACCTTATACACACGTTGGCAAGCAATTCTATAGGGTGTGCAAAATTTTGGACATTATTTCTGGCGATGCATTTTCTTTTTTGTGATTGTTATTGTTCAATTAAATACGTCATGTTGAGTCTGATTTGCCACTAAATTGTTTAAATTTTAGTCATTTAAAAGCCTATTACAGATAACATTATAATAAACATATACTCCCTATGTCTCATATTAGTTAGCCACCTTACTAAAAATAGTTGTTTCATATTAGTTGTCTATCTTACTAAATTAAGAATGCATTCATTAATTTTACTCATATTACCCTTGTAATTAATTCATTTTAAAAGTGTTCACGCTTGTTTGTAAAGTTCCAAAAAGGTTTCTTAAGGGGTGAATTAGTAAAACTACCTTCTTATTTATGATTTATTAATATGCATATAAAAAGAAAAGTGTCCAACTAATATGGAATGGAGGTAGTATTATTACTACGTAGCTTATTAGTTGTACAAGGACGTATGTACTCTAATATTTTCATGTACATCGTCTTTTTTTTAAATCAAAGATCTGACCGTGGGCCCTTTATTAATAGAAAAAGGTCCAAACAATAGTCTACGCTCACTCCAGATCGGAGCAGATCCAAATAAAATAAGCAAAAAAAGAAAGGAGAACAACAAACATGAGATAGAAACCAAAATATGGAAAGCTTAGGACATAAGCCGATTCCACAGCTACTGAACTACCATTGTCACCGGAGATGCAGGAAATCCGGAGGGGCTAGGTAAGTCACCACCGTCCTTGAGCTCTCTGTGAAGAAATTTAGCTCTCTCATTGACAATAAGGGGCCTAGAGCTTAGAGATGATGGATCGATGTTCTACCCACTATGTCATCGGAGCTCCAATAACGAGTTTCAATCGGCAAGACGGTAGCATCATATCCATTGTTCAATCTAATCTCTTTACCTTTTATTGTCAATTTTCGAAACTAATCTTTCTCTGATGAGCTTCGATTAATGACGACTCATGTCTCCTTTTTTGAATAGGCTGTTTAATCAATTGCAACTTCCTCCTCCAGCTTCTTTGGCACGAACTATCTCTGTCAAGCTATGTACATCGTCATTACAAACACTTTTTTTTTTTTTGTATTCGTAGTTAGTTAAGAATATTCTTCGTTGTGGATCCGGCTTCTCTCCATTTTCATTGTCTCCATTTTCCCCAAGTTGTTATTTGAATGAGAGATACATGACATGAGTTAAAATGAATGATTAAGATTTAATTAACTAAACAAAGATTCTAATAATAATGAATATTTTATATAGCTGCTACCAAAATTTTTAGTAATTCCACAATTATAACTACAAAATTATTTTTATCCATAAATATATTTTTTAAAATTCTCTCTCTTGTTAACTTTTCTTTTTTCCTACGTTTTTATCCATAAAAACATATATTTATGGATAAGCTAATTTTGTAGTTATAATTGTGGAATTACTAAAAAATTTAGAAGCAAATATATAAAATATTTATTATTCAAATCATGATTAGAATTTTAGTTTAGTTAATTAAATTTTAATCATTCATTTTAACTCATATCATATGTTTCTTATCCAAGTAATGAAAACTGAAAAAAATAAAAATAATGAAAATGAAGAGGATCGGGATCTACTTCTTTATATTAGCTTTAACATCTTTTAAAAAAATTACATGTCATTTAAATCTTGTTCCCACAGAACACATGATATCACAAATATTATTGGTCAATTTTCTTTCCGTTTACCAAAAATATATGACCAATTCAGTTTAATTTAACAAATTTCATTCCTAAGCCCAACAGTCAAACGGTCAAACCCCTACCATGAAATTTAGTAATGCTCCAAAAAATTAAAGTCTTAAAACATGTTATATTACGTTATATCAGTGTACGTATATCAGAGTTTCTTATATATAGAGATATAAAATTATCATATTCATAACCAAATTCATCAAAATATAATTCGTTCATTCCCACCTTTTTCCCAACAAAAATCAACATAATAAGTACAACTCAAAGTAAAAAATTTCCCTCATGTTCGTATGATAATCATATTATTACTAGTAATTTTTCTCACAAATTGTTTGAACCAAACAAGTGAAGCAGGAAGAGTTCTAAAGGAAATAGATCAAGAATATCTTTTATTACCATCTCTCCAAAAACTCCAATTTCGTTCTCCTGCACCCAATCCAGATACTAATGCTCATAAAACTACTGTCATGGCTAGTCAAATTACAGAAAGAAACTTTGCAGGTCGTAAAGAGACTTCAGCTCGTCCTCCTTCTCTTCCTTCTTCCAGTAATATTAATGAGCATTCACAATATAAGGTCACAGTTGCAGATAGCTAATTGGCTGCTCATTGGAGATATAAACCATTAACAACAAAGAGTGTTGTAAATTCTAATTATTATAGGATCTTTATTTCATTTATTTTGTTCTTATATCATTTCATTTATTTTAATTAATGTATTGTACGTATAAAATGAGATGCTAATATATATATATATATATATATATATATATATGTATGTATATATATATATATATGTATATATGTATGTATATATATATATATATATATGTATATATGTATGTATATATATATATATATATATGTATATATGTATGTATGTATGCTGATGAGTACAAATTAAACTGTCTTTTGATCTTAGTACAAACGTGATATGATATATATTGAGGGAAAAGTATACCTTATTTGTACGTGACAAGATGTGTTGGTATGCAGAAATATATACATATATATATATATATATATATATATATATATATATATTATATATATATATATATACTTCTTAGGATAATAATTTTTACCTACGTACCAAACACAAGAAAATAAGTAAAAAATTTAATTTTCTAAAATATATTTTAGTGAAACATTTTCTTGATACTGAAAACACCCTTCATTTTGTTATATATATACTTCTTAGGATAATAATTTTTACCTACGTACCAAACACAAGAAAATAAGTAAAAAACTTAATTTTCTAAAATATATTTTAGCGAAACATTTTCTTGATACTGAAAACACCCTTCATTTTGTTTAATTCTATTTTGGCGTGAAATCTTAGCAGACTTCAGAAGAAAATATATATGTGGCAGTGATAATTGGGACAAACCTCAAAAAATAATTAAAATTTCTAAGTTAATAATAATAATAATTACTCACCCAATGGTCTAAAGTACTAATAAAAGAACTACTATTAAAATTATAATCAAACTTTAGAGTTTAGATCACTTATTCTAAATTAATTGTCTGAATATACTAGTGTAAATTTATCATTCTTTAAGTGTTAGTGAAGCTATCTTTTACTATAATTGTATTAGATTGAGGTGGGGTTTAACGGGAGAAATATGGATATTGTGTAGTACAAAGTCTTCACATACTTACCCCCAATTTATTTGAGATTGAGACATAATTATTATTGTTATATGCGTTAGTACAAGGAAAAGAAGAAGCAAAATTTAACGTTTTCGAGACCATATGTTATATGTTAGGTATTTATGTTACTTCAAGTTTTAAGACATAAAAATATTTCACGAGGTATCATGTTGCTATTTAATTTGTACCTAGTTTTTAAATTTTTTTGCATGTCTGCCTAATTTGGAATAACTTTAGACATGCAGTCTCTGAAGTTTCATATGAATGAAAGTCAAAAAATATAATTGAACTTCAGTCCTATTTGCAAGAATTTCAAACAAAAAAACAGTATCTTCATTCTTCAGTCATGATTTGCATGACGTTAGTCTTTGTCAAGATTAACTTCAAATCTTGCATATGTCTGAAGTGGTTTCAAAATGAATAAACATGAAAAACATTACAAACTTAAGGCATACCTTGAGCGGTAGCATCAAAATTGGATATTCGTGCATTTCAAGCTAATTGACGCTGTCATATTGTATTTTCTTACCATTTATGATATTATTTTTCACAACAACATGTGCAACCATATTAACATGAGGCTTATACTAACACCCTTTCTCCTCCTCCTCCTTCTTCTCTTTTAAAGGATTGAATCAAATGAAGCAACAACAATTCCTCATCATCATGAAAATCATTTTTTATTTCCATTTGTATCACCCTGTCCTCCGGTTAAGGCTCCAGCACTGTAATGACATATTCAGTCATTATTAAAAGGTATCTCGTTATTGGTATGGGTTTGAAGAATTTTCAAATACACTATCTTATATTAGTATGGGATAACGCAACAAAAAAATTCAAAAATTAAAATTTTGGGTCAGGTTGATGTCATCCTGCTATAGCGAGAATTTTCTCACTATAGCGGTGGCGCTATAGCGGCCAGCTGCGATGACCCTTCCTGTCATCTTCGTATTTTCGCATTTATTGCACTCTTAGAGCCTTTCTATAGCGGCTCCAAGTCATTTATGGCTTGCTGGGACCAGTAGTTCGGTGCCCTGGTGGCTCGTTTGGTTATTTTAGCCATTTGCCTGTTTTAGATCTTTAAACTTAAAATATCATTGACTTTAGTAAACATTCTTAGCTAACATACTCGGAATTGAATTCTGACAATTTCATTAGCTCCGGAGCGATGAGTTTGGTCTAGCTGGACCTTTAGTTGAGGCCTGAGAACGTCCGGTCTGGGTTTGTATTGTTTTCTCAGTTTTTAGGTCTTTTAGAGCTGAAAGTCTAACTTCAGGTGACTTTTGATGATCGGAGTGTCGGATTCAAAATCCGACAATTCTATCAGCTCCGGAATATTGAGTTTGGGCTAGGAAGATGGTTGGTTCGGGTTCCGGATGAGTCAGACTCATTTTGAGCCTTTGAGTTCCTTTTCGTTAGTGTTGACTTGGGTCAACATTTCTCCTAAATGACCTCGTATGGAAGTTTTGTCTATTCTGTTGAGTCCGGAACATCGTTTTCACTTTATTAGCCCTCTTGATTTTTGAATATCGATTTCCAATTATGCCCGGAATGCCCCGTCGAGTTTTCTAAAAAGTGCAGAAAATCAGTTGCGGACAACAACTATTTATTGCTGTCATTTTCATTTTTCCAGCCCTTCTTCTCACTTTTCTCACTCTAAAACTCAAAATAATCTCCACCATTTTCCTCCAATTCAGTTCTAAACCTTGAAAAATTATTTGTTCATCGATTATTCGTAGTCCTTCGCCTCTTGGTAAGTCATCTTTCTCAACTTGCCTTCTTCAGTTTTTCTCTTAATTCCTCCATTGATACTCATCCAAAGCTTGGATTTTGTGTTATATTCTTCCCCCTAAGATTGTGAATGTTCGTGGGTGTGAAGTTTTATCCATCTTGGGATGATTTTCCATCATTTTGGTAAGTAATTCTTGCCCAAGTTCCATTTTTATTTTCGAAATTTTTATTCTTTAATCCCCACCTTGGGCGGGCTGTTTTGGTGCTCTTCCCTTGTCTAATTGTGCTAAAATTTGGAGCAGGCCTTCTTGGCATCGTTGGGGTCATCGTGGTTCTTTTTAATTTTGGTTTCGGGTTTCAGACCCCGCGGACCCTCTTTTAACCCAGATATCGACCCGGCTATAATTGTAGTAATATGGGTATTGTTAGACTCATCTTAATATTTTATTCATGAATTTGATAGTTTGATTCTCGTTTGGATCTTCTCGGAGCAGCTCGACCTCGGATATCATCGTTCCCGCTTCTTGTCGTCGGACGATAGGTAGGTTACGACTTAACTCCCTAGACTTTGCATATATCGAGTAAAATTGTACTAGTTGACATCCTTGGGTTCGGTTACTAGGCTGGTACCACATACCTTGGCTGCTTTTCCATTATTGGTCCTATTTCTTTCATCTATTGTGTGTAGTATTTCTATTTAGTTGATATATTTATTACCCTTGTGACCCCGTGAGGTCTTGTTGACTCTGGAACATGGAAGGTGGGATTATTGGGAATGTCCGCGAGTCATGGACATAGAAATATCCTTCTAGGCTGGTTATGCTTGCTGAGTAGCTTCAGAGCATGTGCAGGACCGTTAGGTTGATTGTGAGCTGCCAGGCAGCTATTTGAGTTGATCATATCATTTCTGTGCATATAAAGAGGTTTTCCACGTTTTATTATGGTTTTTGGCTTTGGGCCTATGAAAAATAATTTTCTAAACCTTGCATGGCCACGGGGTTCCATTTTCGATGAAATTGGATTTGGAAATGATTTGACTTGATACGTGGATTTTCTTAGGGTAAAAGAAGGTTAAATATATGGTTTTATCATAATTTAATACTATTACTAGACTCGACGGGGTCAGAGTGCTAGCTGAGTTTCCTTACTGATTTGAAATGATATCAGGCTCGGCCAGGTCGAGCATCTGAGATATTTTTACTACTGTTTTAGACCCAGTTGTGCTCGGGCAATCTTGGAAGGTTTTTTGAGACATCTTTTTCACTATTTTAGTCCAAGACAGGGTCTAGGCATGTTTATTTGAGACTTATCAACTGGCTTGAACCCAGACTCAATTTCGGAGGACACGTTTTGATTCTGAGTTTAGTATAGGGTCCGGGACCTCCATGGACCTTGCTGCTCCGGGCCTGAGGCTTTGGGCTGCGTGTGCTAGGGGGAAGGGTATAAGGTGGAGTAGAGGTATACGGGCAGTGTTCTTCCATGGAACCTGCCTGCTGGGCCCGATCGGCACCGGAGGAGGTACATACATAGGTTCTATTTCACCCTAAGGTTTTCATGCATCATATCATTCATTGTTTGAGATACCACCTTTGTTTGCTGTGTGTTGATTATATGCTCTGGTAGTATGAGATGCCAGAGGGTTTGTTTTCACTCGATTGCGTTCCTCGGTTGTATGGTCGGTCGAGGGACTATAAGTAGACTTTTGTTACTTTGTTCCGATATCGTTCCCTGTTACGATCGAGTATGAGTATTATTACTATAAGGTTGTGAGTTCCTGGATTGAGTTTGTATGACTAGATTGGGTATTAACTCCTGTATGTCGAGCATGTCTACCTTTATTCTTCTCTCCCATTTCCTTATACTTGAGGTTACTGGTATACTGCTTATTGTTAGAACTTATTTACATATTTACTATTTTGCGAGGATCCCAGGTGCGTCGTCCTTAATTTTACCTGTGCCTGTTGTGTGTATATATTCTATTTTCTAGCCTTGTATGTTGCCTTCTGTTGTCTTCCCTCTAGGCTAGTTCCTATGTACATTTTCATTGATTTCTGTGAGTGCTTGTTTCTACCCTGTCTGCTATTGCTCTTTTATTTTATATGTGCCCAGTCCTTCTATGATACCTACTGGGTATCTTATGCTTCGCATTTGGTGCTCACCCTACCCTCTGCATCTTCCGGTGTAGATCCTAGTATGGGCTATCGCTGATAGAGCATTGGAGACTCGTGCGGGGTGCTGTTTTTGGACTATCCAGGTTGAGGGTGAGCTCTTAGCATTCAAAGCTTGACTTAGTTTATCTTTTGTATACTCTGTACTCTGTCACTACTCGGAGAAAACTTGTGTATATGCATATTTATTTTGGACCCTTGTACTCTTTATGTAGTTCGGGCTTCTATACGCTATGACATCAGGTTTTGGGTTGGTTTAGTTTCCGCTTTTCATATATGTTATACTTGTTATCGAATTTCTTTATCTTGTTCCCTTGCTTCCACTATTTTTACCTGCTCTTCTATTTAAACTATTAGATGGTAGCCCATTACTAACAGTTCTAGGCTACGGGGATTGGTTTTCCTACTGGGGGTTGTAAGTTTCATCATGACTGAGAAATCGGGTCATGACAGCTTGGTATTAGAGCCTTAGATTCACCGGTGTCATCGATATAGGAGCCATTGTCTAGTAGAGTCCTGCAGATCGGGGCGGAGACGTTCGTACTCCATCTTCGGAAGGCTATAGTGACATCTTAGGAAAATGGACTATTCTTGTTCCTCTTTCGTGCGTAGTATCCTTGAAAGTTTCTAGAAATCTCACTTATTCTGGTTCACTCTTTCATAGATGGTTCGTACGAGGTCTTCAGCTTCTGGCGAAGGAGATCCTCCTGCCCCTGCACCTCCGACTCCAGCCAGGGGCCGGGGTGGTCGCCGGGGTAGAGGTAGGGGTCGAGGGTGACCCAGAAAAGCGACACATGCTAGAGCTGCTAGAGTGGATATAGAGCCTGAGTATGAATACGAGCCAGAGTTAGCTCTAAAGCAGCAACATGTGGGCCTGGGGACAGCCAGGCACCACCAGCTCCAATACCAGTTCCAACATCAGCTTCAATGCCAGCTTCAGCCCGAACTCAGTCAGCAAATATTTGGGGTTTGTTACTTCAGCTATTGGGTATGATTGGGGGAGCGTCCTTCTAAGACAGCCCATATATCCGCTCAGGGGGCAGCCCTGGGTGTTCAGAGTTAAGAAGCACAACCTACTACTACACGCTCAGGCTTCTGGTTCTCAGTTTGAGCAGGGTCAGGGCAGTCAGCGACGTCACAGTGGTCAGCCATCGAGAGGTACATATTCTGGGGCATCAGGCCGAGGAGGTCATCAGGGGCTTGTTATACTTGTGGTGTGGTTGGTCACTTTGCTAGAGATTGCCCCCAGCAGGGTACAGTTCATCCAGCCAAGCCACTACAAACAGTTCAGCCTCCGGCTAGAGGGGGTGGTGGTTAGGCTAGGGGTGTGGCCCCATGTGGAAGAGCAGGTGGTAGGGATAATGGTCGGGCAGGTAAAGGTCGTCGTCAGTTCTATGTGGTCCCTAGGAGACTGCAGGCAGAGGCCTCGGATGCTGTGATCATAGGTACGATTTTGGTATGCCGTCAACCAGCTTATGCTTTGTTTGATCCTGGATCCACTTGTTGATATATATTTGCCTACTTTCTGCCTTGTTTGGGGTTTGCTAGTGAGCCATTGTCTGTTCCTATTTCTGTTTTGACACCAGTAGGAGATTCTTTAGTAGTAGATCTGATTGTGAGATCCTGTGTGATATCTGTTGGTCATTTGGACACTTGGGTTGACTTGATTATACATGATATGTTGTATTTTGATGTGATACTGGGCATGGACTGGTTATCCCCTCACCATGAGGTTTTGGATTGCTATGCCAAGACCGTTACCATAGTCGTGCCCGGTGTATCCCTGATTGTGTGGCAGGGTTCTGTTAGCCATGCACCATCTGGGATCATTTCTTGTCTTCGATATAGCAAGATGATATCCCGTGGGTGTTTAGCTTATCTAGCATATGTCTGAGATGTTAGTGCTGACTCTACGTCTCCTGAGTCTGTTCTTGTGGTTAGAGACTTCCTAGATGTTCTTTCTACCGACCTGCCAGGCCTTCCACTTGAGAGGGATATTGATTTTTCCATTGAGTTAGAGCCAGGCACCAGGCCCATTTCTATTCCTCCCTACCGTATGGCTCCTGCTAAGTTGAGAGAGCTTAAGGAGCAGCTCCAGGATTTGTTAGCTAAGGGGTTTATTAGAACGAGTATGTCTTCTTGGGGTGCTCATGTTCTCTTCGTGAAGAAGAAGGATGGGTCGATGCGGATGTGTATTGATTATCGGAAATTGAATAAGGTGACTGTGAAGAACAGGTGTCCGATGCCCAGGATTGATTTAATGACCCTTTCGGTCATTTATGCATGTTCACCTTTCTTGTACCGTTAGAGCTTTCCTGTAGCGGCCCTAAGTCATTTATGGCTTGTTCGGATCGATAGTTTAGTGCCCAGGCCATTTCTTTGGTCTTTTTGTCCATTCCTAGTTTTAAAGCTTTTAACTTTGGAAATCATTGACTTCAGTCAGCATTCTTGGTGAACATGCTCGGAATCGAATTCTGACAGTTCTGTTAGCTCCAAAGCATGGACTTTGGTTTAGAGGGACCTTTGGTCGGGATCTGGGAGCTTTTCAGCTTGGAATTCTCTCTCATTTTGTGTTTCCAGGACAGTTAGGATTGTTTGGTTGACTTTGGTCAACATTCAGAGAAGACGACCTCAGATGGAAATTCCATTAGCGTCGTTAGCTCCGGAATGCCAAGTTTGTGTTAGTTAGTTGGTTGGTTCGGGTTCCGGGTGAGCCAGACTCATTTTGGATGCTCAGTTGGCTTTAGTTTGTGTTAAATTTGGTCAACATTCTTCCGAAAAGACCTCGTATGGAAGTTTTATCAATTCTGTTGAGTCCAAAACGTCATTTCCACTCTAATAGCACTATTTGTTTTTGAGTATCAGGTTCTGATTGTGCCTGGAATACCCCGTAGAAGTTTTGGCTGTTGTTGGTTTTTCTGGTTCTGGTGGCCTTCAGCACGATCGCGCTCCTTTAGTGCGATTGCGCTGGTCTGAGTTTTTCCATTCAGCGCGATCGCGCTCCTGTAGCATGATAGCACTGGTCTGGGATTTTTCCTTCAGCGCGATCATACTCCTTTAGCGCGATAGCGCTGACCAGCGACCAACAACTATATATTTTTGATCCATTCATTTTTCCCGCATTGTTCCTCATACTTTTCAAACTCTAAAACACAAATCCTCTATACCAAATTGCTCCAAATTAGTCCTTGAACTTGGGGAATCGTTTGCTCATCAAAAATCCGTGTTCCCTCGGCTATTGGTAAGTCTTCTTTCCCAACATTTTCTTCTCTTGTTTTCCTAAAATCCTCCATTTTTGCTTACTTTCAAGAGCTTGGGATTCTTGTAGAATCTGCCCTATTGAGCTTTGCATGCTCATGGATTTTTACTTCTCACTCCTGTTGCTCGTCTTCTCGTGCTGGTAAGTTTCTTTTGTTTAATTTTCGGAATTATTTCTTGAAATTCCTTCTTTAATTCTTGACTTGAGCGGGTTATTTTGAGCCCCAATTGTTGTCTATTTTTTCTCAATTTTTGAGCATGTGCTCCGGGGATGGTAAGGAATACATGTATGTTTTTCATTTCTAATTTTGGGTTGCGGGGTCCACGAGCTTGATTGTGACCCAAATTTTGACTCGGTTATATTTCTAGAATTATGGGTATTGTTGGTCTCATTGTGACATATAGATCCTTGCTTTAATAGTGGGGCAGCTTACGGATACTTCTCAGGGGAGATAGGATCCATTCTTGTAGATCAGATTGTGCGCACGTTCTAGGATTTTCTGGTAGATTACGGTTTACTTTCCAAACTGATATGTAAACATTCAGTCGAAGATACATATCAATCGAACCAAGGCGCAGAGAAGCGATTTTCAGTGATTTTCCACCAACTCCGTCGAAAAGGTACGGTTTTTGCTCCCCTAACTTAGTACTATGATCCCTACATAGTAGAATTGTTATCTATGGTAGAATCTGGTGGAAAAAGGGAAATTCTAGGTGTAGAATTCTTAGGTTATGATTATTATCGCTTATGCATGTTTAAAACACCATTATTCACTAAATGTAACTATTAAATAGTTGTTTTAGGTGAATTAATGGCGGAAAAGCCCTGGAATGAGTGGAATAATCATGTATTGGCCTGAGAATTAGGATTTGAGTAAAATCCAGGTATTACTAGGACATTTGGATTGATTATAGTTGTTTGTGATTGTCTTTAGACCAAGAACAAGCAAAGGCTTCGGAAAATAAGAAGGCTCCGGCCCAATAGAGTTTTCAAGCTATTCGAGATAGGTGATGGTAAAGTTTCCAAAGGCAATATATATGCATGCAACCTTAAGATAGTAATTTATGTGTCTTTCATGTATAGGGAATGAGTTTATAAATGTCTAAGTGTTCGAGTGTCAATTATGTGAAATGAACTTGATTTATTGCTTGTTGGTGTTACAACTGTGTTGTTGTTCATTTAATTATGGCTGTTGGATTTTGTATGACATTAGGTTGGCTCGGGTACCAAACCTAGTACAGGTTATATACATTGGTTTGCTCGGGTACCGCGCCTGGTGTTGACACCCAATTTTGTCCCTCCTTTTCGTCATTTTACTCATTCGAGCGTCTATTTTTTTCATGAGGCTAAAAACACTATTTTTACTTACTTTTACAAGATTTTGTGTTATTTAATAATATTTGCATTATTTTAGTACTATTTTATGATTATTACTATTATTATTATTATTATTATTATTATTATTGTCTTGAGCAATTTGTTTCAAAACCACTATCTTTTTACTACATCAAATAAAATACTTTCTCATGTTTGTAGCAAATTAAACTTCCATCATTAAATTATTATAATTTTACTTAGCCCTTATAGATATGATTTAATTAATTTCTTATTTTATTAACTTTTGTATACATTAACTGTAACGACCGGGTCCGTCCTTACAGGTTGTCCAATCGTGCCAAGTTTTAGAGTTAGAAAACTCCGAGTTTGGGAGTTTGAATTTCTGGGCTAAGATAGCCTCGGCTGGTTTTGGACTGACGTAGAGTCTAGGAAAATCTGTTTAAGATATGGTTTGTGTGTCTTGTGTTGAGCTAGTTCTCCACGTAGCCAAGACATAAAATAGTCCGGGAGACTTTTCGGAATCGAATTTGGGTAAGTAGAACTCCCGAAATCGCGTTTAACGTGAAGGAGTTGTTTTGGATCTTCAGGGAAGAAAGTGTGTTGTAAAATGGTCAAAACTAGGAAACTTCTGCACATTCTGTCCGTGACGGGTGCAACTGTGCTCGATAGCGTCCACCACTATAGCGGTGGAAATTACCGCTATAGCGGCGGTCAAGGGCAGTCAACACCGTTAAGACTGCCGTAGCGGTAGTCATCCACTATAACGGGACCACTATAGTGGAGTGAGGACCGGTATAGTGGGCCGACGGGATTTAATGCAGAAACAATTTCCAAAACATTTATTTTTTCACAATTTTATTTTGGGAGAAGGGCTAGGCGATTTCAGGCATTTTTCTTCCTTTTTCCGACAAAATTCTTCCTTAAGGTAAGGTTTTTGTTCCCCAATTTTTGTATTATGTTTTCTATGCGGTAGAATTTCTAGGAGGGAATTTGGGAAAAGGTTGGCATAACCTAGGAATGGTGAAATTCGGGGAAGGAAGGGGGTTCCAAGCATGTACGTTCTTGGGTGTTGATAAAAGTATGTTAAAATGATCACAGGTTATTAAATTCTCTGTTTTTATCCATAAAAATGATAGAACTAGGAGAATTAACGGTGGAAAAGCCCGGAAAAAGGGTGGGATGATCATGGGTGGCCTGAGGTTTGGAGATTTGGTATAATTCGGATAATGTGCAGGCCTTGTGTATTAATTATATGTACTGTGTGTTATTTAGACCAAGAATGAGAGAGGAATCTAAACTATGTGAAAGCTTGGGTCGAATAGAGCTTGGATCATTAGAGGTAGGTGATGGCTTACGAATTCCTGTGAATGTTGTATATTTTATACTCATATCTAAGTGATTGTATGAATTACATTGCTTAGGAAAGTTGTATAGAATGTCTAAGTTTCCTACTTTACAGTCTGTGATTGAACGATATTTGCTTGTTGGTTTACAAGTTGTTTGTTCATGCATTTGAGTGTGAAATATTGACATTCAGTTCTCTCGGGTACCACGCCTGGTACGAGTACAACAAATGGTTGGCACGGGTACCATGCCTAGTACGGGTATAATACTTGGTTGGCACGGGTACCATGCCTGGTACGGGTTTACTTTTGTTGCATCATTGCATTATTATTATGGTGTTGCATTTATTGATATTGGTTCTGTGAGTGGACCGGGTTACTTATTAAAATGTGTTATTGGTTTGATGGTCCTTGAGAGGCCAGGGAAATTCTGGTTAACTATTGTGTTGGTCTTGGTTTAGGACGGGTTGTTCATTGACATTGTGTTGGTCTTGGTTTAGGCCGGGTTGATTCAAGGTATGTGTGGTAGCCTAGGGGGGATTCCGGGGTGGGTCCAGGCTAGATGGAAAGGTGTAGTTAATTGTATACGATTGTGGCTTAGATTTAGGTGGTGGATTCATGCGGGGGCAGGCTGAGTATAGACTGGTAGTCTAAGTGTGTCTGTGGCTATTTATGCATGTTTTCCATACCTTATACTTGATATTGTTGTAATGTTATACATTGTTTATTTGAAAACTGGCTGATGATCCTACCAGTACACAGTGGTGGTGTACTGATACTGCACTTGCTTATCTTTTGGTGAGTACAGAAAATCTTCCGGCGGCTGAGACGCGACCTCACCTTTAGTGCCGATGGCTTCTGACTTGCAAGGGTGAGCTGCTTGATTCGAGCTACCTTAGGTTATCTTTAGAATTTCAGTCCACTTGTTTCGAACTTAAAACTACTTTGTATTTTCTTTTGGGGTTGCATCCCCGTATTCTAGATATTGGTATTGATGTTTGGCACAACGACTTTCAGTTCCTAGGTGGGATTTTCCACAGGTTAATGATTATGCTATAGTTTGTGCTTATTTGATTGCTGTTTTACTTTCTGTTTGTTGGTTTTAGGCTGCTAGTCTAGGCAAGGGGTTGAACTCTATTGTTTCGCTCATTCGGGGGGTGGGTGGGTGCCACTCACGACGGGTTGGGTCATGACAGGAGCGGAGCCACTCCCCTAAAGTAAAAACATCTCTCTATATATTTGAAACTCAGTTACCTACCAATGCAAAATCCTAAGTAAAGTGTAGCTACTAAAAAGATAAGGGTATTGCCACGAAAAGATTTTCCAAACTTATTCACACTCGGTGTTTAAATCAGTTCAATGGATATGTAATATGTGTCATTAAAATTATTCTCACTAACCAACTTTAATTAGTGCATGCTCAGATAAATCTATCATTAAGCATGAAAAATTAATTAATATGTTTTATTGTGTCGCGTACGAATAAGGTATAGTTTTCCCTCAATATATATCATATCACATTTGTACTAAGGAAAAGACAGTTTAATTTGTAAAATCATATCAGCATATCGAAGATCATATATATATATTAGCATCTCATTTTATACGTACATTAATTAAAATAAATGATATGATATAGAACAAAATAAATGAAATGAAGATCCTATAATAATTAAAATTTACAACACTCTTGTTGTTAATGTCTTAATTATATCTCCGATGAGCATCCAATTAGCTAACTGCAACTGTGACCTTATGTTGTGAATGCTCATTAATATTACTGGAAGAAGGAAGATGAGGAGGACTAGCTTCAGTCTCTTTACCACTTGCAAAGTAAGTTTCTGTAATTTGACTAGCCATGACCGTAGTTGTACGGGCATTAGAACCTGCATTAGGTGCAGTTCTTGATCTTTTTCCTTTAGAACTCTTCCTGCTTCACTTGTTTGGCTCATGCAAATTGTGAAAAAAAAGTACTAGTAATAATATAATTATCATACGAACATGAGAGGGAAATTGTTACTTTGAGTTGTACTCATCATGTTGATTTTGTTGGGAAAAAAATGGGAATGAAGGAACTGTATTTTGAGGAATTTGGTTATGAATATGTTGATTTTGTATCTCTACATATAAAAAACTCTAATGTACGTATTTATATATACTGACATAATAAATAATGCGTTTTATAAGACTTTGATTTTTCGAGAATTACTAGTTTCATGGGAGGGCTTTGACCATTGACTGCTGGGCTTAGGAATAAAATTGAGAAAAATAACTGAATTGGTCATATATTTTTGGTAAACGGAAAGAAAATTGAACAATAATATTAGAGATATATTGGTATGTGTTATGTGGGAACTGGGAACAAGATTTAAATGACGTGTAATTATTTTAAAACTATCGTATCAACTAAATAAGAGTTTAACATATATATGACGACATACAGTGAATAGTAATGTGGTATACCACACTAAAGGTCACCACTAGAAAATGGGCTTATTGCAACACCAAGGAAATTGTTGTTGTAGGCCTTAAAACTGTTGCAGTTATACTATGGCAACGGGGGTTATGCCCGCCGCACCAGCTCGCGTGATCATAGATCAATGGCAACGGTTCTTGGTTACAGTCCACTAAAACGTTGCTTAAAACACACCTATTGCAACGGTTATTCATCCCTCTATAACGACTATTTTAAATATCAATTGGAATAGTTAAAACCATTATAATTGATGATTTGCAACGGTTTTATTGTCTATGTTGCAATGGATAAACTAGCTCAATTGCAATGATTATTATAGTTTTGCAACAGTTATTTTGTCTATGAAGTAAGAAAGCTTAGTTAAATGAAAGTTCTTTCTTAATTTGTATCTGCCTTTCTCAAAAAGAGAACAGAACTTCCTCCCGTGTGGAAGTCGGTCTTTATTCGCTTCTCCTGCTCGTCAAGTAGGCACTTTATGCTCTTCTCTTCCAGTTAAAGTCAAGCTCCGGGTTTTTGCTCTAGTCAAAGTTCTATCTTGGTTTCCGCTGGGAAAGTAAGAGACGAGTATAGTTGTGAACCTGGAAGCCTACTGAAAAGGGCTTCTCTTTCTAGTTCGAGAAGTTTTAAATAAAGCAAAAAGCTTTTTCAGATGAATGGCTTGATTCTACTTCTTTTACTTTCTTTAGCTATTGGTCACTACGAAATTTTTAGCTCAATTGCAACGGTTATTATTATTTTGGAACAGTTATTTTATCAATATTGCAATGAATTTTTTAGATCAGTTGTGACAGTTATTACTGTTATTGCAACGGGTTTGCACAGTGACCAAAAATGCTATAGCAACGGTTATATTTTACCTATTGTAACAGTTCTTATATGTTCCAACAATTGGTAGCATGTGCTTTAGAAAAAAACTATTGCAACAGTTCTCTATTGCCTATTGGAATAATTCATCTTTGTTCCAATAGACTGGGCTGTAAATATAAATATTTAAAATCACAAAATTGAATATACCACGAAAGATGATAATTACTAAACAAAACTGCATGATCATAATTTTAAATAAAGGATCAGTCACATAATATCATCCGCCAAAAGAGCAAAATATACAAAACAACCCAGTCATAGTGTGTCATCCGCCATAGGCGCAAAAACATACAAATCATCAGTCTTAACTGATCCATATATAGGCAAAATATACACAGTTGGCACATGCATGTTTAAACTGTACAATGAACAAAAAGTGAAGCTTCATAATGTTAACAAAAATGCTGATCCGACAAAAGTTTTGACAACTTGCAACCAAATCTCAAGGCATGTCTTCTTCATTAATGCTTGCAGCATCTCCCTAAGCATTATCTCTACCTACAAAAGTCGATACTGTTACCCCTCGAGGTTACCCCCTAGACGTAACACGGGACTCAGGACCATGAGGATCCCAAGCTAACCCTTGGTCATAGCATTCTCAAGCATAACAAAAGATAAGCGGAAACATAATATGGAAATCCAATAAGGAAACATCAATAAGGGTCTAAGAGCCACATAACATACAATATCCAAAAAGGGAACTCGAATACAAACTATGTCTGAAAGCCTCTAGTCATAACATAAAGAGTTGCTAGGACAAGACCCTAGCTAACTCGAAGTATAGAAGTAAAGCTAACATAAGGAAAAGCATAACTAGTCCTCGAACCATGAGGACTCACCACAACTGACTAAGGAAGTGGCTTGAGACTCTAGCCACGAAGCTGAGAAAGGGTACTTGAATCTGCATCATCAAAGGATGCAGCGCAATATGCGTTAGTACTATGGAATGTACTAAGTATGTGAGCAATGAATGATCATGAGGAAAACATGTTAAATATACTTAAATAACTGAAATCATGCTTTTAAAGATAAACTGAATGCAAAGACTCTAATACTTTCCATAAGCTGAAACTTAATCATAAGTAATAAGTCTTAAATTTGAATAAGAGTCAAATGCATGTTTTAAAAGCATAAACTGTTTTCTGTGGGAGGTTCTCTAACCGACATAGACCATGTGAGCTACATGGAATTCGATGTATCCGCCCCATCGAAAGGACCCAATATACCTTGCCAGGGTATAAAGGCATTACTTTGGCGTGATCACTCAAACTGATGCCCAACAGAGGGGACTTAAGACCTACGGGGGAACGTAGTTCTGGGATCTTTTAGGTACTCTCACCCTGTCCAACTCGGTGCTAATACTACTCCCAAAATATACATATAGCTCATATAATACTGTGCATATCTGATGCCAAATCTATTTGAAAAGCATAAGGGTATATCTGATACCATGCAATTCACTTAGCTTAGGTGGACATATCTAGATGCCAAACCTTTATTAAAACATAGGGACATATCTGATGTCCAAATCTTTCATAAAACATAGGGACATATCTGATGTCCAAATCTTTCATAAAACATAGAGACATATCTGCTGTCCAAAAACTGTTGGAAAAGCATAAGGACATATCTGATGTCATGCAATTCACAAGTCATGAATCTTAAAGCTTTGCAAGACCATAATTCAAAATATACTTTTTTTGCTAAATTCATACTTAAAAAATTAGTCATGCAATTTCATAAATACATAGAGGCCATGATATCTAATCATGCCAACTTTCTCTTGACAACATGTAAATTCATAGTTTTATGCTAGAAATCAACATGAGAATTATAATCAAATCATGAGTAATTAAGAGAAAACCATGAATTTTAACATAGAAACTGATTTCATAAACTTTCCCCAATTTTAGATCAAAACCCTAATTTCATAACTTCATACTTCAAGATAAGAGTTGAGAAATTTGGGCACAAGGGTGAAAGGAACCCATTGTTAAAAACCCTCTTAAGGACCAAATGCAAAATTCACAATTCAGTAACACATCCTGGTCCACTCATGGAACCATAGAAAACAAACAACAATGCAATTAAACAATGCTTACCAGGCATGGTACCCGAGCCAACCAATGTAGAACCTGTACCAGGCGTGGTACTTGAGCCAACTGTTAGTATTTACCATACCAGGCGTGGTACCCGAGCAACCCATTAGTAAACTTGTACCAGGCATAGTACCCGAGTCAACCATTAGTAAACCTGTACCAGGCGTGGTACTCGAGCCAACCGAATGTCACACATTAATCCACAGTCACAAACAATGAACAATCAACGTTTGTAAACCAACAAGTAATAACACCTAGTTCATTCCACAAGACTGATAACAGGACCCAAGACATTCACAATTCATCTCTTAAGCATGCAACTCATATAATACAATGAAATAGTACATGAACACATAACACACATTGGTAAATCAATAGCCATCACCTACCTCTATTACGGGTACATAAACTCAACCCTGAACCCCGTCCGAAGACTAACCCCAGTTCACCCCTTAACACATACTAATAGATATACCCATTACTTACCCTCCTCCTAGGACCAAAATACAACATGGAGAAACCTCCCCTAACCTTGGTAATTCAACTATTTAAGATATTCTACTTTTTATTCTAATTTATTTCTCAGAACTTTCGTTACTTTCACTGTCATTTAATTACCAAACCCTTTTGGTTCCCTGAACCTTCCCGACATTATAGTCCATGGATTGTATTTTCATACCCCACCTAATTAAGCATAACAGCCTGGATTATTACAACACATTATACAAATCAACCATCTCTAGTTTAACCAATTCAACCAAATAATTCTCCTCTAGACTCCATGCCTAAAGCCCTAGGCATGGATTCTCCCTTTCAATCTGTACAACAAGTACAAAATAGAAGCAGGTAAATCTACTCAATAAAGGAAACCTAGCCTACCTGGACGCTAAGCAATTGCACAATGCATTTCTGGCTCCGTTAAGGTGTTCCTTGATGGATGACAGGCCTGAAATTCATGGTTTCACATTCTTTCATCCGAAATCCCTCCTCCCCATGGCTCCCAAGCTTTGGAGCAGCGTAGGAGGGCTTTTAGAGCAACCCTCATCTGTTTTTGACTAAAGAAAAGAGAATGGGATTATAAAACCCATTTCTCGGCTTTCTGGTTCTGTCATTCTTCTATAGCGAACTGTCAACTGCTACGGCGGTACCGCTATAGCGACCTAAATCCCTCTATAGTGGATTCAATTTTTCATCACAGACAGTCTTCACTAAAACAGTCATAACTTTTTACTCGGAAAGCGGATTGATGAACGGTCAGTGGCATTAGAAAGAGGACTCAGAGATCTTTAATTATTGGTACTCTTAACTCCTTATATTCTAAGAGTAATACACGTTTAAAGTTTACCCTAGTTTGAACTTAAACTGAAACTAAATCGGTAAGGAAACTTTCAACTTAACTTTGTGTTCGGAGTATTGTATGACCTTAGTACATACCAAATGTAATCTCATACTAAAGGATTAATCCTAACTCTTATTACGAATGAGAGGCACCTGCCTTGATCGTAGATATTTTCAGTAACGATGGAACAGGTCGTTACAACGAGCCTATGTAAGGACATGGTAAAACATGCTTAAAAACATGCTTAAAACTGAGTTAATAAGAGAAATTATAAGTAAATATCATAATTTAAGCATAAGATATAAAATAAAAGTCAACCTTCAAAATAAAATATCGTATAACTTGATAGCTTAAAAACATTCATGCTGGAGTTTCTCTTAACTGACATTACATCATGATGAGCTACATGGAGTCCAGTGGCATGCAACCACACTGAAAAAGGTTGTCCTAACCAGCCAAGGTTAGAACAATGTTCATAAGGATCCTGTCATAAGCCAAAGAGGAGAACCTACGGTGACAACGCAGTTTTGGATTTGGGTTATCTGAAACCCTCATTGCTCGGTGCTAAATACTACTCCTCAAATATATCATGAGTCTCACATACATGTGACATGTCTAAATGTCAAATTTTGTTCATAATCATGTTCATAACCTGGATCTTCATAATACTCATAAACCTTGTTTTAGAAAATAATTCATGAGTATTGATGGCACATCGGGATGTCTTATCTTTCATAAAGATTCATATTTTAAAACTTGTATGGCACTAGTTCAATTTCATAATCACATGCTATTTTATAAAAACATAGGAACTAGGCATGCAATTGCTTGAAATTCATGAGGTCATGCTTTCAAAATATACCAATTTGCTTAAATCAATCCATGCATGCAAAATTGGCTATGTTTAGCCTTTAATTCATGAGATAGGAACTCATTTGTAAAAAATTATGCAAAATCATGTAATTTAGAATTAGATTTCACAGCAGAATCATGAGAAGATAATTTATAGAAAAATCTATGGGAATTGGATAAGAATCCTAATTTGAAAGTTCATAAAATCAATATGAAATTTGGGGTTTTGGGTATAACGGTGAAAGAATCCCCTATTCAATATCCCCATACCAGAATTCAAGCTTTCTTAATCTAGGAATTGAGGATGGAGACTTGGAGATGAAATCCTTAGCTTGGAGCTTGGGAGAATGGAGTTCTTTCCTCTTTTAGTGCCTAAATGAGAGTTTGGGAGAAGTCTTAGGCTAATTGGAGGTAAAACTCTTCTAGAATTTCCCAAAATGACCACACTTAGGAGTTAAAAGGGTGAGAAATTATAAAAATATCCCTGGGTAAAAGCTGGGAAAACTGATTAAAAACCTCGGATTAAAGTTCCACGGAGCCTTTCCATGGACCGTAGATGGAATCACGGCTCGCGGATTAAGGTCGTGGTTCCTGAGTCAAAATGCAAGATGCATGTATGAGTTCCATGAGCAGGGCCTATGACTCGTGGATTGATCCATGGATCATAGAAACCTCTCATAGTTTTTTAGGGAAATAATTGCCCTCAGTCTGAGTTCCATGAACTGGTTCCATGACCCGTGGAACCATCCACGAACCGTGAAACCCAGTCATGGTTCTCAGACCTGAGGATGGTCTGTTGGACTTGTTTCAAGAGTCCTTTTCATGGCTCGTGATTCATTCCACGGCTCGTAGTCTGGGCTCGTGATCCCTGGAAACTTCAAAAAATTTCAGAGTTTCTAAGTTTAAAGCTGGTTCAAACTCCGTAGTGTTATAATATGCTTGTATTCTCTTGGTATTCTATCTGTGCTGATTTCCATGTGCTTCCTCTGTTTGCTTCTGTGACTACTTTCTTCATTATCTTCTATATACTGCCTTTATATCTTATATGCACTCAATCGTCCTATGATGTCTACTGGGTACCCGTTGCTTTGCAATTGATGCTCATACAATACTTTTGTATCTTCATGGTGCAGATCCTAGTGTGAGCTCTTGTCGTTGATAGCACAAAGACTCGTGCAACTTTCCAAACATCCGAGACTTAGAGTGAGCTCTTGGTGACTGGGTTTTGACTTTAATCTCTTCTGTTGTACCATGTACTCTTTTGTTATTCAGAGACAGTTGTATAAATTCTTTTGTTCTCCTTTTGTACTCTATATAAGTAGTGGTAGATTTTATACTGTGATACCAGGTCCTGGGATGGTTTAGCTTCCTTTTATACAGTCTGGTTGTTGTATTTCTTTACTTATCTCTCTTGCTTTCGCTTATATTTCTTCGTCCACGTGTTTATATAGCTAGTAGCCCATTTTGAACTATTCCGGGCTACAGAGATTAGTTTGCCTACAGGAGGGTTGTAGGTGTCATCATGAACTGAGAAATTGGGTCGTGACATACATTGATTGGGCCACACATTTAATAGAAAACAAAATTATGGGGTGGCCTGTAGGAAAAAATGGCCCAAGTTTGACCCATATATTAGTAAATATACTTTAGGCCCAAAATAGTGACAACTACTTATAACTGAACTTCCTCTTTCTCTCTCTCACCTCTCTCCCCTTCTATCTCTCGCCTCTCTCCCCCTCTCTATCGCACTCCCCTCCCCCTCTCTCTTTGGTTTATGTTCTACTACTCTTCTTTTCTCTTTTTTCGCTACTCTTTTTTTAAAAATAAATAAATTGTTCTTCTAATTGCTTCTCTCTTTTCTTAACAATCAAATATAATTTTTTAGCATTTCTTATTTTTTTCATAATATGATGGAGATAGTTAAGGATGAAGAGCTGATTTTGCTTTCCATTTTTTATAGAATATTTATCTGTATAGGATGTGTATAAAAGCTATATCATTATTTTATAAAAATATATCAATCATGATTATATTGTATTGTATTGTATCAAATATATATATATATATATATATATATTTATTTATATATATACATATATATATACATATATATATTGTATATATGTGTTAATACTTTAGAATACTCAGCTATGTATTATATTGTATCAAATATTAATTGTATTGTATGAATATGAAAAGACTGTAGCACCAATTATAGATCATAGGAACCAGATTCTTTAAATTTGTATAAGAAGTAAATCTGAGCTACGTGAACCAGGTTCAACTACTGAAGTGAAGTGCTGAATAAAAAAATAAATAACACACAATGTATCGTGAAAAACTTCCTTGCTCACGGGAGTAAAAATCATGACCTATAATGAGTAGGATTTCCAACCAAACTTCGCTAACCCAAGAGCAGTTTTAGATTGCAACTCGATAATATAATGGACTAACTCTAGTACCTCAACTTAACAGTTAACTCTAACTCTTCTAATAACTCTCCAAGAAGATAAAATTTCTTCTTGTTACAAGCTTCACAAACTCACAATCACACTGCAATAATATGAATAGTACAACTTCATAACACTCATATTACAAACTCAACAAAAACTAATAACTCTAGACTTTAACTACCCAAATATCACATAAAATAACTCATCAATTTACTTCAACTGATGAACTCAACAAAGACTAATGACTCTAGCCTTTAGCTGACCAACCTTTAATATTCCATAGAATATACTCGAACACAATAAGTGAACCAGGTTTCAGAGTTGTTGTGACAAAGTTCTGTAGTTCTTCTTGAATGACTATTGCTCTCAAGATGTTGAATTTTTTGAATTTGAAATAGGTATGACTCTTAATGGTCTTCATATCGTATATATACTGAAGATTTATCGTGTCCTAGAATATCATGGAATGATACTTTTACTTCAAATAGAACTTGGCCTCCTGTAAGAAAATTTATAATTTCCTTCCTTATAAGAAGGTTGCATCCTATAACGAAACTTGACTCCTGTTTTGACTCTATTTCTTCTCTTTATTTATTTTCTTCTTTGCTCCTTTATTTATTTCCTTCTTTTCTTTTTAGTTTTTTTCCTTCATTGCTCATTTATTTTTCCTCTTTATTTTTTTCCTTATTTGCTCTTTTATTTTTTCCTTCTTTATTCCTTTATTTCTCTTCTTTATTTGTTTCTTTTTTGCTCCTTTATTTTTTCTATATATTTCTTTCATTTTTTATCTCGATCTTTTATATTTAGAAATTTTTTTAAACAAAAATATGGTCATTTCTGTCCATCCCCTGAAAAGATAATTTAACATTCTCTCAATTGTCTCAATAACCACATGATACCAATACCTAATGATATATTCACAAATTTTTGGTTTTAGAATTGATAAGATAATAATTTAATTAACATTGTTTTACATCACTGCTCTTTCACATAATAGGAAAAGTCATTTAAGTTTGGATTTTGACTGTCAAATCATTTAGTTAAATTTGAATTTTAATTTTTTATACTCTTATTCTATCGGATATCATATACATAAATATTTATCACTTGTTCCTTTTAGGTATAACAATACTTTCTGTATTTTCCAGTGATAAATTATAGTTAAATATTTATTTAGTCTCTCTAGAATGTTCAGAAACACAAATTTTGAGATAATTTATTAATTAATATAACTTATTATGAAATATTTTATTCACGTCAAAGGATGTCTCACTTGTATCTATAATTCTAAAATTCTTTGAGAGAAAACTTTCATATAAAATCATCAAAATATTAGCAACAAACAATATATTATCACTATATTAAAATAAAATATAAACTTAATTGACTGATCCTTTGATATGTGTACCTAACAATGATATTTTCTTAAAGCTAAAGGGTACTACATTATCATTATTAGACTAAATATACCATAGTCGTGAGATTTGTTTAAGCTTATATATAAACTTCTTTAATTTACTCATTATTTGACTTTTTCCTTTAATTTGAAACTCTTTACTTAGTCCATACAACCTTCTTCACTCTCTTCATTAAGAAGACAATTTTCACAAATATTTAACATAACTTTAAATTATAATGAACTACCAAAGTCATAATAATTCTTAACAAATTATTCCTTGAGATCTAAAAAAGTTTCTTTACAATAAATGCCTTCTTTTTTAATTATAATCCTTAGCAATAAGTCTGATTTTCAATATTGTCAATGAGTCTTACATGACTAGTTTCAACATTTCTTAAACTATGATTTGGACAATAAACTCTATATCCTTTAGATTTCTCTAGGTAATCATTAAGATAATCACTTACTATTCGAGAATAAAAAAAATAATGTGAATTATAGATTTTGATTTTCATTGGGCAATATAATCCCAAAACTGGCAGATGTCTTAAACTAGATTTTCTTCCAATTCACAGTTTAAAACTCGATTTTGAAACTATCTTAATAGAAATCTTGTTTAATAAATATATATTAGGAACTTACATTTATAAGGATTTGGGTAATAAGGAATTACTCAACATACTCCTAATCATATTCACAAGTATTTGATTATGTCTTTATGCAACACTATTTTGTTAAGTTGTTCCTAGCATATTATATTCCATTTTAAGTCTCTAGGAGGGGTTTTATTAGATTAGTCAATCCTTTTCCCCTCATTCCCAAGATTCAACTTCAGAAAAAATAGACAAGTTCTCTCTGGAAGAAAAGCCTAAATTTCTTCTTTAAGCATTCAATCTTCATGTAACGAATGGGTCCATAATTATGGGTAATTCATTCATGCCAAGTTCTGGGTTAGAAAACTTTCAGAATTGAGAATTGAAAATTCTGGACTAGGCTAGCCTAAGATCAATTCTAAGCGAGGTATGGTCTAGTGCAATCCGGGTGAGGATTGGGTAGAATATCTTAGGTAGAACGAGATTTTCTGTTAGCCAAGACCTTAAGGAGTTTGAGGGACTTTTTGGAAGTGAATTCGGTTGAGTAGAACTCTCGATATTAAAGTCGACGTGAAAAGGTTATTTCAGAATGTCAGGATTTGAAGTATGTTGTAAAATGGGCACTTTTGGGAAACTTTTCGAGTTTTTGTCTCGTGTCAACCACTATAATGGTCCACTATAGCGGTTAACACTACGCTATAGCAGCTACATCTATAGCAGAGAAATTTACGCTATAGCAGAAGTCAACGTTGGTCAGCACCGCCATAGCGATCGATTCTGCTACGGCGGTGCTGCTATAGTGGTGTACGGACCGCTATAACAGAATAAGTTGGTGTAAATGCAAAAACTTTCCCAAAATTATTCTAAATTTCTCAAGAATATTTTGGGGAAGAGCCAAGGCGCAGAGAAGTGATTTTCAGTGATTTTCCACCAACTCCGTCGAAAAGGTATGGTTTTCGCTCCCCTAACTTAGTAATATGATCCCTACACAGTAGAATTGTTATCTATGGTAGAATATGGTGGAAGAAGGGAAATTCTAGGTGTAGAATTCTTAGGTTATGATTATTATCGCTTATGCATATTTAAAACACCATTATTCACTAAATGTAACTATTAAATAGTTGTTTTAGGTGAATAATGGTGGGACAGCCCTGGAATGGGTGGAATAATCATGTATTGGCCTGAGAATTAGGATTTGAGTAAAATCCGGGTATTACTAGGACATTTGGATTGATTATAGTTGTTTGTGATTGTCTTTAGACCAAGAACAAACAAAGGCTTCGGAAAATAAGAAGGCTCCGGCCCAATAGAGTTTTCAAGCTATTCGAGATAGGTGATGGTAAAGTTTCCAAAGGAAATATGTATGCATGCAACCTTAAGATAGTAATTTATGTGTCTTGCATGCTTAGGGAATGAGTTTATAAATGTCTAAGTGTCCGAGTGTCAATTATGTGAAATGAACTTGGTTTATTGCTTGTTGGTGTTACAACTGTGTTGTTGTTCATTTAATTATGGCTGTTGGATTTTGTATGACATTAGGTTGGCTCGGGTACCACGCCTAGTATAGGTTATATACATTGGTTGGCTCGGGTACCACGCCTAGTATAGGTTATATACATTGGTTGGCTCGGGTACCACGCCTGGTGTTGATACCCAATTTTGTCCCTCCTTTTCGTCATTTTACTCATTCGAGCGTCTATTTTGTTCATGAGGCTAAAAACACTATCTTTACTTACTTTTACAAGATTTTGTGTTCTTTAATAATATTCGCATTATTTTAGTACTATTATATGATTATTATTATTATTATTATTATTATTATTATTGTCTTGAGCAATTTGTTTCAAAACCACTATCTTTTTACTACATCAAATAAAATACTTTCTCATGTTTGTAGCAAATTAAACTTCCATCATTAAATTGTTATAATTTTACTTAGCCCTTATATATATGATTTAATTAATTTCTTATTTTATTAATTTTTGTATACATTAACTGTAACGACCGGGTCCATCCTTACAGGTAGTCCATTCGTGCCATGTTTTAGAGTTAGAAAACTCCGAGTTTGGGAGTTTGAATTTCTGGGCTAGGATAGCCTCGGCTGGTTTTGGACTGAGGTAGAGTCTAGGAAAATCTGGGTAAGAAATGGTCTTTGTGACTTGTTTTGAGCTAGTTCTCCACGTAGCCAAGACATAAAGGAGTTCGGGACACTTTTCGAAATCGAATTTGGGTAAGTAGAACTCCCGAAATCGCATTTAACGTGAAGGGGTTATTTTGGGTCATCAGGGAAGCAAGTGTGTTGTAAAATGGTCAAAACTGAGAAATTTCTGGACATTCTATTCGTGATGGGCACAACTGTGCGCGATAGCGGCCACCACTATAGCGGTGGAAATTATCGCTATAGCGGCGGTCAAGGGCAGTCAACGCCGCTTAAGACCGCCGTAGCGGTAGTCATCCGCTATAGCGGGACCGCTATATTAGAGCAGGGACCTCTATAGCGGGCCGACGAGATTTAATGCAGAAACAGTTTGCAAAACATTCAGTTTTTCACAATTTTGTTTTGGGAGAAGGGCTAGGCGATTTCAGGCATTTTTCTTCCTTTTTCCATCGAAATTCTTCCCTAAGGTAAGGTTTTCGTTCCCTAATTTTGGTATTATGTTTTCTATGCGGTAGAAATTCTAGGAGGGAATTTGGGAAAAAGTTGGCATAACCTAGGAATGGTGTAATTCGGGGAAGGAAGGGGGTTCCAAGCATGTACGTTCTTGGGTGTTGATAAAAGTATGTTAAAATGATCATAGGTTGTTAAATTCTTTGTTTTTATCCATAAAAATGATAGAACTAGGAGAATTAACGGTGGAAAAGCCCGGGAAAAGGGTGGGATAATCATGGGTGGCCTGAAGTTTAGGGATTTGATATAATCCGTGTAATGTGCAGGCCTTGTGTGTTAATTGTATGTACTCTGTGTTATTTTTAGACCAAGAAAGAGAGAGGAATCCTAAATATGGGAAAGCTCGGATAGAATAGAGCTTGGATCATTCGAGGTAGGTGATGGCTTACGAATTCCTGTGAATGTTGTATATTTTATACTCATATTTAAGTGATTGTATGAATTACATTGCTTAGGAAAGGTGTATAGAATGTCTAAGTTTCCTACTGTACAGTCTGTGATTGAACGATATTTGCTTGTTGGTTTACAAGTTATTTTTTCATACATTTGAATGTGGATTATTGACATTCGGTTGGCTCGGGTACCACGCCTAGTACGAGTATAATAAATGGTTGGCACGGGTACCATGCCTAGTACGGGTATAATACTTGGTTGGCACGGGTACCACGCCTGGTACGAGTTTACTTTTATTGCATCATTGCATTATTATTATGGTGTTGCATTGATTGATATTGATTCCGTGAGTGGACCGGGTTACTTATTAAAATGTTTATTGGTTTGATGGTCCTTGAGAGGCCAGGGAAATTCTGGTTAACTATTGTGTTGGTCTTGGTTTAGGCCAGGTTGTTCATTGACATTGTGTTGGTCTTAGTTTAGGCCGAGTTGATACAAGGTATGTATGGTAGCCTAGGGGGGATCCCGGGGTGGGTCCAGGCTAGATGGAAAGGTGTAGTTAATGGTATACATTGTGGCTTAGATTTAGGTGGTGGATTCATGCGGGGGCAGGCTGAGTAGAGACTGGTAGTCTAAGTGTGTCTGTGGATATTTATGCATGTTTTCCATACCTTATACTTGATATTGTTGTACTGTTATACATTATTTATTTGGAAACTGGCTGATGATCCTACCAATACACAGTGGTGGTGTACTGATACTGCACTTGCTTATCTTTTGGTGAGTACAGAAAATCTTCCGTCGGCTGAGACGCGACCTCACCTTTAGTGCCGACGACTTCTGACTTGCAAGGATGAGCTGCTTAATTCGAGCTACCTTAGATTATCTTTAGAGTTTCAGTCCACTTGTTTCAGACTTAAAACTACTTCGTATTTTCTTTTGGGGTTGCATCCCTGTATTCTAGATATTGGTATTGATGTTTGGTACAATGACTTTCAGTTCCTAGGTGGGATTTTCCGCAGGTAAATGATTATGCTATAGTTTGTGCTTATTCGATTGCTAGTTTACTTTCTGTTTGTTGGTTTTAGGCTGCTAGTCTAGGCAAGGGGTTTAACTCTATTGGTTCGCTCATTCGGGAGTTGGGTGGGTCCCACTCACGACGGGTTGAGTCGTGACAGGAGCGGAGCCACTCCCCTAAAGTAAAAACATCTCTCTATATATTTGAAACTCAGTTACCTACCGATGCAAAATCCTAAGTAAAGTGTAGCTACTAAAAAGATAAGGGTATTGCCACGACAAGATTTTCCAAACTTATTCACACTCGGTGTTTAAATCAGTTCAATGGATATGTAATATGTCATTAAAATTATTCTCACTAACCAACTTTAATTAGTGCATGCTCAGATAAATCTATCATTAAGCCATGAAAAATTAATTAATATGTTTTATTGTGTCGCGTACGAATAAGGTATAGTTTTCCCTCAATATATATCATATCACATTTGTACTAAGGAAAAGACAGTTTAATTTGTAAAATTATATCAGCATATCGAAGATCATATATATATTAGCATCTCATTTTATACGTACAGTAATTAAAATAAATGATATGATATAGAACAAAATAAATGAAATGAAGATCCTATAATAATTAAAATTTACAACACTCTTGTTGTTAATGGCTTAATTATATCTCCAATGAGCAGCCAATTAGCTAACTGCAACTGTGACCTTATGTTGTGAATGCTCATTAATATTACTGGAAGAAGGAAGATGAGGAGGACTAGCTTCAGTCTCTTTACGACTTGCAAAGTTCCTTTCTGTAATTTGACTAGCCATGACCGTAGTTGTACGGGCATTAAAACCTGGATTAGGTGCAGGAGAACGAATCGGAGTTTTCTGGAGAGATGGTAATAAAGTCCTTAAAACTGTTGCAGTTATACTACGGCAACGGGGGTTATGCCCGCCGCACCAGCTCGCGTGACCATAGATCAATGGCAACGGTTCTTGGTAACAGTCCACTAAACCGTTGCTTAAAACACACCTATTGCAACGGTTATTCAACCCTCTATAATGACTATTTTAAATATCAATTGGAACAGTTAAAACCATTACAATTGATGATTTGCAACGATTCTATTGTCTATTTTGCAACGGATAAACTAGCTCAATTGCAACAGTTATTATAGTTTTGCAACAGTTATTTTGTCTATTTTATAACGAAATTTTTAGCTCAATTATAATGGTTATTATTGTTTTGGAACAGTTATTTTATCAATGTTGCAATGAATTATTTCGATCAATTGTGACAGTTATTACTGTTATTGCATAGGGTTTGCACTGTGACCAAAAATGCAATAGCAACGGTTATATTTTACCTATTGTGACAGTTCTTATATGTTCCAACAATTGGTAGCATGTGCTTTAGAAAAAATTATTGCAACATTTCTCTATTACCTATTGGAACAATTCATCTTTGTTCCAATAGACTGGGCTGTAAATATAAATATTTAAAATCACAAAATTGAATATACCACGAAAGATGATAATTACTAAACGAAACTGAATGATCATAATTTTAAATAAACGATCATTCACATAATATCATCCGCCATAAGCGTAAAATATACAAAACAACCCAGTCATAGTGTGTCATCCGCCATAGGCGCAAAACATACAAATCATCAGTCTTAACTGATCCATATATAGGAAAAATATACACAGTTGGCACATGCATGTTTCAACTGTACAATGAACAAAAAGTGAAGATTCATAATGTTAACAAAAAAGCTGATCCGACAAAAGTTTTGACAACTTGCAACCAAATCTCAAGGCATGTCTTCTTCATTAATGCTTGCAGCATCTCCCTGACCATTATCTCTACCTACAAAAGTCGATATTGTTACGCCTCGAGGTTACCCCCTAGACATAACACGGGACTTAGGATCACGAGGATCCCAAGCTAACCCTTGGTCATATCATTCTCAAGCATAAGAAAAGATAAGCGGAATCATAATACGGAAATCCAATAAGGAAACATCAATAAGGGTCTAAGAGCCACATAACATACAATATCCAAAAAGGAAACTCGAATACAAACTATGTCTGAAAGCCTCTAGTCATAACATAAAGAGTTGCTAGGATAAGACCCTAGCTATCTCGCTGTATAGAACTAAAGTTAACATAAGGAAAAGCATAACTAGTCCTCGAACCATGAGGACTCACCACAACTGACTAAGGAAGTGGCCTGAGACTCTAGCCACGAAGCTGAGAAGGGGTACCTGAATCTGCATCATCAAAGGATGCAGCACAATATGCGTTAGTACTATGGAATGTACTAAGTATGTGAGCAATGCATTATCATGAGGAAAACATGCTAAATATACTTAAATAACTGAAATTATGCTTTTAAAGATAAACTGAATGCAAAGACTCTAATACTTTCCATAAGCTGAAACATAATCATAAGTAGTAAGTCTGAAATCTGAATAAGAGTCAAATGCAAGTTTTAAAAGCATAATCTGTTTTCTGTGGGAGGTTATCTAACCGACATAGACCATGTGAGCTACATCGAATTCGATGTATCTGCCCCATCGAAAGTACCCAATATACCTTGCCAGGGTATAAAGGCATTACTTTGGCGTGATCACTCAAACTTATGCCCAACAGAGGGGACTTAAGACCTACGGGAGCACATAGTTCTAGGACCTTTTAGGTACTCTCACCCTGTCCAACTCGGTGCTAATACTACTCCCAAAATATACATATAGCTCAAATAATACTGGGCATATCTGATGCCAAATCTATTTGAAAAGCATAAGGGTCTATCTGATACCATGCAATTCACTTAGCTTAGGTGGACATATCTAGATTCCAAACCTTTCTTAAAACATAGGGACATATCTGATGTCCAAATCTTTCATAAAACATAGGGACATATCTGATGTCCAAAAACTGTTGGAAAAGCATAAGGACATATCTGATTTCATGCAATTCACAAGGCATGAATCTTAAAGCTTTGCAAGACCATAATTCAAAATATACTTTTCTTTCTAAATTAATACTTAAAAAATTAGTCATGCAATTTCATAAATACATAGAGGCCATGATATCTAATCATGCCAACTTTCTCTTGAAAATATGTAAATTCATAGTTTTATGCTTGAAATCAACATTCATGCTTGGGCTTTCAAAACCAATGCGAGAATCATAATCAAATGATGAGTAATCAAGAGGAAACCATGAATTTTAAACATAGAAACTGATTTCATAAACCTTCCCCAATTTTTGATCAAAACCCTAATTTCATAACTTCATACTTCAAGATAAGAGTTGAGAAATTTGGGCATAAGGGTGAAAGGAACCCATTGTTAAAAACCCACATACCTTGGTGGAAGATTACCCACTTGTTTGGAAAAGAATTAGAAGACTTGAGTCGGAGATTTGGAGTCTTGAGCTTGAGAGCAATTTTCCTCTTTGAGTGAAGAATGATGAACTTAAGAGGGACTTAGGGTAATATGGGTGAAAATCCTTCTAAAAGTAGTCAAAATGACTTCACTTAATACATAACAGGGTGGAAAATGACCAAAATACCCCTAGAAATTAATTGGAAAAAAGCTGGAAATTGGTCAACTTCAGTGATCACGAGTGGAGTCTATGACTTGTAGACCTTTCCATGACTCATGGATCCCTAATCGTGGAAACTGCCAGAATTTTCAATTTGTAGGAGACTTTCTACAGTTCAATAGGACGACTCGTGGAAGCTTCCACGAGTCATAGAACCTAATCGTAGAACTCAGGGAAATTGTCTGACCTCTGATTGACTTCTATGAGTCAATAGTACGATCCGTAGAAACTTCTACGAGTCGTGAAAGTAACTCATGGTTGTCTGTACTGAGGTTGGTCTACAGGACAGGGATCACGAGTCATTCCCACGACTCGTGGACTTGACCCGTGGTCCCTGGATGTCTGAAATTTTCTGCAAGTCTGAGTTTAAAAGATGGATACATATCCAGGGTGTTACAATATCTCCCCCTTGGGATCATTCGTCTTCGAATGAAGACTAAACAAGGAAAACTGAGGAGAAAATAACCCAACCAAACATCAAAACATAGAAATCAGAGGGGTAATCATAAAAGCTGAACTTCTCAACTTGAAAACATGATAAACTAACTTCATAAAACATGGATGCACGCTAAAATCATGAAAGGAACTGATGGAGTAGGATCGGAGGGACATACTATGAAGGAAACTAGTACCTCAAGCTGGAACTGAATTGGAAGGAAAGAGATGGGGATATTTGGCCTTCATGGCCTCTTCCGCTTCCCAAGTAGCACCCTCAACAAGCTGATTCCTCCAAAGGACTTTTACCGAAGCGACATCTTTGTTTTGCACCTTTCGAATCTGACGATCAAGGATCTCCACGAGAACCTCCTCATAAGTGAGACTATCCTTCAAACCCACATCTTCCAAAGGTACAATCAAGCTCGGATCGCCAACATAGTTCTTCAATAAGGAAACATGGAAAACTGGAGGAACTGCTTCCAACTCCATTGGCAACTCCAACTCATTAGCAACACTACCAACTCTCCTCAAAATCCGATAAGGACCTACAAAATGAGGACTAAGTTTTCCTTTTTTGCCAAACCTCATCACACCCTTCATGGGTGATACCTTAAGAAAAACCCAATCATCAACTTCAAATCCTAACTCCCTTCTCCTCACATCCGTATAAGATTTTTGTCGACTCTGAGCGGTCTTCAACCTTTCCCCAATAAGTTGAACTTTCTCCCTGGTCTCATGCATAGAGTCTGGACCAATCAAGGCTATCTCACCAACCTCGAACCAACCAATAGGAGATCCACACCTCCGGCCATAAAGTGCCTCATATGGAGACATCTAGATGCTAGAGTGAAAGCTTTTGTTGTAGGCAAACTCGATAAGAGGTAAGTGATCATCCCAACTCCCTTTGAAGTCAAGAACACAAGCCCTCAACATATCCTCCAAAGTATGAATAGTACGCTCGGCCTGGCCATCCGTCTGAGGGTGAAAAGTTGTGCCAAGCTTCACCTTAGAGCCAAGACCTTTCTGAGACGACCTCCAAAACTGAGATGTAAACTGAGGACCACTAAAACTTAACCTTTTTCTGAGTCAATCGGGTCAAAGGAGAAGCAAGGGAGGAAAACCCCTCCACAAATCTCCTATAGTAACCAGCCAAACCCAAGAAGCTTCTAATACCAGATGGAGAAGTGGGTCTAGGCCAGTTCTTTACCGCCTCAATCTTTTGAGAATCAACTCGAATACCATCTTTAGTCACAATATGACCCAGAAAAGCAACAGACCGCATCCAAAACTCGCACTTGCTAAACTTAGTAAGCATCTGTCTATCCATGAGAGTTTGCAACATAACCCTCAAGTGATCCGCATGCTTCTCCTCACTCTGAGAGTAGATGAGGATATCATCAATGAAAACTATCACAAACATATCCAAATATTGTTTGAACACATGGTTCATCAAATCCATAAAAGCTGCAGGAGCATTCATTAGACCAAAAGACATAACAACAAACTCATAATGACCATACCGAGTCCTGAAGGCTGTCTTTGTGATATCACAGTCCCGAACTCGAAGTTGATGATAACCGGATCTAAGATCAATTTTGGAGAAGAAACTAGCACCCTGAAGCTGATCGAACAAGTCATCAATCCTAGGAATGGGATGCTTATTATTTATTGTGACCTTGTTCAATTGACGGTAATCAATACACATTCTAAGAGATCCATACTTCGTTCGAACAAACAAAACTAGGACACCCCAAGGAGAAATACTAGGCCTGATGAAACCCTTATCAAGCAAGTCTTTCAGTTGATCTTTTAACTCCTTGAGTTCCGCGGGGGCTATTCTATAGGGAGGAATAGAGATAGGATTCGTATCCGGAAGAAGATCTATCCCAAAGTCAATTTCCCATTTGGGAGGGACTCCAAGCAAATCATCGAGGAACACTTCTAGGAATTCATTCACAATGGGAACAGACTGAATAGTCGGGGTCTCGGACTCCATGTCCATAACCTGAACTATATGATAGACATAACCCTTAGAAATCATCTTTCTAGCCTTAAGATAAGATATGAAATGACCCTTCGAAGAAGAGGGACTACCTTCCCATTCTAGGACAGGTTCATTAGGAAACTTAAAACTAACCACACGAGTGCGGAAATCAACTGAGGCATAACATGCATAAAACCAATCTATACCAAGAATGACATCAAAATCAGTCATCTCCAACTCTACTAAATCCACTGAAGTGACTCTATAAAGGATTGAGATAGGGCAATCTCGATAGACTCTTTCGGCTGTGACTGACTCACCAATAGGAGTAGAAACATGAAAGGGTTCTAAAAGTAATTCAGGACGAATCTCAAACTTACAAGCCACATAAGGGGTTACAAAAGATAAGGAAGCACCGGGATCCAACAAGGCATACACATCAAGAGAGAAGACTTTCAACATACCGGTAACCATATCTGGAGAACTCTCCTGATCCTGGCGGGAGTACATAGCATAAAGACGGTTCTGGCGCTGACCACCAGAACTAGAAGTTGCGCCTTGCGGGGCTGGTCTACCACCTGAAGCTGCTGGGGTACACTGAGTCCTACCACCTCTCTGCCCCTTCTTAGCTAAAGGGAAATCTCTAACACGGTGTACGGTCTGACCACACCTAAAACAACCCTCTCTACTAGCCAAACACTCACCAGGGTGAGTCTTCCCACACTTAACACAAGCTGGGTAGGAAATCCCTTAGGGGCACTACCCTGAGACTGGGAATAGGAACCAAATCCCCTACCCCTCTGATCATGACGAGGCTTCTGAGCCTGAGTAGGAGCACTAGAAGAACAGTGAATAGGACCTGATGAATTTTTCTGAAAAGAAGAGCGATGTCCACCCCCGGACCTGTAATGACTCTACCACTCTTGTTCTCCCTAGCCATCTCCTTAAGATTATCACCCTCAATCTGATGGGCATGAGTCATAAGACGAGATATGTTCATGTTACTCAACAACAAGGCAGACCTACTCTCCTTCTTCACTATATACGAAACACCATAGATGACCTTGTTCATTTGATCATGTGGGTTCGCTATGATGGAGGGAGCATATCTAGATAACTGAGTGAACTTCAAACTATACTCTTGCACCGACATGGAACCTTGTCTCAAGTTCACAAATTCCTCCACTTTTGCTGGCCTCAACTCACGGGGAAAGAACCTATCAAGAAAGACTCTCTCAAAACACTCCTAAGTCGTGGGGATAACATCCCTCACTCTAGCCTCCTTCCATTGCATGAACCAAAGATGAGCCACATCCTTGAGTTGATAGGACGCAAGCTCAACACAATCAACACCCGCTACTTGCATAACCTCAAAGATCTTCTTCACTTCATCAATAAAGTTAAGCGGGTCCTCACTCACTTTCAAACCCCAAAACTCTGGCAGGTTCATACGGATAAAGTCACAAACTCGGGCCGCTACCCCACCTTGAGGATGAGCGAGGGCAGGAGCCTATTGATTTTCCAAAGTCTTAGCTAGTAGGTGAATAGAATTCCTAAACTTATCATTTGTGACATCGAGAACCGGAAATTGAGGAGCGGCATTTCGAGTGGATCGGGAGGGCATAGCACGTCGAGGAGGCATAATTAGAAATGCATAAGGTAAAGATTAGAGAAACATTAGACTTAAGCTCTATGGCATGATGTGATCATGAAAGAAGTGAAGTTTTTCTAAGATATCTCATAGCTTCCCTCTCATATGTGTGGTGCACTTCACACACATGAAAAAGACTTTACTCGATGCGGCTTTCAGACATCCTAGGACCCTTGAAACTGTGGCTCTAATAGCAAGTTTGTCACGCCCCAAGGTTACCCCCTAGATGTAACACAGGACTCAGGACAATGAGGATCCCAAGCTAACCCTTGGTCATAGCATTCTCAAGCATAACAAAAGATAAGCGGAAGCATAATACGGAAATTCAATAAGGAAACATCAATAAGGGTCTAAGAGCCACATAGCATACAATATCCAAAAAGGGAACTCAAATACAAACTATGTCTGAAAGCCTCTAGTCATAACATAAAAAGTTTCTAGGACAAGACCCTAGCTAACTCGGAGTATAGAAGTAAAACTAAAATAAGGAAAAGCATAACTAGTCCTCAAACCATGAGGACTCACCACATCTGACTAAGGAAGTGGCCTGAGACTCTAGCCACTAAGCTGAGAAGGGATACCTAAATCTGCATCATCAAAGGATGCAACGTAATATGCGTTAGTACTATAGAATGTACTAAGTATGTGAGAAATCCATGATCATGAGTAAAACATGCTAAATATACTTAAATAACTGAAATTATGCTTTTAAAGATAAACTGAATGCAAAGACTCTAAAACTTTCCATAAGCTGAAACATAATCATAAGTAATTAGTCTGAAATCTGAATAAGATTCAAATGCAAGTTTTAAAAGCATAAACTGTTTTCTGTGGGAGATTCTCTAACCGACATAGACCACGTGAGCTACATGAAAATCTGATGTATCTGCCCCATCGAAGGACCCAATATACCATTCCAGGGTATAAAGGCATTCCTTTGGCGTGATCACTAAAACTGATGCCCAACAGAGGGGACTTAAGACCTATGGGGGCACGTAGTTCTAGGAACTTTTGGGTACTCTCACCCTGTCCAACTCGGTGCTAATACTACTCCCAAAACATACATATAGCTCATATAATACTGGGCATATCTGATGCCAAATCTATTTGAAAAGCATAAGGGTATATCTGATACCATGCAATTCACTTAGCTTAGGTGGACATATCTAGATGCCAAACCTTTCTTAAAACATAGGGACATATCTGATGTCCAAATCTTTCATAAAACATAGAGACATATCTGATGTCCAAAAACTATTGGAAAAGCATAAGGACATATCTGATTTCATGCAATTCACAAGTCATGAATCTTAAAGCTTTGCAAGCCCATAATTCAAAATATACTTTTTTTTCTAAATTCATACTTAAAGAATTAGTCATGCAATTTCATAAATACATAGAGGTCATGATATCTAATTATACCAACTTTCTCTTGAAAATATGTAAATTCATAGTTTCATGCTAGAAATCAATATTCATGCTTGGGCTTTTAAAACTAATGCGAGAATCATAATCAAATCATGAGTAATCAAGAGAAAACCATGAATTTAAACATAGAAACTGATTTCATAAACTTTCCTCAATTTTAGATCAAAACCCTAATTTCATAACTTCATACTTTAAGATAAGAGTTGGGAATTTGGGTGCAAGGGTGAAAGGAACCCATTGTTAAAAACCCACATACCTTGGTGGAAGATTACCCACTTGATTGGAAAAGAATTAGGAGACTTGACTTGGAGCTTTGGAGTCTTGAGCTTGAGAGCAATTTTCCTCTTTGAGTGAAGAATGATGAACATAAGAAGGACATAGGGTAATATGGGTGAAAACCCTTCTAAAAGTAGTCAAAACAACTTCACCTAATACATAATAGGGTAGGAAATGACCAAAATACCCCTAGGAATTAATTGGGAAAAAGCTGGAAATTGGTCAACTTCAGTGATCACAAGTGGAGTCTACGACTCGTAGACCTTTCCATGACTCGTGGATCCCTAATCGTGGAAACTGTCAGAAATTTCAATCTGTAGGAGATTCTCTACAGTTCAACAGGATAACTCGTGGAAGCTTCCACAAGTCGTAGAACCTAATTGTGGAACTCAGGGAAATTGACTGACCTCTGATTGACTTCCACAATTCAACAGTACGATCCGTAGAAACTTCTACGAGTCGTGGAAGTGACTCATAGTTGTCAGTACTGAGGTGGGTCTGCAGGACTGGGATCATGAGTCATTCCCACGACTCGTGGAACCTTCCATGACTCGTGGACTTGACCCGTGTTCCCTGAAAGTCTGAAATTTTTTGCAAGTCTGAGTTTCAAAGCTGGATACTTAACCGGGGTGTTACAAATACATATAAGTTATAAACCAATTTTAATTCTCTATCTTTTGAAACTGGAATTTTAATCAAAGATAGGCAGTGAATTCTACAGTTTATTAACATCTAGGCTTTCAAAAATATTGATCTAACAAATATATGGGATCTTAGTCAATCCATAATTTATTAACATCCAGAAGTTATCCAAATATTACAATCTCAATTCACAGGTTTAGAAGTTAAAAGTTGTGATTGGAGTTGAACTAGAATTGTCAATGCATGTTAAGTACCAGTAAAACAGTACTAGGATAGATATGCAGTTTAACATACTGAAAATGGGCCTACTGCAAAACATACTTCAACACCTAAAAGCAATAGTCATGCTTTTAACAGATGCATTACCACAAAGTCTTATACAATGCATGTTAAGTACCAGCAAAACACTAGAACAAATATGTAGTTTAACATACTGGAAATGTCTAGGTCAACTACAAAACATACTTCAACACCTAAAAGCAATAGTCAAGATTTTAACATATGCATTACCACAAATTCCTATCCTCCTACCCCACCCCATAGTTCTCCCAAAGTACAGATTTTGAACTTAAATTTGTACATCAAAAAACAAACTATGAAGTCAATTACTCAATAAAGCCTTAGTAGCAGTTCAGTACTTCAATTACTCAACAAAAAATTGAAGTCCAAGGCTGAAGAGGTCTCACATGTTAACCTTCTACTTTCATTTTTAAGATAAGACGTACACTTTAAGCCAAGTAACATTAGAAACTATTCATGATACAGTTAAAACACTAACTACGTCTTGCAGATAGATCAACTTAGCCCCTTTAGGAAGAATATATATTCAGTAGAAACACAAATCATCATCTTTAAAGTAGCATCAGACTGTTAAATCTCAAAATTCAATCGGTTTTCAATTTTAAATGTGACATAATATAAGTAACTTTTAAGAGCTCCTTAAGTTGCTAACAGTAGTCATTACCAAATATATGTATGTGAAGATACATATTAAACATACTTCAGTTAGACAAAGACTTTGAAAATAAGTCAAGATATAGTATACCCAACATCACATTTACCCCATGACATGGTTTGAATTTGACAACATAACCATTTCCCGAACACTATCGTCTTATTTTCAGAACATAACCATATAATTTGACCTTCAATTTGACAACATAACCATATTTGTTTTTGAAAACTAGTAACTTTATTGACAAGATAACCATATAACCATTTCTCAAACACTATCATCTTAATTTTCAGAACATAACCATATAATTTGACCTTGAATTTGATAACATAATCATATAACCAATTTCCAGAACATAACCATATAACCAGTTGCCAGAACATAAACATATAACCATTTCCAGAACATAACCATATAACCATTTCATTTGACAACAACTTTGGGATAGTTGACAAATGTATCAAAACCAAAAGAGAAAATGGAAAGAAAAATATTTGCCAGCACCTTCCAGAATTACAGCTATGAATAATGCTAGAATTAATAATTCTAAGAAAAAGAAGAAGAATAAGATGAAGAAGAAGAAAAAGATGATGATTTAGAAGAAGAGGAGAATCATACCTTGATTGTTGCTACTGGCAGATGGCCGATTAATCCGTTCGATATCTTCTTGCTGTGACTGATCACAACCTGCTGCCAACATGTCAACATTCAATTGAATCCCAAGATACATACGATTAAGTCATCCAAGGATGTCAACCATAACTTCATGGCAGATGCTTCTTTTTTATTGTTCTACTTTTTCTAGCATCCTATCTTTCAAGTCATCCAATTTTTGTTGCATCTCAGTGGTAGCACTTGCAGAGGGTTGAAGATGTCCCTTCCCTTTCAAGGTAGTTTTAGAAACTCTTCGCCCATATAATCTCACGAATCCTGGATGTTAAGGTCTCAAGACAGCTGCACAAGTATCAACAGATAGACTGACATCTTCACTTTGTTCATGACTTTGAAGTTTCTCCATTTCAGCCTACAAATCAAGTTTAAATGACGAGAATTTAAGTAAATAAAACAGAGCCTATATAAGAAAAACTAAACAATGTCAGCAATAAAGATGATTAATACAATTTTATTGATCGTATCCTCATCAGTGTCATTGTATGCTTGACCAGATTTCCTTTTTCTTGTAGCCACAAAGATTTCTTTAAGTGAAACTTCACTGGGGATTTCCTTCTCTTTTGCCTAATTACGTAAAAGTTAGTATCAAAAAACTCTTAATGAAATCAAGCTTATATTTAATAACAGATTAAGAAGAGAACAAACCAATTGATCACGTATCACAACAAAACTTATTTTACCAACAGTATGTGGATTCTTTAATTTTTATCGATTCTTGGTATTTGTTTCACTCATTTTTTGCAAATAAATGAGCCATAAAACTTACTTATACAGTAAATCAAGAGAAGTTAAAATAGTCAATGCGAATATAAATGAACCGAGTGATCAGATTCTTGTTTCATTTTATTCACAATGATCGTATAAAACTGTCTTACTACAGTTTTAGAATAGTGTATTTTATTATATTATGATCTAACATATCGATATACATGATACATAACAATCTTAAAGTGTGCATGATCTAACCTTGAACTCGTCAGAGTGCCAATATTTGAGAAGATCCTTGAAATCATATTCTGAAACATCGTTGGGCTTGTTTGCCATTCGAAGATCGTCATCATCAAAAGGTTTAAAGTGCTTCCTATACAAATGATTCTTGTACTTCCTCCAAGCAGATTTAATTCCATCCAAAACCCACTCCTTTCCAGCATCAGGAATATTATATTTTCTCCTATAATTTGTTCTTTGGGTTAGTAATATAAAAAGTACAAAATATTCTTAACCAAAGTTAGAAAAGTAAGAACTCAAACCAGGGTATATTCCCACAAGTCATTTTTTGTATCCACGTGATTTCACTTGTGTATATGAAGGGGACAAAGCATTGCATTTCTTGTCAAAGTTCCAAAAAAGCTACCCAACTCTGCTACAATTTCTTTCGTAGGACCAACCAGTTGTTTGTAGCTATTCAGAACAATGAGTTTACAGTCTTTTCGAGCATGTACATGCTGCATTATGGTATTTCTTTTTTTTTTTACTCAAAGGGCCTACAATAATACGAAGCAGAATTAAAAACAACATATAATGAAACAACGTAAGCTACTTTTTTAATGAAATATGTCTCAATATTTAATAGTAAATTTAAATGTGCTTGCCTTCTTCTCCACATAGTTCATTTTCTTCAGAATTTAGTGGTTCTTGTTGCATTTGGTCCTATACATCTTCTCCTTCTAGAGTGGAAGAATCTCTCGGCACTTGTTGTAATTGTTCCTCTGCAAATTGTGTTACTACAGTGGAAGAATTCATAGGCAATTCTTTTTGCAGTTGTTCCTGAACAACTTGTGCCTTGAGAGTGGATGAACTCCTAGTCACACGTTGCATTGGTTGATGCATAGCCTGTGGTTCTATAGTGGAACATTTCTGAGTCACCTGCTGAATTGCTTCCTGCACAACATGTGCTTTTACGTTGGAAGAATTCTGAGACATTTGTTGCACCTACTTCTGTACAACTTGTGCTTTTATAGTGATGGATTTTCGAGGAGACTTTTGAGGCACTTGTTCTTGTAAAGATTGTGCTTTCAGAAATGCAGACTTTCGAGGCACTTTTAGAGCAATCAATATGCAAAAATTAAAATATAGTGAAAGTGTTAGTCTCCCATCCTTTTAAAAATAACCTTAAACTTGTCATCCTATATTAAGTCTTACTAATAACTAGCCTCAAAAGGAATTTACAAATGGCTCAACTAACAGTTAGGCTAGCAGTAGTATAGTCAGTCTCAAACCACTCTAATGCCACAGTTTTCAATTTCCACAAGCACCAATAAAAATAACTCTGCATATAGTTAATTAGATAGCAACACAAACCTTTCAGTAAGCATAATCAATCAGTACTGATATCGAGACTCCCTTTAATGATTCACTAGCTAGCTCGCGCACCAAATATTGAATCTCCTGTAAAATTTAAGAAGCTTATAACAAAACTATCGAAAAAAAAACTAATAAATATTGAATAATGAGATACATGTAAGAAATATAATTAAAGTATTTCTGTCAAAAGACCTTTATCAATCACTCAAAACAAATTAAAAACACATGATCAATATACATTTACACCAAGTTCAGAAGTTTTTTTTAATTTGAAGTAAATAGATATGATTAATAAGGACCATCAGGTTAAGTTTACGATCAAAAGTCTACCGGAGAGGTAGCACAAGTACAAGATCCTAATCTACAGTCAAAGAGATAATCAAATCGATAAAAGTGTCAATTACAGGAGAAAAAATATTACAGAAAACAAGTTTACTAGGCAGCTAGCTTTTACAGAAATATTCAAGCCATAAAAGTTCTGAATTTGTTATTTAATCAACCGCCTCCATCCAATCCCAATCAGTATCATCATAATCATCCTCCTCTTCCGACGTTTTCATAATTGCATCTTCTGAATATTGTACATCACATGCCATATCAATAACATCAACAGGGATATCTTCTCTCGACTATCTAATGTCATCATCGGGTAATTTGTTCGAGGGACCAATGTCTTCAGTAGGCTTCCTCCAAAATGTTTCTCCTATATTAGGACAATTTTCTTCCTCCAAGTCATACAAATCGACAGGGACTTTATTTCGTGCATAGTAAACATCCATCTCAGTTGGATCCTCCACATAAAAAACTTGATGCACTTGAGATGCCAACACAAAAGGGTCATCTGTGCTACGTAATCTGTTGAAGTACACACGGGCTAATCCATACTCATCTTTTTCATTATGAAATCAAGAACATTTTAATAGAACAACACCAAAAAAACCATAGTAATCAAGTTCAATAATATCTTCAATAGTACCATAATACATAACCTCTCCATCAATGGGATTCTGATCTTGGGCACTAGCAAAACTGTCAGTTGTCGCAGCCAAAGACACTCCACTATTTTGAGACTTTCGTGTGGAATCTTGATTTAATGTATGAAATCAGTATCCATTAATTAAGTATGCTGTATAGATTCTGGTTTCCACCTTATTAGGCCATTTAGCTAGCCATCTTAATTGATTAGGAACTTCAGCAGCTTTAACTTTCTCTTTTAACTAATTGCCAAATTCTTGACTATGAATCCTTGCTCTTGTCCATGCATTTGATCTAATACTACCCTCAATTAAAGCCTTATATTCCCTTCAAGTATGAATAATTCAAATATAACCATTAAATATTTATATTGAATTGTACAGTACAATAACAAAATATATAAAGTTCAAAATATAAAAATTTACTTGATAAAATTCTCTATTTGTTCATCTCCAGTATTGAACAGAACATATCGATGTACTTCACTTGCTAACTGTTGATCAATCTTCAAAGCCTTTCCTTTTGTTTTCTTCTCTTTTCCAATTGCATGTCCTATCTTAGGGAATATAGTTGGTAGATCATATTGCTCTTGTTCAGCATACTCATCATCCTGATCAGTTTAGTACCTGCTGAATCTTGTCTTCACTCCGTCGTGTAGGTATCTCGAACAAAAGGTCAAGCACTCTTGGGAAACAAACCCCTCTATAATTGATGCTTCCAGATTAAATCGATTGCAAACAAAGTCCTTCAACTCACACAATTCTCTCTCCATAGGATACATATAACAAAGATGATTTGGACCCCCCAACTTGATTTCATCTACAAAATGGATAGGCAAATGCTCCATTATATCAAAAAACATGGAGGAAAAACCTTTTCAAGCTCACATTCAACTTCTTTGATTTCAGCCTGCAATCCCTCTAGATCTGACCGCTTTATAACCTTACCACATATACCTTTAAAGAAGTTCCACAACCTAATCAAGACTACTACAACATTCTTGGGCAATGTTTTTCGAACTGCAATTTGAATCAAGTAATGCATCATAATATGAGTATCATGGCTCTTATAGCGTGATATTTTCATCTTTTCCATATCTACGTGCTTTGATATGTTTGAGGCACATCCTTTTGGTAATTTGACATTCTTAAACACACTGCAGAATATTTTTTTTCTTTTGGTTTCATGAAAAAATAGGATTTAGCAAAATAAACTTTTCCTCTTGTATTGTGTTTTACTGGATGAAGCTCCTTCCTTATCCCCATTTCTTGCAAGTCACAGCGGGAATTAATGTGATCCTTTGACTTTCCTATTATATCTAGTAAACTAGCAAGCAAACTGTCAAAAACATTTTTTTCAATCACATCCAGATTGTGCCTCAACAAATTTGTAGACCAATATGGTAATTGAAAGAAAATGGATCTTTTCTTCCATAAACCATCAATAGTCTGACGCCTTCTCTTTTGGCCCTTTCCAAAGACATTTTTGAAATCTTGCAACTTTTAAAGCATTTCTGTACCCGATAGTGGTGTAGGTGCAGGTCTATGATCCTCTTTACCATTAAATGATTTCTTGTCTCTTCGAAATGGATGATTAGGAGGCAAAAATGCCCGATGACCTAAGTAACACATCTTATGACTATGTTTGAGGTATTGAGAGTATGTTTTATAGTTACAAGTTAGGCATGCCAATTCCTCTTAGCGCTCCATCCGGACAGCATTGCTAGCACTGGAAAATCACTAACTATCCATAATAAGGCTGCACGCATTTGAAATGTTTCCTTTGAATGACCATCATATGTTTCTACCCCAAATTCCCATATGTCATTCATCATTAATTAATGGTTGTAGGTACACATCAATATCACTTCCTGGAGAATATGGACCTGGAATGATCATTGACAGCATTATGTACTCCGGCTTCAGGAAAATCCACAGTGAGAAATTATAGTTCATCAACATAATATGAGAAATTATCATGGTTCGAAATAGATTGAACCCATCACTTGAAAGACCCAACCTGACGTTTTGAGGATCATTCGAGATGGTTGGATGCAAAGAATCAAAATGCTTCCAAGCATCTCCATTAGCAGGGTATCTTAAATATCCATCATTAGGTCATTCAGTAGCATGCCATCTCATTGCACCTGCCGTTGCAGCACACATAAACATTTTCTGGAGCCTAAGCTTCAAAGGACAGTATTTCAAAACCTTTGCGGGTATTTTAGAGGTTGCACTAGTCGAACTATGACCCATATTTGTCCATCTAGAAGACCCACACACACTGCAATTATCTGCCTCTGCCTTGTCTTCACTGCAATTATCTACCTCTGCCTTGTCTTTCCAAAATAATATGCAATCATTAGGACATGCATGTATTTTATCATAACCAAGACCCAGATCTTTTATCATTTTTTTAGCCTTATTGAAAGTCTCAGGCAGTTGAGCAAAGGGAAAAGCTTCTTTTAACAAGTCTAACAGATCTGAAAATGCCACATTACTCAACTCATGCAGGCTTTTAAGTAAGTACAATCGAATGACGAAGCTCAACTTGCTGAACTTCTCACACCCTAGATATAACTCTTTTTTCCCTTCTTCGACTAATCTGAAAAATCTTTTTGCATTTTCAGATAGTCCTTTTCTCACTCCTTCTTCATGCCCTGCATCATCCCCTATATTTCTAAATGTATCATGAAGCATTCCATCAATATCATCATGACTATTACAATCTTCATCGTTACTGCTTGGATGTGGTGTACGGGAGGATACTCTTTCCCCGCGAGAAATCCACCTGTTGTATCCTTCAACAAATTCTTTTGCAAACAAGTGGTCATCCACCACATTTCTGTAATGCAAATAACGATTCTTGCAATCATCACAGGGGCATAATTTTTCATTTCCTTTAGAAGCTCGTTCAAACGTCTTATCAAGGAAATCCTTCACTCCATTTATGAACTCATCGGAGCTTCTTCTTAGACTCATCCAACTTCTATCTTAATTATTCATTGCCATTGTAATCTATGTGACACAAGAAATCCAAAAATTTAAGATTTATGATAAACAATGAAACATAAAATGCAACAATGTCCAGCAAGCACAATATCATTTTCAGCAACCACTTCACAGTATTACACATTATTGACCCAATGACAAGACAGATTGACAAGACAGATTAACAACTAGGAAATCAACAACTTAAATTTTCAGACATGACACACCATCAAACCAACAGTTAAGCCAATGTTTGGACACTTCAATATAAGACATTTTCAGACTTAAATCTTTTTGAACAAATAATGGTGATCAATTTTATTTATCAAGACATCACTAGGATGCTACACTTTCTTACTATAGACATGTACATTTCTAAAGGGGTGGGAAGCATTCCAGCAGCTACAACTACAAACTCCTAGTCATAATAACATCAAAGTGCCTTAATCAAAATATTTTATAGAAAAACTCTCAAGGTAATAACTAATTATATTAAAATAGCCCTAAGTTTTTTATAATAATTCCAATAAGTTTATCATGCTTCACAAATTTATGTTGTCAATGACATGGACATTAGAGAAAAGCGAGATTGTCACACAAACTATTATCAGAAAATAAAAAGATTCAGGTTTAACCCACACTACCTAACTTAATAGCTCATGCATCAGAAAAGCCAACATCAATGGCATGAGAGATATGGTCTACAGTAAACAATTTCATTATAGCTACCATCAAAATTTAGTCAGACAAATCAATTATCACAAAAAAAAATAGAGATAAACTACACCACCAAATTTATTAATAGCTCATGCAACAGGAAATCTAACATCAATGACAAGAGAAATATGGTCTAGAGTAAATAATTTCACCACAACTACAAACAAAATTAATATCCACAGTAGCAACACTCTAAATAAACAGATTAATATACATTGAGAAAGCACAGATTTCAAGAAGGAACAACTGAGGGTTCAACTAACCAGATAACGAATTCGTTAGATCAACGGACAACAGTTACTTTTAAATCTCCGGTAGATGAATGTTCTTCAATCGTCAATAGACAAATGATGAAACTATAGAAAATGTGAGTTGTTTGGCGGCAAATATGAAATATCCAAGAGTGACTAAAATTACCATGTCCAAGTCCTAATTAAAATATTACTAGAATGCAAATAGTAAGCAGAAACTTTATACAATCAAAATAAGAATAAAGCCTATCTTGCTCGGACTCTTCTAAAATATCATTGTGTGTAAGTGTAAGATCCTTCACAAGTAGTACATTTTTCAAAGATTGGAATCAAGTACAATGATAGTTTAAGCAATAGAGAACAAAACACTTGCCATATGTGGCTTTCCATAATAACAAGAGGCCAAAGTACATTCAACTGACAATAAGAAGCTTTACATCCACGCCAAATAACAAATACATTACATATAAACTTTGGCAAAAAGACAAACTAGTTTGGCATTTTCTTTTGAATATAATTTTTTGTCACGCCTTAAAATCTGAGTGAGGCATGCCACAACAACTAATGTCTTGTAACTTTGACTGAGCAACCAATTAAATATGGCTAATCATACTGATAAAAATATATGTTATAGTTTTAGATATTACACCGATTCAATGAAGAAATTCAGTGAAGGGAATTGTCTTGAAAAGAAAAAACAAATGTCTTTTAAAATTTTATTAAAAAACTTAAATATGAGAATACTTGACCAAACAGACCCCTTTTAATAAAAAATATTTTTCAGTTAACTCTTGTGCAAACCATAGCCAAACCAGTAGATAACACTTCAATAAAACAGATTCAAAACTTAAAGTAGACACACTAAGTATATGAAAGAGATGACACACTAAGTAAACCAACAGCTTAGCCAAAATCAGTAACTTAAATGAAAGAGATGACACACTAAATAAACTGACAGCCTAGCCCAAACCAGTAACATAAATAAAAGAGATGTCACACTAACTAAATAAATAACTTAGCCAATGTTTGGACACTTCAAGAAAATAGATTCCACCATTAACTTTTTTTGAATAAACAATGGTCATTTCTTACAAAGAAGTCAATATATTTTAATCTAATTTTATGACCATTCAAGATAGGCAACACACAAACTATTATCAGAAAATAAAAAGATACAGTTTTAACCCACACTACACTATCTTAAATCTGGTTTACACTTTAAATCTGGTAACCAATTCACCAAAGATGCCAGCAAAAATTCCCACACAAATCTATTATCAAATAATAAAGAGAAACAGGGTAAAAAATACTACCAGATTTATTAATAGCTAGTGCAATAGAAAATCCAACATCAATGTCCACATTAAACATCCACCAAAAAGATTCTACTCAACAACAAGTTAAGGCCACACACAGTAGCTATTTAATATCACATACAATAGCAAAATTCCAAAATTATACCATATCTAACAATAATAAATTAAGACCACAAATAATAGCTAATTTAATAGCACATGCAACAATAAAATTCCCCAATTATACCATACCTAACAATAATAAATTAACACCAACACATAGCAGCAACTAAATCGTAAATGCAACAGAGGAATCTAACAATTTTACCACACCTAACAACAACAAATTAACACTAACACACAACAGCAACTAAATCATACATGCAACAGAGAAATCCAAAAATTTTACCATACCTAACATTAACAAATTAACACCAACACACAGCAGTAACTAAATTCCAACAATAAAATCCAAAAATTTCACTAATCCTCACAGTGACAACCTAACACCATATGCAACAACAAAATCCAATAACTTCACAAACCCCGTAGCTCAAAACTTAAAGAGAAAACAAGAGATTAAAGAAAAATATCTTAAAAGATCGAACTTGTTGAAGAAATCCAAGATTTATCAGGTCTAACTCTAGTCACAAATAGATTTAGCTAAAATTTGAGAGATTTAGCTAAAATAAACTCCAACTCCACTATAATAACCAAAACACCAACTAAAATCACAGAAACCCTCAAATAGATGAGAGAGTTTTGTAGATTTTAGATCCTAATGGTGAAATACGAGCTTAGATTAGTGTAAATTTGAGAGCATTAGCTCAGATTTGCAACGGCGCCTAGGTTTGAGAAGAGAGAAGTGTAGAGAGAGGTAAGAGAGCTTTGTGTTTGAGGTAGGTTTTTAGAGAGTATAGTTGCTAAAATGAAATAAGAAAGTGTACTGATTCTATATGTGTTGTTTCTAAATGTGTCTTTAGAAAATAAAGAAAAATAAAAGTAAAATATTGATATTGGCGGGTGATGAAAATTATTGAGGGAAAATGGTGGAGGGAAAATGTGGAGGATTAATAAACTGTTGCAATACAATAAAATTTTCAGATAATCGTTGCCATAGATGACTTTACCGCAACAGTTCACAGTACTATTGCTATAGGTAGTGTAACGACCGGGTCCATCGTTATGTTAATTTTTCTCGATTTCATAAATTTGGGGAAAATGATTAAGAATTCATTCAGGGTAAGTAGGGTGACATCATGAAAAATTCCTGATTTTCAGAAATAATCTAGGATGACGTCACTCCGCTATAGCGGTAATTATTCTGCTATAGTGGAACTGTTGTAGCGGAGGGACAGACCGCTATAGCGAACCTACGGGAGGCAGTAGCCTGTGACATGATTTTATTAAAAAGTCTCTTCTCCTCAGTTGGAAAACATAAGAGGGTTCCTCCAAAAATCATCTATGCTGCTCCAATGCTAAGAAATCATGAGGAGGAGAGGTCATGGATGAAGGGATGCGCAACAGTGGATTCCAGGACCATCGTTCAACTGGGAACGCCTTCATGGAGCCAGAAATGCACCGTTGCAGCTGCTTGGCATCCAGGTAGGCTAGGTTTTCATGAGTAGTTAGACCTGTTTACTTTCCGTACTTATTATATTGTGAAAATGGAGAATCCATGTTATAGGCCTCTGGGCATGGAGTCTGGCAGATTCGGGTTTGGTTATGCTGATTCTAGGATGTATGGAGTAAATGGCTGGTCTTGTAAATTGTATAATGTGGTTATATTATTTGTCTTGGCTTGATAAAATGATAGATTAAGGGACTGGTATGTCGAAAAGGTTCGAGATACCGGGAAAGCACTTGGGAGATACGGGAAATAGGAATAGGAAACTCCTAGGTGGGGTTTCAAGGATGTATATGGCTTGAGGTGAAGTGGAGGTCTTGCTAAGGGTTAGAAAAGGGGAAATCATGTGGCTATTTATATATATATATATATATATATATATATATATATATATATATATATATTGAAGAGAGGAATCACTCATTGCATGTTTAAAAAGGGGGCGAACCGGGTTAGTCTTCGGATGGGATTTGATGATTCACCGATTGTCCGGAAATGGGGTAGGTGATGGCTTACGATTCCTGTGAATGTTGTATAATTTTGTACTCTTATGTAAGTGTTTGTATGAATTACATTGCTTAGGAAAGTTGTGTAGAATGTCTAAGGTTCATATTTTACAGTCTGTGAGTTGAACAATATGTTTACTTGTTGGTTTACAAGTTGTTTGTTCATCTATTTCATTGTGGATTATTGACATTCAATTGCCTCAGGTACCACGCCAAGTACGGGAATACTAATGGTTAGCTCGGGTACCACGCCTGGTACGGGAATACTAATGGTTGGCTCAGGTACCACACCTAGTACAAGTTTATTTTACTGCATCATTGCATTTATAATATCGTGTTGCATTGACTGATGTTGGTTTTGTGAGTGGATCAGGTTGTTTATTAAAATGGGTTACTTGTTTGGTGGTCCTTGAGTGATCGAGAATTTCTGTTATATCATTGAGTTGGTCTTGGATTAGGCCGGGTTGTTCATTGACAATTAGGTGTTGTCTAGAGGGGATCCCGGGGTGGGTCTGGAATATGAAAAGGAGGAGGTTAAATATATATATTTTATCGTCATTGAGTGTGTCTTTAGCGGTCGGGGATTATTTATGTTAATCAAGCTAAGGGTTGGTCTTGGTGTAGACCGGGGTAGCCTGTTGGGCACTTTGGTGTGGTTGGGGGACCCTTCCTTGTATCATTTTGTAGTAGCTCTTGTACCTATTTAGACTAGTTTATGGGGAGGGTGTTTTAAGGATTGTGAATGTTTTCTGAAAATACTGTAAGTCATTATATTTCTAAACTAATTGTAAGAAAGAATTTCTCATGTACGAAATTGACTTATTCTAATGGGTTATTTAAATTTCCGCAATGTTACTTGTTCAACTGGTGGTGAGGGTTCATCTACCTAGGGGTTTAGAGTAGGCGCCTACACGGCCCGGTAGGTTAGGTCGTGACAGATGGTATCAAAGCCTAGGTTACTGGTCTCCCAGTACAAGAGCAAGGTGTCGAATAGACTACTACAGATTGGTATGTTGACATCCACATCTAATCTTTGGGGAGCTATGAGGCATTCTAGGAAATATCTTCCTTCGTTTTTTCTTTCATGCGGTTCAATTACGTGCTTGCATGGGTTGAGTCCAATTGGTATCTCTCGATTCCAATTGGTATATCAGCAAGGTAAAGGAGGTCTTCGTACTTCAGTTACGACAGGACAAGCAAGAAAAATTGGAACTGGGAAGGTTCCAATTGGTAACTGGCCTGAGAGCTGTAGCAAGCATGGATAACTGGCTAATGGTCATCCATGGTACGAATGGGAGGTGAAACTTGTGAGTTGAGTTGGTTGTGATTGATCTTGTTGTGACTTAAAGTTGAAATGTGGTGTGTACAACTTTGTGTGACTTAATTGAAATGTGTGTGGATTTTTAATTGATGTGCATGCAGACTCTACAGAAAGTCTTTAAGTGAAATTTTTTGTGTACCTTAGACGGTGGAAGTCTGTTTAATGTCTTGATTTAAAGAGTGGTACTGCATGTTAGAAAGGGCTTATCATTGGTTAAGATGATAAGGGATTGAGAACTGTGATTGTAGGGAAGATTCAGTTTCAGGACAGTCGGGAATTGGTTGGGAACCATAGGAATAAGGGAGTCATTAATGCGTAATGGCGGGAAGATATTGCCGGGAAATAATTAATTATTGTGAATTTATTATAATTATGATGTGTTTATGATGTGTTATGCCTGATTGTGATGCGTTCGGTGCCAGGAATGGTCTTGAGGATGGTTCAAGACCATGGCGGGACTTACAGGTCGGGACAATGGTGACCGGGAAGGGGGATGAGTGCTTTAGCTGGAAATCAAATTTTTTTGAACTATTACCATCGGGACCGCTATAGCGGAAGCCAACTGCTATAACAGAACCACTATCGTAGAATGACAATTCGTTATAGTGGAGGTCAGCGAGGCAGTGAACCTGCTCTATTTTCTCCTGTTTTCGTCCCTTTCTGGGGACAAGATAAAAACAAGTATTAGCCACGATACCACTTTGTAAAACCAAGGAAAAGCAGGACTATATATATATATATATGCAGAAAAGGAAAATAGTGTCTAAATCAGGCATCCACGTGCCAAAATTAAAGGGGGGAAAAGGGAAATATTGTCTTAAACAAGCCCTAAATGGGGGCAACCCAATAGTAATGATCAGTAATAAGGGGAGGGGGGAGGTACTAAGCCTCATCATCGCTCAGGAAAGGGAACTCCTGCACGTCCTCTGGCTCGAGGGTGGGAAGCTCCTGACTAGGGGCAGCACAAGAGAACATGACCTTGATGGTCATCCACATCCGGGCAATCATGCGGTCCCGGGAATGTCTCTTCCTCTTCTCTTCCTCTAACTCCCTACGGAGTGCCGCAAGCTCCTTAGTAGATAGGTGTGGGGCTGCGCCTCCGGCATTAGGATCCTCTATGAACCTCCGGACAACTTCCAAATTCTCCTCCAGCTGGGCTCTAGAGCTCGGGGTCTAGGGCTGGGACTGGGACTGGGAAGGGGCAGGAGTGTCATCATTATAATCATCGTCGGCGGACTCCTCCACCGGTTGGCTGCTTCCGGCGTCGCCCAGCTTTCTCTTCTTCTCGGAGATGTCCTTTACCCGGAAAGGGTCAAAGGGCTCATCTATGGTCACCTCTGAGTCGGTGTGGTCCTGAGGCACACCAACTCATTAGCACATCTCCGACACCAACCCAGGCAGATAAGGTCCCTTCTTGTGATCCCGATAGAATTCTTTCCACTCGGAGATAATTTGCTCCCCCACGTTCATGATTATACCCTACATAGCACAAGCAATCACCAAGGCCCTGGCATAAGTAACGTCGGTCTGATTTCCCGACGGACGGATCCTCCGGGACACCAAGTTCAGCCACCTCTTAGCTTCAGAGAAGAAGTAGATGCTAGTGATGCCCTCGGGGTTGACCCAGTACACCTTATCCCTGAATGCAGGATACACCAGAGTATTCCTCATCCAAGTCATGTCCCACAACCGAGCTTTAGCCATGTATGCCTCATTGGAGACGTGGGGCACCCCTAAACCTCGTTGATAGTCCGGGCATCCACAGGCACGTCCACCCCTCGGATCCTGATGGTCGGGTTGGGTTCATCCCAACAGATAGTGGGGAGGATAGCGTAGAAGTCTCGCACCCAGCCTGTTAGAACGGGAGGAGGATCCACTAGAAAAGGACCCCAACCAAACTCTTGAACTCAGCGGTGGAAATCAGCCACTTTTCCATCTACCCCAGTCATTTGACAGCCCCTCTCATAGCAAAAGACGAATTTTCGGTAATCCCTGAACCTCTCCTGACTAGCTTCATCGGGGAATCGATCATAATCATATTCAGGCCATTGTTGTTCAGCCATTTGTTTTATCCTGCAAGGGTAAGAAGGAGATGGGATTAGAAGAGTAATAGAACATAAAGAGGGAGGAAACTTTTTCTAAGTGTTAGCTGGGAAGGCTACTGTTCCCGGGTATCCACAGGCACCATCCCAACATGTCATGACGCCCCAAAATTCTTAGGTGCTCAGAATGAAAACACGTGAAATTGTCCCTGTGAGGCTCGCAAATTCTTCGTCGGGACGAGATAATAATAGATATTTTTTTCTCCTCGGGACGGTTAGGCTCTTAATGGAAAGGTTGGACAACTTGCATAGAATCATTAATTTTGCAGTCACTTGGGACAGTGAGAGTCCCGAGTTAGTTTCTCTCCCTGGTTTTATTCGGGATCATTCGAGGATGAACGATGGGTAAATTGGTATCTGTTGTAATGATCAGGTCCATCGTTGTGTTAATTTTTCCCGATTTCATAAATTTGGGGAAAATGATTAAGAATTCATTCGAGTTAAGTAGGATGACATAGAAATAATCTGGGCTGACATCACTTCACTATAGCGATAATTATTCTGCTATAGCGGAATCCTGTAGCGGAGGGACAAACCATTATAGCAGAGCTACGGGAGGCAGTAGCCTGTGATGGGATTTTATTAAAAAGTCTCTTCTCCTCAGTTGAAAACATATGAGGGTTCCTCCAAAAACCCTCTCATGCTGCTCCAAGGCTAGGGAATCATGAGAAGGAGGGGTCATGCCGAAGATATGCGGAACAACAGATTCCAGGACCATTATTCAGCCAGGAATGCCTTCACAGAGCCAGAAATGCATCGTTGCAGCTGTTTGGCATCCAGGTAGGCTAGGTTTTCATGAGTAGTTAGACCTGTTTACTTTTCGTACTTATTGTATAGTGGAAATGGAGAATCCATGTTTTAGGCCTCCGGGCACGTAGTCGGGCAGATTCGGGTTAGGTTAAGCTGATTTTAGGATGTACGAAGTAAATGGCTGGTCTTGTGAATTTTATAATATGGTTATATTATTTATCTTGGCATGATAAAATAATAGGTTAAGGGAATGGTATGTCAAAAAGGTTCGAGATACCGGGAATGTGCTTGGGAGCTATGGGAAATAGGAAGGGGAAACTCCTAGGTGGGGTTTCAGGGATGTATATGGCTTGAGGTGTAGTGGCGGTCTTGCTAAGGGTTAGAAAAGGGGAAATCGTGTGGCTGTTTATATATAGATATATATATATATATATTGAAAAGATGAATTGCTCGTTGTATATTTAAAAAGGGGCGAACTGGGTTAGTCTTCGGACAGGATTTGACGGTTCACCGGCTGCCCAGAAATTGGGTAGGTGATGGATTACGATTCCTGTGAATGTTTTATAATTTTGTACTCTTATCTAAGTGTTTATCTGAATTATATTTCTTAGGGAAGTTGTGTAGAATGTCTAAGGTTCCTGTTTTACAGTCTGTGAGTTGAACGGTCTGTTTACTTGCTGGCTTACAAGTTGTTTATTCATCTATTTTGCTGTGGATTATTGACATTCGGTTGGCTCGGCTACCATGCCTTGTATGGGAATACTAATGGTTGGCTCGGGTACAATGACTGTTACAAGAATACTAATGGTTGGCTCGGGTACCACGCGTAGTACAAGTTTATTTTACTGCATCATTGCATTTATATTGTTGTGTTGCATTGACTGATGTTGATTTCGTGAGTGGTCCTTGAGTGACCAAAAATTTCTGTTATATCGTTGAGTTAGGCTTGGATTAGGTCGGGTTGTTCATTGACACTTAGGTGTTGTCTAGAGGGGATCCCGGGGTGGGTCTGGACTATGAAAAAGAGGAGGTTAAATATTTATATTTTATCATCATTGAGTGTGTCTTTAGCGGTCGGGGATTATTTGTGGTAATCAAGCTAAGGGTTGGTCTTGGTGTAGACCGGGGTAGCCTGTTGGGCACTTAGGTGTGGTTGGGGATCCTTGGAATTTCCGAGTTATATGATTTAAGAAGGAATTTAGATGTAACTTCAACATTGTCAATAAATTTAGCAAGGGTTGCTAGGGGGATCTCACGCGGTGGTTAGAGTGAGAGGGAGACTGAGAGTCTGGGGTTGTAGTTTCTGGTTGTCGCAGACATGTTGGAGGATTCTCCTAGAGGTCCGTGAAGGGTTTGAATATTGGTAAGTAATGCTACGGGTATAAGTGGTTGGGTGGGGCTGTTAGCTGGGTTAAGTCTGAATATTTAGTCAGAGTAGTTGACTTGGGTAAGGGAAGGGCAATCCAGGCATGGACATGGACTTTGATGAAGGGTAATGTGACTTGGGAAGTCTAGGATTTAGTGACTTGGGGAGTCTAAGGCTAGTGTGACTCGGAAGTCTTGAGGGTGAGGGAGTTGGCAGCGGAAGAATGTTGGAAGATGGGAATCCATTCCTATTATTTACAATCATGTTATTCCATGTTCTTCTTATATGATGGTAGGAGTGGATTTGGGTCAACCGATGATGCCTACCAATACGTGTGTTTGTACTGACTCTACTCTTGCTATACCTTTTTGGGTATAGTCTGTTTGCAGGTTGGTGATGTTTCATAGGTTCACAACGATAAGGATCTCCAGCAGCTTCTGTCCTTGATTCCATGGCGGAAGTTGTGTCTTTTCCCTTCCTTGTATCATTTTGTAGTAGCTCTTGTACCTATTTAGACTAGTTTCTAGGGAGGGTGTTTTAAGGATTGTAAATGTTTTCTGAAAATTCTGTAAGTCATTATTTTTCTAAACTAATTGTAATAAAGAATTTCTCATGAAATTGACTTATTCTAATGGGTTATTTAAATTTCCGCAATGTTAACTGTTGAACTGGTGGTGAGGGTTCATCTACCTAGGGGTTTAGAGTAGGAGCCCGCACGGCCCGATAGGTTGGGTCGTGACATGTAGCCCTATTGCAACGGTCATGTTTTAATGGCAATGGTCATATGGCTAAGCCATGTAAATAGGAACCAAAACTTTTGTCAACGGTCATAACCGTTGCACTAGACTAGTTATAGCAACGGTTTGGAAATGGTTACTAGCAAGTCTATTCCCATAGGCCTAATTTCTGGTAGTGGGTTGTGTGGTAGAGTGGTAAATAATCCTTGTTCTTTGATCAGAGTTCTTCATTGAATTTGAGCTAGCCTTGGATATCTGTCACGACCTAAATCACCGCAAGTGGCACCCATCCAAAACCACTGGTGAACGAACCAAGTACCCAAGACAACACTTACCAAAATTAAGCAGCTAAAACAAGTTGCATTGAATAAAATAAGAATTCAAATCTAAAACAGTTAAAAAGAGAATCTTGCAGAAAATACCCTTAGAATCTGAAAGTGGTATACCAAAACATCTAACAAGTCTAGAGAATGAGAATGCAACCTCAAAAGAAAAGTAGTCTGAGTTCGAACAATGAACTAGAAAGAAAAGACGAATCCATGACAGCCTCGAAAAAAGTAGCTCACCCTAGGATTTAAATAACGCTCGTGTCACAGCTGAGGTCGCGCTGCAACGATCGGAATATGCCTTTTACTATATAAAACAAGAGCAAGTGTAGTATTAGTGTTTAATCCCTTTTCAAAATTTTATAATTATTATTTATTTTAAAAGGGATGGTAAAAATGGTTTCTGACTTTTAAAATTATTTCAAACTTAAAAGAAAGTTTTAAAAATAATTCTAAAATAAATAGAGTCGTCACTTAATTTTTATAAAGAAATTAAAAAAACTTAAAAGAATTTCAAACACTTAAAAACAGAAAGAAATTCTTAAAATTAGAGAAAATGGGTAAGGGTTCAAGTAACGTCTTAAGAAGGGCTTTAAGGCACTTAAGAATGTCCGTTTAGAAAATGGTTGACCAAAGAACGATTTTGACTAACTTAAAAATGATTAATTTTGAAAGAGTTGAAATATATAGAAAACAATGATTTGAAGCAAAATGCTATTAATGCATCCAAGGCAAAAATAAATTATTTCAATTAAAGAAAATGCATTCTTTTATAAAAATATTCAAACTCGAGGAAATTTTATTTAAAAGCAACTAATTTCAAGCAAATTTATTCAAATTTAAAAAAATCTCTTTTGAGACAAGGATTTTTAAAAGACTTACTTTATTAGCAAGTATTAAAAATAAATAAAACCCGTATTTTTTGAAAGAAGAAATGCGAAATAAATTTGATTCAAGAAAAATTAGTGAGAATCAAAAGTTGTTAACTTTTTGAAATCGTTTCAACCAATTAAAAGAAGCTTTATTAAAAATAAATTTATTTGAACATGTCCTAAAATAATCAAGATTGTAAAAGAACAAGGGATTTTGAAAAAGGTGATTTTGTTCTACAAAAATTTAAAGAAATAACAGCTTAGAGAAAAACATGAATCTTAGAAAAACGAAAAAATTACTTCAAGCTAATTCTATGAAAGTTGATATTAAGGAAAGGTGAGTTTACGAAAAGCCCAAAAAATTCATTTTTCACCGAAGGAAACTTTGTTAAGCCATGGATGAGTAAATAGTTATTTTTATTTGAAAAAAGTCTTTTTTTAGGCAATTGAACACAAATTCTAATTTTTCTCACTTTAACCGAACTTAAATTAAACGACGAAATTTGTAAGAAACAAATTCACAAGAAAATAAAACCAAGATAAAATTAAAATGATATATCTTTGAGGGATCTATTTAGGTTAATTGAAAGAGTTAGTGTTAATACAAATAATTAATAAAAATAAATAAAAAGGAAAGGTTTAGGAGTTGTGCTTTTAGGCCCATTGAAATCTGTTCAATTTTGGACTTGGCAATTCATGGACTTGGTCAATTTTGCTCCATACATCAGTTGTATTATAAGTAGCTTCTTCTCTCCATTTTCATGCATATCCGTGTATATTCCTTGTATGTTGGCCTTCATTCCGCATGTTTTTGACTAGGAAAAGAAGTGTTGGGCTCATGGCCCATCAGAGATGCGAGTGAAGGAGTCCAAATAGACTCGGAAAGTATCACATACAAATAAAAAAAAGGATAAAGATTAGCATACACTCAATAATGGATTCAAGCAAGATTAAATAAAGCTAATCGATTACATCCAATCATTCAGAATCAAATTATCATCCATATGATTTCAAATTGATAAAACAAAGAAGATATCACTGAAGAGATTTTAAAACATAACTAGAATTTTGCCAAAGGGAGCATATGTAGTCACACTTCTTGAAGGTACAGAGAAGAAAGATAGCAATTTGGTCTATTAAAAGATACACATTGGGGATGAAAACAAGTGGTTGCTTGTGACCCCTTAAATGCTCACCTCATGCTTAGCTTAGAAAATTTGCTAGGTAGAATAGTTAGCTCATGTTTATACCAAGCAATAGAATTCACATATCATTATAAGGAAAAACTAAGTGAGGGTAAACTTTTGAATGTTTAGCCAAAGCATTTCATAGCTACTGTGCATTAACCAAGAAACAGCAAACAAAGAAAATAACTTCAGCTTCTTCACAGGGAAGGGACAATAATTTCTGGAGAAAGACACAAAATTAAAGAGTACAAATATTATCAAAAACGTGATGAGCAGCTAACTATGGGGTTTTTAATAGTTGATGGGAAATTGTGAATCTCAACCAACTGATTTTACTTCTTCATGGAACACTAAGACCATTTTTGAAAGATAAGTTAAAGGGAGTCATTCTTAACAGCAAAACATCATGACCATAGTCATGTTTTGAAGGTCTTCCTGAGAATAACTAATGAGTTATCTCAAGGCCTTGATTCTTAGAGTTTCACATGATATTGAAGACCCTGCAAACTCAAAAACATAGCTCAAAAAGAGAACACTTAAACACCTTTTTTCGAACAAAGATCCCTTCTAAGCAAAAAAAGAATCAAAGGGTAAAGAGTGACAGTGAGTTAACAATTAAACATCAAAGGCATAGATCAATCTCTAACACCTAGCCGCTACGATGAAAAATCATGCTTTAACTAATACATTAGAGAATTTTGTTACACCAAATCAGACAACAAACATATTACATACTTATTCTCGAACAAGAAAACATAGAGAAAATGATGGGGAGCATTAGGTCTTTAGGAGCTCTTGGGATAAGCATAACCAGTAAGTTCAAAGTTCATCCCAAGCTCGACTATTCCCCAAACACTCGACCCATTACTTTGATGTGATCCAACAGACAATCCCGAAACAAGGCTAAATAGTGAGCAAATGGACAATAGAATTTCACATCAAATTAAGCTAACAATCAAGGACATAGAACTAGGACTAAATTATCATCCTCCATTCCCCATCAAAACAAACAAGACCGACCCAGAAATAGTATTCAAGTGGCTAATGCAGTAAGTATCAACCCAAACGAATAAAATGGCAACAATCCAATCTGAGAATAGAGATGTGAAGAGGTAAAATAGATAGTGATTATTACCTTTTTTCGGGCAGCAAAACTGAGACGTGACGAGTTAAGCTTTAACTAGAGAACCTCGACTTTCCAACGAATTAGAAACTTGACGTTCTTGGCTTTCAAATAGTAAGAGAAAATTTAACCATGAATACGAAAGATAACTGTGATTTTCACTTTTAATCTCGCCTTGATTTTTCAGGTTTCCCAAACAGTTGAAGAAAATAACTCTCCAAGACTTTGCTACCCAAAAAACCATCCCTCAACAATGGAGAGTGAGGGGTTTATATAGGTAAGGATTTAGGGGGTTTCCAACTGGTGGAAATGGGGGGAAAAGCTGAGATTTTTGGATAAGAATTTTGAGGATTTTTGAAATCCAAAAATCAAAAACTCTCCAGATGGTGACACGTTTGTATTGGTGGTACAAAATTGATCCTACACCAATGATATGGAGGATAGTCCTCCGCGTTCCTAGGGGTGAGAGACATTGGGATGCCACCTAGAGCTTCTGGGTTCTTCTAGAACCTGGACAGCTCACCATTTTTGTACAACCAACGAAGATGAGGACGAGTAGATGAAAAGGTAACGATTTTTGGGGCTTAGGGTGTCGTTTGAGTGAGTTGTTGTCATCGTTTTGAAGCTATTTGGATGGAGTGAGTTCTGGATTGTGTCGTTGTTGTCGTCTGTGATGAGCAACGAAGAAAGAGAGAGAGGAGTATAAGGATGTGTTTGGTTTGAGCATTGTTTGTGAGGAAAGAGTATAGTGGTGTGTAGATGCAAAGAGGGAGGTGGACTGGATCGGGTTTGAGCTTTAGAAATTGGGCTAAGTTGGGTTTGTGGAAGTGGTGGGTGAATTGGTTGGCCCAATTCGGCTGAAACAAGAGGTGAAGGGTATTAAGTCTTGACCACATTTTGCGAAAATGTGGCCACTTTCAAGTTCAAGTTGGTAGCCAAATTAGGAATAAATTGATGTTATTTGGCTAGCATTGAAATATTTTTAAGGAATTATGCTAGAATTGGAATAGAGATGAATTAATTAAAATCAATTCTTGAGCTTGTTTGAATTTAAACTATGTGAAATAATTATTATGTTTAACATATAATTATCTCATTTTAAAACTATGAAATTAATTTTTCAATTAATCTCTCATTTTGAATTATTTCGAGAAAAATCAAGCATTTAATCTTTTGAAAAGGATTTCTTATGACCTTAAACTTTAACATAATTTCTTAAATTAATTTATATAAATTCCACAATAATAAAATATGAAAAATATGAATTCTTATTCAAAACTGTTATAAAGCTGATTGGAAAATGTTTCATCCTTTTATAAAATAATTATTTCAAAAATTGTATAAAATTAAGAAAAGACTCAAGATTAACTTGTAATGTGGAGGGTAAAAATTGGGTGTCAACAATCAGTACACAAACAACAGTGTACTGGTAGGATCATTGACCAACTCCAATAAACGAAATATGAAAAAATAACTAAAACTTAGTTAAACCAGACAGAACATGTAGCTCCATGCCAGTGAGATTCTCATAACCGACATAGACTATGTGAGCTACATGGAATCCAGTGTGCTATCCTACACTGAAAAAGGTTGTCCTAACCGACCAAATTTAAAACTATATAGCTAAGGATCCTGGAATAAGCCACAGAGGGTAACCTACGGTGGCAACGTAGTTTTGGGACTTAGGGTAAGTGTTGCGTCCTAACGCACACGCAAGTGTACGCGGTCGTACAAGTAATATAGAATTGTAAGTCCAGATATCGTACCCACAGGGACTTGTCGATTAACAATTCACTAAATTAAACTAGTTCTAATTATTTATTCAAGCGTAATATTTCAAAGGTGATGATTAACTAATCTATAAATAAAAAGAAGAAGTTAACTAATGAACAATTAACCAAACAAAGAGCAGATTTTCACGTAACCAATGTGATATAATTGATCTAGGATTATGGATTCGCTAACAATCATGTTAAGTAAGCAATTTTATCGATTTATTTGTTTATCTAGTTGTTGATTTCGGGGTTGATTTTACAGCTATGGTCTCTCGAGCCTCTAGTTGCCTATCCAAATTAGCATCACAACTACATCTTTGAGCGGGGATGTGACATCTTATTCCGAACGCTTTTATATATCTTCCCGTATAAACCAAACAAGGCGTTCTAGGTATATTTCTATCCTAGTCGCTAACCTACCCTTTACGTTACAAAAGAGAGGTCTTGCCCCCTATATTCTTCGTTCTATCCCAATGATTCTTCTCTCGAGTTCACAAAGAGATTATAGATTTATTTTAATGGTAGCTAAGCATTAAAATAGTAAGCACACGAATATAAGAACAACTAATATGATAAACAAATAATCGAATCAATTGTCTACTAAACAATCATGTAGTTAGCTACCATAATCCTAGAATGAGAAGTTTAACTCCATATAGATATGGAGCAATTACAATAAGTCATCCAAAGAAAAATGTAAAAATAAATAATAAAGGAGAAGAAAAGATAAAACTAATATTCTCCGGCCTCCACGGCGGCTCCTAGCTCTTCGTAGGTCAAAATTTGTGTAGGAATTAATTTTCTGGGATATTTATAGGTGTAGAAAAAAGCCTCAAATAAAATAACTGAGTCCAAAATGAATTGGGAAACCAAAACTCAATTAAATTGGGAGACGCGTGCGCATCCTTGAATTCGTCTCCTATCCTCAATGGATGACATGTGTACAACTCATGTGAATTGAATTTAATTTGAATTGCTGCATATATATTATATTATAATAACTTTCTTCCATAAGCTGCCTGCTTGATTTCCTTATATGATTTCTCGTTTTTAGTTCGTTCCTTCTTCAAATTTCTTCCTTTTTTCCTCGGTTTAATCCTACAAATAAAAATACCCAACATAAGAATAATTATAAAATCAATTCTTAAAAATGACAATCAAAAGACTAAATATGAGGAAAATAATAATTAAATATATTTATTTTTGGCCTCACATCACCACCCCACACTTAGGCTTTTTCTCGAACTCGAGCAAGCATTAAAGTTCATCTCAAAAAAATTAAACTAGGGACACCACTTTGATTAATACAAACAATTAGGCCATATAATCAATCACAACATCAAGTACACTTTCCGATCATTATGCAAGATATACAAATAAACAACAAATTTCTAACATGCTAACCTCAAAGAAGGACTCTAACTCATCAAAGAAAGCTAATAAAATCACCTATCTATCATGAAACAAGTGCCCTCACAAGAAATAGTCCACACACTCAATTTAAAGAATCAAATATAAATTAAGGACTTAGCATCAAAGATCAACTCTCACACTCACAATAGAATTCACATATATGTACAAAGAACCATAGGCTTTCCCATTATGTACATCTCCACTAATTAAGCATGCTCGAATAGAATCAAATAGGACTTTAATGGGTTGTAATGTTGGCTAGGGGATGGGTAGGAAAACTATATAATAGTGATTTACACTTCCCTAAGTACTTTGCATTTTTTTTAGACTTCATCATCGATTATTTTTAACACTTTATTTTTTCAGCCCTCTCTTCAATTTGTTTTCACTAGTATTCTCATCTTACCAAGAATGTTTCACTCTCTTTTTTTCACGCAATTTTTTTTCATCTCTTTTTCTTTAATGTCACATTCTTTCAAAGAGGGCCTTTTCATCACTTTATAGCTTTCATTGGTCGCCTTTTACACTCAATCATCCCTTTTCTTCAGATTTAACAATTTTATCACAGTCTATGCTGCAATGCTCAAGGAAATAGGGTGCAAAAATTAGGGATTCAACAAAAGGATCAAGGCAAAAATACAGCTACCAAAAGAAATGCTACAGGCTCGAAGGGGTAACTAGTGATATAATATCTGAAAAGGCTAAATTTTATAAGACAAATCAAAGAAATCCTATTATCATCTTCTAAACAGAGAAACACTTTTTATTTTGCTTCAATAACATGCAGGGCAAGTTCTAGAATAAGATGCAAAACATGGAATATACAAAAGTCCTCACCACTCATGGCACAAATCTCAATCAACATGGATCAATTCTACTTTAAGACAGACAGGGTCATAGCAAACTACAAAATAAGAATAAGCTATATACATAGTCACTACTCTGAGCCTAGGTGTCAAAAGATTTGCTAATTTATATTATACTTAAACACTCACAAGAAAGTACTACTCCAAATTAGGCCTAAATTTCTAGTATCAAACAAGTCAAAAGGTCTTTTCTTTTCTCCCCCAAAAAAAAACTACTCCTAAAAAAATAAAAAATAAAAAATTTACTCTAAAAAATAAAAATTTGGCCGGGTTTAAGGATCCTCCACTCAGAAAAGAACTGTGGCCATAAGAAAAACCAAGGGGTGGATGAGATATGCCGCTTAAAAACTAAAATAAATAATAATAAAAAAATCTTTTTGTGTTTAATTTTTTTTTCTATATATTTTTTTCCTCAAATAAAATAAAATCCTATGGCATACTCACCCTTAATCTCATAAATATTGGAAGAATTCTCACCCCAACATTTAAAATCATGCTTTGTCCCCAAAGCAATTTATAGAAAAAGATGAAGAAGAAGAAGAAGAAGAAGAAGAAAAAGAAGAAGAAGAAGGGTGAGAGATTTCTCAATTTTATCAAGGGGCGAATAACCCCACACTTAAGCTTAAACCATTCTCCTTAGCTTTCAAATTCGGGTACTCAGACTTCCTCAAACCTGCAAAATAAAAAAAATGTTACACTATAAAAAAATAAGAAGCTACACTACCAGTTGGGTTGCCTCCCAACAAGTGCCTGATTTAACGTCGCGGCATGACACCATCACTACACAACTTTTCTTTCCACTTAGAACTTATGAATTGTGCCCCTAACTTTGCATCAAACTTTCTACTCCGCTCAATGGGCAGTGGTATAAAGATGAAGGGACCAAGCAAAGGATGTCGCATCTTGCACTTCTTGGCCCTTAAGTGAGGAATGTCATTTTGTCTTTTTGGTGTGGAAAATTTTACAATGTAAGGACCTTGTTCCTCATCTACACGTTTCTCCACTAGCTCATATGAATCAATTCTCATGTCAGCATCCAAACATAATGTAGAAAAATGATTAGAATAAGGTCCAATAATACCTAATCCCAAACTTGCATTATTTTTGACAAGATCACTTTTATACTCCTTCTCAATGTCACCCTCAATAAAAGAATGATAGTTGAATGGATGTAATTGTTCTTTCTGCTCCACTAGTTGACCAGTATCCACAACAATTGATGATTGGGCATCAAACGCCTCAACCTTTTTCTTCAAGTGATCCTCCAAGTAATGGATATCTGAGCCAAATTGGTCTATCTCTTGTCTGTGATCAACTCTACCTTCTATCAGTTGTGTCGTCATCTTGGTGAGGTTATCACGGAGAAACTTATGGAATTTAACCTTTTCCTCTTGTTCCCTTAGCCATGGTTGGCTCACTATGTCTGCTTTCTCACACTACTAGTAGGGATTCATTTTTTTCTTTTACTAGGGGTTCATCTTGGGTATTGGATAAGACTGTAACTTGCTGATCAATACAAGTTCCAGTCATAGCCTACATCTCTGTGAGTTAGGAACCTATCCTCTCTGTGTCTTCTCTCAATTTGATTGCGCCTTTATTCAATTCTTCCTACTTATCCAGTATTTGCTTTAGCATATCAATGAGATGAGCCTCATTGTAACACCCCAGGACTTCTAAGCCCAGACTAAGCTCAGAAAACCAGCAGAAGTTAAAAAATTTCAAAAAGAGTTCACGTTCCCAGGAATCACGATTCCAACCACGGACCATTATTCAGGAGAACGGTTCATCGTTGGGAACTGTAGTCCCTGACACAGTAGCCTACAGTTCTGTCCCCAGGGACCACGTCTATGACAATGGACCGTCATTCAGAAGAACGGTCCATCATTCAAGCCGTAGTCCCAATTCTAGTAGACCCTCAGCTTTGACATCCGGAACCATGAGTCCCTTTGACGGGCCATCGTCCAGGAAGACGGGTCCATCCTGTGGAACCGTAGTTCCTAGGACCAGATGCCCTAAGGCCCATAAGAAGGACCAAGGTTCCAGTTGATGGTCCATCGTTCAAGAAGATGTTCCGTCAACCCAACCATGATCCCTGGGTCGAATTTTCTGGAGTTTCTTTTAAAATTCCCCAGGGGTATTCTGGACTTTTCCTTTCTATTTTAAGGCCTATGCTACGTCGTTTTATGTAGTCTAAGCCTACTTTAGTAGTCAAAGTCCACCCTTAAACATCTATTCTCCAAGATTACTCAGACTTAGAAATAATAGAACTCAAAAAGGCGATAGTTTTCTCTCAAGAACAGAAAAGGTCTTACCAAGTTCAGCCCTAAAAATCCAAGAATTTCTCCGTGAATTTCTTCACTAGGTATGTGGGATTTCACTAGTGGGTTACTTTCACCCATTAGGTCCCTAGATTTCAGTAAATCTTCATTTCTCCCTAAGCATGTTTCAGACCTAGGGTTCTAAACTCTTAGGAAATTATTGTAATTCAGTTCCTATAGTTTATATGGTACTAATTACATGTTTCTTAGAGAATTAGTGTAGTATTCTGGAAAAATGCTTAGAAACCCTAGCTTGTAGATATCCTAGTACTTCATGAATATGACTTTCTAGGTAGATCAATTTTATGCTTATGCTCAAGAATTTGAATGTTATATCCCTCAGAAATTTGATGTTGCATTCTCAGTCAGGTTATACCAGTATTTTGAGCTATCTCTTATTTCAGCATGTTGTTCTAATATTCAGTGAGAGTAGACTTAGTATCGAGCGAACTAGGGGATGAGGGCTTAGCTGTAAGTTTAGGCTATGACCCTTAGTAGAAGTCCCCAAGTCCCAGAACTACGATGCCACCATAGGTTTAAAGGAGTCAGCTGTCAGACTAGGCTGCACCTCTATGTCCCTGGTGGACATTAGTAGTGGATCCACGTCAGAATCATTTTTACCCTTGGCAAGGTACGAATGCCCTTCCATCCAGGGTTACAGGTTGGCCCCATTTCTAGCTCAGCATGGGTATGTCGGTTAGTAGTGTCTCCCACAGTCTACATTCAGTACTGCATTGACCATGTATCCAGGTTTTCAGTTATTCAGTTCAGTTCAGCATGTTACAGTTACATGATTTATACTTGGTCATTGTATCCAGTTCAGCTTTCAGTTATATCTTAGCATATCTATTCCCATGTTCAGTTATATATGTATATATCTATTGTTCAGTCTAGCTTGTATCCTGCATGCTCAGTACATTCAAAGTACTGACGCATACTTTTGTGCTACATCATTTTATGATGTAGGTTCAAGCACTCAGCATCCAGACTGCGCTTAGTTCAACTTTCGGTCCGTACTCAGCAGATCAGTGGTGAGTCCTCATTAGTTCAAGGACATAGACATGCTTTACTTTAGTACTTATTTCTAGTTTCAGATTTTGTTAGAGTTAGCTGGGGGCATGTCCCAGCAACTCCTATTTCAGTCAGATGGCTTTCAGACATAGATTAGACTCAACAGTTGTTGGTGTTATTTCTAGTTAACACTATACTATTCTTATTTTTAGACATCTTATTATTTCAGCTTCCGCTCAATGAATTACTTTAGATTGGTTTTCTTTATAGATATGCCATGCCATGGGTTAGCTTGGGGTCACTTATGACACTAAGCACTGTGTCACATCCAGGGGGTAGCCTCGGGGTGTGACACACATGATTCACATCCTCCGCTTCATTACCCCTGTCAATATCATAAACAACAGAAGATTCATAATAGGGGCTCCGGGAAGGGGAATAGGAGTTCGGACAACCATTCGAATGGCTATCCTGACCACCACATATATGGCATATATTAAATTCAAACGATTGGTTAAGTGCACACCACCCGCCCTTTTGAATATAATGTCAATTGATACCCAGGTGGGGCCCTCCACAATACTGACAAGGATTACAAACATAGGAATAGTATGCATCCTTCAACCAATCTTTATCCCTGGATGTCATGTTAAGAGGAGTATCGAAAAAAAAAGCTATCTATAAAAGAAAATAAAATATGTACAAAAACTTAAATAAATAAAAAGAAAAAGTCTAATATAGATAGATAATTAATTTCTAAGTCCCCAGAAACGGCGCCAAAAACTTGTTGCATCCTAACGCACACGCAAGTGTACACGGTCGTACAAGTAATATAGGATTGTAAGTCCAGATATCGTACCCACAGGGACTTGTCGATTAACTATTCACTAAATTAAACTAGTTCTAATTATTTATTCAAGCGTAAAATTTCAAAGGTGATGATTAACTAATCTATAAATAAAAAGAAGAAGTTAACTAATGAACAATTAACCAAACAAAGAGAAGATTTTCACGTAACCAATGTGATAATATCGATCTAGGATTATCGATTTGCTAACAATCATGTTAAGTAAGCAATTTTATCGATTTGTTTGTTTATCTAGTTGTTGATTTAGGGGTTCATTTTACAACTATGTGATACACAAAAATTACAACTCCAATTACGAAGCGTAAGCGGTCGTCGTCAAATATAAAACCCAACAAAGGTTGGGGTCGATCCCACAGGGAATAAGGTGCAAATTAAATCGTTAGTGAATTAGTTGACTAGTAATCAATAGTTTCCGGTAAATTGGGGGGGGGGGTTCTGTGATCAATATTTGAACAATGCAAATAATAATCTACGAGTTTCAACGAGTAATAATCAATATGAGAATGAAATAGGGAAGTGTTCACCATGGCATCGTAACAATTTCGACTCAAAGCTTAACCCGGGTTCTTTCTATATGCATATCACGATGTGATTGAATTAATGGTATCATCTAAACGTTTCTCAACCAAATAGACGAATTTCCTTTTCAATTCTCTCGAACTTGAAAAGGTGAACTTTCTTATTTCAATCCTAAACATCGAGTAGATTAATCTAGTTACAACATTAATCATAAGACGAGAGTTGGTAGTCACGAATCCTCATAGTTAATCAAATTTTCCAATTTTAATCTCTTTGTTCAAGCAAATCAAACCTAGGTATGTTCTAATATTTGCAACCATTAGAAAACATAAATAACGAATGATTAACCACGTGACAGCATATAAATTTAACCCAACGCTACCCGGAATCTACATTGTGACTCTTGCCATGGATCCCACAACCCTAGTTGTGGGGAGTTTAGCCACTCATGCTAGCAAAGCGAAGTAAAGAAATACTAGTATTCATATGAGAAGAAGGAATTCTTACAATAGAAAATTAATACTTTACTTTGAACTTCGTAGAATCCCAGCACCAATGGTGAAAATCCCAAGAACAATGGAAGAAGAGGAAGAAAACGAGTTTTTGTCGTGTTTTCTCCTCCCAAAACTCGTTCAAAACGTCTGCCAAATATTAGTTAATGAATAATTAAAATAACCCTAACACTGGGTTTTTATAGCAATCTAGGAAATAAAGTCTAAAAATAGAATTTTCAGAGTCCCGCTTTGCATTAACGGGTCGCCTGACGGACCGTCACTCATGAGACTGGACGTCACTCCAAGCTGTCGCCACTATCTAGTGCATGATCTCTATTAGCTTTAGTTTGATGGCTTGGCTGACGGTCAGTCATGGGTGTGACGGCCCGTCACGCCAACCGTCATCACTATCCAGTGCATAATCTCCATTAGCCTTAGTTTGACGGCTTGGCTGACGGTCAGTCACGGGTGTGATGGCCCGTCACGCCAACCATCGCCACTATCCAGTGCCTCCTTTAGCTGCTGCCAGGTTTTGTGGCTCCCCTGACGGTCAATCACCCGTGTGACGAGCCGTCAGGCCCTCCGTCAAGCCTAACCAGTGTTACTTAGCTTTGAGTATTTTTTACTTCCTTTCTATCTTTGTCTCCATTTCCTGCAAATACAACATAAAAACATCAAAAAACCCCAAAAGTTGCCTGAAAACTTGCGAGTATTCTTAGTTAAAGGCGTCAAATGTGCCGTAGAATACTGGCACATCAACACCCTCAACTTAAAATGTTCTCTTGTCCTCAAGCAATATGACAACAGAAACAAAATTGATGCCTCAATTACGACGCTATAAAACATGTTTCCAGTAACCATGGCTAATCAATGGTTCAATCAATTTAAACCAAGCTCCCCCAGTACTACAAAGGTGTTCTGAAAAGCTAACTCGTCAGGATCTAAGGGTGTCATGCCGATGTGACTGAACAATCTTCAAATACATGAATTGCTATCCCAACAATCAGAAAGTAATATTGAAATCCCGATGCCCTCACTATAAAGAAGTCCCACACACAGATTTTCAGAACTAAGTAAGACGCTCACGCTCAAAAATGATTTCAAACAATGCACGAGTGATGCCATAGGCTTGCCCTTACTATTCTATTTTCAATTTTCAGAAAGTTGCTCATGATCACTACAGGACTTGTTACGGCTTGCAATAAGGCTTCGGGCGTAGGTAGGGTACATTTAGGGATTAATGACTAAGCCATCTTTGGAATCGCTGACACACTACTTCCACTAAACTCTCCTCATCCAACTTTATTCGCCTTTTATTTCCTTCTCTGGCCTTTTCATTTTGACAGTTCCTTTTTCATTTCTTCTTTTCTTTTCTTTTCTTTTTCTTTTATTTTTCTTTTATTTTTCTAGGCATGCACCCGCACTTTTCCATTCCATCCACGACCAATCTTTTCCCTCCTATTTTTCTTCTTATTACTTTCCTCCTACACTAGCCACCCTCAACTTAGGCTGATTGCCTGAGTTGAGGGGCACGATGTCCAAAGGGGGAATGGGGCCAAAATAGGGATTCTAAGATTAAAAAGGGACGGTGATAGGGTATAGAAAGAACGGGGTCAATCAAGGCTCAAACAGGGATCAAAGGGATTATTTACATCTGGGCAGTCTTTTGGGATAAGTGGACTATACGCAAAAAGGGCCTGTGGTCCTTTCCTAAGCAACTAGCTTCCAATTTCAACAAAATAGACCGGGCAAGTTCTAGATGCATGCACAGAGTAAGAATTTGAACAAAAAGCTCACACACACTTCGCATCAGGAAAGCATAGCACTACCAATCATTAAAATAACAGTTCAGCCTAAACAAGATCGTTCTTCGCACATGCCTACAAAGACACTCAAGGATCCATAACAGTTAATTTTCCACACACAAGTACAGAAAGCAAGAGTTTCGGAGGGGGCTCCTTTTTATTTTAACCATTCACAGCCATGCTTGCTACAACATCACCCAATAATAAAAGTAAAAACAACCTAGACATGCCAGTTCTACTAGATAGCACACCGAAGGAAAAGAAACACGGCAACAAAAACCTCCGCTGGTAATACCCCTACCCCTAACAAAAGAATTTTGCATTGTCCTCAATGCTCAAGGAAACAGATATACAGAACAAAGGCATAGGGGTACCTGGGAAACCTAGGTTTCCATATGCATCTCATCAACATCTGGAGTCTCTCCAGACTCCGGTACTGCACTGGATGATGCCCCACCTGCTTGGGCATGCACTCTTTCCTGTTGCAGCTGATCATCTACTACCGACCGCTGCTTTGCAACCTCTAACTTATCCTCCTCAACTGATATCTTTCTGTGCTTTCTCTTCTTTGACTTCTTTACCCCACTTTCACCTGCTTGGGGTTCATTAATTTTCACTGGCCGACCCATCAAATCCACTATCATGGTTTCTTCTTCCAAGTCCACGAACTCTGAAGTCTCATCATAAAGTGCTTTTTCTTGCTTGAGGATGGTGATATCATCTTTTACCTTCTTCAGTTCCACATCAAATCTTGCCAGGTCCGGGATGCTCATTTCATTTATCCTTGCCTCCATCCAGGTTTCCATTGCATCAACCCTTACACGCAGCCCCTCAAATGACTTCATAGCCTTCCGTATTGCTTCATCAATGGTGGGTTTGAACAAGTTCGTCCAAACGGCAATTTGTTTATCCATTTGTTTCTGCTTCTGCACCATTTTAGCAAAATTTCGAGGATTCATGTGATATTCCGGTGGTAGAGGAGGCCTTGCTGCAGTGCCAGAGCTTTCGGCAGTAGCTCTTGTTGTTTGTGAAGTCTTCGGATCAAACACCGCAAGTGGCATCTCTGTGCCTGATGAGGTGTTGGTTGCCTCGGAGGTGGTTGTGGTTGGTTCCTCGAAGATCTGAGGCTTATGAATCCTCATGTCAAACTTAGTGTAATCCTTTGATTTGTCAATATTTTGCGTGGATGACGCTATCACTTGCTCATCAATATCGTCCAATATCGGCACCTCTGCACGCCTGCACAACTCAGTAACCAGACACGGGAACGACAAAGAAGAAGTAGTTTTTATGGCTCTTGTCCGCATCTCATCTGCAATTATCATTCCGAAGTTGATGACGTACCCGACTATCAAACTTGCTACAAGTATGGCTCTTCCCTCATCCAAATTAGTGTCTCCACCTATTGGAAATAGCATGTACCGCAAAACAGCCCACCAAAACTTTGCTACGAAGCTTAGTGATTGCTTCGATATCCGCCCCCTCTGAGTTAGCCAAGATGGTGAGCCATCAGTCAATGTCCGTGCTAACCATGGTCTCTTCGAGTATGTGTTGGCAATTTTGTCATGAAACTCTGGCATATCAGGTGGAGGAATGTATTCAGGACAGAAGAGGACTCTGTTAATCGTCTCTCGGGAGATGTCTACTTGTTTACCCCAAACCGGAACCCGGTCCTTCCTTGGTGCTGATTTAACCCCTTTTCCTTTCTAACATTTGCTCTCCAACAGTGCCAAATAGTTGGCATAGAATTCCTGGACTAGTTCTGGATAATAGAATCCCGGAGGTGTGCTCATCCACTCAAGCTGGTACGTCTGAAATTTTGTCTGAAGAACTGGGTATTCTGGTAGATCCGTGGTAATAATTTGCACTTCTTCAGCTATTGGTATTTTGTGGCTCCTCGACATTGTTTTGGTAAGACCGTCAAGATAGTGCTTTCGAGCACCCTCAAATGCCCACCGGATCGATTCTCTATCCATGGGTGCCTTCCCTGCATTTTTGGTGGTTTCAGTACCACTTACATCCTCCGGACTGGGGCTGGAGCTACCACTTTCTTCAGATCCACTATCACTCCCCGACCTACTACTAGATGACCCACTCTCCTCTTAAGACTGGGAGACTTGGGTGTTTCTTCGTTTGGATAGCCTAGTCTGCTAAGCCGAGGCTTCAACTGCTTCTTCTTCGCTACTTGATTCATCTATTAGGGTCCGAGTGGTAGCTGATCCTTCTTTCCTCTTTAGTGCTTGACCGCGAAGTGGTTGTTGTTTGAGGGCCATGTACCTGCACGTGAACAAGTTCAAACATATGAGAATCGGAAAACACTCAACTATCACCACTGTCTTGGAGTGACGGTTTTGGTGACGGTCAGTCACATGGGTGACGGACTGTCACACCGGCCGTCACTTTAAGACAGTGAACTGTTTATTGTTGATGGTTTGGCTGACTAGCAGTCACGGGTGTGATGGGCCTTCATGCCAACCGTCAGGTTGAGACAGCGTGTTTTACTTTCTTTGAGGGATTTCCTCGAACACCTTGTGCTCTATTCAGGGTTTTCCCATTCTTTATGGGATTTGGTTTCACAAAGTTACCACCCATCATGTATTTAATCCCATGGGTTACTCAAGACTTAACCCATGTCAAATTTATGATTTCAAACAACAACACCACTCATACCCAACAACATTTATATTATCACAATTTCACAAATATACAAACCCAACAATTTCCTTCGGTATTTTGTCATAATGTTACTCACTAATTCCAACGAGGAAGAATTTAGAATCATACCTTGATTTTGTTTGTGAGAGAAAACAAAAACTTCTATTCCTTTTGGATTTACAAAAATGATGGACAACCCTATTCTTCGACGGGAAATTTGGTTCTTGCGTTTTGGACGACTGGTGAACAAGGGACGATGAGGATGTGGGATTTGCTTGGGGAAAAGAGGATTTTGATTTTAATGGAGGGTTGGATATTTAGAGTAGAATATGAGTGGGAAGATGATGAAGGTGATTTCAATATATTTAGGAGGGTTTAGGTGAGTAGCGGGTCGGGTTGGTTTTGGGTCGGGGCACCAAAAATTTAATACTTACCTGATGTGGTGGCCCAAGTGACGGTCCATCAACAACCTGGCGGCCCGTCACTTACTGCGTCTTACATAAACAGTGATCCCTTATGAGTGCCTTGGTGACGGCCTGGACTGACGGTCCACCAAAGCTTTGACGGTCCGTCACTCTTACCGTCACCACTAAACAGTGGGGATAAATATTTGTCCGATTGTGACGGTTTTTGTGACGGTTCGTCACTCAGTTGACGACTCTCCAACAGGAACCGTCACCCATAGACAAAACCTACTGTTACTTCCACTTTTTTGTACCTGCACACTCAACGCACAAATTAACCAATTCTAACAAATCAAATTTTTCTAAGATCATAATACAACAACAATTCATGGGTTGCCTCCCATACAGTGCCTGATTTAACGTCGTGGCACGACGCGGGTGTCTTGATTACTCAGACTTCATCAAGATACACCAGAGACAGAACATGTACCTCTTCCGGGAGGCCCAGATATTGCTTTACCCTCTGCCCATTGGCTTTGAACAACTCACCATCCTTATTTTTGAGTTTGACCACACCGGATGGAAACACTTGGTGTACTTTGAATGGTCTGGACCATTTGGATTTGAGTTTCCCGGGAAATAATTTAAACCTGGAGTTGAACAACAATACCAATTCCCCAACTTTGAACTCCCTTTTCTCAATTTTTCTGTCATGGTATAGCTTCATTCGTTCCTTGTAGAGAGCGGATCTCTCATATGCTCGCAATCGGAACTCGTCCATCTCATTCAATTGTTCCAACCTTAGTTCCGATGCCTCTCTCTAATTGAGATTTAACTTTTTGAGCGCCCAAAGGGCTTTGTGCTCAAGTTCCACGGGCAAGTGACAAGCTTTACCAAAAACAAATTGGTAAGGAGACATACCTATTGGCGTCTTAAACGCTGTTCGATACGCCCAGAGTGCGTCATCCATCTTTCTTGCCCAATCTCGCTGGTTCACATTCACAGACTTTGCCAATATCTCTTTAATTTCATGGTTCGACACTTCGACTTGCCCACTTGTTTGGGTGTGATAAGGTGTGGCTACTTTGTGTTGCTTCACCCCATATTTTGCTAGAGCAGCCCGGAACACCTTATTGCAGAAATGTGACCCTCCATCACTTATGATTGTGAGAGGGGTGCCAAACCGAGCAAAGATGTTTCTTTTTAGAAAAGCCACCACACTTCTCCCTTCGTTATCGGCCAAAGCAACCGCCTCTACCCACTTTGAAACATAATCCACCCCTACCAAGATGTAACGGTTCCTATAAGAGCTGTCAAAAGGGCCCATGAAATCTATCCCCCATACGTCGAACAACTCAACCTCCAAAATAGTGGACATGGGCAACTCTTGTCGGCGAGAGATTTCTCCTCTTCGTTGGCATTGATCACAGAGCTTGGCAAATTCATATGAGTCTTTCTGGATTGTCGGCCAATAATAACCACACTGTAAGATTTTTCGGGCGGTTCGATTACCCGCATGATGTCCTCCAATTGGGGACGAATGGAAAGCTTGCAAGATGCTTGTCATTTCCACTTCCGGTACACATCTCCTCACTATGTTGTCAGCACACAACCAGAATAAATACGACTCATCCCAGAAAAACTTACTTGCATCCTGGAGAAATTTCTTTTTTTGGTGGAAGTTCAAATCTTCATGGATCATGTCACTCACCACATAATTTGCAAAATCAGCGTACCAAGGCACCATATCAAGTGACGCGGCCATCACCTGCTCATCCGGGAATGCATCATCAATCTTCGATTCATCTACTACTTTCTCTTCCTTCTCAAGCCTGGACAGATGATCCGCTACCTGGTTTTCACACCCTTTCCAATCTTTGACTTCAAAGTCAAATTCTTGCAAAAATAGCACCCATCAGATTAGTCGAGGTTTTGCATCCTTTTTGGTCATTAAATACCTCAAGGCTGCATGATCTGTGTGCACCACCACTTTTGTACCAAGTAAGTATGCTCTGAATTTCTCAAAAGCGTATACAACAGCCAACAGCTCTTGTTCTGTCACTTTGTAGTTCTTTTGCGCCCCATTCAATTGTTTACTAGCATAATAAATTGGGTGAAAAAGTTTGTCTCGCTTCTGTCCCAGAACAGCTCCAAGTGCAACACCACTCGCATCGCACATTACTTCGAACGGTTTGGACCAATCCGGGGAAATTATAATAGGAGCATCCACTAACTTTTCTTTCAAGCACTCAAACTCCTTCAAACACTCAGCATCAAATACAAACTTAGTCTCTTTTTCAAGCAACCTGCACAAAGGGTTAGCAATCTTACAGAAATCTTTAATGAATCTTCGGTAGAAACCGACATGACCAAGAAAGCTCCTCACACCCTTTACTGAGATGGGTGGAGGTAGTTTCTCGATTACTTTTATCTTGGCTCTATCCACCTCTAGACCCCTCATAGATATATGGTGCCCTAATACAATGCCTTCCTTCACCATGAAATGGCATTTCTCCCAATTCAGCACGAGGTTTGACTCTTCACACCTTTGCAATGCTTGACCCAAATTAGTCAAGCAATCATCAAATGCATCACACACCATCGAGAAGTTATCCATGAAGACTTCCAATGTGTTCTCCACCATATCAGAAAATATGGACATCATGCATCTTTGGAATTTTGCAGGAGCATTGCAAAGACCAAAGGGCATGCGTCTAAAAGCAAATGTACCGTAGGGACAGGTGAAAGTGGTTTTCTCCTGATCTTCCGGGGTCATAGATATTTGGTTTTATCCCTAATATCCATCCAAAAAGTAGTACCAACCCGTGCCAGCTAATCTATCCAGCATCTGATCCATAAAAGGCATGTGGAAATGATCATGGAGAGTCCAGGAGTTTAGCTTCCGGTAATCCATACCAAATCGCCACCCCGTGACATGTCTTAATGGAATCAGCTCATTGTTTTCATTAGCTACCACATTCATTCCTCCCTTCTTAGGAACACATTGCACTGGGCTTACCCATTTGCTATCAGAAATTGGGTAAACCACTCCAACATCTAGCCATTTGATGATCTCTTTCTTCACCACCTCTTGCATTGGCGAATTCAGTCTCCGCTGGTGCTCGGTGGTGGGAGTGCAATTTTCTTCTAACTGTATCTTATGAGTACAAATACCTGGTGGGATGCCAATAATATCCACAATGGTCCAGCTGATTGCTCTCTTGTGTCTCCTCAGTGTGGATAGTAAAGCTTCAACTTGAGATTGCACAAGGTCTATCGCAATGATTACAGGTAAGGTATCTTTGTCACCTAAAAATGCATACTTCAGATGGCCTGACAACTCTTTCAACTCTAATACCGGCGCTTCCTCAATAGAAGGCTTTGCAGGAGGTATCGGTCTGTTCTTCAAGTCAAGATCTAATTTCTTTAGGGCGTAACAATATGACCCCATTCCCACCACAGCATTTACAATTTATTCATAATCTTCGATGTCATCATCATCGAAGTTCATCATGACTGCTGCCAACATCTCTATAGCAAGTCGCTCTTTAACAGAAACAATCACATCAGATTTGGCAACAACATCAATAACCGAGATGACATTCATGTCCCTCAGTTGCCTTATTGACTTGCACACATTAAACTTCACTACTTGATCGTTTAACCTGAAAGTCAACTCGTTGCTCTCCATATCTACTAATACTCTTCCGGTTGCCAAGAAGGGTCGTCCCAAAATAATAGGGACTTTAAAGTCCACTTCGCAGTCCAAAATCACGAAGTCTGCCAGAAAGATGAACTTTCCCACTTTCACAAGCACATCATACAAAATACCCACCAGCCGTTTAACCGATCTATCAGCCATTAACAGTCTCATACTCATCGGTTTGGGAGCTCCTAAGCCCAACTGCCGGTAGATGGCTAACGGCATCAAGTTTATGCTAGCCCCCAAGTCACAAAGAGCTTTTGCAAAGTTAAACTCCCCTATGGTGCAAGGAATAGTGAACGCACCCCGGGTCTTCTTTCTTTTGGACTAGCGACCTTGATGAAATAACGCTACAATGGTGGAGGTTGTCTTCCGGTTCAAAACTTACCGACCTCTTCTTTATGATCAAGTCCTTCATGAACTTGGCATAACCGGGCATTTGTTCAAGCGCATCCACCAGAGGGATGTTCACTGATATTTGCTTGAGCATGGTCATGAAATTTAGGAACTTGCTATCTTCCACTTTCTTCTTCAACCGTTGTGGGAAAGGAGGCGGTGGCCGAGGCATCATAGTTGGAAGTTTTTCAACTTCCTTGCTTTTATCCGTGAGCACTTGAGTAGCATCCTCTACCACAACGAGTTTTTCAACAGATACTCTCACACCCTCATCGACCATATTTTCAGCATCTACTAACTCATCTTCCTCAGCAACATTAACTTTCTGAGTCTGAATTACCGGATGTGATTCCGATAATGTCTTACCGCTTCTGGTGGTGATTGCCATATAATTTCCGTCGTTTCTCGGGTTTTGAATGGTGTCACTCGGCAATGTCTCAACTTTTCTTTGATTTAGAGACGCCGAGACTTGACTCATTTATTGCTCTAGTTGCTTGATTGAGGTGGAATGAGAATCCACCAACTGGCTTATTGATGATAATTCAGATTTCATTTCCTTGACTCCGGAGTCAGTAGATTCCACCTTCAACAACATCTTAGCCATCATATTCTCCAATTTGGACATCCCTGTATCGTTGCTAGCTCTTTTCTGATTACCAGGTGGTACATACAACCCACCTCCATCAGGATTATTCTTCCAGTTCCCCTGATCACGGTCTCTGTAGCCAGCTTTTTCATAGTAGTTGTCCTTCTGATAGTTCCGACCTTGGTTTCCCTGACCAATGGCCTGGAAACCACCCAAATAATTTGCCTCCTCATCAGATTCAAACTCTGCTGCTCTACCTTGGGAACCCACAACTTTCACTTTCTCTGTACCTCCTGAAAGCAAATGTTTTGTCAGTAGGTCCATTTGCATTTTCAGATGGGCCATATCTTGGTCCCGCTCTTCCTCTTTCCTGCTGTTCCGCTGACATACTGACTGCATAAGTGCTAGCAGCCACCTCTGTATCCCGTGTATGCCAGGCCCTGTTGGTTTTAGTGAGCCGGTCCAAAATAGTTGTGGCATCGATAAAGGTAAGACCCATAAACGCTCCACCTGCTGCATTATCCAGTGTCGGCTTCGTAGACGAATTTAGTGCCCTATAGAATGTTTGCATTAGGAAATTTTCGGTCGACTGATGGTTCAGGCATTGTGTCAGCTTCTTCTTGAACTGCAACCACGTCTCATGTAAAGCCTCATGAGGTTGTTATCTGAAATTGCTCATTTCATCCCTCAATTGTATCATCCTAGAGGGAGGAAAGAACCTTTCTAGGAAAGCTCCTTTCAACTCTCCCCAGGTTGTGATAGAGTCGGGGGTTAGCTTTGTCAACCATAATGCTGCCTCATCAGACAGAGATAATGGAAACAACCTGAGTCTGATCGCGGTCTGACTTACTCCAGGAAAATCGAACAATTTGCAGATACCCACAAAATTCATTAGGTGTCGGTTTGGATCATCACCAGCCATACCACGGAATAATCCCTTTAAGTTCAACAGCTGGAGCATTGTGCTAGTAATGTTGAACTTGGCCCCGGGCGCTAGCGGAGGAAGAATAATGGCGACCGTAGCACCAACTCCATCTAATGCAATATCATCCTCTATATCCTCAACATTCAAGTGGTGCTGAGCATGTTGAGCCTGCTGTTCTGCAGCGAGCCTTGCTGCCTCCTGCTGTTGTAAATTCATGGTTTACCTTAGCGTTCTTGCGAGCTCGGGGTCGTAGGGTACTATTGGTCACCCAAACCGTCACTACGAGACAGTGGTGATAGTTGAGTGTTTTCCTGTTCTCATATGTTTGAACTTGTTCACGTGCAGGTACATGGCCCCCAAACAACAACCACCTCTCAGTCAAGCACAAAAGAGGAAAGAAAGATCCGCTACCACTCGGACCCTAATAGATGAATCAAGTAGCAAAGAAGAAGCAGTTGAAGCCCCGGCTTACCAGACTAGGCTATCCAAATGAAGAAACACCCAAGTCTCTCAGTCTGAAGAGGAGAGTGGGTCATCTAGCAGTAGGTCGGGGAGTGATAGTGGATCTGAAGAAAGTGGTAGCTCCAGCCCCAGTCCGAAGGATGTAAGTGGTACTGAAACCACCAAAAATGTAGGGAAGGCACCCATGGATAGAGAATCGATCCGGTGGGCATTTGAGAGTGCTCGAAAGCACTATCTTGATAGTCTTACCAAAACAATGTCGAGGAGCCACAAAAGACCGATAGCTAAAGAAGTGCAAATTATTACCACGGATCTGCCAGAATACCCAGTTCTTCAAACACAATTTCAGAGGTACCATCTTGAGTGGATGAGCACACCTCCGGGATTCTTTTATCCAGAACTAGTCCGGGAATTCTATGCCAACTATTTGGCACTGTTGGAGAGCAAATGTGAGAAAGAAAAAGGGGTTAAATCAGCACCAAGCCAGAACCGGGTTCCGGTTCGGGGTAAACAAGTAGACATCTCCCGAGAGACGATTAACAGAGTCCTCTTCAGTCCTGAATACATTCCTCCACCTGATATGCCGGAGTTTCATGACAAAATTGCCAACACATACTCGCAGAGAGCATGGTTAGAATGGACATTGACTGATGGCTCACCATCTTGGCTAACTCAGAGGGGATGGATATCGAAGCAATCACTAAGCTTCGTAGCAAAGTTTTAGTGGGCTGTTGTGCGGTACAGGCTATTTCCAACAGGTGGATACGCTAATTTGGATAAGGGAAGAGCCATACTTGTAGCAAGTTTGATACCCGGGTACGTCATCAACTTCGAAATGATAATTGCAGACGAGATACGGACAAGGGCCATAAAAACTACTTCTTCTTTGCCATTCCCGTGTCTGGTTACTGAGTTATGCAGGCGTGCAGAGGTGCCGATATTGGACGGTATTGATGAGCAAGTGATAGCGTCATCCACGCAAAATATTGACAAATCAAAGGATGACACTAAGTTTGACATGAGGATTCATAAGCCTCAGATCTTCGAGGAACCAACCACAACCACCTCCGAGGCAACCGACACTCCATCAGGCACAAAGATGCCACTTGTGGTATTTGATCCGAAGACTTCACAAACAATGAGAGCTACTGCCAAAAGCTCTGGCACTGCAGCAAGGCCTCCTCTACCACCGGAATATCACATGAATCCCCGAAATTTTGCTAAAATAGTGCAGAAGCAGAAACAGATGGATAAACAAATTTCCGCTTGGACGGACTTATTCAAACCCACCATTGATGAAGCAATACGAAAGGCTCTGAAGCCATTTGAGGGGTCGTGTGCAAGGTTTGATGCAATGGAAACCCGGATGGAGGCAAGGCTAACTGAAATGAGCATCCCGGACCTGGCAAGATTTGATGTGGAACTGAAGAAGGTAAAAGATGATATCACCATCCTCAAGCAAGAAAAAGCGGTTGCAAAGAAGTCAAAGAAGAGAAAGCACAGAAAGATATCAGCTGAGGAGGACGAGTTAGAGGTTGCAAAGCAGCGGTCGGTAGTAAATGAGTAGCTGCGACAGGAAAGAGTGCGTGCCTAAGCAGGTGGGGCATCATACAGTTCAGTACCGGAGTCTGGAGAGACTCCAGATGTTGATGAGCTGCGTACGAAAACCTAGGTTTCCCAGGTACCCCTATGCCTTTGTTCTGTATATCTGTTTCCTTGAGCATTGATGACAATGCTAAAATCTTTTGTTAGGGGTAGGGGTATTACCACCGGAGGTTTTTGTTGCCGTATTTCTTTTCCTTCGGTGTGCTATCTAGTAGAACCGGCATGTCTATGTTGTTTTTACTTTTATTATTTGGTGATATTGTAGAAAGCATGGCTGTGAATGGTTAAAATAAAAAGGTGCCCCCTCCGAAACTCTTGCTTTTTGTACTTGTGTGTGGAAAATTAACTATTATGGATCCTTGAGTGTCTTTGTAGGCATGTGCGAAGAACGATCTTGTTTAGGCTGAATTGTTGTTTCAATGATTGGTAGTGGTATGGTTTCCTGATGCGAAGTGTGTGTGAGCTTTTTGTTGAAATTCTTACTCTATGCATGCATCTAGAACTTGCCCGATCTATTTTGTTGAAATTGGAAGCTAGTTGCTTAGGAAAGGACCACAATCCCTTTTTGCGTATAGTCCACTTATCCCAAAAGACTTCCCAGATGTAAATAATTCCTTTGATCCATGTTTGGGTCGATCCCACAGGGAATAAGGTGCAAATTAAATCGTTAGTGAATTAGTTGACTAGTAATCAATAGTTTACGATAAATTGGGGGGGTTTCTGTGATCAATATTTGAACAATGCAAATAATAATGTACGAGTTTCAACGAGTAATAATCAATATGAGAATGAACTAGGGAAGTGTTCACCATGGCGTCGTAACAATTTTGATTCAAAGCTTAACCCGGGTTCTTTCTATATGCATATCACGATGTGATTGAATTAGTGGTATCATATAAACGTTTCTCTACCAAATAGACGAATTTCCTTTTCAATTCTCTCGAACATGAAAAGGTGAACTTTCTTATTTCAATCCTAAACATCGAGTAGATTAATCTAGTTACAACATTAATCATTAGACGAGAGTTGGGAGTCTAGAATCCTCGTAGTTAATCAAATTTCCCAGTTTTAATCTCTTTATTCAAGCAAATCAAACCTAGGTATGTTCTAATGTTTGCAACCATTAGAAAACATAAATAACTAATGACTAACCACGTGACAACATATAAATTTAACCCAACGCTACCCGGAATCTACATTGTGACTCTTGCCATGGATTCCACAACCCTAGTTGTGGGGAGTTTAGCCACTCATGCTAGCAAAGCGAAGTAAAGAAATACTAGTATTCATATGAGAAGAAGGAATTCTTACAATAGAAAATTAATACTTTACTTTGAACTTCGTAGAATCCCAGCACCAATGGTGAAAATCCCAAGAACAATGGAAGAAGAGGAAGAAAACGAGTTTGTGTCGTGTTTTCTCCTCCCAAAACTCGTTCAAAACGTCTGCCAAATATTAGTTAATGAATAATTAAAATAACCTAACACTGGGTATTTATAGCAATCTAGGAAATAAAGTCCAAAAATAGAATTTTCGGAGTCTCGCTTCGCGTTGACGAGTCGCCTGACGGACCGTCACTCATGAGATTGGCCGTCACTCCAAGCTTTCGCCACTATCCAGTGCATGGTCTCCATTAACTTTAGTTTGACAGCTTGGTTGAAGGTCAGTCACGGGTGTGATGGCCCGTCACGCCAACCGTCGCCACTATCCAGTGCATGATCTCCATTAGCCTTAGTTTGACGGCTTGGCTGACGTCCCGTCACGCCAACCATCGCCACTATCCAGTGCCTCCTTTAGCTTCTGCCAGGTTTGGTGGCTCTCCTAACGGTCAGTCACCCATGTGACGAGCCGTCAGGCCCTCCGTCAAGCCTAACCAGTGTTACTTAGCTTGGAGTATTTTTTACTTCCTTTCTATCTTTGTCTCCATTTCCTGCAAATACAACATAAAAACATCAAAAAACCACAAAAGTTACCTGAAAACTTGCGAGTATTCTTAGTTAAAGGCGTCAAATGTGCCGTAGAATACCAACACATCACTATGGTCTCTCGATCCTCTAGTTTCCTATCTAAAATAGCATCACAACTACATCATTGAGCGGGGATGTGACATCTTATTTTGAATGCTTTTATGTATCTTCCCGTATAAACCAAACAAAGCGTTCTAGGTATATTTCTATACTAGTCGCTAACCTACCCTTTATGTTACAAAAGAGAGGTCTTTCCCCTCATATTCTTCGTTCTATCCCAATGATTCTTCTCTGGAGTTCACAAAGAGATTATAGATTTATTTTAATGGTAGCTAAGCATTAAAATAGTAAGCACAAGAATATAAGAACAACTAATATGATAAACAAATAATCGAATCAATTGTATACTGAACAATCATGTAGTTATCTACCATAATCCTAGAATGAGAATTTTAACTCCATATAGACATGGAGCAATTACAATAAATCATCCAAAGAAAAACGTAAAAATAAATAATAAAGGAGAAGAAAAGATGAAACCAATATTCTCCGGCCTCCACGGCGGCTCCTAGCTCTTCGTAGGTCAAAGGTTGTGTAAGAATTATTTTTATGGGATATTTATAGGTGTAGGAAAAAGCCTCAAATAAAATAACTGAGTCCAAAATAAATTGGAAAACCAAAACCCAATTAAATAGGGAGACGCGTGCGCAACCTTGAATTCGTCTCCTATCCTCAATGGATGACACGTGTACAATTTATGTGAATTTAATTAATTCAATTCAATTTGTATTGCTGCATATATATTATATTATAATAACTTTCTTCCATTAAACTGCCTGCTTGATTTCCTTATATGATTTCTCATTTTTAATTCATTTCTTCTTCAAATTTCTTGCTTTTTTTCTCAGTTTAATCCTATAAATAAAAATACCCAACATAAGAATAATTATAAAATCAATGCTTAAAAACAACAACAAAAAGACTAAATATGAGGCAAATAATAATTAAATATATGTATTTTTGGCCTCACATCAAAAAGCTAAATCCAGTCCATCCGAAATAAGTATCCTTTACCTCGCATAGACGACCTTTTTGATCAGTTTCAGGGTGTTTCCATATTTTATAAAATTGTCTTGAGGTCGTGGTATCATCAACTAAAGATTAGTCCTGAATATATACCTAAGACGATGTTCAGGACTCTGTATGGGAATTATGAGTTCTTAGTAATATCATTTGGATTGACCAATGTACCAGAAACTTTCATGAGTTTGATGAATGATGTCTTCAAGTCATATTTGTACTCCTTTGTGATTGTGTTTATAGATGAGATTCAAATTTACTCCAAGAGTAAGGAAGAGAATGCAGAGTATTTTCACATTGTTCTGGGGATATTGAAGCACCAAAAATTGTATGCCAAGTTTTCAAATTTTGAATTTTGGTTGTATTTGATTTTTTTCTTACGGCATGTGGTTTCAGAAAAAGGGGTGATGGTGGATCCCCAAAAGATTGACGTAGTTAAGAGTTGCTTTCGTCCTAGATTTGTGATTGAGGTTAGGAGTTTTGTGGGTCTTACGAGCTATTACCATAGGTTTGTCAAGAACTTTACTTCCATTACTACTCACTTGACAAGATTGACTAAGAAGCAAGTACCTTTTGTTTTGTGTGACAAGTGTGAGGAGAGCTTCCAACGGCTCAAGACCCTTCTGACTACAGCTCCCTTCCTATCATTGCCAGTTGAAGCAAGTACCTTGTGTTTTGTGATGCTTCACATTTTGATTTGGGTGTTGTGTTGATGCAAGACAGGAATGTTATTGTATATGTTACAAGGCAATTGAAGCCCAATGAAAAGAACTACCCAATCCATGATTTCGAGTTGGCACCTGTGGTCTTTGCACTCGTGATCTGGAGACACTATCTCTATGGTGGGAAGTGCGAGGTGTTCAGAGACCATCGCAACCTGCAACATGTGTTTACACAGAAGGATTTAAACATGAGATAAAGGAGGCTGATGAAGTTGTTGAATGATTATGATATGGCCATCCAGTATCATCTAGATAAGGCTAATATGGTGGCAGACACATTGAACCGAAAAGCGGTTAGCATGGGCAGTTTAGCTTGTTTAGGGTGTCTAAGTGACCCTTGGCCAGAGAGATTTGGACTCTAGAATCCAATGTGAGTATAAATTAGACTTTCAGAATCAATTTATAAATTAGAATATAGTCTATACACATTGAACATATCCTCATACTACCTATAGTCATTATCAGACTCCCATAGAAACTAAATAAATGGCTCGTGAGGTTTGCTCGTCGGAAGAGGTGCGATCAGCTGTCCTAATTCTTGTTTGATTTGGTCTTTTTTTATATAAAATTTTCGTAGGGTTTTATTTTACTTTTACTTATTTTTTGGAATATCTAAACATATTGTTAACATTGTTCATACATATTTTTGAGAACTCAATCATTGATTCTTGGTTATTGAATTGTTCTTGAGAATTGAAGATTTTGGATTTCTTTATTCCATATTGTAAGTTATAATTATGAATTCTTCATCTGAATCTGATTGTTTATTTATGACCATGAGTAGCTAAATCCACAACTAGGGTTGTGGGAACCATAAAAGATTAACAAAGTTGGCAAAATACTTAGTAATTCTAGAATGATGTTCATGCATATATTGTTCTTCCCTTTGCTTTAATTCACCTTATTCTTACTTGCTTGACCAAAGGGGTGACAAATGGGTAAAGGGATTATACAATGGATATTTAAGGCTACCACACCTCATCTAATTAGCTTGACCTTATTCGGGAATAACTAATCTGGGGTCACTGGTAAGGGTTAGCAAAGCAAACATCCGTAGACTGACCAAGTTGCATGTTGATATTCTTCTCTCTTGGTAACCATCTGGTTAGTTGAACTTAACTTACTGATCTTGCATGCTAAGCACTAGACTAGATTACTAGTACAATGCCTTACTGTGTTATGAACTCATGGAAAACACTACCCTAGTCACTTTTCTCATTGATTAACAATAATTGAAACTGATACTCTTGTTACACTTTCTTTGCAAACATTACTTATTATATTAAACCTCCATTAGGGAAATAAGACGGCTAAGAGCAAAAATACGGTTAGTTGACCTAGGTCCTACCATATTGCCTGTGGGATCGACCCTAACCTTAGTTAGTTTCTATATTTGAATAAAGAGTGTTTTATACCTTTCTTTGGAGGTATAATTTAGGCATATCAAATTTTGGTATCATTACCGAGGAGTACGGTTTAGGATTAGAGAAATTATGTTTATTTGGCTATTAGTCCTTATTTCCTGATTTACTTTTTTCTGTTGTTTTGTTTTGTTTCCTAGGTTTCACACTTGTGCATGTCCAGTACACAGAGGCAAGGAAATACCCTAATTTCCAATTGGTCATGAAGTTCAGCAAACTTTGAGAAATATGGTGAAAAAAGGGATTGCCGAGACACTAGAGCAGGACACAACTAGGATATTTGCCGAAGATTAGCAAAGGATATGTGAATCATAGGCAGCTCAAGACGCCAAAGATCAAGCTCACCAGAATGTTGTAGCTAAGAAAGCAAGGCAAGAGACTGCCCATCAAGCTGCACTGAATGCCCAAGCTATGAGGGAGGAGGCATCCTTACACAATGTTAACCAAGATCAGGCTAGACAGAGAGGAAATAGAGGTCACCAGTAACATCAACCCTGGTATATCTCTTAGTACAATCTTGATGATGATGAAGCTTATCTTGATAACGCAGGAACAACATGTGCTATAGAGCTGCCACCACTGCCCCCTGGTGCAAAGTTTGCAAGTACCATAATCCAGTTAATGAACCTGAAGGGATTGTTTGCAAGAAAACCCACTGATGAAGTGAATTTGCACTTGTTGAACTTCGTGGGGATTTGCAAGACTTACAAGATGCCAGGGGTATGCCAGGATACCATCAGTGTAACACCCCAGAAACATATCCATATATCTAAGTTAAAAAGTCTCAGAAAATTCATATTCCAGGGACTACGGGTCCAAACTACAGACCGTGGTTTGAACCATGGGTCGTGGAATTGATCTGTAGTTTCCTTATGCTAGTTTTCCCTCAGGTATGAGAACCACGAGTGGTTTTCATAAACCGTAGTTCATTCTACGGGTCATGATTCCAACTCCTGGAATCAGACTTGTAGGCTGACAGTGGCTCCAGGAACCACGAGTCCAGATGATGACTCATCATTCAAGCGACGGGTCCGTCTTATTTACTCATGGAAATAGATCAGAGGGGTGGTTATTCCCCAGGTTCCACAACTCGATTTGATGACCCATCATTCAATTGATGGATCCGTCCTATCGAGTTATAGACTATCTTCTGCAGGTTGTCCAGATGACCAGGTTCCACGAATTGGTACCATGAGTCGCCATCCAAACGATGACCCGTGGAACCAATCCATAGGACCTGAAGCTGACTCTTTTCCTGATTTTTCTAAGTTAAATCCCAGGGGCATTTTGGTTATTTTCCACCCCTTTTAACTCCTAAGTGAGGTCGTTTTGGTTATTTCAAGTAGGGTTTTCACCTTATTAGCCTAAGTTCCTTCTCATTACTTCACTCTTCTCCCAAAAAGGAAAAGAATTCCCCAAGCCCAAGGTCTCAAGCTTCAAGTTCATGTCTCCTAAGCCTTTCTAATTCAAGTGGGTTATCTTCAATCAAGGTATGTGGGTATTCAACAATGGGTTCCTTTCACCTTTGTTCCCAAATTCCCCAAGTCTTATGTTGAATTATGAACTTATAAAATTAGGGTTTTGATCAAAATTTGAGGAAAACTTGTGAAATCAGTTTCTATGTTTAAATTCATGGTTTCTTATTGATTTTACATGATTTGTTCATGATTCCTTCATTGGTTTTAAAAGCCCAAGTACGAGAATTGATTTCTAGCATGAAACCACGAAATTGCATGTTTTCAAGAGAAACTTGGCATGATTAGATAACATGGCCTTTATGTATTTATGAAATTGCATGCCTAATTCTTCAAGTATGAATTTAGAAAGAAAAACATGTTTTGAATTATGGCTATGCCTATCTTTATGAACTATGATAAGAAAATTTGCATGATGCCCGATGTGTTTTCATGCTTTATGAATAAGATTTGGCATGAGATGGTGCCACTATGAAATGATGAGCTACATGTGCATGTTTTGGGTGTAGTATTTAGCACCGAGCGATGAGGGTTCGATTACCCAAATACAGAAACTACATTGCCAGCGTAGGTTATGAAATGATATGTGCCTTATAGGCTTATGAGAGTGTATCAACGTCTTTACAAATGGTGTCCTGTGTCCTAACAGGCATTAGGTCAACTTTGCCAACTAAGATTATATTGTTGGATATGGTGACTCGTTCCTTGGCAAGGTTCAAGTCAACTTTGCTAACTAGGGTTATATAGTTAGATTCCATGTAAGCTCACATGGTCTCATTTCGGTTATAAGAAACTCCCTTAGTTATGTTTTCAAGTTTTCTAAGCTTTATGAACTCTTACCCTAAAGTTTGGCTTTTACTTCACATTTTACCTTTCCATTATGAAATTTACTCATGATACCCTATTATGTATGGATTCTGTCTAAGTACATTTTTAAAGCATATTTCTATCTTATTTATGCATTGCCTGTACACTCAGTACATTCCATATTACTAACGCATGTTTTCCTCTGCATCCTTTAATGATGCAGATTCAGGTGCTCCTTCTAAGATTCATGGCTAGAGTTCCCAGGCCACTTACTCCGCCAGCTGTTGGTGAGTCCTTTTAGGTCGAGGACTAGCCATCTTCTTAGTTTATGTTGACTTTATTTCTGTACTTCGAGTTAGCCAGGGTCTTGTCCTAGCAACTCATTATTTTATGATTAGAGGCTTTCAGACATAGACCGTATGTAACCCTTCGTGGGTGTCGTATCTCTTTTGACTCGACCATCTATCTTATGATATTCTGTCTTTATCTTTGATGCTTCTGCTATGTTTGCTTGAGAATGCTATAACCAAGGGTTAGCTTGGGATCCCTTTGGTCCTAAGTCCCGTGTTACGTCTCAGGGGTAACCTCAGGGCCTGACAATCAGATTGCAGCTATTCCCATTCTCTTTGACTTGAGAAGAAACACTTTGGTTGGCTGAGCTTCCTGATATTTCAATCACTACATGGAGAGAACTGAAAAGTCAATTCTTGGAGAGGTTTTTCCCTTCATCAAAGATGTTGCACCTCAAACAAGAGATCTATAACTTCAGGCAGTTAACACTGAAGTACTCTATGAGACATGGCTTAGGTTAAATAAGAAGCTAAAATAGGTGCTGAATTACAAAATTCTTAATGATACCTTGATAGAGATCTTCCATTTAACACCCCGTGCACGTATCCAGCTATCTAAGTTAAAAATCTCAGAAAATTTCAAGTTTCCATAGATGACGACTCAGTCGATGATCTATCATTTGGAAGCACGGGCCCGTCCTGTGCTCCCGTCGTCCCATCTCTAGAAGACCCCTCAGAGTGTACCAGAAATGATGAGTCCAAGAACGGTCCTTCCTTCTGGTCAACGGACCATCTTCTGAGCTTTCCTGGTACTCGTCATCCGAAGTTCAGAAACCTATCTTCCAAGTGCCATATATGTTGAGTCGAAGGATGGCCCGTCCTTCTGGACAACGGGTCATCATTCCAACCGTAATCCCTAAGATCCAGTAGCCCCTAGACTCTTTCAATCAAACCATGATTCCCTTAGACGGTCTGTCCTTCTGGACGACGGACCGTTGTCCAACCCGTGGTCACTGACTTTGATAATTTTTCCAGCTTTTCTTATATTAAGTCCAGGGGTATTTTGGTAATTTGTCACCCTATTATGTATTAAGTGAAGTCATTTTGAGTACTTTCAGAAGGGTTTTCACCCATATTACCCTAAGTCCCTATTAAGTTCATCATTCTTCACTCAAAAAGGAAAGTTGCACTCAAGCTCAAGTCTCCAAACTCCAAGTCAAGTCTCCTTATTCTTTTCAAATCAAGTGGGTAATCTTTCACCAAGGTATGTGGATTTTTAACAAAGGGTTCCGCTCACCCTTGTGCCCAAAATTCTCAATTCTTATGTTGAAATATGAACTTATGAAATTAGGGTTTTGATCTAAATTGGGGAAAATTTATGAAATCAGTTTCTATGTTTAAATTCATGGTTTCCTCTTGATTACTCATGATTTAAGTATGATTCTCTTGTTGGTTTTAAAAGCCCAAGCATGAAAGTTGGTTTTTTTGCATGAAACTATGAAATTGCATGTTTTCAAAAGAAACTTGGCATAATTAGATATCATGGCCTTTATGTATTTATAAAATTGCATGCTTAATTCTTCAAGTATGAATTTAGAAAGAAAAGCATGTTTTTGAAATATGGCTATGCTAAGCTTATGAACTATGATATGAAAGGTGCATGATACCTGATGTGTTTTCATGCTTTATGTATAACATTTTGCATGAGAATATGCCCTTATGAATAAGATTTGGCATGAGAGTATGCCTTCATGATTATGAGCTATATGTATGCATATTTTGGGAGTAGTATTTAGCACCGAGAGGACGGGGTGAGAGTACCCTTAGTTCTATAAACTACATTGCCAGCGTAGGTCATGATATGATATGATATATGCCTTAAAGGCTTATGAGAGTGGATCCACGTCTTTATGTATGGTCTCCTTGCCTTAGCGGGACATAGGACAACTTTGCCAACTAGGGTTATATAGTTGGGTATGGTGACTTGTTCCTTGGCAGGGTTCAAAGTCAGCTTTGCTAACTGGGGTTATACAGTTAGATTCCATGTAGCTCACGTCGTCTCATGTCGGTTATAAGAAACTCCCCTATGTTATGTTTTCAAGTTTTCTAAGCTTTATGAACATTCTTATGAAACATCATCTTGAAGTTGGCTTTTGCCTTATGATTGAACTTTTCATGTTGATATCTTTTCATGATACTCTACTACGTATAAATATGTTTAAGTACTCTTTTAAAGCATGTTATCCTTACTTATGCATCGCTCACATACTTAGTACATTCTATAGTATTAACGCATATTGCGCTGCATCTTTTATGATGCAGACTCAGGCACCCCTTCTCAGCTTCGTGGCTAAGTCTCAGGCCACTTCCTTGGTCAGTTGTGGTGAGTCCTTATGGTTGGAGGACTAGTTATGCTTTTTCTTATGTTAGCTTTACTTTTATACTCCGAGTTAGCTAGGGTCTTATCCTAGCAACTCTTATGTTATGACTAGAGGCTTTCGTACATAGTTTATATTCGAGTTTCCTTTTTGGATATTGTATGTTATGTGGCTCTTAGACCCTTATTGAAGTTTCCTTATTAGATTTCCTTATTATGCTTCCGCTTATCTTTTGTTATGCTTGAGAATGCTATGGCCAAGGGTTAGATTGGGATCCTTGTGGTCCCAAGTCCCGTGTTATGTCTAGGGGGTAACCTCGGGGCCTGATAAACTTGGTATTAGAGCCTCAGGTTCAAGAGTCCTAGGATGTTTGAAAGCCGCATCGAGTAGAGTCCTTCTCATGTGTGTGAAGCGCACCACACATATGAAGAGGAAGCTACGAGGTGTCATAAAAAAACTTCACTTCTTTCATGATCACATCGTGTGATAGAGCTTAAGTCTAATATTCCTCTAATCCTTATTTTATGCGTTTAAGATTATGCCTCATCGACGTGCTATGCCTCCCCGAGCCGCTCTAAATGTCGCTCCTCAAGTTCAGGTTCCCGATGTCACGAATGATGAGTTTAGGAATGCTATTCACCTACTAGCTCAGACTTTGGCAAATCAACAGGCTCCTTGCCCCCAGTCTTTCTCAAGGTGGGTTAGTGGCCCGAGTTCGTGACTTTATCCGTATGAACCCACCGGAGTTTTTGGGTTCAAAAGTGGGAGAGGACCCGCTCAACTTTGATGATGAAGTGAAGAAGATCTTTGAGGTGATGCAAGTAGCGGGTGTTGATTGTGTTGAGCTTGCATCCTATTAACTCAAGGATGTGTATCATATTTGGTTCACGCAATGGAGGGAGGCTAGAGTGAGGGATGTGATCCCCATGACTTGGGAGTGTTTTGAGAGAGCCTTTCTTGATAGGTTCTTTCCCCGTGAGTTGAGGCAAGCGAAGGTGGAAGAATTTGTGAACTTGAGGCAAGGTTTGATGTCGATGCAAGAGTATAGTTTGAAGTTCACTCAGTTGTCTAGATATGCCCCCTCTATGGTAGCGGACCCATATGATCAAATGAGCAAGTTCATCTATGGTGTTTCTGATGTAGTGAAGAAAGAGTGTAGGTCTGCCTTGTTGTTGAATGACATGAACATCTCTCGTCTCTTGAGCCATGCCCATCAGATTGAGGGTGATAAGCTTAAGGATATGGCTAGGTAGAACAAGAGGGTTAGATTCGAGGGATCAGGTTTTGGTCATCACAGGTTCGGAGGTGGACATCGCTCTTCTTTCCAGATGAAGTCATCATGTCCGGTTCATTCTTCTGCTAGTGCTCCTACCCAGGCTCCGAAGCCTCATCATGATCAGGGTGTTAAAGGGTATAGTTTCTATTCCCAGTCTCAGGGTAGTGTTACTAAGGGACCATCCTACCCATCTTGTGCTAAGTGTGGGAAGAATCATATTGGCGAGTGTTTGGCCGGTTCAAGTGGTTGCTTTGGTTATGGTCAGGCTGGGCATCGTATCAAGGATTTCCCTTCAGCTAGGAAGGTGCAGGGAGGTGGTAGGAATCAGTCTACCCCAGCAACTTCAGGTGGTAGACCAGCCCCGCAGGGCGCAGCTTCTAGTTCTAGTGGTAAGTGCCAGACCCGTCTTTATGCTATGTCCTCCCGTCAGGAACAGGAGAGTTCACCAGGTGTGGTTACTGGTATGTTAAAAGTCTTCTCTGTTGATATGTATGCCTTGTTGGATCCCAGTATATCCTTATCTTTTATAACCCATTATGTGGCTTGTAAGTTTTAGATCCGTCCTGAATTGCTTTTAGAACCCTTTAATGTTTCTAATCCTATTGGTGAGTCAATCCTAGCTGAAAGAGACTATCAAAATTGCCCTATCTCAGTCCTTTATAGAGTCATTTCAGCGGATTTAGTAGAGTTGGAGATGACTGATTTTGATGTCATTCTCGAAGGATTGGTTGTATGCATGTTATGCCTCAGTTGATTGCCGCACTTGTGTGGTTAGTTTCAAGTTTCCTAATGAACCCATCCTAGAATAGGAAGTAAATTCCTCTTCTTCGAAGGGTCCTTTCATATCTTATCTTGAGGCTCGGAAGATAATTTCTAAGGGTTATGTCTATCATATAGTTTGGGTTATGGATACGGAGTCCGAGACCATAACTATTCAGTTTGTTCCTGTTGTGAATGAATTCCTAGAAGTGTTCCCCGATGATTTTCCCAGAGTCCCTTATGAGCGGGAAATTGACTTTGGGATAGATCTTTTTCCGGATACGAATTCTATCTCTATTCCTCCCTATATAATGGCCTCCACAGAACTTAGGGAGTTGAAAGACCAGCTGAAAGACTTGCTTGATAAGGGTTTCATCAGGCCTAGTATTTCACCTTGGGGTGGCCCAGTTTTGTTTGTTCGGAAGAAAGATGGTTCTCTTAGAATGTGTATTGACTACCGTCAATTGAACAAGGTCACAATCAAGAATAAGTATCCCATACCTAGGATTGATGACTTGTTCGATCAGCTTCAAGGTGCTAGTTTGTTCTCCAAAATCAACCTTAGATCTGGTTATCATCAGCTTTGGGTTTGGGAATGTGATATCCTAAAGACAGCCTTCAGGACTCGGTATGGTCATTATGAGTTTGTCGTCATGTCCTTTGGTTTAACGAATGCTCCTGCAGATTTTATGGATTTGATGAATCGTGTGTTCAAACAGTATTTAGATATGTTTGTGATTATTTTCATTGATGATATCCTCACTACTCTCAGAGTGAGGAGGAGCATGTGAATCACTTGAAGGTTGTGTTGCAAACTCTCAAGGATAGACAGTTGTTTGCAAAGTTTAGCAAGTGCAACTTTTGGATGCAGTTTGTCGCTTTTCTGGGTCATATTGTGACTAAAGATGGTATTCGGATTGACTCTCAAAAGATTGAAGCATTAAAGAACTGGCCTAGACCTACTTCCCCATCTGATATTAGGAGTTTCTTGGGTTTGGCTGGTTACTATAGGAGATTTGTGGAAGGGTTTTCCTCCCTTGCTTCCCGATTGACTCAGAAAAAGGTTAAGTTTTAGTGGTCCGACTCTTGTGAGAAAAGTTATCAGGAATTGAAGACTCGATTGACTACAACACCAGTATTGGCTTTTCCCAAGGGCCTTGATGATTTTGTTGTGTATTGTGATGCCTCCACCATTGGTTTGGGTTGCGTTTTAATGCAATGGGGCAAGGTGATTGCTTATGCCTCAATACAACTTAAGGTGCATAAGAAGAACTACCCTACTCATGATCTTGAGCTAGCGGCCGTGGTTTTTGCTTTGAAGATTTGGAGACATTATTTGTATGGTGTGCATGTGGATGTTTTCACCAATCATAAGAGTCTTCAATATGTGTTCACTCAAAAGGAGTTAAATTTACGACAAAGGAGATGGCTTGAGCTCCTTAAGGATTATGATATGAGTGTGCTTTATCCAAATCTAAAAACTACGTTGCCAGTGTAGGTTATGAAATGATATGTGCCTTATAGTCTTATGAAAGTGGATCCACATCTTTACGAATGGTGTCCTGTGTCCTAACGGGCATTAGGGAAGCTTTGTCAACTAGGGTTATATAGTTGGGTATGGTGACTCGTTCCTTGGCAAGGTTCATGTCAGCTTTTCTAACTAGGGTTATATAGTTAGATTCCATGTAAGCTCACATGGTCTCATGTCGGTTATAAGAAACTCCCTTATGTATGTTTTCAAGTTTTCTAAGCTTTATGAAGTCTTACTTTAAAGTTTGGATTTTACTTCACATTTTACCTTTCCATTATGAAATTTACTCATGATACCCTATTATGTATGGATTTTGTCTAAGTACGTTTTCAAAGTATGTTTCTATCTTATTTATGCATTACCCGTATACTCAGTACATTCCATAGTACTGACGTATATTTTGCGTTGCATCCTTTAATGATGCAAATTCATGTGCTCTTTCTCAGATTCGTGGATAGAGGTCCTAGGCCACTTACTCCGCCAACTGTTGGTGAGTCCTCTTAGGTCGAGGACTAGTCATGTTCTTAGTTTATGTTGACTTTATTTCCTTACTTCGAGTTAGCTAAGGTATTATCCTAGCAACTCATTATGTTATGATTAGAGGCTTTCATACATAGACCGTATGTAACCACTCGTGGGTGTCGTATCTCTTTTGACTCGACCATCTATGTTATGTTATTTTGTCTTTATCTTTGATGCTTCCGCTATGTTTTCTTTATGTTTTCTTGAAAATGGTATGACCAAGAGTTATCTTGGGATCCTTGTGGTCCTAAGTCCCATGTTACATCTAAGAGGTAACTTCGGGGCGTGACAAACTTGGTATCAGAGCCTCAGGTTCAAGAGTCCTAGGATGTCTGAAAGCCACATCGAGTAGAGTCTTTTTCATATGTGTGAAGCGCGCCACACATATGAGAGGGAAGCTATGAGGTGTCTTAGGAAAACTTCACTTCTTTCATGATCACGTCATGTGATAGAACTTAACTCTTATGCCCCTCTAATCCTCATCTTGTACATTTTATATTATGCCTCCTCGACGTGCTATGCCCCCTTGAACCACTCAAAATGTTATTCTTCCTGTTCCAGTTCCCTATGTTATGAATGAGGAGTTCAGGAATGCCATCTATTTGATCGCCCATACTTTGGCTACTTAGGCAAATCAACCGGCTCCTGCCCCAGTCCATCCTCAAGGTGGGGTAGCAGCCTGAGTTCGTGACTTCGTCCGAATGAACCCACCTGAACTTTAGGGTTCAAAAGTGAGTGAGGACTCGCTCAACTTTATTGATGAAGTGAAGAAGATCTTTGAAGTTATGCAAGTGGTTGGGGTTGATTGTGTTGAGCTTGCATCCTATCAACTCAAGGATATGGCTCATATTTGGTTCACGCAATGGAAGGAGACTAGGGTGAGGGACGCGGTCCCTATGACTTAGGAGTGTTTTGAGAGGGCTTTCCTTGATGGGTTCTTTCCCCGAGAGTTGAGGCAAGTGAAGGTGGAGGAATTTGTGAACTTAAGACAAGGTTTGATGTCGGTGCAAGAGTATAGTCTGAAGTTCACCCAATTATCTAGATATGCTCCCTCTATGGTAGCGGACCTACATGATCAAATGAGCAAGTTTATATATGGGGTTTCTGATGTGGTGAAAAAAAAGTGTAGATCTGCTTCGTTATTGAGTGATATGAACATTTCTTGTCTTATGACTCATGCCCATCAGATTAAGGGTGACAAGCTTAGGGAGATGGCAAGGGAGAACAAGAGGGCTCGATCTGAGGGGTCAGGTTTTGGTCATCACAGGTCCGGAGGTGGACATCACTCTTCTTTCCGGAAGAAGTCATCAGGATCCGTTCATTCTTCTGCTAGTGCTCCTATCCAGGTTCATAAGCCTCATCATGATCAGGGTGGTAGAGGATCTGGTACCTATTCCTAGTCTCAGGGTAGTATTGCTAAGGGATGTTCATATCTAGCTTGTGCCAAGTGTTGGAAGAGTCATTATGGTGAGTGTTTGGCTGGTTCAGGTAGTTGCTATGGATGTGGTCAGGATGGACATCATATCCGAGATCTCCCTTCAGCTAAGAAGGGGCAGGGAGGTGGTAGGACTCAGTCTACCCCAACAGTTTTAGGAGGTTGACCAGCCCAGCAGGGCACAACTTCTAGTTTCGGTGGTCAGCACCAAAATCGTCTTTATGCTATGTTCTCTCGTATGATCAGAAGGGTTCCCTAGACATTGTTACTGGTATGTTAAAAGTCTTCTCTTTTGATGTGCATGCTTTGTTAGACCCCGGTGCCTCCTTATATTTTGTGACCCCTTATGTGGCATGCAAGTTTGAAGTTTGTTCTGAATTACTTTTAGAACCCTTTTGTGTTTTTACTTCGGTTGGTGAGTCAGTCTTAGCCAAAAGAATCTACCTAAATTGCCCTATCTCAGTCCTTCATAGAGTCACTTCAGCGGATCTAGTAGAGTTGGAGATGACTGATTTTGATGTCATTCTTGGTATAGATTGGTTGTATGCATGTTATGCTTTTGTTGATTGTCGTACTCGGGTTGTCAGTTTCAAGTTTCCAAATTAACCCATTTTAGAATGGAAAGGTAGTCCCTCTTCCTCGAAAGACCGTTTCATATATTATCTTAAGGCTAGGAAGATGATTTCAAAAGTGTATGTTTATCACACAGTATGGGTTATTGACACGGAGTCGAAAACCCCATCCCTTTAGTCTAATCCTGTTATGAATAAATTCACAGAAGTGTTTCCCGAGGATTTGCTTGGAGTCCCTCCCGAGCGGGAGATATACTTTGGGATAGATCTTCTTCTGGATACAAATCCTATCTCTATTCCTCCATATAGAATGGCCCCCGTGGAACTTAAAGAGTTAAAAGATCAGTTGAAAGATCTTTTTCATAAAGGTTTCATCAGACCTAGCATTTCTCTATGGGGTGACCCAGTTTTGTTTGTTCGAAAGAAAGATGGCTCTCTTAGAATGTGTATTGACTACCACCAGTTGAACAAGGTCACAATCAAGAATAAGTATCCCATTCCTAGGATTGATGACCTGTTCGATCAACTTCAAGATGCTAGTTTCTCTCCAAAATCGATCTTATTCCGATTATCATTAGCTTCATGTTAGAGAGTGTGATATTTTGAAGAAAGCCTTTAGGACTAGGTATGGTCATTATGAATCTGTAGTGATGTCTTTTGGTCTAGCGAATGCTCCTATAGGTTTTATGGATTTGATGAACCGTGTGTTCAAACATTATTTGGATATGTTTGTGATTGTTTTCATTGATGATATCCTCATCTACTCTCAGAGTGAGGAAGAGCATGCGGATCACTTGAGGTTTGTGTTGCAAACTCCAAAGATAGGCAGTTGTTTGCTAATTTTAGCAAGTGTGAGTTTTGGATGCAGTCTGTTGCTTTTCTGGGTCATATTGTGACTAAAGATAGTATTCGGGTTGATTCTCAAAAGATAGAGGCAGTAAAGAACTGGCCTAGACCTACCTCTTCGTCTGATATTAGGAGCTTTTTGGGTTTGGATGGTTACTACAGAAGGTTTTTTGTGGAAGGATTTTCTTCCATTTCTTCCCCTTTGACCTGATTGACTCAGAAGAAAGTAAAATTTCAGTCATCTGACTTCTGTGAGAAGAACTTTTAGGAATTGAAGACTAGATTGACCATAGCTCCAATGTTAGATCTACCCGAGGGCCTAGATGATTTTTTTGTGTATTGTGATGCTTCTAGGATTGGTTTGGGTTGTGTTTTGATGCAGCGTGGTAAGGGGATTGCTTATGCTTTGAGACAGTATAAGACTCATGAGAAGAAATATCCTACTCATGATCTTGAGTTGGCCACCGTGGTCTTTGCTTTGATGATTTGGAGACATTATTTGTATGGGGTGCATGTGGATGTATTCACCGATAATAAGAGTATGCAGTATGTGTTCACTCAAAAGGAATTGAATTTGCGATAAAAAAGATGGCTTGAGCTTCTTAAGGACTATGATATGAGTGTCCTTTACCATCCGGGTAAGGCCAATGTTATGGCGGATGCTTTGAGTAGATTGTCCATGGAAACTGTAGCTTCTATTGAAGAGGGAAAGAAGGAATTGGTTAAAGAGGTTCATAGGCTTGCTCGGTTGGGGGTTCACCTTATGTACTCGACCGAAGGTGGTGTAATTGTGCAAAATGGTTCTGAATTGTCCTTAGTGGATGAGGTTAAGGCAAATCAAGATGATGATCCAGTTTTACTTCAGCTTAAGGGTGCAGTTCATCAATAGCAGGTTGAGGTTTTCTCCCAATGAGGAGATGGTGTGCTTCACTACAACAACAACTTACACTCTAGCATCCAGATGGCTTCATATGAGGAACTTTATGGCCGGAGGTGTAGATCTCCTATTGGTTGGTTCGATGTTGGTGAGGCAGCCTTGATTGGTCCAAATTTTGTGCATGAGACTATGGAGAAGGTTCAGCTTATTAGGGAAAGGTTGAAGAACGCTCAGAGTAGACAGAAATCTTATGCGGATGTGAGGAGAAGGGAGTTAGAATTCAAAGTTGATGATTGGGTTTTCCTTAAGGTGTCACCCATGAAGGGTGTGATGAGGTTTGGCAAGAAAGGAAAGCTTAGTCCCCGTTTTATAGGTCCCTATCGAATCCTGAGGAAGGTTGGTAAGGTTGCTTATGAGTTGGAGTTACGAATGGAGTTGGAAGCGGTTTATCCAATTTTCCATGTTTCCTTGTTGAAAAGGTGTGTTGGTGATCCGAGCTCGATTGTCCCTTTGGAGGATGTGGGTGTGAAGTATAGTCTCACCTATGAGGAGGTTCCCGTAGAGATCCTAGATCATTAAATTTAGAGGTTAAGGAATAAAGAAGTTGCTTCGGTAAAGGTTCTTCGGAGAAATCAGCTTGTTGAAGGAGCTACTTCGGAAGCGGAAGAGGCCATGAAGGCCAAATATCCTCATCTCTTTCCTTCCGATTCAGTTTCAGCTAGAGGTACTAGTTTACTCCTTAGTATGCCCCCCCCCCCTGATTCAATTCCATCAGTTCCTCTCATAATTCTAGCATGCATCCATGTTTTACAAAGTTAATTTATCATATTTTCAAGTTGAAAAGTGATAACGCCAAAATTACACCTCAATTAAGAAACGTAAGCGGTTGCTGTCAAATATAGAACCCAACGAAGGTTAGGGTTGATCCCAGAGGGAATAAGGTGCAAATTAAGTCGTTAGTAACTTAGTTGACTAATAATTGATAGTTTCCGGTAAATGGAGGGGTTTGTGTTGATCAATTTTAAGCAAGTTAAATAACAATCAAGGAGTTTCACGAGTTAAGGAAAAAATATGAGAGGTGAACTAGGGAAGTGTTCACCATGTCATCGTAATGAATTCGAATTAGAGCTTAGTTGAGTTCTTTCCGTATGTCTATCACGAAGTGATTGAATTCATGTTTACGTCTAAGCGTTTCTCAAACAAGTAGATGCATTCCCTTTTCAATTCTCTCGAACTTGAAAAGATAAAATTATTCATTTTAACCAATGCATCAAGTAGATTAATCTTGCTAAAGCATTAATCATTAGACGAGAGTTAAGAGTGTCGAATCCTCGTTGTTAATCTAATTTCCCCAGTTTTAATGTCTTAGTTCAACCAAATCAAACCTAGGTATGTTCTAATGTTTGCAACCATTAGAAAATGTTAAATACAAAAGATTAACAATGTGAACGACATACAAATTAAACCCAACGTCACCCGGAATCTATATCGTCACTTTTGCCATGACTCCCACAACCTAGTTGTGGGAGATTTAGCCACTCATGCTTTTTAAATGAAAGAAAGAAGTAATAGCATTCATAATAAGAAGAAGATGTTCTTACGATATACAAATCACAACTTAACTTTAAACTTCCGAAGAATTTAAGCAACAATGGTGAAAATCCCAAAGAAGAAGACAAGAGTGTCGTTTCTATCACTTGTGTCGCTCAATAAATCGCTCAAAATATGCAATTTAACTGTCAGATATCGAATAATTACAATAACTCTAACACTGGGCATTTATTGTAGACTTGGAAATAAACTTCCAAAAATAGAGTAGGAATCCCGCTGTCAGTGTTGATGGTTTGCTGTGACGGCTCGTCGGGCATGTGACGGTTCATCACATGAACCGTCACTCTTAACCAGTGATCCCCTAGTTCTGCCTCTACTTGATGGTTCATTGTGATGGGATGTCACACTTTAGGGGTATCTATGAATCACCACCGAAGGTTTTTTTTACCGTGTTTCTTTTCCTTCGGTATGCTATCCAGTAGAACCGGCATGTTTAGGTTATTATTCAAAATTTTGTTGGTGTGGTGTTGTAGCAAGAATTGTTGTTTGATTGTTGAAATAAAAAGGAGCCCCATCCAAAAAAGATGTTTTGTACTTGTGTGTTGAAAATATTAACTGTTATGGATTCTTGAACGTCCTTGTGTGCATGTGATCGGAATAATCTTGTTTAGGTTGAACTGTTGTTTCGATAGTTGGTAGTGGTATGGTTTCCTGATGCAAAGTGAGTGTGAGCTTTTTGTTATTAATTTTTACTCTGTGCATGCATCTAGAACTTGCCCGGTCTATTCTGTTAAGTTTGAAGTTAGTTGCTTAGGAAAGGATCACAGGCCCTTTTTGTGTGTAGTCAACGTAACCCATAAATACGTCCAAATGTATGATCCCTTTGATCCCTGGTTGAGCCATAATTGACCCTATTCTTTATATAACCTGTCGTCGTCCCTTTTTAACTTGGAACCCCCATTTTGGCCCTGGTCTTTCCTTGGACACCGTGCACCTCAACTCAGGCAATCAACCTAAGTTGAGGGTGGCTACTGTAGTGGTAAATCATAAGAAGAAAAATAGGATGAAAAAGATTGGTTATGAATAGAATGAAAATTGTGGATGTGTGCCAAAAGAAAAAGAAAGAAAGAGAAAGAAAAAGAAACGAAAAAGAGATGAAAAAGAATTGTGTAAAAATAAAGAGGTCGCACATGTACCTAGAAAGAAGGAAATAAGAGGTGAATAAGGATGGCTGAAGTTAAGTTGAGTGGAAATAGTAGGTCGGTGATTCCAAGGAGGGCTTAGTCACTAATCCCAAAATGCATCCTACCTGCACCTGAAGCCTCGTTACAAGCCTTAAAAAGTCTTGTAGTGATCCTGGGCAACGGTCTGAACAACTGAAATAGAATAGCAAGGGCAAGCCTATGGTATCGTATGTTCACTGTTTGAAGTCATTTGTGAGCTTGAGCGTCTTGCTTGGTCCCAAAATCCTATGTGTGGGACTTTTTTGTAGTGAGGGCATCGGTATTTCGATATCACTCACTAATTGTTGGGATGGCTGTTTGTGCATATGTGGAATATTCTTTCACATCGGGATGACATTCTTGGATCCTGATAAGTTAGTTTTTCAAAACACTTATGTAGCATCGGCGGGGCTTGATTTGAATTGCTTAAACCGTTGAATGGCCATGGATTTCTAGAAACATGCTGTGTATTTTCTCAGTTGAGTCATCTTTTGCTTTTGTCGTCATGTTGCTTGAGGACAAGCGAACATTTTAAGTTGAGGGTGTTGATGTACCGGCATTTTACGGCACATTAGACTTCTCTAACAAAGAATAATCACGAGTTTTCAAGCAACCTTTGTTGTTTTTGATGGTTTTTATGTTGTATATGCAGGACAAGTAGACAAAGATAGAAAATGATGAAGAATTCTAAAAATGATCCCACTGGATAAGGGTGAAAGTTGGTGTGATGAACCGTCACGCCTATGACGAACCACCAAACCAACCGTCAAGTTGAAGCAGTTGGGGAACATATATTGTTTAAGAGTGACGGGAGCTATGACGACCCATCACGCCTGTGATGAACCACCAAACCAACCGTCAAGATGAAGCAGTTGGGAAGCACTCACTGTTTAAGAGTGATGGATCAAACAAGGTTGTCCAAAAATAAAAAAACCCAAGTCTCCCAGTCTGAAGAAGAGAGTGGGTCGTCTAGTGATGGGTCGGGAAGTGCTAGTGGTAGTGAAGGGAGTGAGAGCTACAGTTCCATCCCGGAGGATGAAGGTGGTACTGAGGCCACTAAGAACCCAGAGAAATCACCCATTGACACAAGTACCTACAAGTGCAAGACCGCAAATTTTCGAGAATTAAATCAGTGGGAGGTCGAGGGTGTCAGGAAACATTACTCTGACGGCCTTCTACCAACCAATCAAAGGAGCCACAGGAGATCGATAGCTGAAGAGGTGCAGATTGTGACATCTTACCTACCTGAATACCCAATCATCGAAACTAAATTTCAAAGGTACAAGCTAGAGTGAATAAGCATACCTGCGGGGATATATTACCCAGAAATTGTGTTTGAATTGTATGCTAGCTACTTGGTTTGTTTGGAGAAAATGGTAGAAAAAGGGAAGAAGCTGAAGGATACTGCGATAATGGAAAAGTTCATCGTCCGGGGACATCAAGTGGATCTTTCTGCAAGGACGATCAACAGGGTCCTCTTTGGTCCAGAATACATGCCACCATCCGGAATACCTGAGCTTCTTGACAAAATGAGTACAGCAATGCAGCAACGACAATGGCTAGCCCGCATGGTAACCGAAGGCTCACCATCCTAGATACTAAATTAAAGAGAAAGAATATCGAAGCAGTCATTGAGTTTCATTGCAAAATTTTGGTGGGCTGTCGTGAGATACAGGTTGTTGGCCACTGGTAATATTGCCAATTTAGATGAAGTGAGAGTGGTTCTAGTGGCAGGGTTGATTGTGGGATATGACATTAACTTTGGAAAGGTGATTGCTGATGAGATGCATATCCGAGCCACCAAGATCACCTCTTCATTGCCATTCCCATGCCTAGTTACTTAGCTTTGTAGACTTGCAGAGGTGCCAATACTGAGTGGCATTGACAATGAAGTGAAAGCCACTTCCAAGAAAAAAATTGATCGAGCAAGGGATGACACTAAGTTCGAGCTAAGGGTCCATAAGCCGCAAGCTTTTGAGGCTTCAACTCTGTCTACTTCTGAAGCAGCTGACACCCCATCAGGTATGGAGTTACCTCTAGCTGTCTTTGACCCTCAGATGGCACAGACCACTAGAGCTACTGCTGAAAGCTCTAACATAGCTTCGAGACCTCCTCTACCACCTGAGTATCAGCTGAATCCTTGAAATTTTGCTAAAGTGGTACAAAAGCAAAAACAGATTGATAGGCAGATTGCAGCTTGGACTGAATTATTCAAGCCCACCATAGACGAGGCCATTTCGGAGGCTTTGAAGTTGTATGAGGGGTTACGCACTAGGATCGATGCTATGGAGACCCGGATGGATGCTAGGCTTAATGAAATAAGAATCCGGACATAGAAAAGTTCGATGAATTAAAAAAGGTAAAGGCTGATGTCACCGCTCTTCAACAAGGGCAAGGATCCTATTCTCAGATGGCTAATTTTTTGGAATTGGAGGAAGCTGGCATGTTAGTGACTTGATGGTGAGGCCGTTGAAAATCAATGAACCCAAGTCGGGTGAAGGTGAAGTGAAGATATCGAAAAAGAGAAAGCATAAGAAGAGAACGCGGGAGGATAAAGATTTGAACGAGGCTCAAAAACAATCTATACGGGACGAGCAGTTAAGACAGGAGAGAGTGCATGCCCAATATGCTTGGGCATCATCGAGTGCAGTACCTAAGTCCAGAGAGACTATGGGAGTTGATGAGTTGAGTACGCCGGCCGATATTGGCGGCACTGTCCCTACTTCTTAGACCCTTTGATTTCCGTTGTTGTTCCAGACTCTGAAGCCTAGGCTTCACAGGTATCTCTATCCCTCAACTTTGCATAACTGATTTCATTAGCATCGAAGACAATGCTAGATTCTTTTATTGGGGGTAGGGGTATCTACGAGTCACCACCGAAGGTTTTTGTTGTCGTGTTTCTTTTCCTTTAGTGTGATATCTAGTAGAACCGACATGTTTAGGTTATTTTTCAAAATTCTGTTGGTGTGGTGTTGTAGCAAGCATGGTTGTTTGATCGTTGAAATAAAAAAGAGCCCCCTTCAAAAAAGATGTTTTGTACTTGTGTGTTGAAAATATTAACTGTTATGGATCCTTAAACGTCCTTGTGTGCATGTGATCGGAATAATCCTGTTTAGGCTGAACTGTTGTTTTGATAAATGGTAGTGGTATGGTTTCCTAATGCAAAGTGAGTGTGAGCTTTTTTTTATTAATTCTTACTTTGTGCATGCACCTAGAACTTGCCCGGTCTATTCTGTTAAGTTGGAAGTTAGTTGCTCAGGAAAGCCACCACACTCTTACCTTCATTATCGGCCAAAGAAACTGCCTCTACCCACTTTGAAACATAATCAACTGCCTCCAAGATGTAACGGTTACCATAAGAATTGTCAAACGGGCCCATAAAATCTATCCCCCATACGTCAAACAATTCAACCTGTAGGATTATGGACATTGGCAACTCTTTCCTACGAGAGATTGCTCCTCGTCTTTGGCATTGATCACAAGATCTTGCGAATTCATGTGCATCTCTATGAATTGTTGGCCAGTAATACCCACTTGTAAAAATTTCCGGGCAGTTCGATTACCTGCATGATGACCTCCGACTGGGAACGAATGGCAAGCTTTCATGATGCTTGTCATTTCTACCTCCGGTACACACCTCCTGATTATACTATCAGCACACAGCCGGAAGAGATAAGGTTCATCCCAAAAATACTTACTTACATCATGGAGGAATTTCTTTCTCCGGTGAAAATTTAGTTCTTTCAGCATCATATCACTTACCAAATAATTGGCAAAATCAGCGTACCATGGCACCATATGAAGTGACGCATCCAACACATGCTCATCTGAAAATGCATTATCAATCTCTATCTCATCTACTACTTTCTCTTCATTCTCAAGCCTGGAAAGATGATCCGACACTTGGTTTTCACACCCCTTTCTGTCTTTGACTTCAAACTAAAATTCCTGCAACAATAATACCCATCGGATTAGTCAAGGCTTTGCATCCTTCTTTTCCATTAAATACCTCAAAGTTGCATGGTCTGTATGCACCACTACTCTTGTGCCAAGGAGATATACCCTGAATTTTTCAAAGGCATAAACAACTGCCAACAACTCTTGCTCTGTGACTGTGTAGTTCTTTTGCGCCCCATTCATTGCCTTGCTTGCATAGTAAATGGGGTGAAAAAGCTTGTCTCGCTTTTGTCCCAGAACATCTCCAAGTGCAACACCTGCATCACACATTACCTCGAATGATTTGGACCAATCCAAGGTAATTATAATAGGCAAAGCCACCAACTTCTCTTTTAGGCATTCAAATGCCTTCAAACACTCATCATCAAACACAAATTTTGTTTCTTTTTCCAGAAACTTGCACAAAGGGTTGGCAATCTTTGAGAAGTCTTTAATAAATCTTTTATAGAATCCATCATGACCAAGAAAGCTCCTCACACCCTTTACTGAGATGGTTGGAGGTAGTTTCTCGATGACTGCAATCTTGGCTCTATCCACCTCTAGGCCTCTCACAGATATCTTGTGTCCCAACACAATGCCTTCTTTCACCATGAAATTGATTTTTCCCAGTTGAGAACAAGATTTGACTCTTCACACCTTTGCAATGTTTGACCCAGATTAGTCAAGCAATCTTCAAATGCATCACCCACCACCGAAAAGTCATCTACGAAGACTTCTAATGTGTCCTTAACCATATCAGAAAAGATAGATATCATGCATATTTGAAATGTTGCAAGAGCATTACACAAATCAAAGGGCATGCGCCTGAAAGCAAACGTTCCCTAGGGACAGGTGAACATGGTTTTCTCCTGATCTTCCGGTTCGATGGATATTTGGTTGTACCCCGAATATCCATCTAGAAAGCAATACCACCCTCTGCCAGCTAATTTGTCAAGCATTTGATCGATAAAGGGCATGTGTAAATGATCTCGGAGGGTCCAGGAGTTAAGCTTTCAGTAGTCCATGCAGACTCGCCACCCAGTGACTGGTCTCAATGAAATCAAATCATTTTTTTTGTTGGCCACCACAGTCATCCCTCTCTTTTTGGGGACACACTGAACCGGGCTTACCCATTTACTATCAAAAATTGGGTACACCACTCCAGCATCGAGCTATTTAATTATTTTTTTCTTCACCACTTCTTGCATCGGCAGATTAAACCTTCGCTGATGCTCAGTGGTGGGGGTGAAATCTTCTTCCAATTGTATCTTATGAGTACAGATACCTGGTGGGATGCTAATGATATCCGCAATGATCCAGCTGATAGCTCTCTTGTACCTCTACAATATGGACAATAAGGCTTCAACCTGCCCTTCTACAAGATCTGCTGCAATGATCACAGGTAACATGTTATTATCACCCAAGAATACATACCTCAGATGGCCCGGCAACTCTTTCAACTCTAACACTAGTGCCTCTTCAATAGAAGGCTTTGTAGGAGGTGTCAGTCGGTTCTTCAAGTCAAGATCCAATTTCTTTGGGGTGTAAGAATATGACCCCATTCCTACCAGAGCATTTACACTTTCTTCATAATCTTCGATGTCATCACCATCGAAGTTCATCATAACTGCTGCCAAAGTCTCTACAACATATCTCTCCTCAACAAATACTACCACATCAGATTCGGCAACTGCATTAATAACCGAGATGACACTTATGTCCCTCGGTTGCTTTATCGACCTGCACACGTTGAGCTTCACTGTTTCATCATTCAACCTGAAAGTCAGCTCGGTTCTCTCCATATCAACTAATACTCTTCCGGTTGCTAAGAAGGGTCATACCAAAATGATTGGTACTTTAAAGTCTACCTCGCAATCCAAGATCATGAAGTCTATCAGAAATATGAACTTCCCTACCTTCACAAGCACATCATATAAAGTACCCACCAGTCGTTTGACCAATCTATCAGCCATTAACAGCCTCATAGTCATAGGTTTGGGGATCCCAAGCCCAACTACCGATAAATAGCTAGCGGCATCAGGTTTATGCTAGATCCCAAGTCGCAAAGTCCTTTTACAAAATTAAACTCCCCGATGGTGCAAGGAATAGTGAAGGCACCCGGGTCTTCTTTTTTTTGGACTAGCGACCTTGATGAGATGCGCTGTAATGGTGGAGGTTATCTTTCGGCTCAAAACTGACTGACCTCTTCTTAGTGATCAAGTCCTTCATGAACTTGGCATAACCGGGCATATGCTCAAGTGCATCCACTAGAGGGATATTTACATAAATCTGCTTGAGCATAGATATAAACTTGTGGAATTTCCTGTCTTCCACCTTCTTCTTAATCCTATGAGGGAAAAGAGGAGGAAGCTTTGGTAATTAACTTGGAAGTTTTTCAACTTCCTTCCCTTTCTCCGCAAGCACTTGAATAGAATCTTCTACCACAGTGGGTTTTTCAACAGGTACACCCACACTCTCATCAACCATATTCTCATCATCTACTAACTCATCTTCATCAGCAACATCACCTTTCTGAGTCTGAATTACTGGATGTGATTCCAATAGTGTTTTACCGCTTCTCGTAGTGATCGCCATACAATTTTTGTTATTCCTCAGGTTTTGTATAGTGTCACTCGGCAAGGTACCAGTCTTCCTTTGATTTAGGCACGCTGAGATTTGACTCATTTGTTACTCTAACTGCTTGATTGAGGCGGAATGTGAATCCACCAACTGACTCATTGATGATAATTCAGTCCACATCTTTTTTACCCCCGAGTTAGTCGATTCTACCTTCAACAACATCTTAGCCATCATATTCTCCAGCTTGGACGTTCCTGTCTCATTACTAGCTCTTTCCCGATATCCAGGTGGTACGTACGACCCACCTCTATCAACTTTATTCTTCCAGTTTCCCTAATCATGATCTCTGTAGCAAGGTTTTTCATAATAATTGTCCTTCTAATAATTCTGACCTTGTTTTCCTTGCCCATTAGCCTGGAAACCCCCCAAATAATTAGCTTCCTCATCGGACTCTGACTCAGCTGTTCTACCTTGGGAACCCACTGCTTTCACTTTCTCAATACCTCCTGACAACAAATGTTTTGTTAGCAAGTCCATTCGCGTCTTCAAATGGGCCATGTCTTTGACTTTTTCTTCCTTTTTTCTGTGTTGCTCCGCTGACATACCAACCGCATAAGTGCTAGCAGTTACCTCTGTATCTCGTGTATGCCAGGCTCTATTTGTTTTGGTGAGCCAGTCCAGAATAGTTGTGGCCTCAATAAAAGTGCACCCCATAAATGCTCCACCTGCAGCATTATCAAGTGTCGGCTTGGTAGACAAATTCAGCGCTCTGTAAAAGTACTGCATCAAAAAGTTGTCTGTCAATTGGTGATCCATACATTGAGTCAACTTTTTCTTAAACCTCAGCAAGGTTTCATGTAGGGACTCATGAGGTTGTTGTTTGAAATTTCTAATCTCATCCCGCAACTGTATCATCCTAGAGGGAGGAAAGAACCTTTCTAGGAAATATCCTTTCAACTCACCCCAAGTTGTTATAGAATCTGAAGTTAGCTTTGTCAACTAGAGTGCTGCCTCATCAGACAGAGACAACGGGAACAACCTAAGCCTGATAGCAGCCTGACTCACTCCCGGCAGTTCAAATGACTTGCAGATCCCTAAAAAATTCATTAGGTGCATGTTGGGGTCATCACCAGCCACACCTAGAAATACCCCTTTTAGATTCAATAACTGGATCATCGTGCTGGTGATGTTAAACTTGGCGCCCGGTGCTAATAGAGGAAGAACAATGGCACCTGTGTCACTAACTCCATCTAAATCAAGGTCATCATCATCATCCCAAGCAACCTGCCTTGGCTGCTATCGACCTCTACCTCTCTGTTGTGGCCTTTGATCGGCGGGAACATTATTGTTAACATTATCCACTGGTCTGGCATCACCCACTACAGTCTCATCATCCAACCCAATATCGTCCTTAATATCATCAGCATTCAAGTGTTATTGGGCATGCTGGAATGCAACGAGTCTTGCTGCCTCTTGTTTTTGTGCGTTCATATTTTTCCTTAAAGTTCTAGCAAGCTCGGGGTCACAGGGTAATATCGGTTCACCCGAGCATCGGGTACTTGGCATGCATAACTCTGTACCCTATTGAAATCAAAAACAACAAATAAAAGGAAGTCAGGAAAGGATGACTAAGAGTCAACTAAATACACCGGACTTAATGAACAACTGTATTCCCCGATAATGGTGCCAAAATTTGATAACGCCCAAATTACACCTTAATTAAGAAGAGTAAGTTATCGCTGTCAAATATAGAACCCAACGAAGGTTGGGGTCGATCCCACAGAGAATAAGGTGCAAATTAAGTTGTTAGTAACTTAGTTCACTAATAATCTATAGTTTTGGATAAATGGGGGGTTTGTGTTGATCAATTTTAAACAAGTTAAATAACAATCAACGAGTTTCAGGAGTTATGCAATAAATATGAGAGGTGAACTAGGGAAGTGTTCACCATGGCATCGTAACGAATTCGAATTAGAGATTAGTTGGGTTCTTTCCATATGTCTATCACGAAGTGATTGAATTCATGTTTCCTTCTAAGCGTTTCTCAACCAAGTAGACGCATTCCCTTTTCAATTATCTCAAACTTGAAAAGATAAAATTACTCATTTCAACCAAAGCATCAAGTAGATTAATCTTGCTAAAGCATTAATTATTAGACGAGAGTTAAGCGTCTCGAATCCTCGTTGTTAATCTAATTTACCCATTTTTAATATCTTAGTTCAAGAAAATCAAACCTAGGCATGTTCTAATATTTGCAACCATTAGAAAATGTTAAACACACAAGATTAACAACGTGAATGACATACAAATTAAACCCAATGTCACCCGGAATCTATATCGTCACTTTTTCCATGGCTCCCACAACCCTAGTTGTGGGAGATTTTGCCACTCATACTTGTTAAATGAAAGAAAGAAGTAATAGCATTAATAATAAGAATAAGATGTTCTTACGATATACAAATCACAACTTCACTTTAAACTTCTAAAGAATTCAAGCAACAATGGTGAAAATCTGAAAGAAGAAGACAAGAGTGTCATTTCTCTAACTTGTGTCGCTCAAAAACTCGCTCAAAATATGAGTTTTAATTGTCATATATAGAATAATTACAATAACCCTAACACTTGGTGTTTATAGTAGACTTGGAAATAAACTTCCAAAAATAAAGTTGAAATCCCGCTGTCAGTCTTGACGATTTGCAGTGATGGCTCATCGGGGATGTGACGGTTCGTCACATGAACCATCACTCTTAACAGTGAACCCCTAGTTCTACCTCTACATAACGGTTCGCTTTGATGGGACGTCACACCTTTGATGGGTCATCACGGCTCCCGTTACTCTTTAACAGTGACTGCTTCCCAACTACTTCAGCTTGACAGTTGGTTTGGTGGTTTGTCACAGGCATTATGGGTCGTCACACCTCCCGTCACTCTTAAACAGTGTCTTTTCCCCAACTGCTTAAACTTGATGGTTGGTTTGGTGGTTTGTCACAGGCGTGACAGTTCATCACACCAACCGTCACCCGTATCCAGTGGGATCATTTTTAGCAGTTTTCATCCTTTTCTATCTTTGTCTACTTGTCCTGCAAATACAACATAAAAACCATCAAAAACAACAAAGGTTGCTTGAAAACTAGCAATTATTCTTAGTAAGAAGAGTCCAATATGCCATAAAATGTCAGCACATCAAAAAGTTTAGGTTTTATGTTTACTCTTTGATTTCCATGTTTTGATATTTGGTTGGGTTGTTTTCTCCTCAGTTTTCCTTGTTTAGTCTTCATTCGAGGGTGAATGATCCCAAGGGGGAGATATTGTAACACCTCGAAAACATGTCCAGTTATCTAAGTTAAAAAATCTCAGAAAATTCATGTTCCTGGGATTACAGGTCCAAACCACAGACCGTGGTTTGAACCACAGACCATGGTTTGAACCATGGTCATGGAATGGATTTTTGGTTGCCTTATGCTTGTTTTCCCTCAGGTCTATGAACCACGAGTGGTTTTCACGTACCATAGTTCATTCTATGGGTCCTGATTCCAACTCATGGAATCAGACTTGTAGGTTGACAGTGCCTCCAGGAACCACGAGTCCAGATGATGACTCATCGTTCAAGCTATGGGTCCATCCTGTTGACTCGTGGAAATAGATCAGAGGGATGGTTTTACCTAGGTTCCACTGTAAAACCCCAGAAACGTATCCAGCTTTTAAACTCATACTTGCAGAAAATTTTGGAATTTTAGGGACCACGGGTCAAGTCCACGAATTGTGGAAGGTTCCATGAGTCGTGGGAATAACTTGTGATCCTAGTCCCGCAGAACCAAACTTAGTACTGACAACCATGAGTCACTAACATGACTCATAGAAGTTTCTATGGGTCATAATGTTGACTCGTGGAAGTTGATCAGAGGTCAGTCAATTTCCCTGAGTTCCACGATTAGGTTCTACGACTCGTGGAAGATTCTATGAGTCGTCCTGTTGAACCGGAGAAGACCTCCTGTAGATTGAAATTTTTTGTAGTTTCCACGATTAAGGATCCACGAGTTGTGGAAAGGTGTACGAGTCGTAGACTCCACTCGTGATCCCTGAAGCCGACCAAATTTCCAGCTTTCTTCTAATTAATTCCTAGGAGTATTTTAGTTATTTCCCACCCTTTTAACTATTAAGTGAAGGCGTTTTGACTACTTTTAGAAGGGTTTTCACCCATATTACCCTAAGTCCCTCTTAAGTTCATCATTCTTCACTCAAAGGGAAAATTGCTCTCAAGCTCAAGTCTCCAAGCTCCAAGTCAAGTCTCCTAATTCTTTTCCAATCAAGTGGATAATCTTCCACCAAGGTATGTGGGTTTTTAACAACGGGTTCCATTCACCCTTCTGCCCAAATTCCCCAATCGTTATTTTGAATTATGAAGTTATGAAATTAGGGTTTTGATCCAAAATTTGGGGAAAGTTTATGAAATCAGTTTCTATGTTTAAATTCATGGTTTCCTCTTGATTACTCGTGATTTAAATATGATTCTCTTATTGGTTTTAAAATCTCAAGCATGAAAGTTAATTTATAGCATGAAACTATGAAATTGCATATTTTCCAGAGAAACTTGGCATGGTTAGATATCATGGCCTTTATGTATTTATGAAATTGCATGCTTAATTCTTCAAGTATGAATTTAGAAAGAAAAGCATGTTTTTGAATTATGGCTATGCTAAGCTTTATGAACTATGATATAAAAGTTGCATGATACCTGATGTGTTTTCATGCTTTATGAATAAGATGTGGCATGAGAGTATGCCCTTACTATGAACAAGATTTGGCATGAGAGTATGCCTTCATGATTATGAGCTATATGTATGCATGTTTTGGGAGTAGTATTTAGCACCGAGAGGACGGGGTGAGAGTACCCTTAGTCCTATAAACTACGTTGCCAGCGTAGGTCATGATATGATATGATATGTGCCTGAAAGGCTTACGAGAGTGGATCCACGTCTTTATGTATGGTGTTCTTGCCTTAGCGGGGCATAGGACAACTTTGCCAACTAGGGTTATAGAGTTGGGTATGGTGACTTGTTCTTTGGCAGGGTTCAAAGTCAGCTTTGCTAACTGGGGTTATACAGTTAGATTCCATGTAGCTCACGTGGTCTCATGTCAGTTATAAGATACTCCCGTATGTCATGTTTTCAAGTTTTCTAAGCTTTATGAACTTTCTTATGAACTATCATCTTGAAGTTGGCTTTTGACTTATTATTTAGCTTTTCACATTGATATCTTTTCATGATGCTCTATTATGTATGAATGATGTTCAAGTACATTTTAAAGAATTTTTTCCTTACTTATGAACCGCTCATATACTTAGTACATTCCATAGTACTAACGCATATTGCGCTTCATCCTTTTATGATTCAGACTCAGGTACCCCTTCTCAGCTTCGTGGCTAGAGTCTCTGGCCACTTCCTTAGTTAGCCGTGGTGAGTCCTTATTGTTCGAGGACTAGTTATGCTTTTCCTTGTGTTATCTTTACTTTTATACTCCTAGTTAGCTATGGTCTTGTCCTAACAACTCTTATGTTATGACTAGAGGCTTTCAGACATAGTTTGTATTCGAATTCCCTTTTGGATATTATATGTTATGTGGCCCTTAGAACCTTTATTGATGTTTCCTTGATTGGATTTCGGTATTATGCTTCCGCTTATCTTTTGTTATGCTTGAGAATGCTATGACCAAGGGTTAAATTAGGATCCTGGTGGTCCCGAGTCCCGTGTTACTCTAGGGGGTAACCTCGGGGCATGACAAACTTGGTATCAGAGCCTCAGGTTCAAAGGTCCTAGGATGTCTGAAAGATGTATCGAGTAGAGTCTTTTTCATGTGTGTGAAGTATGCCACACATATGAGAGGGAAGTTATGAGATGTCTTAGAAAAACTTCACTTCCTTCATGATCACATCATGCGATAGAGCTTAAGTATAATATTCCTCTAATCCTTATCTTATGCATTTCATATTATGCCTCCTCGATGTGCTATGCCTCCCAGAGCCGCTCAAAATGTTGTTCCTCAGGTTCTGGTTCCCGATGTGACGAATGATGAGTTTAGGAATGCTATTCATTTGCTAGCCCAAACTTTGGCCACTCAGGCTAATCAGCCAGCTCCTGCCCCCGTTCATCCTCAAGGTGGGGTAGTGGCCCGAGTTTGTGACTTTATTCATATAAACCCACTAGAGTTTTGGGGTTCGAAAGTGAGTGAGGACCCGCTTAACTTTATTGATGAAGTGAAGAAGATCTTTGAGGTTATGCAAGTAGCGGGTGTTGATTGTGTTGAGCTTGCATCCTATCAACTCAAGGATGTGGCTCACATTTGGTTCACGCATTGGAAGGAAGCTTGGGTGAGGGATGCGATCCCCACGACTTGGGATTGTTTTGAGAGAGCCTTTCTTGATAGGTTCTTTCCCCATGATTTGAGGCGAGCAAAAGTGGAGGAATTTGTGTACTTGAGACAAGGTTCGATGTCGGTGCAAGAGTATAGTTTGAAGTTCACTCAGTTGTCTAGATATGCTCCCTCCATGGTAGAGGACTCGCATGATCAATTGAGTAAATTCATCTACGGTGTTTCTGATATGGTGAAGAAAGAGTGTAGGTCTACTTTGTTGTTGAGTGACATGAACATCTCTTGTCTCATGACTCATGCCCATCAGTTTGAGGGTGATAAACTAATGGAGATGGCTAGAGGGAACAAGAGGGGTAGATCTGAGGGATCGGGTTTTGGTCATCACATGTCCAGAGGTGGACATCGCTCTTCTTTCCAGAAGAAGTCATCAGGTTATGTTCACTCTTCTGCTAGTGCTCTTACCCAGGCTCAGAAGCCTCGTCATGATCAGGGTGGTAGAGGGTTTGGTTCTTATTCTCAGTCTCAGGGTAGTGTTACTAAGGAACCCTTCTACCCATCTTGTGCTAAGTGTGGGAAGAATTATGTTGGTGAGTGTTTGGTCAGTTCATGTGGTTTATTTGGTTGTGGTCAGGCTGGGCATCATATCAATGATTTCCTTTCAGTTAAGAAGAGGTAGGGAGGTGGTAGGACTCAGTCTACCACAGCAGCTTCAGGTGGTAGACCAGCCCCGCAGGGCGCAACTTCTAGTTCTGGTGGTCAGCACTTGAACCGTCTTTATGCTATGTCCTCCCGTTAGGATCAGGAGAGTTCACTAGATGTGGTTACCGGTATGTTAAAAGTCTTCTCTCTTGATGTATATGCCTTGTTGGATCCCAGTGCATCCTTATCTTTTGTAAACCCTTATGTTGCTTGTAAGTTTGAGATTCGTCCTAAATTGCTTTTAGAACCCTTTCATGTTTCTACTCCTGTTGCTAAGTTAGTCCTACCCGAAAGAGTCTATCAAAATTGTCGTATCTCTATCCTTCATAGAGTCACTTCAGCGGATTTAGTAGAGTTGGAGATGATTGATTTTGATGTCATTCTTGGTATGGACTGGTTGTATTCATGTTATGCCTCAGTTGATTGTTGCACTCGTTTGGTTAATTTCAAGTTTCCTAGTGAACCTGTCCTAGAATGGCAAAGTAGTCCCTATTCTTCGAAGGGTCATTTCATATCTTATCTTAAGGCTAGGAAGATGATTTCAAAGGGTTATTTCTATCATATAGTTCGGGTTATGGACACAGAGTCTGAGACCCCGACTATTCCGTCTATTCCCGTTGTGAATGATTTCCCAGAAGTGTTTCCCGATGATTTGCATGGGGTCCCTCCCGAGCGGGAAATTGACTTTGGAATAGATCTTCTTCCAGATATGAATCCTATCGCTGTTTCCTTCCTATAGAATGAACCCCGTAGAACTCAAGGAGTTGAAAGATCAGCTGAAATACTTGCTTGATAAGGGTTTCATCAGGCCTAGCATCTCTCCTTGGGGTGCTCTAGTTTTGTTTGTTCAGAAGAGGATGGATCTCTTAGAATGTGTATTGATTACCGTCAATTGAACAATGTCACAATCAAGAATAAGTATCCCATTCCTAGGATTGATGACTTGTTCGATCAACTCTAGGGTGCTAGTTTCTTCTCCAATATTGACCTTAGATACTGATATCATCAGCTTTGGGTTCGAGAATGTGATATCTCGAAGACAGCCTTCAGTACTCGATATTGTCATTATGAATTTGTTGTTTTGTCTTTTTGTCTAACAAATGCTCCTGCAGCTTTTATGGATTTGATTAACCATGTGTTCAAACAATATTTGGATATATTTGTGATTGTTTTCATTGATCATATCCTCATCTACTCTCGGAGTGAGGAGGAGCATGCAGATCACTTGAGGGTTGTGCTGCAAACTCTCAAGGTTAGACAGATGTTTGCTAAGTTTAGCAAGTGTGAGTTTTGGATGCAGTCTGTTCCTTTTCTGGGTCATATTATGACTAAAGATGGTATTCGGGTTGATTCTCAAAAGATAGAGGCAGTGAAGAACTGGCCTAGACTTCTCCATCCGATATTAGAAGTTTCTTGGGTTTGGCTGGTTACTATAGGAGATTTGTGGAGGGGTTTTCCTCCCTTGCTTCCCCATTGACCCGATTGACTCAGAAAAAGGTTAAGTTTCAGTGGTCCGACTCTTGTGAGAAAAGTTTTCAGGAATTGAAGACTCGATTAACTAAAGCTCCAATATTGGCTCTACCCGAGGGCCTTGATGATTTTGTTGTGTATTGTGATGCGTCCAGAATTGGTTTGGGTTGTGTTTTGATGCAATGGTGTAAGGTGATTGCTTATGCTTCTAGACAGCTTAAGGTGCATGAGAAGAACTACCCTACTCATGATCTTGAGCTAGCGGCCGTGGTTTTTGCTTTGAAGATTTGGAGACACTACTTATATGGTGTCCATGTGGATGTTTTCACCGATCATAAGAGTCTTCAATATGTGTTCACTCAAAAGGAGTTGAATTTATGACAAAGGAGATGGCTTGAGCTCCTTAAGGATTATGATATGAGTGTGCTTTACCATCCGGGTAAGGCCAATGTTGTGGCGGATGCCTTGAGTAGGTTGTCCATGGGAAGTGTAGCTTCTATTGAAGATGGAAAGAAGGAATTGGTTAGATAAGTTCATAGGCTTGCTCGGTTGGGAGTTTGCCTTATGGACTCGACCAAAGGTGGTGTGATTGTGACTAATGGTGCCGAATCATCCTTGGTAGCTGAGATGAAATCCAAGCAAGACCAAGATCCCATTCTACGTCAGCTTAAGGGTGAAGTTCATCAGCAAAGGGTTGAAATTTTCTCCCAAAGGGGAGATGGTGTGCTTTTTTATCAGGGTCAATTATGTGTGCCAGATGTTGATGGGTTGAGATAGCAGATTTTGTCCAAGGCTCACAGTTCTAGATACTCCATTCATTCGGGTGCCACTAAGATGTACCGTGACCTACGGGAAGTTTTTTGGTGGAATGGTATGAAGAAGGATATAGCCGTGTTTGTGGCTAAGTGTCCCAACTGTAAACAGGTAAAGGTGGAACATCAAAGGCCAAGTGGTATACTTCAGCATATTGACCTTCCCACTTGGAAATGGAAAGCAATCAATATGGACTTTATTACGGGTTTTCCTCGTACTCGAAGGCAACATGATTCTATTTGGGTGATTGTCGACCGGATGACCAAGTCATCCCATTTCTTGGTTGTTAAGACTACGGATATAGCGGATGATTATGCCAGACTCTACATTTGGGAGATAGTCCAATTGTATGGTGTTCCCTTGTCTATCATTTCGGATAGAGGTCCTCAGTTTACATCTCAGTTTTGGAGGTCGTTTCAGAAAGGTCTTGGCACTAAGGTGAAGCTTAGCACAACTTTTCAACCTCAGACCGATGGCCAGGCTGAGCATACTATTCAGACTTTGGAGGATATATTGAGGGCTTGTGTTATTGAGATGATCACTTACCTCTTATTGAGTTTGCCTACACCAACAACTTTCACTCTAGCATCTAGATGGCTCCATATGAGGCACTTTATGGCCGGAGTTGTAGATCTCCTATTGGTTGGTTCGAGGTTGGTGAGACAGTCTTGATTGGTCCAGATTCTGTACATGAGACCATGGAGAAAGTTCAGCTTATTTGGGAAAGGTTAAAGACCGCTCAGAGTCGACAGAAATCTTATGCGGATGTGAGGAGAAGGGAGTTAGAATTTAAAGTTGATTATTGGGTTTTCCTTAAGGTGTCACCCATGAAAGGTGTAATGAGGTTTGACAAAAAAGGAAAAATTCATCTCCATTTGGTAGGTCCTTATCGAATTTCGAGGAGAGTTGGTAGTATTGCTTATGAATTGGAGTTGCCAACGGAGTTGGAAGCGGTTCACCCAGTTTTCCATGTTTCCTTGTTGAAGAAGTGTGTTGGCGATCCGAGCTTGATTGTGCCTTTGGAAGATGTGGGTGTGAAGGATAGTCTTACTTATGAGGAGGTTCCCGTGGAGATCCTTGATCGTCAGATTTGGAGGTTGCAAAACAAATAAGTCGTGATGTGCCGCCATTTTACGTCACTTTCGACTCCTTTTAACTAAGAACAATCGTACGTTTTCAAGCAACCGTTGTCGTTTTTGATGTTTTTATGTTGTATTTTCAGGAAATGGAGAAAAACATGGAAACGGAAGGAAATACGCGGAAAAGAGCATTCTGGATAAGAGTGACGGTCCGAGTGACGGACCGTCAAGCTAGTGACGAACCGTCAAGGCAGCCGTCAACATAAGGCAACACACTGCCTAGTTGCGACGGCCACCGTGACGGCCCGTCAAGGGTGTGACGGTCCGTCACCCTGGCCGTCACACCAAGGCAGCACCACTGCCTAGTGGTGACGGCCCAGGCGACGGTCCGTCAAGCCAGTGACGGTCCGTCAGCCTGGCCGTCACACCTGGGCAGTCCGCTACGCGGAATCCTGACGTTTTTGGGATTGGTTTTCTAGACTCCTATAAATACCCTATGTTAGGTTTATTTTATTATTATGCAAATTCAAGAGAGAAGCCTTTTACAATAGTTCTCCCAATAGTTTTAGGAGAGATTTTAGTCGACTTGGAGATTAAGAAACACGTTTTATACTTCTTAAATTCGTGTTCTTGAATCGTTCTTGGGATCTTGTTGTTCTTGTTCTTGGATTAATTAAAGATTGTTTTCAATACATTGTAAGGATCTCATTTCTTTATTACGAGTATGACTTTCTTTTGTTCTTCTACAAGCATGAATAACTAAACCTCCCACAACTAGGGTTGTGGGAGCCATGGCTAAAGTAGCGATATCGATTTCGGGTAGCGACGGGTTCAATATATATGTTGTCACGTTGTTAATCATACATTATTTAACATTTTCTAGTGGTTGCAAACATTAGAACATGCCTAGGTTTAATTTGCTTGAGTAAAGAGATTAAAACCGGGAAACTTGATTAACGACGAGGATTCGAGACTACCAACTCTCGTCTTATGATTAATGCTATAACTAGATTAATCTACTTGATGTTTAGGATTGAAATCTAAAAGCACACCTTTTCAAGTTCGAGAGAATTGAAAAGTAAATTTGTCTATTTGGTTGAGAAACGTTTAGACGATACAATTAATTCAATCACATCATGACACGCATATAGAAAGAACCCAGTTAAGCCTAGAATCGACATTGTTACCAACGCCATGGTAAACACGTCCCTAGTTCATTCTCCTATTGATTAATTCTCATACTTGTTTTGTTTACGATTTGTTCACACAAACCCCCCCTTTATTTACCGGAAACTATTGATCATTAGTCACATACTTCACTAAAGGCTTAATCTTCACCATATTCTCTGTGGGATTCGACCCCAACCTTTGTTGGGTTCTATATTTGACTACGACCGCTTACGCTTCGCTTATTTGAGGTGTAGTTTGGGCGTTATCAAAAAGTGGCGCCGTTGCCGGGGAATACGGTTGATTTTTAAGTCTGGTGTGTTTATTTGACTCTTAGTCATAATTTCCTACTTTACGTTTATTTGTTGTTTTTTTCTTTGACAGGGTGCACAGTTGTGCATGCCAAGTACCCGAGGTTCGGGGGAACAAATTTTACCTTATGACCCCGAGCTTGCTAGAACATTGAGGCAGAATATGGCCGCACAACTTGAGGCAGCGAGGATTGCTGCAGAACTGCAGGCCCAACAAAATTTGAATGCTGGTTGTCTGCAGGATGATGTCGCACGGAATGATGAGGATCTCGATTTAGATGGAGTTGGCGCTACGGGCGCAATTGCTCTTCCACCGCTAGCGCCCGGAGCCAAGTTCAACATCACTAGCACGATGATCCAGCTGTTGAACTTGAGAGGAGTGTTCCGAGGTGCCGCTGGGGATGATCCAAACCAGCACCTAATGAATTTTGTGGGCATATGCAAGTCGTTCGAACTGCCGGGCGTGAGTCAGACAGCGATCAGGCTCAGGTTGTTTCCGTTGTCTCTGTCTGATGAGGCAGCGTTGTGGTTGACAGAGCTGACCCCCGACTCTATCGCAACGTGGGGAGAGTTGAGAGGAGCTTTCCTAGAAAGGTTCTTTCCTCCCTCTCGGATGATACAGTTGAGGGACGAAATCAGCAACTTCAGGCAGCAACCGCATGAAGCACTGCACGAGACTTGGTTGCGATTCAAAAAGAAGATAACACAATGCCCGAACCATCAGTTGACCGATAACTTCTTGATGTAAACGTTCTACCGGGCACTGAATTCGGCTACCAAGCCGACGTTAGACAACGCAGCAGGTGGTGCATTCATGGGTCTCACCTTTGTTGAGGCCACAACTACTTTGGACAGGCTCACCAAAACCAACAGGGCCTGGCACACACGAGATTCAGAGGTTGCAGCTAGCACCTATACCATTGGTATGTCAGCAAAGCAGCGTAGGAAAGAGGAGGAGCGCGACCAAGACATGGCGCATCTGAAAACACAGTTGGACCTACTGACCAAGCACTTGTTCTCAGGACGTATGGAGATGGTACAAGTTGTGGGTTCCCAAGGTATGGAGACTGAGGAGGCGAATTACTTGGGGGGTTTCCAGGCCAATGGCCAGGGAAACCAAGGTCGGAACTACCAGAGAGACAACCACTATGAGAAAGATGGTTATAGAGTTCGCGATCAAGGAAACTGGAGGAATAACAATGATAGAGGTGGGTTGTCTATACCACCTGGTAGTCGAGACAAAGCTAGCAACGAAGCAGGGACGTCCAAACTTGAGAACAGACTCGAGGTGATGTTGCGGATGATGATGAGGCGGTAGAGGAGGAAACGCCAAAACCCGTGGATAAAAGCAAGGAGGCCGAAAAGCCTCCAACTATGATGCCTCGACCACCACCTCCTTTCCCACAGTGTTTGAAGAAGAAAGCTAACGATGGTAAGTTCTTGAACTTCATGACCATGCTGAAGCAGATTTCAATAAACATACCATTGGTGGAAGCGCTGGAACAAATGCCCGGTTATGCCAAGTTCATGAAGGACTTGATTACAAAGAAGAGGTCGGTAAGTTTTGAACCGGAAGACAACCTCCACCACTGCAGCGCTATTTCTTCAAGGTCGTTAGTTGAAAAGAAAGAAGATCCAGGTGCGTTCACTGTTCCCTGTACTATCGGGAAGCTCAACTTTGGAAGAGCTATGTGTGATCTTGGTGCTAGTATCAACTTGATGCCGCTAGCAGTTTATAACCAATTGGGTTTGGGAGCTCCTAACCCAACGTCCATGAGAGTGATGATGGCTGACCGTTCGGTAAAGCGACCCGTAGGGATATTGTCTGATGTGCTAGTAAAGATCGGTAAGCTTATCTTCCCAGCTGACTTTGTGATCTTGGATTGCGAAGTGGATTTTAAAGTTCCCATAATCTTGGGACGACCTTTGTTAGCCACAGCTAGAGCGCTGGTTGATATGGAAAGAAACGAACTGACCTTCAGGCTAAACAATGAAGTGGTCAAGTTCGATGTGTCCAAAGTGATGAAGCAACCAAGTGACATGAGAGTGGTCGCGGTCGTCAATGTTATTGAGGAAGACCCTGCGGATGTGTATCTTGAGGAGAAACATGTAGAGGAATGCGGTGAAAATAGATCAAAGAAACGAAAACACCACAAGATAATCTACAAAGAAAGAGCGAAGAAGTTGTCGCGACTAGCTGCGGAGCCGATGAAAGAAGAAGCTGGAATGCAACAGAAGTGGGTCGCGTGCCCACACTCCATCGAGTTCTCTTGCTTTGGAGACCCTGGCGGTCTCCAACATCATTCCAGAATCTGAGTCATATAGACTTCACATGTATTCCCTTCTCTCACAGTTTTTAGCTTTCATATGGATGCATTGGGGACAATGCATGAGTCTAAGTTGAGGGTGTGGGGAAACCTGTGAGTCACCATCGAGGGTTTTTGTTGCCGTGTTTCTTTTCCCTCCGGTGTGCTATCTAGTAGAACCGGCATATTTAGGTTGCTGTTTTAAGTTTTTTTTTTGTTTTTGTCTATAGCAAGCATGGCGTTTTTCTTGACTAAAACGAGGACCCCTTAAATTTTCTGGTTTTGTACTGATGTTGAAACGATTGACTGTCTGGATCCTTGAATGTCATTGTGTGATTATGATTAGAATGAGCATGCTTAAGCCGAGCAGTTGTTTGATAGTTGGTAGCGATATAGTTTCTTGGTGCCAAGAGCGTGTGAGATTATTGTTATAAATTCTTACTCTGTGCATGCATCTAGAACTTGCCCGGTCTATTTTGTTAAGTTTGAAGTGGGTTGCTTAGGAAAGGATCACAGGCCCTTTTTGTGTGCAGTCCACTTAACCTATAAGACCGTCCAAATGCAAATAATCCCTTTTTGACCCCTATTTGAGCCATAATTGACCGTGTTCTTTCAATAACCTGTCACCGTTCCTGTTTAACTTTGAAGCCCTATTTTGGCCCTGGTCCTTCCTTGGACATCGTGCACCTCAACTCAGGCAATCAGCCTAAAGTGAGGGTGGCTACTATAGAGGTAAACACATGTTTTGGCCCTGGTCCTTCCATGGACATTGTGCACCTCAACGCAGACAATCAGCCTAAGTTGAGGGTGGCTACTACAGAGGTGAATGATAAGAAAAAGAGGATGGAGAAGATTGGTTGTGAATAAAATGAAAATTTGGGTGTGTGCCTAAGAAAAGAAAAGAAAAATAAAAAGAAGTGAAAAAGATCAAAAAAAAAAAGTAACAAAAAGAAGTAAAATAAAGAGGCCGCGCCTGTGGCTAGAGAGAAGGAAATAAAAAGCTGAATAAGGATGGACAAAGTAAAGTATGTGGTAGTAAGACGTCGGTGGTTCCAAGGAGGGCTTAGTCACTAACCCCTAAATGTATCCTACCCGCACCCGAAGCCTCATTACAAGCCTAAACAAGTCCTGTAGTGATCCTGAGCGACTTTCTGAAGAACTGAAATAGAATAGTAAGGGCAAGCCTATGGTATCGCATGTGCATTATTTGAAATCGTTTGTGAGTGTGAGCGCTTACCTAGTCCCAAATCTTGTGTGTGGGATTTCTTTGTGGTGAGGGCACCAAGATTTCTATATTGTCTATTGATTGTTAGGATAGCTGCGCGTGTGTATGCATAATGTTCTATCATATCGAAATGACATGTTTGGATCCTTGCAAGTTAGTGTTTCACATATTTGTGTGCTACGAGGGAGCCTAATTTAAAATTGAATAAGATGTTGAATCACCATGAGTTGCTAGAGACACGAGTTTTGTTTTCTTAGTTGAGTCGTCGTATTGTTTTATGTTATGTTGCTTGAGGACAAGCGAACGTTTTAAGTTGAGGGTGTTGATGTGCCGCCATTTTACGTAACTTTCGACTCCTTTTAACTAAGAACAATCGTACGTTTTCAAGCAACCGTTGTCGTTTTTGATGTTTTTATGTTGTATTTTTAGGAAATGGAGACAAACATGGAAACAGAAGGAAATACGCGGAAAAGAGCATTCTGGATAAGAGTGACGTTCTGAGTGACGGACCGTCAAGCTAGTGATGAACCATCAAGGCAGCCGTCAACATAAGGTAACACACTGCCTAGTGGCGACGGCCACCGTGACGGCCCGTCAAGGGTATGACGGTCCGTCACCCTGGCCGTCACACCAAGGCAGCACAACTGCCTAGTGGTGATGGCCCAGGCGACGGTCCGTCAAGCCAGTGATGGTCTGTCAGCCTGGCCGTCACACCTGGGCAGTCCGCTACGCGGAATCCTGACATTTTTGGGATTGGTTTCATAGACTCCTATAAATACCCTATGTTAGGTTTATTTTATTATTATGCAAATTCAAGACAGAAGCCTTTTGCAATAGTTCTCCCAATAGTTTTAGGAGAGATTTTAGTCGACTTGGAGATCAAGAAACACGTTTTATACTTCTTAAATTCGTGTTCTTGAATCGTTCTTGGGATCTTGTTGTTCTTGTTCTTGGATTAATTAAAGATTGTTTTCAATACATTGTAAGGATCTCTTTTCTTTATTATGAATATTGCTTTCTTTTGTTCTTCTACAAGCATGAGTAACTAAACCTCCCACTACTAGGGTTGTGGGAGCCATGGCAAACGTAGCGATATAGATTCCGGGTAGCGTTGGGTTCAATATATGTATTGTCACGTTGTTAATCATTCATTATTTAACGTTTTCTAGTGGTTGCAAACATTAGAACATGCCTAGGTTTAATTTGCTTGAGTAAAGAGATTAAAACCGGAAAACTTGATTAACGACGAGGATTCGAGACTACCAACTCTCGTCTTATGATTAATGCTGTAACTAGATTAATCTACTTGATGTTTAGGATTGAAATCTAAAAGCACACCTTTTCAAGTTCGAGAGAATTGAAAAGTAAATTTGTCTATTTGGTTGAGAAACGTTTTGACGATACAATTAATTCAATCACATCGTGACACGCATATAGAAAGAACCCAGTTAAGCCTAGAATCGACATTGTTACCAACGCCATGGTAAACACGTCCCTAGTTCATTCTCCTATTGATTAATTCTCATACTTGTTTTGTTTACGATTTGTTCACACAAACCCCCCCTTTATTTACCGGAAACTATTGATCATTAGTCACATACTTCACTAAAGGCTTAATCTTCACCATATTCTCTGTGGGATTCGACCCCAACCTTTGTTGGGTTCTATATTTGACTACGACCGCTTACGCTTCGTTTATTTGAGGTGTAGTTTGGGCGTTATCAAGTCACTTCGGTAAAATTCCTTCGGTGGAATCAGCTTGTTGAGGGTGCTACATAGGAAGCGGAAGAGGCCATAAAGGATAAATATCCTCATCTCTTTCCTTTCGATTCAGTTCCAGCTTATGGTACTAGTTTCCTCCTTAGTATGTCCCTCTGATTCTACTCTATCAGTTCCTCTCATGAGTTTAGCATGCATCCATGTTTTACGAAGTTATTTTATCATGTTTTCAAGTTGAAAAGTTTTGGTTTTATGATTACCCCTTGATTTCTATGTTTTGATGTTTGGTTGAGCTCTTATCCCCTCAGTTTTCCTTGTTTAGCCTTCATTCGAGGACGAATGATCCCAAGGGGGAGATATTGTAACACCCCAGAAACGTATCCAGCTTTTAAACTCAGACTTGCAGAAAAATTTGGAATTTCAGTGACCACGGGTCAAGTCCATGAATCGTGGATGGTTCCACGAGTTTTGGAAATGACTCGTGATCCCAGTCTTGTAGAACCAACCTCAGTACTGACAACCACGAGTCACTTCCATGACTTGTCAAAGTTTATACGGGTCGTACTGTTGACTCGTAGAAGTTGATCAGAGGTCAGTCAATTTCCCTGAGTTCCACGATTAGGTTCTACGACTCGTGGAAGCTTCCATGAGTCGTCCTGGTAAACCGTAAAGGACCTCCTGCAGATTGAAATTTTTGGCAGTTTCCACGATTAGGGATCCACTAGTCGTGGAAATATCTATGAGTCGTAGACTCCACTCGTGATCCCTGAAGTTGACCAAATTTCCAGCTTTCTTCTAATTAATTCATAGGGGTATTTTAGTCATTTTTCCACCCTTTTAACTATTAAATGAAGTCGTTTTGACTAGTTTTAGAAGGGTTTTCACCTATATTACCCTAAGTACCTCTTAAGTTCATCATTCTTCACTCAAAAGGAAAATTGCTCTCAAGCTCAAAACTCCAAGCTCCAAGTCAAGTCTCCTAATTATTTTCCAATCAAGTGGGTAATCTTCCACCAAGGTATGTGGGTTTTTAACAACGGGTTCCTTTCACCCTTGTGCCCAAATTCCCCAATTCTTATTTTGAATTATGAAGTTATGAAATTAGGGTTTTGATCCAAAATTTGGGAAAAGTTTATGAAATCAATTTCTATGTTTAAATTAATGGTTTCCTCTTGATTTTTCATAATTTAAGTATGATTCTCTTATTGGTTTTAAAAGACCAAGCATGAAAGTTAATTTATAGCATGAAACTATGAAATTACATGTTTTCAAGAGAAACTTGGCATGATTAGATATCATGGCCTTTATGTATTTATGAAATTGCATGCCTAATTCTTCAAGTATGAATTTAGAAAGAAAAGCATGTTTTTGAATTATGGGTATGCTAAGCTTTATGAACTATGCTATGAAAGTTGCATGATACCCGATGTATTTTCATGCTTTATGAATAAGATGTGGAATGATAGTATGCCCTTACTATGAACAAGATTTGGCATGAGAGTATGCCTTCATGATTATGAACTATATGTATGCATGTTTTGGGAGTAGTATTTAGCACCGAGAGGATGGGGAGAGAGTACCCTTAGTCCCATAAACTACGTTGCCAGTGTAGGTCATGATATGATATGATATGTGCCTTAAAGGCTTACGAGAGTGGATCCACGTCTTTATGTATGGTGTCCTTGCCTTAGCGGGGCATAGGACAGCTTTGCCAACTAGGGTTATAGAGTTGGGTATGGTGACTTTTTCCTTGGCAGGGTTCAAAGTCAGCTTTGCTAACTGGGGTTATATAGTTAGATTCTATGTAGCTCATGTGGTCTCTGTCGATTATAAGTAACCCCCGTATGTCATGTTTTCAAGTTTTCTAAGCTTTATGAACTATCATCTTGAAGTTGGATTTTGCCTTATGATTTAGCTTTTCACGTTGATATCTTTTCATGATACACTATTATGTATGAATGATTTTCAAGTACATTTTAAAGAATGGTTTCCTTACTTATGCACCGCTCACATACTTTGTACATTCCATAGTACTAACACATATTGCGCTGCATCCTTTAATGATGCAGACTCAGGTACCCCTTCTCAGCTTTGTGGCTAGAGTCTCCGGCCACTTCCTTTGTCAGCCATGGTGAGTCCTCATGGTTCGAGGACTAGTTATCCTTTTCCTTATGTTAGCTTTACTTCTATACGCCGAGTTATCTAGGTTCTTGTCCTAGCAATTCTTATGTTATGACTAGAGGCTTTCAGACATAGTTTGTATTCGAATTCCCTTTTGGATATTGTATGTTATGTGGCCCTTAGACCCTTTATTGATGCTTCCTTTATTGGATTTCCGTATTATGCTTCCGCTTATCTTTTTTTATGCTTGAGAATACTACGACCAAGGGTTAACTTGGGATCCTGGTGGTCTCGAGTCCCGTTTTATATCTAGGGGATAACCTCAGGGCGTGACAATTTTTCTATCAGAGCCTCAGGTTCAAGGGTCCCAGGATGTCTGAAAGACGCATCGAGTAGAGTTTTTTCATGTGTGTGAAGCGCGCCACACATATGAGAGGGAAGTTATGAGATATTTTAGAAAAACATCACTTCTTTCATGATCACATCGTGTGATAGAGCTTAAGTCTAATATTTCTCTAATCCTTATCTTATGCATTTCAGGTTATGCCTTCTCGACGTGTTATGCCTCCCTGAGCCGCTCGAAATATTGTTCCTCAGGTTCCGGTTCCCGATGTCACGAATGATGAGTTTAGGAATGCTATTCATTTGCTAGCCCAGACTTTGGCCACTTTGGCCAATCAGCCGGCTCCCCGTTCATCTTCAAGGTGGGGTAGCGGTTCGATTTCGTGACTTTATCCATATGAACCCACCAGAGTTTTGGGGTTTGAAAGTGAGTGAGGACCCGCTCAACTTTATTGATGAAGTGACGAAGATCTTTGAGGTTATGCAAGTAGCGGGTGTTGATTGTGTAGAGCTTGCGTCCTATCAACTCAAGTATGTGGCTCATATTTGGTTCACGCAATGAAAGGAGGCTTGGTTGAGGGATGCGATCCTCACGACTTGGGAGTGTTTTGAGAGAGCCTTTCTTGATAGGTTCTTTCCCCGTGAGTTGAGGCAAGCAAAAGTGGAGGAATTTCTAAACCTGAGACAAGGTTCGATATCGGTGCAGAGTATAGTTTGAAGTTCACTAAGTTGTCTAGATATGCTCCCTCCATGGTAGAGGACTCACATGATCAATTGAGTAAATTCATCTATGGTGTTTCTGATATGGTGAAGAAGGAGTGTAGGTCTGGTTTGTTACTGAGTTACATGAACATCTCTCGTCTCATGACTCATTCCCATCAGATTGAGGGTGATAATCTAAAGGAGATGGCTAGGGAGAACAAGAGGGGTATATCCGAGGGATCGGGTTTTGGTCATCACAGGTACAGATGTGGACATCGCTCTTCTTTCTAGAAAAAGTCATCAGGTCATGTTCACTCTTCTTCTAGTGCTCCTACCCAGGCTCAGAAGCCTCATCATGATCAGGGTAGTAGAGGGTTTGGTTCTTATTCTCAGTCTCAGGGTAGTGTTACTAAGGGACCCTCCTACCCATCTTGTGCTAAGTGTGGGAAGAATCATGTTGGTGAGTGTTTGGCCGATTCAGGTGGTTTCTTTGGTTGTGGTCAGGCTGGGCATGATATGAAAATTTGCATGATGCCCGATGTGTTTTCATGCTTTATGAATAATATTTGGCATGAGATGGTCCCAATATGAAATGATGAGCTACATGTGCATGTTTTGGGTGTAGTATTTAGCACCGAGCGATGAGGGTTCGATTACCCAAATCCAAAAACTATGTTGCCAGCGTAGGTTATGAAATGGCATGTGTCTTATAAGCTTATGAGAGTGGATCAACGTCTTTACGAATGGTGTCATGTGTCCTAACGGGCATTTGGGCAGCTTTGCCAACTAAGGTTATATTGTTGGTATGGTGACTTGTTCCTTGGCAAGGTTCAAGTCAACTTTTCTAACTAGGGTTATATAGTTAGAGTTCATGTAAGCACACATGGTCTCATATCGGTTATAAGAAACTCCCTTATATATGTTTTCAAGTTTTCTAAGCTTTATGAACTCTTACCCTAAAGTTTAGCTTTTACTTCACGTTTTACCTTTCCATTATGAAATTTAATCATGATACTCTATTATGTATGGATTCTATCTAAGTACATTATTAAAGCATATTTCTATCTTATTTATGCATTGCCCGTATACTCAGTACATTCCATAGTACTGACGCATATTTTGCGCTGCATCCTTTAATGATGCAGATTCAGGTGCTCCTTCTCAGATTCATGGCTAGAGTTCCCAGGCCACTTACTCTGCCAACTGTTGGTGAGTCCTCTTAGGTCGAGGACTAGTCATGTTCTTAGTTTAAGTTGATTTTATTTCTGTACTTTGAGTTAGCTAGGGTCTTGTCCTAGCAACTTATTATGTTATGATTAGAGGCTTTCATACATAGACCGTATGTAACCCTTCGTAGGTGTCGTATCTTTTTTGACTCGACCATCTATCTTATGTTATTCTATCTTTATCTTTGATGCTTCCGCTATGTTTCCTTTATGTTTCCTTGATAATGCTATGACCAAGGGTTAGCTTAGGATCCTGTGATCCTAAGTCCCGTGTTACCTCTCGGGGGTAACCTCGGGGCATGACAATCAGATTTCATCTATTCCCATTCTCTTTGATTTGAGAAGAAACACTTTGGTTGGCTGCGCTTCCTGATATTTCAATCACCACATAGAGAGAACTGAAAAGTCAATTATTGGAGAGGTTTTTCCATTCATCAAAGATGTTGCACCTCAAACAAGAGATCTATAACTTCAGGCAGTTAACGCTGAAGTACTCTATGAGACATGGCTTAGTTAAATAAGAAGCTAAAATAGGTGCCGAATCATAGAATTCTTGATGATACCTTGATGAAGATCTTCCATGTAACACCCCGTGCACGTATCCAGCTATCTAAGTTAAAAATCTCAGAAAATTTCAAGTTTCCAGAGATGACGACTCAGATGATGATCCGTCATTTGGAAACACGGGCCCATCATGTGCTGTCATCGTCCTATCTCTAGAAGACCCCTCAGAGTGTCCCAGAAATGATGAGTCCAAGAACGGTCCTTTCTTCTGGTCAACAGACCATCTTCTCATCTTTCCTGGTACTCATCGTCCTAAGTTCAGAAACCTATCGTCCAAGTGCCAGAAACGATGAGTCAAAGGATTTTCCATTCTTCTGGATGACGGGTCATCATTCCAACCATAATCCCTGAGGTCCAGTAGCCCCCAGACTCTTTCATTCAAACCACGATTCCCTTAGACGGTCCGTCCTTCTGGACAACGGACCGTCGTCCAACCCGTGGTCACTTACTTCGATAATTTTTCCAGCTTTTCTTATATTAAGTCCATGGGCATTTGGTCATTTCCCACCCTATTATGTATTAACTGAAGTCATTTTGACAACTTTCAGAAGGGTTTTCACCCATATTACCCTAAGTCCCTCTTAAGTTCATCATTCTTCACTCAAAAAGGAAAGTTGATCTCAAGTTCAAGTCTCCAAGATCCAAGTCAAGTCTCCTTATTCTTTTCCAATCAAGTGGGTAATCTTCCACCAAGGTATGTGGGTTTTTAACAAAGGGTTCCTTCCATCCTTGTACCCAAAATCCTCAATTCATATGTTGAAATATGAACTTATGAAATTAGGGTTTTGATCTAAATTGGGGAAAATTTATGAAATCAGTTTCTATGTTTAAATTCATGGATTCCTCTTGATTATTTTGTTTTAAAAGCCCAAGCATGAAAGTTGATTTTTTTGAACGAAACTATGAAATTGCATGTTTTCAAAAGAAAGTTGGCATGATTAGATATCATGGCCATTATGTATTTATGAAATTACATGCCTAATTCTTCAAGTATGAATTTAGAAAGAAAAACATGTTTTTGAACTATGGCTATGCTAAGCTTATGAACTATGATATGAAAGTTGCATGATACCCGATGTATTTTCATGATTTATGTATATCATTTGGCATGAGATTATGCCCTTATGAATAAGATTTGGCATGAGAGTATGCCTTCATGATTATGAGCTATATGTATGCATGTTTTGGGAGTAGTATTTAGAACCGAGAGGACGGGGTGAGAGTACCCTTAGTCCTATAAACTACATTAACAGCGTAGGTCATGATATGATATGATATGTTCCTTAAAGGCTTATGAGAGTGGATCCACACCTTTATGTATGGTGTCCTTGCCTTAGCGGGGCATAGGACAGCTTTGCCAACTAGGGTTATATAGTTAGGTATGGTGACTTGTTCCTTTGTAGGGTTCAAAAAGTCTGCTTTACTAACTGGGGTTATACAGTTAGATTCCATGTATCTCACGTGGTCTCATGTCGGTTATAAGAAACTCCCGTATGTGATGTTTTCAAGTTTTCTAAGCTTTATGAACCTTCTTATGAAACATCATCTTGAAGTTGGCTTTTGCCTTATGATTTAGCTTTTCATGTTGATATCTTTTCATGATACTCTACTACGTATGAATATGTTTAAGTACCCTTTTAAAGCATGTTCTCCTTACTTATGCATCGCTCACATACTTAGTACATTCCATAATACTAACGCATATTGCGCTGCATCTTTTATGATGCAGACTCAGGTACCCCTTCTCAGCTTTGTGGCTAAAGTCTCAGGCCACTTCCATCGTCAGTTGTGGTGAGTCCTCATGGTTGGAGGACTAGTTATGCTTTTCCTTATGTTAGCTTTACTTTTATACTCTGAGTTATCTAGGGTATTGTCCTAGCAACTCTTATGTTATGACTAGAGGCTTTCGGACATAGTTTATATTCGAGTTCCCTTTTTTTGATATTGTATGTTATGTGGATCTTAGACCCTTATAGATGTTTCCCTATTGGATTTCCGTATTATTCTTTCGCTTATCTTTTGTTATGCTTGAGAATGCTATGGCCTAGGGTTAGCTTGGGATCCTTGTGGTCCCGAGTCCCGTGTTAGGTCTAGGGGGTAACCTCAGGGCATGAAAAATTTGATATCAGAGCCTCAGGTTCAAGAGTCCTAGGATGTTTGAAAGCCGCATCGAGTAGAGTCCTTCTCATGTGTGTGAAGCGCGCCACACATATGAAGAGGAATCTATGAGGTGTTATAGAAAAACTTTACTTATTTCATGATCACATCGTGCGATAGATCTTAAGTCTAATATTCCTCTAATCCTTATTTTATGCATTTTAGATTATGCCTCATCGACGTGCTATGCCTCTCCGAGCCGCTCTAAATGCCTATCCTCAAGTTCAGGTTCCCGATGTCATGAATGATGAGTTTAGGAATGCTATTCACCTACTAGCTCTGACTTTGGCAAATCAACAGGATCCTGCCCCCACTCTTTCTCAAGGTGGGTTAGTGGCCCGAGTTCGTGAGTTTATCCGTATGAACCCACCAGAGATTTTGGGTTCAAAAGTGGGAGAGAACCCGATCAACTTTGATGATGAACTGAAGAAGATCTTTAAGGTGATGCAAGTAGTGGGTGTTGATTGAGTTGAGCTTGCATCCTATGAACTCAAGGATGTGGCTCATATTTAGTTCACGCAATGGAGGGAGGCTAGAGTGAGGGATGCGATCCCCATGACTTGGGAGTGTTTTGAGAGAGCCTTTCTTGATAGGTTCTTTCCCGTGAGTTGAGGCAAGCGAATGTGGAAGAATTTGTGAACTTGAGGCAAGGTTTGATGTCGATGCAAGAGTATAGTTTGAAGTTCACTCAGTTGTCTAGATATGCCCCCTCTATGGTAGCAGACCCATATGATCAAATGAGCAAGTTCATATATGGTGTTTCTGATATAGTGAAGAAAGAGTGTCGGTCTGCCTTGTTGTTGAGTGACATGAACATCTCTCGTCTCATGACTCATGCCTATCAGATTGAGGGTGATAAGCTTAAGGAGATGGCTAGGGAGAACAAGAAGGTTAGATCCGAGGGATCAGGTTTTGGTCATCACAGGTTCGGAGGTGGACATCGCTCTTATTTCCAGATGAAGTCATCAGGTCTGGTTCACTCTTCTGCTAGTGCTCCTACCCAGGCTCAGAAGCCTCGTCATGATCAGGGTGGTAGCAGGTATAGTTTCTATTTCCAGTCTCAGGGTAGTGTTACTAAGGGACCATCCTACCTATCTTGTGCTAAGTGTGGGAAGAATCATGTTGGCGAGTGTTTAGCCGATTCAAGTGGTTTCTTTGGTTGTGTTCAGGCTGGGCATCTTATCAAGGATTTACCTTCAGCTAGGAAGGGGCAGGGAGGTGGTAGGATTCAGTCTACCCCAGTAACTTCAGGTGGTAGACCAGCCCCGCAGGGCGCAGCTTCTAGTTCTGGTGGTCAGTGTCAGAACCGTCTTTATGCTATGTCCTCCCGTCAGGAATAGGAGAGTTCACCAGGTGTGGTTACTGGTATGTTAAAAGTCTTCTCTGTTGATGTGTATGCCTTGTTGGATCCCAGTACATCCTTATCTTTTATAACCCCTTATGTGGCCTGAATTGCTTTTAGAACCCTTTAATGTTTCTACTCCTATTGGTGAGTCAGTCCTAGCCGAAAGAGTCTATCGAAATTGCCCTATCTCTGTCCTTTATAGAGTCATTTCAGCGGATTTAGTAGAGTTGGAGATGACTGATTTTGATGTCATTCTCGAAGGATTGGTTGTATGCATGTTATGCCTCAGTTGATTGTCGCACTTGTGTGGTTAGTTTCAAGTTTCCTAATGAACCCATCCTAGAATGGAAAGGAAATAACTCTTCTTCGAAGGGTCCTTTCATATCTTATCTTGAGGCTCGGAAGATAATTTCTATGGGTTATGTATATCATATAGTTTGGGTTATGGATACGGAGTCCGAGACCCTAACTATTAAGTCTGTTCCTATTGTGAATGAATTCCTAGAAGTGTTTCCCGATGATTTGCCCAGAGTCCCTCCTGAGGGGGAAATTGAATTTGGGATACATCTTCTTCCGGATACGAATCGTATCTCTATTCCTCCCTATAGAATGGCCCCCACAGAACTCAGGGAGTTGAAAGACCAGCTGAAAGACATGCTTGATAAGGGTTTCATCAGGCCTAGTATTTCACCTTGGGGTGCCCCAATTTTGTTTGTTCGGAAGAAAGAAGGTTCTCTTAGAATGTGTATTGACTACCGTCAATTGAGCAAGGTCACAATCAAGAATAAGTATCCATTTCCTAGGATTGATGACTTGTTTGATCAGCTTCAGGGTGCTAGTTTTTTCTCCAAAATCAACCTTAGATCCGGTTATTATCAGCTTTGGGTTTGGGAATGTGATATCCCGAACACAACCTTCAGGACTCGGTATGGTCATTATGAGTTTGTCGTCATGTACTTTGGTCTAACGAATGCTCCTGCAGCTTTTATGGATTTGATGAACCGTGTGTTCAAACAATATTTGGATATGTTTGTGATTATTTTCATTGATGATATCCTCATCTACTCTCGGAGTGAGGAGGAGCATGTGAATCACTTGAAGGTTGTGTTGCAAACTCTCAAGGATAGACAGTTGTTTGCAAAGTTTAACAAGTGCAACTTTTGGATGCATTCTGTTACTTTTCTAGATCATATTGTGACTAAAGATGGTATTCAGGTTGACTCTCAAAAGATTGAAGAAGTAAAGAACTGGCCTAGACCCACTTCCCCATCTGATATTAGGAGTTTCTTGGGTTTGGCTGGTTACTATAGGAGATTTGTGGAAGGGTTTTCCCCCCTTGCTTCCCCATTGACCCGATTGACTGAGAAAAAGGTTAAGTTTCAGTGGTCCGACTCTTGTGAGAAACGTTTTCAGGAATTGAAGACTCGATTGACTACAGCAACACTATTGGCTTTTCCCGAGGGCCTTGATGATTTTGTTGTGTATTGTGATGCCTCCAGCATTGGTTTGGGTTGCGTTTTAATGCAATGGGGCAAGCTGATTTCTTATGCCTCGATACAACTTAAGGTGCATAAGAAGAACTATTCTACTCATGATCTTGAGCTAGCGGCCGTAGTTTTTGCTTTGAAGATTTGGAGACATTATTTATATGGTGTGCATGTGGATGTTTTCACCGATCATAAGAGTATTCAATATGTTTTCACTCAAAAGGAGTTGAATTTATGACAAAGGAGATGGCTTGAGCTCCTTAAGGATTATGATATGGGTGTTCTTTACCACCCGGGTAAAGTCAATGTTGTGGCGGATGCTTTGAGTAGATTGTCCATGGGTAGTGATGTGCCGCTAATTTATGGCACTTTCGACTCCTTTTTACTAAGGACAATTGTACGTTTTCAAGCAACCGTTGTTGTTTTTGATGTTTTTATGTTGTATTTGTAGGAAATGGAAACAAACACAGAAACGGACGGAAATACGCGAAAAAGAACATTCTGGATAAGAGTGACGGTTCAGGTGACGGTCCGTCAAGAGTGTGACGGTCCGTCACCCAAACTGTCACACCAAGGCAGCACCACTGCCTAAGGGTGACAGTCCAGGCGACGGTCCGTCAACCCTGTGACGGTCCGTCACCCTGGCCGTCACACTTAGGCAGTCCGCGATGCGGAATCCGAGCGTTTTTAGGATTGGTTTCCTAGACTCCTATAAATACCCTATGTTAGGTTTATTTTACATATCACTTTTCCAATAGTTTTTACATACATTACCCAATAATTGTAGGAGAGTTTTGAGCGATTTTTGAGAGAGGAAACGCGCTACACACGGTTTCCTTCTCTTCAATCTTGTTCTTGATTGTTCTTGGGATCTTTGTTTTTCTTGCTCTTGGATTAATTAAAGATTGTTTTCAATACATTGTAAGGATCTCTTTTCTTTATTATGAATATTGCTTTCTTTTGTTCTTCTACAAGCATGAGTAACTAAACCTCCCACAACTAGGGTTGTGGGAGCCATGGCTAAAGTAGCGATATAGATTCCGGGTAGCGACGGGTTCAATATATGTATTGTCACGTTGTTAATCATACATTATTTAACGTTTTCTAGTGGTTGCAAACATTAGAACATGCCTAGGTTTAATTTGCTTGAGTAAAGAGATTAAAACCGGGAAACTTGATTAACAACAAGGATTCGAGACTACTAACTCTCGTCTAATGATTAATGCTGTAACTAGATTAATCTACTTGATGTTTAGGATTGAAATCTAAAAAGCACATCTTTTCGAGGTCGAGAGAATAGAAAAGGAAATTTGTCTATTTGGTTGAGAAACGTTTAGACGATACCATTAATTCAATCACATCGTGACACGCATATAAAAAGAACCCGGTTTAGCCTAGAATCGACATTGTTACCAACGCCATGGTAAACACTTCCCTAGTTCATTCTCCTACTGATTATTTCTCATACGTTAATTGTTTGTTTTGTTTACGCATTGTTTACGCAAACCCCCCCCAATTTACCGGAAACTATTGACGACTAGTCACTTAATTCACTAAAGACTAAATTCTCACCATATTCTCTGTGGGATTCGACCCCAAACTTAGTTGGGTTCTATATTTGACTACGACCGCTTACGCTTCGTTAATTTGAGGTGTAGTTTGGGCGTTATCAAAAAGTGGCGCCGTTGCCGGGGAATACGGTTGTAAATTAAGTCTGGTGTGTTTATTTGACTCTTAGTCATACTTTCCTGCTTTACATTTTTTTTTGTTGTTTTTGTTTTTGACAGGGTACAGAGTTGTGCATGCCAAGTACCCGGCGCTCGGGGGAATCAACATTACCTTACGACCCCGAGCTTGCTAGATCGTTAAGGCGGAATATGGCCGCACAACAAGAAGCAGCAAGGCTCGCTGCAGAACTGCAGGCCCAACAAAATCTGAATGCTAATGGTCTGCAGGATGATATTATGCTGAATGATGAGGACATCGAGTTCTCATGCTTTGGAGACCCTGGCGGTCTCCAACATCATTCCAGAATCTGAGTCCAATCGACATCACAGGTATTCCTTTCTCTCACAGTTTTTAGCCTTCATATCTATGCATTGGGGACAATGTATGAGTCTAAGTTGAGGGTGTTGGGAAACCTGTGAGTCACCACCGAGGGTTTTTGTTGCCGTGTTTCTTTTCCCTCTGGTGTGCTATCTAGTAGAACCGGCATGTTTAGGTTGTTATTTTAAATTTTATTAGATGTTTTCTTGTGTCAATAGCAAAGCATCATGGCGTTTTCTTGACTAAAAGGAGGCCCCTTTAAAAAATTTCTGGTTTTGTACTTATGTTGAAACGATTGACTGTCTGGATCCTTGTATGTCATTGCGTGATTATGAGTAGAATGAGTATGCTTAAGCCGAGCGGTTGTTTGATAGTTGGTAGCGATATAGTTTCTTGGTGCCAAGAGCGTGTGAGATTATTGTTATAAATTCTTACTCTGTGCATGCATCTAGAACTTGCCCGGTCTATTTTGTTAAGTTTGAAGTTTGGTTGCTTAGGAAAGGATCACAGGCCCTTTTTGTGTGCAGTCCACTTAACCTAAAAGACCGTCCAAATATAAATAATCCCTTGATCCCTGTTTGAGCCATAATTGACCTTATTCTTTCAATAACCTGTCACCATTCCCGTTTAACTTTGAATCCCTATTTTGGCCCTGGTCCTTCCTTGGACATCGTGCACCTCAACGCAGGCAATCAGCCTAAGTTGAAGGTGGCTACCATAGAGGTAAACCTTGTTTTAGCCCTGGTCCTGTCATGGACATCGTGCACCTCAACGCAGGCAATCAACCTAAGTTGAGGATGGCTACTACATAGGTGAATGATAAGAAAAAAGAGGATGGAGAAAATTTGTTGTGAATAGAACGAAAATTCGGGTGTGTGCCTAAGAAAAGAAAAAAAAAAGAGATGAAAAAGATCGAAAAAGAAATAAAAAGAATTGTCAAAATAAAGAGGTCGCACCTGTATCTAGAAAGAAGGAAATAAAAAGGTGAATAAGGATGGACAAGTAAGTTATGTGGTAATAAGACGTCGGTAGTTCCAAGGAGGGCTTAGTCACTAACCCCTAAATGTATCCTACCTGCACCCGAAGCCTCATTACAAGCCTAAACAAGTCCTGTAGTGATCCTGAGCGGCTTTCTGAAGAACTGAAATAGAATAGTAAGGGCAAGCCTATGGTATCGCATGTGCATTGTTTGAAATCGTTTGTGAGTGTGAGCGCTTACCTAGTCACAAATATTGTGTGAGGGATTTCTTTGTGGCGAGGGCACCAAGAGGTCTGTATTGTCTATTGATTGTTAGGATAGCTGCGCGTGTGTATGTAGAATGTTCTATCAGATCGGAATGACATGTTTGGATCCTTGCAAGTTAGTGTTTCATACATTCGTGTGCTACGAGGGAGCTTGATTTAATTGAATATGTTTTGAATGACCATGAGTTGCTAGAGACATGAGTTTGTGTGCTTAGTTGAGTCGTCGTTTTATTCTTTTATGTTATGTTGCTTGAGGACAAGCGAACGTTTTAAGTTGAGGGTGTTGATGTGCCGCTAATTTATGGCACTTTCGACTCCTTTTTACTAAGGACAATCGTACGTTTTCAAGCAACCGTTGTTGTTTTTGATGTTTTTATGTTGTATTTGTAGAAAATGGAAACAAACACGGAAATGGACGGAAATACGCGAAAAAGAATATTCTGGATAAGAGTGACGGTTCAGGTGACGGTCCGTCACCCAAACCGTCACACCAAGGCAGCAGCCAAGGCAGCACCACTGCCTAAGGGTGACGGTCCAGGCGACGGTCCGTCAACCCTGTGACGGTCCGTCACCCTGGCCGTCACACTTAGGCAGTCCGCGACGCGAAATCCGAGCGTTTTTAGGATTGGTTTCCTAGACTCCTATAAATACCCTATGTTAGGTTTATTTTACATATCACTTTTCCAATAGTTTTTACATACATTACCCAATAATTGTAGTGAGAGTTTTGAGCGATTTTTGAGAGAGGAAACGCGCTACACACGGTTTCCTTCTCTTCAATCTTGTTCTTGATTGTTCTTGGGATCTTTGTTTTTCTTGCTCTTGGATTAATTAAAGATTGTTTTCAATACATTGTAAGGATCTCTTTTCTTTATTATGAATATTGCTTTCTTTTGTTCTTCTACAAGCATGAGTAACTAAACCTCCCACAACTAGGGTTGTGGGAGCCATGGCAAACGTAGCGATATAGATTCCGGGTAGCGTTGGGTTCAATTTATGTATTGTCACGTTGTTAATCATACATTATTTAACGTTTTCTAGTGGTTGCAAACATTAGAGCATGCCTAGGTTTAATTTGCTTGAGTAAAGAGATTAAAATCGGGAAACTTGATTAACAACAAGGATTCGAGACTACTAACTCTCGTCTAATGATTAATGCTGTAACTAGATTAATCTACTTGATGTTTAGGATTGAAATCTAAAAAGCACATCTTTTCGAGGTCGAGAGAATAGAAAAGGAAATTTGTCTATTTGGTTGAGAAACGTTTAGACGATACCATTAATTCAATCACATCGTGACACGCATATAAAAAGAACCCGGTTTAGCCTAGAATCGACATTGTTACCAACGCCATGGTAAACACTTCCCTAGTTCATTCTCCTACTGATTATTTCTCATACGTTAATTGGTTGTTTTGTTTACGCATTGTTTACGCAAAACCCCCCCAATTTACCGAAAACTATTGACGACTAGTCACTTAATTCACTAAAGACTAAATTCTCACCATATTCTCTGTGGGATTCGACCCCAACCTTAGTTGAGTTCTATATTTGACTACGACCGCTTACGCTTCGTTAATTTGAGGTGTAGTTTGGGCGTTATCAGGTAGTGTGGCCTTAATTGAAGATGGAAAGAAGGAATTGGTTAAAGAAATTCATAGGCTTCCTCGGTTGGGAGTTCGCCTAATGGACTCTACCGAAGGTGGTGTGATTGTCACTAATGGTGCTGAATCATCCTTGGTGGCTGAGGTAAAAGCCAAGCAACACCAAGATCCCGTTCTACTTCAGCTTAAAGGTGCAGTGAGTCAGCAAAAGATTGAGGTTTTCTCCTAAGTGGGAGATGGTCTGCTCCGTTACCAGGGTCGGGTATGTGTTCCAGATGTAGATGGATTGAGACAACAAATTTTGTTTGAGGCTCACAGTTCTAGATACTCCATTCATCCGGATGCCACTAAGATGTACCATGATCTACACGAAGTCTTTTGGTGGAATGGTATGAAGAAGTACATAGCTGGGTTTGTGGATAAGTGTCCCAACTATCAACAGGTAAAGGTGGAACATCAAATTCCAAGTGGTATGCTTCAGGATGTTGATCTACCAACTTGGAAATGGGAAGCAATCAATATGGATTTTATTACGGGTTTGTCTCGTACTCGAAGGCAGCATGATTCCATTTAGGTGATTGTCGATCGGATGACCAAGTCATTCTATTTCTTGGTTGTTAAGACTACGGATACAGTGGATAATTATGCCAGACTCTACATTCGGGAAATAGTCCGATTGCATGGTGTTCCCTTGTCTATCATTTCGGATAGAGGTCCCCAGTTTACATCTCATTTTTGGAGATCGATTCAGAAAGGTCTTGGTACTAAGGTGAAGCTTAGCACAGCTTTTCACCCTCAGACGGATGGCCAGGCTGAGCGTACTATTCAGACTTTGGAGGATATGTTGAGGGCTTGTGTTATTGACTTCAAAAGAAATTGAGATGATCACTTACCTCTTATCGAGTTTGCCTACAACAGCAGTTTCCACTCTAGCATCTAGATGGCTCCATATGAGGCACTTTATGGCTGGAGGTGTAGGTCTCCTATTGGTTGGTTCGAGGTTGGTGAGGCATCCTTGATTGGTCCAGATTCTATGCACAAGACCATAGATAAAGTTCAACTTATTCGGGAAAGGTTGAAGACTACTCAGAGTCGATAGAAATCTTATACGGATGTAAGGAGAAGGGAGTTAGAATTTGAAGTTGATGATTGGGTTTTCCTTAAGGTGTCACCCATGAAGGGTGTGATGAGGTTCGGCAAGAAAGGAAAGCTCAGTCCTCATTTTATAGGTCCTTATCGGATTTCGAGAAGAGTTAGTAGTGTTGCTTATGAGTTGGAGTTTCCAGCGGAGTTGGAAGCGGTTCACCAAATTTTTCATGTTTCCTTGTTGAAGAAGTGTGTTGGCGACCCGAGTTTGATTGTTCCTTTGGAAGATGTGGGTGTGAAGGATCGTCTCACTTATGAGGAGGTTCCCGTGGAGATTCTTGATCGTCAGATTCAGAGGTTATGGAACAAAGAAGTCACTTCGGTAAAATTCCTTTAGAGGAATTATCTTGTTGAAGGTGCTTCTTGGGAAGCAGAAGAGGCCATGATGGCCAAATATCCTCATCTCTTTCCTTCCGATTCAGTTCCAACTCGAGGTACTAGTTTCCTCCTTAGTATGTCCCTTCGATTCTACTCCGTCAGTTCCTCTCATGAGTTTAGCATACGTCCATGTTTTAGGAAGTTAGTTTATCATGCTTTCAAGTTGAAAAGTGCAAGTTTTGTGATTACCCCTTGATTTCTGTGTTTTGATGTTTGGTTGGGTTGTTTTCCCTCAGTTTTCCTTGATGAACCTTCATTCGAGGATGAATGATCCCAAGGGGGAGATATTGTAACACCTCGTGCACGTATCCAGCTATCTAAGTTAAAAATCTCAGAAAATTTCAAGTTTCCAGAGACGATGGCTCAGACGATGATCCGTCATTTGGAACCATGGGCCCGTCCTGTGCTCCCATCGTCCCATCTCCAAAAGACCCATCAGAGTGTCCCAGAAATGATGAGTCCAAGAATGGTGCGTCCTTCTGGTCGACGGACCATCTTCTCAGCTTTCCTGGTACTCGTCGTCCAAAGTTCAGAAACCTATCTTCCAAGTGCCAGAAATGATGAGTCGAAGGACGGCCCATCCTTCTGGACGATGGGTCATCATTCCAACCGTAATCCCTGATGTCCGGTAGCCCCCAAACTCTTTCAGTCAAACCATGGTTCCCTTAGACAGTCCGTCCTTCTGGATGATGGACCGTCGTCCAACCCGTGGTCACTGACTTCGACAATTTTTCCAGCTTTTCTTAAATCAAGTCCAGGGGCATTTTGGTCATTTTCTACCCTATTATGTATTAAGTGAAGTCGTTTTGACTACTTTTAGAAGGGTTTTCACCCATATTACCCTAAGTCCCTCTTAAGTTCATCATTCTTCACTCAAAAAGGAAAGTTTCTCTCAAGCTCAAGTCTCCAAGCTCCAAGTCAAGTCTCCTTATTCTTTTCCAATCAAACGGGTAATCTTCCACCAAGGTATGTGGGTTTTTAACAAAGTGTTCCTTTCACCCTTGTGTCCAAAATCCCTAATTCTTATGTTGAAATATAAACTTATGAAATTAGAGTTTTGATCTTAATTGGGAAAAATATATGAAATCAGTTTCTATGTTTAAATTCATAGTTTCCTCTATATTACTCATGAGTTAAGTATGATTCTCTTGTTGGTTTTAAAATCCCAAGCATGAAAGTTGATTTTTTTGCATGAAACTATGAAATTGCATGTTTTCAAGAGAAACTTGGCATGATTAGATATCATGGCTTTTATTTATTTATGAAATTGCATGCCTAATTCTTCAAGTATGAATTTAGAAAGAAAAGCATGTTTTTGAACTATGGCTATGCTAACCTAATGAACTATGATATGAAAGTTGCATGATACCCGATGTGTTTTCATGCTTTATGTATAAGATTTGGCATGAGAGTATGCCCTTATGAATAAGATTTGGCATGAGAGTATGCCTTCATGATTATGAGCTATATGTATGCATATTTTGGGAGTAGTATTTAGCACCGAGAGGACGGGGTGAGAGTACCCTTAGTCCCATAAACTACGTTGCCAGAGTAGATCATGATATGATATGATATTTTCCTTAATGACTTATGAGAGTGGATCCACGTCTTTATGTATGGTGTGCTTGCCTTAGCGGGGCATAGGATAGTTTTGCCAACTAGGGTTATTTAGTTGGGTATGGTGACTTGTTCCTTGGCAGGGTTCAAAGTCAGCTTTGTCTACTGGGGTTATACAGTTAGATTCCATGTAGCTCACGTGGTCTCATGTCGGTTATAAGAAACTCCTGTATGTTATGTTTTCAAGTTTTCTAAGCTTTATGAACCTTCTTATGAAACATCATCTTGAAGTTGGTTTTTGCCTTATGATTTAGCTTTCCATGTTGATATCTTTTCATGATACTCTACTACGTATGAATTATGTTTAAGTACCTTTTTAAAGCATGTTCACCTTACCTATGCATCGCTCACATACTTAGTACATTCCATAGTACTAACGCATATTGCACTGTATCTTTTATGATGCAGACTTAGGTACCCCTTCTCAGTTTCGTAGCTAGAGTCTCAGGCCACATCCTTAGTCAGTTGTGGTGAGTCCTCATGGTTCGAGGACTAGTTATGTTTTTCCTTATGTTAGCTTTACTTTTATACTCTGAGTTAGCTAGGGTCTTGTCCTAGCAACTCTTATGTTATGACTAGAGGCTTTTGGACATAGTTTGTATTCGAGTTCCCTCTTTGGATATTGTATGTTATGTGGCTCTTAGACCCTTATTGATGTTTCCCTATTAGATTTCCATATTATGCTTCCGCTTATCTTTTGGTATGCTTGAGAATGATATGGCCAAGGGTTAGCTTGGGATCCTTATGGTCCCGAGTCCCGTGTTACGTCTAGGGGGTAACCTCGGGGAGTCACATTCCATGTAGCGCTAAATAAAAATACTAAGGCAATAGTTGACACCATCACTAGATGTGCGGTCATGGAAAATACTTATGCAGCTACATCTGAGATGTTAGATAGGGTCACAAAGACAAACAAGGCTTGGAAAATAAGAGAGTTTGAAGTTCCAGTTGGAACTTATGCTGTTGGCAAGTCCATGGAACAGCAGCAACTATAGGAGATTGGTCAAGAGGTTTTAGAGTTGAAAACAAGCTTTGGGATTATTGCCAAACATGTTATGAGTATCGAAGCAGAGAAAGTGAATGCACTTGGTTCATAAGGTAAAGAACTAAGGCATGATGATTTTGAGTATGACAAACAGGCCAACTTTGTAAATGATCAGGGGGAGGGTTTCCAGACCAAAGGTCAAGGGTCTAATCAATACACTTGGCGAGGTCAAGGAAACCAAGGTCTGAACAACAATACAAATAGAGACAACAATTATAACTGGTCTGGATATAGAGACAGGAGCAAAGGCAGAAATAAATATGGCAACTAAAATAGGAGGGAAGCATACAAAATTATAGGAGTGGTCTATATATTCCTCCTAGAAACCATGAAGGGGGTTCCAACTTATCAAAAAAGGAAGGCATGTTGGTTAGAGTGCTAAAGAGGGTAGAAACGACAGACGACAACTTAAGGGAAATACATGCTGACATCTTAGACATGAATCATAAGGTTGAGTGGCACGCTACTCCCATCAAGCAGATCAAGCAACAGTTAGGCTAGATATCTACTTTGAACCAGTGCAAAAAGGGTACATTGCGTAGCAACAAGTCTAAATTCTAAAGAATTATGGGTAATGAATGGATGTGACTACTGAGAGCGGAAAGCAGAGAGTAGATCCTCTTGTTCTTATAGTTGTTGATGACCCCACCAAGCCTGAAGACATAGGGTTCCTACAGAGACTAGCCAAGAAGTTGATGCCATAACCTCCTCCACCTTTCCCACAGAGACTAGCCAAGAAGGCTGAGGAAGGAAAGTATATAAAGTTCATCTCCATGTTGAAGCAGTTACCAATAAATATTCCTTTGGTATAAACACTAGACCAAATGTCTGGATATTGAAAGTTCATGGAGGATCTGGTGACTAAGAAGGGGACCATAAGTTTTGAGCCCGATGATAATTTGCAGCATCATAGTGCAATAGCCTCCCATTCTCTTGTGCAGAAAAAGAAGGATCCTGGAGCATTTACTATCCCGTGCACCATAGGAGCTTTCTCTTTTTCCAAGGAACTATATGATTTATGTGCAAGCATTAACCTCATGCCAATAGTAGTATTCAAATAGTTATGCTTAGAAGCCCCCAAAGCCACGATAATGCGACTTCTAATGGAAGATCGCATTGTGAAAAGGCTAGTGGGTATTCTTTATAATTTGCTTGTAAAGGTGGAAGCTTTTATATTTTCAATGGACTTTGTGGTTCTAGATTATGAGGTGGATTTTAAGGTTCCAATAATCTTGGGATGACCGTTCCTTACCACCGATCATGCTTTAGTCAATTTGGAAACAGGCAGATAAAGTTCAGGATGAATGATGAGAAAGTAACCTTCAACCTGTGCCAGTAAATAAAACACCATGATTATATATGTGTAGTATCCATTATTGATGTAGTTGATGAGGAGAAGCTAATAGTACCTATTGAGGATAGACTTGGTGTTGAGGCACTTACCGTTGTGATTATAAATTTTGATGGTGAATATATTACTGAGTATGATGAGATGGTAGAGGCACTTGCCGATTAGGGATCTAATACATATGCACCGAAAATGCTTGACTTGGATTTGAAGAATCGGGAAACCCTACCAACTAGATCATCTTTTGAAGAGCCTCTTATCTTGAAGCTTAAAGCTCTCTCTTCCCACCTCTATGTGTGTTCTTGAGAGCCAAAAATACCATGCTGATTATTTTGTTGTAGTTTCATATGAGTGGAAGGTTGAAGCTCTAGTTTCTATATTGAGAAAGTTTAAAAGGGCCATTTGTTGGTCTATTATAGATATCATTGGGATTCTGCCGAGCATATGTATGCACAAGATCTAGCTTGAGCTGAATTGTATTCTGAGTATTGAGTATCAGCAAAGGTTGAATCAGCCTATGCAAGAAGTTGTCAAGAATGAGATCATTAAGTGGTTGGATAGAGGTGTGGTTTATCTTATTGCAGACAACAAGTGGGTGAGCATAGTTCAGTCTGTGCCATAGAAAGATAGGATCACTATGGTACTAAATGCAAAGAATGAATCGATTCTAATGAGGCCAGTCACAGGCTGGCATGTATGCATAGACTATAGGAAGCTCATTCTTGGACCAAAAAAGACCATTTGTCGATGCCATTCATGGATCAGATGCTAGACTGTCTTACCGGTAGAGGATGGTATTGTTTTCTTGATAGTTACTCGAGATACAATCAGATTTCAATTTCTCTCGAAGATCAAGAGAAGAGCACTTTCACATGCCTATATTGGAAATTCGCATTAAAGAGGATGTCATTCAGACTATGCAATGCGTCAATAATATTTCAGCGATGTATGATGTTAATTGTCTCTGACATGGTGGAGGACACTATTGATGTATTCATGGATAATTTCTCTGTGGTAGGTGACTCCTTTGATTATTATTTTTCCTTTTTGAGTTGTGTTGTTAAAAGATGTGAAGAGTGTAATTTGGTGCTGAAATGGGAGAAGTGTCAGTTCATGGTTAAAGAGGGCATAGTTCTAGGCCATCGGATTTTAAAGAAGGGTATTGAGGTCAACAAGGCAAAGATTAAGGTGATTTAGAAATTGCCTCCTCCAGTTTCTATGAAGTCTATTCAAAGCTTTTTGGGGCATGCTAGTTACTATCGCAAGTCCATAAAGGACTTCTCAAAAATTACACACCCCTTGTACAAGTTTTTGGAGAAGGATGTGAAGTTTGTTTTTGATGATGCATGCTTAAGGCATTTGAATGCTTAAAACTAAAACTGATCTCTGTGCCCATTATTGTTACTCGTGACTGGTCCTAACCATTCGAGGTTATGTGTGATGCTAGAACCATGACAGAAAAAGAGCTGCTAGTTGTGGTCTTTGCATTTGAAAAATTCAAATCTTATTTGTTTGGAACCAAGGTGATTGTGCACATTGACCATGCAACTCTTAGGTACCTCATGGCTAAGAAGGATGCTAAACCTAGGTTGATTCAATGGGTACTTCTTTTGCAAGAATTTAACTTTGAGTCCAAGGAATGGAAGGGTACTAAGAATCAGGTAGCAGATCACTTGTCTAGACTGGAGGAAGAGGTGATGTTGAAGCTGAAAGATGAGCTTGAGATTGATGACACTTACCCAGATGAGCAAGTGTCAGCTTCTTTTTGAGATTTGGTTCCATGGTTTGCAGACTTTTCTAACTATTTAGCGAGTGATGTTGTCCCTCCTGATTTGTCCTTCCATTAGTGAAGGAAGTTTATGTCAGATGTGAAGAAGATCTTCTAGGAGGAGCCTTATTTATTCTGTGTATGTGCTGATACCATGATTCATACATGTGTACCTGAGGAAAAGATGATGGATATATTGGAGGCATGTCATTCATCCCATGTTGGGGGACATCAACAATATGGTTACTATTGGCCTACCCTTCAAAAGTATTCTCAAGAGTATGCTAAGGTTTGTAATTGATTCAAATGGAAGGAGGTATATCAAAGAAGCATGAGCTTTTTCTCACTCCCATCCTTGTGATTAAACTATTTGATGTGTGGGGCATTGACTTCATGATACCTTTTGTGAGTTCGAATGGGATGAAGTACATATTGGTGGCTATTGACTATGTATCTAAATGGGTAGAGGTGGTTGCGCTTCCCAATAATGAAGGCAAGAGTGTCACAACATTCTTAAAGCGAAATATCTTTTCTAGTATTTGTACACCACAAATAATTATCAGTGATAGAGGCTCTGATTTTTTGCAATAGGATGTTTCGAGCTCTACTTGAGAAATATGGGCTTAAGCACAATGTCCTAACTCCTTATCATCCATAAATAAGTGGGCAAGTTGAGGTCTCCAATCGTGAGATAAAGACAATCCTTGCAAAGACTGTAAATACATGTAGAATAGATTGGTTTAGAAAAGTTGATGATGCTCTATGGGCATATCGTACTGCTTGTAAGACCCCAATAGGTATGTAACCATATCATCTTGTGATTGGAAAGTCCTGTCATCTTCCGGTGGAGCTTGAGCACAAGGCCATATGGGTGCTCAAGAAGCTGAATTTGGACAAGTGTGTCGCATCCTACCAGTGGCTTGGTCAGTTAAATGAATTGGATGAGTTTCGTCTCAATGCTTATGAGAGTTCAACAATATACAAGGAGAAAACAAAGATGTACCATGACTAGAAGATTGATAAGAGAAACTCCAAACAGGGCAATTTGGTTATACTATTTATCTCAAAACTTTGCTTATTTCTTGGAAAGCTAAAGTCTAAGTGGATGGGACCATTTCGAGTGGTACACCCTATGGTGCAATAGAGCTTGTGAACTGTGAAGGCAAGTGGTTCAAGGAAAAAGTTCAGTGTGTTAAAGCCTACTTAGGAACTGCAGAAAAATTAAGATTGTTGAAGTTTGGGACCTTGGTGAAGTCTGAGTAACCAAGGAACATGTGTTGTTCCACAATGTTAAATCAGGTACTGCATGGGAGGCAACCCATGAGGGAAGCTTGATGAAGTCTGAGTAGTCAAGTGACTTGTGTCATACCACGACATTAAATCAGGCGCTGCTTGGGAGGCAACCCAAGATTAACGTTTGTTTAAGTGTGCAAGAGCTGATAAACTGAAGAAGAGAGATATTTCAGAAAAGTGTGTCCCACAGGCATTTCAGACGGGCCTTCATAGGTCCAACGTCTTGTGGAAATCAGCCGTGTAAAATAAATCAGGGGGAATGAGCTTTGGAAAGAACTGAAGGTAAGTTCCCATGGGCCACGGTACACTGCACAGGCCATCGCACCCAATGTCGGCCCTTAGACTTATCAAAATGCTCATTGGTTCATTATCATAGTCCAGCATGACTGGCCATCACAACTCAGATAGCTATAGGAATGAACTGGTCGACGTCCAGGCAAGTAGCCTATGGGACAGGTGGTCACATATACACGGGCCATCGGGATCGGCCATGGACTGGGTCATTTTAAATGAAATTCTTTTTACCAGACCCCAGTCTGACCCGGTGCCCCTTTTTCATTTAATTCGCGCTTTGTCTAAAATTGAGACCCAATTCAATTGGGTCTCTCCAAAATCAACTGACACACTCCCTTCAATCTCTCCTTCAATCACTTATACTATTCCTCACCATCTTCCCCACTAAAATCTATCACTCTCTAAGATTCCCACACGCAAGATAACATTATAAAGAACATGAAATCTTAGGCACATTTATGAATTACTCAAGCTTCAATTTTCAAGCATTTTTGCAAACACAGAGTAAGTTCAATCTCACTCTAAGGTTTTCAACTTATTCATAGAGTAAATAGGTCTATGGTTTCATGTGTCATGAAAATTACACTATGTTTATAGTGAAGAACCATAGATGTGAATGATGCAAATATCGTTGTGCATGTTTGTTGTTGTGCAGGTAGGAACTAGGGTTAGAAGATTTATGCTTAAATTTGTTTATGCTGGTAAGTGTGTGCGGTTCAGAGTATTATTGTGGGTTGTTTATGGTTTAGACCATATGACTCATGAGTAGAACACACCTTGACTTGATCCAATGGCCAAATCTGACGGCTGTGGGAACTCCTACGACCATGGGATTAGGACGTGGGAAATGAGGCAAGGCCTATAAAGCCACTACCCCTTTCTGAGAGCCAAACCCGATGGACCGTCAGACCTCCCATGCCCATGGGAATCTACCATGGGAAGATAAAGTTTCTTGTTAAATGTTTCTATCTCATTCCAATGGAAAACCTGATGGGCTGTCAGACCTCCCGTGCCCATGGGAAGCTTAAAAAACTAATTTTTTTTTTTTATCTTTTTTGATTTTATTTTCTTGGTAGGGATGTACTAACACTGTTTACCTACAGGTACTGATGGCTCCAGTCACACCACTGTGATGAGGGGGTCCCCATAAAGCTAAGGAAAAATCTATTAAGTCTCGCCTAAAATAACAACCTTCTGCATCTGAGGGTGAGAGGAGTTTTCCTGAAGAAACCCCCCTCTTCTGGACAGCAAAAGGAATCTAGTTCTATCGCCTTCCTCCCAGTCTGAAGAGAGGCAGGTACATCAGAAAAAAGGAGCAAGCATCAGAAAATACTTCCTCCTAGACTGAAGAGGGGAAAAATTCATCATATGGATCAGAAAGTTCAGAAGAAGAGGGTGATACAGCTAACTCACAAAAAAAGGGTGGTCAAGACTCAGCCATCCTAGTCTCATGTGGTAAAGACACAGATTCCAGATTCGGTTCAGATTCAGAAAGTGGTACACATGAAAGTGAGCAGACTCCACCCACTCCCAAAGCACCCAAAACCACTCTCATGATCACAACCAAGGATCCGAACCTCCAAGAATGGACTAGGTGGAGCATCAAAGAGGCCAAGGACATCTATGAGTATGGCCTGGAATTGATGGCAAAGGGTCATATCAAATTTCCCATTGCGAAAGAATGGCATATAGCAACAACTGAGCTCAAATAATTCCCTAAGCTAGATGAACACTTCCAGCATTATAATCTGCTTTGACCAATAAGCCTATTCCAGAATACCATCCTACCATAGTGAGAGAATTTTATGCCAATTATCAGGACTTGAAAAAGAGTCTCTGCAAAAAGGCTCAAAAAGCCAAGGATTTGTCCGCTCTTGAGAGCATACCAGTCAAAGGAGTTCTGGATGATATATCAGCACGAACAATCAATGATTTCATCTATGGACCTCAGTATGTCACGCCATCCAAAATATGAAGTATGATTACAAGTATATGAGACCAGATAACCAGTTGAAATGGTTATCAAAAGTTCTAACCGAAGAAGAAGTCCCAACATGGCTACATCAGGAAAAGCTAAGAATCATGAAATCATCCTTAAGCTTCAAAGCTAAGTTTTAGTAGGCGGTGGTTTGTCTTTGGATTATGCCGAATAGGGGAAACAATCAATTAATGATAGAAAGAGTAGTACCAGTTTCAAGTTTTATGTCGAAGTACAAGCTCAACTTCGGCCAAATTATTATAGAAGAGATCAGGGATTGGGTCACAAATATTAGCATTTCTTATCCTTTTCCATGTTTGATCACAGAGTTATGTCATAAGTCCATTCTACCATGATATTCTAGCATTGACCGTGGGGTTCCGGCCACAAGGACTCATCATTCATAGCGGTCAAAAGATGAGAACAAATAACTTCTATTCAGCAACAGATCCACTTTAGGCTTGGCTGAGCCTACCACCATACATGATGTATTTGTATTACCTCTAAAACTTATGTCATTTGTTACTGCGTTGCCTTCATAATAGGGTAACCTTAATGAGGAGACTCTTTTTACTAGGGAAGAGGCTACTTCCACCTAAAGGTGACCTCGCAGTAGTGTGGTATACTCCTCACGAGTTTGACATCTCAATTCCTACCACCGCTAGGTCTCTATCCATATCCATTGTTGCTCCACCTCTATTACTTGAGACTACCTCAGTCTATGCTTTCCATTTGGTAAACTTTGCCAATACCATTCAGAAAACATTTTAGCCGGAGAAGCATATACTCGAGTTTTCCAAGAAATTCTAATCGATCATAGATGACTCTATTATGTGAACCACTGAGCCATTTAGAGATGTGCATGGTTGGATTAGTATGATGGAGGAATGGATTAAGTAGCGACTGGAAAAGATGGGGGCACAGATATGACATAGCTAAAAGAGCAATTAGCCTGGTTACAAACCAAAGTAACTAAACTTAAAGTGCGGTCTGCATCACTGTACACTGACATTATGGTATTGCTTTTATAAGTGGAGCCTTCACCTATGCCTAATTTGTGGGATTTTGTAAATCCATAGGTTAGTAAAAGGGATCGGGATGCTACAGAAGAGCCATCTAGTCCTCGGGGTGAAAAGAGAAAGAAAGACAAGAAAGTTCATGAAGAGAGGGATGGCACTGAGTTGAGTCCAAAATAATTAGCTCAAATTCTAGAAAGGGATGAAAAGAAGTAGAAGAAAGAGCTAGCAATAACTAACAAAGCATCCCTGGCTGAGAATCAGATTTAGGTGGATAGTATCGGTAGAGGTGCATCTTGTAGTGGCGTAGCGGGTGCTATTGAGGAAACTTCTTTAGAACCCATTGTGGGAGATAGTGGTGATATTGATAGGTCTGCATAGGCCGCTAGTAGTGAGGAAAGTGGTATGGGGGCTGATCTATTGGACCCTTCTTCTGTACCGAGCATCGGTGCTTAGGCTCCGGTGCTTACATTTTTAAGTGCATTAAAGGAAATGTACATTCCTTTTGGTGGGGGTGGGGGCAGCTGCCCGAGTGCTTTTTTTATTGGAATCTTGGCAAATTTTGAGTAGCCAAGATGCCCGCATCATATCGCGATGTTAAATCAAGCGCTGCTTGGGAGGTAACCCAAAAGAGTACATCAATAAGTACCCACATACGTGAGGTTTTCTTGTTGTGTTCTTTCCCCGAGGACTTTTATTTCTATTAAACTAGTATGTTTAGGTTGGTTGTGTTTTTGTGAAAGAATAATAGGAACTTAGAGTAGTGTATGGACTGATTTTGAAATTGATTTTGACTAAAAAAATAGATACCCCTCTAAATTTTGTGTGACATGTTAGCCATTTCTGATAGACTGGCCGCTATGGATCTACGCATGAAATTATGTATCTAGATGTGATATATAGCTTAAGCTAGGGCCTAACTTGATAGTTTGAAGATGATAGTGAATCAGTTCCATGTGTATGAGTTGCATTTGTATAGTTTCTACTTTGTGTGCCAATCGAGAACTTGTCCGGTTGATACAGTAGGGAAAACAGAAAACCATTCAAATATTCAGAAAACTTCGAATCAACATTTTAAGGCAAACTTAAATCAAAATCAACTATCTTCAGTTGTTGATAACACAGGGTCGGAATGAGGAACTTTGGGTCATTAAGAACACCTGGGAGAAGCCAAACTTGGATGTTCAAAGCTTCTCCCTAGCTTGATTATTCTCCAAGGTTCAACCCATTACTCCCTTATTCGATTAAATCAACAATAGCCAACCAAACTACCGAATGAACTTTGATACAATCATATCAATCACAGCAAACTAGCACATAAATAAGACTAAGAAAATAGTAAAGTAAAGAGGTCATTTTACCTTTTTTTGGGCAGCAAAACTGAGACGAGACGAGGTGAGTTCTTCGATGATTTTTCTGATGAACTTAGAGCTTGAGGCCTCTCTAGTTCTCACAACAACCCAGAAAACATACCAAGACCCCTAAGAAACTAAAACAAATGGTGTGATTTTCTTCGAATTTGCCCTGATTTTTCAAGTTTCCCCAAAATTGGAGAAAAGGACTCTCCAAGATTTTGCTACTCGAAAAACCATCCCTCCACAGTGGAGAGTGGAGAGTGGAGGGTTTATATAGGAGAGGATATAGGGTTCTAACGGATGGAAATGGGGGGGAGTATTTGGGGATTTTGAAATCTAAAAATAAAAAATTCTCCAGATGGTGACACATTTGTACCTGGAGGTAGAATTTCAATCATGCGCCGATGATTTTGAGGATCATCCGCCACGATTTCAGGGATGAGGAATGTTGAGGACACAGACGATTTCCAGGTTCTTCTAGAACCTGGACAGCTCGACATTTTGTACAACAAACTAAGGTGAGGGGAAATTGGATGGAGGGGTAACGTTTTTTGGATTTGGGCGTCGTTTGCTATTGATTTTGGGTGTCATTTTGTACTGATATGGACGTAGTTTCTGGGTTCATTGTTGTTGTCGTCTATGAAGAACAACAAAGAGAGTCAGGATTGCCTTGTTTTGGTTAAATGGGATGAATAAATTTGGTGGCCTTCAATTTCTTGTACAACTGAGTTATGATTTCAGCCAGTGGGGTAAAAGTTCAAGCAACTTTCTTTTCTAGATTAGGGTGAGGAAGGTTGGTATTAGCGGGAGGCAAAACCTGGCAATTATTTTGGTTTTCGGGAGTCTTTTGATACACTTGAAAGTTTTGAGGAGGAGCTTGGTAAGTAGATGCATATTTGGTTGTGGAGCTTGGTAAATAGATTGCATATTTGATTGTGGAGCTTGGTAAATAGGATGAGTATAGAAAATTGGTTGAGGATTTTGTAGAGCTGGGGAAGGGGTTGTTGGAACAAGTGATTTTTTATGGTTGGCTCCAAAGGGCTTCTTCAGTTTCCTACTAGGACTGGAGGACACTGAAGATACCTCTTCCCTCTTCTTCTTGGGAAATCCTGTCGATCCTGAGGATGCCGAGGCCTTGACAATCTTGCCACTATGAAGACCTTCTTCAACAATTTCACCAATCTTAACTAGGTCAGCAAACTTTTCTTTAACCGCTGATATCATTTTGTCATAGAACACTGACTCTTGAGAGCGCATAAACACCCTGCTTATCTCCTCTTCGGTCATGGGAGGCCAAACTCTCACCGCCTCTTTTCTCCACCGATAGGCATAGTCTCTAAAATCCTCGTTTGATTTCTGCCTGATACGCCCTAGAGAATATCGATCCAGGATGACTTTCATATTGTATGCAAACCTTTGATCGAAGTCTCTAGCTAGATCACTCCACCTGGACAGCTCGACATTTTGTATAACAAATGAAGGTGGGGGAAATTGGACGGAGGGGTAATGTTTTCTTGATTTGGGAGTCGTTTGCTATTGATTTTGGTTGTCATTTCGTAATGATATGGACGGAGTTTCTGGGTTCATTGTTATTGTCATCTGTGAAGAACAACGAAGAGAGAGAGGGGGAGAGATAAGGGTTCATTTGGTCTGTATTGTTGGTTTAGAGAAAGAAAGAAAAGAGAAAGAGTATTAAGGGTGTTAAGATGTGTCGTTGGGCCGGGTCGTTTATTGTGTTGTTGGGCCATGGTTTGGCTAAATCAAAGAGGTGAGAGGAGGGTAATTTGATTTAAAAGATGGTCACTTTGCTTTGCAAATGTTTCCAGATTTGATTGAAATAATAATCAAATTTGATTAAATTTTATCCAAACCGTTAAGATTGTAGCCAAATAAGACCCAATTGAATTAATTCAAAGAAATTAGGCCGTAATTGGAATAGGGACAAAGTAAACACGATTAATTTAACCGAGCTTTATTTATTTTAAAACAACTAAAACAATTAATATGTTATCACATTCGATCATGTGTTATAAAACACCAATTTTACAATTTAAATTTTGGTTAAATCATTTTGATCAAAATAGAAAGTTTTAAACATTTTGAAATAATTTCGGAAAAATCCTTTGAATATCTACTAAAATTTCCAAGATAATATACATCTATATATATTATGAATATACGTAGACGTACGTTTTTTCATGAAGATTATAGAATTTTCTTCAGAATTAATTTTAAAAAATTCTTTTAATTACAAAATTAATTATTTAAAGTTGTTCAAAATCTAAAAGCTCGATAATTAATCAAATAGTGGAGGGTAAAAATTGGGTGTCAACAAGTACCATGAACCATAAGCTTCTTCCAACACATTTTGAACCAAGTCATTAACCCGAGGGACACAAATCTGCCCTCTAAAACATAACACCCCACACATGTCAAGTGTGGCATCTCGGGCCTCCCCAGACACCACCTTGTTCCAGAGCTTGTTCAATTGCACATCCATAAAATTTTTGGCCTTGATTTCCTCCAGAAATATGGGTTTAACCTCGATATTAGCCAACACTCCACCTTTTCCTGAAATGCCCAATTGCATGAACTTGGATGCTAGAGTTTGAATCTCTCTAGCCAAGGGTCTCTTAGACACCCCCAAACAAGCCAAACTATCCATGCTGACCATTTTCTGGCTTAATGCATATGCCACCACATTGGCCTTACCCGGATGATACTGGATGGTCACATCATAATCTTTCAATAACTCCATCAACCTTCTTTATCTCATATTCAAATCCTTCTATGTAAGCACATGTTGTAGGTTGCGATGGTATGTGAACACTTCACACTTGAAACTATATAGATAATATTGCCAGATCTTAAGTTCAAATACCACTGTTGCTAACTCTAAATCATAAGTTGGGTAGTTTTTCTCATGAGACTTTAACTGCCTCGAAGAATAAGCTATGATATTCCTATCCTGCACCAACACAACACCTAAACACGAATGTAAGGCATCACAAAATATAATGAAGTCCTTACCTTCTACTGCAATGATAGAATAGGAGTTGCAGTTATGAGGGTCTTAAGCTTTTGGATGTTCTCCTCGCACTTGTCAGACCAAACAAATGGTACCTTATTTTGGGTCAATCTTGTCAAGTGAGTCGCAATGGAAGCAACATTCTTGACGAACCTGCGATAATAGCTAGCAAGACCCACAAAACTCCTAACCACAGAGCTAGGTCGAACCCAGCTTTTAACTGCCTCAATCTTTTGGGGATCAACTATCACCCCTTTTTGTGAGACCACATGCCCTAAGAAAGAAACTAAAGATAACCAAAATTTGCACTTCGAAAACTTGGCATACAATTTCTGTCTCCTCAAAATCCCCAGAACAATGTGAAGGTGCTCTGCATGCTCATCTTTACTCTTGGAGTAGATCAAAATATGGTCTATACATACAATAACAAAGGAATCTAGTAATATGACTTGAAGACACTATTCATCAAACTCAAAAAGGTCATCTATGCGAGGTAATGGATACTTATTTTGGATGGTAACCTTGTTCAATTGCATGTAGTCTATACATATCGTCACACTATCATCCTTCTTTTTCACAAACAAGACCGAAGAACCCCAAAGAAAAGCACTGGGATGAATAAATCCCTTTTATAGAAGTTCCTGAAAGTGAGTTTTAAGTTCTCTCAACTCTGTCAGAGCCATATGATAAGGAGGAATAGAGATTGGGCGAGTGCCCAACTACAAATCTTTACAGAAGTCAATATCCCTGTCCGGAGGCACACTAGGCAGATTCATAGGAAATATCTCCTAAAAATCTGAAACCATAGGGACTGACTCAATAGAATAGGGCTCCGTACTAACATCCTAAAGATGAGCTAGGAAGGCTGAACACCCCTTCCCCACAATATTTCTAGCTGATACGCCCATATTACACCTCTTTTTAGAAGCGCAAGCGATTGCTGTTCAAATATAGAACCCAACAAAGGTTGGAGTCGATCCCTCAAGGAATATGGTAGGACTAGGGTCAACTATGTTTACTTGCACTCTTAGTCATTTATTTCCCTACGAAGGAGGCTTTAAAGTAACAAGTAGCAATCGTTATTCAAATTCGAACAATTAACAAGTAATAGTTTTAAGAGTTGTTATCAATGAGTAGAGTGACTAGGGTAGTGCTTCCCATGAGATCATAACTTAGTAAGGCGTTGTACTTAGTAAACTATTTTGGTTCTTAGCATGCAAGATCGGTAAGTTAAGTTCACCTAAAGGGTTGGTCCCCTAGATAGATGAATTTCACCATGCATCTTGGTCCGGCTACGGGTGTATGCTTTACTAACCCTTACCCTTGATCAAAGATTAGCTATTCTCAGACAATGTCAAGCTATTAGATGAGGGTTAGTAGCCTCAAATATCTACTATGAACAACCCTTTTCCCATTCGTTACCTCCTTGGTTCAGCAAGTAAGAATAAGGCGAGTTCTAACCTTTGCAACCGTTAAAAAGCAATCAAAGTGAAGGGAAGAATAATACATGCTTAAACACCGCCTTAGAATTACCAAGTACTTTGCCTACTTTGTTAATCCTTCATAGTTCCCACAACCCTAGTTGTAAATTTAGCTACTCATGTTTGTAAGTAAACAATCAGAAGTTGTTGACATGTTCATGATCATATACTTACAAGAAAAAGTAAAGAAATCCAGAAACTTGAATAGATGAAGATAAAATCAAGGATAAAGAACTATGAATGTGTTTATATCTTAAAACAAGGAACAAATCAATACCACAAGTGTACGAATTTGTTTCCTACAAAAAATAGAGTGTAAAACGTAAAAGAAAACCTAGGAAAGGTATTTATAGACATAAGAAATCCTATCCTAATTAAACAAGGAAAATTGGAATTGGCAACTTCTGCGGACACAGTCTATGATCCGTGGAAACTTCTATGGGTCGTCAATAGTACTCGTAAAACTCAGAGGTTTTGTCATTCTATGAGTTCACTTCTACGAGTTCATTCTACGACTCGTGGATTGAATCACAGCTCGTGGAATTACTTTGTCAATCTCAAAACTTTTTCTCCTTCTCTGATCAGGTTCCACTATTAGGAATCTCGACTCGTGAACAGGTCCATGACTTGTGGAAACCTATCTTAGAACTCAGGCTTCAGCAAAATTTGCAGCACTCTTTCCACGACTGACTTCTACGACTCGTGGAATTATTTATGACTCGTGGAGTTGAGTCGTAAAAGTCAGTTCAACCAAAATGTCATTCTTTTTCTACACTTAGTCTCCAAACCATGTTTTTTTGCACAACAATCAAAAACACATCAAATCTACTATAAATCGCAAAGGAACATACTTCAATTCCAAGTTTTAAGCATTAAAAGTTCCGCAAAACCATGGCACATCAACACCCTCAACTTAAAACTATTGCTTGTCCTCTAGCAACAAAACAAAACTATCCTAGAATGATGCTCGAGTAAAAGAAAACTAGGAGCTACGGCAGTCATATGGTTCAGTAATTCAGCTCACAACAAATATCCCCCTCATTTTCAGTACCAAATAGGTGCATAAGTTTCATTTATCAAGACAACATAAGAGGATCCATGGATGACATCACACTATCAACATACGACATAGCATACACAGGTGAGACTTATCCTAACAATCAGCAGTCAATGTTACTCTAGTGCCCTCACCACAAAGAAGTCCCAATCACACAATAATACATTCAATATCTGGGACTGAACTAGAACACTCACACTCACAAAGATATTCAAACAATGCATGCACAATACCATAGGCTTGCGCTTATTTTTTATGACTCGATTTTCAAACAGTTAGGTTAGGATCACTATAGGGCTTTACCTCGACTTGTAAAATAGGCTCAGGTACGGGTATGGTAGGTATGGGAAACAGTGACTGAACCTTCCTTGACACTACGCTATGTTTCTTCCACTTTTCAGACCAACTCTTTTCTTCTCCTTTTTTCTCTCCTTTTTGTTCTTTCTTTTTCGTCAAGTGACAGGTGCGGCTTTTATTTCAGACAACTTTTTCATCATATTTTTTTTCTTTTTCTTTTCTCTTTTTTTTTTCTTTTTCTAACATATACGCCACACCCGTTATTACTCCTTTTTATTACTAACCTTTTCTTTTCATACCCCATATTTTGCACTTACCTCCACAGTAGCCACCCTCAACTTAGGCGATTTGCCTGAGTTGAGGTACACAATGTCCAAGGAGGGACCAGGGCCAAACTAGAGGTTCATAGAAAACAGGGAAGGTGATTAGGCTAAACAACAAAAAGGATCAATTTTGGCTCAAAAACAGGGATCAAAGGATATTCAAATCATCTGGACAGTCATTTAGGCTAAAGTGGACTATTTAAAAATGGCCTATGATCCTTTCCTAACCAACTATCCTACAGCCTAGGCAAGGCTAACCGGGCAAGTTCTAGATTGGCACAAAATGCAAGAACGATACGAATGTAGATCATACACACATGGCACAGAGTACAACAATCGAATGTTAACTATCAGGTTCATGCTCTAGTTTAAGCCATTCATCAGATCGATTAACATAATGACATGCACAAATCCATAGCAGTCAGCCTATCAAAAATGAATATGTCACACAAAATTTTGAGGGGTCTCCATTTTTTAATCAAAATCAAGTTAAAAATCAAGTCATAGACTGTGCTAAGTTCCTAATCTTCTTTTACTACACACAACCTATCTAAACATATAAGTTCAACAGAAATAAAGGTACATAGGGAAGGAACACAGTAAGAGAAACCAACGGACTTGGATACTCAGTGGTACCCTCTTTGGGTTGACTCCCAAGTAACGCTTGATTTAATATTGTGACATGACGCGGGTGTCTTAGCTACTCACACTTTGCCAAGATACCCATCAAAATACAGATGGATGCTTCCCTCACCCCACCAATACCAATGTGCATTGCCCTCAATGCATCAAGAAAAGCAAATACGTCCAGAGGCAGGAACATACATGTAATGCCTAGGTGCCGATGTCCAGTGGTGGAGATGGGGCCGGTGATGTGGCACCTATAGCAGTGCTAGTGGTGGTGGTAGTGGCCGACGTGCTCAATGGATCAATAACAGGAAGGACAATAGCAGATTCCCTTTCAACAGTGGCAGCCTCAGAACTTTCAAGCAAAGATGATGTGGCTCCTCCAAAAACTAGAGCCAAACTGGACTACGCACCCTGAAGTATCGGTCGCTCTGCCTCCTCAAGAATATGCATGTCATCTAAGGATTGCTGCATGGCAGAATCAGTGTCTCTTTGGAGCTTCTTAAGATCCATCTTGACCTCAGAAGTTCTATCAGTGCGCACTCTCTTTTCTCTAGCACTCGGGAGCACAGGCTTCACCTCAGCAAACAAATCAATAACCCAATGTGAGGCCGGTGGGATTGCAATAGAGATGGAAGTCATAACATGAGTTTGGCTAGTGTCGATAGACCTGAACTCCACTCTAGGTCATGCCAGCTCATCCTGAATGTGTCCCAAATAAGGGCTTCGTATAGTCTTCAACCGAACATTCACTTAGCACTCAAATACATCTACATGTGCTGACATCTCTCACGCGACCTGATCTATCTCAACCTTTACCCTAGCCTCAGCGACTACAATAGTAGACCTCACCCAAGGCTGTAGCCGATCCAACAAGTCGTTCACTTGCTTCTGTGTATCGAACTGGCGCTCAACTAGATTCTAGAGAAATTTCACATTAATAGTAACCATACCAGAAGAAGCTGGGCGCAAAGGCACAGTAGGAATGTCAGTTGGTGGCTAGGAAGTCGAGGGGGTAAAAACTAATGCTTTGGCACCTTTTGCAGCTACACTCACCCTAGTATCAGGAATATCCAATGGATCTCGTGCTACCGAGGGTCCCTCAACCCTCACCGTACTGGCTAAAATGGAGAATGAAGCTCGCTTATGTGCAACTGCATTTATAGCATCTTTTATCAACCTGACATCCTACATTCGAGTCACCTCTATCATATGGTCTATATCTAGCATCCATGGGACAGCTGAATCCAAGCACAATCGATGAATCAAACAAGGGAAGGGCAGGGTGGTGTTATCTCTGAATGCCCACTCAAAAATCTCATCCTTAATATAGTGGGGAATATTAATTTCATAACAATCCATGATGTTGGCTACTACGACTTCCCGGTCAAGTGTGAGAGAGTTATCTGCCAGTGTTGGACAGAGGCAGAACCAAACAATAGCCTACTAAAACTTATCGGTGAAGCTTAAGGATACCTATCTGATGTCGCCTCTATGAACCCATATTGCATCCTTACCATTTTAAGATATATATCCAGCAGCCCATCTCAACAAATCTGCCTTCTCAGCTAGATCTTTCATCTTAGTTTTATCTTTGACCATTTTTATTCTATGGTCAAATTCAGTTGTATCTACTGGAGATTCATAATCAGGCCCAAACAAGAAGTGTTAAATAGTGCACTTGAATATATCTACTGGTGCATGTCCCACCAATACACTAGTGAGTGAGGGAAAGTCTTGTACTTCTAGTTCGGCTAAAGTAGCTGATCTCCGATGGCTACATAGGCAGCGTAGAACTCTCTAACTATCTCTGGACCGTAGCTGCCTGGGGGCTCGGCCATCCATCCAAATTGATACTGAGTGAACGTTGCATAGAGGTTTGGGATGGAGGCCAGACCCTCAGTACGAATCTAAGGCTCCTAAAAAATGCCCCTCTTGGGCATACCACGATCAGATAAAGACCCACCTCATCATACCATAAACGCATGCCCGGAACACACCATCTCCAATTTTCCTTGGCCTCAAGTGTTTGAGCTTTGTCTGCCGCTGGTGGTGTCTGTGTCTTATCACCGGAGGCTGATTTTGCATCATTCGACCCATTTTATTTTCCAGTACCGATCCTTATCCCTGTTTCACTCTCTCGGTTGGTGTCATCTTCATCTGACGACCCCTCTGTCTCTCTTCAGACTAAGGAGAGGTGGTCGTTACTGGTGGTGCAACTATGAGGTCTAGTTGTAGTGCTGCCTCCTCAGCTGCCTGTGTTTGGGCCCCATATCTCATTGTATGAGGTACTAGGGCTGGATCAGGCTGAATCTTATAAACCTCCTCGGACCTACTTGATTCAGCTTTAGCAGGCTCATCGGGCTCATCGATGAGTATGGGTTTGAAAAGACGGGCCCCTTCTTTAACCTCCTTTGATATTGTGGCCTTTACCCATCTTTGAGGTGTTTTTCAATCGCATAGTAGTTGCGGAGGAAACTATAAGTACAGTAGAGGCAAGGAAACCCAAAAAAAATCAAATTTTCTGGACTTGGGTTCCACGAGTGGTTTTCACGGCCAATGGAATGAATCACAGCTCGTGAAAACACCTCATGGTTTGCAGACGAAATGAACTGCTTGCAGGTGTGTGTTTCATGAGTGGAATATATGACTCATGGTTTGATCCAAGATCTATTGATGCTCCTCGTGGAAATCAGGACACTTAATCTATCTACGGGTCTGAGATTCATGAGTGCCATCCACAACTCGTGGAATGAACCATGGCTCATGGACTACACTCATAAAAATCAGATTTGAGAACAGCCCTCTGGTCTGAGATCTATGATTGCATTCTACGATTTGTGGACTGAACCACGACTTGTAAACGGCTCTCATGATCACTATGACATCAGAAAACCAATGTTATCAGTTTTGTTCATTCTTTCAATCACTTTTAGCACTTATGCACAACGATACACCATAAACTAAGTATTCACTCAATAACTTGCATCCCGTAGGATGTATACACAGTTAATTCTCACAAAAGGCACCCTAGGTTAAGTTATTTTATCCCAAAAATTCAAATAGGGTTAGAATCGGCTTCATACCATAGAATTTATGGAAGAACTTGAGTGCATACATGTGATTGTAAGTAGAAACCTCGACCCATGACCAACTATTAAGTTTAAGGATCCATTTTCGGAACTTTGGTGAAGAAACAGTAGCAACAGCATATGGGAGGGGAGAAATTTTGGGGAGTGATTTGGGGAACTTTAAGAATAGATGGAGGATTAGTAGGGGTTTTGGAGTTTGAATGGAAGTATAAGAGTGTATGTGTCAGTTTGGCTAAGAAAAATGGGGGAAATTGAATTTGGGTGCAATTTAAACAAAAACAATTGTGGGTAAGGTTTGTTTTGACGCATGTGAATAATAAATTAAAAAGGAAACCTACCTGAGTTCCATGAGTCATGTTCACAAGTCATGAACTGAACCAAGAATAATAGAACAGGCTCATGAAACAAGTCCTGCCACCTAGATTTTTGTCTGATTTCCACGACCCATGGAATGAATCATGGCTCATGGAATCAGTTCTGTACTTTGCCAATTTCCTCTGAGTCCCACGAGTTGGGTCTATGACTCGTGGACTTATCCACGGTTCATGAACCTTGATCGTGGAACCCTACTTACTCTTTTTTGAGTTTGTCTTCTCCAGAACTTTTCCTCCATGTATACCTGCACACATCATAAACATTAGCCTTGCATTTTTTCCCAAGCAGTGCCAATTTAATATTGCGGCACGACACAGGTTACATGACTGCTCAGACTTCATTAAGTTTTCTCATGGGTTGCATCCCATGCAGCGCCTGATTAAACATTGTGGCATGATGCAGTTCCTTGGTTACTGAGACTTCACCAAGGGTCCAGACCTCCACACCTTTCAGTTCCTCAGCAGTTCCCAAATAAGATTTTATGCACTGACCGTTTGCTTTGAACCTATTTCCCTCATGATTTTCAAGGTCAACAACACAATGTGGGAATACTTGTACCATTTTGAATGGTCCAATCCACTTGCACTTCAACTTGCTAAGAAACAAGTCTGGAATTGAAGAGAAAGACCAAATCACCAGGCTGGAAATCTCTCTTATCTATCTTCTGATCATGGTACAAATTCATCTTTTCCTTATACAAGGCTGAACTTTCATAGGTGTTGAGGAAAAACTCATCTAACTCATTAAACTGCCCAAGCCGCTGAAATGATGCTGCAGACCAGTCAAGATTCAACTTCTTTAACGCCCACATGGCCTTATGCTCTAGCTTAACAGATATATGGCATGCTTTCCCAAATACAAGCTGATATGGTGACATACCTATTAGTGTATTGTACGTTGTATAGTACGCCCACAAAGCATCATCTAGTTTCCTAGACCAATCCATCCTATTTGCATTTACAGTCTTTGATAGGATTGTCTTTATCTCGCGGTTAGAAACTTCAAATTGCCCACTCATCTGAGGATGATAAGGGGTTGCAACTCTGTGTTTCACTCTATACTTCTAGAGTAAAGCCCGAAACAACCTATTGCAAAAGTGAGAGCCTCCTCGCTAATAATCGCCCGTGGTCTACCAAATCTGGAAAAAATGTTCTTCTTCAAGAATGTTGTGACACTTTTGCCTTCATTATTAGGAAGTGCAATCGCCTCCACCCATTTGGACACATAATCAATAGCCACCAAAATATATCTCATTCCATTCGAACTCATAAACGGACCCATGAAATCAATACCCTATACATCAAACAGTTCAATCATAAGGATGGGAGTGAGAGGAAGCTCATGTTTCCTTGATATACCACCTTCCCTTTGACATCGACTGCATGCCTTAGCAAATTCATGGGCATCCTTGTGGATGGTCGGCGAATAGTAGCCACATTGTAAGATCTTGTGAGCTGTCCGGATGCCACTATGATGCCCCCTAATAGGGGATGAACGACAGGCCTCTAATATATCCCTAATCTCATATTCTGGCATACATCTACGGATCATCATATCAGTACACACACGAAACAAGAATAACTCCACCAAAAAGAATTTCTTAACATTAGACATGAACTTTCTTTGCTGGTGGACAGACATATCAGAAGGAACCACATCACTTGCCAAATAGTTGGTAATGTCAGTAAAAAAAAAAAAACCTCGGGAAGCGGCTAACACTTGCTCGTCTGGAAACCAATCATCAATCTCCTGCGTATCATCAAGCTTCAGCATAGCTTCTTCCTCTAGTCTAGACAAGTGATCTGCTACTTGAATTTTTGTTCCCATCATGTCCTTGACTTAAAGTCAAATTCTTGCAGCAGCAACACCCACCTAATCAATCTTTATTTAGCATCCTTCTTTGCCATGAGGTTCCTAAGAGCCGCATGGTCTGTGTGCACAACTACCTTAGTGCCAAGAAAATATGATCTGAACTTCTCGAATGCAAAGACCACAACAAGAAACTCATGCTCTGTCACCATATAGTTCTTCTGAGCAGGATTAAGTGATTTGCTAGCATAGCAGATGGGGTGGAGAATATTTTCACGTGTTTGGCCTAGGACTACTCCTAGCGCCAATCCACTAGAATCACACATAACTTCAAAAGGCTGAGACCAATTAGGACAAATAATAATAGGAGCAGAGATCAACGTTTCCTTTAGGCACTCGAATGCCTTTAGACATGCATCATCAAAAATGAACTTCACCTCCTTATCCAATAACTTGCATAAGGGATGTGCAATTTTAGAGAAGTCTTTGATAAACCTGCGATAGAATCCAGCATGCCACAAAAAGCATCGAATCCCCTTCACAGAATCTGGTGGAGGCAATTTTTCAATCACCTCTATCTTTACTTTGTCGACCTCTATACCCTTCTTGGAGATCCAATGACCAAGCAATATACCCTCTTTAACCATGAAATGACACTTCTCTCAGTTTAGCACTAAGTTGTATTCTTCAGACCTCTTTAGCACACAACTGAATGAGCCAAACAATCATCAAATGAATCACCAACTACCGAAAAATCATCCATAAATACCTCAATAGTGTCCTCCACCATGTTTGAGAAAATAGACATCATGCAATACTAAAATGTCACTGGTGCATTGCATAAACCAAAAGGCATCCTTTTGAAAGAAAATGTCCCATACGGATAGGTGAAAGTGGTTTTCACTTGGTCTTCAGGAGAAATCGAGATCTGATTATATCCTGAATAACCATCAAGAAAAAAATACCATCCTCTACCAGCAAGACGGTCAAACATATGATCCATGAACGACATTCGAAAATGATCCTTCTCAATCCAAGCATTCATCTTTTTGTAATCCATGCATATATGCCAGCCCGCGACTGGCCTCATCGGAATCAACTCATTCTCTGCATTTGGGACCATAGTAATCCCACCCTTCTTAGGCACACATCCGCAATAGGGTAAACCACACCTACATCTAGCCTTTTGATAATCTCCTTCTTGACAACCTCTTGTATAGGCTGATTCAACCTATGTTGGTGCTCAATACTCGAAATACAATCTGGCGCAAGCTAAATTTATTCATGCAGATTCCAGGCAGAATTCCAATGATGTCAGCAATGGACCAACCAATGGCCCTCTTGAACTTTCTCAATACAGAAACCAGAGCTTCAACATGCCCTTCACCTGAATCTGTAGCAACAATAATTGGCAAGGTGTTATTAGCTCCTAAGAACACATATCGGAGGTGATATAGAAGCACTTTGAACTCCAAGATGGAAGGCTCTTGAATAGATGTTATAGCAGGTGGTGTCTATTTATTCTTCATGTCCAAATCAAGCTTCCTTAGAGCATAACTATAAGATCCCATACCTGTAAGTGCTTCTACCATATCATCATACTCCTCAATCTCGTCTCTATCAAAATTCATGATAACAGTTGCAAGTGCTTCAACACTGAGTGTTTCTTCAACAAGCATAATTAGTTGATCCTTATCAACCACATCAATAACTGACATATTATCATGATGCTTCATAGACTAGAAGACATTGAAAGTAATTATCTTATCATTGTCTGAATTTCATCTGCCCAGTTTTCAAGTCAACCAAAGAGCGTCCAGTGCCAAAGAATAGTCATCCAAAGATGATGAAAACCTAAAATTCAACCTCTCAGTCAAGGATCACAAAGTCCACAGGGAAAATAAAAGTGTCAACTTTCACAAGTACATCATAGAGAATTCTCACAGGCCTTTTCACCTTGCGATCTGCCATAAGAAGCCGCATTGTAGTTAGTTTGGGGGCTCCCAAGCCCAACTGATTGAACACTGTTAGTGGCATCATATTAATACTAGCACCCAGATCACACAATGTTTTGGCAAAGTATAAAGCTCCAATCGTGCAAGGAATAATGAAAGCTCTAGGATCTTCTTTCTTCTGCACCACAGAACGGGAGGCTATTACACCATAATGGTGCAAATTATCAGTTGGCTCAAAACTCACAGTTCTCTTCCTTGTCACCAGATCCTTCATAAACTTCGCATACCCAGGGATCTGCTCCAATGCTTCAACTAAAGGAATATTGACTGAAAGTTATTTTAGCATGTATATGAACTTGTGAAATTTACCTTCCTTAACCTTCTTCTTTAATATCTATGGATAAGGTGGAGGAGGTAATGGAATGGGCTTCAAGACTGGTAAAACCTCCTTGTTCATTGCCTTTGCATCAGAAGACTTCTTCTCACTTGGACTTTCAAATCTATCCTTTTCTTCAGACTAGACCACAACCTTAGTATCATCTTTTTCAGGCTCGGCCAGCTCATCAACAACTATAGGCATAAAAGGATCAATAGTCTATTTTCCACTTTGGGTATTCACAACCATGCACTATCGATCATTCTTTAGATTCTGAATTGTGTCACTTGGGAGAGTACCCTTCTGACGCGCATTCATGTTTGCAGACATTTGGTGCATCTGAGCATTAATTTGTTTTATAGTGATAGAATGAGCCTCCCCCTTTTGACTCATACCTGAGAGGTCAGCGCGCATATCCTTCATATTTTCATCCGTAGAATTAACCTTTTGCAGTACCCTGTTAAGAAGCTTCCTCATGAATGGTTGTTCATGTCTATCTTTACGATTTCCAAGAGGTACATATAGACCGCTATCGTTCTTGTAGCCATCTTTTTATGCCAGTCACCATCCCTGTCTCTACCTCTTCTCTTGTCTCTATATCTAGATTGATTGTAGTTGTCATCTCTATCTCTGTTCTGACCTTGATTTCCTTAGCCATTGGCCTAGAAACCCACCACTTGATCATTTAGATAACTAACTTCTTCATCAGAGTCATACTCATCCTATATCATAGCTTTACCTTAAGAACCTATAGCTTTTACCTTCTCGAGACCGCCATTAAGAATATGTTTTGCAATTAGATCAACAGTTGTTTGTAGGGTTGCGAAGCCTTGTTTAATTTCCTGGAATTCTTCATGGTCGATGGACTTCCCAACTGCATAAGTTCCTAGCGAGCTTTTAGCTTCTCTCGTGTGCTAGGCCATGTTCATCTTGGTAACTCTATTAAGTATCTCAAAAGCATTGACATAAGTATTCTCCATAAATGCTCCCCCGGTAAATGTGTCTGCTACTGCCTTAGTGTTTGCATTCAATGCTCTGTAGAAAATCTCCATCAAATGGTTTGAAGGAATCCTATGATTTGGAACCTGCTTCAGCTTCTTGTTGAACTTAAGCCATGTTTCATACAATGCCTTTGTGGGAAAATACTTGAAATTATATATCTCATGCTTCAGCTGCAACATCCGAGATGGAGGGAAGAACCTCTCTAGAAACTTATTTCTCAGTTCAAGCCATGTGAAAATTGAAGCATCAGGTAGTTCCGCAAGCCACAGTGGTGCCTCTCTATTTAGAGAAAATAGGAAGAACCGCAATCTTATAGCATCCTGATCCACCCCTGGAAGGTTGTAAGCCTTGTAGATCCTTGTAAAGGTTGTCAAGTGCAATTTAGCATCCTTAGTGGGCTTGCCAGCAAATAATCCCTTCAGGTTTAGCAGCTGAATCATAGTGCTTGTAATATCGAACTTTACACCATGGGGAAGTGGTGTCAGTACTATAGGGCCAGTTGTCCCTACATCATCATCATCAACATTGTACCGAAGCATGTGTCGGGGTTGCTTCATCTGTCTGCCTTATTAGATCTTGGTGTGATAGGATACCTAGGCAAATTTCATTTGGCTGCATCGTCTCTCACAGCTTGAGCATCGAGTGCAACTTGATGAGTAGCTTGTTGTCGTGCTTGCCTTGCTTGCTCAGCTACCTGGTTTGGAGTTGCAAGGTCTACTGCAATTTGAGCAACTTCAGCAATTTGGGCCTCTTCTTCTACCTTCTTTTGCTCTTCTTCGGCCAACTTCCGAGTTGTGGACTCTTTAGGTGTCTCATAAACTCCCTCTTTAATCATGTTTCTCAGAGTTCGTTGGAGTTCTGGATCACATGAGATCAAGGGATTGCCTTGACTCCTTGTATTGGGCATACACAAGTGTGCAACCTGTGTAACAAAACACAAACAACAGAAAAATTAAAATCTGGAAATAAGGACTAATGGTGAAATAAATTCAACTTCTCTTAATCCTAAACCATATTCTCCAGTAACGGTGCCAAAATTTGATACGCGCAAATTACACCTTCCTTTAGAAGAATAAGCGCTTGCTGTTCAACTATAGAACCCAACAAAGGTTGGGGTTGATTCCACAGGAAATATGGTAGGACTAGGGTAAATAATGTTTACTTGCGCTCTTAGATGTTTATTTCCCTACGAAGGGGGTTTAAAGTAACAAGTAGTAATAGTAATTTAAATTTGAACAATTAACAAGCAACAATTTTAAGAGTTGTTATCAATGAGTGGAGTGACTAGGGTAGTGTTCCCCATGATATCATAACTTAGTAAGGCATTGTACTTAGTAAATTAGTTTGGTGCTTAGCATGCAAGATCGGTAAGTTAAGTTCACCTAAATGGTTGGTACCCTAGATAGATGAATTTCACCACGAACCTTGGTCCGGCTATGAGTGTATGTTTTACTAACCCTTACCATTAATCCCAGATTAGTTATTCCCAGACAAAGTCAAGCTATTAAAGAAGGGTTGGTAGCCTCAAATCTCCATTGTGAACAACCCTTTTCCCGTTCATCGCCTCTTTGGTCCGGCAAGTAAGAATAAGGCGAGTTCTAACGTTTGCAACCATTAAATTGCAATCAAAGCGAAGGGAAGAACAATACATGCATAAACACCACTCTAGAATTACCAAGTACTTTGCCTACTTCGTTAATCCTTCATGGTTCCCACAGCCCTAGTTGTGGATTTAGCTACTCATGTTTATAAGTAAACAATCAGTAGTTGTTAACGTGTTCATGATCATATACTTACAAGAAGAAGTAAAAAAATCTGGAAACTTGAATAGATGAAGATGAAATCAAGGATCAAGAACGATGGATGTGTTTATCTCTTAAAACCAAGAACAAATCAATACCACAAGTGTACGAATATGTTTTTTACAAAACAAATAGAGCAAAAAATGTAAAAGAAAACCTAGGAAAGGTATTTATAGACATAAGAAATCCTATCCTAATTAAACAAGGAAAATGGAATCAGAAACTTCCACGGACATAGTCTATGGTCCGTGGAAACTTCTACGGGTCATTAATTGTACTCATGAAACTTAGAGGTTTTGTCATCTTGCGGGTTCACTTCCACGACTTCATTCTATGACTCTTGGATTTAATCATGGCTCGTGGAATTGCTTCATCAATCTTAGAACTTTTTCTCCCTCTCTGATCAGGTTCCACAAACAGGAATCAGGACTTATGAACAAGTCCACGGCTCATAGAAACCTCCCTTAGAACTCAGGTTTCAGCATAATCTGCAGTATTCTTTCCACGACTGACTTCCATGACTCGTTAAATTATTTATGACTCATGGAGTTGAGTCGTAGAAATCAATTTCAGCCAAATTATCAGTATTTTTCAGCACTTAGTCTCCAAACCATGTTTTCCTTCACAACACTCAAAAACACATCAAATCTACTAGAAATTGCTAACAAACATACTTCAATTCCAAGCTTTAAGCGTCGAAAGTTCCGCAAAACCACGGCATATCACTATCCCAAATAAAGGATATGATCTTCGCTGGCTTAGGCCTGTACACACCTTCCTACTCTAGTCTATCCATACCTAGAATATCTAGAGTTACTATCTTAGAATTACTCTTTAACACAGCTTTATAAGGAGACAACCAAAATAATATCAAAAATCCAACATATCCAAAATAACCAAATCTACCCAAGTCTGAAAACCCATAAACACAACAGAGCATGAACGATACACATAGGTCACTACCACGGACTCCCCAACCTTCCTAGAAACATGAATAGGAGAATCAAGAACATCACAAATCAAGTCCAGACCTAAGGCAACTCTAATAGATACATATGAAAATGTGGAACCCGGATCAAATAAAACAAAAGCCACACTGTCACAGATGATAATTGTACCTATTATCATAGCATTTGATGCCTCAACCTCAGAATTGCTCGGGAAGGTGTAATAATAAGCTCTATCTTCAATCTGAGCAACCTTCCTAGCTGGTTGTGCTACTCCGTTCTCGTGTTACCATTATCTTTATTTCCATGGCCTCCCTAATTATTACCTCGCCTACCCTATGGGGGTCCCCTACCATTGCTACCTCCACTTGTTGCAACTACAACCTTAATTTACTGCACCTGATTACCTGGCTGTCTCAGAGGTTATTCCGTCTTAAAATGACCCTGATCACCATAATAAAAGCATCCTCGATCAAGAGAGGGCCTGTTGGCAGAAAAATAGGAAGCTATCTAGCCTCTAGGAGTTGGAGACTGTTGAATAGCCATTGAATGACCATCGACAGAATAGAGCGGAGCTAACTAAATAGGGCGAGCCAAATGAACCTGCTGTCCAGGACCTCTGGAATAAGAACCACTAAAATTATGCATATTCTTGGACTTCTTAGCTAATACCTTATCCTGCCCAACCTGCCTGACCCCTTCCAGTTTTTTTACATAATCAGTCACTTTATTAAACTCTTCCCTGTAGAAGTCATGTGAACAAATAGAACCTGCAACTCAGTATTCAGACGAATCCTCTCTTTCTCAGTGCCTAATAGTTGGGTAGCATAGCAAGACAAGGCATGAAAGTTTGCCTCATAAGCTGCAAAAGACATTTTGCCCTATTCAAGGGCCAAAACCTCATCCTTTTTGTGATCCCTGAGAGTACGGGGCACATATTTCTCCAGAAATAGGGTAGAAAATTGAGCCCAAGTCATCAGAGGCAAGGCTGATAATTGACACTATACATGATCCCTCTGCCCCTGTATGGCATCACCCTGTAGTTGAAAAGTCACAAACTACACCCCATGTTGCTGTATAATACCCAACTTATGCAATCTCTCATAACAATCCAGAATAAACTTGAAGACATCTTCATTATATGTACCATGAAATGATGAAGGTTTTAGTTTTAAGAGCTTAATCAATAAATCATGCTCGGTCTCGGTCATGACAAGGCCTATTACTGGATGGAACAACATATATGTACCCAAAGCTTTATCCATCCTGGGGAGGAATAAAGTTATAATTATGTTTAGTTATTAAATTGTTTGATCGTTAGTTTACTTTTCGCTTGTTGGTTTTAGGCTATTAGTCTAGGCAAGGGTTGAACTCTATTGGTTCGCTCATCCGGGGGTTGGGTGGATTCCACTCAAGACGGGTTGGATCATGACATATTTGGAGTCAATAATGACACTTTATCAATTAGAGAGAAACTCATTAATTGGTGGATCAAAAAAATCAAAAACTTGTCAAGAAACTCGCTCTCCAGACTCTCCCTCGAATTATTATTTGACAAAGTTGAAAGCTAGGTGGAAAAGTAGATTTCATAATAATAAGATGAGCTAATGTGATTATTCAAATATTCTAGTAGTTGAATATTACCATACACAAGCAATTCAGAATAATCAACCCCCTCGTGTATAAGGAAGAGATATATTATAAATATTATTGGTGTTAGTTGGAATCCCTTGAACAATACCTATTTTCAACTCAATTTTAATTCATGCTTTTATTTTTAACACATGGCTATTTTTAACCAATTTTTAACCACACTATTTTAAATCTTTTTTTCAAATCATGGCAGATAGATAATACTCTCTCTCTCAATGCCCCACAAATATTTACTGGTGAAAACTTTTAAATTTGAGGAGTTAAGATGAAATCTTATCTTGAAGCTTATGATTTGTGAAAAGTTGTAATGGAATATAAAGTCATACAATAACTTTCTGAAAATCCTATTGCTACTAAAATCAAACTTCACTCTGAAGAAAAAATCAAAAACTACAAAGTCAAAATTGTAATTCAAATTTTATTTCCAGATTCAATCTTCTCTAAAATTATTCCATGTGATACAACAAAAGAAGCTTGGTAAAAACTCCAAAAGGAGTACCAAGAAAGTGAACGAGGCAGACAAAATCAAATTCTGAATTTGAAAAGAGATTTTGAATCTCTTAGGATGCAAGCGGGTGAGACCATCACTAAGTATTCTGATAGAATTTCTTTGATTGTCAATTGAATCAGGTTAGTTAGCAATGATTTTAAAGATAATAGAAAGGGGGGAAAGTTCTTGTGACTGTTTCTAAGAGACTTGAGTCTGAAATCTCCACTTTGGAAGAGTCTAAAGATTTCTCTACCATCTCTCTTGCAGAATTCATGATAAGTGCTCTTCAAGCACAAGAGAAAAGAAGAGCTTTCGGACAAGATAAAGTTGTTGAACGTATTTTTATGTAAACCACCAAAAAAATAAAAGTTTATTACCCTCCTTGCAAATACTGCAAAAAAACACTTAGAAAATTTTTGTTGGTGGAGATCTGATGCATTATGTGAAAGTTGCAAATAAACATGTGATGTTACAAAAGTGTGCAAGTTCAAAGACACTCAAAATAATTCACAAGCACTACTAGTTAAAGAAGAATGTGAGGAAGAGCGACTTTTTTAGCTGCTGCAACAATAGCAAAGAAAATACATTTTTCAAGAACGGAGAAGGATGAAATATACCCCTGTATTATTAAAAATGGTTTAAATATACTCCTTATTTTACTTTAGGTTTAACTATATCCTTTTCTTTATACTTTGGGTCCAAATATACCCTTGTACTATTAGAAATAGTTTAAATATACTCATTGTTATACTTTTAGTCGAAATATACCCCTCTCGATATACTTTGGGTCCAAATATACCCCTTCCATTAAATTTTTATGTTGATTTACCTTTATTTTTTACACTCACCCATTTAAACCATCTCAATTCTCTCCACTTTAAGTTATTTTCTTTTCTCGTAGTCTTCTATTTTCTTTTCTTCTCTTTTTTAATGATCCGCTTCTCATGAATCCAAACTCTTGAAAGTCTTTACTAAACTATTTCCGAATACTTTCTCGTTGACATTAATGATCCGTTTATCAGATATAGAAATATTTTTCCTGTATTTATATATGGTAATCTTGCTTAGCAGATTATTTCAAGTATAAGTTTTAACATTTGATATTAGACCAAAAGAATATGACCGAAAGAAAATGATTTTTCATATATATCAAAACTTTAAAATTTTCTGTAAAGAAGTTTATTCGTTGTGAGGCTAAGGAAAGGTTAAGATGACAGGGGTATAAATTATAAAAATGTGTATTATTTTTGTATAAATCAAGAGAGTGGGTCGGAGATGGATTAGATAGGTGAGTTTGTAAAGTGAATCGCACAAATATTTACATTTGGTGATGAGTTATTTTTATTTTGAAGTTCATCATGTGTCCGTTTGTAAAAAAAAGAAGGTAAATCTCCTTCATAAAAAAGGAGGAGGAGGGGGAGGGTTAAATCAGCATAAAAGTATAATGAGGGGTATATTTGAACCAAAAATATAATGGGAGGGGTATATTTGGATCCAAAATATATCTGAAGGGGTATATTTGGACTGAAAGTATAATGAAAGGTATATTTAAACTATTTCTAATAGTACAAAGATATATTTGGATCCAAAGTATAATAAAAAGAGTATATTTGAACCGAAAGTATAACGAAGGGTATATTTAAATCATTTCTAATAGTATAGGGGTATATTTGTCCTTTCACCATTTCAAAAATGATTAAGTGTTCAAACTCAATTGGATACACCACACCAACTTGAGTTTGAGGGAAAATATTACAATATACTTTTCTTCTACTCTATGATCTACATTAATGGTAGAATATTTTATTTTTTTTTGTTTAAGAATATTTTATAGTATTTACTTTCCTTTCAAGTCTAGAGTTTGCATTAATTGCAAAATATTTAGTTTCCTTTTTGTAATGACCCTTTCGGTCATTTACGTATTTTTGCTTTTTTTGTACTGTTAGAGCTTGTCTGTAGTGGCCCTAAGTCATTTATGGCTTGCTGGGACCGGTGGTTCGGTGCTCTGGCCATTTATTGGTCTTTATGACTGTTTTCCTGTTTTAAAGTTGAGTCTTAAGAGTTGAGTTATCAAAATCGTGCGATAGTGATTTGTGATCGTATGACCTCATCGAACCTTTTGGACAGGTCGATCCTGATTCCAGGTGTCGTATGACCTTAACTTTCGTCTTGTATCAAGGCTTGCGAGCCTACATTTGAGAATTTTATTAACATTGCACATATTTGAAAATATTTGATTTGAAAGTCGAATTTGGTAAAAGGTTATATTTTTATTGCCTTCTTAAAATATGTTAAATATTTATGAAAAAAAATTATTTTGTTACGATATATTTGTATGTATTTATTTTATAAGAGTTTTATAAGTTATTAATATTTTAACAGAGATAGTGAGTCTAGTTATGTGGAAAAAATATTATTATATATAGAAGGCTTTATTCAAAATATTTTTCTATTAATTGTGGTATATTCAAAATATTATATGTATTTTACTATGAACTTATGCAATATCCGAGTGCGTACATAATGGATAAGAATGATCTTGTGGTGCCACTCCACTTCCACGTGAAAGTGAAGTAGAGAGTACAACAATAGTTGTAAACATGTGGTGGCTTAATTAATGTTAAGTTGTCATAGTTAATTTTCTTTTCAATTGAATATTGAACTATTACAAACTAATCAATTTTTTCATATATACATGTCATATGGGTTAACATTACCGCCTCCAATTTTTGTTCGTATTAACTTGCTACTTTTATATATTACTACTCCAGTATTTTCAAAGTACTCTACAGCTTTTGAAATTGTTTTACACTGTGAGAAAATATTGCAAGAACGTGGCTTACTTTGTTTATTTATATATGTTCATCACGCTAAGGAGGAAAATATTTGAAGGATTTACTTGATCTTTGAATGAAACATATTATCTTCGTCAAGTTATTCAAGCCTGAATTCGAGTTTGATTTCGTTTTGGAGTTTCTCGGAGCGGTCCGGGCTTGGACATCGTCGTTCCAGCAGCTTGTCGTCGAACGACAGGTAGGTTATGGTCTAACTCCTCTAGACTTCGCATATATAGGATAAAATTGTATTAATGGGCATCCTTGGGTTGGGTTTATTAGCTTGTTACCACAGACCTTGACTGCTTCTTCATGTCCGATTCGTTTCTTGCCTTCGATGTTTGTAGTATTTGTTATAGACGATATTATCACCCTTGTGGTTCTTTGTGGCCTTATATTGACTCTGGAACATAGAGGGTGGGTTATTGATCGAGAATGTTCGTGAGTCCCGGACATCGTTATTACTGTTATAGAGCTGGTTATTTGTGTTGTAGAACAATTGGAGCCTATGCAGGACTGATAGGTTGATTGTGAGCCATTGGGCTATTGTTTGTGATTGAGCATGTCATTTTCATGCATATAAGGGATTTCTACATGATTTTTATGATGATTTTTTGGCTTTGGGCCTACCTTATACGATTTTCTAAATCTTTCATGGCCTCGGGGCCCATTTTTGATAAAAATGATTATAAAATAGTTTGGTATTGTTTTAATGGATCTTCTTGCTGTAAGAAATGTTAAAAGAGAGATTTATCACAGTTTTCCTACTTATACTAGACTCGGTTGGGCCGAGGTGCTAGACTTGCTTTGTTATTTATGAAAAATGATATTAGACTCCGTAAAGCCAAGCACTGGACTGGATTTACTATTGTTTTACACCCGGATACGTCGGGCACCCTTGAAAATGGTTTTTGAGACTTATTTCACTGATTTATACCCGGATAGGTTCTGAGCATGCATTGTCGAGACTTGGGTTACTGCTTTGGATCCGGATTCACTCACTCTGGATGATGATATTGAGATTGAGATTTAGTATGTGGTCGAGGACCTCCATGGACCTTGTCGATCCAGACCAGGGGCTACGTGTTGAGTGTGCCGGAGGAGGGGTATACGGTGGAGTTGAGATGTACGGGTCGTGTCTTTCCATGGGATCTACCTACTGGGCCCTGAGGCACCGGAGGAGGTACATACAGGGTTATTATTCCACCCGGTTTTAATCATGCATCATATTATTTATTTGTGTGAGGTTCCACCCTTGTTTGCTATCTGCTGAGTGTACGCTCCGGTAGTATGGGATGTTGGAGGATTTGTCTTCACTTGGTTGTGTTTCTCGGGTCTATGGGCGTATGTTAGGACTGTAGGTAGGCTTATTATTGCCTTATCGAGTCTTATGATTCCTTATGTTGATTTCTTATTGTATCTTGGTATTGAGACTAGTATTTTATAGCCGGGCTTGGTTATTATTCCTGTGTTCGAGCATGGTTTTGTCACTTTGCTTTCCTCCTTCTCTTTTTACTTGAGGTTACATGTATACCAGCCATTTTCTAAGAAACATCTTTATATATTGTTATAGCAAGGATCTCAGGTGCATTACTTCTTTCTTTCACCAGTGCCTGCGATATGTATTCTAGTAGCTAGCCATGTCTGTTGTTTTCTGCTTGTACTCCTTCTGTTCTAGCTTTCGTTTAGTTTTCTGTGACTATTTGCTTCTACTCTGCTTATTACTGCTCTTTTATCTTATATGTGCCCAGTCGGTCTATGATACCTACTGGGTACCCATTGCTTAGCAATTGGTGCTCATACTACACTTCTGCATCTTTCTGGTGCAGATATTAGTTGAGCTTTCGCCGTTGATCACATTGGAGACTCGTGCAGCTTTTGGATCTTCGAGACTAGGATGAGCTCCTGACAACCGGGGCTTGACCATATCTCATCTTTTGTACTGTTACTCTTTGTATATTTGGAGACAGTTGTACTTATCTTTTGTTACCTCTAGCACTTGTATTCTATTAGAAGCTTTTGTACTGTCGATACCAAGTCTTGGGGTTGGTATAGTTTCTTTTTATATATTTTCAGGTTACCGCTTTTGCTTATTTCTGCTTATTATGCGTATTGGTTAGATAGTAGCCCATTACTAATCATTCCAGACTACAAGGATTGGTTCACCTACTGAGGGTCGTAGGTGCCATCATGACCTGAAAAATTGAGTCGTGACACTTTTAGTTTAGTATCTATAGGAAAAATAATATATTCTCCTTATTTTATTCTCTTTAGTTGCTTATAAATAGTTATGTACTCTTCTATTTGAATCAGTGCACTATTAAAAAATTATCATTCATTCTCTCTTTAGCTTTCCTTCTAATTTCTTCGATACCATAACAATTTTATCTCCATTGTTTTCATTGTTATTTTATTCTGTAGAATATTTTCCCTCTTCTTTCTAATTAGTTATCAAATCTAAAGGATTCTACTCTCTGTTTTATTTTGCTATGTTGCTTGGACAAATTTGATCATTTTGTCCTTTTAATTTTCATTTAATTGATGACGAACATATATTAAATAATTTTGGCCAATGACAAAATTCTCGTTAATTTTTGAAGTCTCCACGTATATATGGACGGATGTTATTTTCAAGTAATAATTAGTTTATATCAAGTATCAACACTTGTCAGATGAAGAAATTTCAGCCGATTTTCAAGGTCTCCAATGTACATAAGACGAGTTTTTATTTTATTTATATTTTATTAATTTATTTTGATAAATTTGTTCATTTATGATACTTTTATCAAGTATTTTTACAAATATTCGAAGTTGCTTTATGAAGAAAATACTCGAAAGAAATTTGAAGATTTTTCAAATTTTTTATTTATGTTTATCTATATTATTATGATAGGCAAATATATATTAGGCCTTCTTCCGTATTAATTTTTTACTATATTCTTTGTGAATTTTATGTATGTTTATTATTTTTGTGAAAATAACATTTTAACTCCTCCTCAATTGTAAAAATGAGTTCAATCGGAAATCACATTTGTGAATTCTGAAAAATGCCTAATCCCTTACCTTCGAAACAATTCGAACCCATACCTAGAATCTAACTCATTTGTTCAATAATTAATAGGTTTCCTAATTTCCCTAAAATTAGGTTAATTCTTTTTGAGTCCCAAAATTGTGACTTGTTATTAAACCTTGCGATGAAAAATAGGATGTGACAGTTTCCCATGCAGCCTTTGGCTCTATACATGTTTTCCCAAGATACAAGTGTCTTTCTAGAAATAAGTACAAATCTAGTCCAAAGGTAGGTCCTACACAGTCATTCAATCAATTTTAATGCTCTCCTGGTAGAACAAAGATCTAAGCACAATAAGTTTGGAGGTCAAAGACAACAGACTAGATTAGTTCCAATCTCCCTGCATAAGATAGAAGCTTAGCAGTTCAACATCTGATCCTCATAGTAACCTTCTCAATCAATGGAATACAAGGTGCTATGATAAGTTTCTTGAAAAACAATGGAACCCCTAGGTATATAAAGGGGAGTTCGCCTTCAATGTACCCCAAGGTTGAAAGTATAGATTGCTTCAGATTGGAGGGTACTTCTGACATGTAAATCACTACAAGAAAACAGACAATCAGATAGAGACCACATTCCTAGCTAACTTGTTAAAATCCCTAGCTAATGTTGTTTTAGCTAGGAAAATGACCCGAGTTACATTCCGCAGCTAATAGGCTCTTAGCTAAATATTTGCTAGAGATATTGGTCATTCGTAGCTAATTTTGCCAGGTATCGGTAACATTCCATAACAAATGTTAGCTAGGGCTTTTCCAAAGCTAAACTCATGGCTAAATTTATTTAGGATGTTGAGTTTTGCCCAAGCTATTTTCCAACTAATTTGGTAAACACCTAGCTATAAGCTAGGCATAAGGAACACAATTGTATTTTTGTATATAATTTGAAATATTATAATAACAGTAACATAAGTCATTCAAGTTCCAATAAATCTTTAATAATTGATATACATATATTGGTACAATCATGTCAAATATTACCTTAGATACTCAAAAAGTACATGTTTACAAATAAGATAAAGCATGAATAACTCTTTCTATCTTAAGGTTGGTTCAAAGGAAAATCACAACCATTGTCTTCATTTATTTCTACTTTCATTCCATATCTAAATCCTCTATTTCAACACTAACTTTATTCCTTAATAACGAATGGAACTGCTCCCAAGTAAGTGGAGGTAGGATAGAAGACCGACACTCAACATGAGACCTCCACCACTGCTTGGCATCACCCTGCAGCTGAAAAGAGATAAACTCCACCCTATGCTGACGTACAATACCCAACTTGTGCAACCTCTCATGGCAATCCAGGATGAACTCATAAGCATCCTCCTTGTCTGTACCCTGAAACATCAGAGGTTTCAGCTTAAGGAACTTAGTCAGTATCTCATGCTCATTACCTGTCATCACTGGGCCTAGCATTGGCCTGAGGAGATCATTTATGCCTGAAGTTATATCCATCCTTGGTGTAGTAGTAACCAGTGGCTGAGTATCAAAGGCTTGATTTGCATAAGCGGTGTGTATGGCTCCATAACCAACTAACCCACTCAGAATATCCCATGCCTGCCTAAAAGCTTCCGGTGTCATACTAGGAAGGCCTGCACCCCCAACCGATGCCGCTTCCTCCTGAGCCCCTCCATCCTCTACAACCACTTCTTATACATCCTCAGCCACATAATCCTGAGGTGGGGGAGGGGTTACCTCACGTGCAACAGCAACTCGAGCTCTACCCCTGGTGGGTGCGGCTCTATCTCGTCCCCTTCCCCTTCCCCTACCTCTTCCATGAACTGCCGGGCTGGCTGCTGGGATCGCTGGCCTTGCTCCATTATTCCTTATAGTGACCATCTGCGGACCGAAGAGTGAATAAGGTTAGATACCAATTTGTATCACCAGATACCAATTAGAATCTAGTCATAGCATGAAGGAAAGAAGGAAGAGATAGTTTTTCCTAAAGCCCCATAGCCTCTCAAATAAAAGTACAGACGTCTTTGCACAGTTCCGCAAGACTCTACTAGACCTATTTGGTACAACGAGATCAACGAACCTAAGCTCTGATACCATCTATGTCATGACCTAACCCATCGTGAGTGGCAGCCACCAAACCCTCGGATGAGCGAACCAATAGAGTTCAACCCTTGCCTAGACTAACAACCTAAAACCAGCAAGTGTAAAGTAAACTAACGATCAAACAATTCAATAACTAAACATAATTATTGTCCTGCGGAAAATCTCTCCTAGGAACTGATAGTTATTATACCAAACATCAATACCAAATATCTAGAATACGGGGATGCAACCCTAAAAGACAAAATGAAATAGTTTTATGTCCGAAACAAATGGACTGAAACTCTAAGATAACCCAAGGTAGCTCGAAACAAGCAGCTCACCTTTGAAAGTCAGAAATTGTTGGTGCTAGATGTGAGGTCGCATATCAGTCGCTGGTAGATTTCCTGTACTCACCAAAAGAAAGACAAGTGTTATCAGTACACCACCACTGTGTACCGGTAGGATCATCAGCTAGTTTCCAAGTAAACAACATATATAACAGTACAACATATGCAAGTAAATATATGGAAAACATGCAACAAGTATACAGTCCCTAGACTACAAGTCTCTACCTACCTTGTCCCAACATGAAATCCATCTCTTACAGTTCTATACCACAAACATGAGCCATTAACTATACCCTTTAGTCTATCCCGGACTCACCCTGGAATCCCCTCTAGAAACATACCAAAGTAATGATTCAACCCATCCTAAACCAAGACCTACACAATAGTTAAACAAAAGTTCCTAGCAACTCAAGGACCACCAACAATAGCACCTTTAACTAGACAACCCGGTCCACTCACGAAACCAATACCAAGTATCACATCCAGTAAAATAACCCGGTCCACTCATGGAACCAATATCAAGTATCACATCCAGTAAAACAACCCAGTCCACTCACGGAACCAATATCAACCAATGCAATACAATAGTCAATGAAACAATGCAAGATGCAATAAGGTAAACCCGTACCAGGCGTGGTACCCGTGCCAATCGAATGATATACCCGTACCAGGTGTGGTACCCGTGCCAACCATTTTGTTATACCCATACCAGGCGTGGTACCCGAGCCAACTGAATGTCAACAACCATAGTCAATATATGAACACACACAACTTGTAAAATCAACAAGTTAAACTGTTCAATCACAGACTGTAAACAGGAACCTAGACATTCCACACAATTTCCCTAAGCAATGTAATGCATACAATCACTTAGAGTACATGAATATACACATTCACAGAAAATCATAATCCATCACCTACCTCAAAATGTTCCAAGCTATATTCGACCCGAGCTTTCCCGTGTTCCGAATTCCTCTTTTGTTCTTGGTCTAAAAACAATACATAGGACATACAATTAACACAAAAGTCCTGCACATTACCCAGATTATATCAAATCTCCAAACCCCAGGCCACCCATGATCATCCCACCCTTTTTTTGGACTTTTTCACCATTAATTCTCCTAGTTCTATCATTTTTTACGGATAAAACAGGGAATTCGACAACCTATGATCATATTAAAGTACTTTAATCCATACCCAAGAACTCACATACTTGGAATCCTCTTCTTTCCCCTAATTCCACCATCCCTAGGTTATTCCAACCTTCCCCAAATTCCCTCCTAGCAATTCTACCTCATAAGAAACGTAATACAAAGATTGGGGAACGAAAACCTTACCTTAGGGAAGAATTTTGACGGAGAAAGAAAGAAAAATGCCTGGAATTGCCTAGCCCTTCTCCCAAAATGAACTTGAGAAAAACTAAATGTTTTGGGAGCTGTTTCTGCATTAAAAATCCATCGTCCTGCTATAGCGGTCCCCGCTCTGCTATAGCGGTCTTAAGTAGGTTGACCGCCCTTTGACCGTCACTATAGCGGTAATTTCTACTGCTATAGCGGTGGCCGCTATCACGCGTGACCGGGATCGTGGTTTCACGGGACCCGAAATTACAAGTGGTTTCAAGTTAACCCTTGTTGTTAGCATGACTTAAGCAAACATAGATAAACTTAGAGAAAGCATTATACCAAAGAGATAAGCAAACTGAGTCATCAGTGGATTAAGGTATAAACATAACAGAATCTGAAGCCTCGAATACAGAATCTCTAACTATATTTGAAAAGCCTCTAAACTGAATAATGAGTTGCTAGGATAAGACCCCAACTAATTCCAAGTACTATGAAGAAAACTATAGAAGAAGCCAAACTGATACTAGTCCTCGAAGGATGAGGACTCACCACTCGAAGCTATGACACCTACTAACCTCTAGCCACAAATCTGAGGGCCCAAACCTGAATCTGCATCATCAAAGGATGTAGCTCGAGAATATGCATCAGTACTATAGGATGTACTGAATATGTGAGATATGCAAAATCTGAAGTAAAATATGCTGGGTATGCTTAAAACTGAAGTAAAGACATAATGGTAAAGCGGCAATGTAACGGACTCAATGCAATATCATAAATCAGATATAATTGAAAACCATAAGTAATAGTAGAAGTACTAAAATCTGAAGGCAAAGAGTCAATACATCTAAAATCTTGAAACTATTTTTGTGGGAGGTTCTCTAATCGACATAGACCATGCGAGCTACATGAAATCTGATGTATCTGCCCTATCGAGAGGACCCAATATACCTTGCCAGGGTATAAAGGCATAACATGGCGTGATCACTAGTTCTAATGCCCAACTGAGGGGATAATCAACCTACGGGGGCACATAGTGATGGGACTAAGTGTACGGTCACCCTGTCCAACTCGATGATAAATACTATTGGTTGAAAGTTCTTCTTTAATGAAGTCACATTTGATATCAATGGAAGGCGCTGATACCACTGTTATGAAATAAAAAAAAACTAAAAGAAAACTAAAGAGAGAATGAATGATAACTCTTTTCATTGATTCTTACATTGATTCAAATAGAAGACTAAATCACTATTTATAAGCAACTAAAGAGAATAAAATAAGGAGCATATATTATTTTTCTTATAGATAGTAAACTAAAAGAAAACTAAAATATTTTATCGTTAATGTAAATTCTAGACTTGAAAGAAAATTAAATACTATAAAATATTCTTAACTAAAAAATAAAAATAAAATATTCTACCTTTAATGTAGATTATAGAGTAGAATAAAGTAAATTTTAATAAAAATATCATAAACTATACACCACCCAAATTCATCAATTTCACTCCATATTAATTATTAATTAATTAGGGGAAAATATCTATCAAAGTTGGGAGCGACACTGCATAGGCTTCCAAACCTACCATAGAACTGGAGACAACAATTATTGGGTCCTATTTTTATTTGCTTCTTCTTAGTTGTTTTCATAGGCACAAATTGTAAATAGTTCATAAATGTGATTATGTGTAAAACCGATTTGAAAAATAGGAGGTATGATGCTGCTCGATTTTGAAATTCTTCACTTGGTACCAATAAAATGTTCGTTTACAAAAAAAATGTTAAAAAATGTAAAATTTTATGGAGAAAGTTATAAATTAGTTAAATAAAATATATATATTTTTTCCAATAAATTTCAATACTCTGCATATAATCAATTTCACATAAGCACATGATAATGAGAACAAAGTGTAACAATTCTTGTTAAAATTTTTAGATTTTTATGCATCTTAACTATTTCACCCTTTTCGTAGTTGTATTATGGTATTTATGATCTGCAGAAGTGGGTGACACAATTACCGATGTGTTTGATTGAGTTTTATGTGAGTTTTATTTTATTTTAGAAGGTTTTGAAGTAGAGATAGTTGACTTTGATTAATATTCAGAATTTTAGGGATGGCATGAAAATTTTGTCAGTTCTGTTAGCTCCGAAATGCTATTTTTAGGCTAGTGGCACTATTAGTTTTGATTTTGAGATATTCAGATGCATTTTGAGTCGTTGGTTGAAAAGTTGAAAGTTATAGGCTAGAATTGACTTCGGTCAATATTTGTTGATAACGACCTCCGTTAATGAATCTGATAATTTCATTAAGTCCAAAATATCAATTTTGTTCTAGTAGTATATCTGATTTGTATTCATGAGATTTTGAGTGAGTTTCGAGGATCAAATCCATGTTTTGAGAAATTGTTGGAATTGTTGTACATTATTGGTGTTGGTTCAACTGCACCTGCAAATTTTTGGCCGCTCTTGTGGATATTTTTGCTCCTGCGGAGATGGATAGGCGGAGTTGTAGTCACTCCCGCAGGCTCTCTGTCGCTGAGTTGTAGTCACTCCTGCAGGCTCTCTGTCGCACCTGCTAATAAAGTCCAAAGGCACTCTTCACTTAAGAAGGTGAAAATGATCGTTTGCAAAATAATTAATCAATTTAGGAGTCAGGATCGAATCCTACAAGGATTATAATTTGATTTAGTCAAATTTCGTATTTCAATTCACATTAAGTATGCATATTGTATAAGATCTCCTATAAAATAAAATGGGGGGTTTGATTGTGACAAGTGTTTTACCCAATTCTAGTCTTCATTCTCAAGCGAGAACAAAATTAGAGAACTCAATCAATGTTTGCAACCATCAATTTTATAACTAAAAATTAAAGAATTCAATGGATCCACACATAATAATCAATTTTAAACACAAATAATCAATACTCAATCACAATTTCATACACACTTCTTGTACACACCCCTAGATATAAATTTAGCTACTCATGATATTAGGAAAAGAAATTATACCGTGTGGATCAACTTCAATTCCTTTCATAACAAGACATTTAATTCAAATTCAATCTTCCAATATTCAACAATGGTATTTTTTAAGGAATGAGCTACTATTACACTTCTCTCTAAGTGTCCTACAATACAATATCCAAATCTCAAAAAATTCTATGTGAAAAACTCTATGCACAGATCACCAAAGCGTCATTGAAAACCCTCCAAACACGTTAAAAAATTCTGAATGAAAATGCTCTTCAAGTTACTTGTGCTCCACTTGCGCTACACCTGCGGCCACAAGTCTTAATCTGTGGCTCGCAGGTGCTAAAATTTGTAGCCAGTCACTTGCTTCTCTCCTGCATCTCACCTGCATTTCATAAGTGCAAATTTGTGGAACGCAAGTCCCATGCAACCCTTCAGTCAGTGAACTTTACTTTTGCTCTCTCTTGACTTAGCTTCCTTCCTTAACTTGTACCTTGGGCTTTTGCGTTCTTTTTCATTGCATATTTGGGTTCAAACCCGCCCTTATCTTTAAATCCTAAGAATGTCGACATATAAGAGATAAAAGACATAAAATCCTCTAGAAAGCACAAGATTGAGGTAATAATTCATGCATAAGAGCTAAATAAGTTGGTAGATTATCAACTTATCAAACTCCCAAACTTAAACTATTGCTTGTCCTCAAGAAAGACATTCACTAAGAACAGGATTGATTCAAGCTTCAAAGACACAAGAATCAAAATTAGACTACAATGACTCAACAAAACAAAACAAATAAAAAGACTCAATCTAAATCACTAATCTCAATTGGTACAACAATGAGCTCAAGGCAATCACAATCATTTCAAAATTCTTTTCAAGAGACTTCACTTTCTCATTCAAAACTAAGGAAATTTTCCACTTAAAACAAGATTAATTAGCATCTCAAGTCATTGACTGTAATGACCGGGTTCATCATTATTGGAAGTCCAATCGTGCTAAGTTTTAGAGTTAGAAAACTCCGGGTTTAGGAGTTTGAAATTCTGGGCTAGGCTAGCCTCGATCGGTTTTGGAGTGGGGTGGATTCTAGGGAAATTTGGGTAAGGATTGGGTTAGGTGTCTTGTTTTGAGCTATATTTCCACGTAGCTAAGACATAAAGGAGTCCGAGAGACTTTTTAGAATTGAATTCAGGTAAGTAGAACTATCGGAATCGCGATTAATGTCAAAGGGTTGTTTTAGATCATCGAGGGAAGCAAGTGTGTTGTAAAATTGGCAAATTTTAGAGATTTCCAGACATTCTGTCCATGACATGCGTAATGGCTCCACCGTAGCGACCTCTGCTATAGAGGTGGAAAAGACCGCTATAGCGAAAGTCAAGGCAGTCAACATCTGTCAGAACCGCTATAGCGTAATGCTTCTGCTATGACGGGATTGCCTTAGAGGAGAAGGGACCACTATAGCAGGCTTGACAGAAATTAATGCAAAAATATTCCCCCAAACGTTCAGTTTTCACAATTTCATTTTGGGAGAAGGGCAAGGCGATTCCAGGCAATTTTCCTCCATTTTCCATTGTTTTTCTTTCCTAAGGTAAGGTTTCTTCTCCCCAAACTTCGTACTGGTTTTCCTACGCGGTAGAATTGATAGGAGGGAACTTGGGGAATCGTTGGAATAACCTAGGGATGGTAGAATCCGAGGACAAAGGGGGATTCTACGCATGAAAGTTCTTGGGTATTGTTAAAAACAAGGTTTATTGATCGCATGTTGTTAAATTCTCTATTTTTATCTGTGAAAATGATAGAACTAAGGGAATTAATGGTGGGAAAACTGGGAAAAAGGGTAGATTGATCATGGTTGGTCTGGGATTTGGGATTTAGTGTAATCCGAGTAATACGCATGCCTTGTTTGTTAATTTAAGTACTTATATGTCATTTTAGACCAAGAACGAGAAAGGAATCCGTAATTTGAGAAAGCTCGGGTTGAGTAGAGCTTGGATCATTTAGAGGTAGGAGATGGCTTACGATTCCTGTGAATGTTGTATATTTTAGGACACTGATCTAAGTGTTTGTATGAATTTCATTGCTTAGAGGAATTGTTTAGAATGTCTAAGGGTCCTATTTTACAGTCTGTGGATTGAACGATATGTTTCTTGTTGGTTTTTCAAGTTGTTTGTTCATTATTTGACTGTGGATTAATTGACATTCGGTTGGCTAGGGTACCACACCTGGTATGGGAATACTAACAGTTGAATCGGGTACCACACCTGGTACGAGTATAACAAATGGTTGGCTCGGGTATCACACCTGGTACAAGTTTATTTTACTGCATCATTGCATTGACATTGTTATATTGCATTGACTGTTATTGGTTCTGTGAGTAGACTAAGCTGTTTTATTGAAATGTGATATTTGTTGGTGGTCCTTGAGTAACCGGGAATCCTGTTGTATCTATTGAGTTGGCCTTGGATTAGGCGGGGTTGTCTGTTTAACACTTAGGTGTTTTTTAGAGGGTATCCCAGGGTGGGTCTGGGTTAGACAAAAAGGGATGGTTTATTGGTTATGTGATTGTTTCTTACAGTTAGAAATGGTGGATTTCATGCGGGAACAAGCTAGGTAGAGACTTGTAGTCTAGGGGTGCCTGTTGACTTGCTTCATGTCTTCCGTACTTATACTTGGTTTGTTGTACTGATTATACACTATTTTTATTTGGAACTGGCTGATGATCCTACCAGTACACAGTGGTTTTCTGCACTTGCTTTTCTTTTTGTGAGTACATGCAATCTTACAACGGTTGAGACGCGACCTCATCTGTAGTATCGAAGTTTCCAGACTTCAAGGGTGAGCTGCTTTGATCGAGCTGCCTTGAATCTATCATTAGAGTTGTAGCCCACTTGTTTCGGGCTTAAACTATTTCCTTGTTTTGGGGTTGCATCCCTGTATTCTAGACATTGGTAGATTGTTTGGTACTGCGACTTTCAGATTCTAGGGGGTAATTTCCGCAGGTTTATATTAATGAAGTGGTTTTGTTATTATTGTTTTGCTAGTTTAATATCCGCACTTTGGTTTTGACTTGTTAGAATGGTTAAGTTCGAGCAAGTGATGGTTCGCTCACCCGGGGGGAAGGTGGAGGGGGGTTGGGTAAGTGCCACTCACGACGGTCTGGGTCGTGACAAAGGTTCTATCAGAGCCCTAGGTTCATTGATCTCATCGTACCAACCAGGGCTAGTAGAGTCTTGTGAAATGGTGCGGAGACGTCCGTACTTTTCTTCGAGAGGCTATGGGTCTTTAGAAAAAACTATCTCTTCATTCTTTCCTTCGTGCTATAACTCGATTCTATTTGGTATCTGGTGATACAAATTGGTAGCTGACCTTATCCACTCTTTTGTCCGCAAATGGTTAATACAAGGAACAATGAAGCTAGAGCAGCGATCCTAGCAGCGAGCCCGACTGTCCATGGTAGAGGCAGGGGGAAGGGCAGAGGATGAGGTAGAGCCACACCCGCCAAGGTGGAGCTCAAGTGGTTGCTAGAGAGCGAGAAGCAACCCCTCCCCCACCTCAGGAACATATTGCTGGAGATGTAGAAGTTGTGGCTGAAGATGGTGAGGCACAGACGGAGGCAGCACCGGTTGGGGGTGCAGGATTTTCTGATATGACACCAGAAGATTTTCAACAGGCATGGAATATTTTGAGTGGATTGGTGGGTGCTGGAGCCATACCCGCGACATTTTCAAATCAGGCTTGAATACTCAGCCAGCGGTTACTACAACACCTAGGATAGATGCCACTTCAGGCACGAATGACTTCTTCAGGCCAATGCTAGGCCCAGTGATGACAGTGAATGAGCATGAGATTCTGACCAAGTTTCTCAAGCTGAAACCTTCAACATTTCAAAGTACCGACAATGAGGATGCCTATGAGTTCATCTTGGAGTTGAGTTTGTCACATTTCAACTGCAGGGTGTTGCTAAGCAGTGGTGGAGGTCTCATATGGAGTGTCGGTCTTCTGTTCTACCCCCACTGACTTGGGAACAGTTCCACTCTTTGTTTTTTGAGAAGTACGTACCCTATACTTTGAGGGACCGGAAGAAGGATGAGTTCTTGAGCTTGGAGCAGGGTAGCATGTCAGTCTCTGCTTACGAGGCTAAGTTCCATGCCTTATCTCATTTTTCCACAAAGATGTTGGGTTCTGAGGAGGAACGGGTCTGGTTGTTTGTGAAAGGTTTGAATACGGAGCTACAGGTACTGTCAGTGCATATGACTTCATCAGGGAGGGGCTTCAATGAAGTGGTAGATTATGTGAAGAAGTTGGAAGGGGTCAAGCAAGCAGGGCAGGCTAAGGCTTTAGCCAAGAGGCCCCGACATGAGGGAAATTTTTATAGTTCATACTCCAAGGGCCAGAATCAGCAGGCATACCCAGCTTGTCCTATTCAGTCAGCTTTGCCAGCTACTACATGTGGTCATCAGGGAGCTCATAATCAGTCTTCAGCTCCTAGAGGCCAGGGAGCGTCTTATATATCATCTAACAGGAATAAGTTTGACTGTGGTTGATTCCATTATGGTGATCTGGGCCACTTTAAGAGGGAGTGACCACTCAGGCATATAGGTAATCAGGGTCAGCAATAGTCTAGAGCGGTGGTCCCGGCAGGTAGAGACGGTAATTCTAGAGGTCATCCACATGGTGGGCGAGGTAACTTTCAGGGAGGCCGCGACGACAAGGGGAACGGTGGCACGGGCAGAGGTGCAGTGAAGCCGACCTGAGAAGTTACCCGGATTGATGATCGGGCTCATTTCTATGCATTTCCAGGGAGAACTGAGGCAGAAGCATCATATACGGTGATCACATGTACCATTCTTGTCTCTGATAAAATGGCTTCGATATTATTTGACCCAGGTTCTACATATTCTTATGTATCTGTGAGTTTTACATTGGGTCTGGAATTGATTTGTGATATTCCCCTATCCATGTTTCTACCCCAGTAGGAGAGTCTGTGATTGTGACTTATGTTTATCGTGTCTGTTCTATTGTGTTTGTGGGGTTGCATACTTGGGTAGACTTGGTAATCCTGGATATGGATGATTTTGATATTATCTTGGGCATGACCTGGATGTCCCCTTATCATGTTGTGTTGAACTGTAACACGAAGATTGTGGATCTAGAGATTCCGAGTAAGGATAGACTAGAGTGGGAAGGTGTGTACTGGCCTAACCCAGTTAAGGTCATATCATTTGTTCGGGCTAGGAAGCTAGTGGGGAGAGGGTGTCTAGCCTTCTTGGCTCATCTCCGAGATGATAGTGTGAAGTCCCCATCTATTGAGTCAGTTCCAGTGGTTTCTGAGTTTCTAGAGGTGTTTCCAGCGGACTTGCTTGGTATGCCTCCGGACAAGGATATAGACTTCTGTATTGATCTGGAGCTAGGCACTCATCCCATTTGCATTCATCCGTATCATATGGCTCCGGCAGAGTTACGGGAACTTCAGACTAAGCTACAGGAACTCCTAGATAAGGGATTTATCCAACCTAGTGCGTCGCCTTGGGGTGCTCCTATTTTGTTTATAAAGAAAAAAAATGGTAGTATGCGGATATGCATAGATTATTGGCAGTTGAACAAGGTGACCATCCGGAATAAGTACCCTCTACCCCGCATTGATGATTTTTTTGACCAACTTTAGGGTGCATCGGTGTTTTCGAAAATTGACTTAATGTCGGGGAACCATCAGTTGAGGATTGGGACTAAGGACATTCCTAAGACAACTTTTCAGACTCGGTATGGGTATTACGAGTTCCTAGTAATGTCGTTTTGTTTGACCAATGCGCCGACGGTATTCAAGAGTTTGATGAATGGGGTATTTAAGTCATATATGGATTCCTTCGTGATTTTGTTTATCGAAAATATTTTGATCTACTCCAAGAGTAGGGAGGAGCATGCTAATCATCTTCGTATTGTGTTCGACATCTTGAGATGCCAGAAACTTTATGCGAAGTTCACTAAGTGTGAGGTGTTCACCGATCATCACAGTCTGTAACATGTGTTCACTCAGAAGGATTTGAATTTGAGGCAGAGAAGGTGGATAGAGTTATTGAAGGACTATGATGTGACTATTTAATATCATTCAGGTATGGCTAATGTGGTGGCAGATGCATTGAGCCGGAAGACAGTTAGCATGGGTAGTTTGGCTTGTTTGAGGGTGTCTAAATGACCATTAGCAAGGGAAATTTAGGCTTTGGAGGCCAAGTTCATGCACTTGGGTATTTCAGAACAGGGTGGGTTGTTGGCCAGCATTGAGGTCAAAGCCACCTTCATAGAGGAAATAAAGGCCAAAGAGTTTCAGGATCTAAAACTAAGTAAGCTTTGAGGTAAGGTAATATCCGGGGAATCCAGGGATATAACGTTAGACTCCGGTGGAGTGCTACATTTCAGAGAAAGGATTTGTGTTCCTCGGGTTGATGATATGATTTAGAAAATCTTGGCAGAAGCTCAATGTTTGCGGTACTCAATTCATCCGGGTATGACTAAAATGTACAGGAACTTGAGGCATCATTACTGGTGGCCTGGGATGAAAAAGGACATAGTCAACTTTGTGTCCAAATGTCAGAACTGCCAGCAGGTAAAGTATGAACATCAAAGACCTGTAGGACTACTTCAGAAAATGCCAATTCCAGAGTGGAAGTGGGAAACGATAGGCAAGGACTTTGTGGTGGGTCTTCCCAAGACATTGGGGGAAGTATGACTCAATTTGGGTCATTGTTGACAGGCTGACCAAGTCCGCTCACTTCATTCCAGTCAGGGTAGATTATAATTCACAAAAATTGGATAAGATCTACGTGAAAGAGATTATGAGATTGCATGGCGTGACACTGTCCATCATTTCATACAGGGGTACGCAGTTCACCTCTATATTTTGGGGCAATCTACATAAAGATTTGGGTACATAACTCACTTTTAGCACAACCTTCCATCCTCATACTGATAGTTAGTTGGAGAGGACAATCCAGGTATTGGAAGACATGCTGAGAGCATGTGTGATGGACTTCAGGGGCCATTGGTACCAGTTCCTACCATTGTGAAAATTCTCGTACAACAATAGCTACCACTCCAGTATTGACATGGTACCATTCAAGGCATTGTATGAGAGAAGCTGCAGATCACCGGTTGGGTGGTTTGAGGATGGCGATGTAAAACCTTTGTGAGTGGAATTAGTAAAGGAAGCGCAAGAAAAGGTAAGAAACATTCATGCCAAATTGTTGGCTGTCCAAAGTAGGCAGAAGGAGTATGTAGATCGCAAGGTCTGGGACATGGAATTTCAGGTTGGTGAACAGGTAATGTTGAAAGTGTCACAAATGAAGGGAGTTGTGCGGTTTGGTAAGAAGGGCAAGCTTAGCCCTCGGTTCATTGGTCCGTTTGAGGTTCTTGAGATTGTGGGGCCAGTGGCTTGCAAGTTAGCACTGTCACCCAATTTGTTGGGCATTCCCTGCATTGGACAAGTACCCTCATTTGTTTGAGGATTCAGGTACTACACTTTCTTTTCTTTATTTCTGTAAATTCAGGTTTGATCATTCGGGGATGAACGATGTGAAAATTGGTATCTATTTTAATAATCGGGTCCGTCGTTACAGGTAGTCCAATCGTGCCAAGTTTTAGAGTTAGAAAACTCTGGGTTTGGGAGTTTAAAAATCTAGGCTAGGCTTGCCTCGACCGATTTTGGAGCGAGGTAGAGTCTAGGAAAATCCGAGTAAGGACTGGGTTAAGTGTCTTATTTTGAGCTAGTTTTCCACTAAGCCAAGACACAAAGGAGTTTGAGGGACTTTTCGGAATTGAATTCGGGTAATTAGAACACCCAAAATCGTGATTGACGCGAAAGAGTTATTTCGGATCATCGGGGGAAGCAAGTGTGTTGTAAAATGGGCAAATTTTGGAGACTTCCAAACATTTTGTCCATGATGAGCACAACGGCTCTGCCATAGCGACCTTCGCTATAGCAGTGGGAAACACCTCTATAGCAGAAGTCAAGGCGGTCAACGCCGATCGAAACCTTTATAGCGGAATGCTTCCGCTATAGCGGGACCGCCTTAGCGGAGCGGGGACCACTATAGCGGGATTGACGGGAATTAATGTAGAAACATTCCCCAAAACATTTAGTTTTCACAATTTCATTTTGGGAGAAGGGCAAGGCGATTCCAGGCAATTTTCATCCGTTTTCCATTGTTTTTCTTCCCTAAGGTAAGGTTTCTACACCCCAAACTTCGTACTACTTTTCCTATGCGGTAGATTTCTAGGAGGGAACTTGGGGAAATGTTGGAATAACCTAGGGATGGTAGAATCCGGGAAAAAGGGGGATTCTAGGCATGAAAGTTCTTGGGTATTGTTAAAAACAAGGTTTATTGATCGCATGTTGTTAAATTCTCTATTTTTATCCATGAAAATGATAGAACTAGGGGAATTAATGGTGGGAAACCTGGGAAAAAGGGTAGAATGATCATGGTTGGTTTGGAAATTGGGATTTAGTGTAATCTTGGTAATACGCAGGCCTTGTTTGTTAATTCAAGTACTTGTATGTCGTTTTAGACCAAGAACGAGAAAGGAATTCGGAACACGGGAAAGCTCGGGTTGAGTAGAGCTTGGATCATTTCAAGGTAGGTAATTGCTTACGATTCCTGTGAATGTTGCATATTTTTGTACTCTTATCTAAGTGTTTGTATGAATTACATTGTTTAGAGGAATTGTTTAGAATGTCTAAGGGTCCTGTTTTACAGTCTGTGGATTGAATGATGTGTTGCTTGTTGGTTTTACAAGTTGTTTGTTCATTATTTGACTGTGAATTAATTGATATTCGGTTGGCTAGGGTACCACGCCTGGTACGGGAATACTAACAGTTGGCTCGGGTACCACGCCTGGTACAGGTATAACAAATGGTTGGCTCGGGTACCACGCCTGGTACGAGATACTAACAGTTGGCTCGGGTACCACGCCTGGTACGGGTTTATTTTACTGGCTCATTGCATTGACATTGTTGTATTACATTGACTGTTATTGGTTCTGTGAGTCGACCGAGCTATTTTATTGAAATGTGATATTTGCTGGTGGTCCTTGGGTGACCGGGAATCCTGTTGTATCTATTGAGTTTGTCTTGGATTAGGCAGGGTTGTCTGTTTAACACTTAGGTGTTGTTTAGAGGGGATCCCAGGGTTGGTCTGGGTTAGACGAAAAGGGATGGTTTATTGGTTATGTGATTGTTGCTTACTGCTAGAAAGGGTGGATTTCATGCGGGAACAAGCTAGGTAGAGACTTGTAGTCTAGGGGTGCCTGTTGACTTGCTGCATGTCTTCCGTACTTATACTTGATTTGTTGTACTGATTATACACTGTTTTTATTTGGAACTGACTGATGATCCTACCAGTACACAGTGGTGGTGTACTGATACTGCACTTGCTTTTCTTTTTGTGAGTACAGGCAATCTTCCAGTGGTTAAGACGCGACCTCATCTGTAGTACCAGAGTTTCCAGACTTCAAGGGTAAGCTGCTTCGATCGATCTGCCTTGAATCTATCATTAGAGTTGTAGCCCACTTGTTCCGGGCTTAAACTATTTCCTTGTTTTGGGGTTGCATCCCCATATTCTAGACATTGGTAGATTGTTTGGTATTGTGACTTTCAGATTCTAGGGGGTAATTTGCGCAGGTTTATATTAATAAAGTGGTTTTGTTATTATTTTTTTGCTAGTTTAATTTTCGCACTTTGGTTTTGAGCTGTTAGAACGGTTAAGTTTAGAGAAGTGATGGTTTGCTCACTCAGGGGGGGTAGGGAGGGGTTGGGTGAGTGCCACTCACGGTAGTCTGGGTCGTGACATTGACTCTATACTTTCAAAGCTTACCTCAAAAATTCACTTCATAACTTATCGCATTCATTCCCCTCAATTGAGGTCAAGACTTCACCATTTACCCTAAGGTTGTAATGCCACTCACATCAAGAGAGAATCCCACTCACAATCCTGCATTTCACAACAACAAGGATCATAAGATAGAACAAAATACACTCACTCTCTCAAAAAAGCTCAAGTTCACACACATAGAACCATAGGCTTGCCCTTCATGTAATTCGCCACTAATGTAGAGTTGCAATGCCCAGAATCACTAAGAACATGCGGGTAACTATGAAGGTTAGGGTTAAAGGAAGGATGCAATTTAGGATAAGTGACTAAAACCTCCCTAACTCTATCATTAGGTATTCAAGCACACCGTTCACATCATTGAATTTACTTCACCTTATTTCCCCCTCTTCACAACCTAAGTTTTTCCCAAGTCATTTCTCCCAACACCTTTGTCTTACTCTTTTAGCATTCAAAATAAAAGAGGTATATAGTACCACTCAATTCTTTTTGTTTTTTTCTTCCAATTTTTGATTATTTCAAGCAACTCACAAGATAAGCATTAGGTGTTACCTCACATTCAACCTCATTTCCTCATTATGATACTATTGCATACACCCCCAAACATAGGCGTTTAGACTACATCTGTATTTACTAAGAAATTAGGAAGGTAAGGTGCCAAGATAAAGGATTCTAAAAAGGTAAAGGCGTGTATCGTGGTTTCCAAGAAAAGTCAAAGGCTCCAAAAGGGGTTGTCTAGGATCAATGTTAAGGGAAGGAGATTTTTGGTAAAGTGACTTTTCAAAAATAGCCTAAGGCCATCTTTCAAGACAAACAACATCTATGATTTTGCCTTGAATCACATTCTGGGTAAGTTATAGATGATATGCATACACAAGAACATATTAATACCTTTCCACACATAAGGCATTACAAACACTAGGAATTAACAGTTATCTGAAGCCCAATTATAGCGAATGACTTTTGACAAGCTTTTCCAAGTTTCACGCAACTCATTTGTGAACAAAAAGCCAAACAAAGAATTTAAAGATCATGGCAAGAGACTGCTTGAATTTATTTTCCCCTCTTTTCTTATTTTCTCAAATTATTTGCCAAGATAAATATTTTAGTGGTCCCGTTATAAGTCAGTAATCTACCTACTTATTGAGCCTTTAGCTATGAATTATTGCTATATTTTGAATAGATTTAGAGGTTCTTATGGCCTTTATTGATGTCTATGCAGGTACTTGTGATCAAAGATGAAAAATAAGAAAATGGACCAAAAAAGAGCTTAAAAAGAGTGAAATGTGAAGTGATCGAAAAAGATGGAGATTCTGCCTTGAGATGTGGCACTTGTGTGACACACACAAGCCTTGGTGCATTCCACACCTCTCACTGCATGGAGCCTTGCATCGACTGAAAAATCTGTTATGAGGTGCGGTTACTGTGCGATGTGCATAACTTATGGTGCAAACTGCACCTCCTTCGCATAAAATCTCCCAAGTTAGCTGAAGTCAGTGGTTCAACTGAAGAGGGTATGCGATGTGCACATCATGACGTGCAAACTGCATGTCGCGCCGCACACCACTCGAAGGATATTTTTGTCCAAAAATTTAGTGACATTTTAGGAAAGTAGTTAAACCCATTTTGCGCATAATTGTAAGGAGAATTCTTCAGCTCTAAATACTCTTGAGTAATTTTAGCTTTGAGAACAAGTTTCCTCTCTAAGAAGAAGAAGAGGGTTTCACTCAATTCGCTATTCCATTTCTTAGTTCACCATTTGTGTACAAAACAAAGGTTAGATATTGAAATTACACTTGAATGAAGAGGAATTTGACTTACCCACTTGGTATATCTCCTTCCTTTAGTATGAGTAGATAATTTCATTATCTAGGGATGTGTAGATAATTTCATTATCTAGGGATGGGTGCTTGACAAATGGGTGTGAGTGTTGCTAATTCTCGCTTATAATTGCTTATTTGACATGGGTCTAGTAGTTTCACCAAGTTTTAATCCTAAAATTGGTGGTTGCAAACATTAATTTTCCTTACTTGGTTATGTTATTGCTTGAAAGAGAATTTCATATCTTCGGATGTGAAATTACTAGTGGGAACTTGGGCTTCCATTTAGATTGAGGCTAGAAATAGCTCATATCGACGGAATCACCCATTTAAGGTTCTAATCTAGAAATAGTGTGACCTCACTGAGCTTTAGCTTGGTTGCTTTGTTGTTAAACTAATAGTGCTTTAATCTAGATTGTCCGATATATGGTTGTTGATTGAGAGATGAACAATCATACCTATAACCAAGGCTACCTATGTCAATGAGCAAGAATTTGAGTGAATAGGAAATCACCCTATCCCATATTAGAGCCCCATTGGATGCACATCCCTAGTTGTCTACTCTCATTTGTACACCCAATTTTACTTTACCGTCTTGCTTGAATTGGATTTTTGTGATAGAATTCCCAATTCCCCCAATCCTTTACTTTTTTGTATTTAAACATTTACTCTCTTAGTGAAGTCGTTTCTATACAATCATCAATATGCTATCTACAAGTCTCTGTGGGTACGACCCCGACATCCGTTGGGTACTTATAAATGTGTTTTGCTTGATGATCACTGATACCTCCTAATTGGAGAGTACTTTTGAGCTTTTATCATCCTACTTGAGACAAGTGCAACATAGACTCAAAACAAATACTAAAATTGGCCTTTTTCCTTAAGAAAGTCACCTCTCAATCTATTATGGGGACATGCCACCTGGTTTGACACAAAAATAAAGAAACCAAAAGTTTTGCTCCTTGGAAGAGAACTGTGCTATAAAGAAAACCCTCAGAGTTTATTACAACTACTATGTACAAAGATGACATCCAAACTACGCGCTTGTAAATTATTTGAAGAACAAGGCCTGGCGAAGGCACTAAGTGAAAATTAACAAGGAACGGGTAGTAGGACAATTGACATATAAAACTGACCCAACAATAGTACACTCACATGTAAGTATAAAAGATCAAGCCAGGAGAGGGCGTAATATCATAACATAGAAAAATATTCCCAGCAAGGGCAAAATAACAAAATCATCTAAAACATTCCTGGAAATCTAAAACATGTTCGACAAGGGCCAAATAAAATCTAAAACTTTACAAACCACGCTTGACAAGGGCACTAACTGTATCAAAATAATAATTCAATCCCTACAAGGGCACCAAAATAATCCATCAATCAATATAAAAACCCACCCCCAACTAATAGTATGCATTGTCCCCAATACAAAACAAGTATAGGATGGTAGGAAAAAGGTACAAGAACTCCCTGTGATTACTAGGCATCTGAATGCCCATCTCTTGCGGTCTCATCATGTTGCTGCTCCTAGAAGCTAGAACCAGCTCCACCTTTGCGGGAATTTTCTATCGTCCAAAAGTCCTACTTGACCTGTTGCATTCATAGGGACACATTATCCTCATCTATCTCATCATCATCAACAACTCTCACATCTCCAAGTATCTCATCAATAGGTCTCTTTCCCTATCGGGGTGTCTTCAGAGCCTTATTTAAGAAACTAAAGTCTGGAGTAACTTTTTCCTTCAACTTTTCCATATCCTTCCTAATCACAGAAACTGACCCCTCTACAGTGTCAACTTGGGAACACAACTTACTGATACTTTACCAACATCTTTCATGGCATCTTTAATTGATCTCTAGATGAAAGCGAGAAGGTTCTTGGCTAGCTTGAGCAGTTGATTGCTGTTTTCAAGTGTCATTTCTGCAAACTTTTGAAGCCCCCTACTTGGAAAAGGTTGAGAAGATGGAATAGGCCTAGGAGGAAGCATCTCTGATGTGGCATTTCTAAATATCACAGGACTAGGAATATTAGAACCAGCCGGGGTGGAATAAGCCTGACTAGTATCAGAAGTTATACCTGAAATCTCAATCCTAGTAAGGGAACCCTCAGGCATGCCCAAATCTGTTGCAAGCTTCCTCTTTTTCACATTGGGGCATCCATATCCTACTTCCTTTCGATTTCAATCACACCAATGGCAAGACACGACTAATTAGAAGAAAAATAAGGTACACTAGCTCTAGCAGAAAGCTTACTAATGAGAACAGTTAAAGGCATAAAAGTGGTACTATGGCGAGCCCTCCTTCTGAACTGAATAGCCACAATCTCTCCAAAGTTCACATGGATCCCCTTCATCATACAATCAATCAAGATAGCAAATTTGACGAAAATGGTCTGATCATTCTTAGGAGGCATGAGTCAGGAACAAACAAAGTCAACCATAACTTGTCTTCAAAGTTAAGGTCTTACCTAGAGATTTTTCCACCAAGAGTGGCCCAAAACGGCTGGCCTTCAGCAATGATTTCTGCTACCCATTTGAATTGACTCCCTTTCACTGCTATTTTCTCAGAGTAGACATCCCTTAGAGCTATAGGCATAGAGCAATATATATAATATATGGCCTCTAGAAAAATATCAATCTCTCTCCTTTACACCAAAATAGAGGACAAGTAGGGGGAATCTTCAGTACGTCCCTTATGCTTAATCGAGTCTTTCCTAGCTTGATAAAAGGCAGAGAACTCTCGCACAAGGTTTTCAAAATAGCCTCCTAGCACGTCTAGAAAAGGTGACCATTCCCACTTAGTGAATTTCTTTGTGATTGTAATGACCAAAATTGTTGTTAACCTAAAATAGAGAGTAAAACCTTTGCCTAGTTTTCCCTTAGACCAAAATTTGAAAATTTTGAGCTGGCCTAGTTTCAGGTATAACTTGAGTGTGTGGTGGTCTAGAGAAACCTGGGAATTATTAGAGTGTTAGTTTATATTTTTGATTATACTTTGTGTTAGAGGATGAGTTTAGGAAGTCGTAGAAACTTTCAGCACATAAAATAGATTAGTAGAATTTTGGTTATAGCGATTACCATGAAAGGGTGAGTTCATAACACAGAATTTTGAGAGGTGTATTGTGAAATAGCCAGAGCTTGGACCAAGTTTCGAGCTACTGCTTTAGGATCGATGTGCTGATAGAAGTGCGACAGAAGTGTCACCATAGTGATAGCCCCTTTTAGCCTAGGTGCCAATGCAACGGCATATCCTCTGTTGTATCGGTGCCATTGCAGTGACAAAAGCATTGTTGCAGCAGTCAAAATGCAGTATACCTGTTTTTTAAAATCAGAAAAACCCATTTTTCATTCCCACTTTTCTAAAAAACATTCAAGGGATTAGCAGGGGAGATTCTTCACAACTTTCGGGATTCTATATCTTTGAGGTAAGGTTCCTTTACACTTCAAACTTGATTACTCCTTTAGATTCTTAGGATTGAAAGAATCATAGACATGGGAGAATTTGGAAATTAACCCTAAGTTATGGACTAGTGGGAATTGGTGGGGGATAATGTTTTTATTAGTTATTATTTATTCTAGGAGGTTATAAAACACTTCTTATGGTAGAATCATGATTATTAGTTGAATTATGAAGAATTCAACCAGTTTAAAGGGTAAAAAACTCTAAGATTATGAACTAAGTTAAGTTTATGAGTTAATTTTATAAATATGAGTTTCTAATGCTTAAGAAGGGTGAATTATTATGTTAAAGTCTGTTTATATGTTATTTATAGATCAAGAATGGGCAAACATTGAAAGAAAGGGCAATGCTGTGATGTGATATTGTTTCTGGGCAAGGAATCTAGGTAGCTTATGGTTTAATAGTAGTAAATACTTGCTTGACTCTGTGCTTATATGTAAGTTGGGTGTTTGTGATTTGTTTTCGAGCATTACTCATGATTATTGGTTGTATCATGCACTAAACATATGGTTTTGAGATAGTATTGAGGTGATATATAGATCGGGTATCACACTTACACTATTATATAGATCAGGTGACACACTTACACTATTATCAGTATAGGTGCCATGCAGATACTGGTACATGGACATAGCTCATCTCCTGCAGGTCATAGCTGAGAGTCCTTGCTGACTCTAGTATGTGTGTACATCTTGCATGCATGCAATTATTATTTCATTGTACTTATATTTGTGATGACTATTATTGAACGAATCTGCCTAAGTGTAGTTGATTACTTGTATACCTGTATCCTATTAAGATGAAGTGTTATGAATGTACTTGCTTGTCAACTAATTGTGAGTTGTGTTTTGATTGCTATTACTTGTATTTCACTTGCTTATTTGTATGGTGTTGAGTTGAGTCAACCGATGATACCTACCAGTACTTAGTTATTGTACTGATACTACCAGTACTCTTGTTTTTGTTGAGTGCAAACCATGTTCCAGCATTTAAGACAAGACCTCAACTCTAGTTCGTGATTCATGCATCGATTCAAGGGTGAGCACCATGTCCAGGAAACCATTGGATCATCTTTATGTTGGTTATTTTCTTTCTTTCAGGATGAGACATTTCTTTTATTCCGTATTTTGGATATTGATTAGACTTAGTTTTGAAATTCTTTAGAGTTTTTTATGGTGATTTTCGGGTTTGGGGGCTTGTAAAAATTAGAGATACTTCCATACTCTCTTGTTTTGGATATGAAATGAGTTAGTAACTATTTAGTTTGATTAATATTGTGTTTTGTAAGCTAAATAGTAGTGAATTGATGAAGATTGTTTAGGTGAATTCTTGATAGTTGGTTAAGGGTTGGGTTAGATGATTCTCCCACTATAGAGCTAGGGTGGGTGCTAATCATGACCTGTTGGGTCATGACAAAGATAGTATCCGAGCACTTGGTTTGTCAATCCTATTCTACAAGAACAAGTCTAGTAGATTCTTTTAAAATGGTATGAAGACGCCTGTATTTTTTCCTAGAGGCTACAGGATTTAGGAACTAATTTTCACTTTTTTATTCTTTTCATGCTAGTACTTGATCCCAATTGGTATCTTGGGATACAAATTCGTATCTAACCTCCTTCACTCTTGCTTTGTAGATAATGAATACTTATTTAGCCAAAGTGGTAGCAGCCACAACACTAGCTCCAGCCGCAGTTCAGGGCAAGCCTCGAGTTAGAGGCAGAGCGAGAAGGGGAGGACAAGGGGAAGCACCTGTCTGGGGTGGATCTCAGGCAGCTAGAGGACCAGCTAAGCATAGATTATCTTTCTCTCCCCCATAGTAGGACGCTCCGTATTTATTCTAAAATGAGGAGGTGATTGTTGAGGAGGAAGAAATGGTAGTTCCAGAGAATGTGGTACCCATGCTCAATGGTGTAGATCAGGTGCCCATGTCCACAAAGTTGATTCGATAGGTTTTGGGGTTTCATAGTAGTTTGATTGGCATTGGTACTACTCCAGTTGTTCCTATATTTTCATCTCCAACTTTGCAGTATGCCGCTGCTGTAGCACCTTAGATAGACAAGGGCTTTGAGACGAGAGTGTTTCCCCAATAGGTATTGGGACTGATGATGACTGATGATGAACATGGATTATTCTGTAAGTTCATAAAGATGAAACCTCAAGTGTTTTGCGGTACTAAGTCAGAGGATGATTTTGAGTTCTTGATTGACTATCACAAGCATCTGCATAAGATGGGCATTATGGAGAGGTATGGTTTAGAGTTTGTGATGTTTCAGTTGTAGGCGAAAGCCAAGCAATTGTGGAGGTTTTTCATTAAGTGTCGGACTGTTTAACTCCTCTCACTTGGTCTCAGTTTTAAAATATATTCCTTGAGAAATATGTTCCTTGTACCTATGGGATATGAAGAAGGATGAGTTCTTGAAACTGAAGCAGGGTGATATGTCTATGGCGGCCTATGAGGCTAAGTTTCATGCCTTGTCTCGCTATGCACTTCAGTTGATTACTTCAGAGAAGGAAAGGATCATGTATTTTGTGAAAGCATTGAATTTAGGTCTTCAAGTGGTTGCACTGCAAGTGGCTACGTCTGAAAAGACTTTTCAAGAAGTGGTCGAGTTTGTGAAGAAGGTGGAAGGGATTGAGAGGCAAGGAGAGGTGAAGGTAAAGGAAAAGAAGGCCCAAAATTAGGTCATTTTAGTGGTACTTATTCAAGGGGCCATGGTTTACAGGGTTACTCTTCTCGTCCATTCCATCCAGCTATGCATGTGGCTGCAAGAGGCCCATCAGGGTCAGTTATCAGCTTTCTCGAACATATAGTTATACACCTTCAGCATCTTCAGTCCAGAATCCTTCTTTAGACATCAGATGCCATGAATGTGTGGGATTGGGTCATATTCGAAGGTTTTGTCCTAACTACTTACTCGTAGGGCAGTTGACTCAACAACCAACTTTTAGTGCCTTAGTTCTGGTAGGTCATAGTTGTGGAGGACATAGTAGGGGTTGTCTACATGGTAGGTGTGGTGGTCACCATGCAGGGAGGGGTGGCTACCAAGACAACCATGGTGGAGGATAAGTTGGTTGAGGTGGCGTATAGGCTGGTAAAGGTGGTGGTCAGGGTGATGATAAGTCTAATCTTTATGTTATTCCAGCCTTTCCTGAGGCTGAAGCTTCTGATATTGTGATCACAAGTACTATTCTTGTCTGTGATCGTATGGCTTTTGCGTTATTTAATCTCGAATCTACTTTCTCTTATGTGTCTATGAAAGTTTCCTTGGGTTGGGACTTAAAATGTAAATTCCTTGATGCACCCATGTATGTGTCTACATAAGTTAGGGTTTCTGTATATGTCGATAAGGTTTATCGAGTGTGTCTAGTGATATTTATGAGGTATAAAACTTTTATAGACTTAGTGATCTTAGATATGGAGGAGTTTGATATTATTTTGGGGATGAGTTAGTTGTATCCTCATTGTGCTATTCTTGATTGCTATGCTAAGACTGTCATTGTAGCTATAATGGGATGGATAAGTTAGAGTGGTAAGGTATTCTTAAGTCTACTCCCTTCTATTGCTTTGGTTTCAGTAGTGTGTGAATTCTTAGAGGTGTTTCCTGATGATCTTCCTGGTATGCCACCCAATTGTGATTTTGAATTTTGTGTAGACTTAGAGCTTGGAACCCGCTCTATATTTATCCCTCCTTATAAAATGACACCAGCATAGTTAAGAGATTGAAATCCAAGTTGCAAGAGTTGTTGGGGAAGGGTTTTATTCGTCCAAGCATTTTGCGTTGGGGTGCTCTTGTGTTTTTTGTGAAAAAGAAATATGGTAGTATACAAATGTGTATAGACTATTGACAGTTGAATAAGGTGACTATTCACAACAAGTATCCTTTTCCTAGAATAGATGATCTATTTGACCAGTTGCAGGGAGACGTGGTGTTCTCAAAGATTGATTTGAGGTCAGGTTACCATCAACTTAAGTTTCAGGCTGAGGACATCCCAAAGACTACTTTTTGGAGTCATTATGGACATTATGAGTTCTTGGTTATGTCCTTTGGTTTGAACAATGCCCCAGCCGCTTTTATGAGCTTGATGAATGGAGTGTTCAAGCCATTTTTGAATTCGTTTGTTATTGTTTTCATCGATGATATTTTGGTTTACTCAAAGAGTAAGGAGAAGCATAAAGCTCACTTGCGTACAGTGTTGAGGTTTATAGTTTTATAGGGTTGGCTAGTTACTATTGTCTATTTTTTAAGGGGTTCACCTCTATTGATTTGCATATGACTCGCCTAAATCAGAAGGAGGTACCTGTTGTGTGGGATGATAAGTGTGAGGAGAGATTTCAAAATCTCAAGACCTTGTTAACTCCAGCTCCTATTCTTACCTTGCCTATTAAAGGTAAGGATTTCATTGTGTATTGTGATACTTCACGGTCTGGTTTAGGTATTGTTTTGATGCAAGATCAGAATATAATTGCTTATGATTTGAGGCAGCTAAAGCAGTATAAGAAGAACTATCCCACCTATGATTTGGAATTAGCAGCACTAGTTTTTGCTTTGAAAATTGGGAGACACTATCTCTATGGGGTGAAGTGTGAAGTTTTCACAGAATATTGTAGTTTGCAACATGTGTTTACTTAGCAAGATCTGAATTTGAGGCAGAGAAGGTGGATAGAGTTGATCAAAGATTACGATATCTCAATTTTGTATCATCCGGGTAAGGCCAATATGGTGGCAGCCGCATCGAGCCGAAAGCCAGCAAGCATGGGAAGTTTGGCATGGTTGGAGGTGTTAAGACACCCATTGGCTAGAGAGGTACAAACTCTAACTGAAATGGTTGTATGAGGTTGCAGGTGACTAGAAAGGGAGGAGTCTTAGCCCGTGTGGAGGCTAAGTCTACTTTCTTTGAGAAGATTACAAATATGCAGCTTGAAGATAAGAAGTTGAATAACCTTAGGGAGAAAGTGTTACAAGGTGAGGCCAAGGAGGCCATTCTTGATGAAGAAGGGGTGTTAAGGATTTGAGAGTATGTGTGTGCGTCGAGTGGGCAACTTGATTTCCATCATTCTTACTGAGGCTTAAAATTCTAAGTACTCTATACATCCGGGTGTAACAAAAATGCATAGAGACTTTAGGCAGCATTATTGGTGGCGCAGAATGAAGCGAGACATTGTGGATTTTTTGACCAAGTGTCAAAACTATCAGCAGGTTAAGTATGAGCATCAGAAACCTGCTAGAACATTTCAAAGGTTGCGCATTCCAAAAAGGAACTGGGAGAGAATAACTATGGATTTTATCGTGGGTCTTCCTAATCCTTTAAGGAAGTGTGACTCCAGATGCTGATCATAGATCTATTGACCAAGTATGCACACTTTATTCTGGTAAGTGTGGAATACAATGTAGCCAAGTTGGCTAAGATCAATGTGAAGAAGATTGTGAGACGTCATTGGGTGCTTGTTTCTATAGTGTCAGTTAGAGGTACATAGTCTATCTCCAACTTTTGGGAGAAGTTTTAGTCAGAATTGGGTACTAGGTTGGACCGAAGTACAACTTTTCATCTGCAGACTGACGGGCAGTCAGAATAGATAATTCAAGTGCTTGAAGATATTCTTCGAGCTTGTGTGATGGACTTTGGTAGTCAGTGGGAATAATATCTGCCTTTGTGTTAATTTGCACACAACAACAGCTACCACTCAAGCATTGACATGGCTCCTTTTGAAGCTTTGCATGGAAGGATATATACATCACCGATTGGATGGTTTGATGCTTTCAAGGTGAAACTTTAGGGCACCAACATGCTAAAACAGTCAGTGGAGAAAGTGCGGTTCATCCAAAAGAAGTTGGTAGCTGCTTAAAGTCGACAGAAAGAGTATTCATATAATAAGGTAAGGGATGTGTAATTTGAGAAAGGTGAAAAAGTTTTGCTTAAAGTGTCACCCATGAAGGATGTAATGAGATTCAAAAAGAAGGGGAAATTGAGTCTGAGGTACATTGGACCCTTTGACATTTTGAATAGGGTAGGGTCAGTGGTGTATAGGTTGGCTCTACCTCCTAGTTTGTTAGGGGTAGATCAGTATTTCATGTGTCAATGCTCAAGAAGTACCACATAGATGGAATTTACATTATTCATTGGGATTCAAAATTGTTTGATAAGGAGCTCTCTTATGAGGAGGAGCAAATTGCAATCTTGGATCGGGACATGAGGAAGATGAGGACCAAAGTTATTCCAATGGTAAAAGTTCAGTGGAGAATGAGTCTGTTTGATAAAGCCATATGGGAGACTGAGGCAGATATACGCAAGTGCTATCCACACTTGTTCATTGATTCAGGTAATTCTTTTGCCCATTTGTTCCATCATTTTGATTAATTGTTATTTATGGAAGAACAAGGGGTAAATTGGTATCTAATGTAATGAACCAAATCATTGTTATCCTAAAATAGAGAATAAAACCTTCACCTAGTTTCCTCTTACACCAAAATTTAAAATTTTTGGACTGGCCTATTTTCAGGCATAATTTAAATATTTGGTGGTCTAGGAAAATCTGGGAATTATTAGAGTGTTGGTTTATATTTTTGATTGTACTTTGTGTAAGAGGACAAGTTTAAGAAATCATAGAATTGTTTGGTGCATAGAACGAGTTAGTAGAACTCCACTTATGGAGATTACCATAAAAGGGTCAGTTCATAACATTGAATTTCGAGAGGTGTGTTGTAAAATGACCATAGTTGGGACCAAGTTCTGAGCTACTCATTTGGGGCCACTGCAGTGACAGAAGTACAGTTGCAGAAACAAAAGTGTTTCTGCAGTGACAACCCTATTTGGCCTAGGTGCTGCTGCAGCGGCAGATCCTTTGATATAGCGATGCCGCTATAGCGGCTAAAATGCAGTATACCAATTTTTAAAATAAAAAACCATTTTCATTCCCACTTCTAAAAAATGTTCAAGGGCTTAGCAGGGGAAATTCTTCACATCTTTTGGGGTTTTCTATCTTTGAGGTAAGGTTCCTTTACCATTCAAACTTGAATTACTCCTTTGGATTCTTAGGATTGTAAGAATCATAGCCATGGTGGAATTTGAAATTTATGAATTTGGAATTTATCCTAAGTTATGAACTGGTGGGAATTTGTAGAGAATGATGTTTTTATCAGTTATTATTGATTCTAGGAGGTTAAAACACTTTTTATGGTAGAATTCATGATTGTTAGTTGAATTATGAAGAATTCAAAGAGTTTAAAGAGTAGAAAACCCTAGGGGTGATGAACTAGGTTAAGTTCATGAGTTAATTTGATATATGAGAGTTCATAATGCTTAGGAAGAGTGAATTTAGTGCTAAAGTTTGTGTATCTGTTGTTTATAAACCAAGAATGGGAAGAAATTGAAAGAAAGGGCAAGATTTTGGTGTAATATTGTTTTTGGGAAAGGAATCGAGGTAGGTTATGGTTTTATAGTAGTAAGGACTTGCTTGACTCTGTGCCTATATGTAAGTTGGGTGTTTTGATTTGTTTTTGGGCATTACTTGTTATTATTGACTGTATCATGCATTGAGCTTATGGTTTTGAGATGGTATTAAGGTGATATATAGATCGGGTATCATGCCGACACTGTTATATGGATCGAGTGTCACGCTGACACTATTATTTAAATATGTGTCATGCCAACACAGGTACATAGACAAAGCTTATCCCCTGTAGGTTATAGCTGAGAGTCCCTGCCGACTCTAGTATGTGTGTACATCTTTCATGCATACAAAAATTATTTCATTATACTTATATTTGTGATGACAATTGTTGAAGGAATCTACCTAAGTGTAGTTGGTTACTTCAATACCTGTATCCTGTTGAGATGAAGTATTATGACTATATTTGCTTGTGAACTAATTGTGAGTTGTGTTTTGATTGCTATTACTTGTATTTCAGTTGCTTATTTTTATGGTGTTGAGTTGAGCTGGCAGATGATACCTACTAGTACTTAGTTGTTGTACTGATACTACTTACAATCTTCTTTTTGTTGAGTGCAGAGCGTGTTCCAGTGTTTGAGACAAGTCCTCGACTCTAGTTCGTGATTCAAGCATCGGTTCAAGGGTGAGCACCATGTCCGGACAACTATTGGATCATATTTATGTTGGTTGTGTCTTTTCTTTTGAGACAGAGACATTCTTTTTATTCCGCGTTCTGGATATTGATTAGACTTAGTTTTTGAAATTCTTTAGAGATCTTGTACAGTGATTTTTGGGTTGTGGGGGTTGTAATAATTAGAGATACTTCTGTACTCTTTTGTTTTGGATATGAAATGAGTTAGTAAGGATTTGGATTGATTAATATTATATTTAGTAAGCTAAATAGTAGTGAATTAATGAAGACGATTTAGGTGAATTCTTGATAGTTGGTTAAAAGTTGGGTTAGATGGTTCTTCCACTGTAGAGTTAGGATGGGTGCCAATCATGACCACTCCAGTGCTTTACCCTTGCTTGGGGTCTTTCCCTTGCTCTTGCTTTTGCTATTGCTCGAGGATGGAGCTTTATGAGCATTTATGTTGGGGTTTCTTCTTGATGAAGTCATATTTTGGCGCAACGACGTGAGTGGCTAAGAACAAGAGAAACAAAATCTTTTTGTATTTTTCAAGGTTTAAGCAAAAGTAAATAACCAAAAGAAGCATACAAGTGAAAATAAAAGGAATGCACAAAGAAAGGAGAAACAAGGTTAACATACAAGCACCTGTGTGCCATTTGCATACCGCAAGTGAGAAGCCGCTTCTTGCAAGTGAGGCGTAGTACTGAGGCAGTGGCCTAGTACTTCTCAAGGACACCTGCGCTTCATTTGCATTTTGCAAGTGAAGACTTGCATGCCGCAAGTGCCAGGCAATGAAGGTTCACCTTCTGCCTAGCCTTGCATTGCATTTGCAGTTTGAAAGGCAGCACTTGTGTTCAACAAGTGTAAAAATAGTGCATTTTCATTACTACAAAGCATCACTTCTACAAAAACAAATTTATGACTAAAACCAAAGTCTAACGGGTAATCAGACTTTCCCGAAGTGCTTTACCAACAATATTACTAGCACTTAGGACAAATTAGAACAAAATTGATAATTTCCCTTAAGAAGGACGTTACCCCATCTATCATCAGGAACCGTCGAGCTACAAGCTCAATTAACTATATTCACTTTAAGACGCATATGAATCACCTCTCAACCAAAGAGCTCATTGGACATGATAATCAAACAATCATAAGCAAGAGCACAAGGTAAGCATCTCAGCCTAATTTATCAATAAATCACTAAGAACTAAATGCAATGATGATTTCCCTTAAGAATGATGTCACCAAATATATCATAGGGCCAAACTATGTATCACAATCAAGTGGAGTTACTCAGACTTCACCCCCAACCAAAATTTCACATCATGAATAAGCACAAACAACATGCATTATGATGTTGAACACAATCCACCATTATAGCATAACCCATAATAACAAGAGGCCCAAAATTTAAACTTCAAAATTCAAAAAACAAAGCACTTCCGGGAATAGGAATTATACATAACATGCTTTAACAAAACTACTCTCAATACACAAAAATCATTTATTTAAAGTTAAAGGAGCATACCATAAGAGTGTGATAGTGATATGGGAAAGAAAAATTAGAGCTTGAGGCTTGTAACAATGGAGGATCGTGGGTTGCCAAAGAAGTAGCAGTGGTGGCTATGCCTGACCAGCGGTGGAGCAGTGTGGTATAAGGGAGAGTGTAAGGGAAGAAGATTTGAGAATAAGGGAGATGGAGCTATTGAGAGTGGAGGTTATGGAGTTTGTTAATGGTAAAAATAGAAAAGAAAAATGCGGGTTTAGAGTTTTTTAGGAGATGAAGAGGCGCGGGTCAGCAAACCAGATCAGGTCAGTCAACGGGTTAGATCAAAAATTTAACATGACTTAGTGGTGCCTGCATTGGACTTGCAGTCGCAAGTCACCACTTGCGAGTTGAAAGTGAAGCGTAGTTGACACTTTTTGCAAATCTTCTATCCAGGTGCACTGGGTTGACCTGTGTTACACCAGCATTTCATCAATGAACGCTTATATTCTGAAAATGACTCATAGGTGACCAATTCTGGCAATCTATCTCCCAAGTGTACTGTTTAGAACTTGTGCTCCACCTACATACCATGAGTGAGCACTTGCATTTCACAGGTATAGCGCATGCTCACTTTAATGGTCCCTTCAAACACTTTGCATTTTTCCAAGCTTTTGCATCCTAACACACCATAAACAACAAAAGTAAAGTAAACAAAATAAAATAAAGCTTGGGTTGCCTCTCTAGAAGCGCTTGATTTAACATCACGACACGATAATAGTATCTTAAGGATCAATGAGTGTCCAGAGCCATGCCAAAGAGATTGGCACATTTCTATCCAAATTTTCAGATGTATCTCCTTATAAGTATAACCAGCTCTTCTTTTTGCCAAGTTTGTAACTCAATAGAGGTAGGGATTGGTAGAGTGTCATTAGGACCAAGATAAACATCCACCAAGCATGGTGGATTAGGCAAGCTAACACTCTCGGGGTCCCACCTCTCTAGCTCATCATACATCACAAGATGTTCATTCGACAATTCCCTTCCAAAATTTTCTCCATAAGGTATCTCAACATTCTCATCTTGCGTATCAATCATGGACACAACTCTACAATCATCTGGTGGCTTCATTGATTGGCAAACATTGAAAGTGACCTCTTCATAGCCTACACTGAACTTCAGCTCTGTTATTTGACATTAATAAGAGCTTGGACCATGGCTAAGAATGGTCTCCCCAAGATAATGGGCACCTCTAAGGCCACAACACAATCCAATAAAACAAAATCCGTCGGGAGGATGAACTTATCAACCTTCACCAAAACATCAAATAGTATGCCCATCGGGTGCTTGATTGATCTATCCGCCATAACCAACCCTATTGGAGTTGACTTGGGGGTTCCCAAGCCCAATTTCTTAAAAATAAGAATGGGCATCAAATTGATGCTTGACCCTAGGTCACACAAAGGCTTTGTTAAACAGATACACACCAATGGTGCAAGAAATGGTAAAGGCTTCTGGGCTTAGCTAGCCATGATAGTGCTATAGTGATGCGACACCTTCACCGGGCCCACATCAATAACGTTTTTCTTCATCAATAAGTCTTTCATGAACTTTGCATACCCATGCATCTGTAGCAAGGCATCAACCAAAGGAATGTTTACGGATAATTTGCTAAACACATTAATAAACTTTTTGAATTGAGTGTCCTCTTTCTTTTTCACCAATATTTGGGGATAAGAAGGAGGACACTTGGGCATCGGAAATGGATCATTCACAACTTTGTCCCCTTTTTCCACCTCTATATCAATCATGACTTGAGAAGGAAGATCCACCTTTTCTTCTTCCGACCTTGGAATCTCTTCATCTTTATTGACACTCTCATCATCATTCAACATAGGTGCAAAAGGCTTCACTACCACCTTCAGACTCTCATCTATCTTCTTTTTAATCACAACATTCTCGGGTTCATTGACCAAGCCATCTAGCATTCTTTTGCTCTTAGTTAAAATTTCTATGCAATGACCATCATTCTTCAGATTGGGGAGTGTGTCACTAGGGAGTATACCCTTTTGCCTTGGGTTTATTTGAGCTGATAAATGATTCATTTAGGATTCAAGGTGCTTAATGGAAGCCAAATGGGAACTTAGTCTGATTGAGGGTAGAGATCATACTTCTTAATTCCCGAACATTGATGTCCATAGATTCCACTTTCTTCAAGACTCTTGCCAACATCTCTTCAAATTTAGAGCTCACGGGATCGCTAACACCTGTTTGGATGGGAGTTGCATAATCCTTTAGAGGAGGAATATACAGATTGTTACTCTGGTTACTATACCTATCTCCCTCTCTATCACAATCTCTCCTATTTATTTCAAGATCCTTATCTCTCTATGATCCATATCTCTCTTTGTTCCAACCTTGGTTGCCCTTCATTGGTCGCCAAGGGCCTTGGTTGGCACCTTGGTGATCCGGGCAAGAACCTGCCACTTGATTAGAAATGTAATGGGATTCCTCATCAAACAAAGCATATGCATCATCCTCGTCATGAGATCTAGCTCCTTGAGCCTCGATATCATTCACACTTTTCATTTTGGTTCCCATTATATGCTTTGTAAGCAATTCAATTTGTGTCATCATCTTTGCCATTGTTTCTTCTCTTTCTTCCTCTTTTTTGACTCATTTTCTTAGACACAATTGTATAAGTGACACCCGTTGTCACCTCGGCTTCCCTAGTATGCCAAGCACAATTAGTTTTGGTTATCCTATCTAATAAAGCCTTGGCAAATCCAAAAGTTTGGTCCATCAATGAATCACCTGCAAAATTATTTGCCACAGACTTATTGATAGAGTCCAAGGATCAATAGAAGTTTTGAAGCAAGCCCCATCAAGAAGACCATGGGTTGGGCATTGGACAATCTTCTTTTAACCTCAACCATGCCTCATGCAAGGCTTTACCCGACAATTATCTAAAGGTGATTATTTCATCTCTCAATTGAAGCATTCTAGAATGTGGTAAGAATTGATCAAGAAAGGCTTCGGTAAGTTCATTCCACGAGGTAATGGAGCCTTTGAGAAGCTCCTACAACCATTGTTTAGTTTCCCCCATTAGGGAAAAAGGGATTAACCTCAACTGAATTGACTCTTGGCTGATGTTAGTATTGTTGAACGATTTACAAATTTCACAAAAAAATTCTTATATGGCGATTTGCATCTTCACGTGGGAGTCCATCGAAGAGACCTTTCATTTATAATAGGTGTATTATGGTGCAAGTAATGCAAAATACTGCATTCCCTACCATTGGAGGTAGGAAAATGGCACTAGCTACACCACAATGACTCATTGGGTTATCATCATCATCCATAAAGCCGTCAATTCTAGCTTATTTACTAGCATGACTCATATTTTAACCTAGCACTAAGTAAAGACAATACACAAGCTAAAATAAAACAAGGTGCAAAACTAAAGTGAATCAGTATACAAAATAAGGTAATCAATATCTAATCCTTGGCAACGGCGCCATTTTTGATAACGTCCAAAGGCACTCTTCACTTAAAAAGATGAAAATGATCATTTGAAAAATAATTACCCAACTTAGGATTCGGGTTCAAATCCCACAAGGATTAGAGTTTGATTTAACCAAATTTTGTATGTCAATTCAAGTTTAAGTATGCACATTATATATGATTTTCTATAAAATAAAATGGGGGGTTTGATTGTGATAAGTGTATTGTAACAAGAGTAAGCAAGTAACAAGGTTAACACAATTGTTGAACATATCAAGATTAGAAAACTAGGGATGTGCTTACGATGGGGTGATTCCTTGTAATTGGGATTGAATACTTGGATTAGATCTCAATTATAGTATAGATACCCTTTGTTCGGGCTATGCTAATTGTCTCTCGACCATAAAGCTTATATCCCTTGGGTTCTCTCAAATCTTAAAGCCTTAGCAATTAACCAACCAAATAGCTTAAATGGGTTAAGCTATCTCTAGTCTTAATCCTTAGATGGGGAATACCAAATCCTTACCATGAATTCTTACCCAATTATAGCCTTCTTTTTCAAGCAAGACCAAAATTAGAGATCTCAATCAATGTTTGTAACCATCAATTTTATAATTAAAACTTGAAGAATTTAATGGATCCACACATAATAATTAATTTTAAGCACAAATAATCAATAATCAATCATAATTTTATACACCTATCTTGCACACACCCGTAGATATGAATTTAGTTACTCATGATATTAGGAAAAGAAATTATACCATGTGGATCAACTTCAATTCCTTCCATAATAAAAATTCAATTCAAATCCAAGCTTTCAATATTCAATAATGATTTTTTTCAAGGAAGAAGAAGAAGAAGATACTATTGTATTTCTCTCTAAGTGTACTCCAATACAATATAAAAATTTGGAAAATTCTATGTGAAAAACTCTATGCACAGATCTCCAAAACATCATTGAAAACCCTCCAAACACGCTAGGAAATTCTTGACAAAAATGCCCTTCGGGCTACTTGCGCTATGATAAGTGGTAGATTTACCACTTATTTGTATCTCTTTTCTTAGGCTTTTGCATCCTCTAATGGTGATATGAGACCACTTATTGCTTGTTTGATATATTTCAGGATATTCTCATTCATGTAGAGACTTTGAAGCAAATTGGACAAAAGAAGCTAAGAATGAGCTGAAAGGAGAAACAAGCCTCAGATGCAACAAATGTGGTCACTTGACCAAAAAAGCAGAAGTCAACTGATTGGTCAACAACAGCAAATGCGTCCAGAGGACTGCAAATGCGAAGGTCAATTGACCAGTCAACCACCACAAATGCGGCCAATAGACCGCAATTGCGGAAGTTAATAGACAGTCAATATGCCAAAATTATAGCCCTTTCTCCACAAATGTGGATGTCGGGCTCAACTAGGACCAAAGCAGTCTTTTCACACTTTTGGAAACCCCAATCCACATAAAATACTTCTCAACCATTTTGGGAAGTATCTTTGGCTAATCTTTGGACTTTTGGCAAAGCTTGGAGAGCAAGTTCATCAATCAACACCATAGGAGTGAAAATTTGGATGCTCTTTATTGTAAAATTCTTAGTTTCTGTTCTTCATCTCTTGTTCTTAAATGCTATTTTATTGGTGTAATTGTTGACTTGAGATTTGGGTTTATATTAGAGATAATACTTGTTTGGAGATTGAATTCATATATAGATTTTGCTTTTGATTAATTATTTGGGTCTATTGAATCATCCATGATTGAATTTATAGTTAATGGTTGCAAATATTGACTTAGCTTTCTAACTTAGGTTTTTGCTTGAGAAAGGATTACCCTAAATTCAGGAAGATTTAATAGTGCGAATTTGGTGTTTCCACTCTAGATCAAGGCTAGAGATAGTTTGGTTGCCGAAAACTCCCATCTAAGAGTTTGGGTTAGAGATAACACAACTCACCTAATTTGATTTATTGGTTATTGCTCACTCGTGGTGATTAGAGAGAACCTATGAGTATTGTTGCTTGATTTGTCGAAAGACTGTTAAGTGCACCTTTAGTTAAGACTACCCATGTGTTAATCGGGTGCAAGTTTTGTGAATTGAATTTCCATTCCCAATTCTCCTTTGTTGTCCTTTCTTGGCAAAAGCAAGGTGAAAGCCATTGATCAATCTATCTTTTATTTGATTTTCTTCTATATTTAGTTTTAGTTAAAAACCCCTTATAGATTTCTTTTCCCTTTTTGTTCATTGAACTCCAATAAGTTGCTCTTATTCTTTATTAGATCGATCGCGACTACATTGTTCTCTGTGGGTATGACCCTAACATCCGTTGGGAATATAAATATGTTTTGCTCTGACAATCGCAATCACCTCCATTGGAGAGTGTATTTGAGCATTATAAAAAATGGCGCCATTATCGGGGAACAATTTGGCATATCGAGTTAGTTTTGAATTTGAGTCTACTTACTATAGTTCAATTTTTGTGAATACCTATTTTTATTTTATTTAGTTTTATTTTGTTGATTGGTTCCATGGCATCTCAAAATAATAGAAATGTTGGTGAATACATTCCAGTTTATATTCTCGATTATTGTGCTTATTGCGGAGGACCCCACCTTAGCCGTAGGTGTAGAATTGGCCCTAGAAAAGGGAGGTATTCACCTTCTCGCTCCTATGATAGGCGCAATTGTTATTTGTGTGGTGGTCGTGATGGACATTGGAGCGAATACCCTAATAGTGACCATCCTCCTCCCCCCTCTTGTGCTAATAATGTTTCTAGAGTTGCTTGTGATCTTAATAGGTTCCAAGACTTAGAAAGTGAAGAAGGCATGAATGCCAAGCTCCACACCTCTTTGCCTCGCTATAAACCCAAGAGGAGAGTGTGAAATCCATAAAGCAAGGCTTGGTGGATATGAGAATGAAGGAAGGCACGTAGATAAATAATGCCATGCAATCCATGGCAGATTTATCTACTCCTCTTGGTCAAATTGATAAAGAAACCCCTCCAAGTTCAACCAATGAACATTCCTCCAACATTGAGACCGAGCAAATTCACCTTGGGGACGATGAAAAAGATTGTCAAAATATGAAATCTCCCAAAAGTGAGTTTGTAGCGGAAGTGCTTGAATTTAAAGAAGAAGAGAACATAAGGGATGATCATGAATTGAAGGTGTTGTGGCAACCAACTAACCCAAATATGGATCATGGTGCCAAACCCAAACGAATGATACTAGAGTTGCAAGGCAAAGTCTAACATTTCATTTTGAAGGACTCTAGTTTATTCGAAAGTGAGAATGTTATGAATGAGGCAAGCTTGAAGGTGAAGATGCCCAAATACCACTCTAACCATTTTTTGACCTTATGTATGATTGAATGGATGAAAGTTGAAGTAATCAAGCTTTTGGAAGACCTTGGAAGGAGGATGGATGAAGTTTTAGCCGGTTTTGAGTTTGTCATAGAAAGAAGGCAAAGCGACCTTCCTCACTTGAAGGCTAAAAAGTGCAAAATGCGAAATCAAGAAAGTGGCCTTCTCATGTTCAAACTTTCACCCGGGGATTTTCACCAGAAGTTTGATTCAAGTTTGGGTCGAAGGTTCAAATCTTCCAAGTAAGAATCCAAATGGTGAGGTAGCTTGCATCGTGCCGCTATGTTAAATTATGTGCTTGATGGGAGGCAACCCATCATTTTTATGCTTTAATTCACTTTTTGTTTCTTTTGATTTATTTTTAGGTGCTCAAGGAAATGAGAAGAGGAACCAAGTGTTGAGAACCACCAAAAATACACTTGAAAAGGGGGCGTTTTGCACCTGGAAAAGTGCCCCTCGCACAAGCCATCACACAAAGAATTAGTAACTTGGTCAAAAATACTGGCTTATGTGAAGGTTGTGCGTTTCGCACCTCCTAGAGTTCCCGTCGCACATGCCTTCGCATGAGCGACCAGTGAGCTCAAGCTGCAGATTCTGCAATTGCAGAAATTTGATTAAAAAAGCAGAAGTTCTACAATTGTGGAGATTGTCCGAATTAGCGGTGACTGCATTTGCGGCGGTGGGACCGCATTTGCAGACATCTGGATAGTTGCCAAGAATAAAATTTAAACGGGCACAAAGGTTGGTTTATTTTCTCAAAAGAAAGGTCCGTTTCTCTTCTTTCTTCTCTTCACTAACAAGAGCAACACCAAGATCTATTCCCCTCTACAATAATCTAGGTATGACAAGCTAATCTCTTCTCTCTTTGAGGCATGTAAGATCTTTCCTCTTGCTTCTTGGTTCCTCTCACTTGTAGGATTCTTGTTGCATGACTTGATGAACTCGAATCTGTGGTTAATTTGTTATTGGTTGGGTGAGGTTGTCTTTGAGAGTGAGTATTGTTTGAATTGTAAATGTGGGGTTGGCTAAGCACCCATTTTATGCTCCATAGTATAGTACCCATTTGTGCTTATAAGTTGTTCGACGAATTGCCCGAATGAAATTTTTGGCTAGATTCATGAACTTTTCATGATTAGATAATGTTTATGTGGAGTATTTTATGGTTTTGCATGTCAAGAATAAGTTGATGATTTATTTTGGGGGTGTTGGAAGCGGTTTCCCCCATGGGGGAATTTTGGAGATGACGGGTCCGCTTTTGCGGCAAAATCTCCAATTGCAGAACATAGCATTTGCGACTTTTGACTGCAATTGTGGAGCCAGACAAGCTACTAAAAGCCACAATTGTAGCGGTTCTTTGCATTTGCAGACCTCCATATTTTCGGACACCAACCACAATTGCGTACAAGAGACCAAAAAATTTTGAGGCACCAAAAGCGGTGCACACCCCTAGAGCATTCTAATTGTTCTGCAACTTATTCTTTGGCTGTAATAGACCATAAGGCATTGTATTTAGTTGCTAATGTCAATTGTTCATGCTTGTATAACTCTTCCAGGTCAAAAATCCAACATGGATGCCAGCCTAAATAATGCACTCTTAGAATATGAACTACCCATTGAGGAGGAGTTCGATCAAGTCCGATTCATGTCTCCTGAATATCAGAGGGGATATTACTCTGACTTGGCAAAGAAGAAGCTGCTCCCCAAAAAGGGAATTTGTCCTGAGAAGGTCTCTACAATTCTTCCTGATTTCTATCATAGGTTGGAGACCAATGGTTGGATGTGCTTTTCTCCTAATCCTTGCAAGGTTAATGAGCAATGGGTCCGCGAGTTCTATGCAAATCTTAAAGCTGTGAGAATGTCGATCCTGGTTATCAGAATATGGGGTAAATTGGTTGACTTTGGAGCATGAGTGATCAATGAGGTCTATCATTTGAAAGATCATGACCCCTCCCTGTTCAAAGCAAAGGATTGTGCACCACGAACATGGTTGGTTTCCAAATTGTGTCCAGACTAAAGTGTACCATGGGCCCTCACAAAAAATGGAATCACTTCCAAGAGTTCACAATTGAGGCAAAGAACTGGCTATTGATCATTTGTAGTCGAGTCTCTCCATGCGGGAATGTGTACGATATACCAGTACAGAGGGCTCAAATGATTGCTTGCATCCTTGATGACATTCCTGTGAATGGTGGCCATATGATCATCTATGAACTCAAGGAGTTTTTGATGAAAGATAGCCCAACTCTGATGTTCCTATCTCATCATTGAACTGTGTAGAAGGGATGAGGTAGATGAATACCAGACTGACAACTGGGTTTAGCCAGCACGACCCATCTTTCCATTGAAGTAGAGTGGAGAAGGGACAGTTTGCAAGAGCAAAAAGAGGAAGATCAATGCAGAAACATTGTCTCAGGCCATTTCTGGTAGTTCTAAAGCACTGGGCCTATTTGAGGTTATGACAGAGGAGTTGAGTCATATCCAAGAGATGGTGAGTGGAATTCCTCAAGGGCCAGGTGAATCATCAGAGGGACCTGTTTTATTTTTGACCCATAATGCTTTTGACAAATATCTTGAGGATCAAATAAGCAGGGTGCCCACCTTTCTCAACTGGAGAAAGCATACACCAATTTGGCCAAGTCCCAGGGAGAGCTTCAAGCCTCACACACCAAGATGTTAAGACGGGAAAAGAAGAGAGACAAGTTCTTTACTCATTTGTGGAAGGGTGTGAAAGGATTGTGGAAGGTTATGAAACCCAGAGATCCACTTCCATCTTGTAGGAGGAGTGATGAGGATGACAGTCCTACACACTGGTCTGAGGAGGATGCAGATTATCATGGAGATGAGGATAAGGATACCAAGAGTGATGGCAGTGCCTGAGGCAGTTTCAGGGAGCCCCTCCCACCATTTTACCTTATTTTATTTAGTTGCATTGGGGATATTGCAACATGTTTAGTTAGGGGTGAGCATTTGGATATTGGTTATGCTTGTTACTTATGTTTTCATGGATATTTTGTTTTCACCTGTGTCGGGTCTTGTGTTTTTGGAACCTTGTTAGAATAGTCATTTGTTTTACTTCCATACTAGCCTCTTTATTTTCTTTTATATAGTAGCTTTGTTTGGTGTTTTAATCCAGGGGAAGTCTGAGTACCTTCTAGGCTAGATGAATTTGCTTATGTGTTGGGGTGTGCACGTTGGTGAAATCTGAGTAGCCATATCGATTTAGATAGATGATTTAGCCCTATGATAGATTGAGTGACGTCCTTCTTAAGGGCAAATCATCATCTTTTGAGATAATTTGGATAATGATTTGATTGGTACTGATAGATTTAGTCTTGCTTATGAATTGAGATAAATTGAGCATACCCCTCCTAAATTTTTGTGACATAGTTGAAAAGCAAAGAATGATGTTTGTGACAATGCCTTTAATCTTTTTGTGACCTTTTACCAATGAGTGATTACATAGATGCAAAATGTGGCTCTATTTATCCTTGCTTAGGAAAGAAAAATTGATCTGTCCTGAATAATTCGCATGCCATGTGTAGTGAGTGTTGTTGAATAATCCTCGTACTTGGTTGTATCATCTAGAACTTGCCCGGTTAGTCATTCCAATGCTAGTCTTAATTATCTTGATTGGAGAAATGATCTTAGGTCTTCTTTCTGATTTTTTTAATCCTACTTAGCCTTAAAAGCCACCATTGCACTCAAATTGTATCATTAGTCACCCCTCTTGAGCCTAATACCTTTTCTTTGACAACCTTTGTACAAGCCTTGAACTATTTTGAAAATAAACCACTCTTTTAAACCCGTCCCTCCTTGGACTCTACAAGTGTGAAATCGAGGCTAAAAGCCTAAGTTGGGGGTGATGAAGAAGTACCTTGGAGGAGTGGAAACTGAGTAATTTTGGTTTGTGGATCGAATCCGGAAGGAATTGTCAAAAAGAAGAAAGAATTTGAAAAGGAATGAAATAATGAAAGGAAAAGAGGAAAGGAAAGAAAAGAAATGATTCCTCCAAGGTGAACAAATTGATAAACTATGGACCCCAATTAAAATGAGTAAAATGGTGTCTTGTATTGAATGAAAATGAAAAGAAATGGCTTTGGTTTCAAATTGAAAAAGTTATGTGGAGTTCGAGGAGGATGTAGTCACTTGAATCCAAATGCGTATCCTACCCGTCCCTGAACCTACATTACAAGAATAGAAAAGTCCTTTGAGATCTCGGGCCAATTGCTTTTGAGTTAGTGGCGAATGAAAATAAGGGCAAGCATATGGTTTGATTCTTATTCGTGCTTGAGGTCCTTTGTGAGTGTGAGTATTGTGTATGTGTCCCTTGTTTTATCATCGTAAATAGTGTGTTTCGGGACTTTCTTTGTTATGAGGGCATGCGAATTAGGATAGAGGTGATGTTGATACTTCCCGAAAAGGAATCAAATGAGCATGATTGGTGCGAGTGGTCTTAAGTCATTTCTTGAGGATTGGTTGTTGTCACTTTATCATATTTATAAGTCTTTTGCAACTCTTGAAAAGGTTTTTGAAATTGAGGGGATTGTGGTGTTGAGCATCCGCTTCTGATTGACTAATTATTAGTACCAATCGAAATCATATCTTTTGTGCTTGAGTTGATAAGTCGGTGTGAAAATTATTGAATGGTTCGTGTGCTTAGTAGTTGGAGTCCCTGAGAGTTGAGTTATGATTTGCTTGAGGACAAGCAAGAGACTAAGTTGGGGGTGTTGACAAGTGGTAGATTTACCACTTATTTGTATCTCTTTTCTTAGGCTTTTGCGTCCTCTAATGGTGATATGAGACCACTTATAACTTGTTTTGATATATTTCAGGTGATTCTCATTCATGTAGAGACTTTGAAGCAAATTGGACAAAAGAAGCTAAGAATGAGCTGAAGGGAGAAACAAGCCTCAGATGCCTCAAATGCGGTCATCGGACCGTAAATATGGAAGTCAACTGATCGATCAATAACCAAAAATACAACCAGAGGACCGCAAATACAACCAGAGGACCGCAAATGCGGAGGTCAATTGACCAATCAACCACCGCAAATGCGGCAAAAATACCACAATTGCAGAAGTCAATAGACAGTCAATATGCCTCAATTGCGGCCTTTTCTCTGCAAATGCGGACGTCGGGCTCAGCTAGGACCAAAGCAGTCTTTTCACACTTTTGGAAACCCCAATCAATATAAAAGACTTCTCAGCGATTTTTTGAAGCATCTTTGACTAATCTTTGGACTTTTGGCAATGCTTGGAGAGCAAGTTCATCAACCAACACCATAGGAGTGAAGATTTGGATGCTCTTTATTGTAAAATCCTTAGTTTTCATTCTTCAACTCTTGTTCTTAATTGCTATTTTATTGGTGTATTTGTTGACTTGAGATTTGGGTTTGTATTAGAAATAATACTTGTTTGGAGATTGAATTCATATATAGATTTTGCTTTTGATTAATTATTTGGGTCTATTGAATCCTCCATTCTTGAATTTATAGTTAATGGTTGCAAACATTAACTTAGCTTTCTAATTTGGGTTTTTGCTTGAGAAAGGATTACCCTAAATTTGGGAAGATTTAATAGTGGGATTTTGGGGTTTCCACTCTAGATCAAGGCTAGAGATAGTTTGGTTGCCAAAACTCCCATCTAAGAGTTTTGGTTAGAGATAACCCAACTCACCTAAGTTCATTTATTGGTTATTGCTCACTCGTGGTAATTTGAGAGAAACCATGAGGATTGTTGCTTGATTTATCGAAAGACGGTTAAGTGCACCTTTAGCCAAGACTACCCATGTATTAATCGGGTGCAAGTCTTGTGAATTGAATTCCCATTCCCAATTCTCCCTTGTTGTCATTGCTTGGCGAAAGCAAGGTGAAAGCCATTGATCAATCTATCTTTTATTTGATTTTCCTCTATCTTTAGTTTTAGTTAAAACCCCCTTATAGATATATTTTCCCTTTTTGTTCATTGAATTCCAATAAATTGCTCTTATTCTTTATTAGCTCGATCGTGACTGCATTGTTCTCTATGGGTATGACCCCGGCATCCGTTGGGAATATAAATGTGTTTTTCTTTGACGATCGCAATCACCTTCATTGGAGAGTGTATTTGAGAGTTATCACTCTACACCTGCGGCTGCAAGTCTTGTTATATGGCTCGCAAGTGCTAGAATTTGCAGCCAGTTTATTGCTTCTCTCCTATCTCTCACCTGCGTTTCACAGGTGCAGACTTGTGGCAAGTCCAACACAACCATTCAGTCAATGAGCTTAGCTTCTGCTCTCTCTTGACTTGGCTTCCTTCCTGAACTTATAGCTTGGGATTTTTCTTTTCTTTCATTGGATATTTGGGTTCAAATCTGCTCTCATCTTGAAATCCAAAGAATGCATGCACATATGATATAAAAGGAATAAAATCCATCTAATAAGCACAAGATTGAGGCAATAATTCATGCGTAAGATTTAAATAAGTTGGCAGATTATCAACGTATCACCTACAGAACAGCAGTGATGAGAAATCCCTGCATTAGTGAAGATGGCCTACCTTAGAGCCTTCTGCTCCTTCAAAGTTCTTACCGTAATAGCGGAGCTGCAGTTATGGAGTTATATTGTGAGGGATCGCATCTGTGTAATTTGGTTACTTCGTGTAACACTCCGAATTTGAACAAAAATTTAGACTTAGATAACATAGCAGAATTCTGCTGATTTCAGGCCCCACGGGCCGTGGGAGGTCCTATGGGCCGTTGGCCTCACCGTGGGAGCTAGATCGGCTTTCACAGCCCCAATAAGATAACCCATGACCGTAGGAGTCCCTACGGGCCATTGAACCAGCTATGGGAATGGGCCAGTGGGCCACCTAGTCCACTTGTCACGACCCAAATACCGAGCCGATCCAATAGGTAATGCGGAAAAAGAAATAAACCATGAAATAAACCTTTTTAATACATGAAAATGTTTACAAGAATGCGGAAACATTTTATAATTTTTAAAATTAGCCCTCCCTAGAATCTAGTCTAAGCCGGTACAAGAGCTACTATAAGATGATACAAAATAAAGAAGACTCAACTCCCACCATAGAAGACTAAACTCCCACCATAGAAGAAAAAGTAGGAGTTGATGGACAATCACCGTCATGCTGAACCTGTGAAACATTACCAACCCTGCAACCAGACTATACCAAAAAGGTATAGTGAGAGTAGAATCAGTACAAAAATAGGTACCGGTAGGTATCATCGGTCAACCCGAATCCACTCCTACCATCATATAATAAATCAAGGTAAATACATGAGTTAAATACTCCAACCCCTTTCACATCAACCTTTATCAAAACCCATTTCGAAAACAACCTTCATATCCCTTAGACATCCCAACTAACCTTATCACCTAGATTTTTCAAGTCATACCTGACACCTAAACTTCCCCAAGTCACCTTGACACCTAGACTTCCCAAGTCACCTTTTCATTACCCGAAATCTATGCCCATACCCGGGCTACCATTCCTTTACCCCAATCAACCACTATGACTCAACAACTCGGAGTAAACCCCACTATTTAGTGACGTAGACCACAACTGTCGTACCGCCACCTACTAGTACAAAATTGTTCTAATGACCCCCAGGGCCATACTTGGCAAGTGACAACAACCAATGCTATAACCAGACCACAAGTCTCTCCCTTAGTTTATCAATGTATGCAACAAGTCTAACCGACATTGACAATTCCTAGTGACAACAAACATTTATCCTTTTTACATAACCCGGACCAAGAAAGGATCCCTAGAACATCGTCTATGCCAATAACATACGGTCCCGATTATCAGAAGAACCACCTTGTCACTTAAGCAAACTAACCGGCCCTTCAAGGACCCACTATACGCCAAATTATAATACATCCCTGCCCTCTCAGGAACCCAACATATAAAGAACAATAAGTAAACCCGCACTGAGTAAAGCAGTGCAACATATAATAACAACCAGTAGTACAACTCCAGACTCTCAGTCTACCTTTTTACTTATCAACCACAGAGAACAGGTTCAACAATCATTTAACAACAATAATAAACATGATATTTACCCTTTTTCATTACCTGAACCAATAAAGGATCCCTAGACCAACACCTAAGTGTTAACATGTGATGCCCGATCTATCCTAGGACCATCCCCATATTTAATTATAATAACCCGGCCTCTCAAGGACCAATGCAATCAATCACAAATTTAATAATCAATTTGGTACACTCATGGAACCATCGAAAGCAAACAACAATGCAATTAAACAACCCGTAACAGGCGCGGTACCCGAGCCAACAAATGTAGAACCTGTACCAGGCGTGGTACCCGAGCCAACTGTTAGTATTTCCCATAACAAGCATGGTACCCGATCCAACCGTTAGTATACCCGTACCAGGCATGGTACCCGAGCCAATCGTTAGTAAACCTGTACCAGGCATGGTACCCGAGCCAACCATTAATAAATCTGTACCAGGCATGGTACACGAGCCAACCATTAGTAAACCTGTACCAGGCATAGTACCCAAGCCAACCGAATGTCACACAGAAATCCATAGTCACAAACAATGAACAATCAACACTTGTAAACCAACAAGCAATAACACCTAGTTCATTCCACAAGACTGATAACAGGACCCTTGGACATTCCTAAATCATTCCCTAAGCAATGCAAATCATACAAATACTTAGACAAAAGTACACAAACATATAATGCATACATAATTGAATAAACATCACCTAGCCTATTCTGGGTACATAATGACCCCCTTAAACATACCATTATATACATCCAGTCCTGACCCTCCTTCTAGTACCGAAATACAACATGGGGAGATACCTTCCCTAACCTTGGTAATTCCACCAATTATGATATTGTAGATTCTTATAACAATATTTTAGAGAATCCTCTCTTTAACTTGTGGGTTAATTATCCAAGTTCCCAGTTTCCCGAACCTTCTCGACACCCTAGTCCTCAAATTTTATCATCACACAACACTCAATTAAGCATATCAAGCCAAAATATCACAGCAATTCATCATAACTAAATTAATTATAGATTAACTAATCCAACCACAATAATTTTCCTCCGGACTTCGTGCCCAAGGGCCTAAACATGGACTCTCCCTTTCAATTATACAACAAGTAGGAAATAAAAGCAGGTCAATCTACTCAATAAGAAAACCTAGCCTACCTAGATGCTGAGCAGTTGTTCTATGCCCTTTCCAGCTTCGTGAAGGCATTCCTTAATGATTCTGCAGGCCCAAATCCGTGGTTTCGCGCCCTTTCAATCAAAATCCCTCCTCCCCATGGCTCCCAAACTTTGGAGCAGCCTAGGAGGGTTATTGGAGTAACCCTCATCTATTTTTGGGGTTGAATGGGAGAGAATGAAAATATAAAACCCATTTTTTGGGTTTTCTGATCCCATCTCTCAGCTATAGCAGTCCACGCTCCACTATAGCGGTCCACGCTCCACTATAGCGGTACTGCCATAGCGGTGCTGACTTGCATTGATTTCTGCTATAGCGATAATTTCTCTGTTATAGTAGAGGTCGCTATGGAGGTGTGTCAAATGCCATAGGCAGTTGACACGAGACATAAAGCCATAAATCCTCTCAAAAGGTTCTATTTACAACACACTTAATTTTCTGATGTTCCAGAACAACCCCTTCACGTCAACCTCAATTCTGGGAGTTCTATTTACCCGAATTCGATTCCGTAAAGTCCCCCAGACTCCTTTATATCTTAGCTAAATAGAAAATTAGCTCAAATAAAGACACTTTACCCAATACTTACCCAAATTTTCCTAGACCATACCTCGCTCCAAAACTGACTGAGACTAGCCTAGCCCAGAATTTTCAACTACCAAACTCGAGAGTTTTCTGACTCGAAAATTGGCACAAAAAGTTTACCCATAATGTCAAACCTGGTCATTACAACAGATACCAATTTACCAATCATTCATCCCCGAATTATCTCTAAGGCAGAAAGAGAAGAAGGAGCCCCCCGAACCTTAACGCTCTACCATGACAGCGTAAATACAACCTTACTCAAATCATCGAAACTTCCCCATCCTCTGGTGTACCCATCTCAATCAAAATTCAACTAACTCCCGCTCTATCAAGGAATTATTTCCTTCGAGCTTCACAAGGCTAACTAGATTACTCCTCCCCGAGTTCCCAAGAAATTCGAGGCCTCATCGAAACACCGAAGCAAAAGAAACTCAACTAACGAACAAATAGTTTTTCCATGACAAAGGGACTAGGTCCCATCATGGCGTCCCCTTTCCTGCTATATCCAGAGTTCTTCTAACTCGAACGCCATCTGGGAAGCATCCTACGGGGTACTATGCCTCTCGCATATCATAATATCACCTTTCTCCTGTAACCACTGTGTCCCCCAGATACCACGTATCTCTAAACCACGCAACAACAAAAGTTCCATTGGAACTCATCCTAGCTTGAGGTTTTCTTCTACTCTCGTCTTAGGGGGAATTCTACCCGGGCACTTACACCCTAACTAATGCTATGGCGAGAACATCTCCACCACTCAACTTACCCAACCACTAAGGATCATCAATAATAAACTAGCCAAATCACCCTCATGACATAAGCATATGAGCAATGTCCACAGTACTTAGTCAATTACGGGCCATTTCGCCAAATTCTACATAGGTGACTATTCCCACTAGTGGTAAATCAAAATTTCACCAATATCCCGGGCTATCATATCTACCCTTTCCTCCTATTGCACATGGATGCTAAATAATTCTTGCAATAGCTCGCAGCTCAAATAGCAATTTAAAAATAACCCGAGAATTAATAACAAAACATGGGAAAAACAGGACAAGGATTATGCCTTGCCCATCCCGCTATAGTGACTTGCACACCGCTATGGAAACCCTCAAAGTAGTAGCACAGAAAATTTACCATTCTCTGAAAAATTCTCTTACTCCCCTTCCATGTTCTCAATGCTAACACCAAAAATGCATTACTGTCTCAAAACATAACCTCAAGACCAACATCAACTATGCATAGTTGAGAAATTAGCACCCCAATACCATAAAGTCAGACACAAAACACACCAGAAATGTGTACAATAACACATTCCCGCTATCGTACACTACTAGTCCCACTTTTTCCTTTTTATGATTTCCAACCAATCCTGATTGTCCCAAAACCAGAGCTTCCCCACAATCATTAAACCCTTTTTGTTCCCTTACCATCTATATCAATGATAAGTCTACACTCGAATGTAATGCAAACCATTTCAATTGGGGAATACCGCAATTTATCACTAAAGCAAATCACAATTTTTAAAGTCAGAATAAATTTACTGAAGTCATGATCATGAGTTATCACAAATGAAAATTTTCTTATCGAAATTCCCACTATCAAGCAATAATATCCCTTTTTTCCCCATGGTTCCCAACCAAGTCCCGATTGTCCTGAAATCGAAGCTTCCCTACAGTCATAAATCCTTTGCCCTCATAATCTTATCCAATGATGAGTCCTTTTTTGAAAGAATTATGAAATTTTAACTCCACACACATAGCATTTTATCACAAACCAAATCATACCAATTCAAATTACAACGACCTTTAGACCCACAATTTCACAGTAAGGCAACCAATCACATACCAACCAAGTAAGTCATACAAGCACTGTAACACAACATTTCCACTTCAGGCCGCAACAAAAATTAAGTCACATAAATTTACCTTCTATTCATATTCATGGATGACCATCAACCGGTTATCCATGTTTCACCACAACTTCTCAGGCCAGATACCAATTGGAACCTTTCTGGTTCCAACCTCTCTTGATTATCTTATTGCAGCCGAAGTATACTGACCTCCTTCACTCTATTGAGATACCAATTAGGATCGAGAGATACCAATTGAACTCAACCCATGCAAGCAAGTAAACAAACTGCATGAAATAATAAAAGAGGAGACATGTTTCCTGGAATGCCTCAAAGTTTCAAAAGGATTAGATGTGGATATCAACACACCAACCCGTATGTAACACCCCGTACCTTTCAAAACCTATTTGACTAAGTAAATATCGACGATGGTATTTGAGCTCGAGATTGTGAAGGGGTACTTTGGCCTAGAATTTGAAATGGTCAAATGTATATAAGTGTTAAGTTAAATTATAAGGATGAGGGTTTTGAAAATGATATAAAACAAGTGAGGTACTTGCTTGACTTATCTAAGCTCTTAGGTGACAAGTAGGTGCATCACCTACCTACGCTAACGAACTAAGTTCCCAGGGCCGATTACGGGCAGCAACACCATGGATTATTAGACCTAATGGTAGCCCAAATGAAGCTTAAAGTTTTCCCATCAAAGCACAACATAATCTGGCCCAAACAACTACAAAAGGTAGCCACCAATATTGACCACATTTTGACCAAAGAAAAGCCCAAAATCAGCCACAAAACTTAACCCTTTTGAGGCCCAAGCAAAGGGTAATTTTGGCCCATGTTTCTTGACCCATTTTGGCCCAAATATACACAAAAAAGTCGGCCAAAAAGGTCCCTTTATACAGACCTTTTGTTGATCAATATTGATCACAAAAAGCTGGAAAATATTCTCTCTTATCTCCTTTCCTTTTGGCAGCCCTTCTCTCTCTTTAGGGTTCTAAGAAGATCAAGATTCATTAAAGCTTAAGGTGAGTTAAATAACTTGTTATCTTGGTATTAATCTACTACATATAGCTAGGATATCCTATGGTAAGAAATACATGAACTATGGCAGCCCCTTTCTTAAGATTTAACACATAGAAATTGTGTAACAATTAAGAGATTTCTTCTTCTCTTGTTGGTGTATGTGTAGGGGTACTTAAGCTTTTCAAGGCATCAATAAAAATAGGATAAAACACACCTTCAAGTGTGGTAAGTACTCTGCCCATAATCATATTTTTGGATTGAAGTTCGGATGGACAATTGTTGTTGAATTGTTGTTAAGAACTCGCGGGACGGTGATCGGAAGCCGTGGGTTCAATGTGTTTCTATTTTATTTCGGCATGGTGAGTTGTGTAGGGGCTGTTTGATGTGTTTTGTATTATTGGAGGCAGTAGGTTGGTGTGTGTGTGATGCATATTGGACAGGGGAGAAAGGTGTGATGATACACCTTTAATTAATGCAAAATACGTAAATCTGCCCGGGAAATGTTTAGCTACTGTTTTGGAAAGGTTGCATCAGGTTTAAGAGATAATATTAGCTTCATTATACCCTTGTATTGTAGATTAACTTAATAAAGGAAATCCCAAGTTATGGTAAGCACAATCTTCGGAAGGAACGAGGTATGTTAAGGCTTTTTTATTCCTTATCGGCATAAATCTAGAAATAGAACTCTAAATCTCCGAAAGAAGGAATTTGAGTATTCTGTTGTAAGAGAGCTGATTTGGTAACTCAAAGAGTCTTAAGGAACTAAGTTATACATTATGGTGATTCAAGCCGCCTTCTTATAAAAATCTGATTCTTTTTGCACGAAACGTAAGTTATCCTTTTGTCAAGTTTCTTCTTTGTATTATGATCCCTAATAAAGCTTTAGAAAGTATACAAGGAAAGTTAGCAAGTCAAATCCCCATTTATATGTGTTTGGTATGTTGAGTCCAACATCTAGTAAGCCAAGGCTAAATAAGTTATCTAAATGAACCTTCATAAATAACAAGAATAGCTTTGAAGGTCAATCTAGTAATACACTTATTATGCGTGGTTTGCGTGTTAGTGTGCACCGAGGTGCTATTGCCATATTGAGGCTATTATATACATAGTGTGCACCGAGGTGCTACTGCCATATTGAGGCCATTATATACATATTGTGCACCGAGGTGCTACTTCTATATTGAGGCCATTATATACATAATGTGCGCCGAGGCGCTACTGCCATATTGAGGCTATTATATATAGGGTGCACCGAGGCGCTATTGTGGTTTAGCGTGGGTTATAAAGAGTGAGTTGCGGTGTGAGTTAATGCATGTGTTGTATTCTAAAAAGAATAAAGGAGAATGAGCTTAACGAGTCTTACCAATTACAGTTTACAAGTTTCATATTATATCTTGTTCAGATTTACTACTTGTGACTTGCTTTTATGTTTCTACCTTACATGCCAGTACATTATTGTCGTACTGACGTCCCCATTGCCTGGGGGCGCTGCATTCATGCCTGCAGGTCCATACAGAAACCAAGATAGACCTCTTCATTAGGAGTTGCAGAGTTCAACCATTTTGGTAAGCTCCATTCTTCCTGGAGCTGACGAGTCAGAGGTCTAGCTTATATTTTGACCAGGTTATGTATATGTACAACTTATGGGTAGTCCAGGGCCCTGTCCTGGATATGATATATTTTACTTACTCCTAGAGGCTTGTAGACGTGTATATGTACATCAGTGTTAGGTATGGCCTTGTCGGCCTTGTTATTAGCTATATACTATGATAATAGCCTTGTCGGCCTTGAGTTGTTCACCTACTATTGAGCTTTCAGTGTTTCAAATTGTTATTCTTAGATACCTTGTCGGTCTCAGACCCCCAGCAGGTTCAATAGAGATGCACTCTATTTTGGCACCCTCGGCCTTTTGGGGCTCCGGGTGTCGGTCATGCCTCCCATGGTTTGGGGTGTGACAAACTTGGTATCAGAGCACGTCGAATCCCAGGGAGTCTACAAGCCATGTCTAGTAGAGTCTTGTTTATGGGTGTGTTGTGCACCATACCTATAATCATGAGGCTACGGGACATTTAGGAATTGTTATCCTTCTTTCATTTGCTAGATCGTGCAATAGAGCGAGGTCATAAGATGTTTGAAGTCTAATTCATGTTTTTCTATTCCTTGTTAACAGAAATGCTTATGACCAGACAAATGAGTAGCCGACGGGTTGGCACAGATACGGGGGAAGGTACTAGTCATTCCCCGCCTATCCGATTGGATAGATTTAAGGCTCAAAGTGAATCACCGACACCAGAGATCCCAGTTCATCAAGTACCTGATAAGACTAGAGAGGATCCAATACCCCTGACCCCACCTGCTCCAGTGGCATCTGAGATAGCTAGAGATGAACCAGCACCTGTAGCTCCTCCACCTGAAGCAGAGGACCAGGACATCAGGAGTGCTGTTCGATTATTGACCCATATGGTAGCCACACAACAACAACAAATTGGGGCATCAGCGAGTGCTAGGTCAGGTGGCTCAGAAAGTTCTAGGGCTCGAGAGTTTATCAGCCTAAGTCCTCCTATATTTACAGGCTCTGACCCACGTGAGGATCCTCAAGAGTTTATTGATCAGACTTATCGAGTACTTCGAGTCATGTATGCAACAGTAGTGGAGGCAGTGGAGTTTGCATCTTTCAGGTTATGAGATGTGGCCATTTTATGGTTCGAGGCTTGGGATCGGTTTAGGGGATCAAATACACCCCCAGCTGAATGGGAGGAATTTTCAGAGGCCTTCCTAGCTCACTATCTTCTACAGGAGGTTTGAGAGGCTAGACTTGATCAGTTTCTAGCCCTTAGGAAGGGCAATATGAATGTTCGACAGTACAGCCTCAGGTTTAATTCATTAGCCAGGTACGCCCCCGATATTGTGAGTACGATGCGAGTTAGAGTTTATCGATATGTGTGTGGCCTTAAGGATGAATTGATTAAGGGATTAACAATAGCAGCCACACAAGAGGATATGAACATTTCTAAGATACAGGCTATTGCTCAGACTGCAGAGGATCTTAAAATACAAATTGGAGATAACCAAAGCCGAGAAAGGAATCAGAATAAGAGGGCTAGAATTACTTGGTCTTATGTAGAGCCACAAGGTAATGTTAGGTCACATTTTAATAGGCGATCACCCCACCCTACTAGTGGTTCCCCATATCAGTTGCAAAGGTAGAGGTATGATCCTTTTTCTCAGACTGGACCAGGCCACAGTTCAGGTGCATCCAGTTCCTATCGCCAGGGGCATTCAGGTCAGATGAGGCCACCTTTGCCACCTTGTGTTCAGTGCGGTAGGAAGCATTCTGGGATATTTCGCGTGGGTTCAGATACTTGTTATTCATATGGGCATCCTAGTCACTTTATGCGAGACTGTCCGAGTAGAGGTAGGGGTGAGATGTCCCAGCCTACAGGGTCAATGGCAGCTTCTTCATCTACTATTCGTCCCCCTAGGACAGGCCAACAGGCTACACCAGGTCGTGGTAGAGGTAGAGGAGGAGGAGGAGCATCCAGTTCAGGCAGTGGTCAGAATCACACTTATTCTCTAGCTGGTCGCCAGGACTTGGAATCGTCACCTGATGTTGTTACAGGTACATTGACTATTTTTACTCATGTTGTTTATGCACTTATAGATCCTGGCTCTACTCTTTCATATGTTACCCACTCATTGTTGGTAAGTTGGGGGCAGGCCCTGAGTTGTTGCCTAGACCTTTTGTTGTATCTACGCCGATTGGTGAATCTATTATAGCTAGACGAGTTTATCGAGATTGTGCAGTGTGGATTTATGACCGCCTCACTTCAGCTGATCTAATTGAATTAGATATGATTGACTTCGATGTCATTATGGGCATGGACTAGTTAGCTGCATGTTATGCTAATATCGATTGTAGAAATAAGGTTGTCAACTTCCATTTTCCGAAAGAGATAATCCTAGAGTGGAAAGGTAATGCTGCCACACCAAGGGGTAGGTTTATTTCTACCTTAAGGTCCAAAAAATGATTTCTAAAGGATATATTTATCATTTAGTCCAATTAAGAAGCACAGAGGATGGACCAGCGACTCTTCAATCGATTCCCGTGGTGAGTCAGTTTCTAGATGTATTCCCGGATGAGCATTCAGGAATCACTTCAGAAAGGGAAATTGAGTTTGCCATTGACCTACTCCCAGATACTCAGCCAATATCAATTCCCCCTTACAGGATGGATCCTGCAGAATTAAGAGATTTAAAGGAACAGTTAAAGGATCTACTCAAAAAAGGTTTCATTAGGCCTAGTACATCGCCATGGGGCGCACCTATTTTGTTTGTTCATAAGAAGGATGGGTCCTTGAGAATGTGTATCGATTATCGAAAACTGAATAAAGTTACAATCAAAAATAAGTATCCGCTTCCAAGGATTGATGACCTTTTTGATCAGTTGCAAGGCGCCAAATATTTTTCAAAGATTGACTTGCGGTCGGGGTATCACCAGTTACGTGTTAAAGGGGTAGATGTTCCAATAAAAGCCTTTAGGACAAGGTATGACCACTTTGAATTTCTAGTAATGTCTTTTGGGCTTACTAATGCCCCAACAGCTTTTATGGACCTAATGAATCGGGTCTTCAATCCATTCCTAGATGTATCCGTGATCGTATTTATTGACAATATCCTGATTTACTCGCGGTCCAAAGCATAACATGCTGATCATGTACGTGCAGTATTGCAAACACTTCAGAATCATAAATTATATGCGAAGTTCTCCAAATGTGAGTTTTGGTTGACTTTAGTAGCTTTTCTTGGCCATATAATTACAGATGAAGGTATTAGAGTTGACGACCAAAAGATTGAAGCAGTAAAGAATTGGCCAAGGCCCTTCAATGCTACAAATATTCATAGTTTTTTGGGCTTAGCAGGTTATTACCGGAGGTTTGTGGAAGGATTTTCTTCTATATCTGCACCATTGACAAAGTGGACTCATAAAGCTGCCAAGTTCCACTGGTCTGATGCATGTGAGAAGAGTTTTCAGGAGTTGAAGGACAGACTTACTTCAGCACCTGTCTTAACTCTACCAGAGGGCACAGAAGGTTATGTTCTTTATTGTGATGCTTCAAGGATTGGGTTGGGCTGCATTTTAATGCAACATGGTAAAGTTATTGCCTATGCCTCGAGACAACTAAGAAAGCACGAACAAAATTACCCTACTCACGATCTTGAATTGGCAGCAGTTATATTTGCCTTGAAAATTTGGCGCCATTACTTGTTTGGAGTCTATGTTGACGTGTTTACGGACCACAAAAGTCTACAGTATTTATTCAAACAGAAGGATTTAAACCTAAGGCAAAGAAGGTGGCTAGAGTTACTAACGGATTATGACGTAGATATTTTGTACCATCCAGGGAAGGCCAATGTAGTGGCAAGAGATGACTACATCAGTTAGCTAATTTGCAGGTTCGACTACTAGACCAAGGTAATGGGGGAGTTGTTATTCAAAGCACAGCGGAATCCTCAATTATGACAGAGGTAAAGGAACGACAATATGATGATCCAGAATTAGTAAGATTGAGGGAGGAAATTCCACAATAGAAGCAACCACTAATAGAGCTTAAGGAAGATGGGGTTCTGAGATATCAAGGTCGTCTATGTGTACCTAACATCGGGGAGCTTCGGGAGAAAATTTTGGCAGAAGTTCACTATTCCCGCTATTCAATCCATCCCGAAGCGACGAAGATGTATCATGATCTTCAACAGATGTATTGGTGGAATAATTTGAAGATAAATATTGCAGAGTTTGTAGCCCAATGCCCGAATTGTCAACAGGTAAAAATTGAACACCAGAGACCCGGAGGTCTAACTCAAAGTATAGTGATACCTGCCTGGAAATGGGAGGTGATCAACATGGAATTTATTATAAGCTTCTCCCATACTTATCGAAAGTATGATTCCATATGGGTGATTATAGATAGACTTACAAAATCAGCTCATTTTTGCCAGTCATGATAACTTATACTGCTGAAGATTATGCCAAGTTGTATATTAGTGAAATAGTTCGACTTCATGGTGTCCCAATTTCCATTATTTCAGATAGGGGTGCTCAGTTTACAGCAAATTTCTGGAAGTCTTTCCAGAGAGGCTTAGGTACTCAAATAACTCTCAGTACAACTTTTCATCCACAGACAGATGAACAAGCTGAACGCACTATTCAAACACTCGAAGATATGCTAAGAGCTTGTGTACTAGATTTTAAAGGGAGTTGGGATGACCATTTGCCACTAATTGAGTTTGCCTATAATAATAGCTTCAATGCAAGCATTCAAATGGCTCATTATGATGCTTTATACGGACGAAAGTGTAGATCACCGATTGGATGGTTTGAAATTGGAGAAGCAGGATTATTAGGGCCAGACCTAGTTAGTCAGGCAATGGATAAGGTGAAGCTAATCCGAGAAAGATTACTAACAGACCAGAGTAGGCAGAAATCATATGCAGATGTGCGACGTCGGGATTTGGAATTTAATATTAGTGATTGGGTTTTCCTAAAGGTTTCGCCCATGAAAGGCGTTATGCGATTTGGTAAAAAGGGAAAGATTAGTCCAAGATATATTGGACCATACAGGATCATTCGGAGGGTAGGAAAAGTGGCATATGAGCTAGATTTACCAACAAAATTGGAGAAATTCCATCCTGTATTTCATGTATCGATGCTACGAAGGTGCATAGGATATCCTTCATGTATTATGCCTATCAAAGATGTTCAACTTTCTGAAGACTTATCCTATAAGGAAGTACCAATTTCTATCCTTGATCGTCAAGTTAGGAAGCTCAGAACCAAAGAAGAAGCCTCAGTAAAGGTGTTATGGAGAAATAATAATATCGAGGAAATGACGTGGGAAGCCGAGGAAGAAATGAGGAAAAAGCATCCCTAGTTATTTATGACTTGAATATAGTATAGAGGTAAGTCATATTCTTATGTTCTTTATACTCTTCATACTATGCAAATATGATCAGGTTTGAACATGTGAAAATGATTACATTTAATTGTATATAGTTGTATCACCCTATGAGGCATCGTGCTGGACTTTTGCTGAGTTTCAGGTTTTTGGATAGTCCCAATTATAAAGGAAACTCTACCGAAATTTCAAAAAAATCCTAAGGAATAGAGCTCTATATGCATTACCCTCATTCGAGGATGAATGATTCTAAAGGGGGAAGGACGTAACACCCCGTACCTTTCAAAACCTATGTGACTAAGTAAATATCGACGAAGGTATTTGAGCTCGAGATTGTGAAGGGGTACTTTGGCCTAGAATTTGAAATGGTCAATTGTATATAAGTGTTAAGTTAAATTATAAGGATGAGGGTTTTGAAAATGATATAAAACAAGTGAGGTACTTGCTCGACTTATCTAAGCTCTTAGGTGACAAGTAGGTGCATCACCTACCTACGCAAACGAACTAAGTTCCGAGGGCCGATTACTGGCAGCAACATAATGGATTAATAGACCTAATGGTAGACCAAATGAATCTTAAAGTTGTCCCATCAAAGCACAACCAAATCTGGCCCAAACAACTACAAAAGGTAGCCACCAATATTGACCACATTTTGACCCAAGAGAAGCCCAAAATCAGCCACAAAACTTAACCCTTTTGAGGCCCAAGCAAAGGGTAATTTTGGCCCAAGTTTCTTGATCCATTTTTTCCCAAATATACCCAAAAAGGTCGGCCAAAAAGGTCCCTTTATACAGACCTTTTGTTGATCAATATTGATCACAAAAAGCTGGAAAAAATTCTCTCTTATCTCATATCCTTTTGGCAACCCTTCTCTCTCTTTAGGGTTCTAAGAAGATCAAGATTCATTCAAGCTTAAGGTGAGTTAAACAACTTTTTATTTTGGTATTAATCGACTACATATAGCTAGGATATTCTATGGTAAGAAAGACATGAACTATGGCAGCTCCTTTCTTAAGATTTAACACATAGAAATTGTGTAACAATTAAGAGATTTCTTCTTCTCTTGTTGGTGTATGTGTAGGGGTACTTAAGCTTTTCAAGGCATCAATAAAAAGAAGATAAAACACACCTTCAATTGTGGTAAGTACTCTGCCCATAATCATATTTTTGGATTGAAGTTCAGATGGACAATTGTTGTTTAATTGTTGTTAAGAACTCACGAGACGGTGATCGGAAGCCGTGGGTTCAATGTGTTGCTATTGTATTTTGGCATGGTGAGTTGTGTAGGGGATGTTTGATGTGTTTTTTATTATTGGAGGCAGTAGGTTGGTGTGTGTGTGATGTGTATTGGACAGGGGATAAAGGTGTTATGATACACCTTTAATTAATGCAAATTACGTAAATTTGCCCGGGAAATGTTTAGCTACGGTTTTTGAAAGGTTGCATCAGGTTTAAGAGCTAATATTAGCTTCATTATACCCTTTGTGTTGTAGATTAACTTAATAAAGGAAAGCCTTCTGGTAAGCACAATCTTTGGAAGGAACGAGGTATGTTAAGGCTTCTTTATTCCTTATCGGCATGAATCTAGAAATAGAACTCTAAATCTCCGAAAGAAGGAATTTGAGTATTCTGTTGTAAGAGAGCTGATTTGGTAACTCAAAAAGTCTTAAGGAACTAATTTATACATTATGGTGATTCAATTCGCCTTCTTATAAAAATCTGATTCTTTTTGCACGAAACGTAAGTTATCCTTTTGTCAAGTTTCTTCTTTGTATTGTGATCCCTAATAAAGCTTTAGAAAGTATACAAGGAAAGTTAGCAAGTCAAATCCCCATTTACATATGTTTGGTATGTTGAGTCCAACACCTAGTAAGCCAAGGTTAAAGAAGTTATCTAAATGAACCTTCATAAATAACAAGAATAGCTTGGAAGGTCAATCTAGTAATCCACTTATTATGCGTGGTTTGCGTGTTAGTGTGCACCGAGGTGCTACTGCCATATTGAGGCTATTGTATACATAGTGTGCACCGAGATGCTACTCTCATATTGAGGCCATTATATACATAGTGTGCACCGAGGTGCTACTGCCATATTGAGGCCATTATATACATAATGTGCGCCGAGGCGCTACTGCCATATTGAGGCTATTATATATAGGGTGCACCGAGGCGCTATTGTGGTTCAGCGTGGGTTATAAAGAGTGAGTTGTGGTGTGAGTTAATGCATGTGTTGTATTCTAAAAAGAATAAAGGAGAAAGAGCTTAACGAGTCTTACCAATTACAGCTTACAAGTTTCATATTATATCTTGTTCAGATTTACTACTTGTGACTTGCTTTTATGTTTCTACCTTAAATGCCAGTACATTATTGTCGTACTGACGTCCCCATTGCCTGGGGGCGCTGTATTCATGCCTGCAGGTCCATACAGAAACCAAGATAGACCTCTTCAGTAGGAGTTGCAGAGTTCAACCATTTTGGTAAGCTCCATTCTTCCTGGAGCTGACGAGTCAGAGGTCTAGCTTATATTTTGACCAGGTTATGTATATGTACAACTTATGGGTAGTCCAGGGCCCTGTCCTGGATATGATATATTTTACTTACTCCTAGAGGCTTGTAGACGTGTATATGAACATCAGTGTTGGGTATGGCCTTTTCGGCCTTGTTATTAGCTATATACTATGATAATAGCCTTGTCGGCCTTGAGTTTTTCACCTACTATTGAGCTTTCAGTGTTTCAAATTGTATTCTTAGATACCTTGTCGGTCTCAGACCCCCAGCAGGTTCAATAGAGATACACTCTATTTTGGCACCCTCGACCTTTTGGGGCTCCGGGTGTCGGTCATGCCTCCCATGGTTTGGGGCGTGACACTGTAAGACTCTATTCGACATTTTGCTCTTATACTGGGAGATCGGTAACCTAGGATCTGATACCATCTGTCATGACCCAACTACGGATCTGTGCAGACACCTACTCTAATCCACTTAGGTAGGGGAACCTTACCACCCGATCCAACAGGAAATGCGGAAAAAGAAGTAAACCATGAAATAAACCTTTTTAATACATGAAAATGTTTACAAGAATGCGGAAACCTTTTACAAATTTTAAAATCAACCCTCCTTAGAATCTAGTCTAAGACGATATAAGAGCTACTACAAGATGATACAAAATGAAGAAGACTCAAATCCCACCATAGAAGCAAAAGTAGGAGTTGCTGGAGAATCACCGTCATCTAGAACCTGTGAAACATCACCAACCTTGCAACCAGACTATACCCAAAAGGTAAAGCGAGAGTAGAATCAGTACAAAGACACGTACTGGTAGGCATCATCGGTCGACCGGAATCCACTCCTACCATCATATAACAAATCAAGGTAAATACATGATTTAAATACCCCAACCCCTTTCATATCCACCTTTATCAAAACCCGCTTCGAAAATAATCTTTCTATTCCATAGACATCCCAAGTCATCTTATCACCTAGACTTTTTAAGTCACACCTGACACCTAGACTTCCCCAAGTCACCTTGACACCTAGACTTCCCAAGTCACCTTGTCATTACCCGACATCTATGGCCATACCCGGGCTACCATTCCTTTACCCCAATCAAGTACTATGACTCAACAACTCGGAGTAAACCCCACTACTTAGTGACGTAGACCACAACTGTCGTACCGCCACCTACTAGTACAAAACTATTCTAATGACCCCCAAGGCCATACTCAGCAAGTGAAAACAACCAATGCTATAACCATACCACAAGTATCTCCCTTAGTTTATCAATGTACTAAAACAAGTCTAACCGAAATTGATAATTCCCAGTGACAACAAACATTTATCCTTTTTACATAACCCGGAACAAGAAAAGATCCCTAGAACATCGTCTATGCTAATAACATATTGTTCTGATTCTTAAAAGAACCACCTTGTAACTTAAGCACACTAACCCAGCCCTTCAAGGACCCACTATATGCCAAATAATAATACATCCCAGCCCTCTCAGAAACCCAACATATAAAGAACAATAAGTACACCCGCACTGAGTAATGTAATATATAATAACAAATAGTAGCATAACTCTAAACTCTCAGTCTACCTTTTTACTTATCAACCACAGAGAACAGGTTCAACAATCATTTAACAACAATAATAAACATGACATTTACCCCTTTTCATTACCCAGACCAATTAAGGATTCCTAGACCAATACTTAAGTGTTAACATACAATGCTCGGTCGACTCTAGGACTATCCCCACATTTAAGTGTAATAACCCAGCCTCTCAAGGACCAATTTAATCAATCACAAATTTAAAAATCAATATGGTACACTCATGGAACCATCGAAAGCAAACAATAATGCAATTAAGCAACCTGTACCAGGCGTGGTACCCGAACCAACTAATATAGAACCTGTACCAGGCGTGGTACCTGAGCCAACTATTAGTATTTACTATACTAGACATGGTACTCGAGCCAACCATTAGTATACCCATACCAAGCGTAGTACCCGAGCCAACCGTTAGTAAATCTGTACTAGGTGTGGTACCCAAGACAACCATTAGTAAACCTATACAAGGCGTGGTACCCGAGCCAACCATTAGTAAACTTATACCAGGCGTGGTACCCTAGACAAACGAATGTCACATAGAAATCCACGGTCACAAATAATGAACAATCAACACTTGTAAACCAACAAGCAATAACACCTATTTCATTCCATAAGACTGATAACAGGACCCTTGGACATTCCTAAATCATTCCCTAAGCAATGCAAATCAGACAAATACTTTGAAAAAAGTACACAAACATACAATGCATACAGAAATCAATAACCATCACCTTGCCTATTCCGGGTACACAGTAAACCGTTAAATCCCATTCAGAGACTAATCCCGAATCACCCCCTTAAACATGCCATTAGATATATCCAGTCCTGACCCTCCTTCTAGTACCAAAATACAACATGGGGAGAGACCTCCCTTAGCCTTGGTAATTCCACCAATTATGATATTCTAGATTCTTATAACAATTATAGAGAATCCTCTCTTTAACCTGTGGGTTAATTATCCAAGTTCCCGGTTTCTCAAACCTTCCCGACACCCTAGTCCTCAGATTTTATCATCACACAACACTCAATTAAGCATATCAAGCCAAAATGTCACAACAATTCATCACAACTATATCAATTATAGATTAACTAATCCAACCACAACAATTTTTCTCCAGACTTTGTGCCTGAGGGTCTAAACATGGATTCTCCCTTTCAACTATACAACAAGTAGGAAATAGAAGCAGGTCAATCTACTTAATAAGAAAACCTAGCCTACCTGGATGTCGAGAAGCTGTTACATGACCTTTCTGGCTCTGTGAAGGCATTCCCTGACAATTCTGCTGGCCCGATTTCGTGGTTTCTCGTCCTTTCAGTCGGAATCCCTCCTCCCCATGGATCTCAAATATTGGAGCACCCTAGGAGAATTCTTTGAGTAACCCTTGTCTATTTTTAGGGTTGAATGGGAGACAATGAAAATATAAAACCCAATTTTTAAGTTTTCTGATCCCGTTGCTCTGCTATAGCGGTCCACGCTCTACTATAGCGGTACTGTGATAGCGGAACCTACCGCTATAATAGTGCTGACCGGTATTGACTTTCGCTATAGTGGAGGTCGCTATGGAGGTGTTTCAACTACTATGGCGGTTGTCATGGGACCGAAAGTTGTAAATCCTCTCAAAAGGTTCCATTTTACAACACACTTAATTTCCTGACATCCCGTAATAACCTCTTAATGCCAACCTCAATTTTGGGAGTTCTACTTAGCCGAATTCGATTCTGAAAAGTCCCTCAGACTACTTTATGTCTTAGCTAAATGGAAAACTTGCCAAAATCAAGACACTTTACCTAATCCTTACCCGGATTGCCCTAGACCATACCTTACTCAAAAATTGACCAAGACTAGCCTAGCCCAAAATTTTCAACTCCCAAACCCGGGAGTTTTCTGACTCAAAAATTGGCACAAAAAGTTTACCCGTAATGACGAACCCAGTCGTTACAACTCTTTATCCCAATAGACAAGTCCAACACCCGTGGAAGTCACCACGGGTCATAGGACTTCATAGTGGGAACAGTCTAGAAGGCCGATCTAGGAAACTCTAACTCGATGATCAACTCCCACGGGCTGTGGGAGGTTTGACAGTCCATCGGGTAGGTCATCCGATGGCAACTTCCTGCAACTTCTTATTTTTAAGTCAAGGGTATTTTGTTTTTTACGCACTCTTTAAAATCATAAGCTATGTCCTTTTAAGCCTAATATGAGGGGTTTTATCCTAACTTATTTAGATTCCTCTTCATTCTTATGATCCAAAAATTTGAAACAAGTAAAAGGAATCATTCTCTCAAGCTTCAAGATCTAAGGTTCCTTCTCAAATCTTCCATCCTGAAGTTCTAAGTTATGAAACCTTCAAGTTCAGGTATGTGGGTATTCAATAAGAGTTTTATTTCACCCTTATGCCCAAAACCATAAGTTTTACTTGATTTCATGAATTTATAAGTTACGGATTCTTACCCAATTATATGATTTTTCTGTAAATTAATTTTCCTAATGTTATTATATGATTTCTAATCCTAATTACATGATTTTGCATAAGTTTTATAAGTATTTTTTAATTCCATGTTTTGAAAGATAAACCTAGCCAAATTTTATATGTATTGCTTATTTTAAGAAAATTTGGCATGTTCAGATAACATGACCTCAAGTATTCAAGAAATTTGCATGCCTAGTTCCTCAAGTTATAAATTTCAACAAGATTATGTATTTGAACTAGTGCTATGCTGAACCTTTAAGAGATATGTTCTTCTATGATCAATATGATATCCTGATATGCCATCAATGCTCATGAGCCATTTTTAAAAAAAAGTAAGGTTCGTGAGTAGTATGACATCCAGGTTTGCCATCCATCACTATGAATAAGTTTTGACATCCAAATATATCACATGTTATTATATGAGCACTAAGATATATTTTGGCTGTAGTATTTAGCACTGATCTAATGAGGGTTCTAGATAATCGAAGTCCAGAACTACGTTGCCATCGTAGATTTTCCTCATTTTACGCACACTTTAGGATCCTCATGTACATGGTTCTAACTTTAGCTGGTTAGGACAACCTTTTTCAGTGTAGGTGCATGACACTGGACTCTATGGTGCTCAACATGGTTTATGTCGATTCTAAAAAACTCCCACAAGAAATGGTTCTAAGTATTTAAATGTATATTACTCTTAGTTTTATAGTTTAGATTTACTACTTATGATTTATGATTACGAACATGTTTTCAGCTTAAGATTTTACTCTGAGTCATCACCTTGCAGTTTTACTACTACTATTTCATGATTTCAGCTTAAAGTATGTTTTCAAGTACACTTTTATCATTTTATATGCATAGCTCACATACTCAGTACATTCCATAGTAGTGATCGCATACTTCTTTGTACTGTATCTTATTATGATAAAGACTCAGGTGTTGTTTCCCAGATTTGTGGCCAAACCCAGCAGGATTTCTGATCAAAGTTAGTGAATCCTCATCATTTGAGGACTATCTATAAGCTTATTTGGGTTTTCATGACCTTCTTCCAGTACTTAGGGTTATCTTAGGGTCTTATCCCATCAACTCATCTTATCAGTTTTAGAGGCCTTCAGACATAGTTAGACAGTAGCACTCAGTGTTTCAGATTGTTATTCTTAGACTCATTTATTATTTAGGTTTGGTGTCATAATTCAGTTATGCTTCTGCTATATTTATTTTTTTATGATTAGTCATGCTTAGGGCAAAGTTTGCTTGGAATCACTTGTGGTCTAAGGTCCCGTATCGCGTCTAGAGGTAGCCTCGGGGCATAACACTTTGGCAGAGCTTCATGTTTTAAGTGGAATCCACATCAGTGTAATTTTTATCACATTGATGACTCCACGCCTACGATGAAAGTTCCACAGGTGTGGGGATTGTTGTAGCTTAATAGTGGGTTTTCCCATTTTCTTCTTTCACTTTCTATACCTTATTTTTAGAGCTTGAGAGTTTGATTTCGGGCAATTTCAAAAGGAATTTTTGAGGTTTCTTCATTAGATAAGGTTCTTATACTAGTTCTGTACATCTCTCGATGATTATTTCATGATTTTACACTCAAATCTTGATTTTCCAACTTAAAAATTTGGGGTTTTCTCAATTAAGATAAATTTTGATAAATCAATGGTTTCAAGCTTGATGTTAACTCCATTTTTTTATGAAATTTCATATTTGGTCTCATTGAGCAGTAAATTGATTTTCTAATAGATTTTTTATTTTTTCCTTTCAGACTTGGGGTCGACTTTTAGGTGGACTTTTAAAATCTAGAACTGAAGTATAGAAATATGGGCGTTTGTATTTTTGTATTCTTATGTAGAATTCATAATTTAATAAATTGGGCTTGTTCAGAGGCTTTACAAAAAGGAAAGGTTGTGGTTTGACTTTGCGGGTCTTCTCCTAAGGCAAGTTGAGGTTCCTTTGACTCCTTTTCAAAGTTTTTATGTACTACTGGTATGTATGGGGGGTAATTGAGATTTGGAGGTCCTATATAGATGAGGTGAAGAACATCTATATTGGTACCAATGTTATGTGATGGTCTAAAAGCTATTAATTGACTTATTTGGATGATTTTCCCTTATTTGCTAGCATACTAATTGTGGATTTTATCTGATAGTGACATGTTCAGTATGCTAGTTGGTATTATACTCCAGTTTGAGATTTTGATCCTGTTCATATGATAATTGGTGAAATACTGAATATTTGACTAGCTGAAATACGAAAAGAGAGATTTACTGCTTGTGAAAGCTGATAGAGGGGAATTTTGACTGATATATGAATTTATGCATAATATGAAATACTTTACTTGATATTATGTATGATATTTTAGATTGGAATGGCACGCTTGCACACCATTCATTGCATTTCATTGGGATCGGAGTTGCATGCATGCATATTTTATATATATTATATAAGCTGAAGTTGCATACCTGCACAATATTGGAAATAGAGTGGAACACCTGCATAATATTGGAAATAGAGTGGAACGTCTGCCCAGTATATGGACCTTTTAAGTCACTCATAGGTCCCAGCTAGCTAAACATGTCATGCCCCGAGGTTACCCCTAGATGTAACACGGGACTCGGGACCACGAGGATCCCAAGCTAACCCTTGGTCATAACATTCTCAAGCATAACAAAGAAATAAGACATAGCGGAAACATCAATGTAAATCCAAAACTGGAAGACATATCATAAATATAGAGTCGAATAGGAAATACAACTCAGAAATTATCTCATAAGGTCTATGTCTGAAAAGCCTCTAATACTATCATAGAGAGTTGTTGGGACAACAACCCCAACTAACTCGAACAACTAAAAATAAAGAAGGAAACATAAACTGAAGGGGAGCCTAGCCCTAGGACCATGAGGACTCATCAAAAGCTAAAATAGGAGTGGCTGAATCTCTAGCCACGAGCCTGTGAAGGAACACCTGAGTCTGCATCATAAAAGGATGCAGCGCAATATGCGTTAGTACTATAAAATGTACTAAGTATGCGAACAATGTTCAGAGCAATGCATGAACATAGTGAAAATATGCTAAAGTATGATTGACTAACTGAAATCAAACTTTTAAAGGATAACTAAATGCAATGACTCTCTAAATATGATAAGCCGAAGCGTAAACATAAGTAATAAGTCTGAAATCTGATTTAGAGTCACATGCAACTTTAATCATAAACTGTTTCTGTGGGAGGTTCTCTAACCGACATAGACCATGTGAGCTACATGAAATCTGATGTATCCGCCCCATTGAAAGGACCCAATATATCTTGCCAGGATATAGAGGCATTACTTTGGCGTGATCACTAAAACTGATGTCCAAAAGAGGGGACTTAAGACCTAAGGGGGCACGTAGTTCTGGGACCTTTTTGGGTACTCTCACCCTATCCATCTCGGTGCTAATACTACTCCTAAAATACATACATATAGCTCATATAATACTTGGGCATATCTGATGCCAAATCTGTTTGAAAAGCATAAGAGTATATCTGATACCATGCAATTCACTTAGCATAGGTGGACATATCTAGATGCCAAACCTTTCTTGAAACATAGGGACATATCTGATGTCCAAAACTGTTGGAAAAGCATAAGGACATATCTAATGTCATGCAATTCAAAAGTCATGAATATTAAAGGTTTGCAAGACCATAATTCAAAATATACTTTTCTTTCTAAATTCATATTTAGAGAATTTGTCATGCAATTTCATAAGTATATAAAGGCCACGATGTCTAATCATGACAACTTTCTCTTGAAAACATGTAAATTCATAGTTTCATGCTAGAAATCAACATTTATGCTAGGGCTTTTAAAACCAATGAGAGAATAATAATCAAATCATGAGTAATCAAGAGAAAACTATGAATTTAAACATAGAAAATGATTTTGTAAACTCTCCCCAATTTTAGATCAAAACCCTAATTTCATAACTTCATAATTCAAATTAAGGCTTGGGAATTTTGGGCACAACGATGAAAGGAACCCATTGTTAGAGACCCACATACCTTGGATGAAGATTACCCACTTTAATGGAAAAGAATTGGAGACTTGACTTGGAGCTCGGAGACTTGAGCTTGAAGAGGGATTTCCCTTTTTGGGAGGAGATTGAGGATCTTAGGATGAACTTAGGGTAATATGGGTAAAAACACTTCTAAAATTAGTCAAAATGACTTTACTTAATATATAATAGGGTGAGAAATGACCAAAATGACCCTGCGTTTTAATTAAAAAGAAGCTAGAATTTTGGTCAACTTCAGTGTCCACGAGTGGAGAGTACGACTCGTAGACTTTTCCACGAGTCGTGAAATCTAGTCGTGGGACTCGGACTAGGAAGTCAGTCTGCAGAAGACTTTCCATGAGTTAACAGGACGACTCGTGGAAGCTTCCACGAGCCGTAGGGTCTAGTCGTGGAAGTCAGGAAAATGTTTGGTCTCTGATGAAGTTCCACGAGTCAACATCACGACTCGTAGAAAGTTCCACGAGTCATGGAAGTGACTCGTGGATGTCAGTACTGGAGCTGGTCTGCAGGGCTGGGATCACAAGTCCCTTCCACGACTCGTGGAACCTTCCACGACTCGTGGACTTGACTTGTGTTCCCTGAAACTTGGATTTTTCTGATGTTTTTAACTTGGTTAGCTGGATATGTGTACGGGGTGTCTCAATACCCCCCCTTGGGATCATTCATCCTCGAATGAAGGCTTGACAAGGGAAACTGAGTGGAAAATAACCCAACAAAACATCAAAACATAGAAATCAAGGGGGTAATCATAAAACCAAACTTGTCAACTTGAAAACATGATAGACTAACTTCATAAAACATGTATGCATGCTAGGATCATGAGAGAAATCGGTGGAATAGAATCAGAGTGATATACTAAGGAGGAAACTAGTACCTCAAGCTGGAACTGAGTCAGAAGGAAAAAGATGAGGATATTTGGCCTTCATGGCCTCTTCCGCTTCCCAAGTAGAACCTTCAACAAGTTGATTCCTCCAAAGGACTTTTACCAAAGCGACTTCTTATTTCGCAACCTCCGAACCTGAGGATCAAGGATCTCCACGGGAACCTCCTCAAAAGTGAGACTATCCTTCATACCTATATCTTCCAAAGGAACAATCAAGCTCGGATCACCAACACACTTCTTCAACAAGGAAACATGGAAAACTGGATGAAGCGCTTCCAACTCCGTTGGCATCTCCAACTCATAAGCAACACTATCAACTCTCCTCGAAATCTGATAAGGACCTAAAATGGGGACTAATTTTTCCTTTTTTTCCAAACCTCATTACACCCCTCATGGGTGACACCTTAAGGAAAACCCAATCATTAACTTCAAATTCTAACTCCCTTCTCCTCACATCCGCATAAGATTTCTGTTGACTCTGAGCAGTTTTCAACCTTTTCCGAATAAGCTGAACCTTCTCCATAGTCTCATGCACAGAATCTGGACCAATCAAGGCTGCCTCACCAACCTCAAACCAACCAATAGGATATCTACACCTCAACCCATAAAGTGCCTCATACAGAGCCATCTGGGTACTAGAGTGAAAGCTGTTGTTGTAGGCAAACTTGATAAGAGGTAAGTGATCATCCTAATTTTCTTTGAAGTCAATAACACAAGACCTCAACATATCCTCCAAATTCTGAATAGTACACTTGGCCTGGCCATTCGTCTGAGGGTGAAAAGTTGTGCTAAGTTTCACCTTAGTACCAAGATCTTTCTGAAATGATTTCCAAAACTGAGATATAAACTGAGGACCTCTATCCTAAATGAAAGACAAAGGAACATCATGCAATCAGACTACCTCCCAAATGTAGAGTCTGGCATAATCATCAACAGTATCCGTAGTCTTAACAGCCAAGAAATGGGATGACTTGGTCATCCTGTCGACAATCACCCAAATGGAATCATGTTGCCTTCGAGCACGAGGCAAACCCATAATAAAGTCCATATTGATTGCTTCTCATTTCCAAGTGGGAAGGTCAATATCCTGAAGCATACCACCTGGTCTTTGATGTTCCACCTTTACCTGTTGACAGTTAGGACACTTAGCCACAAACCCGGCTATGTCCTTCTTTATACCATTCCACCAAAAGACTTCCCGTAGATCACGGTACATCATAGTGGCACCCGGATAAATGGAGTATCTAGAACTGTGTGCCTCAGACAAAATTTGTTGTCTCAACCCATCAACATCTGGCATACATAAGCGACCTTGATAACGAAGCACACCATCTCACCCTTGGGAGAAAACCTCAACCCTTTGCTGATGAACTGCACCCTTAAGATGAAGTAGAATGGGATCTTGGTCTTGCTTGGCTTTAACTTTAGCCACCAAGGATGATTTTGCACCATTAATCACAATCACACCACCTTCGGTCGAGTCCATAAGGCAAACTCCCAACCGAGCGAGCCTATGAACTTTTTTAACCAATTCCTTCTTTCCATCTTCAATGGAAGCTACACTTCCCATGGAAAACCTACTCAAAGCATCCACCACAACGTTGGCCTTACTAGGATGGTAAAGCACACTCATATCATAATCCTTAAGGAGTTCAAGCCATATCCTTTGTCGCAAATTTAACTCCTTCTGAGTGAACACATATTGAAGACTCTTATGATCGGTGAAAACATCCACATGCACACCATATAAGTAGTGTCTCCAAATCTTCAAAGCAAAAACCACGGCCGCTAGCTCAAGATCATGAGTGGGATAGTTCTTCTCATGAGTCTTAAGTTGTCTAGAAGCATAAGCAATCACTTTACCACGCTGCATCAATACACAACCCAATCCAATCGAATAAGCATCACAATACATAACAAAATCATCTAAGCCCTCGGGTAAAGCTAACACTGGGGCTGTAGTCAATCGAGTCTTCAATTCCTGAAAACTCTTTTCACAAGAGTCGGACCACTGGAACTTAACCTTTTTTTAAGTCAACTGGGTCAATGGGGAAGGAAGGAAAGAAAACCCTTCCACAAACCTCTTATAGTAACCAGCCAAACCCAAGAAACTTCTAATATCGAACGGAGAAGTGGGTCTAGGCCAGCTCTTAACTGCTTCAATATTTTGAGAATCAACCCGAATACCATCACTAGTCACAATATAACCCAGAAAAGCAACATACTGCATCAAAAACTCGCACTTGCTAAACTTAGCAAACAACTATCTATCCTTGAGAGTTTGCAACACAACTCTCAAGTGATCCGCATGCTCCTCCTCACTCTGAGAGTAGATAATGATATCATCAATGAAAACTATCACAAATATATCCAGATACTATTTGAACACATGGTTCATCAAATCCATAAAAGCTGTAGGAGCAGTCATTAGACCAAAAGACATAACAACAAACTCATAATGACCATACCAATTCTGGAAGGCTGTCTTCGGGATACCACATTCACGAACCCAAAGCTGATGATAACTGGATCTAAGGTCGATTTTAGAGAAAAACCTCACACCCTGAAGCTGATCGAACAAGTAATCAATCCTAGGAATTGGATACTTATTCTTGATTGTGACTTTGTTCAATTGATGGTAATCAATACACATTCTAAGAGATCCATCCTTCTTCCGAACAAAAAAAACTAGGGCACCCCAAGGAGAAATACTAGGCCTGATGAAACCCTTATATAGCAAGTCTTTCAACTGATCTTTCAACTCTTTAAGTTCAGCGGGGGCCATTCTATAGGGAGGAAAAGAGATTGGATTCGTATTCGAAAGAAGATCTATCCCAAAGTCATTTTTTCGCTCGGGAAGGACTCCGAGCAAATCATCGGGGAACACTTCTAGGAATTCATTCACAACAGGAACAAACTGAATACTTGGGGTCTCGAACTCCATGTCCATAACCCAAACTATATGATAGACATAACCCTTAGAAATTATCTTCCTAGCCTTCAGATAAGATATGAAATGACCCTTCGAAGAAGAGGGACTACCTTGCCATTCTAGGACAGGTTCATTAGGAACCTTGAAACTAACCACACGAGTGTGGCAATCAACTGAGACATAACATGGATACAACCAATCCATACCAAGGATAACATCAAAGTCAGTCATCTCCAACTCTACTAAATCCACTGAAGTGACTCTATGAAGGACTAGATAGGACAATTTTGTTAGACTCTTTCGGCTAGGATTGACTCACCAACAGGAGTAGAAACATGAAAGGGTTTTAAAAGTGAATCAGGACATATCTCGAACTTACAAGCCACATAAGGGGTTACAAAATATAAGGATGCACCAGGATCCAATAAGGCATACACATCAAGAGAGAATACTTTTAACATACCGGTAACCACATCTGGTGAACTCTACTGATCCTGACAGGAGGACATAGCATAAAGACAGTTCTGGCGCTGACCACCAGAACTAGAAGTTGTTCCCTGCGGGGCTGGTCTACCACCTGAAGCTGCTTGGGTAGACTGAGCCCTACAACCTCCCTGCCCCTTCTTAGCTTAAGGGAAATCTCTAACACGGTGTTCGGTCTGACCACACCCAAAACAACCCTCTCTACTAGACAAACACTCACCGGAGTGAGTCTTCCCACACTTAACGCAAACTGGGTAGGAAGATCCCTTAGTAACACTACCCTGAGACTGAGAATAGGAACCAAATCCCCTACCACCCTGATTATGATGAGGCTTCTGAGCCTGGGTAGGAGAACTAGCAGAAGAGTGAATCAGACCTGATGACTTCTTCTAGAAAGAAGAGCGATGTCCACCTCCGGACCTGTGATGACCAAAACCTGATCCCTCAAACCTACCCATCTTATTCTCCTTAGCCATATCCTTAAACTTATCACCCTCAATCTGATGGGCATGAGTCATGAGATGAGAGATGTTCATGTCACTCAACAACAAAGCAGACCTACACTCCTTTTTCACCATATCGGAAACACCATAAATGAATTTGCTCATTTGATCATGCGGGTCCGCTACCATGGAGGGAGCATACCTAGACAACTGAGTGAACTTCAAACTATACTCTTGTGTTGACATCAAACCTTGTCTCAAGTTCACAAATTATTCCACCTTTGCTTGACTCAACTCACAGGGAAAGAACCTGTCAAGAAAGGCTCTCTCAAAACACTCCCAAGTTGTGGGGATCGCATCACTCACTCTAGCCTCTTTCCATTGCGTGAACCATATATGAGCCACATCCTTGAGTTGATAGGATGCAAGCTCCACATAATCAATACCCGCTACTTGCATAACCTCAAAGATTTTCTTCACTTCATCAACAAAGTTAAGCGGATCCTCTCCCACTTTTGAACCCTAAAACTCCGGCGGGTTAATATGGATGAAGTCACGAACTCAGGCCACTACCCCACCTTGAGAATGAGCGGGGGCAGGAGCCTGTTGATTTTCCAAAGTCTGAGTCAATAGGATAATAGCATTCCTAAACTCATCATTCATGACATCGGGAACCAGAACTTGAGGAGCGACATTTCGAGCGGCTTGGGGAGGCATAGCACATCAAGGAGGCATAATATGTAATGCATAAGATAATAATTAGAGGAATATTAGACTTAAGCTCTATCGCACGATGTGATCATGAAAGAAGTAAAGTTTTTCTAAGACACTTCATAGCTTCCTTTTCATATGTGTGGCGCACTTCACACACATGAAAAAGACTCTACTCGATATGGCTTTCAGACATCCTAGGACTCTTCAACTTGAGGCTCTCATACCAAGTTTGTCACGCCCTGAGGTTACCTTCTAAACGTAACACGAGACTCGGGACCACAAGGATCCCAAGCTAATCCTTGGTCATAACATTCTCAAGCATAACAAAGAAATAAGATATAGAGGAAACACCAACGTAAATCCAAAACTGGAAGACATATCATAAATATAGAGTCAAATAGGAAATACAACTCAGAAATCATCTCTTAAGGTCTATGTCTGAAAAGCCTCTAATACTATCATAGAGAGTTGTTGGGACAACACCCCCAACTAACTCGAACATCTAAAAATAACTAAGGAAACATAAACTGAAGAGGAGCCTAGCCCTCGGACCATGAGGACTCACCAAAAGCTAAAATAAGAGTGGCCAGATCTCTAGCCACGAGCCTGTGAAGGAACACCTGAGTCTGCATCATAAAAGGATGCAACGCAATATTCGTTAGTAGTATGGAATGTACTAAGTATGCGACAAATGCATGAACATAGTGAAAATATGCTAAGTATGCTTGAATAACTGAAATCATGCTTTTAAAGGATAATTGAATGCAATGACTCTAAAAATAACATAAGCCAAATCATAAACATAAGTAATAAGTCGGAAATCTGATTTAGAGTCAAATGCAACTTTAATCATAAACTATTTCTGTAGGGGTTCTCTAACCGACATAGACAATGTGAGCTACATAGAATCCGATGTATCTGCCCCATCGAAAGGACCCAAAATACCTTTCCAGGATATAGAGGCATTACTTTGGCGTGATCACTAAAACTGATGCTCAACAGAGGGGAATTAAGACCTACAGGGGCACATAGTTCTGGGACCTTTTTGGGTACTCTCACCCTATCCAACTCGGTGCTAATACTACTCCTAAAACATATACATATAGTTCATATAATACTTGGGCATATCTGATGCCAAATCTGTTTGGAAAGCATAAGAGTATATCTGATACTATGCAATTCACTTAACTTAGGTGTACATATCTAGATGCCAAACCTTTCTTGAAACATAGGGACATATCTGATGTCCAAAACTATTGCAAAAGCATAAGAACATATCAAATGTCATGCAATTCAAAATTCACGAATCTTAAAGCTTAGCAAGACCGTAATTCAAAATATACTTTTCTTGCTAAATTCATACTTAGAGAATTTGTCATGCAATTTCATAAGTACATAAAGGCCATGATGTCTAATCATGCCAACTTTCTCTTGAAAACATGTAAATTCATAGTTTCATGGTAGAAATCAACATTTATGCTTGGGATTTTAAAACCAATGAGAGAATCATAATCAAATCATGAGTAATCAAGAGAAAACCATGAATTTAAACATAGAAACGGATTTCATAAACTCTCCCCAATTTTAGATCAAAACCCTAATTTCATAAATTCATAATTCAAATTAAGATTTGGGGATTTTAGGCACAAGGGTGAAAGGAACCCATTGTTAGAGACCCACATACCTTGGATGAAGATTACCCACTTCAATGAAAAAGAATTGGAGACTTGACTTGGAGCTTGGAGACTTGAGCTTGAAGAGGGATTTCCCTTTTGGGAGGATATTGAGGATCTTAGGATGAACTTAGGGTAATATGGGTGAAAACCCTTCTAAAAGTAGTCAAAACAACTTCACTTAATACATAATAGGGTGGGAAATGACCAAAATGACCCTGGGTTTTAATTAAAAAGATGCTGGAATTTTGGTCAACTTCAGTGTCCACGAGTGACGTCTACGACTTGTAGACTTTTCCATGAGTTGTGGAATCTAGTCTTAGGACTCAGACTAGGAAGTCAGTCTGCAGAAGACTTTCCACGAGTCAACATGATGACTCGTCGAAGCTTCCACAAGCCGTAGGGTCGACTCGTGGAAGTCAGGAAAATGTTTGGTCCTTGATAAAGTTCCACAAGTCAACATCATGACTCGTATAAAGTTCCACGAGTTGTGGAAGTGACTCGTGAAAGTCAGTACTGGAGCTGGTCTGCAGGGCTGGGATCACGAGTCCCTTCCACGACTCATGGACTTGACTCGTGGTCCCTGAAACTTGGATTTTTTTTGAAGTTTTTTACTTGGTTAGATGGATACGTGTACAGGGTGTCACAATACAGATCAGCGGATGTGTACACAACATCTTCTATTTATTCGAGTTGAACTATACTGATATTAAATAAGGAAGTGGGAAATAGTAATGTGATGCCTTAACCTGTTCGAATTGCTTTACGATAGTACTTGTACTGAGAGTTATATCAATACATTTATTGTTGTGGTTATTGTCTTATCTATTATCCTAGGTCTGGCTTTCTGTTTGTAGGTTTGTATAGATTATAGTGAAAAATTGTGAATTGGTCATTCTCGGCATCACTTTGAATTTGGGTTGATTGATGATGCTTTTGAGTACACATGTGTTCGTACTTAAGCTTGTTTATTTATACACTATGCATGTAGGTATTGATCCAGCTCTCCCTATACATTGAGTGGTTTCATTCTTGGTCTATCTTTGAGATTAGAGGTAGCGGTTGATTTGATTCCAGCATCTACCATATCCAATCTATCTTTACTTTCTAGTTTATTTTCATATTTGAGACACTTGGATTCCTATTGTATTGACACTACTCTTAGAGGCTTGTACTTGATGACTTCTAGTTCTTGTGATGGCCTTATGTTCTTTTAAAATATGTCCAGTTATCGTTAAAATCTATTTCATGTATCTTCTTACTCTTTCCTTTATTTTTTCATATTGGGTTGGATTTTCTATAGCGGGAGGTTTGATAGGTGCCATCAAGATCAAGTTTTAGGTTGTGACAATTTGGTGTTAAAGCACTAGGTTCAATAGTCTCACAAGTACAAGATGAGTTTAGTAGAGTCTTATGAATCGGTGCGGAGATGTCTGTCATCTATCTTGACAGGCTACAGAACTTTAGGAAATTTCCTTTCTTCTTTCTTATCATGTGAAAATTGGATTCCCTAATTACTGACATCCTTGTTTCATTCTCTCACAATGGTGAGGACTCGTGCTACTACAGAGAGAGGTCAGGAGTCTATTCTAGCACTCGTGTCTGTGTCTATGGTGGGACTCATGGATGAGGCTGGGATATGGTAGGGGTTGTGGCAGAGGCCATGCTAGAGGTAGAGTTTAGGTAGATACTCATGCTCTAGCTAGGTCAGAGTCTCCTGAGGGTGAGTATGTGCTTGAGGATGACAAGTTTTGATTCTTAAAATGGGCGTAGGTCAGGCTTAACCTGGATCTATAGTCGCCCTAGTGATTCAGGATATCTTGATTTGGGTGTTGGGCCTGTTAAAAGGTATGGCTCAAAATGGTGGCGTGGATGGTACTTTGGAGGGTTCACAAACTAGAGTTGGAGCTTATACCCTAGATCAACAACCTATTCTAATTTTTCATGGACCAGTGGGTCAACGATCGGCTATAGAAGCTAGGTTTGATGGTATGCCTTTGTTGGGTGCAAGAGTGAGCAAAGTGGCTATGCCAGCGATGTGAGATGAGGAGCAGAGGAGATTTAAGAGGTTTAGAAAGATAGATCCACCCCAGTTTCATAGTGGCCAAGCCGAGGATGCATGTGTGTTCTTGGTGAGTTTTCATAAGAGGCTTTAGATTGTGGGACTGCCAGGGGTCTATCGGAAACAGCCTCTCTACCTCACGTCTGAGGTAGTGGTATGGACTGCGTACACTCTACCCTCCCAAGACCCCACGCTGTGGGAATACACTGGGTATGTTGTTGTTGTTGTTGTTGCTTTAGATTGTGGGACTAGTGTAGTTTCACGTGGTTGATTATATATCTTTGCAGATGCATGGGCTCGCTAAGTAGTGGTGGTGTTCTTATGTTGACTTTAGACCTACATGTTCTCCTTCTATGACTTTGGAGTTGTTTGCCCATGATTTTTTTGATTGATTTGTTCCTTGTAGCTTGAGGGAGGAGCATAGGCATCAGTGTGAGCATTTGACTCAGGATGGGATCTCAGTGATTTTGTATGAGACTAATTTCTATACTGTAACACCCCGAAATTCGATCCAGCTTTCAAACTTAGAAAATCTTAAATTTTGAGCTCTCCAGGAATTACGAATCCAAACCACGGACCATGGTTTGAACCACGGGACGTGGAATAGAGTCATGGTTTGTATCTGCTGGTTTAGTCTCTGGTCTGAGAACCACGGGTTGGTTCTAAGGACCTTGGTTCAGTCTATGGCCCATCTTGTCCACTAGTGGAATCAGATCACAGGGCTGATAAATTCCTTGAGAAACCATGAATTAAACTACGGTCCATCTTGTTAACTCGTAGAACCTATTCTGCAGCCTAAATTTTAGGCAAGGAACCACGAGTGAAAACCACGAGTCGCGGTTCATTCTACGGCTCGTGAAATACACCCGTGATCCCTGAAACCCAACTTTTTACAACTTTTTCCTAATTAAATTCCAGGGGTATTTTTGTAATTACCACCCTTTTAACTCTTAACTGAGGTCGTTTTGACCATTTTCAGTAGAGTTTTATTCCCTAATAGCCTAAACTCTTCTCATTCTAAGCAATTCTATTCCAAAAAAAGAAAGAACTCCTTCATGATCCAAGTCTCAAGCTCCAAGTTCAAGCCTCCATTTCTTTTCATCTTAGATCAAGAAAGCTTTAATAAGGTATGTGGATATTCAATAAGGGAATCATTTCACCCTTATGCGTAAATCCCCGTGTTTTTACTTTGATTTATGAATTTATAAAATTAGGGTTCTTACCCAAATTGGGGAAAAGTTATGGGTTTTGTTTTAAAGTATCAATTCATGGTTTCTCATTACTTATCTATAATTTATTTTAGGTTCCTTAATTGATTTCAAAAGCCCATGCATTAAATTTGATTTCTAGTTTGAATCTATTGTATTGCATAATTTCAAGTGAAAATTGGCATGGTTAGATAACATGGCCTTATGTATTTATGAAAGTGCATGCCTAAATCCTCAAATTATGAATTTAGAAAGAAAGTAAGTTTTGAATTATGGCTATGCTATGTTTTCAAGGATTTTGAAGCATGAAATTGTATGACATCAGATATGTCCTTATGTTTTATGAAAGGTTTGACATCTACATATGTCTACCTAAGCTATGTGAATTGCATGGTATTAGATATACCCTTATGCTTTTCAAATAGAATTGGCCTTAGATATGTCACAAGTATATGTGAGCTATATGTATATGTTTTGGGAGTAGTATTTAGCATCGAGTTGGACAGGGTGAGATTGCCCTTAGTCTCGAAACTATCTGTCACTGTAGGTGCCCTCTGTGGCTTATGGCAGGATCCTGATATACTTTGGCCGGATAGGACAACCTTTTTTGATGTGAGTGTATGACACTGGACTGCATGTAGCTCATCATGGTTTATGTCGGTTAAGAGAAACTCCCGTATGAATATTTAAGACTTATGTTCTTCTATTTCATGCTTTAAGCTTTAAACTATGATATTTACTTATGATACCTTTTTTATGCATGAACTCAGTTTTATTTATGTTTTAAGTATGTTTTTACCGTATTTATGCATGTCTCACATATTCAGTACACCATATAGTACTAATGCATATTCTCGCACTGCATCCTTTGATGATGTAGATATAGGTTCCTTCCCTCAGACTCGTGGCTAGACATCGCCAGAGATCCAGTTTTTATTGGTGAGTCCTCATTATCCGAGGGCTAGTGTTAGACCTATCTCTTTTATGTTCCTTCTTTGGATTTCTGAATTAGTTGGGGTATTGTCCCGTTAACTCTTTATGATAGTTTAGAGGTTTTTCAGACATAAATTGTATTTGGGTCTCTCTTTCAGATTATGTATCATCTTGACTTTATCTTTTATGGATTGGGTTGCCTAGCTTTCTATTTATGCTTCCTCTATTTTATTACGAATAACTAAGTATGTTATGACCAAGGGTTAACTTGGGGCACTTGTGGTCCCAGGTCCCATGTTACGCCTAGGAGCTATCCTCGAGGCGTGACAAACATGGTATTAGAGCCTCGAGTTCAAGAGTCCTAGGGTGTCTGAAAGCCGCATTGAGTAGTCTCTTTTATGTGTGTGAAGTGCTCCACACTTATTAGAGAGAAACTACAAGGTGTCTTAGGAAAAAACTTCACTTTTTTCTTGATCAATATCATGTGGTAGAGTTTAACTCTCTTACCCCTCTAATCCATTCTTTATGCATTTAAGATTATGCCTCCTCATCGTGCTATGCCTCACCGAGCCAATGCCTGAAATGCAAATCCTCCGATTCTAGACCTTGAGGTCACTAATGTATAGTTCAGAAATGCTATTCATATGCTAGGTCAGACTATGGCCACTCAGGCCAATCAGCAAGCTCCTATCCCTATCCACCCTCAAGGTGGAGTTGCAGCCTTAGTTTAAGACTTCATTCGCATGAACCCACCTGAGTTCTGGGGTTCGAAAGTTGATGAGGATCCACAAAATTTCTTGGATGAGGTAAAGAAGATCTTTGGGCTAATGCAAGTTGTTGGTGTAGAGGGTGTTGAGCTTGCCTCCTATCAACTCAAGGACATGGATCATATTTGGTTTACTCAATGAAAAGATGTGAGGGCTAGGTACATGGTCCCTATGACTTTGGAGTATTTTGAGAAGGCTTTTCTGGACCGGTTCTTCCCGAGGGAATTTAGGCCAGCTAAGGCCAAAGAATTTGTGAATTTAAGGTAAGGTTCTATGACGGTTCAGGAGTATGGGTTGAAGTTCACCCAGCTTTCTAAGTATGTTCCTTCCATGGTGGCTGACTCGTGGGATGAGATGAGTAAGTATGTTTATGGAGTATCGGATTTGGTAAAGAAGGAGAGTAGGTCCGCGTTGCTTTTGGGTGACATGGATATTTCTTGACTTATGACTCATGCCTAACAGATCGAGGGAGACAAGTTGAGGGCGATGGCAAGGAAGAACAAGAGGGTTAGATCATAGAGTTCAAGTTTTGGCTATCATAGGTCCGGAGGTAGACATCACTCTTTGTTTTAGAAGAAATCATCAGGACCCGTTCATTCTTCATCAAGTGCTCCTACCCAGTCCCCCAGGCCCCCAGGCCTCGTCATGATCAGAGTGGTAGAGGATCTGGTTCCTATTCACATGGGAGTGTTGCAAAGAGGACTCCTTACCCTTCTTGCAACAAGTGTGGTAAAAGTCATCCTGGTGAGTGTTTAGCTGGTTCAGGTGGATACATTGGGTGTGGTCAGGTTGGATACAAGATTAAGGATTGCCCTTCAGCTAAGAAAAGACAAAGAGGTAGCAGGATTCAGTCTGCCCTAGCAGCCCAGGAGGTCGACTATCCCAGCAGGGTGTTGCTTCTAGTTTTGGTGGTCAGTGCCAGAACTGACTTTATGCCATGTCCTCTCGCCAGGACCAGAAGAGTTCACCGGAAATTGTTACTGGTATGTTGAAAGTCTTCTCTATCGATGTGTATGCTTTATTGGACCCCGGTGCCTCCTTATCTTTTGTGACTCCTTATGTTGTTTGCAAGTTCAAAATTAGTACTGATCAGCTCTTAGAACCCTTTTGTATTTCTACTCCTGTTGGTGAGACAGTTCTAGCCAAAAGAATCTACCAAAATTGCCCTATCTTAGTCCTTCATAGAGTCACTTGAGTGGATCTACTAGAGTTGGAAATGACTAATTTTGATGTTATTCTTGATATGGATAGGTTGTATGCTTGTTATGCCTCGATTGATTGTCATACCTGAGTCATCACTTTCAAGTTTCCAAATGAACCTATCTTAGAGTGGCAAGGTATTCCTCCATTCTCGAAGGGTCATTTCATATCTTATCTTAATGCTAGGAAGATGATTTCTAAGGGTTATGTTTATCATATAGTTCGGGTTATGGACACGAAGTCCAAAACCCCATCTCTCCAATCAGTTCCTATTGTGAATGAATTTCCAGAAGTATTTCTTGAAGATTTGTCGGAGTTCCTCCCGAGTGGAAGATCGACTTTGGAATAGATCTTCTCCCAGATACGAATCCTATCTCCATTCCTTCTTATAGGATGGCTCCTGTGGAGCCTAAGGAATTGAAGGACCAATTAAAAGACCTCCTCGATAAGGGTTTTATTTGACCCAACATCTCTCCATGGGGTGCTCCAGTCTTATTCGTACGAAATAAAGATGGTTCCCTCAGAATGTGTATCGACTATAGTCAGTTGAACAAGGTCACAATCAAGAATAAGTATCACATTCCTATGATTGATGACTTGTTTGATCAGCTTCAGGGTGCTAGATACTTCTCCAAGATCGACCTTAGATCTGGTTATCAAAAGGTTCGTGTCAAAGAGTGTGACATTCCGAAGGCAGCCTCCAAAACTCGGTATGGTCATTATGAATTTGTGGTTATGTCTTTTGGACTAACAAATGCTCCTGCAGCCTTTATGGATTTGATGAACCATGTGTTCAAATAGTATGTGAATATGTTTGTGATTGTTTTCATTTATGATATTCTTATCTATTCTCAGAGTAAGGAGGAGCATGCAGACCATTTGAGATTGGTGTTACAAACTCTCAAGGACCTGTAGTTATTTGCTAAGTTTAGCAAGTGTGAGTTTTGGATGCAGTCTGTTGCTTTTTTGGGTCATATTGTGACTAGATATGGTATTCGAGTTGATTCTCAAAATATTGAGGCAGTAAAGAACTGGCCTAGACCACTTCCCCGTCTGATATTAGGAGACTTTTGGGTTTGGCTTGTTACTATAGGAGATTTGTGGAGGGGTTTTCTTCCATTGCTTCCCCTTTGACTCAGTTGACTCAGAAGAAGGTTAAATTTCAGTGGTCTGATCTATGTGAGAAGAACTTTCAGGAATTGAACACTAGATTGACCATAGCTCCAGTGTTGGCTCTACCCGAGGTCCTAGATGACTTTGTTGTATATTGTGATGCTTCTAGGATTAGTTTGGCTTGTGTATTGATGCAGTAAGGTGATTGCTTATGCTTCGAGACAGTTTAAGATTCATGAGAAGAACTACTCTACTCATGATCTTGAGTTAGCGGTTGTGGTTTTTGCTTTGAAGATTTGGAGGAATTACTTGTATGGTGTACATATGGATGTGTTCACCGATCATAAGAGTCTTCAGTATGTGTTCACTCAAAAGGAATTGAATCTTTGTCAAAGGAGATGGCTTGAGCTTCTTAAGGATTATGATATGAGTGTGCTTTACCATCCGGGTAAGGCCAATGTCATGTTGGATGCACTTAGTAGGTTGTCCATGGGTAGTGTGTCTTCGGTTGAGGATGGGTAAAAGGAATTGGCTAAGGATGTTGATCGACTCGCTCGACTAGGAGTTCGCCTTATGGATTCAACAGAAGGTGGTGTTATTGTTCAGAATGGTTCTGAATCATCTTTGGTAGCTGAAGTAAAAGAAAAGCAAGACAGTGATCCTATTTTGCACCAGCTGAAGGGTGCAGTCCATAAGCATAGGGTAGAGGTTTTCCCCTAAGGGGGAGATGGTATGCTTCTATATCAGGGTCGATTGTGTGTTCCTAACATAGATGGGTTGAGACATCAGATTTCGACAGAGGCTTATAGCTCCAGGTATTCTATTCACCCTGGTGCCACCAAGATGTACCATGACCTACGAGAAGTCTATTGGTGGAATTGCATGAAGAGAGACATAGCAGGTTTTATGGCTAAGTGTCCCAACTATCAACAACTGAAAGTGGAGCATCAGCGATGGGGTGGTACGACTCAGGATATTGATCTTCCTACTTGGAAATAGGAAGCGATCAATATTGATTTCATTATTGGTTTGCCTCGTACTCAAAGGAAATATGATTCTATTTGGGTGATTGTCGACCGGATGACTAAGTCATCCCATTTCTTGGCTGTTAAGACTACAGATTTAGCAGATGATTATGCCAGACTCTACATTTGAGAGATAGTCAGATTGCATGGTGTTCCATTATCTATCATTTCTGATAGGGGTACTCAATTTACATCCCAGTTTTGGAAGTCATTTCAGAGAGGTCTTGGTACTCAGGTTAAGCTTAACACAACTTTTCACCCACAAACACATGGCCAAGTAGAGCATACTATTCAGACTTTAGAGGATATGTTGAGAGTTTGTTTGATTGATTTAAAAGGTAGTTGGGATGATCACTTACCTCTTATCGAGTTTGCTTACAACAATAACTTTCATTCTAGCATCCAGATGGCTCCTTATGAGGCACTTTATGGACGGAGGTGTAGATCTCCTATTAGTTGGTTTGAGGTAGGTGAGGCAGCTTTGATTGGTCCAAATTCAATTCATGAGACTATGGAGAAGGTTTAGATCACTAGGGAGAGGTTGAAGACCGCTCAGAGTCGACATAAATCATATGCAGATGTGAGGAGAAGAGAGTTGAAGTTTGAGTTTGATGATTGGGTATTTCTGAAAGTTTCACCCATGAAGGGTGTGATGATATTTGGAAAGAAAGAGTAACTTAGTCCCCGCTATGTAGGTCCTTATCGGATTCTGAGAAGAGTTGGTAGTGTTGCTTATGAGTTGGATTTGCCAACAGATTTAGAAGCGGTTCATTCGGTTTTCCAAATTTCTTTGTTGAAGAAGTGTATTAGTGATCCAGCCTTGATTATTCCTTTGGAGGATGTGAGTATGAAGGATAGCGTTACTTATGAGGAAATTCCCATGGAGATTCTAGATCGTCAGATTCGGAGGTTGAGAAACAAAGAAGTTGCTTTGGTGAAAGTCCTTTGGAGGAATCATCTAGTTGAGGGAGCTACTTGGGAAGCAGAAGCAGCCATGAAAGCCAAGTACCCTCATCTCTTTCCTTCCGATCCAGTTTCAGATTGAGGTATTAATTTCCTCCTTAGTATTTCCCTCCAACTCTATTCTATCAATTTCTCTCATGATCCTAGCATGCGTCCATGTTTTCTGAAGTTAGTTCTATTATGTTTTAAGTTGAAAAACTCAATTTTCATGTTTATTCTTCAGTTTTCCTGTTTTGTTGCTTGGTTGGGATGTTTTTTCCCTACTTTCCTTGCTTAGTATTTATTTGAGGATGAATTATCCCAAGGGGGAGATATTGTAACACCCCAAAATTTGATCCAGCTTTCAAACTTAGAAAATCTAAATTTTTGAGCTTTTCAGGAATTACGGGTCCAAACTATGGACTATGGTTTGAACTACGGGCCATGGAATGGAGTCGTGGTTTATATCTGCTTGTTCATTCTTTGGTTTGATAACCACGAGTTAGTTCTATAGACCATGGTTCAGTCTACGACCTATACTGTCCACTCGTCGAATTAGATTAGAGGGCTGACAAATTCCCCGAGAAACCACAAATTGGTCTACGGACCATAGATCCTGTTGACTTGTAGAACCTTTTCTACAGCCTAAATTTTGATCCAGGAACCACGAGTGGAAACCACGAGTCGTGGTTGATTCTACAGCTCGTGAAGTGCACCCGTGATCCCTGAAACCCAACTTTTTACAACTTTTTCCTAATTAAATCTCAAGGGTATTTTTATAATTATCACCCTTTTAACTCTTAAGTGAGGTCGTTTTGACCATTTTTAGTATGTTTTTATTCCCTAATAGCCTAAACTCTTCTCATTCTAAACAATTTTATTCCAAAAGAAGAAAGAACTCCTTCAAACTCCAAATCTCAAGCTCCAAGTTCAAGCCTCTATTTCTTTTCATCTTAGATCAAGCAAGCTTCAATAAGGTATGTGGGTATTCAATAAGGGAATCCTTTCACCCTTATGCCCAAAGCCCCATGTTTTTACTTTGATTTATGAATTTATAAAATTAGGGTTCTTACAAATATTGGGGAAAAGTTATGAGTTTTGTTTCAAAGTATCAATTCACGATTTCTCATTACTTATCTATCATTTATTTGAGGTTCATTAATTGATTTGAAAAGCCCATGCATTAAAGTTGATTTCTAGTTTGAATCCATTGAATTGCATGATTTCAAGTGAATATTTGCATGGTTAGATAACATGGCCTTATGTATTTATGTAAGTGCATGCCTAATTCCTCAAATTATGAATTTAGAAAGAAACTATGTTTTGAATTATGGCTATGCTAAGTTTTCAAGGATTTTGAAGCATGAATTGCATGACATCATTTATGTCTTTATGTTTTATGAAAGGTTTGGCATCTAGATATGTCTACCTAAGCTATGTGAATTGCATGGTATTATATATACCCTTATTCTTTTCAAATAGAATTGGCATTAGATATGTAACAAGTATATGTGAGCTATATGTATATGTTTTGGGAGTAGTATTTAGCACCGAGTTAGACAGGGTGAGATTGCCCTTAGTCTCGAAACTATGTGTCACTGTAGGTGTCCTCTGTGGCTTATGACATGATCCTAATATAATAAGGTTCTAATTTTGGCCGATTAGGACAACCTTTTTTGGTATAGGTGTATGACACTGGGCTCTATGTAGCTCATCATGGTTTATGTCGATTAAAAAAAACTCCCATATGAAGATTTAAGACTTATGCTTTTCTATTTCATGCTTTAAGCTTTAAACTATGAGATTTACTTATGATGCCTCTTTTGTGCATGAACTCCATTTTCTTTGCTTTTTAAGATGTTTTTACCATATGCATGCATGTCTCATATATTTAGTACATCCTATAGTACTGACGCATATTCTCGCGTTGCATCCTTTGATGATGTAGATAAAGGTTCCTTTCCTCAGACTTATGGCTAGACATCGCTGGAGATCCAGTTTCTATTAGTGAGTCCTCATTATCCGAAGGCTAGTGTTAGGCCTATCTCTTTCATGTTCTGTCTTTGGATTTTTGAGTTAGTTGGGGTATTATCCCATCAACTCTTTATGATAGTTTAGAGGCTTTTTAGACATAGATTGTATTTGGGTCTCACTTTCGAATTATGTGTCATATTGACTTTATCTTTTATGGATTGGGTTGCCTAGCTTTCTATTTATGCTTCTGCTATGTTTTCCTTTGAATAACTGAGTATGTTCTATGATCAAGGGTTAACTTGGGGCACTTATGGTCCCGAGTCCTATGTTACACCTAAGGGGTAGCCTCGGGGCATGACATATGCATTGTCTCACTATGCCTTGGTGATTTTTCTAGATGGGACTGAGATAATTTGCAAGTTTGTGAGAGGGATTATTTTCAGGATTAGAAAGGTGGTGTTTGCTAAAGCCTAGTTAGGGGAGACCTTTTACAAGGTAGTTGAGGTGGCCAAGTAGTTTAAGCTCATGTGCCATAAGGATTTTGGAGATCTAATGGACAAGAGGTCCCACAATTCTGGTCACTTCAGTGGCATCTGATTTGGAGGTAGGGGTTCTTTTAGGAGAGGCTTTCATTGTCAACATGGTAGACCAGTTCAGGCAGCCCTTCAGGCATTCGAAGAAGGGTATTCCGGATGAGACTCTTTCATCCAAGGTAAACTTCTTATGGTTCTTCCTAGAGGTTCTCAGGTCATGGTGGCCATTCTGGTTATTCAGGATCCTCTCAACAGATAATAGTTCCTATGTTTTATGAGTGTGGTAGTCCAGAGCATCTCAGGAGGAATTGCCTAAACTTTGAGGTGGGGGTCGACAAAAAAGTTCTTAGGCCCCAATTAGATTAGTAGCACCCCTAGTTAGGGGTAGGGGTGGATCTTAAACAAGTAGAGGTGCACCTCTAGTAGGACAAGGATAGAGTAGAGGAGTCATTCAGCCAGGGGGAGGCAGTGCTTAGTGTTATGCTTTTTTGGGTAAACTTGAGGCAGAGCCCTCTAATGCTGTTATCACAGGTATCATCTCAGTATTCCATCAACCTTCTTCAGTGTTATTTGATCCTGGTTCTACTTTCTCATATCTATCTGTATACTTTACATCTGGTCTTCTTATGATGTGTGATTCTCTTATTGTGCCTATTTGTGTTGCTACCCTAGTAGGTGATTTTTTAATGGTGGATCAGCTGTACCGATCCTGTGTTGTGACTCTGTTGGGGTATAATACTTGGGAAGATTTAATTATTCTTAATATGGTAGTTTTGATGTCATTTTGGGTATGGATTGGACTTTTGTGTATCATGATATTATGGATTATAGTGCCAAGATGGTCACTTTAGTTATGCCAGGTGTACCGATGTTGGAGTGGAAGGGTACCCAGGGTTTGTATCCTTAGAGGGTGATTTCTTTCTTTAAGGCGTAGTATTTAGTTGAGAAGGGGTGTCTATCTTAGTTGGCTTATAGTCAATGAGGGTGGTTAAGGAGTTTCAGGATGTGTCTTTAATAGATTTACCAGGCGTTCCTCCAAATAGAGATATTAATTTCGGCATTGATTTGGAGCTGGGCACCAGGCTCATCTTTATTCCTCCTTATGGGATGGCTTTGGTGGAGTTGAAAGAGTGGAAGGATCAGTTGAAGGACCTATTGATTAAAGGACTTATTAGGCCTAATAATTTGCCTTGGGGGTGCTCCTGTGTTGTTTGTGAAGAAGAAAGATGGATCTATGCGGATGTGTATTAATCATTGGCAGTTGAACAGTTGAACACGGTGACCATAAAGAACAAGTATCCTCTTTTGCACATTGATTGATTTGTTTGATCAACTTTATGGTGCTTCTATAGTTTTGAAGATTGATTTGAGGTCGGGGTACCACCAGTTGAGGATTAGGGCTTCGTATATCCCTAAGATGGCTTTCAGGACTCATTATAGTTATTATATGTTTTTGATGATGTCCTTTGGGCTGACTAATGCCTCAATGACATTTATGGAGTTGATAAACAAAGTGTTTTATCCATATCTTGATTCCTTTTCCATTGTGTTCATTGATGATATCTTGGTATATTCCAAGAGCAAGGTGGATCATGATAAGCATTTGAGGATTGTGCTCCACAGGCTGAGAGATGAGAAGTTGTATGCTAAGTTTTCAAAGTGTGAATTTTGGCTTAGTTTTATGGTGTTCTTGGGTCATATGGTGACTAAGAATGGTATTATGGTCAATTCGGCCAAGGTAGAGGCATTCGGGATTGGTCTAGGCCTACTTCACCTACTAAGATTTTGAGTTTTGTGGGTTTGGTTGGGTATTATAGACTGTTTGTGAAGGGTTTTTCTTCTAGTGATGCTTTATTAACTAAGTTGACTCAGAAGAATATTGCTTTCTAGTGGACCGATAAGTGTGAGGCGAGCTTTCAAAAGCTCAAGGCCTTGTTGACTTCAACACCTACCTTGAGCTTACTTTTGAAAGGTGAAGGTTTTGCTATGTAGTGTGATGCTTTGGGAGTTGGCCTTTGTAGTGTTTTGATACAAAGAGCGAAGGTGATAGTCTATGCTTCGAGGCAGTTGAAGACTCATGAGAAAAAATACCCCACTCATGATCTGGAGTTGGCAGCCATAGTTTTTATTTTGAATTTGTGGCGGTATTACTTATATGGAGTTCATTGTGAGGTGTTCACTGATCATCACAACATTTAGTACATTTTCAGCCAAAAGGATTAGAATTTGAGACATCACAGGTGGTTTGAGTTGTTGAAGGATTATGACAACACTATTCTCTATCATTTGGGCCAATGTAGTGGCGGATGCCTTGAGTAGGAAAATGATGAGTATGGGTAGTGTTTCTTTATTTGTGGATGAGGAGTGGCCTTTAGCTATTGATGTTCAGAGTTTAGCCAATAGCTTTGTTAGACTTGATATTTTTGAGCCTGGTAAAGTTTTTGATTGTGTTAAGGCACGGTCCTTGCTAGTGGAACAAATTAAGGATAGACAGTTTAAGGATGGAAAGTTGTGTATGATTTGACATAAGGTGTTGAACTGTGAAGCTAAGAAAGCAATTCTCGATTCGTAGGGTGTTTTGAGAATCAAAGGTCAGATTTGTGTTCCTAGAGTTGGTGATTTGAATAGATTGATCATAAATGAGGCTCATAGTTTGAGGTATTCTATTCATCCAGGGGCAACCAAGATGTATCATGACCTGAAGTAGCATTAGAGGTGGTGTAGGATGAAAAGAGATATCACAGAGTTTGTTGTTAAGTGTTTGAATTGTCAGCAAGTGAAGTATGAGTACCAGAGAGTGGGTGATGTAACTATGAAAATGCTTATAATTGAGTGAAAGTGGGAGCATATTGCTATGGACTTTCTAGTTGGGTTGCCTCAGAATTTGGGGAAGTTTTACTCTATTTGGGTGATTGTGGATAGGTTGACCAAATCAGCTCATTTCATTCCAGTAAAGGTGACCTATAATGTGGAGAAGTTAGCAAAGATCTATATTCTTGAGATAGTTCGATTGTATGGTGTGCTCATTTCTATCATTTTTGGTAGAGATACTCAATTACATTGCACTTTTGAAGTTTTATGTACTGAGAGTTGGGTATTCAGTTGGAGATAAGTAAAACTTTCCATCCACAGACGGATAGTCAGTTGGAGAGGACTATTTAAGTGTTGGAGGATATGTTTTGGGATTATGTGCTCGACTTTAATGGTCATTAGGATCAATTCTTGTCTTTAATGGAGTTTGCTTATAACAACAATTACAATTTCAGCATTTAGATGACACCATTCGAGGCTTTGTATGGAAGGACGTGTAGATTCTGATTGATTGGTTTGATTCTTTTGAAGTTAGGCCTTGGGTACAAATTTACTGTGGGATTTAATGAAAGGGTGAAGTTCATTAAGGGCCGACTTTTGACAGCTCAAGTATGTAGAAGAGTTATGCTGATTGGAGGGTCTGTGATTTGGAGTTTATGGTTGGCGAGCGGTTTTTTTTGAAGGTATCACGCATGAAGGATGTGATGAGAAATGGAAAGAAGGGCAATCTTAGTCCGAGGTTTATTCGTTCTTTTGAGATTCTTAGGTGCATTGGGAGGTAGCCTATGAGTTAGGTTTACCTCCGAGTCTTTCTGATGTCCATCCAGTTTTTCATGTCTCAATGTTGAAGAAGTACCATTATGATGGTTCTCATGTGATTCAGTGGATTTGGATCAAAATCTGAATTTTAAGGCGGAGCCTATAGCTAATTTGGAGAGGCAAACTAGGAAGTTGAGGTCTAAAGAGATAGCATCAATGAAGGTTCAGTGGAAGGATCGTGTAATTGAGGAGGCTACATGGGAGACTGAGTCAGACATACAAAATAGATATCCCCAGCTTTTTGATAGGTCAGGTACCTTTCTTACTCTTACGTTCTACGACGAATGTGTGCTTTAGTGGTGGATAATGTAACAACCTTCATTGTAATTTTTAAATTTTTATGGTTCTTGACTATTTCACTCCTTCCCGTAGTTGTATTATGATATTTGTGATCTATAAGAGTGGGTAGCACGGTTTCTGAGGTGTTTGGTTGGGTTTTATGCGAGTTTTTCATTTTGATAGGTTTTGAAGTTAAGATAGTTGACTTTGGTCAACATTTAGAGTTTTAGGTATCGTATGAGAATTCTGTCAGTTCCTTTAGCTCTGGAATACAATTATCGGCTAATAGCACTATTGGTTCTGGTCCTGAGGCATTCAGATGCATTTTGAGGCATTGGTTGGAAAGTTGGAAGTTTTAGGCTAGAGTTTACTTCAGTCAATATTTATTGATAACAACCTCTGTTGGTGAATCCAATGATTGTATTGAGTTAAGAATATCAATTTTGGTCTAGTAGCATATCTAGTTTGTGTTTGTAGGGTTCTGGATGAGTTCTGAGGGTCGAATCTGTGCTTCAAAAAAGTTGTTGGAATTGCTATGTATTATTGGTGCTAGTGCAACTACACTTGCAAATTTTTGGATACACCAGTGATACCGCTCCTACGAAGATAGGTAGGCTGAGTTGTAGTCTTCGTACGGGCTCTTTGTCGTGCCTGCAGAGCCGTAGTGGTGAGAAATCCCCACTTCAATTGAGATGGCTTACCTCAGAGCTTTTCGCTCCTGTGGTGTTCTTACCACAGTAGTAAAGTCGCAGCTGCAGACTTATATCGAGCCAGCAGGCTCACGCCTACATTATTTGGCCTCTTCGGTGGAGCTCCACATTTTAAGTGGAGTCCACAGTGGTGGGATATTCATCTTAGTGGCTACTCTGCACCTGTGATAAAAGTTCCACAAGTTTGGATATCTCTTTAGCTTAACAATGGGTTTTCCACTTTCTTCTTCACTTTCCATACCTCATATTTGGACCTTGGGATCTTGATTTTGGGCAATTTCAAAGGGGATTTTCGAGGTTTCTTCATTGTAAACTCCTTATACTACTTTTGAACATCTCCCGATGACTATTTCATAATTTTACCTCAAATCTTGGTTTTCTAACTTAAAAATTTAGGATTTTTCCAGTTGAGATAAAGTTTGATAAATTAATGGTTTCAAGCTCAATTTTTATTCCATGTTCAATGAAATTTCATAATTGAACTCCTTGATCTATGGGTAAATTGTTTTTTCAATAAATATTTGGTTTTGCCCTTTTGGGCTTAAAGTTAACTTTTGGGTGAATTTTTTGAACCCGAAACTTAAATATAGAAATATGGGTGTCTATAATTTTGTATCCATACGTAGAATCTGTACTTGAATAGATTGGACTCATTCAGAGGCTTTAAGGAAAGGAAAGACTGTGGTTTGACTTTGCGGGTCTTCTCTTAAGGCAAGTTGAGGTTCCTTTAACTCTTTTTCAAAGTGTTTATGTGATAGTGGTATGTATGGAGAGTAATGGAGATTTGGGGGTCCCGTATAGATGAGGTTATGAGCATCTATACGGGTACCAGTGTTATATGATGGGCTAAAATAATTAATTTACTTGTTTGGACTATTTTTTTCTATTTGCTAGCATACTAGTTGTGGATTGTACCTGATAGTAACTTGTTGAGTATGCTAGTTGGTGATTATACTCCTGTTTGAGATTTTGATCTTGCTCATGTGATAATTGGTGAAATATTGAAACTTTGACTAGGTGAATTACAAAAAGGGAGATTTACTGTTTGTGAAAGATTATAGAGAGAAACTTTGACTGATATATCGATTGATGCATGATATGAAACGCTTTACTTGATATTACGTATGATATTTGTGATCAGAGTGGCACGTCTGCACATTATATATTGCATTTCATTGGGATCGAATTTGCATGCTTGCACATTTTTATATATATTATATGGGTCGGAGTTCCACGCCTGTATAATATTATTGGGAATAAAGTGGCACGCCTGCTCCCCATGAGTCCAAACTAGCTATACAAAGCAACGGGTGTGTACACAACATATACATTACATTCATCCATTCATCTCCTCTTTATTTAGGTTGAATTATAGTGATATTTGATTGGGAAGTGTGAAATGGTAATGTGATGCCTTAACGTGTTTGGATTGCTTTGGGATAGTACTTGTAACACCCCAGTAAGCTAAGAACGAACCCAGAAAATTCTAAGTGTGAAGCTGTCAATGTAATAGCAGGTTCCATGAGCCGTGGAACATTCCACGAGCCGTGGTCATGTCCAATGGAAATCAGACTGAGACTCAGCAAAGTGGTTCAGATCCACGAGGTGGATCAACAGACTGTGGAAGAGTCCACGAGCCATGGACTCTACTCGTGAGAATTAGTCAGAGGCTAGACAATTTGGCCTGAGAACCACGACCAGATTCCACAGACCATGGAACAGTCCACGAGCCATAGTTGGTGGCCATGGAAATCAGGCCTGCAGCCTAGAAAAACCTAGGGAACCACGAGAGGGTTACATGACTCGTGGAACAATCCACGGACCATAGTTCCCAACTGTGGAACCTGTTCCGAGAATTTTTACTAGTTTTCTTGATTTAATCCCATAGGCATTTTAGACTTTTCTCACCTCTTTAAAACCAATACCCCGTCGTTTTAGGCTTACTTTGGAGGGGTATTATTCAGACTTAAGGAATTTCCCCCTTATTCCAATTGGTTTAGTTTCAAAGAAAGAAAAGAAAGCTTTTTCAAAGCTTCAGACCTAGGGCTTTCATCTCAAAAATTTCAAATTCCATCCCCAATTCAAGAATCTTCTTCTACTAGGTATATTGGTATTCAGTAAGAGTCTTGTTCATTCTTATGCCCAAAACCTCAAGCTTATACATTGAGTTTATGGTTTTATGAAACTAGGGTTCCTACCCAATCATGCAAATTATTACAAAATTTAGTCTTTATGATTTATCTATGATTTATATCCTATTTTAGAAGAATTGTATCATGTTTTCAATAATTTGCATGAGTTTTAATAAAGATTTGAGAAATCAATAACTTAGCCCAAAATTTGTAGTATTTTCTCATGAACTAGCTTCCTTCAAAACTTAAGCTAGATTGCTAGCATTGAGTTTGAAACAGAATTTAGCCAGCTTTCAATTTACAGCTTTTCAGAAACTAATGATTTCAGACTAGTTAAGTTCTGATGCAACATTCCAGAACTCTAATTTTAAAAGTGCTATTATAAATCAGTTTTGAGAGCAGTACTTAGCATCGAGTTGGACTAGGGTTCAACATACCCTTGAATCCCCAGAACTGCAGACCACCGTAGGTTTTTTTAGCCCCTCAGTTAGGCCTCAAAATTAGTGATCACGTCAGTCATGCCTCTATACCCTAGCAAGGTATATTAGTTCCTCTCGATAAGGCATATACATTGGACTCCATGTTAAGCTCACATGGTTTATGTCGGTTAACAGACTATCCCACATAATTAGACTCAGTAGTTGTGTACTAGACCCTCAGTTTAGTTTTATAGCTTTTCATTATACTTTTATGTTCCTTGCATTTCAGATTTTATGTATGATTATGTTTGGGACTATGTATTACAGTTCAGTTTACAGTTTTCAAACAGCATACCAGTATTTTTGCATGTTCAATTATATTGCATTTCCCGCATACTCAGTACATTGAAAGTATTGACCGCATACTCTATGTGTTACATCCTATCATTATGAAGGTTCAGGTTCTCAGACTCAGCCTCGTGATTAGCTCGTTTCAGCTCCATCTCAGCGACAGACAGTGGTTTGGTGAGTCCTCATCATCCGAGAACGTATTTTATGATGCTTTTTCTTATTTGTTCATTTTAGTTTCAGTGTTTTGGAGTTAGCTGGGGGCTTGTCCCAACAACTCATCAGTAGTAGAGGCTTTCAGACGTAGAGTCAGATGTCATCTTAATCAGATGAATTTAAATTTTTAGACTTATATTAGATTTTAGATATTCCTCAGTTAATTATAAAACTTAAATTTTATTCAGTTTAGCTTCCGCTTAGCCATTTGTATTTAGAATGCTTAGTATATGCCAGACTATGCGTTAGATTAGGGTCACTTATATCTCTAAGCACCATGTCACATCTAGGGCGTAGGCTCAGGGCGTGACAAACTTGGTATCGAACATCAGGTTTAATGTGTCCTAGGGTGTGTGAAAGCCACATTACATAGAGTCTTTTTCATGAGTGTGAAGCGCGCCACACTTTTGAGAGAGAGGCTATGAGAGATTTTTAGGAAACTCCACTTATTTCATGTTATATATCATGCAATAGAGTTTAACTCTATTTCTCCCTTCTAATATGTTCTTTATGCATTTCAGATTATCCCTCCTCGAAGAGCCAATGCTCATAATGCTAATCCTCCAGTTCCAAACCACGAGGCCAGAAATGCAGAATTCAGGAATGCCATTTTTGAATTGGCACAAGCTATGACTACTCAATCAAATCAACAGGCGCATGTCCCTGCTAACCCAAATGGTGGGATAGCTACTTCTAGAGTTAGGGATTTCATCTGCATGAATCCACCAGAGTTGTTTAGATTGAAGGTAGATGAGGATCTGCAAAACTTCATTAATGAAGTGAAAAAGTTTCTCAAAGTGATGAAGATTACAGGAGTCGAGAGTTTTGAGCTAGCATCCTATCAGCCTAAGGATGTGGCTCACATCTGGTTCACGCAATGGAAGGAAGTAGGGGCAGGAATACAGCTCCTATGAGTTAGGACTATTTTGTCGGAGCTTTTCGGAACATATTCTTTCTGAGAGAGTTGAAGGAGGCTAAAGTTGAGAAATTTGTGAAGCTGAGGCAGGGGTCCATATTTGTTCAGGAATATAGGTTGAAGTTTACTCAGCTCTCTAGATATGCTTCAATAATGGTAGCTGAGCCAAGGGCCTGGTTGAGTAAGTACATTTTAGGTATTTCTGAGTTGGTTAAGAAGGAATGTAAGACAACTATGTTAGTAGGAGATATCGACATATCTCGATTTATGACTTATGCTCAGCAAATGGAAAAGGAGAAACTGAAAGAGAGGGAGAGGGAGAATAAGAGGGCTAGGACACGAAATTTTGAATACTCTCAGCAGCAGTTGTGCTGTGTAAATCGCTCTCAGTTTCAGCAGAGGTCTTCAGCTCTAGCACATTCATTATCTAGTGCTTTATCTCCTAGACCTCGTCATGATCAGAAAAATAGGGCATCAAGCTCTAAGTCACATGGCAGTGTTCCAGGTAACCGTACTTTCCAAGCATGCCCTAAGTGTGGTAAGAATCATCTAGGTGAGTGTTTTACTGGTTGAGAGGAGTGTTTTGGGTATGATCAACTTGGCCATAAAAGAGTGCCCCTCTGCTAGGCAAGGACAGGGAGGTAATTGAGCTCAGTATACTACTTTAATAGCTCTAGCAGATCACACAACTCAGCAGGGTACTACTTATGGTATGGGCGATGATCAATCTCAAAACTGTCTCTATGCCATATCATCTATCCAGGAATAAGAGAGTTCCCCAGATATAGTCACTGGTATATTTTAAGTCTTCTCTCTGGATACTTATGCTGAACTATACCCTATGACTTCATTGTCTTTTGTGACCTCATATATAAGTCAGTCTTGAAAAACTCCTAGAGCCCTTTTCAGTCTCCACCCTAGTCAAGGAGTAAGTCTTAGCTAAGAGGGTATACAGAAATTGCCCAGTCTCATTACTTCACAGAGTCACCTTAGCAAACTTAGAGCTAGATATCACTAATTTTGATAAAACTAGAAAGTAAGAAAAATATAGAAGGAAAAGGAGCTTGAGTTGCCTCCCAAGAAGTGCTTGGTTTAACGTCACGGCTCGACGAAGGTACCTCCTGATCAAAGTTCATCTAAGTAAATGGCCTCTACAAATGCAACTTCTCCCGAAATGCCCAAATACTTCTTCACTCGCTGCCCATTGACTTTGAAAGCCAAGCCATCCTCATTTTCCAATTCTATAGCTCCATTGGAATAAGCTTGAAGCACTTTAAAAGGAACCGACCATTTGGACCTTAGCTTTCCCAGAAAGAGCCAAAACCTCGAGTTGAACAATAATACCCAATCTCCCGGGTGAAACTCTCGCGTAAAGATTTGTTGATCATGATAGTGCTTCATTCGGGCTTTGTAGATAGAGGCACTTTTGTACGCCTGCATCCAAAACTCATCTATTTTATTTATGTCTTCTACTCTAGTGCGAGCGGATCTCTCCCAATCTAGGTTTAGCTTCTTCAAAGCCCACATAGCTTTGTGTTCCAATTTGACCGGGAGATGACAAGCTTTGCCAAAAACTAGTTGATAGGGGAACATTCCAATCGGGGTCTTATAAGATGTCCTATATGCCTATAGTGCATCATCCAACTTGCATTACCAATCCATTTGGTGAACATTCACTGATTTTGAAAGGATGGACTTAATCTCCCGATTGGACATCTCAACTTGCCCACTCGTTTGTGGATGGTAAGGAGTGACCACTTTGTGTTTCACACCATATTTTTCAAGTAGTGTGCTGAACAACTTGTTGCAAAAGTGTGATCCGCCATCGCTAATGATGGCACGAGGCATGCCAAACCTTTCAAAGATGTGCTTCTTGAGAAAAGCAGTCACACTTCTCCCCTCATTATTTGGTAAAGCCACTGCTTCGACCCACTTGAACACGTAGTCCACAACCACTAGAATATAAGTGTTCCCATGTGAGCTCGTGAAAGGTCCCATGAAATTGATACCCCATACATCAAACAAATCTACCTCCAGGATGGGTGTTAGTGAAAGTTCATGGCACCGAGATATGCCTCCTCCCCATTGACACTTATCATACTTCTTTACCAAATCATGAGCATCTTAGAACAACATGGGCCAATAGAACCCTCTTTGCAATACTTTAGAGGCAGTGCGCATACCCCCATGGTGTCCTCCAACAGGGGATGAATGGCATGCTTTAAGAATGGGTAACATTTCAATTTCTGGAACACACCTCCTTATCATCCCATCGGCACAAATTTGGAACAAGTAGGGCTCATCCAAATAATATTTTTGAATGTCGTGTAGGAATTTCTTTTTTTGAGTAGAGTTCAATCCCTCCGAAAGTAGATCACTTGCCAAGTAATTAGCGAAATAAGCAAACCAAGGTGTAAAGTTATTAGATGAAACCAAAATTCGCTCATCTAGGAATGAGTCATTAATTTCAAGCTCTTTTACTGGCCTTCCTTCTTCATCCAAATGGGATAGGTGGTCAGCCACCTGATTCTCACAACCTCTTCCATCCTTCACTTCAATATCAAACTCTTGAAAAAGTAACACCCACCGGATTAATCTTGGTTTGGCATCCTTTTTAGTCATCAAGAACCTTATAGCAGCGTGATTAGTGTGCACCACCACTCTAGTTCCCAAGAGATATGCCCAAAATTTCTCAAAAGCAAACACTACAACCATTAATTCTTGTTCCGTAATCGTGTAATTTGCTTGCGTTGTGATTAAAGTTTTTCTCACATAATAGATCGAGTGAAAAAGCTTCTCTTTTTGCTGACCAAGCACTGCCCTTAAAGCTATGCCACTAGCGTCACATATAAGCTCAAAATGCTTTGACCAATCTGGGGCAATGATAACCGGGGTGGAGGTGAGCTTCTCTTTCAAGGTAAGAAAAGTTGTCATGCATTTATCATCAAAGTCAAATTTTGCCTCTTTTTCTAAAAGCTTATAGAGAGGGTGAGCCACCTTTGAGAAGTCCTTGATGAATCACCGATAGAATCCAGCGTGCCCGAGAAAATCTGGATGCCTTTTCCAGTTTTTGGAGAGGGTAGTTTCGAGATAACTTCAATCTTTGCTTGATCAACCTTAATCCCTTTTTTGGGGATCTTATGCCCCAAAACTATCCCTTCTTTTACCATGAAGTGACACTTTTACCAGTTTAACACCAAATTTATTTCCTCACACCTTTTAAGGACCTCCTCTAGGTGCTCCAGACAATCATTAAACTCATCCCCTACCATCAAAAAGTCATCCATGAAGATCTCTATTGTATCCTCCACCATATCCGAGAATATCGACATCATACACCTTTGGAAGGTGGCCGGAGCATTGCAAAGTCCAAAGGGCATTCTTTTGAAAGCAAAGGTTCCATACGAGCATGTGAAAGTGGTCTTTTCCTAGTCCTCTTGGGTAATTAAAATTTGGTTGTACCCAAAATAGCCATATATAAAGCAATAGAAGCCACAGCCCGCCAACCTATCTAATATTTGATCCATGAAAGGAATAGGAAAGTGGTCCTTTTCTGTCCAAGAATTCAACTTTCTGTAGTCCATGCACATTCTCCAACTGGTCACGGGTCTGAGGGCAATCATCTTATCTTTCTTGTTTGGCACCACTGTAATTTCTCCCTATTTTGGAACACATTGCACATGGCTAACCCACGTGCTATCCCATATGGGAAAGACTACCCCTGCATCCAACCACTTGATAATTTCTTTATTCACCACCTCTTTCATAGGTGGGTTTAATCTCCGTTGGTTCTCAATCGAAGGGATACTTTCCTCTTGGAGGTTTATTTTATGGGTGTATATTCCAGGAGGTATACCTTTGATATTCGCAATGGTCCACCCTATGGTGCCGATATATGCTTCTTTAATACGTTAAGCAAAGCTTTCACTTGCTTGTCACTTAGCTTGTTGGAAATAATGATCGGCAAGGTCTCGTTGGCACCCAAGTATGCATTCTTCAAATGGGAGGGCAAGGGTTTGAGCTCCAAGCTAGGAGGTTCAATGATGGAGGGTTTAGATGGTGGAGTTTCCCTATTCTTTAGGTCGATATCAAGCTTCTTTGGGGGATAAGAGTAGGATCCCATCCCCACCAATGCATAACAAACTTCGTCGAATTCCTCCATACCCTCACCATCATGATTCAATAGTACCGCTTCTAAGACTTCATCAACAAATCCCTCTCTTATGTACAAATCGACACTTTGTTTGATTTTTTCAATTGTGAAAGCCGTATGGACATCACTTGGTTGCCTCATAGATCTACTCACGTTGAAGGTGGCTTCCTCGTCATTCAATGCAAACTTTAATTCCCCCGAGTTCATTTTACTCAAGGTATGCCCTGTTTTTAGGATAGGATTCCCCAAGATGATGGGTATCTCAAAGCTTCTCTTACAATCGAGTACCACGAAGTCCGCAGGATACACCATTCGCCCGACTTTGATCAAAATATCACAATCAATTCTAACTGGGTGCCTCGTTGATCGGTCTATCATGCCAAACTTCAAACATGTGCTAGTGGGCTTCCCCAATTCCATTCATTTGAAAGTGACAACGACATCAAGTTGACGCTTGAGTTTTCATCACACTAGTCTAGTGTACTTGTGGACTCCCTTCAATCACAAACCGTGTGCACACCTGGCATCACCACATCATCGGAGAAATTTGCTGCAAGAATCTCACTACTAAATGGAGACAGCTGAACTGCCCCCACCTCTTCTAAATTGCAAGTAGTGCATAACTCTTTCACGAATGTGGCATACTTGGGCATTTTGTTAGAAGTGAAACTCGTCGGCGCGTTTATGGTGATTCTCTTCCATGAAGACTCGAAATCATTCGGACTATCATCCATTCTTTCTTGGAAAAGTCATTGAAGGAATGGAGGCGGACAGGTAGGGAATGGTTTAAGAGCTTTAGTCTCCTTGCTCTCACGTTGAACAACCTTGGGTACACTATATCCCCGAATTTGATTTTTCTGAGGCCTGCTTATCGTTGGAATTTCATCATCCTTTTGGTCTAAAGAGATCTTAGCACCACTACCCCTTTCTTCATCTCGGGTTGCCTAGATTTGAATTGGGAATTGAGGCAATGCATTCTCTCTTCAAGACATTCAATGGCCACAAAATGCGATTAAACAGTTTTGGAAAGACTTCCAAGGTTGTGGCTCAACTCCTCGATGACTCCGTAGGTTGCCCCTACTTTTTCTAGCACCTGTACAAGTATACTATCCATTCTAGAGTCTTCATGTGGTTCATTCCGACCTTGATTCCCATGATCGCACCTGCCCACACTGTGAGGGATATCATGGAAACCCACCTCGTGGTCAGCAGTGGACACTTCATCACTACCTTCATTCGAACTCACACCATCATCCACAATCTTCATACCCCCAATGGCAACAATGGTGTTAATTGCTTGTAGCCGCTCATAAGAGACACTATTTACCATGAATTCAAGGAGAGTGGAAGTAATTGATAACTCTCTAGCTCTTCGAGCTTCATTTTTTAACTAATCCTCAATCTCTTTAGCAGAGGTAGCACCCATTTCTCCCTCGGCCCTAAAAAGTCCAACTAAGGTCTAGCAAAGTATCAAGGTCAAGAGCGAGTGGGCTGAGTGAGAGGTACCGACCTTTATGCTTGAATGATGTGTGCCTACAAGTCCACCATAAATAACAAACAAAAGTAAAATAAATAAGTAATCTCAAGGTGACTTCAAAACAACAATCAAAAATAGCTAACACTGAAGTCCTCAGCAACGGCGCCATTTTTTGATGAACGCTCTAATCGTGATCTCCAATTAAGAGGCCACAATGATTGTGCAGGAAAACAAAATTTATAAGCCCAACAGATGTTGGGGTCATACCCAAGGGACATTACCTAGCCAACTAGAGATTGTATGTGTTGATTTCAAGGCGAGAATAGTTGCTTAAACAAAAAGTAAAAGGATGGGTGAATTGGGAAAGTTATCACTACTAACAAAATTCAACAAAAAGCAATAAAACTAAAGATGGGTGTACCAAGTTATTTAGAAGACTAGGGATTCACATCCGATGGGGCGATGCTTATGGGATAGGGTGATCATCAATTAACTTCTATTCTCTCTATTTGACACAAGTAGCGTTGGTTATAGGTGTTGAATGTGTATCTTTCGATCAACATCCATATTTCCAATGATTTCGGGTAGAACATCATTGGATTGATAAACAATCAACCAATATATACTTGGGGAGGTCACACTATCTCTAGCTTAGACCCTTAAATGGGAGATTCCTATGATAAGAGTTATTTCTAGCCTCAAATGTAGATGGATTCCCAAGTACCCACTAGCAATTTCACATTTACAACCATGGAATCCTCTTTCAAGCAATCACATAGTCAAGTAAAGTAAACTAATGTTTCCAACCATCAATTTTATTGTTAAAACTTGGTGAAATTACTAGACCCATGTCAAATAAGCAATTATAAAGATGAATTAACAATACCCACACCCATTAGCTAAGCACCCATCATCAATACACCCTTAGACAATAGAATTTAGCCACTCATGGTGAGAGAAGAGGAGATACCATCTGGGTAAGTCAACATCCCCTCCATTATAGCTAAATCTTCAAGTTCTAGGATCACATTAGGCATACAAATTGGTAACCTAGAGATTTGGATTCAAAACCCTCCCTCAATGGAAAGAAGGACAAAAGGCAAAAAAGCTCAAGTGATTTTCCCTTGACTACTGTCAGTCCAGGGAAGATAACTGCATAACCTAGGGAATACAACTCCATAACACCAATAAAGTACGAGGATAGAAAGAATCACACGATTCCCTATCGTGATAGAAGCAACAATAGGATAGTAGTGCACAGGTTCGTAACTGGACTCTTCTCTGATTAGAAGAGCTTCTCCTAAGACTCTAAAGCGAAGGGAGGTGGTCTCGAGCCTTGCCTATATGTCTATATAGCATTAGCATTGCTTGCAAGTCACGTTAGTTTAGGAAGAGCATAGCATCATGGTAGCATTAGCTATGTGAGACTCAGAGCAACATAAATCTGCTAGCGAGCCCTATGCGATAGCTAGACTCAGAGCGAGACTCTCAGATTGACCTGCATTTCTAGTGCCCAGTGAAATGCAAAGAGAACCAATTCTTCCTTAACTAAGTCAAAGAGCGGATGATGGTGTTTTTGATGATCAAACTCCCATTTTGCATGGTTTAATTCATTCTAATGGATTTTGGCATTTGATTTCCCTGAGGTTCATTTATTGCATTTTGCCAAGTTCTAGTGGTTTGGAAACTGTATTTATAAATGGATTGGGGATAAGATAGCATGCAAATAATAGTGAGAGGTACAGTCATATATAATTCTGCATAAATCAGGGTAGAGCTGCACTTATGTTTCTATTTATAACGCTATGATGTGATTGGGGATAGAATAATAATTTTGAAGGATGAATGAAATCTAAAAGTTGTTAGCTATTACTTCCTAAAGTCACATGGAACTTACTACTACTGGAAGGGACATGAGAAAGCACCGAATTTGTTGTTACTGGAAGGGACATGAGAAAGCACCCAATTCGTTGTTACTGGAAGGGAGCCCTACTTTCCTTCCTCCAGCAGGCAATAACACTGGGAGGAAGACGATCAGGATCACACGTATGGCAGCTGTTGGAATAAAGTCCGAATCCAAGAGGTACCTACCTAGAAAAAAGGGAAACTCACCACTCACTGGTGAAAGAGGAGAGAGAAAGGACCAATTGAAGTCCCCAGTGACTAACCATGGTCCCTGGATGCGTTTAGACACTTTCTTTAGTTGCTCCCAAAGACATCTCCTCTCAGATATCAGGTTAAAGGCCTTGGACAAGATAAAATGCCTCAAACATTTCTTTATTACTAAAAGGGATCTGAAGAAAATGAGTTTGCTCAATAGAAAACTTTCTAAAGACTAACTTTAGCATAAGAAAGGGAAGCATGCATTGACAAACTACTCGACATACGACGAACCTAGCTGATTGATGTCATAAGCAATCTTCCTGGTCTAATAGCAGCCTGAAATTGGAAGTTCACACTCAGCGTGAAGGAAAGTGTTTCTACTCTCTCTAAGCCCTCCATACAGTGGCACATCACCAGCCTTTCCTTAGTTCTCTTCTCGTTCAATGCTGTCTTTTCAGCGCTGATGGAAGCATGCCAAGGTGAAGTTGACGATCTGTTTAACCTTTTTCCGAATCTTCATCTTGACCTATGAGCTTATGCAGTGAGTGCCGATGTTAAGGATCCTTTAGTTCTGAGTGAGGGCTTGACCCGTTGAGGAGGACATCTTCTTCTGCATCTCTCTTCTCAGATCGCCCATGATGGGACCCTTTGTCTACGTTATCGAAGAGATGGTCTTGGGACCCCATTTTCCATAGTAGACTGAAGAATTTTCTTATTCCTATTAGATATGAGATAGCTCTTTATAGCCTCTATGACAACTTCTCTTAAAAGCCTCGGTTGTCACCCCCCTAATCAAATTATCTTCAATTTCATAAGGGAGACATCAGAACGACATTGTAGTAATATTATTATATTAAATAAGAATTGTAGTAGGGTATGGGGTGCTAAAGAGACATTACTGACTTGAAGCTCTGACCTCGGCTGTGAAAAGTTTTTCTGTTTCTTCCATAGTAAGTTTATATAATTTGCTGAAACATAGCTTTCATTCATATATAGAATTCAGAAAATAGTCAGACTAAATGAAAAAAGTAAGGCTTGAACTGGCACTGCTGGAACCCGTTTAAGGGTCACTAACAAAAGGTGAAAGGAGGCCCTAAAGGAAGAATCTTTATACTAGTTTGAGGCGTGTAGCTTATAGTTGCAGTTAGTCGACTCAATAGAAGAATGAAATAGGTAGGATTAGAGAGGGAAGTGACATCCAACTTGGGAAGATCGGTACCACTAGTAAGAAGAGTGGCCAAAGGACGAGAATCAAGCATGTCTGCATGAGGCAAGAGATCTAGCGCATATTTCTGCTGACGAAGGTTAAGAGTGCACCCCTGCCGATACACTTCCATACCAAGAAAGTAGTGGAGAAGGCCCATGTCTTTAAGATTTTCATGAGCATGCAAGAACGAAAGAAGAGAAAGTATTCCCTGTTGATCACTACCTGTGAGAAAAAGATCATCGACATATAAAAGAAGGTAGATACTATCCCCAGATGTGTGACGAATGAATAAAGAGGTATCACAGGCACTGCCACGGAATCCCTTTACTTTAGAGAACAATATAGTGCTGAAACAAGTGAAAAAATCTCTAGGAGCTTGCTTCAGTCCATAAAGAGCTTTGTGAAGTCGATAGACATATCCTGGATGAGCGGTATCCAGAAAACTAGGAGGTTGAGACATATAGACCTCCTCCTCAAGAGTTCCATGTAAAAAGGCATTATAGACCTCCAGTTGCTTAAGAACCCAATTATATGTTCAAGCGAGAGAAAGAATAATACTAAGAGTTGTTGGTTTGACAACAAGACGTGAAGGTATCAGAAAAGTAAATACATGTCTGTTGATGGAAGCCTTTCTCCATAAAGTATGCCACTGGAGGGATACTTCCCTGCAATGTATGTTGGAGGGTCAGCTTCTACTTACTTCCTTCTAGAAGTGAAACTTGGCAAGGAAGACCCATTCATGTTCTATTCTATGCCATGTCGCAAATTCAGTATACCAATGTTAGCGAATCAGATTCTTCAAAAGAAAAGTCTGCAGGGGCAGCAAATCTAGTTTCCAAATAAGTCAGAATCTTAGCGGAAGCTCTTCCTTTGCCAACTATTCCTATGTCAGCTACTACTTTGTCAGAGTCTAAGTTCCCTCTATCTTCCGGGAAGGGAGTAGAAGAAGAAGTCCTTGTGACTCGGCTACATAAATTAGCATATCATTTGAATAGATTTACAGAGAAATATTGTCAATCAAATCTATTTTTTTTACCTTCCTACTAATAATAGATATGGTCGGTGATGCGATCCCCTTTCCTACCTAATCTAAGACTAATCTTAGTTTACAAGATGTTTTCTTATGAAAGAAAGTGGAGGTTTGTTTTTACTCAGTGAATGTTGTCGAATCTCTCGCTCTATAGGAGTAATTAGCAAAAGGGGATTCTTTAAGCTACTCCGTGGAAGAGACAACGCGAAAGAATGGTAGTATTCAACTTTCTATTGTCAATGTTCAAGTTCTTTGTGTTAGCTTATATTATTCTTCTTGAATTGTCTCGAATTACCTATGAAGTTTGAGGGGTTCACTAGATTTTTTATTCCTTCTCCATTTCTGAGAGCTGGGAAAGGTAAATTTTACTATATTATTTCTTACCTCTCTTCTTCTTCCTCCCTAACTTCATACTCGCTCTAAACCAACAAAAAGGGAAGAGTTCCATTTGGTCAACAAGTACGGATTTATAGACTGGCATCTTAGAATAAGAAAGGATTGTTCTTGATCCGGAATTTGCAACACAACATAAGTAGAAGCATGATATGCTAGTATAGAATAGTTGTACCGAGTGAAAACTTCTTTTCTTAGGATGAACAGTATAAAGATCTTCTTCGTGGATAACAATTCCTTTCTTCATAAAAGAAGAGAACCGAAAAGCTTTGATGCGAGGAAAGTCAGTCTATAAAGACAGACTAATTCTCTCTCTTATGCCTATTGCTTTATCTAAGCTCCAGTTAACCCAATGCAAGACAGAGGGATCTATAATCAGACTGACTCTTCTCTTTCCAAAAGTGGAATGCTTCTTTTATACCATTATCTTCCTGCCAAACCAACTAGTTCGATCCAACCCAAAGGACTTAGAGCAAGAAATGCGAACTTTCAGAATAAGCGTATCAAAATAGTTCCAACCTATTCTAAGATAAGATTCGAAGAGTATATTAGCCGTAAGCAGATGACTAATTTTCTCTGTAAACCACTGATTCAAGGCCTAGTTTAATTATGGCTATTCTCACTAGTCTTTATTTCCCTTCTCATCCAGCTTGAGATCGGTTCTTATGTCGAGCAGGTTATAGGCTTTAAGAAAGAACTACTGGGACCACGGCTTCTCGAAGCCGAGAGGCTAAAGAAAAAGTCAAGTCCATCAACTGATGAAGAGAAGAAGGAAATGTCTCCTATTCCTTATTCTTATGAAGGTGGTAGTTTGATGTATCCCATGGTTTGCACTGGGCCAGATATTGCACGGTACTGTTAGTAGCTTTCTTTCTAATCCAGTCAAGTTTTAGCTTCTCTTGCGATCCCTAGTCAAGTAGTTCTCACCTGCACAAGCAAGAAAATTAGCTCCCTCATTATCTTATTATGCCGGCAGGCCTGGGCGAACGATGTAGGGTTAGATTAGATGGAGGAGGACTGCGAATGTCCTTCCCATGAAGTGCCAGGGAACCATGCATTCCTCTCGGGCTGGGCTCTCGCATGTCTGGGATCCTATCAGATCTACCAGCGATCGGTTTACGGAACAAGGAACTAAGCAAGGGCCAGGAGATTGATAAAAGAACCTGGTTGAAGTCAGTCTTGTGTTCAATTCCGCGATTTACATGATTTCTTTCTACCATCTGTCTTTCCCTTCTCTTTCTTCTCTTAGCAAAGGTAGGTTCAAGTCAAACTTTTGGCTTGTGGGCTCAGGGACTGCATTCAGCTAATTTCCTTGTAGTCGTCATCTCGTTCTTGACAGATCTGATCGGGTGTTCATAATCTGGAGTAAAAGATTCTAACCTTTCCATGTCGATACCAAAAACCAATGCCTTACCACTTGGCTATACTCCATAGGCTTGTTTTTGATGGTAGGAATGGGGATAGGGGGAAGGGAGAAGCAGGGCTCGAAGAATGAGCCAAGCAAGGACGCGGGGATATAGCAAGTAAGCAACAAGGTTCTCCCCTTAAGACCGACTACAACAAGCTCGCGACTCTAATAGAAAGAAAGGGTAAGATCTTTGCTCTATTTGCTTGCAATGCTATGCCTATCAAAGTTGGCGAAGGCTTCTGTAACCTTAGACTCGTTACGTTGTTCGACCAAACTCGTTGGCTCCACGTCCACCAAAAGTCGGTAACCTTCGTCACCATCAGCATTTGGTACTGTCTCGATAGCTTCAATCGTTCACTAAAATTGGTGTAATAAACTGCAAGCCCTTCAAAAAGAAAGACATAATATAATAATGAATTAATTAATAAACATTAATAATTCAAAAAAGAAAGGGTTGGTTAAGAACTATTGATTGTAAATTATATCAGTTACAGTCACTCAATGGAGATGTTCTTGTTTGGAATGAAGAAGGATGAACAGACACTTGAGCCTGAAACTGATGAAATTCAGGGAAAACATGGAAGCGGTCACTATATTGGGGGAGGCAAGACATGACCGCAACTTAATAAAAAACCTTGGAAAGGCTAAAGGAATGGGGGAATGACTACCTATAATAAAGCACTGGATAATACGAGCTGACCAAAAAAAGTAAGGCTTAGATTACCAGATCCTGGACACAATCTTCCCAGAGATGGAGAGCCAGTTTCCTTACAGTCAAGTGGCCCTTGGGCCACTTGCCTGGCCTTTTTTTTTGCACCTACCCTTTTTGCTTGCTTACCTATAGCTATCTTGTCTTAGTGACTCTTTCTCTTTTCTAGGTTTTTTTTCTGAGTGTTGAAATGATAGATTTTTCATTTGCCAATGAATTGGATCCACCCCGATTCGATCAATAATGGAATTCTTTGCTAGAGAAAGGTTATGTGACATGGAGGCCCAGCCCAACTTGGTCGGTCGATTGGCCCACCTAACAGATGATGATATTCTCGATTGATTTGATCTAATTTCATTCTTTCTCACTATTCAGAACAGTGGAGCTTTCGATCAAGATCTTTTCGCCTCACCCGTTTGGGCTCCCGCTCGAATCGGAACCTTTATCCGTAGGTAGGCTTTCGAATCAATCTAATAGCCTACCTATCGGGCGCTAATAAAAGAGAAAGTTTTCGCATGGGATCATCATCTGATGCAGAGCCAATGTGAGAGAGAGAAGCGGGGATTGATAGCTTTCAAGAACCAGTGGAAAGGAAAGACTTCTTCCTTGCATTCCTTCCTTTCCAAAAAAAGTCAATTAGTTAAAAAACCTTTGTAGTTTTTAAACTAATTCAATGTTGGACCAACCCTTGCCAGCCGGTAATAGCCGAAGGCATAAAAGGGGGAGATAGGGAAGAGGAGATTAAGGATTGTCACTCCACTCCATAGATAGTGCACACATATTCTTCTTTTATTTTCCATTCCTTCTGGGTCAGAAACGCGGGCTGCTAGTGGGGCCCATTCTCCCTCTTCTTCTGCTTTACAACCGGAATAAGGAACCTTAGAATTCACCCTACCTGTCGATGAAAAAATGGGATTTGAGAGCAGCTGAAACTTGACTCTAAGGAGAGGACCACCAGCTAGAGTATCAGAAAGATTTGTATGGAATGTCCTACTCCTGCCTGAGCTTTCCGATCAACCAATCCTCTATTTCAGGTATATCTGTGTTAGGTAGGCCCATGGATCACTTATTAGTCGAACGAGACCATATCTCTAGCCTATCATTTGTTGGTCGATCCGGCTGGCGGCTCCTGCATCTCCTCCCTCTCTATGGGGGCCCCTTTTTTATACTAGTTTGCTGCTAGAAGTCCCTAGAGTCGAATTAATAATCAATAGAAGTCCCAATAGAAGTTGACTAACCTGGATCTTCAATCTACGATCTATTGCTCCCTCTTAATAGTAGATGCCCATGCTTTGATTTGAAAGCCCTAGCCATCCCCAGGTATTCAGTGTCTGGTTCGATAGGACCAGGAAGAGAGGAATCTTTTTTTTCCTGCTCCCTTCAGTCCAGTTTGAACCCATTCCAACAACGAACACCTTCCTAAAGGTGAGGCTCTGCCCTTCCCCTATAATCCACTCCAGGTCGCAGGAGAAACTAGTAAAACTTCTTGAGCAACTAAGATATTGAACAACGAACATTTGAAACAATTCCTTGCCTCACCCTGAGATGAGAGGGAAGGTCGATATGACTCAAATCCTGGACCTGGTCTTGAATCCTACACCAGTTAATGATGCGATGGGGGAAGTTTTTCTTTTTTCATCAATGCTAGCCCAGTCGAGGCTCGTCCATGCCCAATCCTGATGGGCCTTCGACCCTACCCTAGATCTATAATCCACCCGTCTTCCCTAGTCCCTGAAAGCCCTCCGGGGGCCTAGCCCTCTTTCTCCACTCGAGTTTGAAGTTCAGCGGCTTTCATCGTTGATGAACACCTGCGCTAATAAGACAAATAAATTGAGAGTCTATGCCTTGAATGAATCAGTAACAATGGATTAGTGGAATGAGGGATCAAGAGAAAGATAGAGAGGGAATGACCTATCAATCATTAGTTGACCTTCCGTTGAACCAGTCACGGAGCTCTCAACTGGGTTGTTTAGGTTCGGGAATTCCATCTCTAGTTGGTTTGATTCGAAAAAATATGGTGCGGTCTCTCTCGACCTGTTCAGGTGAGAGGGATAATTCAGCTCGAACGAAGTGAGAGGGCTGAAAAGGAAGCTCGACCTAGAGGGAGAGGGAGACTGATCGAGGGGACCCAGACTTTCAATCTCTTCTCTATTGTGGGACGTTTTTTTCGTATCAAGAGTTTGTTGGGGAGGCCAAGGAAGATGGATTGGATCGAGAGGCGATGCTTATGCCTCTTCTTTATCGATAGGATTCCCATCATTTTCAGTCTACGACGAAGGAGACAAGGGCGAGGCACCGAACATGTTCTACCCTCAACCTCCATCCGTCATTAGTAATCTTAATTCTTTTTTACTATTCAGTAGCACACTGCGCGCTACAACTAGCATCCCCTTTACTAGGTTAGGAAAAGGCTAGCGCACTAGCGCGCAACGGCTGATGAAAAGCCAGCAACTTCTTAGGAGTCAATTTTTTCTTCAAAACCTCTCCTTATAGTCAAGTGGTTGAACGCCCCTTTCCTCTTACTAGTCAGATAGGTTTGGAACCCTATACAAGGGGTTGCTTGCTGCTTGCCCCTATCTCTAAAGTGGCTTATCCACTCCACTTGTTACCACTGAACGACGAAGCCAGGAGCGGAAGGAGGGACTTGAACCCTCAACCTCAGCCTTGGCAAGGCTATGCTCTACCATTAAGCTATTTCTGCCATCTAGGGTAGTGGTGAAGCACTATTGAGCAATTCTCGTATCACTTGATACTGACGACTTTTGTTTTTCTGCTGGACCATAGTCTTGACCTTCGATCGAGCTATGAACACGAGTATATATGCGGTTAGGGGGGGAGAGGGTCGGCTGGGCCTGCCTTTTCAATCAATCTCCGACCGCTCAGTGCCGCTATTGGTGTGAGTTGTAGGGAGTCTTGGTCTCGAGTCAAGCTGGGGCATTATTTCATTCTCATAACAGGAATGAGAGCACCGCAAGACCAGACAAGTTGCTCCCTCACCTCGCAGTGGCGACATCTGTCTTTTAAGTTAAGTCATTTTTTAAGTCCTTTTATTCTACGATAATCCAAGATGCAGCGGAACCTCACAAACTTCTTACTGGGGCAGTACTATAATATGAATTTGCGAGTGTTTGGATGCACGTGTTTTGTTCATATTCCTGCGCAGTTAAGAGAAAAATTCCAAGGAAACCACTTGTGTCTTTCTTGGATATGCTCAGTCCGGGTATATATATATTCTATGACGTGAAATCCAAGAGAGTCGATGTATCCTTAATTCTATCTTTAATAGGGTCACCTTATATTTTCCTTAACCTAATAAATTAGCCCCGGGGGAGAATGATGATGGAGATGTATTGCGGCCTTCTACTGTTCATCAACTCGAACCTCATTCTTCTGCAGTTGATGTTACTGATTAGCCTCACTCTTCAGGCCAGCACCCTTGCTCAACATTTTTTGCCGACTGTCAGCCTGTTCAGCTGACCTCAGAGGATTCCTGTCACCTGGCACAACATGTTTATTCTTGGCGGCGATTATAGTCTCTTTCCCAGGGTCAGGCTACTCAAGAAGATCAACAGTCTAGCCCAGTTGCTTCCCTTCCAGTCGCTTCCTAAAATTCTAGATCCCTCTCTCAGCTTCGTCGATACTCTCAAGTTTCTTATCCTGTTGAAGGCTTATGAATCTTTTTCCCAAAAGATTGAGCTTACCTCATCATAGTTCAATCTTCTCATGAACCTATATCATTTGCTGAAGCCTCCAATCATTCTTACTGGAGAAATGCTATACAGGAAGAAATCAATGCCCAAGAAAAAAAAATAACACTGAGTCTCATTGACTGCAGGGAAAGAAGCCATTGGCTGCAAGTGGATTCACAAGATCAAGCATAAAGCATATGGCTCAGTAGATAGATACAAGGCTAGATTAGTAGCTAAAGGATTCCTGAAAGAATATTGAGTCGAACCCCTTTCCTTATAGTCAAGTGGCCCAAGGGCCCCCTTTAGAGATAGGGAAAATATTTTCTTCAGGTTTCTAAACACCATTTGTGGCATTCTTGCCTTGGATGAAATCAAAAAGTGGCATTATTTCAATTTGATGTGCAAAACAGAATGCCTTTCAACAACATAAGGGAAGGGGGCAAGAATAAGTTTCTATTCAGCCTCCTCCAACTCCAGGCTTCTCTTCTCCTAGGAATCCTAACTTGGTATGCAAGCTCAAGAAAGAGATTTATGTTACGACCTCCAGCAAGCTAAAGCAGGCGCAAGAGCTTGGTTTGAAAGGTGACAACAACATGTATAAGAGCCGAAATAGGAGTAGAGGAAGGAGCCAGTTTTCAAATAAGTAAATCGGATCATTCAATGTTTATAAGGAGGTCGACATCAGGTATTGTCTTTATTCTGCATGGATGACATTGCTTTCTCTAGTAATTACTTAGCTTTGATAAATGAGATTAAGAGAAGATTAAGAACCCAGTTTGATATGAAAGACTTAGGAGACTCAAAGTCTCTTCTGGAGATTAAAGTGATGAGGTCGCAAAGATTTTTAGAACCCAGTGCAAGTATTCATTGGATTTATTGTCAAAAGCTGGTCTTTTTGCATGCAAACCAGAATAAGATCTAAAATTAGCCTCAGATGCAGGATAGTTATAGGATGACCCATCTACTTGCAAGGAGACTTGTTGGGACTCTTTTCTACTTGACTAATTATCGCCCAGACATTGCTTACACTTACAACATAGGAGGGAGTGATCAACCGATTTTTATATAAGCTGAGATCATCTCACTTAGAAGCTGCTTTTCGGATTCTGTGATACATCAAAACCTCACCGGGAAGAGGTTGATTCTTGTCTACGTCATCCTCTCTTCAGTTGTTTTGTTACTATTATACTGATTTCATTAAGGCAGTAGATTATTCTGATTTGATTTCGAACATCGTCCCCATGCCCAAGAGGGATGGACGTGTTCGCGTATGCATCTATTTTTCTCAATAAAGCATATTCCCAAAGATGATTTTCCGCTGCCGAACATTGATTTGCTTGTGGTCAAGACTATTGTTAAATTATGCCTACTACTCTTTTCTGATGATTCGAAGTTCTCGTCGTCGGCTTCCTCTCACTTCATTTGAGATGATTTACATCCACCCTCGAGGTAGAGTTCATTTTGTAATAGGAGCCCCGTTGGGCTTTTACGGAGCTTGGCCTGCTTTCAATTAACTCACCATTTGGTGATTTGGTTAGAAGCAGCCCAAGTATATCCAGGAGTTACTTTTACATGTTACGCTATCCTCGGCGATGATATCATCATCGGAGATGAGTGGGTGGCTGAGCGTTATCGCGAGATAATTCTGCCACTAAATGTTCCATTTTCGTTAGAGAAATCGTTAATATCGTCAGATGGTGCTTTGGAGTTTTCTAAGCGGTTCTTCGTACGCGGAGTAACTAAGGACTTTTTTCCTATCTCCTGTCACATGTTAAGATCCTTAGTTAGTTCCATATCCCTTGTTCCTGTAATGAGGGCTATTATGTCTAAGAATCTTCCATTGTCGTATTTTTTATGGGAAGCTGGATACCGGGTGTATACTCGATTCACGGCGCCTCCTAGGAGACACTGGAATTGGCTTTTCCTCGTATTTCACTCACCGAACGGTGTGTGTCCTCTCCCCTTTTGGATCTGGTTAAGCGCAACCACTGGTAAACACTTAACCTCTGATCAACAAGGTATGGTGAGGGGACTTGATTAGGCTCTTGACCCGTCGATTCTTGAGAAACTCGGTGCTCTCGATGTTTTTCGAAGCCTGGTAAGAGTACGACTGGTTAGGGGGGCATGGGTTTTGTCCAAATGGATGAAGTCCATTCTCTCTTACTGGTCCTATAAACTATCGTGGAGGAAAAAAAGACTCCCATTGAGGCGCTACTTAGCCCGTAGGTTGTGCCACTTGTGACTAACCATACAAAGAAATTATATCATTTTAATAATAACAAATAATGGCGCAGTCTTCTGGTGTTACGACCTGGTGCTCTCTTGTGAAGAGCCAAAAGCTCTTGATGTAGGGAGGTTCGGTCCAATCTGTTCACCTCAATTTGCGCCCTATTTGAGACAAAAGCAGGCGGGGTGGCGACCTCGTCATAAGATAAGATATAGGCAATAAAACTTTAAGCACACCTGATCGCCTTTGCCCATAGAGAATACTGGGGATGAAAGTATCTGGGGGGGGTTCTATGGAGCAAGTATCCCATTGATTTTGCAAACCAGTGGGGACAACCCCCCAAAAAATGAGTTTTCCACATGGTGATCTTTATTTGAAATATGAGCAGCTAAAATTTCTCCCTTTTGAATGTATTTACCCCTATGAACCTAATGCATACAAGTCTTTCTGTTTGTTGGAAGGCTTATACATAATACATAACCAAAGAAATACTTATAGTGTATCTATTACCTGATAAAAACATCTTTTAAAAAAAAATGATCTTTCCCTTGTGTTCGGCTATAGCGGAAACCCCAAAATCTAGAGCTTATGGTCTTAAGTTCCAACCTAGTTCCAACAATGCACTTGTCGGCACATCATCGATCGGGGAAATCGGAACTTCTTGATATTGATTACTAAATACAACAAGCCCGATTCACATCATTATGCTCAATAAAAGGAATGAGGGAAGCTAAAATCCAAAACATTGGAATTGACAGGAAGGGAAAATTGGAAGATGAATCTTTTCCCCGGAGCTGGAACAACTTGTTCTTCCTGACTCGATTCAACACCAAAAAATGTCTTGTACCTACCATAAAGTATTCATATTTCCTGAAGAAATCATCTGTTCCTTAATCTCTAAGATATTTCATAAAATTCTATATGGATCCTCAATCACCAATCCTTGCATGAATATGGGTTGTGCTCGAGAGGCTATGAATTGATTGGACCTGCCAATCGAATGAATCGTAACACTAGTAATGATCAACTTTACAAAGATTCCATCGGATTTCGAAAGCTCATAACATTGGTCCGGCACAATTCCCAAACTTAAGATGCTGGAGGCGTGCCCGCTGGCCCCTGACCTACCTCCGATTACTGAAAGTGAATTCATTTTCAATTATCCTAAGCCGGCCTATCATTCATTGGTTAGGGTTAGGGAAAAAAGCTAGCTGGAAGTAATCTCTTCTTCTCAGTGAAAGCTAAAGGCCCTGGTATAGTAGGAGTGTGGTGCGTGCTCTGTTTATTTTGTAGATGCGCTCCTGGGAAGAGAAGCCAAAATTTTTGATGTAGATTGATCAATCCCGCCCTGTTAAAGTGATCGCCCAGAGCCGAGCGAGATTGGAGACCGCCTTAATGATTGTTCATAATGGGCCTAACATTTAACGTACGTATGTCATGTAGTTTTTGTTTTTGTACCTTTTCCATCCCTCAGCCCCTCTCCCACCCTTTCTATCTATCATTAGAAGTAGGGCGGGTGGCGTACCTCACTGAGCTATCGATAGAGAAGCTATCGCCCGGTTCAACCAACCGCCCATCCTGGTGCCTTTGCTATTAATTTTACCGCTTTTCATCGTTAATTCGGGTTCACCTTGGCCCTCTCCCCAGAGTTCTTATGAAGACTGTGGTGGTGCATGTGTATGATAGGGCCCCCCATAACAAAGATCGGTGATGTTATCATGATAAGTGTGGTAAGTCTATAGTGTACTCAATGATTGAAGGACCTATCGACTTGCATTAACTTCTCGTGTCTAGTAGGGGGAACTTTAATGTAATTGCGGATCCATTAGAAAAAACTTGGGGGTCGGCCTCCTGACTTCAATGCCTTTATTGAAGTGATGATCTTTGAAGATATGATTTTCTCGTTTGAATTATTTGATTGGGCTTTCAATGACAGCAAATTGACTTGGAGCAATAATCAAATCGGTCAACATTGTATCTGGGCCAGACTAGATAGAATCCTTTTGAATGGGGACTGCCCGCTTCTATATAAAAGTCGTTTTGCTTCCACCAGAGTTGACCATTTGCCGCCAGTATCCTCTGATAACTCTCCTCTATTAATCTTCTTATAACATTATAATACTCGCAGGCCTGGGGTCTTTCATTTCCAAAGAATGTGGATTCGACATTCTTATTTTCACATTGATCTCAACCATGCTCGGGAAATCCTTTTCAAGTCTTCTCCAGAAAGATTGACTCGAAAAATAAAGCACTGAATTGGCAAACTATTTCAGAATATAGAAATGCCGAAAACGAAGAAGGCCAATTTTCTCTTGAACAGAGTTGGTCTGCTGCAAAGAAAATGGAGTTAGATTCGGCCAAGAGTAACCTTGAAAAAATTCTGCTTTACGAAGAAAGATAGAGAATAAGCACCTTGAACCAAATTCAGAACTTGTCTCTGTATGGCAGAAAGCTCTCAATTTAATTCATACATTACTTTCTTCTCAAGGTTTGGTTCTTGAAGATGAGATCCTTGAGAGCATCCCCTCTCTAGTCACAGAGGAAGATAATAAGATGCTTACGAGCCCTCCTAATATGGAAGAAGTTCAAAAGGTAATTTTTAGCATGTCGGCGCCCACTAACCCAAAAAAAGGTCTCCCCTATCCACCATCAGGATTTCTGGATTCTTTTTATATAGAAAATAGAATATTGTTGGGATTTCAAAAACTTCCACCTGGTCACCTTATTTCTTCGCTGAAGGTGCGATCCCCCATTCCATCAATGCTACTTTCCTTGCTTTGATTCCTAATATTTTGATCTAGGACTACCTCTATTTAAATCTAATTTTTTTTTATCATCTTCTGGATAGAGTATAAAATAAAGTGGTAGGAGATTAAAGCACTGTTATCCAGTGGATTTTGCAAACATGTTCTTTTCTCGATGCCTATACACCTTCTTGTAGGGATTCCAGTTTAAAAGGGAGTTCTTGACTAGTTGGAAAAAATGTTAGCTAACTTTTAGTGAGGCGGTGATGAAGACAAAAGAAAGCTTCACTGGATATTTTTTGATACTATGTGCCTACCTATTCAGGAGGGGCTTTGGGTCCTCCTACTATAAGACATTTTCAAGAGCTTTCAAATTTCGTATGAAGTTTACCTGTTCAATAAGAGGGGGGTACTTTCAATGAGAAGAATATCAGAGAGCCAGGGGTGGAACCAGAAATCAGTGCTAGTTCCATTTCCAATCCACCATTTTTAGCCCTTAAGTATTGGTGGGGTTGCCTGAAAATAGAACTGATTTCACTCCAAGTCCTGACAACCAGGTTTGGAAGCAGCAAACCATAGGAGCTTTCAGATAGTTTCTTTTGAAAAAAGCAGTCCAAAGTATGACTCCCTCTTATTGACTAGGCCAACTCCTTTACTAGTTATTTCTACAAAATCATAGATTTGACGCACATGGAAACTGTTTTTTCAATGATATCAAAGAATTTTTGCCTCACAGAGTGGTTTATGATATCAGGAATAGTGTTATATTCACATCTCATCAGGAGGATAGGGGGATATGGAAAAAGAATCATAGTGAGTCATTTATTCTCAAAGCTGGTTGGGTATATATAATAAATCAAACGGGCATTGAAGCTTGGACTCAATTTGTCTTGGATAAAGCCATTACTACAATAATTAGCATTTTTGCGTGGAGACTCTTATTTTACTTTGTATGCGGGGATTTCAAAATCAGTTAAGGGAATAAATTCAAACAAAAGGTATAAGATTAGCAAGAAAATGCTTGTGCTATTCGGAGCATGATAAATAAAGTATTGATCACCTCTTCATCAAGAGTGAGCTTGCTATGGAGGTTTGGAACCATTTTGATCGCCTTTTCAATATAAGATCCTTCCAAATGGATTCCGTTCAGTCCCGGCAGCAGATCTCACAGGAAATCCCAAGTTGGATATGTCACATCTATGCTTACTATTTTTTTAGTTTGGGAACTCTGGAAGGAAGGCAATAACAGTAAATTAGAAAACCAAATATCTCAACCGGCTGCTATTATTCAAAAATTTACGGACTGGCTGAAAGACTGTTCTCAACTTCTTGACATCAGATCATCTTGGCCGTTTACTAATTCTATTCTTTTGGATGTGCTCTACATTCATCAAGCTCGTAAATTCGTAATTGACTCCAAAATCATTGTTGATTGCTTCAATGAAAATAAAGAAGCCCCTAAACTTACCCATATCTAGAATCATGGTGGAGCTTCATTTAATCCAAATTATCGGCTGGCCATTTAAAAATCGTCTATACATTTAGAGAAAACAACAAAGTGGCAGACTCTTTAGCAAACTTTGGCTGCGATTCTCAGTTTGACTATAGGTTTTCCTCTACAGCTGATCTTCCTCAACAAATTCAAGTTTTTTCTCAAAAAAAAGTGGGCTTATTGAATATTATATTTGTTTGGCTTTGTTCACTTTCATTTTATTTGCAGTAATGTTTTTGGCTGTCTTGTAGCTCTTTGTGAGCAGCTCTATGTACTTTTTTTTATGGGTAAGGTTTTGACATCCTCCCCCTTAACCCCCCGGCGAGGGGCAGATGGAGTATTGACGAAGATGCTTGGGACTGAACACATCGCCCTTTACTTAGTAGGGCTTAGGAACGATGATGGCAAATGATTGTTGATATAGTTACTCACCTCACAGCCCAATTTACTCTGTGGGGTGTATACCGGCCGGGTTGCTGCCCGGAGAATCAAAACTGACTGTTGGGACAAGCTTGGTATACTGTCTTCCCTTTATCAGCAGGCGGTATAGTCGCATTGCAATTATTCCACCAGTAGGGTCACTTTATCCGGATGTAACAGTGTAGTAGAAAATGCAGACGGGGTCGGCATGAGACGTTGGTTCTTGATTAACATCCTTTTGCCACTATATTTCTTTCCAAAAAGTGTAGCCCCTACCATTAGTCATCTATGGAGATCTGGGATTCGGTATTGAATCAATCCAACATTTCGTTCGGTCACTTCAACAGTCATAAACAAAACCTAATTCTATTGTGTTGATTCCATCTCCTTGACTTTGTTCACATTCAGTAGCAGCTTGCTGGTGTCCTTTCAGGTCAGGAACTCCTGCAATAGGCAGCTAGCCTATTGGAAAAAGACTACTCTCTTCCCTCTCCTTTCAGTCGAGTGAGCTAATTTTTTTCGTGCTTCTTAAGTCGATGTTGACCTATATATAAGTCAGATGTTTGAAAGGGAAGCCCCCATAATATAAGCACTCTTTCAGTCAAGTAATGCATTTAGAGCCTATAGTATAACTGAGTAGCTAAGAGCTTCTGGGAATTTAAAAACTTAGGAATCGACTTATTTTGCGTTAATGATTGAGGGACGACTTCTCTTTCCCTTATCAAGCAAGTCACACCTAATCGCCCTTGATGCCATCTTGATAACTGGACTGAATGTCTCATCATAGTCTATACCCTATTGCTGGTTGTAGCCTTTGGCTACCACGCGAGCCTTGTAGCAATCAATAGTCCCATCAGACTTTGAATTTCTCTTTAATAACCACTTGCGAGCCGATACACAAATTTCGAAATCAAAATTTTGCAGGAAAATGGGATGAACATAAAGCTTTTGACAAAATAAAGGAATACCTCCATTCTAGTGCCTACAACGCCAGGAAGCCTTTATTACTATACCTATCAGTCACTGGAACCACTATAGGGTCTATGTTGGCTTAATACGATGAAGACAGATGGAAGTAAAGGGACATATACTACCAAAGTAAGAAAATGACTGACTACAAGACCAGGTATACCAATTTGGAGAAAACCTGCTTGGCGGGTAAGGTGGAAATTGAGGAATTACATGCTGTCTTACCCAATTTAATAGCTTCCATGGACCTACAAAAAAGTATTTGTTCGAGAAACCCGCCTTAACATAAAGGGAAGGATCGCAAGATGGTTACTACTTTTGTCTGAATTAGACATCACGTATGTAACCAAAAAGGAAGGGCGATAGCAGAACACCTTGCACCCTATCAAGGAGGAACATGATTTTAAGGATTGCTTCCCAGACGAGGAAATAGCTGTCACAGAAGAGGAGCTGAAACTAGACTGTAAGGAGAGGAGGGCATTGACATTTGACTTTGATGGCACGACTAATCAAAATGGGTATGGAGTAGGGGCATTGCTGATTGCACCTGATGAATCGCACACCCCCATTGCCATTAAGCGGAACTTTTAAGGAACGAAGAATACCACAGAAGATGAAGCATGTATCCATGGATTAAAGACTGCCTTGACCCTGGGAATATAAGAAATTGAAGTATTTAGAGATTCAATGCTTATCATCTGCCAAACTCAAAAGAAATGAAAAACCAAATATGAAATTTGACATACCATGCTTATCTTGAAAAGCTCACTGAGCAATTAAAGAAAATAAGTTTCTCTCCACTACCCATAGAAAAAAGAAGTTCGCGGATGCATTGGCAACACTGGCCTCCATGATAAACATTCCTGAAGGAAAGTCCGCCCAATCATGATAGAACAAAGAAGCAGCCAAGTGTATTGCAACCTAATGAAATTTTTGAGTTGACTCCCGGCATGTTCAATAGTGATCTTTTGGCCATTGAAAAGGCACCCAATGCCATGGTTTACTGACATCAAGGAATATATTAAACACCAAACGTATCCCAAACATGCAACGGAAAATGATAAGAGGACAATTAGGAGGTTGGCAATGCAATTCGTTGCGCGGGGATGCGATTCGCCAAGATGGGGAAAATATTTCCCCTATCTCTAAAGGGGGCCCTTGGGCCACTTGACTGTAAGGAAAGGGGTTCGACTCAATACTCTTGTGTGTAGCCTTTGGCCACCTATCTAGCCTTCAACCCCTCAACTGCTCCATCAGCTTTTTGTTGACTTTATAGACCCACTTGTAGCCAATGGTTTCTTTCCCTATAGGAAGAGAGACTCAATCCCAAGTAGAAAACCATTCTAGTGCTACGATCTCTTTCGGCATAGAGCTTCCAGCAGGGTTGATATATGACCTCTGCAAAGGTATCATGTTAAAAAAGATGGATGAAATTGCAAAAAAGACTTGTGGGAAGTAGACAGAGACTTAGTTGATACAAACCTATGAATAGGAAAACGAAGACAGGTGGATCTACCCGAGAATAGAAGCTAGAGAACCTAAGTCTGAAGAAGAGTCTTGGTTCGAAGTATAGGGAGAGAGGGATACCACTGAATCAGTTGGCTCAGCTCTGAAAACTGAGTGACGAGAATCTGTCTTCACAAACCTGCAAAACTTCCCCTTAAGCTGATCACTCTGGTCACCCGGATCTTGCTGACTCAATTAAATCGGAGAATTCTGATGTTGTCTCACATAAACTCCTCAATAGTTCCACCCCTCCCCTCTAAGGGGAGACAAGGGAATATAATGGACTACCATCACAGGGAATCTCAAATCCCCGAGCTCTGTAGTAAGTTCGAAAAGGTGAAATGTCAAGAAAGGTGGAATCGTCGTGTAGAAGGATCATTAACACTTGTAGCCCTTTTGAGAGAGGGGTACCCCAACCTCACTCAAGAAAACACATAGAGTGAGATGTAGGGCTTAGTTTGTCTTGTGCAGGAGATGGAATTTTCACAAAGCACGTGCATCCGAATAGTCATCGGTTTGAAAGAGAGTAAAACGCCAAAAGATAACGTGTAGATAAGATCGCTCACCAATAATAGGAGTCATCGTCTTCTTACTCAGATAAGCGTCCATCATGAAATTTTACTAAGGATCCTATAATAGGGAACTTTCATTCCAAGTAGAAGTCCTCGAGCAACTTTACTAATACTAATAAATAAGGGGAAGGCCCAACATTTTATATTACTATAAGGAAGGCGCTAGCTAGCGCCCAACCTATACAAGGGCTTTCCACATTTGGTCTGCTATGAAGTAACGTGCAGTCGTCCCAAGGAAGAAGGATGTATGGTATATGGCCCCCTATTTTATCTCCCTTAAAGTCCTTTATAGATTTCCAGTCGGAAATAGAGTTGTGGATTATTCAACGCTATATCACAAATCAATCTCGAGCATAGGTGTTCACGAAAGGTGGTATGGGACATCTATCAGTGACGAGAGTCTTACATCCCAGTGAGAGGTCAGACCAATCCCATTCTTCCATGTCTGATCTGAATAGATCTTGTTGAATGAATTGATCTATTGTTGTATGCCCTACTTCTTAGTCAATTTATTCCTAATCGGACTTGCCGTACTTCCTTTGAATACTCCTGAGATATAGTGGAAAGATTTTTTTATGGTGGAGAGTGGGGAGTGAAAAGACCAATGCAGCAGAAAAGGACTGCATGAATCAGAATCCACTTATTAAGATAGATGACCGAGAAAGAAAGGCTCCACGTTCGAACATTGGTTGATCTTAGCTTAGCGTGCTAGGCGCTGCTTCATTTCGTATAGTGATAACACTTTCTCTTTCTTAGCGCTCCGCCCCCCTTGTATAGTAAGGGCTACTTTGGTTGCGCGGATTTCTCTTATAGGGTGACTTGACTTAGCTTGACCTACTTGACTCATCGGTTAGAGTATCCCTTTCATATGGCGAGAGTCATTGGTTCAAATCCAATAGTAGGTAAAATCGACCTAAACCACTGCTTTTTCCAGCATGATAGCAAGCACAGACTGGCAGCAAGGAGTCAATTGAATGATCAAAGAATTGGTTGCTTCCCCCTATTCCACAAGTAGGTGGAGACCTGGATGGTCAGAAACCCCAATGGGAAACCTTTCACTGCGCCACACGATTCTTTCGCGAAGTGCTCTTTCCACTCCTGCCCCCGCAAGCAAAGATGTTTCAAGATAGCAGGCGACCAAAAAGCTCCGAGAAAATCTTCTAGAGAGCTTTAGTTTCTACTCTTTCTTTATTCTAAAATGAACAATAGAAAAAAGAAAAAGAAGCCAATTTTCTTTCTATGGACCCCTTCCACCAGATTACTTTACTAACTGCAATTCATTCAAAAAGAGTAAAGGAACTGGTTTCACAGAAGGGCTCTCAAAAGTGATCTGATACCTTCTTCCCTTGGTTTGGGAGGTAGGTTATGTAGGTGACAACTGTTCATAGGTTACTCGATCAGGCCAAATAACTGATTAGTAGTATGCTTGAGATTGCCATAAGACCTTCTCCCTCTTGGAAACTGGCTAATCAAAAGGATTTTCCTTTTTTCAAATTTTCCGCTTTCTTGCCTTATTATGGGAGTACAATATTTATGGATAGTATTAAGCATTGGTTAAAACTTTAACCTCACATCAGTTCCTAGGGCCTACTGAAGCGCTGCAGATCCTAGCAGAGTATCATGAATGAAGGCCTAAGTGATGCTCATCAGTGTCGGGACAGTGCCAAAAAAGGAATAGATAGGTGGTTCAGTATAGTTTTAAGTAAATAAAAAAAAGAGTTAATTATATACCATATTTTGATGGTTGAGTGATGAAGGAGAAGAGAGATAGCATCCCGACTAGCTAGCGATGAGGGGAAAAGAATCCCAATGTATGGTCCTAATTTAAACACGCCACCTACAAGACTCACTACATAGGTTTAAGGAATGCAGGATAATATGGTTCCTCATACCTCGATATAAAGAAGTTTAGGAGGCAAGAATGATAAGCATTCGGGCCTATAAAGTAAGATTAAAGTGTCCTCTTGGATAAGAAGACCTAAAACACCAGTCAAGGGAAGAAGGTCGAAAAGGGAATCTTTCTTTTTCAGTTAAGTCTGAGCATGAATGATCCACTTGCCACCGCTGACGTGACCATCTCCAAAAGATATGCCTCAATCTGTAGCAGATCAACTATAGGGGTGTTGGGAGACGACCTCCCACCGTGGTAGTATGAGCTTTCCCTTTTCTTGATGTTACACAAGATGCGCAATGGGGGGTAGTACGAGGTGACTGATAGCATTACATTACAAGAATAGAAAGAGATGTTAAAAAGAACAACCATGGAGACTTGGGGATCTAGAGAAGGTCTTTCTTGTATATCCCTCATGTCGAGAGCTACTTCCTCGAATATCAACGTAGGGAGCCGGGAGGAGAGGATCTAAAACTTCACTGTGAGGAGAGGAGGTCAATAAAAAAAAGAGGTAATATCTATACCTAAATATTAATCCGAATTGACATGAATCTCAATGGCAATGACCAAGAATTTACAATTGGTAACGTAAGTAAATATAGAATACACGTAATCCCACAGAAAGATTTCTTTTTATGAATTGTTCATTTTTAATAATCAGTTTAAATAAGTCGTATCTTGCTAAGACCAACAAATAGAGTTGAGGTTATAGTTAAAGTCGCTAATAGTAAACCGAAATAACTAGTTATAGTAAGCATGAAAGGGCTAAATTAAATTAAATATGTTCTTTTTATACATATGTTTAGAAATTACCTAAGTTTCCATTTTTGCAAAATAGGAGGATAGGCAAAAATCTCAATTTCAATTGAAAGAAGAAGTTGAATAAAATTTGATTCATCTATCATTATAGGCAGACAACACTAACAAAGATAAAGTGACAGACATATAAAAGAAATTGATTCATCATCTGTAACATCTATCCATCCCGCAATTCCAATCAACCGATTCATTGAGTAACTCTTGGGTAAACTATTAAATTAATAAGAGTTGTATCGTCTAACTTCATTCAAAAATGAAATTTGAATTTTTATAGAATCAAATTCGAAAATCATTTCTTAGATTCTGTTGAATTGTATCAAATCTATTTTCTATTTTAAAGCGAACACTTATAAAACTAGAACACTTTTTCTTTTTACTTTAATTTAAGTTTAACTCATTAGATTCAGTAATATATTAATTCACATAATATCTTGAATGATTGAGAAGAAGAAAAAGTTATCACACAATCGCTTGAAAAAATCTTTTTTTGGTCCAACTAGTAGTAATTTCTATTAGGTTCCACATTTTCTCTTTCCATACTGCCCCATCCTTGTAGCTAGATCAAGAAAGAACCTTTGGATCGAGATCCACAACTATGGATTCCAATTATTCTTTTTTCCTTTTTGCTTTCATCGAATATGATCTACTACTCTTGTTTGTCACACGACCATTAACTTCTTCTTTAAAAAAAAGGATTCCAACGATTCCACAACTAAGAATAATTTCTATATCTCGCATCTACTTAAATTGTGGGAATATGAGAATCTCTTTCGTTGAATTGAAAGAATTTTCTATTGAATGGAAGATGATTTTACATCAACAAGTAAAGGAAAAAAGAAATTATTTATTACTTTTGATACTAATTCAAATTGCCTTGCTGTGTCAGAAGAAGGATAGCTATACTGATTCGGTATACTCTCAAGACACCCTCGGTACAATATTGACGATCTCACAAATATGCAATTTCAGTGAATTATCATTTACTGATCTCATATTTTACGGAATCGATCCTCTTTGACTGTACAAGAATATGTTCAGCATGTATGGAAGCACAAGAGAACGTTTGTTTGCTGATATTATTACCAGTATTCGATACTGGGTCATTCATAGCATTACTATACCTTCCCTATTCATTGCGGGTTGGTTATTTGTCAGCACCGGTTTAGCTTACGATGTGTTTGGAAGCCTTCGGCCAAACGAGTATTATACAGAGAGCCGACAAGGAATTCCATTAATAACTGTTTTGATCCTTTGGAACAACTCGATGAATTTAGTAGATCGTTTTAGGAGGCCCTAATGACTATAGATCGAACCTATCCAATTTTTACAGTACGATGGTTGGCTGTTCACGGCCTGGCTGTACCTACCATCTTTTTTGGGAATCAAGATCAGCAGTTCATCCAACGATAAACAACATCCAAATTATAGAGCTACAACATAATCAAACCCGAATGAACAAAATGTTGAATTTCATCGTACTAGTCTCTACTGGGGGTTATTACTCATTTTTGTACTTTCTTTTTGATTCTCCAATTATTTCTTCAATTAACAAAATGAAATAAAATAAATAAAATTCTCTTAGCTCATTCAGAAGGATCTCATAATTAAATTATCTAAGGTTGTTTATGTCTCTAGCATGACAACTTGATGAAATATGGAGGGAAGTGGGTGGCCGATACTACTGGAAGGATTCCTCTTTGGATAATAGGTACTGTAACTGGTATTCTTGTGATCGGTTTAATAGGTATTTTCTTTTATGGTTCATATTCCGGATTGGGTCCATCCCTGTATTAATCGAATGAATTGAGTTGTCAACATGAAAGTGTAAGAACTCACAGGGATTCCCAGCATCTCGTAGAAAAAGAGTATGTAACGTAGATTTTTCTAAAGGGTCTAACTAAGACAAAGGAGTTTTCATAATTTTATTTTTTTAATCATAAATAATTGCTAAAAAGAATTTGGTTCTTTTTACAAACTTGATGTCGATAAATCTGCGAATCTAGAAATTCATTTTGGCCAATTGAACCTTCTCGAACTCTTTCTTTTTAAGAACCAAAAATATTTCAAAATATTAGATGCCAAGAAGAACAAAAGTCCTTGGACACGTAATGGATCTTGAAGTACTATTTTTGCATCTCCCTGACCAAATCCACCTACATTAGGATTACTCGTTAATGGTTGATCAAATTTGATAGATTCGCCCTCGTAAACAAGAAGTTCTGGTCCGGGAGGGATAATATCAACCACTTGACGCCCATCCGACGCATCCGTTATGGTTATCTCATATCCCCCTTTGTCTTTTCGTATGATTTTGCTTACTATACCTGCTGTTGTAGCATTATAAACTGTATTCTTACTCTTGCTACCGTCGGGATAAATCTGACCTCTTCCCCTGTTCCCGCCTACGTATATAGGATATTTTTAGAAGTGAACATCCTTCTTAGTAGCAGGGTTCGGGGAAAGAATAGGAAAGGTTATTTCACTATATTTTTTTACCAGGGACAGGGCCTACCACAAGAATCTTTTTCTTATTGGGGCGATAGTTCTGAAAAGATAAATTGCCAATCTTTTCTTTCATCTCGGGAGAGATACGATCGGGTGGAGCTAATTCAAACCCCTTTGGTAAAATAAGAACAAGCCCCCACGTTCAACCCCCCATTTTACCATTAGCAAGAACTTGTTTCAGTTGCATATCATAAGGAATTCGAACAACTGCCTCAAATACAGTATCCAGACGCTTGTGAACCTCAATCTCCATGGGTTTATTAGCTAAATGGAAATTGGCACATACAATACGCCCAATCGCTTCTCATGGATTTTCATAACCCTGCTGTGGAAAAGTGGGATATGCACTTGCAATGGATGCCCGAGTGTTGATATATATCATGAGCGATACGAAACTAAACCGAGTAATCTCTTTCTTTAGCCAATAAAAAGCATTTCTAGTTTGCATGGTCCAATCATTGATCGCGAAAATTTCTACAATAAATTGGGTAGGTCACTAGTATAGTTCCCTGCCACGACTCTGCTATTTGCTGGAATAATCTAGGATGAATCTCCCGATGGTTAGAAATAGAAAGAGTAAATATGATTTTGAATACTTTGCTTATGTACAACTACAAAGTACCAAGCATTCTAATTGTATTAGATTAATATCAGTGGATCCTTTATCAGTCATTCATTGAATGATAAATAACTACAAGTGACAGAGACAGACTATTTAAATAACAAAAAATCAAAAGAAAATAGTATCGAGAATGACTGGAAAGGTGAAAACAAGACCAGATATAATTTGATCATTATGAAAAAATCCAAAATCTTTATCGATAGAGCCAATCATTAATTCCCAACCGTGGGGTGAATGGAATCCGATACATAAATCAGTTAACAAAAGAATAGAAAAAGCTTTGACTAAAGAAGGCCGATTCCCCTAAGCAATTAAAGGGCTACGACTTTCGCGGGCAATCGCTTCTTCGAGACCAATTCCAATAATATCGAGATTGGAATGAAATTCTAGTTAGACCCCGTCCGGTTTCTTGGAACTAATTGATAGTTAGTTTTCTATAGAACAAGCGGGCGATATGCAGCATCAATCAAGGTAAAAAGGTAGTCACGACCTGTGCTATAATGCTCCAAAGCCCTCCACCCCACTAAAAAGTAAAGAACCCGTTGTATCTGCTTGTGACACATAGGGCTTTGTTTTCGTGATTACTATGAAATAGATGGAGGACTCAATTCATCAGGAACTGGAAGGATGATATATCTCTCAGAAAAAGGGAAATAAAAGATGAGAGAATCCTTCCTTTATTTTGACTACCCTAGGCTAGTGGACTTGACGGACCATCTCAGAGGTTGGAAGAAGATTCTTGGAGACCACGGCAACCCTTGCTGAAATGGGTATGGGGGAAAAGCAGGGCATATAGCCCATAAAGAGGTGAAATCCATTCGTTCATACGCACATTGACTAGATTATCTACAGCAAAGATAATACTCAAAAAGGGACTACCAGTCACCTTCTTTGAGAAATATTCTATTTTTCAGAGAGAAGAATGACCAAAAGTAGACCTGAACTGAACAAGTACATCCGACCTTTCATCTTGATTCATAATCAAGAAAGATGGGATCTAAATGCACACAATTCTTGATCTTTTTAGAAATATGAAGGACATCGATCTTTCGCCTTGCGCAAGGATATCTCTCTTTTATTAGACTCCATAAGGAGAGAATAGTCCACTTGGGTGGAAGAGGAGGCCAGGTTTGATTTTACCTAGGCCAAAGACTGTCCCCTCTACTCTTCTAGGAAAAGTCGCTTCCTTTTTTCGGGAACTTTTCCACAACTCCTTATCACTATTTCGCTTTCTATAAAGCATAGTGTCAGTCTCTCTTACTTTATAGGGTAGGAGAAGGTATCTCAAATCTTTCCACTGGAGAACCAAACCAGGACTAGGTTAGGGTGAAAAAGGGAATTACCTCCTATCTTCCCTTTGTTGAAGAAGGGTTGACGTAATGGATAAGGTTCAGGAGGTTATCGGAGCCAAAGTTCCAATTAGCAATAAGAGAAAAATAAAAAAAGAAGTGAAATAAGCCTTAAAAGGCCAACCCCCAGGCAAAGTTGGTCCAAGACTAACTGCGAGTTTAAAGTGGTTTACTATGTATATTTCAAGGGAAGGCAGGTATAGGCATAAGCTTATGGGACTAAGGCGCGCCACCTTAAGCGGAATGGAGAAAGGAGTTATCCACTAAATGATAGAAAGACTAACTTATCAAGGAGGAAGACTTCTTTCAATATAATGTAAGGTGTAAGCAAGCTTCTTTTCGACTAGACTGACCTGGCAATTATCTTTATACAGATAGCTCCTTGCTTATAAAAAGATTTATAATGAGAATCAGCTGAAGATTAGTCAGTATTGATCTTTCTTATTCGAGAGTCTTATCAAACTCTCTGCTACTGTAGGTGCGACACATGTAGTAGTGACTGAAAGAGCTGTTGCAGCATGATCGCTATTATAAGCATCCTATTTAGTTTAGAGATTTAGGGACTAGGCCTGTTGAGGAACTGAGATGATTCATCTTAGTCTTAGTATGCCGGGTATATCTTTGGCCCAGGGAGTGACAAATCTATAGTGGCGGGTCTATCTTCTTCTGGGTGAGCTACAGAACTACTTTTTCTTTCTTTCATTCCATCTGTCTGGATTGATTGGTTAAAGAGAGCGCTTTGATAAGACTGTTCTGCAGTGAGTGTGGCTAAACACTTCTTAACCTTTTGGCCTTCAAAGGAATGGTCGAAACTATGATCCCGATTAGATAGTTGCATTCTTCTCCTCTCTCTATTTTTGGGGCACTGTTAGACTCATCTCTCTGAGTTTGAGCGGTTGAACTCTTCCCAGGTGAATCAATAATGATTGTGGATTGACTCCTCTATTCATCTATCAATCTCGTTTATGAATGTTATGATAGCCAGGCATAGCCAGAACTCTTTCATAGGCAGCTCTTGATGCAGTGGCTTGAAACTAATCTCCCGCAGTCACCCACCATGATCAGAGGTGAGATGATTCATACTAGCTTGGTTAGGTCAATATCTGTACCATTGCTTCTATTTGATGTAGTATAGTATAGAGGCTGAACGTGAGAAATCATCAATTAAAGTAGATGCAACTTCCCTGTCTTAAAGGATGGAACTCCAGAAAGAAATATATTGAATAGTTGGTGCTGGGTTAGCCAAAAATCAAAGTTTATCTGGTCCCTGAAAAATTAGCTTTTTATGAATCCGCAATAATCTAGAAAGTGGATCTATTTTGTTTTTTTTTTCTCTTTTAAGAAAAGGAAAATCTTATTTCTTGGATCATTGTATATTTCAATTTTAATTAGGCATTTTGTGTCTAACTCTAAGCATTCCTTACCTACATATGCATCTGATCATATATGTATTATCTATTCCAACAAATAATACAGAAGAATGAGGTTTGGATGCGCTTCTGTCCTTAAAGAGAGTTCGCCGAGGGAGAGAACGAGAATCAAATCGATTGAATCACAAAGATCTATTCACTTATATAGAAGAATAATTGAAAAAGGAGCAGATGGTTCATGTAGCAGTGGAAGGGTCAGTCGCCTTTTATGAAGTCTGGGCTTTCGAGATCAAATCATAGCCAAAGTCTTTTTCCAGGTTTAGAAAGACTGGTTCGAAAGGACCAGGAAAGATCAGTTGTTCGCTCTTCTTCAAGGAGTGATGGATTAAAAGAGAGTAATGACATCATACTGTATCCCTATCCAAGAAAGGTTAATATTATTAGCTTGCTTGAATGAATCCGCTCTCTTTGTTGGGAACAAGAGGAATCTCTTCAGATGAGCAGGCGACGGGTAAATACTTTTTTTGAGTTCATACCAGGATGCAGGGAAAGGATTTTTTCTCACCCCGCAAAGGCGCATGGGTTGACTCTATTTCTTTCTATGAGTTAGCAGGTGAGAAGGAAACACTAGTGCTTAGAAATCCGGCTGACATTGAACTTAAACTAGTTGCTTCCATTGAAAGAGAAGAGAGCTCTGTGACTTCCGGGCTTAGCTCTTTTCCGGTGCAAATGAATAAACCGGTATTTTCTCTTTCAGTTGCTGCTCCGGGGAAAGAAGTTTCATTTGCTTTGGTAGTATCAAACGTATTATAAAGAAGAAGATTCTCGTGAGAGGGGTAATTCAGCTCAAACAAAGTGAGAGGGGTAATTCAGCTCGAACGAAGTGAGAGGGGTGATTCAGCTAGAACAAAGTGAGAGGGGAAATTCAGCTCAAACGAAGTGAGAGGGGTGAAAAGGAAGCTCGACCTAGAGGGAGAGGGGTAGACCTTAATGGTGCTTGCATTGTCTATCGAAAAAACTTGGTAAATGAATGAGAATTAGCAACAAGTCCACTCCTGAAGGAAGTCGGAGCACGGAATCCCATCGATTCTCCTCTCCTTTTCTAACTTCAAGGGAGCTTAAAATAGTATCCTAGGAATCCAGAAAACTTCAAATCAAGAGGTCATACACCGCCAACTACGTTTGGTTAAAGCTTTATCCCGGTTTGTTTCATTTGCTTTCAAGTCTAGTGGAATCACTATGATAGCTTTCCCCGGGATCACAAAACACTATTCTATTAGGTCACGAACTCGTGCCCCATTCTCTCTAACCGAGCCGCTAGATCTTATATCTATTTGATTAACCCTAAAGCTAGGAAGACTGCCCTACCTTTGACTAAGAGTGTCTTTGCCTATAAAATCTTCTTGCGTACTTGACTTATAGTCTTGACGTCCATTTCCACTAGGCTAGTTCATTCCCGAAAAAAAAAACTAGTTGAACTAGCGAGGATCCTTAAGAAAGCGGGTGCCATTATGTCAGCTTCGTCCCAATGGATATCTCTTCTCTCAAAGAGCAACCTAAGAAATCTCTCTTTCCACATTAGGTTTGAAGGATAAAGTCTTCTGGAAACCTTTTGAAGTGAACAAACCAAGTCAAAGAAAGAAGAAACTATCCCAGGACCTGAGAAGGTCAATTTCAAAGGTTAGGAGTTTAGTTCTGACTAGTACTGCCGAGGAGTGATTCCTATGAATGGAAAGTATGAGTTCAACTGCCCTTCCTTTGGAGAATGGAGTCAGGGAGTGAGGAGACAGAAAGAATATTTTCATACCTTAAACCTATAGCTATCAATAGTCCGCACCTTTGGTTTTGTCAACACTGAGAAGCAAAGATCTCAAAGTCAGGCAAGGCAAGAGGCTATGGAATAGTTGCCTCAAAATAAGGGGTTATATATGATTTTACATTTATAGACAACTTTACAGATTTGTTTATGGATCTTTGAGAATTTATTTTAATTTCCCTGAGATCATGGAGAAGACATGTCAGTCCAATGAATTTCAATCCCTTGTCTCTCGTCTTGGAAGGGCACCAACGGTCCTGTTATCATACAGGATAGCTGAGATAAAATCTATGTTATATGCGTGGAGCCTTTTAGAAAAGCCCTTTCTTTCTTATATTGTCTAATTGAAGTGAAGTAATATACCTATACCCGGGAGTAGCAGAAAGCAAAAAGATTCTCTTTTACTGGAGAGTTTTCCCCCTAAGGCATCCATAGGCCCTTAAAACGCGACTTCATATGATTGTAGGGGTCTACTCATTTGCCTTCAATCTTGCCTTTTGAGGAAGAGGCCGCTAAGGAAGGCCTTCCAACCATAATGCTTCCATGGGCAGGCAGCGTGCTCCATTCTTATTTGGTGCACAGTCAGTCCCGTATGAGTAGAGGTGCGCAGGCAAGCGAATAGAAAAGTAGTCTTTATTCGCGACAAGCATATTCAAGTACCAAATAGCCTGAGGAGTAGGCTTCCCGATGATGAACTCTTTTCCTTAGGTTCGGAGGTTCATAGGTTCGTAGGAGGAGCCTTATGTCGTAGGCCCTTCTTTCTAAAAAGTGGAGTTTTGACTGGCTCTCTATGCCTATGTGTGTAAACGAGTATGTGAATAGAACATCTTTTAAACATCGAGATTAAATAAGTCGTGGGGTCGGTAAACGGAACTATGATCTGCTCAAGGCACCACCATCCCTTGGCACAACGATCAGGTCAAGCAAAGCGATATTATTTTCAATTCATTTTTGAATCCATGGGTACCAAGCAATCCGTTTAGATCTATTTCAGTTGCCAATGAAATGGAATATGGGGAACTCTCCGTCTAAGTGGTTAATCCAACGAGTCAATTCTCAATGCGATGCTGCTATCCGTTCGACGATCCCAGTAAGTGATTCTATGTGCTCTTATCTGTCTGTTCTAACTGTAGGTAGTGCCCCCCATCTTTCTTCTGGGGTTTGCTTACGAAAGGGTCTTAGACCTCATCTTAGGAAAAGCATGGTTTAGGTAATTGATCTACGTGAGACCTTTCATTGATCTAGGGAGCCTGGTGTAGTTTCTTTCCCAAAGAACTCTTTTTCAATCCATGTGGCCAAAAAAGGCTATCTACCCCTATTCTACCAGCAAACCCTTTCTTTTAGTCGGGCAAGGACTCTCGGTTAGCTATTTTTTTTGTTCTTTGGTCATTTCCGGTAACCTGGTAGTTCTACTGAATCTTTTACAGAAGGGAGTTTCGAAGGCTGCGAAATTGGTAACCTTAGCCCAGAACTCGATCTACGGCCCCCTCAAGGTTAGGGGCACTCAAAAGCACCGTTGCCAACGGTGCAATCTATGGTGCCTCCAAGGCATCCATCCGATCCTTACCCTTTCAAGTGATAAAAGGTACACCACACTTTTTGATCAGCTTTTCTCACGAATTCACATTCGATGAATCCTATATTTATTGGGGAAGGTTTTGATTCTTTGCTCAGCAAGATCGTGATTGAAAACTCTCCAAAAGGGGAAAGTCACAAACGAATCCTCTGTCGGCTGATGAAGAGTTTTCTTAGCCAGGATCACATCCTTTGAGGATGCAAATTGAATTACAGAAAGAAGGGTTCTATTTGATGAAGAGTTCCCTAGCTGAAGGGTTTTGCACTAGGAATGAATGAATGAAATAGTGGAGTCTTAATAAGAGTAAGGATCGAACACCCGATTCCTATAACAAATGATTCTATGAAAAGAGGTTGAAAACCGCATTTTGGGATATCTTTCTTCCCGGTGAAGCGCCTTGGAATCTTGTTGAGAAGCATGACAATGAGGTACAACCTCTTGTGAAATCGGTCGTTCAAGCTCTTTCCTACCCTTTTATCATTTTTATTTCACTCACCAGGTTGACCTCGTTGAATGGTTTCACATGTGACAGTAATATCTATTTTGATACAAGGAACTGGCAATAGAATAGAAATGGAGTTTGAGTCTATCCTCAGATGCCCCTATTCTTAGATCTCTACTAGAGAGCCTGAAGCATGACTTCAAGAGCTCGAAGCACAGGAAAGGAAGGAGCGTCGGCTAGTCAGTCATGGACTACTTGACTTCCTTATGATCAATGTTAATAACCTCATTCAATCTTTTTTTTAGCCTTAACTATAGTGGGCTAGATGGATAACTAGTAGTTATGATAAGCACTCCCTTGACTATAGATAGGAAAATATGTAGAGGTGAGTTTCATACTCACGAGGGACTGAGAAGTTGATGAAGTAGCGAGTTAAATGAGAGGCTAGAGTCAAAGGCGAGCCAATGAGCTTCTCAGTTAATGAAGAGCTTACCTTGATGTGAGCAGAACTATCTATTTGAATTATTAAGAAAGCGGCCCTCCATTCCTTCTTTGAGGAGTAGATTGAAGGGCTTATCGCTTCTCCTACTTCTGCTCCCGGCCTCGTCCTGCAGCCGATCGATCTGCTGCCTTAACTTTAGAAAGATCATTTTTGTTCAACATTTTTTTTTAGAAGTAGGGAAAGTAAGAGAAGAGTGAATGAAGACCCCCACACAGCGTTAAGGAGATCGATTAGTTTTTAATCTTCCTCTTTATGTATGAAATTACAGACATATAGTGAATAGTTCGATCCTTTGTAGGAACTAACCGTAATAACAAATTTGCAAAATATTTTTGTTTATCATAAAGAGATTCGTCGTTCTTGCCCCTGCTTCACCTTAATTTTTATTTGAACAAGTAAAAGTTCTGTCTTGGTCTGAGTGGGGATATCATTTTTCTTCTGCATGTCCATGGAGTTTTTAAAAAATCAGACATCTTAGAGATAGATAGAGAGGTAGGAATTTCTCGAACGAACTTCACTCCTTCGTATATGTCAGGAGTCCATTGATGAGAAAGGGCTGGGGAAGCTTGAACACAATTCCTACGGTAATGAATATGAGCACAATTGAAATTCCTAGGGAGTTATACATTTGTGTATTGATAAGATCAATGAACCATATAGCCAAGAGAAAGCATGAACCAGAATAGAAGAGCTTGCCCCACCCATGAGTAAATATTTCATAGTAGCCTCATTAGATCGTACATCTTTCTTGGTATATCCAGATAATAGGTAGGAGCATAAATTGAAACATTCTAGGGCTACAAAGATAGTTATTAAATCGTCAGCACCGCATAAAAACAATCCCCCTAGAGTAGAAGTTAATACGAATAAGAAAAACTCTGTTATAGCCATTTCTGTACATTCAACGTACTCTACGGATAGAGGAATACATAGAGTTGAACATAGTAAAATAAGAAATTGAAAGTTTTGTTGAAATTTCAAATTTCTTGAAAAGATAATCATAGGTTCTTCTCTCCATCGTAAAAATATGTCCGTTATGCTCATTACTAAACTTGTTAAAGAGATGAAATATAAACAAGGTGTATCTGTTTGATCAGAGGTTGAATCGATCATCAGAAGAAGAATTAGGCCAAAAATTAGGATACATTCTGGGAAAAGAAAACTCCCATCGAAGAGAAGCAAATGAAAGGCTTTCATAATAATTATCGTAGAATCGATAATTAAGTTTTCATTCTGTACATGCCAGATCATGAATTAGTAACTGTATCCAATTGTGTCAAACTTTCCATTTTTGGAATAGTTATTCCATCCCCATGAATAGGATCAAACCTTATTCCATGGTATTTACATGAGGTTCCTATTTAATAAAGCCCCCGAGAGGGCTTAGTTGGTCCATGATTTATGTTTCATCTTTCATTTCCTTTTTGTTTGTTTCGAGAAATCTATCGATCAATTTCAATTCTTTCTTTTTCTCTTGATTCTTTTGTGATCGATATGCATAGATCTTGTTCATGGATTAATGAAAATGTGCAAAAGCTCTATTTGCCTCTACCATTCTATGAGTCTCTTCCTTATTGCGTATGGTATCGTCACTCCCTTTGGCAACATCCACTAATTAAGAACTCAATTTGAAAGCCATATTTCGATCCGGACATTTTCGGTATGCCGCTAATAAACAACGAATGGCAAGTGCTTTTCCTTGTGTGGATACTATTTCAATGGGAACTTGATGAGTTGATCCACCTACACGTCTTGCTTTTACTGTTATATCAGGAGTTATTCCACGTATTCCTTGACGTAAAAAGGTATAGTGAATTTCTTTATGTCTTTGTTGAATCTTTCACGGCTCGATAGAAAGATAAGTAAATGATTCTTTTTCGTGTTTCAGAATACGGTTAACCAACATGTTAACTAATTGATTACGATAAATTGGATCGGATTTTCTTTTTTTTTGTAGTACCTCGACTGACATGAGCGTGAAAGGGGTTCAAGGTCCAACTATGAAACCCTTGAAAAAATAGGATGAATCAAAATATAGCTGCTACACCAAAACTAGGTGCAAAGAACCAACTAGACTGACCTAGTGGATAAATCAGAAATACAGAAACAAAAAAAAACAATTGGACCAGAGAATGTGATTGCATTATAGGTGTCAATTGAACAGATCGAGCAAGCTTGAATTGACGTAACATGAAACCTATTAGGAGAAAAGCTCAATGGAGAGCAACAAAAGTCCACAGACCCCCCAACTGACACCAACGAGTAAAATCTCCTTGTGCTTCAGGACTCCATAGTAACAACAACGAATGTGCTAAACTATTAGCAGGAGTAGAAACCGCGGCAGTTAAGAAATTGCAGCCTTCCAAATAAGAACTGGAAAATCCATGGGTATACCATGAAGTTACAAAGGTTGTACCTGTGAACCAACCCCCTACAGCGAAATAGGCATAAGGAAAGAGCAATAGACCGGACCAGCCTACAAAAATGAAACGGTCCCTCCGTAACTAGTCATCCATAATATCAAATAAATCACTTTCGTCTTTGGTAAACTTACCAATGTCTATAGTCATAGCGATCCTCCTATTCAACTACTTCGACCATTTCCGAGCACCTCATATCTTTTTTGGGGCGTCCGAAGATTCGATCATTTTTGTATGATTTCTCTTGCACTGCTCTTTCCAATGGGTTTCGAAGATCAAAATCCTTTATTGATTAGCCCATAAACTGACCTAGGTAAATCCATGAACTCCATTGGATTATTCCTTCTGACTAAGCATATGAACCATGAATTGTCTTAATAAGACAATTCAATCAATCCTTTGTTTTGAAAAAACTGTTCAAGGACCAAGCGATCCCTTTCCTTCATATTTCATATAAATCAATCTAAAACCCCAGAGTATATCTTTCCACGGATCGAAGGAAAATAGACAGTTCGATCGAATATTGATTTTTCTATTCTTTTATCTGTTAGAAAAAGAGATAATCTACTATTTTTCCTTTTAGAAAATCCAAAATTCAATAAAAAAGAAATAGGAGACTGGAAATGAAAGTCTCTTTCTCGGATCTATTCTTCATCACACTGTTGGAACAAAACAAAAATACCGAATGCAACGATATTGAAATATTTGGTACATGAAGCCACGATCTGATAGATATACATCAAAATCTACTATCTACTTAATATAATATAGATATAGTTTCTAGATAGAAATATATATATAATATAGATGAAATTAATCTTTGATCTAGAATCAAAGAAAGATAATAAATGGCTCTTATGGTGTGACTTGGAAGAAAGGTTTCTCTGTAGAGGAAAGGAATAAGAATTTTTGCCTATAATATATCCAATAGAAAATCTAGTAACAAGAAGATTGTTTCGGAAATATCGACTCTTGTGGAAAATGAAATTCAAAAAAAGCTGTACTGACTAGTGTGAACTTACGGATTGATCTGTTTTTTTCTACCTTTACAGCTCTCTCTGTAAGTTCACTAGCAATACACTAATATAACACTAGCTATAGCAGTAACTAGTACAATGAGTCAGGGGGTCAGATGAATTAAATAATAGAAGCATGTTGGCATTCCAGCCTTCCTATTATTATTTCTTGATTGTGAATATCTGAACTGGTTGTTCCTGGTTGTTCAATGTTCAAGAATCTTGTTTAGACAATTCAGACCGTCCATACATAGTCTTTTAATCTAAGATTTAAATTATTACATATTTTATTACTAAAATATTGTTCCATGGATTTAAGGTCCAAAATATGGAAGAAAGAAGTGTTTCCATGACTCTCCAGTCAATTCTGTTCCACTTAATCCCTCTTTCATGGCCACATCTCTTTCCGGCTAAGGAATGGGAATCTTTCTCCAGTTACATGAATCCAAGTTTCATTTCATCCGAAACTCCAGCTGACGCTGTTAGTCCACTAACAGCGGTATACAGTAAGTCAGTATAAGTCAGTACAGGAAGGGCACGCGAAATAGACAACTACTTACTAGGCTAGGATAGTAGTTTTTTCATCTTCCCTTTATTTTACTTTACCCTAGTGGAAATTCTTTTTTCAAAGTTACTAGGTAATTAATGAAGAGGTTTATAAAAGTGACAAGCTTGGTGGAAAGCTCTTATCTTAGGAGGAAAATCTACGTATGCTCGAGTAGCCTTGATATTGGTTGGTTTGAGGTTTAGTTATCTGTCCTACCGGTGAGTTAGAGTTAAATGCCCTATTCGCTATACCGTTAGTGACACTTATCACGCTTTCAATTGATTAAACGCATTCTCTTACCCGTTGAACCTATTACTTTCCACTTTTCAGTAAGAAATTCAGATTATGACCTACCGATTACCAGCTCGGAGCAATCAAGCTCAGAGAGCACTATTGGGAGGTGGCTTATCGTCTTTCATTGTCTAACCAAAAAGACGTGAAGTAAATATGTGTTCTTATTATATGTAATTTAGAGTCGCTTTAAACAGTATAAGGTCAGAACCCCATGCCGATTTTGTTAATACCCTGTTACCTTGAACGATAGATTGGTTCGACTCCCTTCAACCCGAGCAAGCGAATAGTCCCTCTACGGTACCACCTCTTTCAACACGGAATAGCTGAACAATTGGAATAGAAGTCCTATTTTCACCTTTCTCGAATTCGCTTTCCGTGGTGACTCATCAGATTATAGAGTGAAACCTTTAGTGAAGGGATTTAAATAGGCTTTTTAGAACTGTACCCCAAAAGCAACGAATATAGGTAAGTTCTTTCCTTTCTTTTCCCTTCCCTTCTATAGAGAGGTTGCCCCTTTCTCCCCGGGTAGTTCACTCACTCCCAGTGCATACCATTTCTATATACTTTTGAAAAAAGAGAGGTAGAGCTAGGAGCTCAATATTGGAAGAGCGCCCTCTCTTTTCTTCAGAAAATTGAGTTAGCTGGGCTGGTTCCCTGTCCTCGATATGTAACGAAAAGATTGATTGGTTTACCGCATTCATTCATCAAAGCCCAGGAGAATGAGACTCTACCTTCTATCCAATATGGAACAAAGCAGTTTCCCTACTTCCTGCGTCTGCGTCCATTGCAGCTAAACTAACGGAGGAAGAAGGAGGGGAAGGGTGGCAGACATCAAACGGATTAGAGTTATCATAGAACTAGAAGAGGTTTGATTCCTCTTTGATGTTATTAAGCCAAGAGCGCAAAGCGCATGCGCGAAATAAGAGATAGAGGAATCGGAAGACAAGAGAATGCTCGGGTACTCCATCTACCAAAAGAAATGATTAAAATAGAGCGAAGAATGGAAAGGCAGGCTGCGAAGGCGCTGACTCAATGATAGGATTGAACTCAAAGGGAAAAGGAAATAGGCTAAGCATGAGGATTTACCATCGATCGTGCAAGACGAAGTGACTCACCAAGAGCATTTCCCATCAGGGGCAGCGGGGATAGGAGCTAGAAGAACTAAACAAAAAGAAAATGGTCGTAGAAGGCTAACTTTCAGAATAAGAAAAGGCACCTTATTAGCACGATAGGGGGATGCTTAGACAAGCAAAAAACATTCAACAAAACTGAATAATTTTTTCTTGGGAAGGATTCCCCTTACTGGGGGTGGGACTATTACACCAACTGAAGCTTAGGAAGGAAGGGAAAGATAGGAAGCTTGGAGAGCTAATGGAAAGAAATGCGTAAGAAATAACAGATCTGCGATGGAATTTGAATACGATTAAGTGACTAGGGGAGAGATACATACTTTAGAGTGTCAAGTCATACACAAACCCGAGTGACTTCGCTACCTGAAGAAAGAAAGCTACTTCGGCAGGGTCGAAGAAGACGTGTAAGACACCGAGGGGCCGGGGCTTCTTTATTGTAAGGCGCTAGAAGCCCAATTTTTAGTTTTTTGTCGTGTATTATGGGCATGTTCACAAAGGAAAAGGCTCTCCGTGGGTAGCGTCTACTTCAGCTCAAAGCGAATATGCTGGCAGTCTTGAAGCGAAGGAGAATTTTTTAACTGTTCGGTGTCGTCATCTTTTCCTACCTCTAACTGTTCTCCGAACCGGGCAAGGTAATCGGATAACCGAGAATTCATCTTCAGAGCTATGTCCCAAGGAGGCAGGTTGGAATGTACGAGCGTAGGTAGCGTCTCGTCCTACGAATGATAGTCTTTGAAGGCCGCCCACGGGATGTGTTGTATGGTAGTAGTTTATGTTAGCTGCTTATCCGGTGAAAGGTGAATTAGCGGTTAATAAGTTGTAATTGGATAAGTTATTAGGAATATGACGGAATGAAAGACCAAGGAAAGAAATAAGAATACACCAAAATGCAAGTGCTGCACCAAACACTGGTGGTTGTTTCTTGTTGTAAGTGAATGCAACGAAAATACCCAGAAATAACGAATAATGAAACAATTCATATATTGACATTTCGTGCTCATTTCCAAATTTCTTCTTTGTTATTCCCATCATCCGGTAACCACAGGATGATCCACAAGAAAGGTGGCAGGATTCGAACCTATGGCCATCCTGCCCCTGACCTGCTGGGTTGGGTGGCCGGGTTAGCACCCCTCGTCGCCTCTGTACCCGAAATAGATGTGCTGCGCTACCCAACGCCTAACCTTGTCTCCCCTACTCCTCTTCTGGTTGTGCCATTAACAATCGCGGCCCCGGTCTGGCTGCCCCTGACCTAAGAAGAACTATTATCCTTATGACCAAACAAGGATCAGCTTCTTACTTCTCGAGTGATAGTTCCACGATCCCGACCAGAAACTTCTTGGGAGTAGGGGCATCAAAGCTTGCCCAACTTAGTAAAGGAGCTTGGGGATAGAGGGTTTTCTAGGGAGAGAAAGTTTCCAGGTTGGATTTTTTTAGATCAAATAGTACTAGTTGGGTAGATAGAGGTGGTGAAATCTAACCTTTGCATCAATCTTCTTTAGCAGGGCGGGTCACTTGAGTGTCAAAACTAAGCGGTGGTTGTATTTCCTTGGCTTATCGAAACAGCGTATGCCCATTCCTCCTTTGATGACTCCCAGTAGAGAAAGCCTAAATTTTTCGATGTGGGTTGAAAGGAAGTTAGGGATGAACATAGATCCTTTCGCCTATCCGGAGGAAATATAGCAATGTTTTTTGTATTTTTGATTTCCCGATCATTAAAAGCAATCTTCACTGGCACAATGATCTCCTCACAACAACCTCCACTACGATAGAAACTGACAATGAGTTTACTGTTATATCGGGAGTTATTCCACGCATTCCTTGACGTAAAAAGTTATAGTGGATTTCTTATGTCTTTTGTTGAATCTTTTTCACGGCTAGATAGAAAGATAAGCCAATGATTTTTTTTTCGTGTTTCAGAATACGGTTAACCAACATGTTAACTAATTGATTACGATAAATTGGATCGGATTTTCTCTTTTTTTTTTGTAGTACCTCGACTGACATGAGCGTGAAAGGGGTTCAAGGTCCAACTATGAAACCCTTGAAAAAATAGGATGAATCAAAATATAGCTGCTACACCAAAACTAGGTGCAAAGAACCAACTAGACTGACCTAGTGGATAAATCAGAAATACAGAAACAAAAAAAACAATTGGACCAGAGAATGCGATTGCATTATAGGTGTCAATTGAACAGATCGATCAAGCTTGAATTGACGTAACATGAAACCTATTAGGAGAAAAGCTCAATGGAGAGCAACAAAAGTCCACAGACCCCCCAACTGACACCAACGAGTAAAATCTCCTTGTGCTTCAGGACTCCATAGTAACAACAACGAATGTGCTAAACTATTAGCAGGAGTAGAAACCGCGGCAGTTAAAAAATTGCAGCCTTCCAAATAAGAACTGGAAAATCCATGGGTATACCATGAAGTTACAAAGGTTGTACCTGTGAACCAACCCCCTACAGCGAAATAGGCACAAGGAAAGAGCAATAGACCGGACCAGCCTACAAAAATGAAACGGTCCCTCCGTAACTAGTCATCCATGATATCAAATAAATCACTTTCGTCTTTGATAAACTTACCAATGTCTATAGTCATAGTGATCCTCCTATTCAACTACTTCGACCATTTCCGAGCACCTCATATCTTTTTTGGGGCGTCCGAAGATTCGATCATTTTTGTATGATTTCTCTTGCACTGCCCTTTCCAATGGGTTTCGAAGATCAAAATCCTTTATTGATTAGCCCATAAACTGACCTAGGTAAATCCATGAACTCCATTGGATTATTCCTTCTGACTAAGCATATGAACCATGAATTGTCCTAATAAGACAATTCAATCAATCCTTTGTTTTGAAAAAACTGTTCAAGGACCAAGCGATCCCTTTCCTTCATACTTCATATAAATCAATCTAAAACCCCAGAGTATATCTTTCCACGGATCGAAGGAGAAAAAGACAGTTCGATCGAATATTGATTTTTCTATTCTTTTATCTGTTAGAAAAAGAGATAATCTAATATTTTTCCTTTTAGAAAATCCAAAATTCAATAAAAAAAGAAATAGGAGACTGGAAATGAAAGTCTCTTTCTCGGATCTATTCTTCATCACACTGTTGGAACAAAACAAAAATACCGGATGCAATGATATTGAAATATTTGGTACATGAAGCCACGATACGATAGATATACATCGAAATCTACAATCTACTTAACATAATATAGATATAGTTTCTAGATAGAAATATATATATAATATAGATGAAATTAATCTTTGATCTGGAATCAAAGAAAGATAATAAATGGCTCTTATGGTGTGACTTGGAAGAAAGGTTTCTCTGTAGAGGAAAGGAATAAGAATTTTTGCCTATAATATATCCAAAAGAAAATCTAGTAACAAGAAGATTGTTTCGGAAATATCGACTCTTGTGGAATGAAATTCAGAAAAAGTTGTACTTACTAGTATGAACTTATAGATTGATCTTTTTTTTTCTACCTTTACAGCTATCTCTGTAAGTTCACTAGCAATACACCAATACAACACTAGCTATAGCAGTAACTAGTAAAATGAGTCAGGGGGTCGGGTTAATTCAATAATAGACGCATGTTGGCACTCCAACCTTCCTATCCGAAAAAGAATCCATTATTTCCTGGTCGTGAATATCTGAACTGGTTGTTCCTGGTTGTTCAAAGTTCAAGAAATCTTGTTTAGACAATTCAGACCATCCATACATAGTCTTTTAATCTAAGATTTAAATTATTTCATATTTTATTGCTAAAATATTGTTCCATGGATCTAAGGTCCAAAATATGGAAGAAACAAGTGTTTCCATGACTCTCCAGTCAATTTTGTTCCACTTAATCCTTCTTTCATGGCCACATCTCTTTTCGGCTAAGGAATGGGAAATCTTTCTCCTGTTACATGAATCCAATTTTCATTTCATCCGAAACCTTTCCAGCTGACGCTGTTAGTCCACTAACAACGGTATACAGTAAGTCAGTATAAGTCAGTACAAGAAGGGCACGCGAAATAGACAACTACTTACTAGGCTAGGGTACTAGTTTTTTCATCTTCCCTTTATTTTACTTAACCCTAGTGGAAATTCTTTTTTCAAAGTTACTAGGTAATTAATGAAGAGGTTTATAAAAGTGACAAGCTTGGTGGAAAGCTGTTATCTTAGGAGGAAAATCTACGAATTCTCGAGTAGCCTTGATATTGGTTGGTTTGATGTTTCGTTATCTGTCCTACTGGTGAGTTAGAGTTAAATGCCCTATTCGCTATACCGTTAGTGACGCTTATCAAGCTTTCAATTGGTTAAATGTATTCTCTTACCCGTTGAACTTATTACTTTCCGCTTTTCAGTCAGATATTCAGATTGTGACCTACCAGTTACCAGCTTGGAGCAATCAAGCTCAGAGAGCACTATTGGGCGGTGGCTTATCGTCTTCCATTGTCTAACCAAAAAGACGTGAAGTAATACGTGTTCTTATTTTATGTAATTTAGAGTCGCTTTTAACAGTATAAGGTACGGAACCCCATGCCGATTTTCTTAATACCCTGTTACCTTGAATGATAGATTGGTTCGACTCCCTTCAACCCGGGAAAGCGATTACCCCCTCTACAGTACCACCTCTTTCAAAGTGGAATAGCTGAACAATCGGAATATAAGTCCTATTTTCACCTTTCTCGAATTCACTTTCCGTGGTGACTCATCAGATTATAGAGTGAAACCTTTAGTGAAGGGATTTAAATAGGCTTTTTAGAACTGTACCCCTAAAGGAGCGAATATAGGTAAGTGCTTTCCTTTCTTTTCCATTCCCCGTTGTCCTTATTGTATTGTCATATTTCTAGTGGGATGAAAATAGCACTTTCGTAATTCGTACATCACTAGTCCCGATACCGTGTCTTATCCACTTTTCACTGGAGATATCAATATACCGAATAGCCGATTGAGAACTATACTTTTCGTAACTATACTAATAAGGGGTCGGGAATGGAAGCGCAGAAGTGAAGTAACGAAAGCGGTTTCCTAGGCTTTCGAAATGCATTTTTAATTCCAACCTTTTTAGAATGGATAGGTGCTCACTCACTCGTATCTAAAAAGGCAAGCGGGGGGGGTCTCTATCCTGAAGATAATATTTTTTCATTCTTAAAAGCCTTCTTTCATAGATAATCAGTAGTATTCCTCTCGCTAGCTATTCTAACTAAGACGGGGAGGACTTGATGTGACAATTATTAGACCTCCAACCCCGAAAGACTCTACAATCATTATGAGCAGATAACCCTTTCCCTTCCTTTCTATAGAGAGGTTTCCCCTTTCTCCCCGGATAGTTCACTCACTCCCAGTGCCTACCATTTCTATATACTTTTGAAAAAAGAGAGGTAGAGCTAGGAGCTCAATATTTGAAGAGCGCCCTCTCTTTTCTTCAGGAAATCGAGTTAGCTGGGCTGGTTCCCTGTCCTCGATATGTAACGAAAAGATTGATTGGTTTACCGCATTCATTCATCAAAGCCCAGGAGAATGAGACTCTACCTTCCATCCAATATGGAACAAAGCAGTTTCTCTACTTCCTGCGTCTGCGTCCATTGCAGCTAAACTAACGGAGGAAGAAGGAGGGGAAGGGTGGCAGACATCAAACGGATTAGAGTTATCACAGAACTGGAAGAGGTTCGATTCCTCTTTGATGATATTAAGCCAAGAGCACAAAGCGCATGCGCGAAATGAGAGATAGAGGAATTGGAAGACAAGAGAATGCTCGGGTACTCCATCTACCAAAAGAAATGATTGAAATAGAGCGAAGAATGGAAAGGCAGGCTGCGAAGGCGCTGACTCAATGATAGGATTGAACTCAAAGGGAAAAGGAAATAGGCTAAGCATGAGGATTTACCATCGATCGTGCAAGACGAAGTGACTCACCAAGAGCATTTCCCATCAGGGGCAGTAGGGATAGGAGCTAGAAGAACTAAACAAAAAGAAAATGGTCGTAGAAGGCTAGCTTTCAGAATAAGAAAAGGCACCTTATTAGCACGATAGGGGGATGCTTAGACAAGCAAAAAGCATTCAACAAAACTGAATAAATTTTTCTTGGGAAGGATTCCCCTTACTGGGGGTGGGACTATTACACCAACTGAAGCTTAGGAAGGAAGGGAAAGATAGGAAGCTTAGAGAGCTAATGGAAAGAAATGCGTAAGAAATTACAGATCTGCGATGGAATTCGAATACGATTTAGTGACTAGGGGTAAGATACAGACTTTAGAGTGTCAAGTCATACACAAACCCGAGTGACTTCGCTACCTGAAGAAAAAAAGCTACTTCGGCAGGGTCGAAGAAGACGTGTAAGACACCGAGGGGCCGGGGCTTCTTTATTGTAAGGCGATAGAAGCCCAATTTTTAGTTTTTTGTCGTGTATTATGGGCATGTTCACAAAGGAAAAGTCTCTCCTTGGGTAGCGTCTACTTTAGCTCAAGGCGAATAGGATGGCAGTCTTGAAGCGAAGGAGAATTCTTTAACTGTTCAGTGTCGACATCTTTTCCTACCTCTAACATTTCTCCTAACCAGGCAAGGTAATCGGCTAACCAGGAATTCATCTTCAGAGCTATGTCCCAAGGAGGCAGGTTGGAATGTACCGGCATAGGTTAGCGTCTCGTGCTATGAATGATAGCCTTTGAAGGCCGCCCACAGGATGTGTTGTACGGTAGTAGTTTATGTTAGCTGCTTATCCGGTGAAAGGTGCATTAACGGTTAATACATTATAATTGGATAAGTTATTAGGAATATGACGAAATAAAAGATCAAGGAAAGAAAGAAGAATACACCAAAATGCAAGTGCTGCACCAAACACTGGTGGTTGTTTCTTGTTGTAAGTGAATGCAATGAAAAGACCCAGAAATAACGAATAATCAAAAAATTCATATATTGACATTTCGTGCTTATTTCCAAATTTCTTCTTTGTTATTCCCATCATCCGGTAACCACAGGATGATCCATAAGAAAGGTGGCAGGATTCAAACCTATGGCCAGCCTGCCTCTGACCTGCTGGGTTGTGTGGCCGAGTTAGCACCCCTCGTTGCCTCAGTACCCGAAACATATATGCTACACTATCCAGCGCCTAACCTTGTCTCCCCTACTCCTCTTCTAGTTGTGCCATTACCAATCGCGGCCACGGTCTGGCTGCCCCTGATCTAAGAAGAACTATTATCCTTATGACCAAACAAGGATTAGCTTCTTACTTCTCGAGCAATAGTTCCACGATCCCGACCAGCAACTTCTTGAGAGTAGGGGCATCAAAGCTTGCCTAACCTAGTAAAGGGGCTTGGGGATAGAGGGTTTTCTAGGGAGAGAAAGTTTCCAGGTTGGATTTTTTTAGATCAAATAGTACTAGTTGGGTAGATAGAGGTGGTGAAATCTAACCTTTGCATCAATCTTCTTTAGCAGGGCGGGTCGCTTGAGTGTGAAAACTAAGCGGTGGTTGTTTTTCCTTGGCTTATCGAAACAACGTATGCCCATTCCTCCTTTGATGACTCCCAGTAGAGAAAGGCTAAATTTTCCGATGTGGGTTGAAAGAAAGTTAGGGATGGACATAGATCCTTCCGCCTATCTGGAGGAAATATAGCAATGTTTTTTGTATTTTTGATTTCCCGATCATTAGAAGCAATCTTCACTGGCACAATGATCTCCTCATAGTAACCTCCACTACGATAGAAACTGACAATGAGTTTACAAAGGCTTCGAGTAGTGCGGGATAGGCTAATCACCAGACTGCTCTGGAATAGGTTAATCGTTGGAGACAAGAACGAGTGAATCTAGTTTCTAGAGCATGCCTTACTGTAATAGGGGGCGTAGAGTTTCTAAGTGAAGGAAAGCGCAACTATATATGTAATATCCTAGATGTCAGCAAGGCAGGTATGCTATGAAGCCGACCGACCAGAAAGTCCTTAAGAACGAGAAAGCCGACTAAAAGGCTATTTCATAACTGACTCTTATTGCCGAGGCGAGAGGGCGTTCATCCACTTGACTGTAAGGAGAGGGGGCTTGGCTGGATCTAAAAGACTTCTCTTCGAGCGAGCGATCTTTCTATCTTTTTGGGTTGCATGCCCAAGGCAATGATTTTTGTAGATTGAGATGGATTGATCTTCGCTATCATGCCTCTTCCTTGTAATAGTTGATGCTGGGGCAGTGCGTAATATGAGTTTTCTCCTACCCCAGATAGCTTTCGAGGTTCCTATCGATTACAGAGGTTTCTACCACTGAACTTGATTATGCTCCCCTTTGATCGAGTGCTATTTCTATAAATAAGATTGAGTTAGAAAATGTTGAATTGGCTTCACTCGATATTGCCTCGGCTTCTTAGATGAGGAATCGGCCTAACATCTTTTCAGTCAAAATCCCAATGAAAGACAAGTTCTACCAAGGCCAGGATTTGAAAGAGAGGATTCACTTTCAGAAATTCCAAGTGACATGATTCCTCCTTCAGAAGCTAAAGTTGAACGATCGAAGTCTCCTTTAGGTTCAGTCGAAGAGATCGAAGCAAAGTCATCAATTCAACCAAGAGAATGGTCTCCCCTAAGATTGACCTCTTTTCAAAATAAATCAAACCTCGATACCACATTCATAAAAAAGATATGGCCATCTACCTAAGTTGCACAACCCCTTTAGATTGTTCTATTTGTGCTGGAAAAATGACCCCATCGCTCCTTTTAATGGACATTCTTAGCTGTCCTCTGAGGGCCCCATACATTATATCGGGAACTCTTTCAGACCCTTAGTTTCACTTTGTTGGGGAAGAGTTTCAGCCTTCCTTCCACCTAATATAAAAAACCTTCGAGCTACCTAACCTGCTGACATCCCGACGAAGAGAGTCATTATTTGTGTTACATCTTTGAATTCGAGAGAGGGCTTTCCTCTTATCTATCAAATTATAGGCATTGAAGCAATCGAGAGAAAGTAATAAAACTATTGCACACGCCCCCTATTCACCCTCTACTAATATAATAGAAGGTAAGGCAAAAGCAAGAGTGAAACTATGAGCTAAAAGCAGGCGTGCCTCTCTTATAAGAGAATATGATACCATCCCCCACTTTTGGCGCACTTGTTTTATGAGCTAAGCCTAAGAACCATATAAGTCAAAAGCTAGCCTGAGACCTAAAAAAGCAAGGTTGAAATCCATCCCTCTTTTTCCTGTATTTGACTAGTAGGGCTAATGAACGACCCTTTGATCTAGGTCGATCCAAGTTCAGCCAGGTCTGATTAGAAGTTCAAAAATGAGTGGAGCGAGGGGCTTTAGAGGGAAATAAGGGGGGGCGAGCTTTAATTGAAGTAGGGTTCCAAACCTCTCCTTAAAGTCAAGTGGCTTTCCCTCCTCATAGAGAGTTAGAAAGCGTAAGTTCTCATAGTGAGGCTTAGGCCGACGGGGTAGGGCGTGGCCCCTCAATTCTCAACCCCGACCTACACTAGTGGTTTTCTACATTTTTCAAAGTTCTATTAGGTTCTTAGTAGCAATCGACGACCTTTTCTTCTTTTACTTCACATAGATTTTCGTCTCCTTGATAGCCGGAAGTTCTCCAAAAGTATGAAAAGATGGAGGACTTTGTACCATCCATTCCGGTGTGGTTGGATTCTGTTCAATAACCCAAGGACTTGGAGAACATCTTTTGTTCTTTCCACTGCTTGAAGTGATTGTTACAACCACGAAGAAATGACAAATCCCAACTACGGATATATAAGAGCCAAAACTGCTAAGGGAATTCCATCCAGCGTATGCATCTGGATATTCTAGAATGCGACGTGGCATACCCGAAAGCCCTAAGAAATGTATAGGAAAGAAGGTCATATTAACCTTGAAAAAAGTGATCCAAAAATGGATTTGACCTAAAGTTTCAGGGTATGTCCGACCAAAGATTTTACCTACCCAATAGTGAAATCCTGCAAATAAAGCAAAAACGGCTCCCATAGAAAGTACATAATGGAAATGTGCAACCACATAATAAGTATCATGTTGAGAAATGTCTATCCCAGAATTATCCAGAACTATTCCAGTGAGTCCTCCTATGGTGAATAAAAAGATGAACCCTACAACAAATAACATGGGTGTTTTGTATTGTATCGAACCCCCCCACATGGTAGCGATCCAACTAAAGATTTTGATTCCAGTGGGGACATCTATGATCATGGTAGATGTGGTGAAGTAGGCATGGGTATCAACGTCTAAGCCCACTGTAAACATATGATGAGCCCAAACAAGAAATCCAAGAACACCTATACTGATCATGGCATAAACCATGCCTAGATACCCGAAAACCGGTTTTCCCAAAAAAGTTGAAACGATATGACTTATGATACTGGATCCAGGCAGAATGGGAATATACACCTCTGGATGACCAAAGAACCAAAAGAGATGCTGGTATAATATGGGGTCTCCCCCTCCAGCAGGATCAAAAAAGGTTGTATTAAAGTTTTGATAGGTTAATAACATGGTAATTACCCCTACCAGTACCGAAAGTGATAATAAAAGTGGGAATGTTGTCACTAGAATGGACCACACAAATAGAGGTGATCTATGCATAGTCATTCCAGGTACACACATGTTGAGGATAGTTGTTATAAAATTAATAGAACCTAAAATGGATGAAACACCAGATAGATGAAGACTAGAAATTGCTAAATCAACTGCTCTTCCAGAATGGCTGGTAATACCACTTAAGGGCGGATAGACAGTACACCCAGTGTCGCTACCCACTTTTACTAAGGCTGAGTTTAATAGGAGCAAGAGACTTGGAGGCAACAACCAGAATAAAATATTATTTAATCGTGGAAATGCCATGTCAGGCGCACCTATCAGAATCGGAATAGACCAATTACCAGATCCACCTATCATCACCAGCATAACTATAAAAAGTATCATTAAAAAAGAGTAAGTCGTTATTAAAACATTATAATGTTGATGATTCCCACCAAGAATTTAATCGCCGGGTCATGCTAATTCCATAAGAATCAGTACTGAGAAGCATGTGACCATCACTCCAGCAATGGCACCATAGATGAAATAAAAAGTCCCTATATCCTTGTGGTTAGTGGACAACAACTGTCGGACTGGATTTGTCATAAAATTGAGATTATTTCGTTTCCTTCCTTATAAGAGAGAGGCCCGCGCGGCTTATTTATTGAAAATGAGGGAGTGAAGGAGGGGACGGAAGAATGGAAAGCCCGAACTTTATTGATGGGACATTTTACTTTTCCTCTCATCCTCATCCGAACGGGTCTTGCAAGAAAATAGGATTTCATATTGAGCTCCAAATATACGCTATTGGGATGGGATGGCTCCTACTAGCTCTCCCCCCTAAGAACCGCACGTGCGAGTTCCCCTGACCTTTCCTTCGCGCTTGGTAAGCGCTTCGCTGTAGCCAAGCTTACTGCTAGCCAATCAGCGTCAGCCAAGATTTGACCACAACTGCTCATCGCTTCTGGATACCTTATTTCATCACCCGAGATCCAATTCATCACCGGCAAATATCTCTTGATTCCTCGCGGCCGGGCCGGCTTGTAAGCAAGCTACACCTTGCCTATCTCACCCCCTTCTATCAGCTGGGTGAGCCTTCGCTTTTTGGATCATCTTCTACCCAATGCGATACCCCTATTTTTTGGTTCCCATTGGGTTTACCTTGTTCATAGGTCGACCCCATGGCTACAAGAAAAGGCGATCTTGTGCTATACTCCGGTGATATCTTTCCTACTGAGACACGCAAACTCCCATCCTGTCCCAGATCATATTCCGTGAATCGAAATGGGAAGCCTACTCATCTATCAACTCCTCTCATAGATCGGTGTGGTTTTATGAAGTGTCTAAGCACAATTCACTAGCGTTGATCAATCAAGAGGGTTGCCGCCACTCCTTAAGGTTATCTGTTGTATCATACACTTCTTGCATTCTATCCCACGCTTCATACCTCCTCATTCTTCTTAAGGTAAGATAAAGGGACAGGCATGGTTGGGTAGGAGCATCCAGTCGAAAATCTTTTTGGCTTGACCAAGAAGTATTATTTCCTCCGAGTCGCACGACATTTTAACCGAAAAAACTTCCTGCGCAATTCATGCCTTTCTATTTTTATGACCAGAAATTCTTTCTTAATTTTCATAAAAAATTGTTCTTTGGACTTTTTATCAATATGAGGTGATCGTAACACAGTATATAAGACTCGTGATTCAGGCAATCCAATCTTTCGTGTGTAAGGCGGAAGACCCCAAAAATTGTTTTCAAAAAATGGGTGATCAAAAGATCGAATTACTATGCCTAGCTTGGTGGTCGTTACTTTTGGGGGTCTTTCTTTTTGGCTGACTCGTCTAAGTGCTATCCTTTGTCTCATTGTTTATCTCTCATTCGATTCTTCCCCTAAAGCTAGCTCCTACTCCTCCTCTTTTTCCTGACGGATAGAATCCTCCTTGGTCCTTTTTACATAACATTCTCGGCTGCCTCCAGTCCGATAGGTCGGTCACCCTCTAACCAGTGACTAGCCCAGGTATGGAGCTAGGTGTACACCGCCACATCGATACTCTCTTTTGAAAGTGAGATACTTGTTTTCATATGAGGAAAATATCACTCCGTCATGCAACAGAGCAGTGTTCATCTAACTCAAAATTTCATAATAGAAGAAGAATCGTAGCATAGGGTCGACATAAACAATCGGTTAAAATAGTCTAATTAGAAAGCATATGTTCACGTTCGTAGTAGCAATAAATTTTCTTTTGAGTTTCGAGATTGGCTTGGTCTTCAGTCTACCCTAATGAAACCTAAAATCTCAGTCCCTCGCTTTCTCCTTCTGATAGACTAGTTTGCACATATTCTCTTTGGCACCTTGGCTTGGGGAGTGCTCTCTCTCTTCTGTGTCAGCGAAGGAAGGATAAGAGCAATCGGCGGAATGATTGTTATTCCACTTACGGTTACTGTGCCTTTATCGAAGCAGAATAAGTCTAAAACTCCAGCCCTGGTTTTCGGGGATTCCATTTCGATCTAAACCCGTAAACCCATGTCTTTATATACAAAATTCCTTCTTTTTTTAGCCCTTTTTTCATTAGGAGGGGTCTCCTTACCTTCGGTCTCATTCAAGACCTGATCAAGGGGTTTCCCCTTTTGACTTTTGGTGTATAGGGCTTTTCTTTTTGTTCCCTTTTGTAAAGAAATCAAAAAGAGACCAGAACCACGTGAAAAAAGGTTTCATAAGCAAACATTATTGTGGAAATCAAGGGAGAGTGCCGTTTTATAAAAGATACAATAGTTTCTGATTCCCCTGAGCTTAGGGGTCAATTACGGGGGTTAACTGATCGATCAACTCATTTCGGGGTTAACCTGTTGATCAAATCTAGGCTGAGCTTCTAGTGAAAAACTAATGCCCTACCTTATAGAATGAAATTCCGCAGTTTTGCAATAACTTGGCTTTTTTCTTCACTTCAGCTTTGAGATGATTTTAGCCACCGAGGACCGATTCAATGAGCACCTTTGGGTGGTGCTTTCTCGATCAACTATCTGACTTATTCAAAACAACGGTGAACCAAGACATGAAGAAGTATAATGCAAAAGAACGCCTTCTTTCTTTAGGCCTCGGGCAGTGGAAGATGAACAATCGCTAAGGAATAGCTCGAACTAAGAGGAAGTGAAGTAATACTTGCCCAATTCCCCGGTATTCATTGAAGACTTCGCACGTACCCCTGCTAATTCTTTTTCTAATACTAAGGCCGCATATCTGTACTCATTAGTAGGAAAAAGCCCTTCACTTCAAAATAATAAATCAGGACTGGTTCCATCCGCGCTTCTTTTGACTATTGAAAGTGGAAGTTCAATCATTGAAGCTCATTTTCCAGCATTCCTTTCAATTCTTTCAATCAATTTGGCAACTTTCAGCTATACAAAGTTAGGTGATTTATCGGGTTGACATTCATCTTGATTTCGGCCTTTATTTTCTTCCTTTGAAACGATTGACTTGACCAGCTTGAAACTTGATTTGATTATCTAATGAATTAAAAAGTTGATTTTTTCAAACGAAGACTCTTCTTTTTAGGAAGATGATTCCCGGCCATTCTTCGAAGCTGATTTGAAAACAAAACATTTGTTCTGTGATGTGAGGCTCGAGCTTAAAACTTTGAAATTGTACCAAATCATACTCGGCAACTAAAGCATGGAAGAGAAGAGACGGAAAGGGCAAAACCTCTCTTTTCAAAAGAAAGCGACCCGCCAAAAAACATTGCAATAGAGAACTCTTTAGCGGAAATGGTTTCCTGGCCTATTGTAACTCTTTTAGCTGATTCGCGGAAACACATTACTTCAGATCATATTTCAATTCCTCCATTAACAGAATGCCCTTATCAATCAAACTTTCTCTCTCTTACCGTAACTACCCTATACAGCTCCATCTTCAGTAGCTCCTCAATCTTTCATTTCAAAAATCAAACTTGGATGTCACGACACTTTCTCACAACATCATTTCTTGCATTTTTTCCATCTTTAGCAGTTCCACGTTAATCATTTTCATTTTTACAGTCAAGATGGTTAGCTTGGGCGCTAATGGTATTTTATATTTAAAATACCTAGACTAATGACAATCTTCCTTACTTGAATTGGAATCTTAAGAAGCTCAATTCTGATCTTCACTAGTCTGAGACGACCCTCTGTTCAAGTACCCTTTCTTCTACTCAAGCCTTGGCAGAGCATTTTTGATCTCATTCGTATTCTAAGGAATTCTAAAGGACTCTTTCATATTGCACCAGCGCTGGAAAAGATTGGACTATTCCCTACCGAAACAACATAAAATCTTCGACGGATCCTCCTTTTTTCAGCTATTAGATTGCCTTTTCTTAAGGTTTTGTACTACTACTCAAGTGATACGTGAATTGCTCAGGAGAAGTTTTTCTAACCAGATTGAGTGAGACAGTTTGGTTCTCTAGACCCATCTGCCGCCCTGGAAAAGGGGCACGGTGTTGAAATTATTGAACAGAAGAAATGAGTTGGAAAGGAGTGGAACAAAAGCAGACAAGTGACGATCAAAAGAGACAAGCTTATGACTAAACACTACCTTGAATGAAGCCTAATCGATTCAAATCGGTCAGTCGAACAAACAAAGACTATAGTTCGTGATTAAGTCATTCGCTTCAATAGCGGTTCAAAATTCCATTTTTATCTGTAAAGTTTTTCAATTGATCCATCAAGGATAAGAGGGAGCAGGGGTATAAGTAGGGGCTTCTTGAATGGGATTTTATGGATGTCCCAGAAATAAGGCCTCCAACTCTATGTTATAGCCATCATGCCCTCGATCCGACGGCCCTCATTCTCCCACTTGGCAAGCTGCTACTATGAACAACAAAGTCAAGGATGCTTCAAGAAATCGTGACGGTTCTTCCTAGGAAGATTCCTTCTTTCTTTCCTGTCCTATTGAGAGGGTTATCCCTGGCAATCGCCTGTGGTGTTAGATCAAAAAGGTGACCATATCTAGTTCCGAGGTTGGCCTAACCTAACTTGATGACACGCTTATAGAGTTTTTCGACCTAAAATGATGCGTAAAGTGTCTTTCTTGTTCGGTGATCAGTCAATGAAGTCATTCTAGATCCCTGACTCATCTCATTCTGAGCCTTTGGACAGTTTGACATTGGGTCAAATCTGTTGTCTAGGCATCATCCCTTCTATTAATCTACTTTGGTTACAACTCGATATTGAGTTTTAAAGGTCAAGTAAGGGATTGGGTTGAAGGAGGGTCACAGTCCTTCTATATACTAAATACTTAATAGCTAATGGTTGTATGACATCTATCCATCCATGCTGAAGTTTTTGAGACTGAGGGCTTCGATCGAGGTCCTGAAAAGCGTGAAACGCAGTAAGGACATTGATAAAGTATAAGCCCTGGCAAAAGATGAAGGCGGTAAGCGAAGCGAGCTACACCGGTCCTCTAGAGCGGAAGTCGAAACCCGTGTTCATGTAAAGAAGATACTGATTCATTAATGAAATTTGACAGGAAAAATGCCGCTGACAATGTCTTGAATTGGCAGGTTACATGATGAAGAAGCTAGGAAGGTACTAGCTGCTTGCGTGGTGTTAAACCAAAATGCTAAAGAGAGCGAAGGGGAAATCATGAACTACCTTTCATGTAATGTAGTACACTATAAGAGAGTTAGAGTACTGCAGTGGACACAATTCAAAAATAACCTTAAGGAAAGGGAAACTATAAAATAAAGAGAAATTCAAAACAAGTTACATGCTCGTGACCCACAATAACTAATAGAGCCAACATTTTAGAACTAGTATTTTTCTTTTTGCAACTACATACTTTCCTGGAATAAGAAAGCCTGAAGGTGACTTAACTACTTTTTGTTTAATTTTTCTAGTCTTCCAGGCGACCGAGTGCTCCATGAACAATGAACGCTTCCTGCTCCTCCCGTAGCGCTTGCTGCCTCTCCTCCAAAACCTCTATGCATTCTCTAGTAGCGCGAATGCACCCTTCTTTCCTTACAGGATCCATTTTTCTAACACTTCTCAAAAGAAAGTTTAGCACTCTACGATGCTTTTGAATTTGATTTTGCAGTTGCACCATTTCGGCAGCAATTGCAGAAAGCCTGTTTGCAGTATCCATAGCCATACGTGCTAGTACTCAATTTCTTTGATTTGAATTTGATGAAATGAAGACACTTATCGAACCTTCATTTATAGAGTGCTAGATTAATCTCGCCATGCGGCTCAAATTTAATGATAGGCACAATTTTGATGAGTTTTCCGCAGTTGAGTACTATCATGACTCTTTGATGAAAAACCTAACTACCTTGCGGAGGAAAAAAAAGATCCCATATTTTATGAACAAACAAACTTTTCACAAACTTTATGAACAAACCTAACTACCTGTATGAACAAACAAACGTTTCACAACTAGCTTACGTAGAAAAGATTCCATATTCTATGCCAATAGATTCGTGACATCCATGTACTGAGTCATCAAATGAGCCACGTTAAGAAAGCCCAAGCTTATACGCATTGGCCCACAGGGTGGCCCAATAGGGCTCTAATGAAAGACCCAAGCCTACATGAATGACCTGAACCATGAAAGTCCTACAAATGAAGACTTGGCCCTATCAAGCCTGCTTTCCTCGATAAAAGCCCACCGAAGGGCCAAAGCACAACAAGCCTACTCATCATCAAAGCAAGTCCAAGCACATGCAAAATGACCTCATTGTCATGGGAGCCCTTTCCTTACTCCCTAATATAGTCGTTCTATACATTAAGATTTGCAGCACCTATTCAGGAGCTGGGGAATCGGCTTGCAAGGAAAATCTTGATTGAAAGTCCATATCTTTCTATTTTCCTCTATCTCCAGCTAGAAAATAATGTATGCGTCAAACTTTGATGTCTCATTGGTTTAGACGATGAGATAATCATCAATGTTCGGGAATCTCAACTGGAATACTTCACTGCACCGGTACCGGTTATGAGCCACATTCAGCGAAGAGTTTCTAGTCTTTGTCCCCTTAATGCATTATAAATTTCAAGAAAAAAAAGTGGAATTCTATAGGTTTAGCTAAGACAATTTCAGAAATTAGAAACTTATTCCTTTTTTGTTTGGTGTGAGCTCAACTTAAGCTATACATTGCCCGAGAAGAGTTATTTGGGTGCATCCAAAAAACTCTTCAACCACTTGCGGCAGAATTTCAAAATCTATTTAGTATGGAGATGTTGGAACAAGAAGGCGAACTCTCATTATATATCAATCTTTTGCTCTGGCTGCTATTGACTTGACTACATTGTTTCACTGAGCAGTGTTTTCTTATGGAGGAAAGAAAGATGGTCCAAATCATGCGGGTAAGTGCCCAAGAAATTTTATACTAGATACTTCCACTACTGTCACCCCTAAGTATTGCATTATTTGTGAGAGTTAGGCTATTTGAAGAAAAGACATCGGATTATACAAAGTTTCCCTAATGCTATGATGTTGACACAATCAGGTTGGAGGCATTTTCGAATTCAAAACATTAAAGATTATTTGGATCATTGTTCCAATCTATCTCAGTCTTTCTGCAAGAAAAAATTTAGAAGGCTGAAATTGATCATTAGAAAACAATGGCCAATAAAAAGAATTCTCCGTTAAAGTTTATTTTAATGACCATAAAACCAGGCGAAGAGTCTAATTACTGTTTTTTGTTACACATTATAGGGTAGGGTCACCGTGCCTATGTGGGTCATAGAAAAGAAAATACGTAAAGCCTAACAAGCGAGCCATGCTTCCTTGAAATTTGTCAGAACTGTCATCACCTATGGTTGATTAAGAAAAAAAACTGGAAACAAGATACCTGGTTTTTTTTCCCGTTTCTGATCCTAGAATGTCTGCATCTATTGTTCTTGTTATAGATGAATGTTTAGATGAACTACACCTCCTGAATTACATCCCTCCTTGCATGAATTTTTTGATTCACTTCCCTCGACAATGAGAATTTAGAGTATATTGTATGGCCGCACAGTATTTTATGATTTTTCGAAGGAATTTATAGCATCCATATGCTAATGTGTAATGTGCTGCCTGGTGAGAAATCACCAACTCAGGAGTCCTTGAAAACCTTGATCTACGGAACTGACATATACTTGCCCCCAGTGCATGCATCATCAGAAGTAGCACACAAAATATTCTCATCACTGAGGCCATACAAATTGAACATTCCAGAAGCTTTTAGAGACCGGCGCCTGGGTACGGCAATTGAGGTAGCTCCTGCTATAATTCAACGGCCATCAGCAAAAATGTCTCGAGGAGTAGTTAAACGGGTAGGAGATAATAACAGAATAATTGTGTGCACTAGTGGACCTAATACTTATGGACCCGGGCTAGCGCCCTCTCTCTTCTGTGCCCTCTTTCTCTAGAAGAATGCTATAGGTTCTTATTCATATATTACCTTCCATTATGAAAAAAAACACAAAAAATGAAAAATGTTAAGATATTCTTAATGATATTCGGGCTTCTACCTAGCAGAGTCTTTCATAACTGACCGACCGGTGAAAGGATAGCCGGACCCATTGAAAGCCATAAATTATTGATGGCTCAGAAAGAAAGTTGGGCTAGGTCTTCTTCCCTACCTCTCACATCACATGTGCCTAAGCAAACCACCTACATTCACTCTTATATATACTCCCACACAAGTAGCCCAGTTTAACAAGATGTGTGAATGTGACATTACTTATGTGTGCTCAGTCTCACCCCCAATGTACATACAAAAAATAATGAATTAAAAAGCGACCCACTTTTGTAAATAAATAAGGAATTCCACAAGCACAAGGCTTAATTCTTTGAATGAAAATGTCCTAGACTCTTCCCTTTTATAGAACGTACTAGGATAGCCCTTCAAATTTCTCAACATCCATCTTCAACAATAACGTGGTTTAAGGAGTACCCTTCGCACCTTACTTTTTCTTTCTCCCTTCTTGCGCCATTTAAAGAATGAGATGACATCTTATTCTATGTCATTTGCTTTCCTTAGGACTAGCCTAAGATAAACCATGTCTTTTTTCATTGGCATTGACCTACTTACTTTGACAGTTGTAATTTCTCTTTCATGTCTTGGATTGAGCTTTCACCCTGGCACCTGCGCATATGTCCTCCTTTATTGCCTACGCTCACGAAAGACAAAGCCACTCACACGAATCCATGGACCTTACTTACTGTTGTCTTTGAGCTTTGTTGCTTGCTATTCGCCAGCTAGCGGAAGACTTTACCGAATGCGCCAACCAACCTCTGGTGGCAACTCCAATATGTACAGTATAATAAGGCGAGAAAGAGAACGTACCGGATAGGATTGACCTCTTGCCTTTACCATTAAAGACCTATTATTTATTTGATTGGAGACTTTCCATTAGAGAGTTTCTAGGCTGGTCTATGATATAAATTCAATGAAATTCATTCTCTCTTTCCTTCCTGTGTACTTACCCATGGTAAAAACCTTTCCTAAGCTCAACTCATACACTCAGAAAGTTCCTCTTGACTTGAGTCCTTCTCTTCCTGAAGAGCTGATGAGTGTTGGATATAAATTCAAAACTGATATGTGTGTGGTCTTCGTGTACCTCCACCTACAGGGCTGGATGTGCCTACCATCCTTATCTTTGTCTCCCCGTCCTACCGGGGTCCGCCTCTTATTCCACATTCCTATTCTAATCTAATTTGGATTAAGATTCCAAAATGTCTCAATATATCACGATTACCCTCAATCATCCAGTCCATGGCCCGGTCTTTCTTTTGAATAAGTCTTGCAAGAGACTTTTAAATAGTTCTTTTTTGGTCTTTAAATTCTGCTTGCCATATAAGGTGATGCGGAGAAAGCAGCTAAGAGAAAGAAGAATTTGGTTTGTAATCAACACTACGGAGGTGCTTGAGATAACCATGTCAAAGAGATAAGGATAGGCTAAGCGTGTCCAGTCCACTACGAACAAAGAACGGAATAGAAGGGGCCTAACCAGTCCTTCCTTGCTCCTGTTGAGGGATCGAACTCTTCCAATGAAGTAGGTGATACATCCGAACAAGAATCAGACTAAGACAGTGATTCAGATCTCACACCTTCCACCAGCGTCTTATAATAAGGGCTTTTTTGTCGAGTTGCTTTCCTTCGTGTTGGTAGTTGGTAGTGGTACCTACCTGCTAAGCTATCCCCTTTTATTCTATACTCTATTTTTTCCCTGAGGAGGGCCCAACTTTCAGAGGGAGCGAAGTAATTGGATTTAGGATGTCACTAGGTGACTAACCCACCTTTTTGATACAACTTCTTTCTACTTCCGGATCTCTTAATAAAGGAAGAAAAGAAGAGCTTGATCCGCTCGAAGAGTTTCCCACCCGGACTGTGACTTCTTTCTGATTCCCAAATCCCACCTTGGACTTCCCCGTGAGGAGTTTTAGCTCAGGATGGATTCATTCTGTTTTAGCCCGAGACTTCTAAACTATAGGCAGCAAGTCATGAACCCACAGTTTTGTCACAGGTTTGGAATTGGAATCCACATGCTAGATAAGAGGCTTCTTGTTGAGGCACAACTTTTATTCCACGGTTGTACCATCGCCTAATCATGTTCCAGTAGCCGCACTTGCTACTGTCTTGGTGTTCCAAGGCTTTCTATCTGGATTAGAAGCCCTTCTTCTTCTGGTGTTCCATGATGGTATGGAAGATGAATTTTCTCTGGACGTTGCAGGGCACTTCTTTGACTAAAGCAACAAGGGCTTTAGGAGTTACAATGACTTTTCTTATGGCTTGACTGAATGGACTGAGACCGATGAACATCTATCGTGCAACTGGCTTTTAACCAAATTGCTACTTTCTAGGTCTTAGCTTGACTACCTCTACCAGGAAGCTCTCTCTAACTTCAGCCCAACCAATTCACAAACGATGACAAGAAGTCCTCAAGTCCTAAGTACACTAAGTGGGTAAAGACAAAGCAGTTGCTCGTTAGCTGGATCAAACCTCTGGATGGAAAGGACAAGGAGCTGTCGGATATCAATCTCTTTTCTTTTATGCTGCATGCAGCTACCTTCCATCGGAACATTATTCGCTCTGCTACAATGAACGAACTAAATGGCAGACCATCGAGAGTGAGTGAACGGCTAGCCAAAGCTTCTCGTTTGGAGAAAAATCATAGTGGAAATACGGTTGAAAGCTGAAATGAGACGACATAATGAGTGAAAGAATTTACTGAAAGTAAAGCCCCTTTTGTTGTGTTGGGCAACATGGTAGTGAGAACTCGATTCCCTGTATGACACACACAACTATTAACGCTCTTTCTCAATCAGGTCTAGAATGTACAGTCTTATTCAACCTTCCACTTTGTCTTTACTACTCAATCGGAGGGCTTATGGCCACTTTGCTATTTCTTTCTATTTTATGTCGCTAATGGTCGTAGGCCGCTTTAGCTGCAGGTTCATACTATTTAGTTTAAAGTAATAGAGGGCGCCTTCGCTTCATAAGGCATGGCCCTATGCCTTACTTGCTCTGGGAAGTACTTCTTCGATGCAACTCACACATTCCTCTTCAACTCTTCCAAATCTATGAGTGAGATTTCAACTCTCTCAAATGTAGGGAATCTTTCCTACTATCGGTTCCTTTCATTAGAAACGAATAAAACCCCACTTAAGGTTTCCACCGGAATGGATTGCACTTTTCTTTCCCACCGGTTTCAGAGAGCTGTTTTCAACCCCGTGAGGAGTCTGTCAATGCACGATGAGGAACTACCAACTGGTAACCAATTGACATCGGATTCCAGTGAAGCAAAAAGCGCCTTTACCTTTAGTTTCAACTGCATTCCCTATTGCAAAGAAATCAACCTCGATTCTTTCTGTTGATAGGTTAGTTTGATAGAAGGTTTGAGCCTCTTCAGTTGCAGTGAAATTTCCCGACTCTCTACTGCTATCCCCCCCTTTTCAGCCTAACATTACAAAGGTAGACTTCATCCACCGGACGCCCTGACTTTCTTTGTAGTTTTCCAATCTTCTGTCCTTCATTCTTGCAGATACAAATCATAGATGACCTAGTGGCATTTATGCCAGACCAGAGCATTTTTCTCAAGAAAACAAAGCGGAGAGGGTGACTGACTTTCACTCTATATCATTCCTTACTACTCCTCAATTCCCATCAAGTGTTGTCTTATTTCTCAATCCAGTTCTCAATCCCCTTTTCTGATTGAAAGTAGCAAGGAAAGACAAGCAAAAACTTTGTTGGCTCAAGAAGCAACTGAGGAGAGAGAAAGAGTAGTAAAGGAAAGACAAATGCCAGTGTCGGGTCAACAAATCCTAGTAAGACTTACTTTGCAGCATATGAAATAGTTGCACTTATGCCTCCAACATCACTAGGAGCAGAAAAGATTCAAAAGGCAATTAGGCTAATTAGACTGAAGGGAAGGTGCGAGCAGAGAAGGAACTGTTAAAAGGCAACTAGTGAAGATGCCAATATACCTCTTCCTCAAAAAATTGAATCTGAATCGGTTTTTGCTAGGCTCTTTATAAGAAGGATGATGAAACTTGATCAAATGTAAATAGGGGAATCAATGCCACATCTTTGATCCCAAAAAGCAAAATAAAGGCTCGTCGAACGAGTAAGAAGGCTAGTAGCTAGGAAGTGACCAAGGACGGTTCTCAAATTTGGTTTATATGGACTCAAGGCTGTGATCCGAGGGGGTAAAGCGAGAAGAAGTTTACTAAACTTTAATGGTTGATAAATAGTATTATCGTATTGTAGTATTAGAAGACAAGATAGTCGTTGAGGTGGTTACTTACCTAGTAATAGAGCTGATAGGAAGCAATGGGTGCGTAGCTAGTGGTTTAAAGGTTAGAAACCTTCTTGCCCCAGGAATATTCCAAAAATAGGAGGTTATTTCGAATAGAAGAGAGAGAGCGTAAAGTGATGGGTTGAAGTCCAGGCTTCTAGATGTAGATAAGAAGGAAAATGAGCTGACTTTTCCAAGTAATAGAGTGTGACAAAGACAAAGGTCTGTTATGGAATTAAGAGCTTGCTCTGCACCTGTTATAGCCAATTTTATGTTCCCAGTTCAAGTTCGTACTACTCCTGTACAGGAGATAGCCGATATTCTAAGGCTCACAGAGCAGTCTCTTGCAGCCATTTCTAGACCAAGCAGATGGGCAGGGAGGCCTGCAAAGGGGTAGGCAAACCATTCCTGGTAGAGATGGGAAGGTAGAAACCTATGATGGTGGTTGTTAACCTTCTATTTCACGGTATAGTTGAGTTCAGTGATTCGAAGGAGTAAAGCATCTTAGTCAAGGGATGTTAGAAATTTCAGAGTTTAGATGGAATGCTTGCTATTAGTGCATTAGATGTCCTAGTTGTCCAGTACCAATCTGCTTTGGAGGTTCATTATGCCTTCGTTCCTGTCATTCATCCAGTCTCTTGCAAGTGCTATCAAATCCTCTGTGAGTGAGGATACTCTTTATTTTTGGAGTACTACAGGAGCTTCTCTCGTATGCGCGTACCTTGACTTGTCATTGATTACCTTCTGACTCTTGTGGGACTTCATCCCATCTCGTGAGGGGATATTTGATGTGGCATTACCAGTGTCGGATAAGAAAAAAGGAGGTACAAGCGCAAGAGCAAAGATAGCTATTCCTCCCATCTTCCCTTTTCTATTTCCATTTCTTATCAAAGAAAGAATTCTAGAACTAGTGGTAGGTGGTACTGTGGAGCTTTCAAAGGTAGTTTACTTACTTTAGTTTAGAGCGGGCAACAAGCCTTTTTTTAAGTTGGTCGGGTACTAACGGTTGGCAACCTCTATACAGCCCTATATTATTCTTAAGACTTTATTGGACTTGAAACAACAACCCTTACTCCATCAGCTAGAGCTTGAATAGCTGTCCATCTCTTATCACCATCTATTTCGACTCATTCGTTACCTAGTGATGAGCTTGACTGGTACTCTAAGATGAACGCGGTCCGATCTGGCAAAGCTGGCTCAACGTATGCACTAGCTCCAAGATTTTGCTCTTATTGCTAGATCTTTTCCTTTTATGCCTGGCACTAAAGAATAAAGATCAGATGCACCTTATCCGCTATTTGCGATCTCAATAGAGGTTAGGTACAACGGACTATAATTCCACAGTAGAAAGGGCTATGCGTGATGTGCCGCCATTTTACGGCACTTTTGACTCCTTTTAACTAAGAACAATCGTACGTTTTCAAGAAACCGTCGTCGTTTTGATGGTTTTATGTTATATTTGTAGGAAATGGAGACAAACATGGAAACGGAAGGAAATATGAGCAAAAAGACATTCTGGATAAGAGTGACAGCCTGAGTGACGGTCTGTCACACATGTGACGGTCCGTCACAGAGACCGTCAAGTGGTGGCAGGCCACTGCCTAGGGGTGACGGCCGCCGTGATGGTCCGTCAAGGTGGCGACGGTCCATCATAGTGACCGTCAAGTTGAGATGCACCACTACCTAGTGGTGACGGCCAAGGCGACAGTCCGTCAAGCCAGTGATGGTCCGTCAGCCTGGCCGTCAAGTTGAGACAGTCGGCGACGCAGAATCCGAGCATTTTTGGGATTTGTTTCCTAGACTCCTATAAATACCCTATGTTAGGTTTATTTTACATGTCAAGCTTTTTACAATAGTTCTCCCAATAGTTTTAGGAGAGATTTAAGCGAAACTTGGAGAGCAAGAAACACGTTTTCTACTTCTTGAAATTGTGTTCTTGAATTGTTCTTGGGATCTTGGTTTTTCTTGTTCTGGGATATTTGAAGATTGTTTTCATTATATTGTAAGAATCTCTTCTCCTTATTATGAATATGACTTTCTTCTCTTCTTCTGCTAGCGTGATTAACTAAACCTCCCACAACTAGGGTTGTGGGAGCCATGGCAAAAGTAGCAAGATAGATTCCGGGTAGCGTCGGGTTCAATACATATGTTGTCACGTTGTTAATCATTCATTATTAAACGTTTTCTAGTGGTTGCAAACATTAGAACATGCCTAGGTTTAATTTGCTTGAGTAAAGATATTAAAACCGGGAAACTTGATTAACGATGAGGATTCGAGACTACTAACTCTCGTCTTATGATTAATGCTGTAACTAGATTAATCTACTTGATGTTTAGGATTGAAATCTAAAAGCACACCTTTTCATGTTCGAGAGAATTGAAAAGTAAATTCGTCTATTTGGTTGAGAAACGTTTAGATGATACCATTAATTCAATCACATCGTGACACGCATATAGAAAGAACCCGGTTAAGCTTAGAATCGACATTGTTACCATCGCCATGGTGAACACTTCCCTAGTTCTCTCTCATATTGATTATCACTCATACATTATTGTTCGTTTTGTTTACACATTGTTCACACAAAACCCCCCTTTTATTTACCGGAAACTATTGACCATTAGTCAACTAATTCACTAAAGACTTAACTTTCACCATATTCTCTGTGGGATCGACCCCAACCTTTGTTGGGTTCTATATTTGACAACGATCGCTTACGCTTCTTAATTGGAGTCTACTTTGAGCGTTATCAAATTTTGGCGCCGTTGTCGGGAATACGGTTGTTTGTTAAGTCCGGTGTGTTTATTTGACTCTTAGTCATACTTTCCTGCTTTTACGTTTATTTGTTATTTTTGTTTTTGACAGGGTACAGAGTTGTGCATGCCAAGTACCCGGCGCTCGGGTGAATCAACATTACCTTACGACCCCGAGCTTGCTAGAACATTGAGGCGGAATATGGCCGCACAACAAGAAGCAGCAAGGCTCGCTGCAGAACTGTAGGCCCAATAAAATCTGAATGCTGGTGGTCTGCAGGACGATGTTATGCTGAATGATGAGGATATCGACTTGGATGGAGTTGGCACTACGGGCGCCATTGCTCTTCCACCGCTAGCGCGCGGAGCCAAGTTCAACATCACTAGCACGATGATCCAGCTATTGAACTTGAGAGGAGTGTTCAGAGGTGCCGCTGGTGATGATCCAAACCAGCACCTGATGAATTTCGTGGGCATCTGCAAGTCGTTCGAGTTGCCTGGAGTGAGTGAGACGGCAATCAGGCTCAGGTTGTTTACGTTGTCTCTATCTGATGAGGCAGCATTGTGGTTGACAGAGCTGACCCCCGACTCTATCACAACTTGGGGAGAGTTGAAAGGAGCTTTCCTAGAAAGGTTCTTTCCTCCCTCTAGGATGATACAGTTGAGGGATGAAATCAGTAATTTCAGACAACAACCCCACGAAGCTTTACATGAGACTTGGTTGCGGTTCAAGAAGAAGCTGACACAATGCCCGAACCATCAGTTGACCGACAACTTCTTGATGCAGACGTTCTACAGGGCACTGAATTCGGCTACCAAGCCGACGTTAGACAACGCAGCAGGTGGTGCATTCATGGGCCTCACTTTTGTTGAGGCCACAACTACTTTGGACAGGCTCACCAAAACCAACAGGGCCTGGCATACACGGGATACAGAGGTAGCAGCTAGCCCTTATGCAGTTGGTATGTCAGCTTAGCAGCGCAAAAAAGAGGAGGAGCGCGACCAAGACATGGCGCATCTGAAAACTCAGTTGGACCTATTGACAAAGCACTTGTTTTCGGGAGGCGTAGAGAAGGTGAAAGCTGTTGGTTCCCAAGGTAGAGCAGCAAAGTTGGAAACTGATGAGGAGGAAAATTACTTGGGGGGTTTCCAGGCCAATGGCCAAGGAAACCAAGGTCGGACCTATCAGAAAGACAACTACTATGAAAAAGCTGGCTACAGAGACCGCGAGAAGGGAAACTGGAGGAATAACACTGATAAAGGTGGCTTGTATGTACCACCTGGTAATCGGGATAAAGCTAGCAATGAGGCAGGGACTTCCAAGCTAGAGAACATGATGGCGAAGATGCTGCTGAAGGTAGAATCGACTGACGCTGGGGTGAAGGAGATAAGGACTGAGTTATCGGCCATGAGTCAAATAGTGGAGGCGCATTCCACTTCGATTAAGCAACTGGAGCAGCAAGTGGGCTTAATCTCGGCATCTCTAAACCCAAGGAAGACAGGTACCTTGCCGAGTGACACGATTCAAAACCCGAGGAACGACGCAAGCTGTATGGAGATCACTACAAGAAGTGGCAAAATATTACCGGAATCCTATCCGGTAGTTTAGACTCAAGTTGAGGGTGATGACGCCAACGACAAAGAGGTTGAAGAGGCTACTCAAAAGCTCACGGAGAAAATCAAGGAAGCTGAAAAGCTTCCAACTATGATGCCTCGACCACCACCTCCCTTCCCACAACGCCTGAAGAAGAAAACGGAAGATGGTAAGTTCCTGAATTTTCTGACCATGCTAAAGCAGATATCAATAAACATCCCATTGGTGGAAGCGCTTGAATAAATGCCCGGATATACCAAGTTCATGAAGGACTTGATTATAAATAAGAGGTCGGTAAGTTTCGAACCAGAAGATAACCTCCACCACTGCGGCGCTATTTCCTCAAGGTCATTAGTCAAAAAGAAGGAAGACCCAGGCGCGTTTACTGTTCCCTGCACCATTGGGAAGCTCAACTTCGGGAAAGCCTTATGTGATCTTGGTGCTAACATCAACTTGATGCCGCTAGCAGTCTACAAGCAATTGGGCTTGGGAGCACCTAAACCAACGTCCATGAGAGTGTTGATGGCTGACCGTTCGGTAAAACGATCGGTGGGAATATTGTCCGATGTGCTAGTCAAGGTTGGTAAGCTTATATTTCCAGCTGACTTTGTGATCTTGGATTGCGAGGTGGATTTTGAAGTTCCCATAATCTTGGGACGACCTTTGTTAGCCACGGCTAGAGTGTTGGTTGACATGGAAAGAAACGAACTGACCTTCAGGCTAAACAATGAAGTTGTCAAGTTTGATGTGTCCAAATTGATGAAGCAACCAAGTGACATGAGGGTGGTCGCGGTCGTCAATGTCAATGAGGAAGTTCCGGCGGATGTGCATCTCGAGGAGAAGGGTATGGTTGAGACCCGATCTGTTATGAGAATAAAGTTGGGATCGCAAGAAGAGAAACCTGTAGAGGAAGGCGGTGAAAATATATCCAGAAAACAAAAACACCGCAAGAGAATCTGCAAAGAAAGAGCGAAGAAGTTGTCGCGACTAGCTATGGAGCCAATAAAAGAGGAAGCTGGAATGCAACATGAGGTTGTCGCGTGCACACACTCCATCGAGTTCTCCTGCTTTGGAGACCCTGGCGGTCTCCAACATCATGTCAGAATCTGAGTCCTATGGACTTCACAGGCATTCCTTATTCTCACAGTTTTAGTTTTCACATGTATGCATTGGGGATAATGCATGAGTCTAAGTTGAGGGTGTTGGGAAACCTGTGAGTCACCACCGAGGGTTTTTGTTGCCGAGTTCTTTTCCCTCCGGTGTGCTATCTAGTAGAACCGGCATGTTTAGGTTGTCGTTTAAACTTTTAGTTGTTTTCTAGTGTCTATAGCAAGCATCATGGCGTTTTTCTTGACTAAAAGGAGCCCCCTTGAAAAATTTTCTGGTTTTGAGCTTATGTTGAAACGATTGACTGTCTGGATCCGTGAATGACATTGTGTGATTTTGATAGGAATAAGTATGCTTAAGCCGAGTTGTTGTCTTGATAGTCGGTAGTGGTATAGTTTCTTGGTGCAAAGTGTGTGTGAGCGTATTGTTATAAATTCTTACTCTGTACATGCATCTAAAACATGCCCGGTCTATTTTGTTGAGTTCGAAGTTGGTTGCTTAGGAAAGGATCACAGGCCCTTTTTGTGTGCAGTCCACTTAACCTATAAGACCGTCCAAATGCAAATAGTCCCTTTGAACCCTGTTTGAGCCATAATTGACCTTGTTCTTTCAATAACCTGTCACCGTTCCTGTTTAACTTTGAATCCCTGTTTTGGCCTTGGTCCTTCCTTGGACATCGTGCACCTCAACTCAGGCAATCAGCCTTAGTTAAGGGTGGCTACTATAGAGGTAAACCCTGTTTTGGCCCTGGTCCTTCCGTGGACATCGTGCACCTCAACTCAGGCAATCAGCCTAAGTTGAGGGTGGCTACTATGGAGGTGAATGATAAGAAAAAAAGGATGGAGAAGATTGGTTGTGAATAGCATGAAAATTCGGGTGTTTGCCTAAGAAAAGAAAAAAAAAGAGATGAAAAAGATCGAAAAAGTAATAAAAAGAATTGTCAAAATAAAGAGGCCGCACCTGTAGCTAGAGAGAAGGAAATAAAAAGGTGAATAAGGATGGACAAAGTAAAGTATGTGGTAATAAGACATCGGTGGTTCCAAGGAGGTCTTAGTCACTAACCCCTAAATTATCCTACCTGCACCTGAAGCCTCATTACAAGCCAAAACAAGTCTTGTAGTGATCCTGAGCGGCTTTCTAAAGAACTGAAATAGAATAGTAAGGGCAAGCCTATGGTATCGCATGTGCATTGTTCGAAATCGTTTGTGAGTGTGAGCGCTTACCTAGTCCCAAATCTTGTGTGTGGGACTTCTTTGTGGTGAGGGCACCAAGATTTATGTATTGTCTATTGATTGTTAGGATAGCTGTGCGTGTGTATGTAGAATGTTCTATCATATCGGAATGACATGTTTGGATCCATGCAAGTTAGTGTTTCATACATTTGTGTGCTACGAGGGAGCTTGAATTAAAATTGAATAAGATGTTGAATGACCATAAGTTGCTAGACACACGAGTTTGTTTTCTTAGTTGAGTCGTCGTGTTCTTTTTCTTTTATGTTATGTTGCTTGAGGACAAGCGAACGTCTAAGTTGAGGGTGTTGATGTGCCGCCATTTTACGGCACTTTCGACTCCTTTTAACTAAGAACAATCGTACGTTTTCAAGCAACCATCGTCGTTTTGATGATTTTAAGTTATATTTGTAGGAAAAGGAGACAAACACGGAAACGGAAGGAAATACGAGCAAAAAGACATTCTGGATAAGAGTGACGGCCTGAGTGACGGTCCGTCACACATGTGACGGTCCGTCACAGAGACCGTCAAGTGGTGGCAGGCCACTGCTTAGGGGTGACGGCCGCCGTGACGGTCCGTCAAGGTGGTGACGGTACGTCACAGTGACCGTCAAGTTGAGCTGCACCACTGCCTAGTGGTGACGGCCAAGGCGACAGTCCGTCAAGCCAGTGACAGTCCGTCAGCCTGGCCGTCAAGTTAAGACAGTCGGCGACGCAGAATCTGAGCGTTTTTGGGATTTGTTTCCTAGACTCCTATAAATACCCTATGTTAGGTTTATTTTACATGTCAAGCTTTTTACAATAGTTCTCCCAATAGTTTTAGGAGAGATTTAAGCGAAACTTGGAGAGCAAGAAACACGTTTTCTACTTCTTGAAATCGTGTTCTTGAATTGTTCTTGGGATCTTGGTTTTTCTTGTTCTTGGATATTTGAAGATTGTTTTCATTATATTGTAAGAATCTCTTCTCCTTATTATGAATATGACTTTCTTCTCTTCTTCTTCTAGCATGATTAAGTAAACCTCCCACAACTAGGGTTGTGGGAGCCATGGCAAAAGTAGCAAGATAGATTCCGGGTAGCGCCGGGTTCAATATATATGTTGTCACGTTATTAATCATTCATTATTAAACGTTTTCTAGTGGTTGCAAACATTAGAACATGCCTAGGTTTAATTTTCTTGAGTAAAGAGATTAAAACTGGGAAACTTGATTAACGACGAGGATTCGAGACTACTAACTCTCGTCTTATGATTAATGCTGTAACTAGATTAATCTACTTGATGTTTAGGATTGAAATCTAAAAGCACACCTTTTCAAGTTCGAGAGAATTGAAAAGTAAATTCGTCTATTTGGTTGAGAAACGTTTAGATGATACCATTAATTCAATCACATCGTGACACGCATATAGAAAGAACCCGGTTAAGCTTAGAATCGACATTGTTACCATCGCCATGGTGAACACTTCCCTAGTTCTCTCTCATCTTGATTTTCACTCATACATTATTGTTCGTTTTGTTTACACATTGTTCACACAAAACCCCCCCTTTATTTACCGGAAACTATTGACCATTAGTCAACTAATTCACTAAAGACTTAACTTTCACCATATTCTCTGTGGGATCGACCCCAACCTTTGTTGGGTTCTATATTTGACAACGATCTCTTACGCTTCTTAATTAGAGTGGTACTTTGAGTGTTATCAATGCGCACAAGCCCTTAGCATTAGTGCGTCTATGCCTGCTTTTAACATTCTATGTCTTAGTGCGGAAATGCCCCCTTAAGTTCTTTGGTGGGAATGCAGAGGATTGATTTCTTGGTAGCCGTAAAAGCGGTCTCGAGAGCGTTTGCTTGTCAGGTGCACATTCAAAAGGGAGTGTAATATATATGAGGGTGCACCCCCCTTTGTTACCAAGATGTGGTTAGTGGTCCAGGATGCTCTCTTTCAAGTCCTCATCGGTCGAGTAGAAAAAGAAAGCCAAAGCCGTTTAGTGGTGAATCAGTGGATCAGAGATGCCTTCTGTCGATCGGCTGTAGTCGATAAAGGTCATAAAACATAGGAATGTAGTGGTGGCTGTCTAGATGCAATCTTTGTTTTATTTTGGCGTCGAAAAGAAGGAAATGCGAGCATCCCTCCCGGCTTGCATTCTCTACTATGATGTCCATTCCTTTCTGACTTGCCTGGGTAATCCGCCAGAGACAGGGACTTACCATTTGCTATTCTAGTGGGTTTTTATACTCGTGTTATAGCTGCTAAAAAGCTATTTCGCATCTTTTAGAATGACACACCGAGTATAAACTAGCCTCCTGGACTGAACCCCCCATTCACTTGAGTAGGACTAGATTGAAAATTCCATTGAAAGAAATCTCGCGCTAAGGATAAGCCTCATTTCTAGGAAGCCCGCGGAGCCTTCAATCACATCACTATTGTTAGATCATTTGATTGTGTATTAGTTATATCCAACCTCTTTCTGTCCTCCTATCTGATAAGCATGTGCTTCCCGTGCTGATCCCGACCTTAGACTGGATACAAAGGTTGCCCGGTATAACTATTGCTTGGAGTTTAGGTAAATAGACAGAGTATCACTTTAAGGTAATAAGATGATACTTCATACTAAGCCAATCAACGATAGATCTATCATCATAGGTAAGAAAACAAAGTTCTTGTTGCGGGGTGGGCTTGGAGAATAGAAGTAGGCGATTCAAAAGCAGTATGGGATGGATAAAAGGCGATAAGGGATACGAGACTTTAGTCGATGTCCAAGTATGGTGGGAAGGACTGGAAAGTGCCGAAGAAGGAGAGAGCAGGCAGCAGTGGTGAAGCTGGATGCTCGAAGTCATTTTAGATATGGCAAGACATCTCAGGAGGAGTAGAAAGTTGCCACAACCAAGGAGGGGTTTATAGGAAGCCAAAAAATGTGGGCCTTTTAACATAATAAAAGAGGAGAGCGCCAGGAGAACGTCGAGACACCATCAGAGCGCGAGGCCAACAGAGCTTGCTGCAGAGGAGATAAGAAAAGGCTCAGCAGAGGGGATCTGGTTACTGTTATGAATGTGGAGGAGTGGGGCATTTTTCTCGTCCCTGTTCCAATGTTCAGATGGACGAATGCTACTAGAGGAGTGCAGAATAGACCAGCTAAAGATGGAAGAGTGAACGTTGTCGAGCCTAGAGCCCGGGAAGCTCTAAAGGTAAGTTCAAGTCAGAAACATAGCGGGGGTTCTCAAGCTTAGGAGAGGAGACAGTTTCGCTGTCGTTAGATTGTGTGGCAACATGAGCCAACGTCAGCAGAAAGGAGGAGAAGACGGAAGGCTGTATTCAAAATCTATGTTGTATTTGGCCAGTGCAAAGATAATCATTGATGCTTGGAGTTTGGATAACATAGCATCCACGGAGATGGTAGATCAGTTGGGGCTGAAGCCCTTTTAAGTAAGGGACTCATCCAGAGCCATATCAAATCAGATCAAAAAGGGCATGAGCGGTGGGCCCTATGTTGAGTAAGGGGGAGAAGGTGCACCTTCTGCTAAGTTGGAGCTAGGGAAGTTAAAGGAGGATGTTTGGTGTGACGTCGTCTTTATGGACGTATTACATATCCTACAAGGAAGACCTTGGTAGAGTAGGGTTTTACCTACGTAGAGAGAACACCACTTCACTTTTAACGGGAAATACAGTTATTGCCATCAGAAGACTTTAGTTTGCTAAGGAGAAAGGGTGTTTGTTGGCATACCATTTCTGGACGTGGGAAAGATTCCATAGAATGCTATTGATAGCAACAAAGCCAACTAGCAGAGCCGAATCAGGGATCGGTAGGATGCCGTAGCTTTAAGAGATAAGGGCGGAGGAAATTGGAAAGGCTTTTTAGGAACAAGCCCCCCTCCCTCCTATGTTGTAAAAGGGAAGTTCAGATCTTTATCTTTCTGCAACACTCTTCTGAATTGATACTTCCCCTGAATCCATAAGTATCGGCTTGACCCTAAGATAAGAGGAGGATAGAGAAGCAGATTTAGTTGCAGGTAGGAGCGAGTCTACCCTGCAAAGCGTCTTCTCGCTTATCCCCATTTTGAAATGAGGAGATCCAACGTCAAGGGAAGCAATTACTTTCAAAGGGGAGGGAGAGTCTCAATCCGTGTTCAACGCCAGCTTGACTAGCTCAAAAGGAAGCAGCTGGAGTGTGTAGATGGGCTTTGAATAAGAGTTGGGTGATTTATTTCCAATAATGCCAATGATGGATGATATTATGGATTAATTGCATGTTGGGAGCGTGTTACTTTTCAAAGCTTACCTTATATTATTAAATAAAGAGGTCCATTGGGCCACCTGACTGTAAAGAAAGGGGAAAGGGCTTTTTTTTATAGAGAGAGAGTAAGGGGGTTTTCTGGGGCTTTGATGCAGGGCCACTTATATTGCAAAACTTTCAGAGACGGGATGGAAAGTCTTTCGTGAGAAGATATGGTAGGCTTGATACGGATACAACTGCTTATCACCCACCTTAGAATCAAGCAGTTCAGTTCGACTATACCCGCCTGAATTCCCTCATTCAGGACAGATGGAAGCAGGTTATGGATCTGTTCAAGTTGGTCGATCAATCACTCCTTTCTTTCCCTGCCTTCGGACACCTTAGAATAGATTTTATTGGAAGAAGGTTGAGGAACGAACACAGTGGTTTGATTGCAGGGATCCCAATCTGCCTACATCAGCGTAAAATGGAACTATCGAATCACGGGTGACTCGCTTTATCGGGATGGGAAAAATTGCAACATCAGCATTTCTTTCCTTCCCTAAATCGATCCACTAGTAGGTAGCGGTAAGAGAGATCCATTATGGTGGGATGGAACATTCTCGAATTCCAGCCAGCATTTCTGTCAATCGATGAAAGTCTCACGCATACTGGAAAAGTACGACTTCAAAAGATGGACTCGATCGAACGGCCAACCACTTGCTATTTTTGTAGGAGATGAAATCCAAAAGACCATTATTAGAGTGTAGTAGATTATCCCGAGTGCGTAATAGGCCAGTTAAGAAGAAATTTAATCAATAGATTGAATGGTAGATAAAGGATCAGATGATGAGAGGGGTAGATCTACCCAATATGGACCGATAACGGATGGTCCCTGCCAACTGCTTATCTCTCTTCCTCGCATTCCATTAATGACCTAACGACTATCCCTCTTTCGAGGAGGGAATCACTTGCTGGATCGAACCCAAGGATAGGTCAGCCGGGTTTTGGATTGAATGAACACTCAACCGCGTCATCACGGTAGCGATGGATGTCCAACCTTTAGATCTCTTCTTTCTAAATAAAGGCGGGTAAGGAAAGTCCGAAGGCTAATCTGGCAACTGCTGGCTAGAAGGCTAAAACCGCTTTTGCCAATCAAAGCCCCAAAATTAGTAAGGGCACGAGTGCCCCAGCAAGCCACCCCAACCCTACCGCCAAAGCTTGACTTTACTAAGCTAATAAAAAAGGCTCGCGCTAGGCGCTCACTTTTTTTGGTTGAGCCGTATCGTATCTTGCTGGTAATGGATTTTTTCTTGAATCTTCCTTGGTTTAGGTAGGTAAGTGTTAAGAGGCTCTTTAAGGCTTTCATTAGGTATACATAGACATAGGACTTTCTTGTAATACATAATGGTTGGTTTCGAATCACATGAAGCCCATATAGATATCCACTTTTATTTCCTCTAAAGATCTTCCTGTGGGGAACACAATCAGTCCATACAAGGACCTACTGAGTCAGCCACCCTTGCATCTATTTTATGCATCATAACATGGCCATCGTGTAACTCCTCGAGAATCATGTCATTCACTTGTCACGTGTTGCCACCAGAATCATAAATACTCAAAGTAAGTTCCTGGCTTGACCATATCTCTAAAGGTACGAATGAGCGGAGTGCTTATGGACGTGATAGCTGCGAGCCTCATGGGTCTTGCTCTCTCATCTTTTTTCCTCCGCCTTCCTCTTGTAATTGACCCTTTCCTTTCTGCTATGCCTATCCATCCGTCAGATTGACATCCAGCCGGGTGAGCGGTAGCGGCTTCTGTTTACTAATAGATCTGTCGCCGCTAGTATAACCAAAAAAAGAACATAAGGATCCATAATATTAAAAAATACTAATCACTGATCAGGATCATATAATGTCCGGTATTACCAGAAAGGATAGTCGTGATGTCCCTTCATGGCCGACGTTTTCAGTATGGAGCCGAAGGCGAGGGTTTCCAGAATGCCCCCTTCTCTGTCTTTCCCTTTAAGTGACAAGGGGGGTGAGGTAAGGGGTAGTATAAGGGTGGTTCGGTCATCGATAAGCCTCTCCTTATTCATTTTATAGGGCAGGGCTGCGGACCAACAATCCAGCAAAAGGGCTGAAAAGCTCCTCTCCTTAGAGTCAAGTTTTCGCTCCTGAACTCTGCGGCGAGTTCAGCCACCACCTCCGGGTCTGTGCTCTGCTCGAGCATAGTCAGCCAGCTTCGTGACTTTTCTTAGCTTCCATCCTTGCAAAGGGATAACCTTTCACTATCTAGGCTCCCTCGAAGAAGGGGTCCCATGTACTTCTTCCCTGAATGTCAAGCCGTAGTTCCTGTTCCTGGGAGAAATGGAAGGAGTTAGGAGGATGGAGCACCCTTTGCCCTAAGAAATAGGCGGCTTCGCCTTCATTCCATCAATAAAATTGAGCTAATATGTGATAATGACAGTACACTGATGCATAGGTCTTCTTTACTTTACGGCCTTTTGATTATGATGCATCATGAACATCCCAATATGTAATTGGGGTGAGCGGTGGTTAGATATAAGGGCGGCTTCGCTGGCTTAGATTTGAAGTAAGGGCTTCGATTCCCAATCATTTTTTTAGGCCGGTTTGGATGAGCGTGGGCAAGTTCGGGATTCACTATCGCTTTCTGCTTGTAGCGGCTCACCCCCTTGTCACTAAAAGGGCTAAGTCACCGAAATGAGTTGAACAAAGAGTCATCTTTGAAGGTTACTATGCATCCTTATTCATAGTAGAGTGTAAGGTAGGTTTGGGTATAGCAGTACTTGAACCTGCATCCATTAGGTTAAAAGGCCAATGCTCTACCAACTAAGCTATACACCCAAAAAAGATGTAGTAGTAAATAAGGATTGGTACAGAAAAGAGGTCGGCCCCCATTCTTCTCATTATATTAAAGGAGCGTGGCTCTGTATGAGGCTCGTACTGCAGAGCAAGCAGAATAAAATGTTAGGTCGCGCGTTAGCACCTCTGCAAGAAAAGGGAGGCGCTATGGCGCAACTTCGCGCAGCTGCTACGCCCTTGTTTCTTGCCCCTTATTTCAAACTCAAAGAAAGCCTTGATCAATATGAGAAAGATGCGCTCAAGCGCCCAACCTATACAAGGGGCTTGGGCTCGAAAGCCGGCCTTACTCAACAACTTTCTTAGTAAGGTTGCTTGTTTCCACTCATTGAAGATTCTATCTACAAAAGAAGGTCAACGGGGGATACTCAAATTGCTCTCACTAACACCAGAGAAGGTGAGGTCGTCTTTCTTTCTAGCCGCCATACGGTTCTCCATAAAGCCTTAAGGAGAAGGGGAGGAGCAGTTATCTATGTAATTACGGTCTTTGTTAGCCGTTGTTCCGGTCGAGCACTCTCTTTACTTTGTCCATTTCCGTGTTACCAAACAAGACTTACTTCTTACCAACCCGCGAAGGGTTGTGAGGCTGGACCAGGTACGAGGAATGAATCTATATCTGTGCACGAAAATTGCTGGCTGGTAGCCGCTCAACTGTTCGAGTGCAATGCAGTAGTGTTGGTTCCGATTCGACAAAGGTAGAAAGCATGGTCGAAGGTCCAGTACAGTAGGTAGTAGGCGTGTTCGATTTGGCTCTCTAGAGAGAATGATAAATAGGCGATGCACCATCCTTGCTACTATGTACATTTTCCTTGACATGACAGATAGATTCAATTGAACCCACACTCAAAGAAGGACCACAAGCTCGGGGCTCGACGAAACTAAAAGTTTCAGCATGTTGAAAATGGGGTTAGCAATGAAAGAAAGAGCCCGGCATTCATTTTTGAAAGAATATTCATGTTGAGTATACTAAAAGAGGGACCAGCCTCGTCGTGGTGATTAGAGGACACCTCTGATCGTTCACCTCTAATGTGACATGTTTTCTCCCAGTTATATGATCAATGGGATCAGTCGGCTAGAGAGCGGGGCTATTCTTCTTCTAGGAAGACAAAGTCATCCCTTCTACTGACCGAACCCTCAGTTCAGGGGCCTTCGTCAACATGTTACAAAGCTCCAGTCTTCGGTGGGTCACCATTACTTGACTTAGAAAGGCGAACATCTGGGCAAGGGAAAGCGTAGTGCGCCTGGTGCAAATGGATTTCTTTTTTCATGATATACCAATTAGAATGGAGGGTCCTACCTACATGATTGATAGAATCACTACTTAGGGGGGGCGATCAACTTGATGCAGGAGAGGCATGAGTGCAGTTCCATCTTGTGGTGTATTTGTTTTTAGTGAGTAGGGCCTCTTTCTTGTTGATCAGTATGCCTCCGCTCTATTGAAAAGTAGGAATTCCTATGGCGGTTTTGTCAACGAATGCGTCTCGGGACGCATTGACTAACCTAACCCACCCTTAAAGAGGCTTTTCTATAGTTGGGTGTCTGCTTTAGTGTGATTTATGAAGGCTAGGCTAGGTTTGGTAATATCCAAAACAATTGAAAAGAGATCGGGGTCGATAGGTGGCAGGTGGCAAGGAACTTGATCCCCCCCATAAAAAGGGGGAAGCCGCAGTAGAACTCAAATTCTAGAAATAAGTCGGGGCCCTTTTACCAAGTCTACCAGATAGAAAATGATAGAGGGCCAACTATCGTTGCCTTACACAAGACGGTGCCCTTTCACTTCGAGTTCCTTCCTTCATAGTCAAATCTGATGAAATGCTTTGGTGATGTTACCTACCAAATAAACTGCTAGGTGATCGAAATAGCTCAGTTCAGTGAGGACTCACTCACCCATCTACTCCTTATCTATTTAATACTTTCTTCTATCTACTTAATTAATTTAAAAGGCGACCCGCCTCTCCGGGCTATAAGATAAGATACAGTTCTTGTACTACTTGATTTACTGGTAAGAAAGAGCTTCTATAAGAACTGGAAGACTCTTGTATGTATGGTAACCCTCTCTTCCGCTACTGGTGGACTGTTGCACATAAAGGGCGACAGAAGTAACCTTTCTTAGCGCGCTTTTCAAGCTCTTAGCTTCTGCTAGTGGCGGGGCGGCAAGGGCATGTTCTTCAGTTGGAATCCTAAGCCAAGAAGGTATGAACGAAGTGACGGGCACCTTTAGAAGATAGGGGGGGCTTTCTTGTGGTAGTAATTGCGAATATCTCTCCTCTTCTCTTAGCGTGCACAGTTTGCTTACATGCCGCCTTAGATCTCTCATTCTTAGTTTCACGCTGGACTAATGATAATGAATGAAAGTCAGTATTTTAGTAAATTTATATAACCACCTCATTAGTGTATAAAAAATTCTTTAGTGGTCGCACCGAAAGTACATTGTAGGTTGGTTGAAGATGATCTTACGCGGCGTTCAGAACCAGTCTTGAAGTGAATGAATTATAAAGAAGTAAGGAAATGAGACGACTCTTTCTTGAACTATATCATAAACAGATCTTCCCCTCCATACCAATCACTAGTTTTTCTCTGTTCCTCTCGTATATCGTCGTAACACCATTAATGCTAGGTTTTGAAAAGACTTTTCATGTCATTCCCATTTAGGTCCGATTTGGATCCCTCCGTTGTTTCCTTTTCCTTCCGCAACTTTTCCTCAGAATGAGAAAGAAGATGCTACACTTGAATTTTATTATTTAAGTGCTTATTGATTGCCAAAAATTCTACTTCTACAATTGGTAGGTCACCGGGTTATTCAAATAAGTCGTGTTTTCCGTGGTTTTCCCATGTTACAACTTTCGTACCAATTTGGTCGATCCGGAATGGATCGGTTAAACATTCCATTAGGTAGCCTGGTCTTGACTCTTCTGTGTGGTATTCATTCTCGTTCGGCTCTTAGAATCACATCCAGTAGTGGTTGGAATAGCTCACAAAATCCAACCACTTCACCTACTTCATTGCCCCCAACCTTTTCTCGTACCTCTATTGAAACAGAATGGTTTAATGTTCTTTCATCGATTGGTTATTCCTCTCCGTTCGTATCTCTTTTTCCAATTTCGGTCTCGATTAGTTCACAAGATTGAATGGCCAATTCTCCTCCGAACCCTCAATTCGATTATTTTCGAAGAATGTTGAGCCGGGTATGTAAGCCATATATCTGGGAGGAACTTAAATAAAAGAAGGGCTTTCGATTTTGGTCTTGCAACTATTTTCAAAATATATATATAAGAATCCCTTTTTAGAAGAAAGATTATATATATGTCCAATCTCTAGTGGTGGTGGAACCAACCAAGATCTATGTCGTGCAACCCGACCTCAGACTCTTTCTTCCCGACGGTGTATTCCATGGCTCAGTTGATCACATTTGAGACCATAGAACCGGTGTCCGCCATATAATCTTCCCACTCTTTTAGAAATTGTAGAAAAACTGGGGAGTTCATATCAATAAGAGCCAGGCGAAGGCCTTCATACTCAAAGGAGTTGATATCTACTATGAAAGACTATACAAGATTCTTCACGTCGAGTTGTTGGGGGGAATAGTTTAGCGAGCGTAATACGTGTGTCGCGCTCTGGATTAGCTGGTTTTCAAGGCTAATCATCCGGCCTATCGCTCTTTGCTCCTCAAGGACAGACTCCCAATCAGAGGAACTAATGGTTTATAGGGCTCCTATGGGGGTTCTGCAGGAATATTTAAATCAGGTAGCATGGGATGATTTTTTGCCCCATTCCCTAAAACCAGAGGCAAATCATTCATAAACAAAGTAAGTCTCTTCAATTAGAGGTATGGCACTAGCTAAGCTTCAGCGGGATCAGAAAAGGTTGTATTAAAGTTTTGATCGGTTAATAACATGGTAATTTCCCCTGCCAGTATCGGAAGTGATAATAAAAGTGGGAATGCTGTCACTAGAATGGACCACACAAATAGAGGTGATCTATGCATAGTCGTTCCAGGTCCACGCATGTTGAAGATAGTTGTTATAAAATTAATAGAACCTAAAATGGATGAAACACCAAATAGATGAAGACTTGAAATTGCTAAATCAACTGCTCCTCCAGAATGGATGGTAATACCACTTAAGGGCGGATAGACCGTCCACCCAGTGCCACTACCCACTTCAACTAAGGCTGATCTTAATAGGAGGAAGAGACTTGGAGGCAACAACCATAATGAAATATTATTTAATCGTGGAAATGCCATGTCAGGCGCACCTATCAGAATTGGAATAGACCAATTACTAGATCCACCTATCATCGCCGGCATAACCATAAAAAAGATCATTAAAAAAGCGTGAGCCATTATTAAACATTATAAAGTTGATGATTCCCACCAAGAATTTGATCGCAGGGTCGTGCTAATTCCATATGAATCAGTACTAAGAAGCATGTGCCTATCACTCCAGCAATGGCACCGAAGATGAAATAAAGAGTCCTTATATCCTTGTGGTTAGTGGAGAACAGCCATCGAACCAGATTTGTCGTAAAATTGAGATTATTTCATTTCCTTCCTTATCAGAGAGGGGCCCGCGGGGCTTATTTATCGAAAAAGGGGTAGAGAGGGGGGGAAGGAAGAATGTAAAGCCTGAACTTTATTAATGGGACATTTTCCTTTACCTCTCATCCTCGCCCGGTTCTGGTTCAGGAAAGGGTCAACGCAAGGATCTTATTTTGAAGCAATCTCTAGAGTTTTCCCTTATCCGAATGGGTCTTGCAAGAAAATAGGATTTCATATTAAGCTTCAAATATACGCTATTGGGATGGGATGGCTCCTACTAGCTCTCCCCCCCAAGAACCGCACGTGCGAGTTCCCTCGCATATGGCTCAAGTGGCGTAAGCCCTTTCCTTCGCGCTTCGCTGTAGCCAAGCTTACTGCTAGCCTATCGGCGTCAACCAAGCTTCAACTGCGACTGCTCGTTGCTTCTGGCTGCCTTATTCCATCACCCGAGATCCAAGTCAACACCGGCAAAGATCTCTTGATTCCTCGCGGCCAGGCCAGCTTGGAAGCAAGCTACCTCTTGTCTATCTCACCCCCTTCCTTCAGCTTGGTGAGCCTTCACTTTTGATCCTTTTATGCCCAATGCAGTACCCCCCATTTTTTGGTTCCCATTGGGTTTACCTTGTTCACAGGTCAACCCCATGGCAACAAGAAAAGGTGATCTTGTGCTATACTCCGGTGATATCTTTCCTACCGAGACACACAAACTCCCATCGTGTCCCAGATCACATTCCGTGAATTGAAAGGGGAAGCCTACTCATATATCAACTCCTCTCGTAGATTGGTGTGGTTATACAAAGCGTCTAAGAATAGTTCACTCGCGTTGAGCAATCAAGATGGTTGCTGCCACTCCTTAAGGTTATCTATTGTATCATACACTTCTTGCATTTTGTCCCACGCTTCATACCTCTTCTTTCTTCTTAAGGTAAGATAAAGGCCCAGGCATGGTGGTGTAGGAGAATCTAGTCGGCAATATTTTTTGATTGACCAAGAAGTCTTATGTCCTCCGAGTCGCACGACATTTTAACCGAAAGAACTTCTTGCGAAATTCATGCCTTTCTGTTTTTTTGACCAGAAATTCTTTCTTGATTTTCATAAAAAATTATTCTCTGGACTTTTTATCAATACGAGGTGATCGTAACACAGTATATAAGACTCGTGATTCAGGCAATCCAATCTTCCGTGTGTAAGGCGGAAGCCCCCAAAGATGGTTTAAAAAAATGGGTGATCAAATGATCGAATTACTATGCCTATCTTGGTGGTCGTTACTTTTGGTGGTCTTGCTTTTCCGCTGACTCATCTAAGTGCTCTCCTTTGTCTCATTGTTTATCTCTCATTTGATTCCTCCCCTAAATCTAGCTCCTCCTCCTCCTCCTCCTCCTTCTCCTAATGGATAGGATCCTCTTTGGTCCTTTTTACATAACATTCTCGGCTGCCTCCGGTCCGGTAGGTCGGTCGCCCTCTAGCCAGTGACTAGCCCAACTATGGAGCTAGGTGTACACCACCACGTCGAGACTCTCTTTCGAAAGAGAGATACTGACTTTCATAAGAGGGAAAGATTAATCTGTCATGCAGCAGAGCAGTGTTCATCTAACTCGAAATTTCATAAGAGAAGAAGAATCGTAGCGTACGATCGACATAAACAATCGGTTAAAATAGTCTAATGAGAAAGCATATGTTCACATTTGTAGTGGCAATAAGTTTTCTTTTGAGTTTCGAGATTGGCTTGGTCTTCAGTCTACCCTAATGAAACCTAAAATCTCACTCCCTCGCTTTCTCTTTCTGATAGACTAGCTTGCGCATCTTCTCTTTGGAACCTTGTCTTGGGGAGTGCTCTCTCTCTTCTGTGTCAGCGAAGGAAGGATAAGAGTAATCGGCCGAATGATTGTTATTCCACTAACGGTTACAGTGCGTCTATCGAAGCAGAACAAGTCTAATACTCCAGCCCTAGTTTTTGGGGATTCCATTTTGATCTAAACCCGGAAATCCATATCTTTATATACGAATTTCCTTCTTTTTTAGCCCTTTTTTTATTAGGGGGGTCTCCTTACCTTCGGTCTCATTCAAGACCTGATCAAGGGATTTCCCCTTTTGACTTTTGGTGTATAGGGCTTTTTTTTTGTTCCCCTTTGTAAAGCAATCGAAAAAAGACCAGAACAACGTGAAAAAAGGTTGCATAAGCAAACATTATTGTGGAAATTAAGGGAGAGTGTTGTTTTATAAAATATACAATAGTTTCTGATTCCCCCGAGCTTAGGGGTCAATTACGGGGGGTAACCGGTCGATCAACTCATTTTGGGGTTAACCTATCGATCAACTCTAGGCTGAGCTTCTAGTGAAAAACTAAAGCCCTACCTTATAGAATGAAATTCCATAGTTTTGCAATAACTTGGCTTTTTTCTTGACTTCAGCTTTGAGATGATTTTAGCCACCGGGGACCGGCTCAATGAGCACCTTTGGGCGGTGCTTTCTCGATCAACTATCTGACTTATTCAGAATGATGGTGAACCAAGACATGAAGAAGTGCAATGCAAAAGAACGCCTTCTTTTTTTAGGCCTCGGGCAGTGGAAGATGAACAATCGCTAAGGAATAGCTTGAACTAAGAGGAAGTGAAGTAATACTTGCCCAATTCCCCGGTATTCATTGAAGACTTCGCACGTACCCCTGCTAATTCTTTTTCTAATACTAAGGCCGTATATCTATACTCATTAGTAGGAAAAGCCTTTCACTTCAAAACAATCAATCAGGACTGGTGCCATCCGCGCTTCTTCTGACTATTGAAAGTGGAAGTTCAATCTTTGAAGCTCATTTTCCAGCATTCCTTTCAATTCTTTCAACCGATTTGGAAACTTTCAGCTATACAAAGTTAGGTGATTTACCGGGTCGACATTCATCTTGATTTCGGCCTTTATTTTCTTCCATTGAAAGGATTGACCTGACCAGCTTGAAACTTGATTTGATTATCTAAGGAATTAAAAAGTTGATTTTTTCAAACGAAGACTCTTCTTTTTAGGAAGACGATTCCCGGCCATTCTTCATAGCTGATTTTAAAATAAAACATTCATTCCATGACGTGAGGCTCCAGCTTAAAACTTTGAAACAATACCAAATCATACTCGGCAACTGAAGCATGGAGGAGAAGAGCCGGAAAGGGCAAAACCTCTCTTTTTAAAAGAAAGAGACCCGCCAAAAAACATTGCAATAGAGAACTCTTTAGCGGAAATGGTTTCCTGGCCTATTGGAACTCTTTCAGCCGATTCGCGGAAACACATTACTTCAGATCAGATTTCAATTCCTCTATTCACAGAATGCCCTTATCAATCAAACTTTATATCTCTTATCGGAACTACCCTCTGTATCTCCATCTTCAGCAGCTCCTCAATCTTTCATTTCGAAAATCAAACTTGGATGTCACGGGACTTTCTCACAACTTCGTTCCTTGCGTTTTTTCCATCTTTAGCAGTTCCATATTAATCGGTTTTATTCTGACAGTCGAGATGGTTAGCTTGGGCGCTAATGGTATTTTATATTTAGAATACCTAGACTAATGACAATCTTCCTTACTTGAATTGGAATCTTAAGTAGCTCAATTCTGATCTTCACTGGTCTGAGATGGCCCTCTATTCAAGTACCCCTTCTTCTACTCGAGCCTCGGCAGAGCATTTTTTATCTCATTCGTATTCTACGGAATTCTAAAGGACTCTTTCATATTGCACCGGTGGTGGAAAAGATTGGACAATTCCCTACCGAGACAACATAAACTCTTCCACGGATCCTTCATTTTTCAACTAGTAGATCGCCTTTTCTTAAGGTTTCGTACTACTACTCAAGTGATACATGAATAGATCAGGAGAAGTTTTTCTAATCGGATTGAGTGAGACAGTTCGGTTCTCTAGACCCATCTTCCACCCTTGAGAAGGGGCGCGGTATTGAAATTGTTAAACCGGAGAAATAAGTTGGAAAGGAGTGGAATGAAAGCAGACAAGTGAAGACCAAAAGAGATAGGCTTATGACTAAACACTACCCGGAAGAAAGACTAATCAATTCGAATTGATCAGTCGAACAAACAAAGATTATAGTTCGTGATCAAGTCATTCACTTCTATAGCGGTTTGGAATTCCATTTTTATCTGTAAAGTTGTTCAATTGATCCATCAAGGATAGGAGGGAGCAAGGGTATAAGTAGGGGCTTCTTGAATGGGATTTTCTGGATGTCCCAAAAATAAGGCCTTCAACTCTATGTTATAGCCTTCATGCCCTTGATCTGACGACCCTCATTATCCCACTTGGCAAGCTGCTACTGTAAACAATAAAGTCAAGGATGCTTCCAGAAACCGTGACGGTTCTTCCTAGGAAGATTCATTCTTTCTTTTCTGTCCTATTGAGAGGGTGATCCCTGGCCATTGCCTGTGATGTTAGATCAGAAAGGTGACCATATCTAGTTCTAAGGTTGGCCTAACCTAACTTGATGACACGCTTATAGAGTTTTTCGACCTGAAATGCTGCGTAAAGTGTCTTTCTTGCTTGGTGATCAGTCAATGAAGTCATTCTGGATCCCTGACTCATCTCATCTGAGCCTTTGGCCAGTTTGACATTAGGTAAAATATGTCGTTTGGGCATTGTCCCTCCTCTTGATCTACTTCGGTTACAACTCGATAGTGAGTTTTGAGGGTCAAGTAAGGGATTGGGTTGAGAGGAGGGTCACAGTCCTGCTATATACGAAATACTTAATAGCTAACGGCCATATGGCATCTATCCATCCATGCTGAAGTTTTGGAGACTGAGGGCTTGGATCGAGTTCCTGAAAAGCGTGAAATGCAGTAAGGACATTAATGAAGTATAAGCCCTGGCGAAAGACGAAGGCGGTAAGTGAAGCAAGCTACACCATTCCTCCGGAGGGGAAGTCGAAACTCGTGTTCAAGTAAAGGAGATACTGATTGATTAATGAATTTTGACAGGTAAAATGCCGCTGACAATGGGTTGAATTGGCAGGTTACCTGATGAAGAAGCTGGAAAGGTACCAGCTGCCTGCGTGGTGTTAAACCAAAATGCTAAAGAGAGAGAAGAGGAAATCATGAACTACCTTTCATATAATGTAGTACACTATAAGAGAGTTAGAGTACTGCAGTGGACACAATTCAAAAATAACCTTAAGGAAAGGGAAACTATAAAATAAAAAGAAATTCAAAACAAGTTACATGCTCGTTACCCACAACAATTAATAGGGCCAACATTTTAGAACTACTATTTTTCTTTTTGAAACTACATACTTTCCTGGAATAAGAAAGCCTGAAGGTGACTTAACTACTTTTTGTTTAATTTTTCTAGTCTTCCAGGCAACCGAGTGCTCCATGAACAATGAGCGCTTCCTACTCCACCCGCAGCGCTTGCTTCCTCTTCTCCAAAACCTCTATGTGTTCTTTAGTAGCGCGAAAACGCGCTTCTTTCCTTGCAGGATCCATTGTTCTAACACTTCTCAAAAGGAAGTTTAGCACTCTACGATGCTCTTGAATTTGATTTTGTAGTTGCCCCATTTCGGCAGCAATTGCAGAAAACCTGTTTGCAGTATCCATAGCCATACGTTCTAGTACTCAATTTCTTTGATTTGAATTTGATGAAGTGAAGACACTTATCGAGCCTCCATTTATAGAGTTCTAGAGTAATCTCGCCATGCGGCACAAATTTGATAATAGCCACAATTTTGATGAGTTTTTCCGCGGTTGAGTACTATCATGACTCTTTGATGAAAAACCTAACTACCTTGCGGAGCAAACAAAAGATCCCAAAATCACACTACCTGTATGAACAAACAAACTTTGCACAACCAACTTACATAGAAAAGATTCCATATTTTACGCCAATAGGTTTGTGACATCCATGTACTGAGTCGTCAAATGAGCCACGTTAAGAAAGCCCAAGCTTATACGCATTGGCCCACAGGGTGCCCCAATAGGGCCCGAATGAAAGACCCAAGCCTACATGAATGACATGAACCATGAAAGTCCTACAAATGAAGACTTGGCCCTATCAAGCCTTCATTACTCGATAAAAGCCCACAGAAGGGCCAAAGCACAACAAGCCTACTCATCATCAAAGCAAGTCCAAGCCCATGAAAAAATGACCTCATTGTCATGGGATCCCTTTCCTTACTCCTCAATATAGTTTTTCTATACATTAAGATTTGCAACACCTATTCAGGAGCTGGGGAATCGACTTTCAAGGAAAATCTTGATTGAAAGTCCATATCTTTCTATTTTTCTTTATCTCCGGCTAGAAAAGAATGTATGCATCAAACTTTTATGTCTCACTGGTTTAGATACGATGAGATAATCATCAACGTTCGGGAATCTCAACTAGAATACCTCACTGCACCGGTACCGGTTATGAGCCACATTCAGTGAAGAGTTTCTGGTCTTTGTCCCCTTAATGCATTATAAATTGCAAGGAAAAAAAAGTGGAATTCTATAGGTTTAGCTAAGATGATTTCAAACTTATTCCTTTTTTGTTTGGTTCGAGCTCAACTTAAGTTATACATTGCCCGAGAAGAGTTGTTTGGGTGCATCAACCACTTGCGGCAGAATTTCAAAATCCATTTAGTATGGAGATGTTGACACAAGAATGCGAACTCTCATTATATATCAATCTTTTGCTCTGGATTCTATTGACTTGACTACATTGTCTCACTGAGCAGTGTTTTCTCATGGAGGAAAGAAAGATGGGCAAAATCATGCGGGTAAGTGTCCAAGAAATTTCATACTAGATACTTCCACTACTGTCACCCCTAAGTATTGCATTCTTTGTGAGAGTTAGGCCATTTGAAGAAAAGACATCAGATTATACATAGTGTCCCAAATGCTATGATGTTGACACAATCTGGTTGTCGGCATTTTCAAATTCAAAACATTAAAGATTATTTGGATCATTGTTACAATCTATCTCAGCCTTTCTGCAAGAAAGAATTTAGAAGGCTGAAATTGACCATTAGAAAACAATAGCCAATAAAAAGAATTCTCTTTTAAAGTTTATTTTAATGAGTGTAAAACCAGGCGAATATTCTAATTACTGCTTTTTGTTTCACTTTATAGGGTAGGGTCACCGTGCCTATGTGGGTCATAGAAAATAAAATACATAAAGCCTAACAAGTGAGCCATGCTTCCTTGAAATTTGTCAGAACTGTCATCACCTATGGTTGATTAAGAAAAAAAATTGGAAACAAGAGACCTGGTTTTTTTTTCAGTTTCTGATTCCAGAATGTCTGCATCTATTGTTCTTGTTATAGATGAATGTTTAGATGAACTACACCTCCTGAATTACATCCGTCCTTTCATGCATTTGTTGATTCACTTTCCTCGACAACGAGAATTTAGAGTATATTGTATGGCCGCACAATATTTTATGATTTTTTGGAGTAATTTATAGCATCCATCTGCTAGTGTGTAATGTACTGCCTAGTGACAAATCACCAACTCAGGAGTCCTTGAAAGCCTTGATCTACGAAACTGACATATACTTTCCCCCAATGCATGCATCATCAGAAGTGGCACACAAAATATTCTCATCACTGAGGCCATACAAATTGAACATTCCAGAAGCTTCTAGAGATCGGCACTTGGGTACGGCAATTTAGGTTGCTCATGCTATAATTCTAGGGGTATCAGAAGAATGTCTCGAGGAATAGTTAAATAGGCAGGAGATAATAACAGAATAATTATGTGCACTGGTGGGTGGACCTAATACTTTTGTACCCGGGCTAGCGCCCTCTCTCTTCTGTGACCTCTCTCTCTAGCAGAATGCTATCTGTTCTTATTCATATATTAAAAAATGAAAAATGTTAAGATATTCTTAATGATATTCGGGATTCTACCCAGCAGAGTCTTCCATAACTGACCGACCGGTGAAAGAATAGCCGGACTAGTTGAAAGCCGGCAGTTATTGATGGCTCAGAAAGAAATCTAGTCTATTTCTTCTTCCCTACCTCTCACATAACATGTGCCTAAGAAAACCACCTACATCCACTCTTATATATACTCCCACACAAGTAGCCCAGTTTAACAATATGTGTGAATGTGACATTACTTATGTGTGCTCAGTCTCACCCCCCAATGTACATACAAAAAAAATGAATTAAAAAGCGACCCACTTTGGTAAATAAATAAGGAATTCCACCAGCACAAGGCTTAATTCTTTGCATGAAAATGTCCTACACTCTTCCCTTTTATAGAATGTACTAGGATAGCCCTTAAATCTCCTCAACATCCATCTTCAACTATAAAGCGGTTTAAGAAGTGCCCTTCGCACCTTACTTTTTCTTTCTCCCTTCTTGCGCCATTTAAAGAATGAGATGACATCTTATTCTATATCATTTGCTTTCCTAAGGACTAGAGTAAGCTAAACCATGTCTTTTTGCATTGGCATTGACCTACTTACTTTGACAGTTGTGATTCTGCTTTCATGTCTTGTATTGAGCTTTCACCCCGGCACCTGCGCATATATGATCCTTTACTGCCTACGCTCACGAAAGACAAAGCCACTCACACGAATCCATGGACCTTACTTACTGCTGGCTTTGAGCTTTCTTGCTTGCTATCTTCCAGCTAGCGGAAGACTTTACCAAATGCGCCAACCAACCTCTAGTGGCAACTCCAATATGTATAGTATAATAAGGCGAGGAAGCGAACGTACCAGATTGGATTGACCTCTTTCCTTTACGATTAAAGGCCTATTATTTATTTGATTGGAGACTTTCCATTAGAGAGTTTCTGGGCTGGTCTATGATATAAATTCAAAGAAATTCATTCTCTCTTTCCTTCTTGTGTACTTACCAATGGTAAAAACCTTTCCTAAACTCAACTCATCCACTCAGAAAGATCCTCTTGACTTGAGTACTTCTTTTCCTAAAGAGCTGATGAGCGTGGGATATAGATTCAAAACAGATATGTGTGTGGTATTTATGTACCTCCACCTACAGGGCTAGTTGTGCCCACCATCCTTATCTTTGTCTCCCCGTCCTACCGGGGTCAGCCTCTTATTCCACATTCCTATACTAATCTAATTTGGATTAAGATTCCAAAATCTCTCAATATATCACCATTACCCTCTATCGTCCAGTCCATGGCCCGGTTTTCTTTTGAAAAAGTCTTGCAAGAGACTTTTAAACAATTCTTTTTTGATCTTTCAGGTCCACTTGCCATATCAGGTGATGCAGAGAAAGCAGCTAAGAGCAAGAAGAAGTTAGTTTATAATCAACACTACGGGGATGCTTGAGATAACCATGTCGAAGAGATAAGGATAGGCTAAGCGTGTCCAGTGCACTACTAACAAAGAACAGAATAGAAGAGGCCTAACCAGTCCTTCCTTGCTCCCGTTGAGGGATAGAACTCTTCCAATGAAGTAGGTGATACATCCAAACAAGAAGTAAACTAAGAATGAGCGAGAGCATCTTGTGAGAGCTTGTGACCATCGCAGTGATCGCAAGATAGCAACAACAAAAGAATGAGCGAGAGCATCTTGAACCTCTTTAAGCATTAAGCATTAAGCAAGAGCCTACCTCTACCCAAAAGCAGCGGCGAGGCAGACATTGAGCAGAAAGGTTGGCTGCCTTGCAGGGTCACTTGCCTAGTTCACCGGTACTAGGCTATGAGAGGCTCTTAATCGGGTCTAATGTAAAGCAAGCCTTGTGAATGATGGTAGCTCCATACGGGTAGACGTAGGCCCTGATACCATAACAATGACAAGACAATTACAAGGAGGACGTACGTGTTCTAGGGCGAGTGCGGACTCGGTTAGTATACAATATCATCAACATAGTAATAGGATGCATCTGCTGAATCCAAGACTTATATAATAACAAGCTGGACCGAAGTTCAGCCATAGTTGGTTTTGGTCGTTGAAGTTTCGCCGTAGTGACAAAGCTTTCATACTCTAAAGGCAGGCCAGCAAGAAGAAATGTACACATATTATATTAGGACACCGATGCATTGATAGATGACAAGGATTCATAATTGTTCTTGAATGTACAAAGGTAAGCCACCATAAACAGATTTCCTTTCTTCTCTCTTTCACTATCATATTCCTCACTAACCCGAAAAACTTTCTTTAAACCATACTTTGGTTGAGCTCCTCTTCCCCTTTCTAGACAAGAAAAGAGAAAGGGAACTCCTTTCTTTTCATTTTCACATACATACGCGAATCTAGGTCCAGCCTCGCTTGCATTCAGTTATCAAGGGGGATGTCTACTCTTTCATTTACATACGCAAGCTCCCGATTAGTCGCAATCGCACTTCTGTACAATATCTAATGCATATTAAAGCACTTACCGGCCAAGCATCAACATAGTAGCCTGCGGATTGGTGCCCGGTGACATGGTAAATATTGAACCATCAACAACTCTGAGTGCCCCAAAAAGTCTTAAGTTTCTATCAACCACTTTCCCAACAAGGCAGCCTCCATGGTAATGCGATATTGTGGTCACAATGACAGAACTATCCCATCATAAAATCATTGGATAGATCAGCAGGCAATGAAGGTCCAACATACCTGAAATATATAGGACCAAATTCTTGTTGGTACTTTCATTCCTTCTAAATCAAGTAAGCGGGGGGAAGTTCAATTAGAAGACCATGACCCCCTTTTTTACTTTCCACCTGCTAACGAACTTCTACCTCAGCTAAATGCAAACCTTGAACCAAAAAACAAAGTCTTTCCTAATCTATCTCATAGTATTACTGAAAGAATATGGGCTATTCTCAAAGGAAATCCCGCCAATTCTCCTTCCTTAGGTCTCAAATGTGATTGATCCGGTAGATTGGATAAAGAATTACCTAGACTTTGTATTTATGCTTAGTCTCTCCTGCTATCGTAAGAATCCTAAAGATCAGGTGACTGGACATATTGCTTCTTTGCTAGTTCCCTTGAGTGGTTATAAAACTTCCTTATTCTAGGTTATTTGGTACTTCTTTTGTGGACTCCTAGGAATTCCGTATAGATAAAAAGATAGTCTTCAAGTTGAACTACCTCTAGGGTTGCTGAAAACCTTTTTGCCTTCGACGGAGTACATGTTTTTGAAGTGGGCAAAACCTCTTCCTTAAGGAAAAAAGTATAACCCAAGGCTACGAACCAAAGGAGAGAGGCTAGGTCTCAATCAATAGAAAGGAAATGAAATTGATCCACATCATTTATCACAATGAATTATATTTATTCGATACACAGTTGTCAATATAAATATTTAATATTGAAAAAATAGATTTCAAAAGAAATTTCATAAGAGAGGAAGATAAGGCAAAGAAGGAATTGATAGAGGTGCGTCGAGAAGTTCAATACCTTCTTGACCGAGAAAATGTCCTTGCTTTTCTCTTTATTTTTCGAGATTGGGTTGGTGTTCAGTCTACTTCTAAATAAGTACTCCACCATGTTTAGTCTCTTTCTTCATGCAAGTCTACTAGTTGATCGAGACTATAAAATTCTTGTTGTGTTGTTGTCGTAAAGTTTTGTTCTTTGTTCCTATTTCTTGGCTTTTTTTTCCGGTATGCCACTCTGCTAACAAGGAGCGAAAGAACCAAGTTTTTTGTGGTGATGTCACAATTTGCACCAATTTGTATCTATTTAGTGATCAACCCGCTAGTTTCTTTGATCCCACTCGGTCTTCCTTTTCTATTTTCTTCCAATAGTTCGACCTATCCAGAAAAATTATCGGCCTACAAATGTGGTTTCGATCCTTCGGTGATGCCAAAAGTCGTTTTGATATAAGATTTTATCTTGTTTCCATTTTATTTATTATTCCTGATCCAGAAGTAACCTTTGATCCATTTGGATCTTGGTCCATGATGGCCTTTTTATTGATTTTGATGATTGGATCTCTCTATGAATGGAAAAGGGGTGCTTCGGATCGGGAGTAACCACTAGTAATAGGGCAAAAATAAGGGGGAAGGACAAAGGAAAGAGCGATGCCTACATTAAATCAATTGATTCGTCATGGTAGAGAAGAAAAATGGCGCACGGACCGTACTCGAGCTTTAGATCAATTTCCCCAGAAGCAAGGAGTATGCCCGCGTGTTTCAACGAGAACACCAAAAAAATCTAATTTAGCTCCACGTAAGATAGCCAAAGTATGGTTGAGCAATCAACATGATATATTTGCTCACATTCTAGGCGATGGTCATAATTTACAGGAACATTTTATCGTCTTAATAGGAGAGGTAGAGTGAAAGATTCGCCAGGTGTGAAATTCCATTGTATTCGAGGAGTCAAGGATTTGCTGGGAATTATGGATCAAAGAAGAGGCAGATCAAAATATGGTGCAGAAAAACAAAAATCGATATGAATGGAAGATGCCTCTAGAACTCCTTTTTCTCGGTAAGGATAAGTACGAAGTCACTCGACTGAAAGGAGAGGGAACAACCACAACGTTACACCCCAAAACTCTACAGAGCCCATACGAATGACCTAGAATATAGTCTACTAGACTAGACAAGAAAGAGTGACGTAGACTATATTCCCCCGTGGAGGTGAGTGGAGGAAGTTGTGAAGCTTCTAACTCTATTACCAACTCGGGACTATATTATTATAAAGCGGCATTATCCCTTTACTAAATCCTCCCTCGCTTACCACCATGAACAATACCTTTCCCGATCAATTGGTTTTTAATTATAAGAAAGATGGCAAATCCTACCATTGTATTTCCTTTTTTCATTTGGATCCTATCAACTTGGAGAGTGTCTAGATTAAGACACTTCTCGTATTCGGACTATCAAGATAGACTAAATGAGAGTGTGGCTGATTTTGTTCTTTTACCATGTCAGCCACACTTTTCTGGACCCCTTTTTTTACAAGATGGAATTCAACTCCCGACAGGACACACTACACTTAATATAATAAAGATTTTTATAGGAGAACAAAATGAAGCTAATTTACGGCTCTTGTCATATATCTATAATTGCTTCCAATATTTATGAATATATAGTGAATTTTTTGCGCGTACATATTGCGTTAACAATAATGAGGGAAGGTGGTTTTGGTTAGTTAAATATAAGTTGTAATTTGAGTCCTCTCGAGGAAGGGCCCTTTTTTTGGGGAAAGGATAGTGGGTAGGGCTTATGTTTCCCCCATACTACTTTACTCATTGGAAATCATTCTACGTACAGGAACTGGGGAAAAGAAAAAGGGCTCGAATTACAAGGATCTGATACCTGGCTTTATTGGTATGAGAAGTTGGTTATGTAGGCTGACAACCTTTCCTAGGTTTTTTCAATAAGGCCAAATAATCGATTAGTAGTATGCCTGAGTTTGCCATAAGAACTTCCCCCACTTGAAAACTGACTAATCAAACAAAGGGGGCCACTTTTTTTATGAGGGTAGGGAGTTTGGGTTGGTGTGAAGTGTACCGCACTTTGGGTACAAGATCGGAAATTCCATTCTCTTTTTTACCTTCTAAATCGAAGAAAAGAAAGAAGGGCAAGATAAACAAATAAAGAGCTAACTTTCTTTATTATTATGTAAATTTAGAAGAAAATGAATCGGCGCAGGAGCTGCTACAATTGCTTCAGCGGGAGTTGCTGCCGGTATTGGAAATGTTTTCAGTTCCTTTATTCTGTTGCGATAAATCATTCATTGGCAAAATAATTATTTGGTTATGTTATTTCAGAATTTGCTTTAACTGAAGCTATTGCGTTGTTTTCCTTAATGATGGCCTTCGTAATCCTCCTTGTCTTTTAGGAAAAAAAAAAGTGGAAGCGGGCTAGTCCCCAAAAATGCCCGGTACTTTAGCGTTGGGGACAAATAAGATTATTATCAAGTTTATCCGCCATCGTTATCACAAATTGAATATCCTGTTAATATGCCAGCCCTAGCCCGTCTTGCTCTTCCAATTCTATTTCGAGAGTCATCATAGCTCTTTTGGACTTATACATGCATCACCCTTTTATCTTTTGGCATAGACCCTTCTTCCTCCTTGCGATGCAAAGGTAATATCAGGGAGGGCGAGAGAAGGGGAGCATGTATGGGTGATATGAAAGCCATAAGCGGGGGCATGGGTATTTCTCACGAAGATGCGAAGCCTAGAGATGAGTCTATTCCAAATTGACTGAAAAATCTGGGGTAGGAGGCTTGATGAAAGGTGATAAGGTGAGGAAAAGCAAAGTCAAGCCTGACCTAAGAAAAGACTGGTTCTCAACCACAACAGAATGAGGTTTTTTCCTTTACCGATACCTATTTTGCGTCTTTTTTCTGAAAACTTACGAGATGTTATTTTTCCAGGGAGTCCGACTCTTCAATCGAAAAAAAGACAATCGTGTGCGAGTCGTCTAGGAAAACACATGCTTAACACGTATTTCTTTATCTTTTTCATATCTGAATGTCTTTGTCAAGTTGGTTGGCATCATTCACTCCTTTCTGTCTTTTCATTGTCTGCCTCCACCCGAAAAGATACACACTAACCCACCTGAAATAAGGTAAAAGCCTTCTTTTGAACCCTTTGTAAGAGACTCCTTTTTTTGTACAAATGCTCGTAGGAAAAAGAGACCTTCCTTTGCTCCTGTCGGAGGGATCAGCCAGTGTCCCCGTATGTAAGGCCCTTTCCTGAAAGAGGTCAAATAGTTCCCATCCCATTCATATTACTGTTGGCTTATGTGCTATGTCTAGCAGCTGGTGAATCCTACCCAGTATTGGAATTGGATTTGATATTTCCTCGGAAAGGTGGTCATATCACACCCTTCTCAAAGGAACCGTACGTGACACTCTCACGTCATACGGCTCTGTCCCGTAAGTAGGACCTTCCCTTTCCTTTGACCAACGAGCCCTCAAATCTTTATGATTTCATGCCGAACCTGGTCTCTATCTTCAAACTTCTCGTTTGATGAGACCCCAGGTATCTCTGTTTCCATTTTCTAGGTCACGCATTAACCTCGTTAGAAAGCGGAGTTGGCTAGCTACCAGCATATCTTTTACATCACCAGCCATATAGTCTACAGTGTCTTTAACTGCATCGCATTTGCCGGGGCTGAATCCCCTTTCTTGAGCGATCGCCTTCGCTCGTTGGCAGAATGCCTTGATGCGTGTGTCTAGTTTGGTTGGGGTGACACTCCACTTCTTTATACTCTTAGGAGGCGAGAAACTCCTGTTCCCTTCTCCTTCCTTACTCTTCCGAGGATGGTTTAGGGGGAGCCGGTTCCACCTCCGGCTGAGGAGGGAAATTTCAATCGATAGGCGATAGCTTCGACGAGCTGGGACGTGGAAGTTAAAACCCTAAACTTGAAACCCTACCCTTCTTTGCTACTCACTATCTAAGGAGAAAATCCGAAGTCGGTTCTCAAGGCTAAGAAGCTCGGGGACTGAATACCCCTACGTTCCAAGTGACTAGCTTGGCTGGTGATGCGTTCACCCACTTGCACGCTTCCTTGCAAGCACGAAATCCTTAGTTCGACCCCTACCACATGGGTCGGTGTACTCTTATCGCTAACCCCGAGAGAGGCTATACTCTAAGATCCAACCGACTCATTATCCCTGGATGCAAGGATTAATAAATAGCAATGTATCAGGGGCTGAGCGTACCTTCCGCTCAGGAACAAGAAATGGAGCTATTAAGCCCACAGAGCGGTGCTGCTTTCCTTTTTCTAGCTCTTCTTTGGCTATCGATGCATGTATGCCTTCATCGAAGAAAGAAGGGGAATCACAAGAAATTTTCATACACCTAGGCTTAATTCCATCGATGAATCATTTGAGAACGAATTTAGAGAGACTAATCTAATCTTATTCAACCTTAGATGGGAATTAGGGCAAAGCCTGGGGCGGTCTCTGCCTTCTTCACACGCGGCACACCAACTTGAAATCTGATTTGAAAATCTCTCTCTACCTTTACAAAACTTCTCGCGCCCTTCTCGTAGTTTTGACTTTCTCTTAGGCTACCGTTGACTGGCTTCGCGAGACCATTTTGGTCAACACACACATGGCTAAGCGCTATTGGGCGGAGCTTTCTCAATCCAAGCTAACTAATAGAAGAAAAGAGAAGAAAGGAAGATCTTATAAGAGACTCACCCCATCTTTACATAAGCAATTTATTGAACGGAAAAAATAGATGCTTTGATGGATAACTTTGAATTTACGGATTTGCTTCATCATTAGCTAAAGAAGAGAGACAAGGGGTTATCTCTAATTGGATTTCCTTATCTTTCTTCTTCAAATTACGAGTTGAGATTTGGGGAGAGTAGATAGGACAGGATGGTGGATGACGTAAAGGAAGGGAAGGCCCATCCCGTGCTTTTGAGCGATTCTTCCCGCAAAAGATCTTTTTTCTTTCCGTCCCAAATAGAACAATCGAATAGGGACTTAGATGTGACCAAGGTGTTTGCAAGCTTAGGGTTAGCAGGTTATTGGCAGGTAGAGCTGGTAAAAGAATGAAACCTTCTATAGACCATGGTTAACAATCCTGCTGAGAAAGAACAATCTACCCCTGCAATACTGATCCTCTCTAGTTCAATCAGAATCGAGAACTGTGAAGAGGTTCTAACCGGCCTAGCTTAACCAACTGCTACAAGCGGGTAGGAAATAGATGTGGTGGAGACTCAAGTCAAGGCGATAGATCACTATCACTATAGATAGATTCTTTCCCTGTAGTGTGTTCAATGGCACCTGATATGCCAACAAGGGCTTACTAAGAGATCTTGCATGTTTTATTGGGTGCTTCTTATGTCTTTCCATAAGCAGAAGTATGAGTAGAGCTGCTCTTCCCCTATTCTTAATCCCACTTCTTATGTCTGTCAACATGAGGCCAGCCCCTGGTTCAATCGATAGATAGGCCAAAAACATATTTCTGGACAAAGGAACAGACCTTTCCTTTTGCCAACAAATCGGTCAAACCAGTAACCAAGTTCATGCGTAAGTACCACGTCCAGGATCTTAGGAAATGGGAAGCTCAAATAATATCTAATGGGATGGGCATGCTCCCTACTGCTCTATGATTTATTATAGTCATACTTTGTTTTTTACCTGGTAGCTAGCCTTTCACTTCCTCCTTGTACTAGATTTTTACTTGAATTCCCCCTGAAAGCGAGAACGCACTATATGCCTTTAAAATAAAAAGAAGGCTGGAAAAAAGATAGAGCTCCTTTATTTTCTAGCTTTGGCGGGAGGAATGAAAATCCTATCCTATACGAAGTCCTATATAAAAAAAAGCACTTTGCCTAGAATCCCAAACACTCATCCTGAGCAATCTCTTCCAGTTCAGCAGTGTCCAGATCTGGCATCTTTGCCTCTTCTTGTTCAGGGTCCTCTAGAACCGCAAAATGGTTCAGGCTGACTAGGTCCAGTTGGGTCATTCCACTCACACAACTAGTGTCCAGCCCCCTTTGCTATTGTCACTGCTGGTACCTGTTCCTGTCGGCTTGATATTTTTGCAAGCACCGACCCTTACTCAATAGGGTAATTCAAAGAGGAGAAAGAGGACAACTTACTACCGCTAAAAGTCAGACTAAGAACATTGTATGATTGAAAACTGCCGATGCATACTACCCGGTGCTTGCAGGTCTGACTGGTGCCTTTTCTCCAATAGCTGCTTCAATCAATGTTAAGTCTGACTACGCCCGTAGCTGACTACTTATTGAAAGAATTGAACAGGAAATGAAAAGTCGTACTACAATAACTGTAAATAAACATTCCCTCCCCGCTCTGACTTTGATCGACTTACCCGCACAACGCCTTTTTTGAGAGAAGAGGTCAAGGGGCTAAGTGACTCTCAAAAGTCATCTTTTGTATCGCGTCAAGAGAAATGACATAGATAAGATCATTTCTTAAAGAGTTTCATTGTCGAATTGATCTTGAAATTGGATTCCAATAGTAGTTGTTGGCCAAAGGTACTTTATGAAAGTCGGTCCACAGCAGTGAAAGTATGATTGATTCCGTCGATTGAACGAAAACCACTTCTTGCTTTTTTGGCTTGACTACTCTGCTTGCTTAACACAAGTCTTATTTAACCTTAACGGACCACTTCACTACCCAGCAAGCTCCGACTCGAAAGTAAGAAGCAAGGTCGCAGTAGCTGCACAAAGTTGCGCCTTAGCGCATTCCTTTTCTTGCTCGTTAGCGCTGTTTTTTGAAGCTAGTGTGCTTGACTAATAAGATAGAAAAGGCACTTCTCGCTTTTTTGAAGCCATATAAGGCTTTATTCAATCGACAAACAAGGGGGAAGTCTGCCACACTAACTCTTTAAGAGATAGGGACTCCAGCGCAGCGGTAAGAAAAAATCACTTAGTGAATCAGTGGATCACACACTTGGAGACAGGGATAGGGGCATGCCTGACTCTTTAGAAAGTATACAAGTGTTGAAAGAGTGAAGTCTGGGGACAACGGTAAACGTGAGGAATGGCACCTCCGCCCTACTAAAGAAGTTCTCAAGCAAGGGACATGCCGAACACCTACATTTCCAACTAAGTCAAAGGCGAGGACCCTTTAATTGATGATGCATTCCATCGTCAGCAAGCAGTGGCCGACAAGGCCCCTTTCCTTAGAGTCAAGTGGTTGAACGCCCTTTTCCCTAAATATCTTATCTTGGGAAGCGAAGAGGACAGGTTTGAAACTCATTCGGTAATCTTCTCCTGAAGGTAGGCATTTCCCCAAGGCACTGATATAATGACTCTCTCAATTACACGTGTTTTAGGGAGTTGAATGTCTTATTCTTATTAGTGGCCTATGTGAATATAAGCCAGGAGCAAGTATTCCGTAAAGTCAAATTTTATATTGCAAGTGCAAGTTGACGTTCCTTATATGAAAGTGAAAGTTGGGCCTAAGCAGGTTTCAAATACGTTTAAGTCCAGTTCCAATCTGGATATAAAAGTCAAGTTCAATCATCGAAAGTGAGATCTCTTTTAGTCCGGTCTTCTTTTCTCTTTTGAGTCAGGTTCTTAAGATAGGAAATTGGGTTTTCTGAATATCTCTCTTCTGGCCTAGCCTATTAAGTAAGTTAGTTAGAGATTGAAACTGGACCTAAGAGAGACTAGACTTCTAGTAAGAGTAGGTGCGCCTTAAGTTGAGGAGAGATATTCACAAGCAGTGGTTAGGAGCTCTTTCTTGTTCCAGTTCAGAAGAGGCTGCGCACCTTCAGTTGCACTAGTGGATTAAATAACCTTTTTTTCCAACAAAGTGCATGTGTTCTTGGTTAATAAAATTACAAGTATAGGCTGGAGGACTGATACTATAAGTAGGACAAAGGCCTTCAAAGATAAATGAAAGGATTTTTTGAGCATTTTTCCATTTATCCAAGGAATCCCTTTCTTGACATTTGTATTTGAGAGAGAGAGTTATGCTTAGGTCAGTTCCTTTAGTCAACTTTTTTGGTAAAAAGTGAACTTTAGGTAAGTAAGTAGTCTCGTATGAAATTCAGAAAACATTCATATATGTTAAGGAGGTCAATCTTTAGTGTTGGAAGCTACTGCTAAGGGACTCCCCCTCATCTAGAAAGGATAGGCAATTGAGAGAGAATAGGGAGATAGCGATAGACACAGGAACTGAAATATATTTAAAGATTACTTCCATAGAGGAGAGAGGAAAGCTGCTTAGATAGGGCGATAGCCCGATTTTGATTGTTTATCCTTTCCTGCGCTTGTCTTGTATTGAGGTATATCAAAGAAATGAGTAAAAGTAAGTAACAGAAGGGGAGGGATTGCTATTTTTTATTAGTGAGGACAAGCTGCTTTCGTTTTCAACAATCTAATGGCAGGGCGAGTAGGCGGTTCGTATCTTTCTATGACCCCCAGAATAAGAAGTAGAAGGATAGGTAGAGCAAGAGCTCTTGAAGTCTACCCGGGCGCGCTTCTTCATTCATCCATTTAGGCCCGGCTAGGAACACGTGGATCCAGGGAACCTGGCTCGGGAACAACTTCTTACTAGTAGGATCTAATCACAGCAAGAGAGTCCAATCTCTGAAACTGAGCTTAGTCTCTCCATAGTAGTCTACTAGTAGAAGGTTTAGATTATGACTTTATCCAATAGAGTTAGAACACCTTTCTATCTAAATGAAATGGTGCTCGATGAAAGGATCCAGATTCCACACTATGCTGTGGGCTGGGGAGAGAGCTGCTCTGCGAAGCTAGGCGTTCAGTGTTCTTATGGAGGAAGCATCCTAGAAAGGGAATTGAAAGGGACTTTAAAAAAGAGCGAGGGAGTTATGGGCAACCTTAGTCTATATGTTGCTCGTGAGCCGCCAAGTACCAGTATCGCAATAGTATTGGCGCAAAAGGATCGGTCCTTCACTTGCCGATCGTTCGCGAGTTGAACTCGCTCTCTTGCCATGCCTTTCACTCGCTTGAGTCGGACTCAATCACTCATTGAGTTTGGAGGATCATTCATTATTCACTCTCTTGCTATTACCCGCAGAGAGCACAGCAACCAAGATGAATATTATCATATAAAAAGAGGCGAAGCGTAGCGATTCGTACTACCAGAAAAGTTTCGCTAACCGGCAGGCAATAGAATCAGCCGATAGGCGCAGGCAAGTGTAGCGAATCACATAGGTAATCCCCTACCTGCTAGCGCGGGTATGGATAGGGTGGGCGAAGCGCAAAGGGTATGGATGTCTGAGAGGTTGAAAGAGTCGGTCTTGAAAACCAAAGTATTTTTAGAAATACCGTGGGTTCGAATCCCTCTCCATTCGCGAGGTCATAAGTTCTCTCTTTCCTTATCTATAGATAAGAAAAATCGGATCGACTTGACTGATATGATAGAGGGTATGGTAGTTTGATTATATTTAGTTAGGACCCTGTCTCCCTTTCGTTATCTTCCGCTCTCCTTGTATTCGTTGGGAAAGGGCCGGGTGGATTACCTTTGCGAGCTAAGTCAAAGATCTCGGTGGTCTTGTGAGTGGTTGATAAACTGCGATTGCAGTTTTCTTTAGGAAGTCCCATAGCAGTAAGGCTTAACATATAAAGAAAAGGGTGGATACTTTTCCAGGTATAAGGTGACAACCCTAATGAATTGACTATAAAAGTGGCTTTTATCTACATCAGTGCTCAAATTACTTAATCGTTATTGCCCAGGCTTCGATGATCAACCCTTTATTTAGGTTTTGATCTTCGGCCATCCTGGTCCTCAGGACCCAACACTATATTATTCTTATATATTTCCTTTCAAATGAAAAGATGCAAAAGGTGTTGATACGTGCTATCCACATAGAAATTTTACCCTCTTCCACACATTACCGGTGGATGCTACAGCCGCTATCACTTTGGCTGCAGGATGGGAATGAAGGTCAAGGAGGCAGGGAAGAAAAGGTTATTCGCTATTAGCTTACCCTTATATCAGGCCTTGGTACGGCCTATACATGATGGATGATGTTTTTGGCAAGGTTAAGAATGGATGGTACCTATAATCAGACCCAACCATTGCAGTACTTGAGAAGAAAGAAAAAATTCTTCTTTTTTTATCTATCTTAAGGCTGCTACCGATTTCATATCTGTTATCCTAAAGTCCTATATGCAGGGTTGTTCGAAAATCCCTTTGCAACTTCCTGGATGTTCATACTTTGTTCTGTAGTCTTTCAATTACCATATAGTTTCTATAATATAATAAAGGCTATAGGTCATCGGTTGTGACGTTTACGAAGGCCCCTCGGATTTTTTAGTTCTTGGCATCTATTCACACTTAAACATCATATGCTTGTGTGGATAGCTACTGAAAGGGTGTATGGCATGACGAAGCTTTGTGGCTATGTCATTCTTGGCGACGGTGATCGCCGACGAGAAGGTGACGGCCACTTAGCATAATATATAGTTTCAGTGTACTATAACTATATCTAAAGAAAAGTCTCCCATTTGAAACATTATTTATTATAAGTCATGTTTTGGAGTTTGCCAAATAATTTAGGAGCAACGAAGTTACTAGGGATCTCCAGTGTCTGCTAAGATGCTCCGGTCTTTGGTTGACGCTATTATGTTGAAAAGACCACGATTTTCTCAAAGATTAGAGATGTAACTGGTACTATGTTTCTGTCTTTGATCTATCGATTGAGGTGTGCTTCTTATAGTTTATGTGGTGCACCCTATCGCCCTAAATCAAAGTGATGGAAGCCTCACTATCTTTGTATGCTTTCACCGCCCGTTATCATTGAAACTGTGGTTACCACAGATTTGGGAGTGTTAACATCGTGTGTCGCACGGGCCTTCATTCTTGAAAGGTCTAAAAGTAGCACCTTCGCTTTGTTTTTAATGAAAAGGAAATAGAAGATCTTCAGATATTTTTTCCAGGGGAGGACTTTCTTGATCGCCTCATTTGGGTTAAGATGTGGCTAAAGTCTCTCCGATGGTAGAGTATATTATGCTCGAGGTCTCTCGAGCCTCCTGTTATACCAATGTCTATATTCCATTCTAGGAATAAGGTAAATTTCTTTTCCGGTATGTGGAGTTTTCTTTCGTTGTTACGACAGGCTAAGAGCAGTGCCCACTCCCTTGTATTTGGGGGAGTTGGACGGCCGTTCCTCTCTTTGGGACTTTCTTTATTCTTTTTTCATTAAAATAAATACAACTAAAAAAGACTACTAGGAATTTAAACTTATGGCGTACCTGAGCACTCATGCCTACCCTCGATTCTCTTTCTATGACTACTCTGGAAAATAAAGTCTCACTACTCAATTTTGATCTTCTTTCCCCAATATAGATATTGAATAGAACTAGTTCGCTTCATGATTTCGTGACATACCAAATAAGGGATTGTTAGAAGAAAGCTCCTATAGTGGATAGCTATAGCCCTTTGTATAGGTTGGGTGCTTGTTTAAGGCCATAAAGTGCTTGCTTGAGGCGGCAAACAGAGATAGAATGATTTTCGAAGATGAATTATCGGCACCTTGAACTGTACTATCGGAACGGTGCTCTGATGATTTTTTTAAAGTAACCCAGTCAGATGTCTCAGAAAGGGTAGTGATCTCCCCCTGAAAAGTCTCACGACCATAAAGAGAAGAAAAGGGAGATTGCATGTTGATAAGAGAAAATGGCAATATGTTGATTAAATACACTGCAGTAGTGAATGTTTCAACCCATAGATGCTTTGTCCATTATTTATCATCAAAGTCAAAGCCATTTCAACTATAACTATATGTTGGTGTTTTCTTTCGGACACCCCATTTTGCAGTGGAGTATGAACACATGACAACTCACGTTTCCTATCTTCAGGAGCATGAAATCAAACACCCTTGACACGTATTGTCCGCCGGAGTTCAGACCTCAACCTCTTGATCTGGAGATTTGACTTATTTTCCAAACTTTCTATATATTAAACTTAGAAAGAGCTTAGGACTTCTCTCTAAGTAAAGAAAGCCAGATGTATCTACTGTAGTCATCCACTTATAATAGTTAGTAAAGTACCTTGCACCTATGAATGACTGCACTCTAGTAGGACCCCTTAATTAAACTAAAGTAGTTGTTTGTGATATATCCTTAAATTAGTCGTAGGTCAAATCAAAAGTGGACACTAACGAATGAATCAATCCAAAGAAAGAATTGGATTCTTATGTTTAATCCAGGAGCATACAATTGCCAACTGTAAACAATCACATGAATTGTTCAACCCATCTGAATGAAATGCAGGAATATACCCTAGACAATGGAAGAAGTCTTGCACTGTGTGTTGTGTATGTCTCAGGCGACGGCGGGTCCCATTCCTTATCCTAATGAAGCAGCTAAAAAAAAGGAATGTAGAGAAGAATATCCGTATAATAAAGCTTTCACAATCGGCCAACGATCCTTCCCGTGCGCTGATCGTGGATAAGACACTCAGAAGAAGAAAATATTACAAGAAGATGGTTAGCTGCAAGGTGACTGGCAGAAATTTCTTTTTAGGAGGAAAATGGAATCTATCATGAAGAATCTGGGATGAAGACATAGACCCACAGTGTGAAAGAGGTAAGAGCGTGCCATCTGCAATGTTAACAGAATCTTTGATAGGTAAAGGAGGCAGACAAAAAAGCTAAACATCTTTTTTCTTTTGCATGAGAAGGAAAGCACTTTTTGGGGCTGACGTCCTTTGGATGGTTTAACGCGACTAGTAGACCACATCGTGCTCAATCAAATAATGGACATTGACTACGATTTGGATTGTCTCCCTAGCTCAATGGAAAGACAACCCCATTCTACACTTCATCAAGACATCATGCCTTTCCTCCAAATACCATTTTCCTTTTCCTTAGTCGACCAGCAAAACAACGAATTCAACCGCAGATACCCTTTAGCTAGAACATGCTAAAAAGAACAAGTAAATACTTGTCTCATGCTTGACTCTATCTGTAATATAGGTGTGTGTAGCCACTTAGTGAGGAGACAAGACCGAAGAGAATAAATTCTCGCGAATAAGATATAAGACTCAAACTTATTGTATACAACGCTTATCTACGACAAGTCTTGGCTCTTCTCCTTATGGACTCTTCACTCTATCTGTCGGTGCTCTAGATGTCCAAAAACCAGGAGCATCTACTGACCTAGACTGATTTTAAAGAAAGAATCCAAGAGGCCGCTAGAGAAAGGGTTCCATTTTCGAGTCTGTTTTCGATTCTTCCGACCTTGAATCTAGGTTTCCCCTAATGCCTGCTTGTTGCTTTCAAAGCTACACTTGCTTCCTTCATAAGCTAATAAGAGATTCAATTATTCTACACTGACTTTACTATGCTTCTTATTAGTTATAGTAACAATACCCTCTAGGTTGAATTGCCACAACAGGGGCCTTCCTCAAGGGGGGAGTTCATAACCGGAGAAAGAAAGCAGACTACTAAATCTACTATTTCAACATATTGTTTGCACTAGTCTCTAGCCATCTCTTTTAACATAACCTTTTGGCTCCATTATGCTTCCCTCAAATCAGTACCCCCTCGGTCGTCCCTTTATTCAATATCCGTCATGCTAAGAATAGGGGGTTTAGGAAGAATATGGGCTTTGGTTTGGTCAGGTGTCGAACTCTTTTATCTTCGCCAAGACGCTTTGTCAGCGATCGTTTCTCATCCTGAAGTTGATCTCCTGTCCTCTACTGAACTACCCCAATCAGCATTACTATAGATTTCAACTCTCCCATGGCGATGATTGGTATAGATCATACCTTTGCAAAGATAACCTTTGAGGTACTTCAAGATCTTGTATACTACATGTGGGTGTGCTTGACAAGTAGCATGCATATATTGGCTTACCAATCCCACAACATAGGTAATGTCTGGTCTAGTGATAGTAAGATATCTAAGTTTTCCCACAAGCCTCTGATGCCTGCATCATCCAAAGGTTCTTTTCTCTTTTCTTCAAGCTTATGATTTTATTCTATTAGGCTAATTGCGGCCTTGAAACCTAAAGGGCCACCCAAACCAACTGAGGGAATTCGCATCCGTCCCATCGTAAGCACCTACAATGTCATGATCACATTGGTTTACCCTAGTTTCTTTGGTAGTTTAACGCATTCGCCCCTCCAACAAGAAAAGGTATAAATATGGAAACTTTTCTGCCATTTGGATCGGAGAATTTATGGAGGAAATTGGGTTTTAAATCCCCAGAAACTGCACGATTATATAGCCAAAGGGAATAGGCCGCACCTAAAATCATCCCAAGTGCTGATAATGTGGCTACTAAGCTATTTCTTTGGAAAGCTCCTACTAAGATGAGAAATTCCCCGATAAAGCTGCTAGTACTAGGTGAACTCATATTGGCCAAAGTGGAAGAGAAGAAAATAGTAGAGAGATTCGTCATGGTGCTCATTGAACCTCCATAATATCTAACAAGTCGAGTCTTATGTCGGTCATATAGAACACCAACACATAGAAAAAGGGCTGAAGAAACCAGTTCATAACTTGACATCGGTAGAATGCTACCTCCAATTCCCTGTATGTTCGATAGAGCCAATGATTCCCCCCCACTGATCGGAGTACGCTGATTACCCCCGAATCATACAATATAGTTACCACCTATCATACGGCTTTCTAACTTAACTTATTTTTCTGGTTGTTCCGCTCTGTCGATAGATGGTAGTATAAGAGATTTGTAACCCCCCGAATTTTTTTACATAATGGTTCCTGCTTCCTACCATAGTGAGCATGTATCTCCCCCGGTCATACTTTAGTATCACATCATAGACCCCCACCCCAATGCTATCTTCCTTATCAGTGAACCGGAACATAGTGCATAGGTACTCTTCGATGTAGCGGGGACGAGACAACGTGACATACTACGATCACATACAAAAGTGTTGTCCTTCATCTCGGCAATATGGAACCTCTCAACAGCTCCCGTTCTTTTATGGGGTCCTATTGGTATAGGTAGGCCCAAGCCTTTTCCCTTCCCCCTCCCTCCATAAGACCCTCTTTCTCTTTCCCTCTCGGGAAATAAGATAAGAAAGGATTCATTTTATTCTTTCATGTGAACGGCCCTATCTTGTATCGAAAGGTTTTTCGTGCTATACACCACGTTAAGAAAGACCAACCTCCTATGTACCGTACTCTTTTTCTCAAAAGGGGGGGTCCTCCTTAGGATGCTACGGACGGCTGTCCGAAAAGGGCTCGGACTCGGATAGGATAGGATTGTGCACGCCGGGCCCTTCGGGTCTCATATTTTGGCTGAGTTTACCGTACCTCTGTCCCCTATGTTAGGCAGTCATAATGTTTTGTTACGTTCTACTGCTGTTACGTCAGAATAAAAGGTTCCACACGAGCTCCCGATCTGCAGCGTGGTGGAAGGACTGCTAGGGGAGTGGCTCCGGGTATAGATAGGGTTAAATCTGCATGGGTCATGCAAATACATAGGCCCCTTCCCTTCTTTTTTAGATGAATGGGGTGGTTTAGAAGGCGCTTTCCGATCTATATTCCCTCGGAGAGAAGGGTTAGACAGGTAGTATGGGCCGGCTCCCGCAAAGAGAATGAAGGGAAGCTCTTCGAACTTCCGGGTGAGCTTACGCTTACTCTCAGCCTCTTTGATTGATAGGCAGGCGGGCTAAGACCCCTACTTAAGATTCAATTCATAAGGCTAATTTTATGTTGTCGTGAAGCTTTGGTTAGGCTGACTACTATAGACTAGCTTCTTCTAGCTTCTATACTGGCCCTTCCACTTTGGTGTAGTTTTCGTTGGTATTATGAATGAACATATCAAACAAAGGCGAGCAGTATAAGACCTTCTTTGGCCTGAGAAAAGCAATGAACTCTAGAAGCTAGGGCTTTGTTCACCTTTGGACACGAACACTATTCCGTTCTCAGCGGAAACCCGCCTTAGAGATTGAACGGAAATAAGATAAGTCAACGTTCAATCTAAGACAGTGATGAGCGCTGATAGCTTGTAGTGAACAACCCTATTATGAAACCAACCAAAAGCATCCTTTGTTAAGTAGTTAAGGTTTGGAACCTTGCAACTATGATAGAAAGCCGTTTGCTTGTTGCCAAACCCTTCGCCTTTCTTTTGAATCAAAGTAGGTCGCGACTGTTGTATTTTAGTCGGTCAAGGGAAGCAGTAGATTCGTGCTCCACTTCTCTCACGCTTGCTTGCGTGAAGGCTTAGAGCCCTTTTCGCTAGGTCCAAAATCTTCCTAAAAGATTTGATCAAATAGAAATCCCGCATTTAGCGTAGATGATATGCGGCTACGGCTAGCCGATCATATCATTCCATAAAAAAAATCTATATGTATAGAGAGATCCACTAGATATAAAGATAGAATAGATGTTCATGGATAAACTTCCATTTATTCTGAGTTTTTGGGCTGAAAAAGCTCATCGATCCAAATGAATCATTCTTCTGGTCTCTCTTTGCTCCCCACCCCGAAACTAACCCACGGCACATCGCCCATTCGCTTCGCACGCGGGAAGGCAACAAAGTTCAATTCATGAGACCGCAGCGGAGTGGAGTAGCTGTGACACTTCCTTACTGGATATCGCTGGTGCCACCTAAATGGTAGGTAGGCGGTGGATGTGTGACGTTTGGAGTTGTCATTCATGCACATGTCCCCAATGAAAGAATGAGTGATATATTCCCCTGCGGGGGATGCGGGGGATTCGGTATAGCAGCTCAGGTTTATTTGCGCTGCGCATTCCCACTGGACTGGACACATGTTATCTGTAGGAAGAATGGTTCTGAAAGTGACTTCGGTTCGCCAGTTCAGACTCAACTCCTCGCTTTACGTTAGCAGACTTACAGGTCGGGGCGGGGCTCTGCTCTCTTTCTTTCTGTGTTGGACGATATTGGGGAGAGAAGGGAATGCGTCGAGGCGGCAAACAAGACAACTACATTTTAGCTTTTCCCTACATGAGATGAGCCTAGTGCATTGGACCAATGGATAAGAGAGCTGAGCTGGCCTAAAAAGCACTTGGGCGCTCTACGTACGATGTAGACTCCATCAGATACATATTGATTTCTTTATTAAGTATAGATAGTTGTCTCATCAATAGATAGAAATAGGAGATTTCCCCTTATTCTTGAGAGGTTCCCTCTCTATATCTTTCGATCTATTAGAACAGATCAGGCTATCTATCAATCGATTTGAAAATAGCACGCTCATCTGGCTTTTCGTTTATTTTTGCCACGAAAACATAGCCGCCATAATAAGAAGCAGGTGAAGCAGCTAGGAGTACTCACTTCACGCCCTTGAATTATTATTCACGAATGAATTAGGAAAGACAACAGAAAGATTCAATTCTGACTTCGTAGAGCCGGTGCTGTTGTTACTTGCGCGTAGGGCCGTCCCCCACTCCTGTCCCGGGCCACTAAGGGGCTTTTGTTTTTGGAACAGACGACAGTGTTTTGCTGACACCTCGAATCAAGCTTTTAATGTGATATTCTATGCTTTCTCCCCCATTGCTAGTAGGTTGATGGTCGCGCGCCCGGCACACATGTTTTGGCCTTGTGTGTCAATAACTCAAAATAGGTGACCTAACGGCCGCTGCCCGACTAAACATATCAATAGTCACCAGATTCATATGAGCTACTGAGGAGTAAGCAATGATCTTCTTAAGATCGATTTGCCTTAAAGTGGTCGAGGAAGTATATATTATAGCAATCGCGCTTAAAGTATAAATGAAAGGAGTGGAACAAAGTGTTGCTTCGGGAAACATGGGTATTGAAAATCTTAAAAACTCGTAGGTTCCTAATTTTAAAGCAATTCTTGCCAAGATGACAGATCCTGACGTAGGTGCCTCTACATGAGCTTCGGGTAACCAAATATGAACAGGTACCATAGGCACTTTGACGGCGAAAGAAGTAATCCATAGAAAGATTTGGCGTCGCTAACTAAATTCTATAGTTAATGAGATTTGTAAATTAGTTGTTCCTGTTTGGAGAAGAATCAACAGAATAGCTAATAGCATAAAAACAAATCCAAGTAAAGTATAAATGAACAACTGATATGTTGCCTTGATCTTTCTTTGTCTCGAACCCCATACCTCTATAATAATGGTAGATTCAGGGATGGCCCCAAAGAGGAATTGACCGGTGGTGCTTGGTCGAACCTCTAGTAGGTAGCCACTCCCTTTTCAGAGAACCGTACGTGAGACTTCTGCCCCATACGGCTCCATCCCGAGCTTCCGTTGTCGGCCTTGGCATTAAACCATTATCTATGCATGTATTTTCAGCCTGGACTGACGAATCTTTTGCTTCTCGGGTGGTGTCGAACAATGGTGCTTGCATTGCGGGAGATGCCCGCCCGTAGGGTCCGACCTGCTTCTCACCCAAAAGAACCGCTCACTAGCTAGCCGGACTAGTGGGGGCCCTATCTGGAGACATACTGAAAACCATGCCTTTCGAACCGAACGTAATTCCTGTATTCCAAATAAAAATAAGGGTTCGTTGGGAAGAAATATTGTGTGCGGCCTGTAGAGAACATGTAAGGCACAGTCGGGTTGCTCACACAGCGGATCACTCTCTTAGAGAGAGAGAGAGGTGTGAAAGTAATAGCCTTATATTATGGCCGCCCCCCGACTTACGGCCTTTACGCTACTACTATTGTGATGTGAGCGGTTCAAATTGGTTGAATCTCTCTCAATCATTCTGGCCGGAAATTGTATGCAACACTTGTACGGAGCATAAAGGTTTGGAACCCTTTTCTTATCTGAATCTTAAGGACAGGACCCTACCCTATTCTTGAACCCTCTGCCAAGCTCTACCCTGCCCGCATTTCCTTGTGTTTTGAAGAGGTAAAACAAATCACTCTACCTACTCAGTCTTTCTTCAAAATTATCTAAACGTGTCAATTCTCCCATTCCATTTTTTTTAGCAACTTATCCTAAGGTCTCCTCGCCAAGATCTCCCCGGCGACGACAGAGGAAGGAACTCGTCTGCTGTGGTGGGGTGACTTTTTTCTTTCACAATAAGACCTGGACGATTATCCCTACCTTCGGTAGCTTACGAGTTTACGTCCATCTCTGGTTGGGTACAGTTTCCTTTTTATTTCTCCCTTGTAGCCATTACCCAAATTTGCGCAAGTGTGTCCACACCCCCCCAAACTTACTTAACGAGGAATCCTTTCTCGCGAACAAACACAACCCCTACACACACCTAGGAGAACCCCTTCCTGCATATCCATAAAAGACCCGAGTAGGCAGGTCAAGGTCCTACGAGGTACCCACTACTCGGAGTACCCTCCCAAAAGGAAAAAGATGTGTCTGTCAGGTTCGGTTCTTCTTAGTTGGGTTGGGCTGGTTTGACCAGAAATTCTATGCTTACACACAAGACTACCCCTCTTCCCGAAAGCTTCACGGGGACTACTTTAGGATGACAGACGACCGCATGTAGGGGGTTTACTGCACAAGGCCCCTGCAGAGGAAAGGCTTTATGCCAGCGAATAGAAGATAATCAGCTCTATACAACATAGGGATTAGCACAGTTTCGGGAAGAACATAGAATAGTAGAAGATCCAGCATGCAGAACACGACGATCATTATAAATTCACGAATTAGAAATGCTATAATATACTCTTTCCCATAATTTCTCATACCAGACCAACCCACTAAAATGCAAATAGGGATCAGAAATATAGTCAATATCATGAAGAATAAAGAGATACCATCTATACCCAAATAAAAATTGATGTTTTCATAAGGAAGCCATCGAAGGCTTTCCAAAAATTTAGATTTCGCCGTAGAAGGATCGAATTGTATCTGAAGAACGGGGGATACAAAAAAGTAATAAGAGAGGCGCACAGACCAATTAATCGTATCAGTCGTATTCTTGAATTTGGAATGAAAAGAGGAGTAATGCTTCCTAGCACGGGACAAAGAATAAGACCACTTAGATCATAATAGCATTCACAGAAATGTTCTAACATAGAGTAGAATCGAACATGGAAGAGATTCATTGATAACAGTAAAAAGATGGGCACCTAATTCCAACACATTAGGGGTCTATCAGTTCAAGTCAGCTGAACACCATGATTGATGAGTGGGTAGGTGGGTTAGGTGAACCTCCCTCCCAGTGGGAAGAAGCGGGAGAACCCACTTAGACCCAATAGCGGCTAGCATGAATTACCTTAAGATAGGGCAGGCTCTGCAGCATTCCCTCCCGCTCAATTTGGGCCAAATACCTATTTAAGGTATTTTTTGAGAGAGTGGTCGCGGCCCTAGTAGGGTGGCTAAAGAGGAGGCTACGGATTTCCCACTTCCGGCGCTCAAGTATCTGGGGGGAAAACCCATCCTGCACCAGTGCATCCTCGATTCTCTTTTCCACTAGGAACTGCTTCTCCAAGATTCCAAGATAGATTCGGAGGTGCCTGGCCTCATTCCTCTCTTGAAAGAAGAACGCTAGACGGGCCTGAACTTCCACTCTCCTTTGTATATTCAAAAGAAGAGGGCGCTCTAATTCCGGAACCAGGATGGAGCACCGAACTGGCTGAACTTCAGGCTGGGGAATGGGTGGTTGTGCCCCTCTTGGGGGAGGGTAAAAAGGGTCAGACGAGGAACCCCTTCCCGTGTCGCACGCGGCAATGAATCCTTCTGGAATCTCTCCTCCTGAGTACCAATTCAAAAGTAAAACAAGGAGAAGAGCAAATACCCCAAGGTATTTTATCCCAATGGGGATATAGGCACTCTCCTTTGTCTCACTCAAGTTAATTGGTTCACTCGTGGTTGATTTATATTTGAGGATCTTAGGCGGCGGAGCAAACTCTTCTATCGTGTTGCATTGGCGGACCCCCCCCCCCCCCAGTCTAAGTCCGGTGCTAATAGAAGTTGCTTACTTTTCTAGTAGCAAAGTAAAGGAGCTGAAACTTGACTGTAAGGAGAGGAGCTGAAAGTTGACTGTAAGGAGAGGGCAGGGCTTTCTTCGTAGTAATAGTGGGCCGGTGTTATGAGATCTATGCCGGCCGTTGGAATCAAACAAAGGTCGAAGGACCATTCGATTCATTAAGGGGCATATCAGCGCCCTCGCTCGATGCCATTTCCAGACTTGACAGTAGATGGGCGGGCCGTGCCTGAATTCAGACCAGACCAGACTCTTCTTTGTTTGAGTTGCTCCCAAGCACGCAGACTGAAGATCTTACTTGTCCTGGACAAGTACGTAGAGATCTTCGTGGGACCGTGGAGAGAGTCTCAATCGATCTTTTCTAGGATTCCTTATCACGCCACACATGAAGATCTTTCCATTGATAGATCAGAGGGTCCTCCCTTGAACAAATTCTTAAAGGTTAGGTTACTACCTGCTTCTACGGAAGAGGTTTACTTTGTACCGCACGGAGGTCAATAGATCGGATTTCGGAGTGATAAGAATGAAAGGGTTGGTGTGGACACAACTACAACTACTGGCGCTTCAAATTATATTCTAAGGGCACTACTGAAAGCCTTTTTTTACTGTAATAGGGAGGTGCAAGCCTCGAAAGCCTTTGGTACTTCGGTAGGGCGAGCATCCCTTAAACCAAAAAAAAGGGAGTCTCTGACTTCCTTCCCCTATTTTTTTATGCATTTCATTCTCCATTTAGCCCTCTTCAAACAAAATGAGAAAAAAGGGTCCGGTCAATAGCATATCTCTTTCTTTCCCCGATCTCCTTTCGAAGGAGACGCCTTCATATTCCTAATTTGGTTGGGTCGGATGGCTTTATTTTCCCCATCTTGGCGAATTGCATCCCCGCAGAATGACATTCTTTGTTTGTCTGCCTCTTACCATTCTCGCTCATTCTTTCAACGGCTGGGAAGGCAGTCCTAGAAACGAAGCCTATCGCCACGCCGACCATCAAATACGATATTGGGCCCTTCTCAAGATTTGATGGAATGTCCCACCCCACCCAAGAGCGCTTATGTCATAGGGGAACTCCTGGCTAGAAACAATCCTTATGGTTTATTTTGATATCCGATAGGAATAATAAAAAGAAAAGTCCAGGTTGGTTGGTGAGCCTAGTGATAGGAGACTATCTAGCTTGGTTCGGAGAGCACTTGTTGGGTTAAATATTTTTTGGTTGCTAAATGTTACGGCCTAAATGCTGAACTATCGACCCTACTTGTTCGGATAGGTGTTCACCCAAAAGTGTTCCCGGACCGCATGCATACATCCATAAGTAAGTTAGTGCAATATGGAAAATTTCATTGAGAGGAATCAGCAAAGAAAAGAAAAATGGCAACATCAACATGTGTATTTGAGAGATTGTCCTTAGGCTGAGGAGTGTCCACATGAGTTCGTTGAGGTGTTTACACAGACCTGTGGTCCTCTTTTATATTTTGTCGAGAATTCAGATTGCTCCACCTAAGTTGAACGAAAAGAAGGGATTGGAAAAGAAAAGGGGGAGCTATTGTGAAGCCTAGAAAGGAGGAAGCAGAAAATCGCTTATACCGACCAACATCAGCTTAGCTTAGTAGCAACACTCTTTCTACTGGCCAGTGTGGCTGGATGTTTCTTATCAATAGAACACGAAAAGGAGGAGTAGGAGTTCGGTTTAGGGGCGGAATCAATTCGAAAATACAAAAATGAACAAGTTATTAGAAGCCGTCGTGCCTTTTGTGACAAGTTTACAAGAAACTTTGAGCGGGAGACAAGGGGCGAACCCGCAGGTTCCCGATGCCCTGCCTGAAGCCCCATCGCAGGGTACCAATTTTCCTCTACCCAAAATAGTTGGTCAAGAAAGGGGCTTTTTTCATAAGAAGAAATGAAAGTATAGAGGCCTCTATGCTCAATCGAATAACAAAGCTCGAAAAAATAGCCTTTTTCTGCTTTCTAAAGCAAAGGGGGTGTATTGGTCAGAAGTAAAGACCACACTTCACAATTGTGGCTCTCAGAAAGAATATTACATGTTATTGTGTTTTGAGAACAGAGATCTGCAAATTAGGGAGAGAAAACATTCCTGTTTTTTTCTCTTTCAAGAGATTCTGTCTCGGAATTGTGCCTTGCAGAGGGATGCTGCCAATCCTACCGAGGACTTTATGGATTTCTTTTCCGGGAAGCAAGAGGTAATGGACAAAAATCCTGAATGGGGCCCGATAGAGAAAGACATAAAGGAAATCGAGTTCGTTGAGCAAGTCAAACTCAATCTTGCAGCACGCGGGCACGAGTCTCCCTATATAAAAGAAATTCTTGGGGTAGGGTGAAATCCAGAGATCTACGAAGGAACGCTAGCTATATTCTTAACACATACAAGTCGAATGTCTACGAAAAAGCTGTCGTAAAGTTTCGTTCTTCATTCCTATTTCTTGCTTTTTTTTCCGGTATGCCGCTCTGTCATTGTCTGATTTTTGGTTGTCTGATCACACTAGAAATTATGTATCTACTTATCGTATTTTTACCCCTGCTCGGTAGTTTTGTAGCAGGTTGTTTCGGACGTTTTCTAGGAAAAGAAGGAACCGCTATAATAACCACTACGTGCATTTCATTCTTTTCAATCTTCTCTTTGATTGCTTTTTATGAAGTCGCATCGGGATCTAGTGCTTTCTATCTAAGAATTGCTCCATGGATCTCATCGGAAATGTTTGATGCTTCTTGGGGCTTCTTTGGCGACCGTGAAGTCACCAGATGAATTGCCGAGTAAATAGATCAGATCCGGACGCAGCTGTTGCTCCACGATGATACGAACTCGACCCGCTCCTACCCACTCCGGGGTACCATAGCATGTCGGGAATAAGGGGGGACATAGTGAACGTAACCACTCCCTTGGTTGGGGGTTGTGCCACCCTTCCCTTCAATCGATACACAGTTGGGGAGGCCAATCACGAATGCTATAAGTGTGGGAGCGATCCTGGTCAGGGAAGACTAAGATGGCTCCTCGCATATAGGTAGCAAGAGGGCGCTTATGCCCCGGCAATGGGGCCTTATGGGGAAGGACCCAGCCCAATAGGGACAGCACACTCCCCACTTCAAGCGCACCTCTGTATCGACTGATTCACTCTTTTGGTCTAGTCGGTGGAACCGGTGAACTACGTGAGCTTGTTAGATGCGTGGGGCAGAGGGCTCGTAGTACCCCCTTTGATTGATCCTGCCTTTTCTTCACTTCGGTAGTGAATCACCTACTAAAGGGGAAGTCCTGCACGCCTTATTTGAGACTACTAAGGCCGGCGGTGGACTCTTTCATTAGGTAAGGTAAGAAGGAGCCTAAGAACGGAAAATGTCGTACACTTGAGTGGCAAAGGAAAGCGAGACCTTACCGTTTTTTCCAGGCCTGTTCGGACATACGGTTCCCGCGGAAGATCAAGTTGGTGATCTGTGTGATGGGAAACCCTCCCGCATGGTTCGGAGAAAGTGAATTAGAATGAGAGGTTTACCACTACATCATTGCATGCAAGGGGAGCTCGCTCGATTCACAGATTGGTCCGACTCGTAATTCACTTCTGACCCCGTGTTCAATAGCCCGACCGTAGTGATGTTAATTGTGGTTACATTCATAAGTAACTTGGTCCATCTTTATTCCATTTCATATATGTCTGAGGATCCGCATAGCCCTTGATTTATGTGTTATTTATCCATTCCTACTTTTTTTATGCCAATGTTGGTGACTGGAGATAACTCTCTTCAATTATTCCTGGGATGGGAGTAGGTCTTGCTTCATATTTGTTAATTCATTTCTTGTTTACACGACTTCAGGCAGATAAAGCAGCTATAAAAGCTATGCTTGTCAATCGAGTAGGTGATTTTGGATTAGCTTCTGGGATTTTGGGTTGTTTTACTCTATTTCAAACAGTAGACTTTTCAACCATTTTTACTCGTGCGAGTGCCCCCAGAAATTCTTGGATTTCTTGCAATATGAGATTGAATGCCATAACTCTTATTTGTATTTTACTTTTTATTGGTGCTTTGGGAAATCTGCATAGATAGGATCGCATACTTGGTAACCTGATGCTATGAAGGGTCCCACTCCAGTATTCGCTTTGATTCATGCAGCTACTATGGTAACAAATGGCATTTTCATGATAGCAATGTGCTCCCCTTTATTTGAATACCCACCTACGACTTTGGTTGTTGTTACTTTTGCAGGAGCTATGACGTCATTCCTTGCGGCAACCACTGGAATATTACAGAATGATCTAAAGAGGGTCATAGCTTATTCAACTTGCAGTCAATTAGGCTATATGATCTTTGCTTGCGGCATTTCTAACTATTCGGTTAGCGTCTTTCACTTAATGAATCACGCCTTTTTCAAAGCATTACTATTCCTGAGTGCAGGTTCGGTGATTCATGCCATGTCGGATGAGTAAGATATGCATATGATGGGGGGCTTGCCTCCTCGTTCCCTTTTACCTATGCCATGATGCTCATAGAAAGCTTATCTCTAATTGGATTTCCTTTTCTAACTAGATTTTATTCCAAATATGTGATCTTAGAGATTGCTTAGCTTAAGTATACCATCAGTGGGAACTTTGCTTTCTGGTTGGGAAGTGTCTCTGTCCTTTTCACTTTTTATTACTCCTTTCATTCACTTTTTCTAACATTTCTAGTACCAACTAATTCATTCGGGCGAGACATCTTACGATGTCATGATGCGCCCATTCCTATGGACATTCCTTTAATACTTCTGGCTCTCAGGAGTATCTTTGTAGGATACTTGGCCAAAGTGTGACCTGTTAGCCCATAAGTAAGTACTATGACGAAGCGGCTGTTGCTCACCCGACACGATCATACGAGGTCAAAATTCACCCAACGCGATCATCTGGGGTGAACAAGAATTGGGGATCGGATGCGGGCAAAATTCTCGACAATGGCTGAGATGTTCAGTCGACTCCCTCCCCCTTTGTGGGGGGTCCCTACCCCTACGAGTGAGCAGAAAAGGGAGGAGGAAAGAGGCCCTGGTGAACCGTCATAATTAGTGAACAAGTTTAAGTTTCACTGCCCGACAGTATGGAGTACTAACCACACTGAGGGACAGGCCTTGAAGCAAAGGACGGGAACGAGCGGAATCAATGTGTTCCAATTTCTGGCCTTGTACCGACCATCCAATGGACCATGGACTAAATGGACACTGCCTGAAAGGACTATGTCTAGGGGACCACCGCCCCCGCCCCCCCCCCCTCCACAAGGTACATCTCGCGCCTATGGGACGCTATAACTATCTAAGAAGACACTCGAAACTTGAAGGATAAACAAACCTACCTGGTGGACTGCCGAGCTACAAGTCCTACAAAACATGAGTGGGATTCTCTGAAAAGCCAAGGTCGTGGGTGGCCAAGAGGGTCCACTTGGAGAGTTGGGATCTCAGCAGGAAATGTGAAGGTTACAACAAGCTAGCCGGCCAAAGAGAATCACCTAGTTTAGTTCTGATCTGAGTAGGCTCATAATAGGGAATACCCTAACCCTGGGAACCGGGGCCTGGCCATCCTTCGTTTGCAGTCGACGTTCTGGCTTTGTCCGTCGACAGCTGAATGTTTCGATCTAGTTTGATTCATGATCGCATCTGCAAACCTTATCCCATGGGCTTTAGCGGACGTTTTTCATTCTTCACCCGGTCCTTAGTAGCCTTTCCAAAGTCAACCTAACCGCTTACCTTTGAAAAGGCGTTAAATAGGCCTTTGTCCTTACGCCTTAATATATAATAGAAGAAAATTATATAGTTGTATATAGAATTAGCTAGTTCGTATGGGACCAAGTACTTTATAAGACTATATAAGACTATAAAGCTAGGATTAGGAGCTCGGACAGACACTTAACATTTTTCAAAGAAAATGATGACACTTTTCGAAAGAAACATCTTTCATGGGTATGTAAAGCCAGTAGCCGTGAGAAAAATCATCCTGATTGGGGTTTCCGCATTTGAAAGTCCTCATACTGAAATTTATTTGAAAGCTGGTCTTACAACCTACTTCCAACTTTCTGAACTCCTTACCCGTGGGACTAAGATAAACTCAAACATACACCACTTCATACTGACTTAACCGGGTATTTACACTAGAAAACCTGTTCCCAAAAGACCAATTATCCAGAAATTCCTCCAACTCACTTTTCTTTGGTTGGATCATAGGACAATCCAGGAATTACACCTTAGACAATCAAAAACTCCTGACATTAAATTAGAATCCCTAACCAGAAACCTGGCCTCTTCAAAAAAAGACTACTAGTCTCATAGCGCATCTATAGCTAATAAAAGCCGTGTCATATGTCAATAATATTCGAATCAACAACTTTAAATGATAAAGCAGGGTATGCCCTTGTTAGAATACTAGAAACAAGTTATGGATTACTATGGGTGTGTCGAGAAAAACCCAAGAGTGAGAGATCAATTCACTCCTCAATGCCTTTCTTTAGCCTATTTAATCGGCTGGAGCGTAAGTTTCTAACAGTGGTTCGACAACAGAGAACAGAACATCTCTGAGAAAAGAAAAAGAACACAAGACATTTTCCTTATGTTAGCTAAGGGATTTTATTATATATATAATTATGATGATAAGGATAAAGAGAAAAGAGACTGAAGCAGCTGGGCCAGATAGAGAGCATTGATTTCTCCTTTCGTTCTTCTGTGTGAAGGAGAAGCAAGAAGAAAAAAGATATTCATTTCTAAACTATGAGGTGAGAAGAAAATAGAAAAGAAAGAGAAGAAAGCTACGGGAAAGTCAAATCATTTCTTTTTTATCGACTACATATGCAACAGGAATAATTCTAGCTAAAGAGATGAGATCCCTGCGCCTGACTAATGGAAGCAAGGGACCGAGTTATTCTCTATAACCATAATATAAAACAAGTAAACCTGGAAGCTTCTAAGTGGACTTTAAAGAAATGTCATATAGGGAAAGTCCAGCTTCAAATCTGACTTCTAACTCCCTCATCTTAGAGTTCTCATTAGAGCAGAAGTAAGGCACGAAGAGCTCAAGGTCAGGAAAGGCAAGAGTCTAAGGAAGAGTTGGGGTTGTGTGTGCCAACTGAATTCCCTTCCTTTGTGTCCCATGATCAAGCTAATAAAGACTAAAAACAATCACTTGCTTATTTGCCAGCTTGGGTTTCGGTTGCAGATGCCATTGATTATGCCATTCTTGCTTTCGGTGGAAGAGAATGACGAAGATCTAGGCATGCACATTCATGGAGAGGCCAAGTGATGGGTTACGGTTCTGCGACAGGTGAAGTTTTGGTTGGAAATGTCTTCTTAGGTGACTCTTTCCCTTGATAGCATGTTTTATCGGTGGAAGGTGTCGAATCATGGCCGACTTTTCTTTTCAATTGATTGGCTTACGGATGGAAGGTTCGGACAAGAAATCCTAGGCCGAGTGTTGGGCTTTCTTACCACTCGCTCCAAGTATTCCACTCGTTGGATCAAAGAATCTTAAGAATTCCCTCTCTTACTTTCATCTTTGGTTGATGAATTAAGACTTCCCTTCCATCTTAATGAAAGCACTAGGGAATATGAAAGCTATCCACGGGATCTTGGAAAAAAGGCACACAGGCCCCTGAGCTGAGCTCCTTTCGCTTCGACCGATGAATCTTTCTATCCATTAATTTTTATCTTAACCAAAAGGAATTCTCTATTTCTAGTCTTATTTCATACTAATACAAGAAGAATACTGCAAGAGGTTACTAATTATGCTATTCCTTATGTCTTCCCTCACCTCCATCTTCAACTATAAAGTGGTTTAAGGAGTGCCCTTCGCACCTTACTTTTTCTTTTAGCCTTCGTGCCCCATCCCCCAATGGTGCATTCACTCCCCGCCTTAAGAGTTATTGTTTCAAGTAAATTAGCCTTGCTAATGCTAGCTTGCCCTCTATTATTACTGTACAGAGCAGGGAAGAAGCACTACTAAAGGTCATTACTGTCTTGGATCAACTACTTCAATTGGAGCCTTCTGGTAAGCTTGATCCTCGGGTTAGGGTAGCTACCTTTAGAAAGTCATTCTTTGGGTACTACCTCCCCTTACAATGTTGTTGATATAAAACTGCCTTTTATACCATTCTAATAGACTTTCAGCAGAACTGAAGGGACCTGGAGATTGACTGAGTTGGTCGGGTCTCGTAAGAGGAGATTGATTAGGTCGGCTACTCTTCCCAGATCGAAGACAATGATTTAATAAATAAATAGCAAAAAGACCTTACTTACTTCCCTTACAACATAAATTGAAATCAAAGGAAGCAAGAGACTCTAAACTCTAGCTGCTAGAACATGTCATCCGCATTGAAGATGTTTGTCACATCAGAACCAGATTGGGTGGAAGTACCCCAACTACCACTCTCTGAGTGCTGAACCATGTAACTAGATATGTTGCCACCTACCTGATGATTAAAGATATTTCTATCATGCTTTAGAGATGAAGGCTTGGATTGCTGCAATATTCTTTGTGTTCAAAAAGAACCCTCCAGAACCCCTGGCTCTCTTTATTGTGTGACGATGTTGAGAATCGTGAAGATATGGCTTTCTATTTTTGACAAGCTTATTTTGAGCCTGACGCTTGGCACGAACCTGTCGCCTTTTGAGGATAGCACTGTATTGTTTCACATTCACATAAATGGGAAAGCTCTCTGTGCATTCAAGAGGAAGTGCAACTCTTGTGGAGGTGACACCAACCATTTGAGGATAAATGATGGCATTTGATCCATAAGTAGCTATGAGACTTCCAAAGTGAGTGTCAGCCAAAGGGTAGGATAAGCAAGTCGTTGGATGATCATGATGCACTTGCGGCTGAGGAAGAGTGTTGGTGGCACTTTCGCCTGATAGGGATGCCTTTGTTCCACTCTCTGCTTGCACATCATAAATTCCACCACAACCTGGATGAGCTGTAAAATTTTGTAGAACGGTCTTGCTTTTTCCTATTGCGGCCTCCACATGATTAGATTGACCAGTTGACAGAGTAGAAGTTCAATCCTGATCTTGGAACTCGGATTCTGATTTCTTGATATCCGAGTGATGTTTCAATGCGGATTCCACTCCAGTATTCTTAGAGGGAGCATGTTCTAGTTGGTCACTGGAGTTCCACATAGATGAGAAACTCATGAATAAAGGAGCAAAAGATTTACCTTCTTTTCCATGGCCACCTTTCTTCGAGAAACTTAGCATCCTCTTTGAAACCGGTGCTCTAGAAGCTTTAGACCAAATATACGGAAAACCTCTATGCTACTGTAATACACTATATCTCTCTAGACAGGAGTTACCTTTTGCTTTGGGTAATGAATGACTTCAGAAACATCTGGTGAGCTTTGGCTCTTATGCTATTTTCTCTCACCGAAAAACTACTACTGTATTACCTATGGAGTACTATATACTAGTATTTCCTTTGCTTCCCCAATTCTCATATACAAAGTTGTCCAGAAAATAGAAACGGAAAAAACAAGACCATCCTATTTAGGAAAAACCAACAAATACCTACCCCGGTTGAGAGCAAGAGTAGATTCTATAACATAAGAGTAAGACTGACTTTCCCACTTGGTTCAATAGCCGAGAGGTGGGATTCATTATATATAGAAGAAAGTGCTTTGAAAATATATGGCTTCCCCATTAGACGAGAAAACTAATAAAGAAGAAAACTAATACAGAAGATAAGAAGTGAAGAAAGACAGAACGAATCTCTTATCGCTATCTTTATCTTTCTAGTAGTGCTCTCAACTATTATCTTATTACAATACATTTCTTCTGCTCTTTGCAATCATAGCCACTTCTACATTAAACTGTGTTGCAACCTTAATCCTAAGAAGATGGGGTAAGATTGGAGTCTAAGGGATCTCTTTCGAATGTGGTGTGCCCGGCAAAAAGACCAAAATGATTATCGAAAGTGTTTACGAAGGTTCCATCTACAAAGCATGTGGAGAAGGTCGGAGGGCCTCATCCAAGTCCCTATCGGGGGTTCCATAAGATTCAAAAGTATAGACTCATTTCTCTCACCCTATAGGGAAATAAAATAACTCTTTCCCTCTAGACTTCGTTAACTAGACTTGAGAACAATGCCTGAATTCCCTTTTTTCGTTTTTCCATACTTGCTTAATACACTAATTCTCTTTCATTCCGCTAAGCTATACCTTGCCTTGAACCAGACCTCGTGCTTTCCCTAGGAAGAAAAGGGATGCGCTAAGGCTCAACTTTGCGCTAGCACGCTTAATCAATCCATTGCTTCTTTCCTAATCCCATCGGTCGTGGTCTATCTGGGTTGGTCTAACTCCTTGTCTTGGATATGGTTATTATTCCCGAGTCACAGTAAGAAAGGATAATCAATATATAAATAGACCACGAATGGCTTCATAAAGCTCCTCGCAATATATCGTTAGGAGGATGGGATGACGTGACGGATTGGAAAGCACTTTTACCATAGCCACTTCTACCGGTATCAGATGACCACTTATACGATCTTGTTTATAAGCTATTCTAATAGCTAAGAGGAAGGAAGAAGCAGCAGATTAGCGACATCTAAGACTAGTTTCGCTTCTTTACTCGCTTACTATAGCTGCTTATTTCCTCTTATCGACAAGCAAGGAGTTTTCTCACCAAATAGCAGCTGCACCGATGAAACAAGGGAGTTCTTTTACAGAGACAAGGGAAAACAATCATTCAATAAGGTATGGTACCACACAAGAAAGACAAGTTGCAGCGGATCGTAGACCAATGAACAAGTGTATCTATTTATTTGTGACATAAGTCTCAGCTTACAACAGATTAGCGACCGACTTCAAGGAAGTGAGGGAATCAAGCCGGTGAGCCAATTCCATTTCAGGTACGACAAGTCCATTTTGCACCTAAAAGTGAGCTTGAGTTTGCCTGATCGTCCGTAGGATTGGCCTCGCGAGTAGGGATTTTCTTTATGGTATTAATCTTTCAGACTGGCTCAATAGGGTCCCATACTTTCAAAAGAATAAGGCGGAGGAATGGCTAATTCTGGAAGATAGTAGGGCCTTTCTTCAGAATAATCAATTAGGTTATCATCCTTTGCACGTCTCGAAAAGACTTTGGCACCTTCACTGAAGGAAGATTTTTCTACCCTTTACTTCTCTAATAGCCCCGTTGAATAGACGAATTCTTGACCTCGCCAAAGAGATTCACTTAAGCTTCTAGCTGGCTTCCTAGACTTTCCTTCAGCTGCTCTTGCTTGAGAGGAAAAGGGAGGACTCTTGCATGCTCGTATACCGAGAAAGAATTGAAAAAAGGTTTCCACTGGAGAAGCAAGGAGATAAAATCCTTTTAAAGGAATTAGGACCTAGAAAGAGAGGCACCAACTGGCAATAGTGCAGAAAAGAGCTTTACCCAATTCTACGAATGTAGAGAGATGTGAGAATCATGTAGATAGATTGGCTTATTCCATGTAGCAGTACTTTCTCTAAAGGGTTGAGCCTCAGAATGGCCTTGCACCCTCCGCTGGAAAGAACGTATCAAGAAGTGGTGGTTCAGTCACTTCGGTAGGGGATTCGCGATACCATCTCTATGGTCTTGCTATTGATGGTACCTCACAATGGGGGAGCTCCCCAAGAATTTCATTGAATCAGTCTTTTTTGCCCCCTTTCTCTCACTATATTTTTATATATAGACCATTTTGTGAAACTGATTCTTCTAAAGCTAAACTCAATAGAATAGCCCCTTCAAGATGTTATAACGCATGATAGCCGACCCTCACCCCGACATTGGCATTAGCTAAAAATGATTCTATTACATACCCGATCTCGGAGGGACGTTCATTCCATTCTTTTTTTCTCTATCTTTAGAATTAGGGTGAGGGGACGGAGCAGTCTTTCCATTCGAGTCATCTCCAATCCGTCATCGGGAGGGATATTCTTCTTTATTTGCTCTATTTTATGGTGCAAACACATACCCGTATCAGCCTGCTTCTTCCCATGCCCCCTGGCCGGGGCCTGCTCCTCATCCCCACCATTCTCTTGTCGTACAAGAAGAGATCTTGCAGGATGCATTTTTTTCTACTGTAGAGACTTAAGAGAAAAAACAATGGGAAGACCTTATTTCATCCAAGGAGTGGCGGTTAACAGATTGACATTTCACCCTCTGCGAGACAAAGATCTCGAACATCGTAGAAAAAAGTCCTAACTAACCAGTCAAGTGAATGGAGCCCGCTTACCCACTCCCCTTTCCCCCCATTCCTAGGAGCCTCACCCTCTTGACTTGACAAGAAGACTACAACCGATAATCACCTTTTTTTAGCAAAACTAATACTATATATGAAAAAGCTTTACAATAATCTAATTGGTTCCTTCGTTTTGCACCGGCCTAAAAAATCAAAAGAAAGTCTCATCCCATGCTTTTACATACCGCCCAAAGTCATAACATATTCCAAAGCTTGGTCAAAGTAGGGGCTTAGTACACCCTCGTACATAAGGCTAAAGTCTATTTTCTCTAAGAAATCTAGGTCTTTGGTATCGTTGTGTATGTGAGTCGCAATGTCCTGTATTGTAAGTCTACTGGGGAACCATAAACTTTGGCCGTTAGACATATGAATATACTCATCAAATGAAGTTTCAAGCTTGTTACATATCGTTTCTTTGACAGAGTCTAACACCAAGTTTCCCAAGCGTTCTTCCATGTTTTTGGTAGTTAATCCCTGCATGCGCGCTGCTCGAAAATCGATGAGAATAGCCAAGGGTGCGGCCAAGTCCATAGTAAGAATGTACTTAGTAATCATTTGAGTCAATTGGTTATCCATTCTTTAACTCTACTATTTCTAGTTCTGCCGTCGGTGCTCCGCAGGACTTTGTTTGGAAGTGGGCGACGTTTTTCGTCAGCAAAGAAATGGGAGTACATTTTTTGTCTTCTCTTATGATATTCTCATTTCAAATAAGGATTGGCACAACCAAAAATCAGAAAATGACAGAGCGGCATGTGATTGCAAGTTCTTCTTTGATCTGCCGTTGTTAGAATACCACAATATTCCTCTTTTTGGGGTTAATGTTCTCAATGGTGAATCGATCATTCGATATCCTTTTCCTAAAAGACCTGAAATCCTACCTTTCGGCATTGCGATAAAGTGTTGACAGATCAGAGTGAAAGGAACCACATCGAGAGAGAGGGCTGGGGAAAGACCCGGACATTGAGAGGAAGACAAGGAGGTTATATCGCTCTAAAACAGGTACTGATAACGAACCACAAGCCCTAGATTTTAAGCCGAAGAAAGAAGCAATCATACCCCTGGAACAGAAATATATTGCACTTCAAAATAATTACTAGAAGCATTCCAAGATCACTTCCTATCTAGGCAAACCAAACCCGAAAAAGCACCTCCCCCCCGGCTAGCCTTGCAAAAGCGGGTGTGCGGGAGAACAAAACTGAGTATCAAGGTTGCAAGACAGAAGGAAGGTTCCAGCGTGCAGGAAAGATATTTCACATGCTTAACAAATGCAAGTAGACTTTTCTCTGAGCCCCCAGGGGTAGCAAAGCTAGCTCTTCGTATCATTGGCATTGGGCAGGTGAACCTGGCTACACAACAACTCTGAATCTAGCAGAGGATCTAGTTCCACAACAATCCGCTTATCTTATATATATATATATATAAGATATATATAAAAACATACGCGAAATAGAAGTCTTATACCACGTTTGAAGACAGAAATGCTCTCGTAGGATCTTTTACTTCAATAGTAGATATCAGGCCTTTCAGCAGGTTAATTCACGAATTCTCCTATTTCAATAAGAGACGTGTTTGGCCCACTTTGAAGACAGCCAGGAACTACTAGCACAAGATCCAGTATTTGAAAAAAGGTTCCATACCCATAAGGTTTCCAGGCGTCAACCCACTGCTCCATGCCTTACGTGCTCTTTTTAGGCTCTTTGGTTTTGAAGTGCCTATCTTCATTCTTATTTGGCTTCTCGCTTTGGTTGGTGGTTGCAGAAGATTGCACATGGATGATAATTCCATTGGAGGTCAACCTGCAGTGGAGCAACACGCCAACCTTGTTCCCAGCCCTGGATGGACAACCATCTTCGAAGACTCCTCTGGGGGGAAACTCGGTCGGCTCTTCCGAGCCGAGCGTAAACCAACCGCCTCTGATCCCAGAGCTCCACCCTCTACTTTTTGATGATGACACCAATCAAGCGAAGCTCGCGAGTAGGTCAAGAACCCTTTTATGGGGGAAAGATTATAGGGAGAAAATTATAGACTCCGTTGTTGATACGCAAGTGCAGATTGAAAAACATATTCAAGTTGCACTTGTGGAACAGGACTAGTCGGTTGAGTCTCTTCTTGCCAAGAGGAACCAGATCAGGAGGCTCATCTTCTCCCCAAAGGGAAAAGCTCTTAGTGAGAGGACTTACACTTTGCACCTGAAGAAGATTCTCCAGTTGGGTACAGTGCAAAGCCTTCTATTTCGTCGGGTTGAAAGCGCCATATAGGACTATAATCTCTTTATTGAAAGAGCGTAAATTCTTTTTTTCTCCCATTCATTCCATTGGTCAACAACCAACAAAATCTATACTTCTTCACTACTCGTACAGGCTTGACTTAATCTGTATTGAGGGAATCATTTTGTCTCAATCAAGAATGCCTCAACTGGATAAATTCACTTATTTCACACAATTCTTCTGGTCATGCCTTTTCCTCATTCTTCTGAGGTTCTACCTCCCTTTCAATTTGCAAGTCAAAGTTTATATATATTATATAACTAGGCCCAAGTTACGGCGGGCTCTTTCTATTCTTAAATATCTTATATATCTTTTATTCTTACTTAGTTTTGTATATCGAATCTATCATCACGTCTTTGATGGGATTCAACTCCATTCCCTGTTTGGTATTGTTCCATCGGAGCTCTAACTCCTGGACCACTATATGAATCAACCTGATAAGGATCCTGAATGGGTGGAATTCGTACGACAATGCCTTAAAACCCTGGGACTTTCACCCAGGGAGTACGAGGTCATGGTGCAGAAATTCCTAGAAACAGAGTTTTGTTTTTCCACAATTGAGAAAATTTTGTCTCTCTATCAACAAATTTATTATGGTCGGGAAGATCCCCAATTATTCATTGATCCACAATACCTGGATTTCATACTGAGGGTACACCTTGAACCCTTTGAATTCAATCACCCGGCTCTATGCCAGGTCTTGGAAAGTTTATGTGCGCATAGAGAAGACTCCCCATTCTATGGGGAAGTCAAAATTGCCCAGACAGAGCATTTTCAGGGCTTTTTAAAACAAAAACACGAAGCCCAATTGAAAATGCATAATCGCCGAGAGTTAGGGGAGTTATGGAAATCCCTTGAGAGAAGGAACACTTTTCTAAGCGAAGAAAATGCCTCTCTGAGAGAAAAACCTTTTTTTCTCGACAGGGAATCCCCATAACATTATTTTTTCATTTTTGTTTTGTTCATTACTAAAATGAATCGAATCTTATCAAATATTTAAATTTATCCTTTTAATTACTCCTATATATCCTATGAATTTTATTTTGCACCGGAAACTATTCTAGGAGAAGTTTGAATCCGTTCCATTCGGATATTGATTTGTCTTGGTTTGACATGGTTTACACGTTACTGGTTCCCAGAAGAGTTAATATCTCCATTAGCTAAACCTTTTCTTACCCTGCCTTTGGATTCGTATTTTGTTCGTACACAATCAACGGAGGCCTTCCCGACATATGTTGCAACGTCTCCAATAGCATGCTCTTACTTCGACTTTCCCTTAATAAATCATCAAATTTGGTGCTTTTTGATCCCCAGTTGTTATGGGGAACAAAGGACGAAATACAATCGATTCCTCCATTTAAGTAGTTCTCGCTTCTCCTTTTTCCTGTTCCTAACTCCTCCCTGGGTAGTTCCCAATGTTTTGCACTTTCCATACTTCATGGGTGCAACATCAACAAATTCGCTTATGATCAAGTTACAACCTAAGATCTATGGCCATTTTATGTTAACTGTTCGTATTTCGTTCATTCCATCGGTATGCTCCTAGGTACCTGTAATTATGATCTGTTGGCCAGAACCAAGGGGTCTTTCTGTAGAAACCTCCATGACCTATCATCGTTTTTCGATGGTTTTTTCGCTTCTCACAGCTACTCTTTCCACACCTCTGGATATCTGGTGCCAAATTGTCGCCCCTTTCCTTATTTCTTTGAAATAGAGTTGGCTATCTTTGTTTCATCGATTGTACAAGTTCGTGAAGAGGGCTGGACGAGTGGAATGAGGGAAAGTGGCTCGATTGACAAAAAAGAAGAGTAGCCTCCCTAGAACCTGGCAAAGTCATTATCAATGAATTCCTTAGCAATTCTCAACCAACATATGCGATTCATTCCCGTAAAGATTATAACACACAAGAAGATTCCTTACCGCTCTGTGGGGAGCGGTATGAGTGATACATCTGGCGAGAGACAGTGAAGAATGCAAGTAAAGCTGGAGCTCAGGTATTGATATATTCCATCAAGAGAAAGGAGGCAGACTGGTAAGAAGGCCACCCACATTGGGAGGCAAACCAAAAAACTCAGCTTTTCGGAGCGGACCAATCTTCTGTGCCGCCCCCCCTTACTCTCTCTCTATAAAAAAGCCTACGGGAAGCGCGAAGAGCTAAGCCACTAATGTCATGGAGAAGGTTATACCTCATAAATTTAGCGAATCTAAGGTTTCATATGTGTTATATCCTTTCGATCGAGCGAGAACTTATAAGGAAGGCCTTCATTGCCATTTGAAAAAAGTAAAAAAAAAAGCGTTAGGGAAGAGAGAAAGTTGCAGAAGTGCTTCTAGATCTCATGGAATAAGGCAGAATTTCTAACAAAACTTTCCACCTCTTGCTTTCATACAAAAAAGAATTTAGGAGATTAAATCCCGATTACATTACTGCAGGCCAAAATTTGATTTGAAAGAGCAAGCCAGAGAAAAGAAGCATTGAGATAATACCTTTCATCCTATAATCTAATCTACTGAATAAGGGAGCCCCTTTGATCACCTGAAGATATTTTTAGGCAGAATTGGCCTAATTATTACCGTGAGGATTGAGCTGCCAAAAGAGATTATCCTCCTTTGGGCTGGAAGATAAGATTTATGCAGTCCATAGAAAAAGAAAAAGAAGATAGTATTCTGAAGACAAATGCTCTTGGATGGGTAGTTGAATAGGGGGATAAATCCTTTTTTCTCCTTTATATTGAATGTAGTCAATCACTTTGAGGTCATGAGAAAAAAAGAGTCATAGAGATGTGAGAAGTTTTGCTTTCGCTATCGACTGACCATCCTGTTAGCAGTGCTATACTAGATTGGCACCCTAACTGGTACATATACAACTACTCCTTGTCAGTTTCTATATTTTTTCACCTTGAGGCTGAGAGGTTAACTCCTTCTACTCTCAACCGCCTTTGTTTATCTTACTAGTAGCTCTATCTATTGGTACCAGCCAGGGAACTCCCTTTTTGCGAGCTATTTACTTTATCTGAACCCTCTACCGATAGATGCGCGAATTGCACTAGTCATTATGCAGAATACCCTCTAAGCCAGTCAGTCAATGGAGGGACCGGGGTGATAGGTATTTTCTTTCTTCTAGCCATAAGTGTGATGCCATTGAGCTTTGGTACTCTAAAATAGTAGTCGAAATTCGCTTGTAAGTGAGCTTCCTTCCTTATGTTCTGGCCTGACCTTCACGAACACCTTTGTTTCAGCTACCAACTTCAAAGCTTGATCTCACATCTCTTCTTTTGAATGTTTAGTACTCTTATTGTTGGCATGGGAGGAGTTCATCTTGAATTGCCAGTGCAGTGACTGGAGGTCTTCCTCACCTGTTCTAGTGACATAGGCACCCATCCGGTCGAGAGAAGAAACTTGAGATTAGCCACTAGGTGAAGTACCAAGAAGAGGATCGTCTTCATCCATAACCAATATGGAGGGATTGACATAGTAAAGGAGGCTAAACAAAGCTATAAAAGGGATGTGCCCAGGCTCGGAATATCCTGCTTTCGTACCCAAGACTCTCCCTCTTTCTAATAGGAGAAATTCAAGCATTAATTAGTACTACCTCAGATCTAAAAGGAAAGGAAGGAGAATAAGTGAAGGTGCCAAGTAGATGATTGCACATTACTAAGGCAAGAAATAAGACGTCTGAGAAAGGATGACAAAAAAAGGCTTCAAATTAATCTGGTGCAAAGTCAGTAGTGCTAGCAGGGATGTCGGGACACGAATAGATCAGGAATTCGACTTGGGATACGCCCATTTCGATCCTTGCCTACTAAACAAATGCACCCCCGGATATGTATGTTGGGAGAACCCCATGATCCTTCTGTGTGTAAGGGAAGGTGTGGAGCAAAGGCGAACACGATAAAAAGCGGTTCATGGCCAAAAAAAGGGGATAGAGAGCGCGGAACGAGCTTTCCAAGCATAAAAAAATCCCTACCTATACATGCCATGGCAACATACAGAAGGCAGTTTTCTCGTTGTTCTTAACCCTAGGCACTTTTCTGTTCCCAATAATCTCCATGAAAAGCCTACCCTCTCTCGGATATTGAGTGGGTTAACCCGGGAAGAGATCCGGATGAACCTTCCAACAAGAAGAATAGAAGTTGACCACAAGGCCATCTTTGTGGTAGGCTGCTACCCATAAGGCCATCTCGGGCATGGGAAAGAAAGGCGGCAGACAACCGAATTAACTGGAGAGCCTAAATGGCATTGAGGATGAGTCCACCCGGTCGACAAATGGCTTCTATCTACAGTTTCAATATGGATCGGTTGACTTGTCACGATTGATTTCTCACACACAATTAGGTTAGGCAGGCTTGGGGAGGTGATCTGAATCGCTATCGATACGATGCAGGGATGATTTGCTGACCGTAACGAACTTGACTCTGACCCTAAAAAAAGGGTGGGAAGAACTTTCACCTGGGCTGGGGAGGGATTGGGGTCGCTTTTCTTTAGTACTTTAGTCCGTAACAAGGCTCAAAGACCTCTGGCTGGATTTGAAATGGATCAGGTAAGGCATCCGTTTACGACGTGGGTAGGATTAGCAGTTTTCTCTATTTTCTTCAATGGTAGGAAATAGGAATCAGCGGGGTTATATGGGAGGAAACCAGTCTGCAGTAATTCAAATTGCTCCTTTGGATCACTAAGTAAAATCTTGACTCACACATACCGCGGTGTATTGTTGTCACCTCACATAATCGCACCTACCAGCAAAAAGATGACTACTCCCTGCACGCCACTAAACGGCGCTATTTAATGCTTGGGTTCGCCAAATACAAGAACTACAGCCCAACCTAGCTTAAGTCTAAAGCCGTGGACTACACTCCTGTGAGAGCCCTCTATTTGACTAACATACTCCCTTTTGACCCATACCTTCATATCAAAGCTGGGAATGATTGACTTTCGGATTAAAACAATAGCGCATAATGGCAGTACTCCTTCCCATTTCTTCTTTTATGATCTTATCTACTTTAAATGCTTACCTGTAAGTATGGAGAAGGTACCCAAGGGACCAAATGAAAGGGAACTGAAAGGTATTCAATTAAAGCTTCGCCAGTACTTGAAAGACTCGAAAGACCTATTTGATTAGTTTCCTTATGAGTGAGTTCGTAGGTGCCTTTAAGTCGAGTGTAGCGAAGGGATTCTCCTAAGAGAAGCTTTAGCCCTTGAACCTGAAAAAACTTTTATGAGTTGTCTCATTAGTGACCAACTTTATTTTATTAGTTGTATGATTAGTGGCTTAGCTGTTAGCTGTCTAAAAGCTACGGTAAACAAAATCCCTTTTGAAAATAAATCATTAATCCGCCTTAGGTACTCTTTTAAGTCCGTGTAAGGCGGGGGGAATGAAGGGACCTGCAGAAGGCTGAAAAGTCGTAGTACGCTAGCGCTAGCGAGTTAGCGCAACAACTTAGTGTCTTGTTTTCTTCGCTATTTTTTTTTTACATAAGGTCCGTAGGAAAGTGGTTGTTAAGGCTTGTAGCTTGCTTCTGTCCTTAGTCAATTTTGGACTGAAGTTGTTCTGAGTGCCGTATCATTTTTGAACCGAATACCTTCCTCTATAATCTCTGGTCTCTCTCTTTTTGAGAGAATATTTTCTACCCCGCTTGCCTATGAAGAACTTCAAGTCTATCAGGAAAGGATGTGGTGGTAACCCCCGTAACTTTATGTAGAACCAGGCATCCACCCATGTAGGAAGACTCACCCTAGCCACTATAGCGACCCCACCCCCAACTCTAGCTGAGAAGCACCCTCCACCCACTTCTATTTTTCTGTGTTCCCAAAAGCCCGCCCGCCCAGTTTTTGAGACCCTTTCTGATTCCCAAACCAAATATCATGAGAAGCAAGCCCAGCAGGCCCTGCCTTAACCTGTCCTCAGACAGCCAGCCCTCACCAGGCTGCTGGCATTGCTAAATGCTCTGCCACGAAGCAAGCTTTCCCGAATACGACAGATGTGGAAGTGGCTAAAGAAGTTGGAGGAAGAAAGTAGTTGGACAACTGTATACACGAGGGTACATTAGTATTCTAGGAATTGGAAACATTGAAAGAAAGGGTAAGGGGTAGGAATAAACTTTTTTAGGTCTTGCTCTACTAAATTAGTCGGCCTAACCTTCGATTCCCGTAACCAAGTTTTCTTTCTCACTCCTTATGTACTTTTTTTTACTTCATCCATACTTTTTGACTTTTTTGAAGTGTGGGGAAAACGGCGCCCTCTACTTTTACTTCTAACTAAAGGCAAACAGCCAGCATTGCAAGCAAATAGAAAGCCCCCGCCCGTTTGAGCAGGAAAGCATACCGGCTGTTTGAGTCGCGAAATGTCCGCTTGCTTAATAATATTTATATAATAATAATAAGAAATCTATAAACAAAAAGAAAAAATGAAAATATTTTTTTTTAGAATATTCTTCATTCCTGGGAAGAGGAAGAAGCAGATAGGACACAGGCCTTCTCTTTCCGTCCGCTCTTCTCGAAATGAGCAAATTGCATGTAGAGATCCGTAGGGGCTTATAGTTTATTTGGTTGAAATGTACCTCTCATAATGGTGATATTGTAGGTTCAAGCCCTACTAAGCCTACCACCCCTTCTCTTCACCTGATATAAGGTAGTAGAAGTACCCGCCACCCTGCATATCTCAATCTAGCGACGGGAACCACACTGCTGCCGCTGCCCTTCGGGCACACCTCCTATGCTTATCACTCACCTACGCTCTTGCAGCATACCCCCTTCGGGCAATACAGTATAATACGCAAAGCAACTGAGCCATAGCTCTTCGCTCGCTATATTCTTGTGATAGCGAAGGCGTGGTTCATCCTCTATGAGAGAGTAGATGCGAAGGTTCGAATCGAAGATCTTTGTGAGACAGCCCCGGGGCACCATAGCATGTCGAGAATAAGGGGACATAATGAATGTAACCACTCCCTTGGTTGGGGGCTGTGACTCCCCTATCCTTTCAATTTTTTGATTCCCAGGTCTTTTTTACTATCACTGTTGGAATATTTTTGTTGACGACTTGGTCAGGGCGGTTCACAATTTCTTTGTTGAAGGCGCTGTTAAGCCCTAAGTTTGAATTCCACTTTCATTGGCCTGACAAAACTTCATGATCCCTACTAAAACTCCTCAAGACATCATTGATAGAGTAAAAATCATTACAGGTTTCAGCTATAAAGAAAGTCCTATAACTTATCTTTGTTGCCCTGTATATATAAGAGTTGAGAAGATCATCTACTTCACTGGAATGGTCTCTAAAGTGATTTCTAAGATCAAGGGATGGAAATACAAGATTCTTAGCTATGGTGGGAGAGTTACTCTTGTTAAATCTGTCTTACAATCTCTTCCTATTCACACTCTGGCAGCTATCTCTCCTACCAAAACTACCCTCAAACAAATTCAAAGCCTCACTGCAGATTTTGTCTGGGGATGGGACAATCACAAGAGGAAGTACCATTGGGCTTCCTGGGAAACCCTCAGCTTTCCTTATGAAGAAGGTGGAATTGGTGTGAGACAACTGGAGGATGTTTGTTTGTCTCTACAATATAAACAATGGTGGCTCTAAAAAATCATTGTGGGGAGATTTTGTCAAAGCTAAGTATTGCCAAAGGGCCAATCCAGTTGCCAAGAAATGGGATACAGGGCAGTCTCTTGTTTGGAAGCATATGATGAAAAACAAAGTCATTGTTGAGGCTCATATTCAGTGGTCTTTAAAGTCTGGTACCTGCAGTTTTTGGTGGGATGATTGGTTAGGAGTGGGGCCTCTTGCTTATCACAGAAATCTCCCTCCTAGGCTCAACAGCATGACTGTTTCTCAGTTTTTAATCAATCGAAATTGGGATGAGGACATGGTGAGATAGCATGCCCCTCCAGCTTTCATTCATAAGATCCTCGGCACCAATTTCAGATATCAAGAAGGCACCCCTGAACAAGAAATTTAGAAACCCAATACTAGTGCCAACTTCTCTTGTTCTTCAGCTTGGGAACTGGTGAGAGAAAAGAAGAACAAGACACTGTCCAACACAAAAATGTGGCACAAAAATGTCCCTTTCAAGTCTTCTTTTCTACTCTGGAGAGCTGTTAGGGGTAAATTACCTACAAATGAGAAGATTACTTCATTTGCATGAACCAGCTGACTGTTTTTGTTGTTACAGACCTGGGCAAGCCACTATTGAGCATATCTTTGTGTCTGGGCATTTTTCTAAGCATGTGTGGAGGTTCTTTTCTGATTTTTTGGGAATTCAACATGAGACTACACCTTTGAGAGATCTTCTTATGAGGTGGTGGATTATCAAACACCATAATGAAGTGCATAAACTGATTCTTCAAGTTACTCCTACATTTATATGTTGGAACTTGTGGAAGAACATGTGTGCCAGCAAGTATGGAGGCAAGAAATCTAGTTTTTGGAGAGTGAAATTCTCTATTATTAAGGATATAAGTATGTTTCTGATCACTACTTATCCTTACATTACTTGGCCTACTAATTGGAGGGATCTGGTGCTCTGTATTGAATACTGTCAACATGAGTTGAACGTTATTCAAATTTTTTGGTACAAACCCCCTCCTTACATGGTTAAATTGAATACTGATGGTAGTGCACTAGAGAATTCAGGAAGAATTGGAGTAGGAGGCATACTTAGAGACAGTAAAGGCAACCTTATTTATTCTTTTGCTACCTTTCTAGGTGTTCGATCCAACAATCATGCTGAAATTCAGGATGCAATATTTGGTATTACTTAGTGTATCCAACATGGGTATAGCAGGGTCATATTTGAGGTTGATTCACAACTTCTTGTCAAATGGCTCAAGCATGATTTCAAGCCTTCATGGAGCATTAGTGAGTACATTAGTGAGCTTCAAGAGCTAATTTCTCTGCTGGACAATTTTAAGTGCAACCATGTTTACAGAGAAGCAAATTTCCCAGCTGACACTCTTTCTAAATATAGACATGTGCTGACTTCTGCCCAACACTATTACAGCTTTCAACAACTACCACAAGAGACTAGAGGCTACTTTATTCTAGACAAAATGGGGAAAATTTCAGGAGAAGGAAGTTGAAAAGGATCAAGAAACCCCCTTAGCTCTAGCTTGGTTTCTGATACTCTTAGGCTTTAGACATATCTTCACTTGTTCCTACTTCTTTAGTATACCATCTTCCTTTAGGCTATGGTCCTTTGCATATAGCTTTTATGAAAATGTATATTTTGTTTAGGCTCTTTTCTTACTTTGTAAGGGGAGAGTCTCCCTTATTTATTCTTTCCTAGAATTATTGAAATAAGAGGAGTCCTCTCTTCTTAGGTGCATATTCCTAGGTTTATATTTTTAGTATTGGTGATGAGTTGGCCGGCCTTAGTAGGCTAGCTAACTTATGAACCACCATAGGATCGGAGGTAAGGTTTATATCCCCCTCCTTGTATTTCTTTTTTTGTTTTATTTATGATAAGGCCTGGAGGTGTTGCTGAGCCCCTGACCCCCTCAAGGGTCTTTAAAATAAAAAAAATAAAAAATTCATTGCCCTTATTCCGAAATTCTAAAGTCCTTCTTTCACCAATTCCGACCTACCTTTATTTATGGGATATTTGAAGGAGAGCTTTGTAAATCTAAAAAATTCTCTCTAGCTCGAAGAATTTGTTTGATTCTCCCAATAAAAATAGTTAAGGAAAAAGGGGCGCTTTTGTTAAAGGACTAAGTAGAGAAAATCTCCTTGGCTCACGAGGTGGTTTTAAGTGATAAGGGATTTTAACCTAAAGACAACATAGGAGGGAGGGGGTCAAAATAAAGTCAGGATATGGCAAAAGCATCTTTTTGGATCGAATGGGCTTTTATGAGAAATGGCAGAATTTGATAGATGGATGTTTATGTAATGAAGACTTTGGAGTGCTTGTGGATGGTGTCCACATGGTTTCCAGCTTCTCGAGGGTTGCGACAAGGGTTCTAAACCTATCCTGTTGACTTTTGCTGAAGAAGTGCTAATGGTATCATTGAAAATGATAACATCTTACCATGCTTCGAGATCGTGCCCAGCACTCTCCTACTTTCTCTTTGATAATGATGTTCTAATATTATATAATAGCCATAAATGGAATCTTAAGAAACAGAAAATCTTTCTGGAAAGAAGTAACAAGTTGATTGTAATGTTGTAATGGCCAAAAGGTCAATTTCGATAAGAGCCAGTGCTTCCTCTCGAACAGAGCTCCTCGTAGAAATTCTAGATCATTGAAGAGGAATAAAAAAATCCTATCAAGTATGTCCCTCAAGAGAATAAATAGAGAAACTTCCTCTACTGGAGAAAAAGAAAAAAGAATCTCAGATTGGAAAAGAAAATTGTTGTCCTCCGGAGTTCGACTAGGCTTATTAAACATGTTCTAGCCTTCCTATGCACATGTGAAAGTTTTTTCCTGAATTAGCCGGCCCACATTTCGGCTACTAATAATGGGATAAGCCCTTACTACTATATAGGATATGTTACCCTCTCTCCAGTGAATGCAGTGAAGGACTCTCGCCTCACCCGCCCATTTGACTTATGGAATCATCGACTTGCTTTTCAATCAAAGCAATTTCATAACCATAAATAAAGACCTCTCTTTCGAGATCAGTCATATCCCTAGATGTAGTAGTCAATTAGCGGGACATTCAAAGAAGCTATGCACCTTCACTGAATGTTAATGAAAGAAAGCCCTTTCATACTAATCTCATCTACTGAAAAGAGGGCCGGGTGTAGCACGTTCTTTATTAGGACACATAGGCTATTACAGATGCATCAAAAAAGACTTTTCAAAGTGAGGAATCCCAGAATGGAATCATTGCAGAAGAAAGGTATAAGGCTTGGGAACCGAAACAGGATTAAGCCTTTAAGCATGCAGATGAGTGTTTGCTGTCAGCCTCAATCCTTCGATTTCCGGATTGGAATAAGGAGTTCCATGTTCATACTGACGCATCACTCTATGCCATTGGATGTATGTTGGCGCAAGAAGGGCCGCTTGATCACTCTATCTACTTTTAAAGTATACGACTTTCAGCTTGGTAATTATACAACCACCGAACCTTCTTTATCATGATTCAACCCATACCTCAGACCTAAGATCAAGCACCAGAGCTGCTCATAACAACGTACCAAAAAGAAGAATGCGAGAAGTTCATATTCTACAGATTCTACTATAAACCAGGTAGTGAGGATGAAAAAAAGCATAAGTTACCTCGTTCATTTTCCCGTTTTTCCCGCTGCCATCTTCAGTGGATGTGCCCCTTCACTTAAAGGCGACCAAACCAACCCACTGAGCCAACCTTTTAGATTGAATAAAGTTACTAAGCAAGTCACCTCACCTCTCTTTCTTACCCGCCCTTATTAGTAGTAGGCAATCTTTCTTTCTCGTCTTTCTTCCAGCTTTTTCTAGATAAAGGTCTAATAGAGTTGCGCATTCTTAGTACATTGCCTTTTATTACCAATCTGTCGTTTTACAGCACAAAGTTACCTGATTTTTTCTACTACTAATAAGGGCGGAGAAATGTTAACCTTTCACTATTAGTAAGCACTCCCCTAGTTTTGACCTAATGGGCTTTCTTTACATTGAGTTAATTAACCTGGCACATTCGCCTAGATGCCTAGTAAAGAACGAGCTGGTGGGAAAAATCTGGATATCATGAAAAGCATTTACGCACAAGGAGGCAGGCTACTGGGAAGCTTTGCTTCTAGAATGCCGACTACATGGGAACAGATGTTATATAGGTTGATTCTCATTCTTGCTGCCCGCTCAATTTCAAGGAATAAAGGGAGGGCTTGACCATAATTTCCCAAGTAAAAGATAGAATCTCACTAATTGGAAGGAAAAGGAGAGCTTCGATCCATTGTGATTCGCTTTCTTGGTATGGAGAGATCTCTGCCATAAAATAGAGAGCTCCTAAGCCTTATTCTGCAGATCAAAGAGAGACTTCCCCATTCATCCGAAATAGTATTTTAGTAAAGAAGAGAGGCATTCTAGGATGACTACTACGACTACATGCCCATCTAGTGTAGTGTCTTGGAAGCAAGCTACCTTGACCATCTTTCGAAGTTCTAAATAATTCACTGATCAAAGGCTGTAAGGGCGGACTGCTCTACATTCAGCCACACCACAGTGACCCCGAAGCGATCTTTTTCTAGTTGCGGGATGAAATCTGACAGCCAATTGTTGGCTCTGAATAACCAGCCCAGCAATAAGCTCAATTGTTCCATAACTTCCTCCTCTGGATGGGAAGTATAGATAGAAAGGCAGAAAAGGAGGCGTCGGCTCTGAAATGATAGAAGATTGAATCATTCCTTTATTCTATTCCAGCTATTCTTTTTGGCAGGTGATTTATTCATGAGCTAGAGAGATAAGAACTGCGATTCGCAGGCAGGATATAGAAATTGGGCACTATCTATATATAGTAGCTTCTAACTCCGCAACTAAACTAAAGGATCTGGAACATAGTATACGCTTAGAACTGGTGATGCAGATAATGTGGTATATGTTGGAATTGGAGCGAATCTAGATGCAATTTACCAAGTCAAAGCAAGGGGTTGAAGAATCACCACAAGGGCAGGAATGTCGTCCTGACTAAACAAGAGTTTCTTCAATTTGGTCGAAAGTCGTAAAGAAGGCACCGGATAAGCAGCTAACATAAGCTACTACCGTACAGCGCATCCCGTGGGTGGCCTTTAAAGGCTATCATTTGTAGGATGAGACACTAACCTATGCCCGTACATTCCAACCTACCTCCTTGGGACTTAGCTCTGAAGATGAATTCCCGATTAGCCGATTATCTTGCCCAGTTAGGAGAATAGTTAGAGGTAGGAAAAGATGCTGACACCGAACAGTTAAAGAATTCTCCTTCACTTCAAGACTGCCAGCCTATTCGCTTTGAGCCAAAGCAGACGCTGCCCATGGAGAGACTTTTCCTTTGTGAACATGCCCATAAGACACGACAAAAAAGCCAAAAATTGGGCTTCTAGATGCCTTACAATAATGAAGCCTCGGCCCCTCAGTGTCTTACACGTCTTCTTCGACCCTGCCGAAGCAGCTTTCTTTCTTCAGGTAGTGAAGTAACTCTTGTTTGTGTATGACTTGACTCTCTAAAGTCTGTATCTTTCCCCTAGTTACTTAATCGTATTCGACTTCTATCACAGATCTGTTATTTCTTATGCATTTCTTTCCATTAGCTCTCCAAGATTCCTATCTTTCCATTCCTTCCTAAGCTTCAGTTGGTGTAATAGTCCCACCCCCAGTAAGGGGAATCCTTCCTAAGAAATAATTTATTCAGTTTTATTGAATGCTTTTTGCTTGTCTAAGCATCCCCCTATCGTGCTAATAAGGTTCCTTTTCTTATTCTGAAAGCTAGCCTTCTACGGCCATTTTCTTTTTGTTTAGTTCTTCTAGCTCCTGTCCCCACAGCCCCTGATGGGAAATGCTCTTGGTGAGTCACTTTATCTTTCACGATCGATAGTAAATCCTCTTGCTTAGCCTATTTCCTTTTCCCTTTGAGTTCAATCCTATCATTGAGTCAGCACCTTCGCAGCCTGCCTTTCCATTCTTTGCTCTATTTCGATCATTTCATTTGGTAGATGGAGTACCCAGGCATTTTCTTGTCTTCCCATTCCTCTAGCTCTCATTTCGCGCATGCGCTTTGCGCTTTGGGCCTAATAACATCAAAGAGGAATCGAACCTCTTCCAGTTTTGTGATAACTCTAATCCATTTGATGTCTGCCACCCTTCCCCTCCCCCTTCCTCCATTAGTTTAGCTGCAATGGCTGCAGACGCAGGAAGCAGTTCCTCTATGGGAAATTGGAAACGTCAAAGTAGATTGTGGCTTATAAATAGGAATATAAGACATTAGCAGAGCGACTTGATAGGACCCTCCTTTTCCCTATTTAACTCGGTGTGCGCTCCTTACGCCCCAACGAGAACATATTCGGACATGCGCACTACTTATATCGGTACTAGAAGCCCCCAGAGCAGGCCTGGAAGACTATGAGCCCCACCTTCTGCACGCGAGCCGAATGACGTAGGTGCATAAGAGTACTTCACACAACAACCATCTCCTTTTTATCGGTTCTACATACCAATGCCTGTTGCTTCATCTGTGAGAAAATAATCATAGATATGCCAGTCATTAGATGGAAGAGCAGCCATAAAAAGATTCCTCGTGTATCATCTGTAGCAAAACTATTAATGGGAGCTAGCAATATGGACCATATTGAAAAGGCTCCTGAGACACAACATGGAAAAGTAACAATATTACAAAACAAGGTCCAAGAATGAAGAAGGGGTAGAATTACTGAATGAATACGAGATGTGGCTAATACCTGAGGCATAAAAGGATCATTTTCTACGGGATCCCGAAACCACCAGCCACCCTGACCTAATTCATGATAAGCCCACCAACTTTCTGGAAAAATGCCTACGGTTAAAAACCACTGACATGTCAACATCCAAATTCGAATTAGTTCCTGGTCCTGGTCAGAGACCACTGTGTTCGCGTCGGCGGTCCAACAAAGAGGCGAAGTAGTGGTATCTTTCTTTCCATTATGAACGACACATTTTGCCTGCTCCCTCCTCGTGTCCACTAGCGCTCCTGTCCAAAGCGACGAGAGGACGAAAAAGCACCACCAAAGCAGCATAAGCAGGCTTCTATTGCTACGTAACAATAAAGCAGGATAGCATTTTATGCCCACATCTTTGAATTTGAGGGTAAAGAGATCGCTTGTTATACGTGATCTGATGCATCCAACATAGCAAAACAGTGTTCCATTCTTTTCGGCGGCATCCTTCCATATTAGCGGCGAGTGGAGTGCCACAATCCCATTCATCATTTTTTATCTACATAAGCCAAATCCCATAGCACCGGTGATGTCTCCGGCATAAATGCAAGGAGGATGTATAGCTGATAAAGGATTTTGTGGAACAGGATTTGATTTTGCAAGCGGTTCAGTACAAATGAAGAAATGTCAAACAAAAGGGTCAGAACTCGCCGATAGGAAAGGAGAGAAAAACAAAGGAATGCCAAGAGCTCCGCCAATCATCTGTTCATCGATAGACGAAGCTCTCTCTTTATCATCTCGTGCCAGATGAAATATCTTTTTTTCTTCTCGCGAACCACGAGAGCGCCTAGCACCCAAAGAAGCAAAGCTCATTTTCCTTTCAAGGTAAAGCGACGTATAAAAAAGGGATGGCCCATCAAAAGTCTAGTTCCTTCGCGAACGAAGTTCAGAATCAACAAGGGTTAGTAGAATGAAGGGAGTGTATAACTGGGATTTCATTCCACTTTTTTGTTCATAACGAGGGAGAGATAGAATGGAGTTCTTCACGAAGTTCAAAAAAAAGGAATAAAAAAAATATTCTCTATGGCCTCCTCTACTTATAGTCAAGTGGCTTTTAGCTCCTCGTTTTGAGACATTATGGCTTAGGGGACGACCTTGGTAACAAAGAAGGAATTCATAAAAACTTAGGATCCGACACCATGATAAAATACTACCCTCATGATTAGAACATGTCCCTGAGATTTGATAAAAGAAAGGTGTGTTAGCAGTTAATACGTTGTATTGGATAAGTTATTAGGAATATGATGGAACGAAAGACCAAGGAAAGAAAGAAGAATACACTAAAATGCAAGTTTTGCACCAAACACTGGTGGTTGTTTCTTGTTGTAAGTGAATGAAACGAAAAGACCCAGAAATAACGAATAATGAAACAATTCATATATTGACATTTCGTGCTCATTTCCAAATTTCTGCTTTGTTATTCGCATCATCCGGTTCAAAACAGGGAAGTCGGTTCGGCATCATACATCTCGGATTATTTTCCGGACATATGATCCTAGCTCAGAGAAACTAGCTTTCTCACCTTTGGAAGCAGCTCGTAGAATACGTCTGGCAGCATTCTTGACTAACCTGATGTCACATCTCGAATTGGTACATCCATTCTCTTGGAACACCTTCCTCGTAGGACTCTCAGCATGCTACCAGTCTGATCTAGCAGCCCGATAGACCAAATAAAGTAGATAGTGAGGCCTGTCACTGGTTGAGGAAAGAAGACGACAAGCTAGTTACGTTTCAGGCAATTCAGATTTATTGTCTCTGACCTTCTCAATGATTCTTCCATTCGATTTCACTTAGTGGTGCTCTCTCCTTTCATAGGCATAAGTGATCCGACAGGCACTCTCCGGACATGAGTTCTGGATTGACGCTCAATAGGGCAGTGAGCAGGCATTCCAGGTAGACTACTGAGATTCCCCATAATCATAAGCCCAATCTCTCTTAGACCAGAAAGTCTTCCGAATTAAGTTATCAGAATTCCCTACTCTCTCTGACTGGATTGGATGTCTTCTCTCTGTGACTAGTGCAATATTTTATTGCATGTGTTCTGTATCTTTCACAGCTAGAAGATAGGGCGGTTAAAGGTTTAATGGATGAGTCAGGATGGGATAGAGGAAAAATCCAATCTGCTTGAATTTCCCTTCACTCACTCCTCAAAAAAGTCCGTACCCTAGTAGCGCCGCAGGGAAAAACTAAGAAAATGTGTTTATTATGTAACTTGGATAGCTGGGTGGTCAATCCTGCAATCAGATTATTCTCCCTAACCTAAGACTGGTGTTGTGTGTTCTGATCCTTCTAGTGAGAGCTTGTGACTATCGCAGTAACCGCAGTATGCTTAATTGACTGTCTCTCTACCTTATTGATTGTTGCATCACAAGTTTGCACGACAAGCTGCATTGTGCACTCAAGCTTGGATGATAAATGCCTTTGAAAGATAGAGGATTTGAACCTGTAATGTCTAAGGGATAGATAGACAGATGCCTTCCTATCTTCCTTCTTTACTAGACCAATCGAAGACTGAAAATACAAAGAGAGTTTCTTGTTCCTTTTCTAACAAAGATGATGAGCGACAATGACATGAATTTAATACTAATAAAAAAGGTAAGCCCACCGCTGATCCCACTTTACCTTGTCCTAGCGTGAAAAGAGAGTCCCCTATCACGATAGGCCCTCTCAGCTCCCGAACGTGTCTTTCTATCAATCGAGAGAGAAAAATAAACACTAAACTGTGAAAAAAAAAAGCATGGGAAAAAGAAAGTCATACTGAGTTCAATTAGTCCCGTCCAGGGTGTCTTTGATTGGCTCTTCCAGTATCTCATTTTCTTTATTCCTGCAAAGACCAGATCTAAGTCCTGTCGAGTAATCGCTTGCAAAACCCATTTATAAGGCAGGCTGTGATGGGTCCTACAGTTCTCTATCTCTGATAGGTGGTCCAAGTAGGTTTTCAATGATAATGGCTTCCCATTAGGATAGAAGAGTTCCCCCCGAATTTGGTGTCTTTTCTCAAAAAGAGACGTGTCTTGCACTCTGTCCAAACGAAGGGCTTCCTTGATTTTTAATTCCATTTGGAATTGGGTGTCAATAATCTCTGAGGAAATATCCTTGGGCAAGGGACACCTGATAGTATTTATGGTAAGGCGATTAGTGATATCCCTTAGCCTCTCTCCATCCTTCTGTAATAGATGATAAGGCTCAGCAATAGGAGGCGTTGCGGGTTCACCAGGGTTGGGAGACTCTGGGGCCGGTTGATTGAGATCGGCTTCAGAAAGGGAATTGCTTCCAAATAAATCAGTCAAAATGAAGCCCCTTCCTTATTCTAATAAGAGAGAGCGAAGCTAGGCACACTCTTATTTAAACCTTTCCAATCTCTCTTAGCTCCCGACCAAATTCCAATTCTAGTTCTTATTCACTGGAAATTCTTCCTTTACTGGACCAGGTAATGGAAATGCTAAAGTTTGAGCTTGTGTTTTCCTGTCTTCTCTGCCTTGCCCACTCCACCTTATTTGCTGGAGGGAGGATACGATTGTCGAAGCTGAAGTCCCATTCAATTCATATAATTTCACCTACTACTCTCTTACTCGCACGCCTACCAACTAGAATGAGGACAGTCAGACTAACCCCAAAAAAGAACTCTCACTCGAGAAAGCGGCCCCGTTTCTGCCTTTCTTGCTTGATTCGTCTTTCATATCAGTGTCTTATCCGTATTGAATGTATACTATCCCCTTATCGTACTAAGGGGTTTGATCGAATATTCCTCTCTCTACCTGAATTCAATCAGTAAGAAAAGAAATATAGAATAAAGAGTGAAATTCCATAAAACATGTTCCACAGGGCACCTGTTCAATAAATCAGGACAAAGCGATTGATCGAGTTGAGAGCGTAGCATAGGAGACAGTTAAGATGACCGTCAACGAACAAAATCCACTCATTATTATTATTTCACTTTTATGCTTCAATCAGGCCTATATTTGCATTTGAATGATACCAATCGAGATGGCTTTTTCAGTGACTGGCCTCTTCCCTGAGGCAATTCCTGGGATTCAAAAGAGAGAGAAGGAACTTTTTGTGTCCTATTCCATCATCACTAACCATTCCCCTTATCTTTGCATTTCTTGATCGGTCTCTCAAAAGACTGTCTCTCTCTTTCTCTATATTTAAATGCAATATCTTGAATTTTAGTAGCAGAGTGAGTCCTTCTGCCTGTAGTTCCTCTCTTGTTAGTGTACTCGTGGTACGGGTTTGTCGTAGTACTCGTGCAACAGCGCTAACTATAGATTTTAGCTATAGTGGGAGATATTGATTGCAAAGATCACTAGAATGAATGGTTGAGGCCGAAGGTATCCCGTGATCCAATCGAGTCAAAGCGGATCATTAAGAAGAACCAAAGACCTACCAAGGTTGAAAACAAGAATGTGGTCAACCATACCGAGATAAAGAGCAAGGGTAGGACCCTCAGGATTCCTGATGAAGTCAATCAGAGAGGGAGTTCTCTCATGGACTGAGTGAAGACTCTACTCTTTCTATACTCTCTTTGTCTGCTCCTCCCGGTCCCCGTCGCAGCCTTAGATTCATTGGTGATTCTGCGGCACATCTATGGTATAGATGCCTTGCTAGCAGAAAGAAATCCAGAGTCCCTATCGCCTGTCTAATGCAACCTCTCGAGATTGGTTCTTCCAATGTTTTCGAATTTGCTTTAGAGATTGAGCAAGTGTAATCAGTCTAGGATGCGGTGTTCGGGTGATGTCTACCAGAATAACAACCCATAGCCTAGTTGAGTTCAAACCCTCTTTGACAAGATTACAGACTCGAACACTCACGACTTACTTTTCTGCTCTCTCTATTGACATCTCAGAGTATTGACTACTTGCAAGCAACCTCGATAAAAAAAACAATGGCGGACGTGCTCCGACAACCTTGCCCGAGCCTCCCTCTCTTCATTAAATGCTCGATAGCTTTCTTCATGTGGTGTGACACGTCTATCTTTGACACTCATTAATCAGCTAAAAGGCGATGGTTGCGAGCAAGGGGTGAGGTAGTGCTTTCCATGGGAAGAGAGCTCTCACCTTCACGAAAGGATTGGTAGGACAAAGATCCGGAACGAGTGCAGCTATCAAGTGCATTTTGCCACTCCTTGTTACGGCTCACAGGGGTTTTGAAGGTTTCTTGCAATAGTTTAGAACCTGAAGCCGCTGTGCGTGAGTCACTCTATCTTACAAGCCCTTAACTAGTCTTCCCACGCCTATGCCACTCAGAGTGTTGAGTGTTGTTATGTTAGCTGGTGTAACTGATTTTTCCAGGCATAATGCATTCGCACTGGGAATAGGAACTTAGATTTAGGACTCAGAGTCTATGTCCCGCCTCCCTCGCCCCTATATCTAAAGTCGCTAACTTTAGTACCCGGGGCATTTCCCTCACATGCTGAACCAAGACAACCCGTGTCTTTTATGACATTTATAAAGAAAGTGATTTGGAATAACAACAACTAAAATGACTTCCTTTCTTTACAGTGATCCTCGTCAAGCGAAAACCCAATTCTGAGATTGGATCCTGCTTGCTAGCTTCAGAATATCGACTCCTGTGGTCAGCTTCTGATTCTGCTTTTCTAAAAAGAAGTGACCAAGGCTACGCCCGACAGGTCAAACATCTTGATTTTAACCCTGAAAGATTCCTTCGAGAGGGATATAATTTCATCGTTAGATCCTGGTATTGATTTGATAGGCAGACATTTCTATCTAACACTTTCCTGGAATAAATCTTATGGTAGACTCCAGGTGGATATAGCACCATTCATCTTCATTATTTAGCAAGGTTGGACAGCAAATTCGATAAATGAAACTCTATTGACCATAATCTGAGATCAATCTCGGTCCTTCAAACCCGGCCCTCCAGTCCAAAAGGGTTCAGATGCTCGCCTATGTTAGCTCGACCTGCTTGTTGGCTCTGATTAGGATCATCAGAACATCCTGAAAGATTCTCTTGAAAAGCTTGACTTACAAGCGGAGAATGACGAATCTCACCCACTTTTTGGGCCGGCTTCATGATTTTATGCTTGGAAAATGCTCTTGTATCGCCGGACCCCCTTTATTTTATCAAAATCTAGCATAACCAGAGAACAATCAAAAAGATTCTGGTAATATATGAGAACGATTCATCACCATATTCGCGTATTAAAACAATAATGTCCCAATAAAGTCATCGAGTGACATAAAATAGCATATCCGGAATTGGGATCTCTCTCGCAATAGATAGTTGTTGTTCTCTTGAAGCTAGCCTTTATTCTTTTTGGAAGTCATAAAAGACGGACCCTCTTTGAGTTCGCTTCCTGTTTGGCTTGACTTTTCCTTCTTCTGATGGTTGCTCCTATAACTCGGGCTTGAAGCTTCTATTAGCGCTGAGGTGAGATATGAGATAGTATAGAAGTGGAATGTTGAGTCCCATCCAGCAGTAATCCTTCATCATTTCAAATTTATTAGCCGATAGGCAAACCATTGAGTCTTGGTTCATCTTCTTTTTAACTTCACTTAACGAGTCAATGATTGTTGTTGAGCCCATTAATTCAGGTCACCTCTTAGAAACGAAATCTGTCTGGCTCTCCTACCGGGTTCCAATACGTTCACGGAGATATCACGTGGTTAAACTTCCCAAAAGCGTATGTTGACGGCTTCAGCCAATTCGATTCATTCTATTCCCAAGAATCCTAACCGAAGCAAATTAGCCCCGGTTCTCTCTTTAGTGTTCGCGTATCAAGCGCGCATTGACTAGTTTAGTTTCTGAGATTGGTATGCTATAAATTAGTAAAAGAAACCCTGGGGTCTTTTTTTTTCTTTACTGACACCAAGCTACCTCGCCTTTTGTTGGTGAAGTGAATGAAATCGTTAGATTCCCATTTGGGATCACTGCACTTCGAGCTAATGACATAGTAGTTAGAAACTAGTGGCAATAAAGAGTGACAGTTCTGGCGGCAAGTACTGTTTGATTGTAGTGAAGTGGTAGAAGCGGTCATGTCTGCTACTTCTAAATTTTGTGGCAATCATCTTGGTCTTTTTCTGAGCCCTAGATCAGAAGCCTTGGCTGCTACTGTTTTGTGTCTCATTCGTACCAAAACATACAACGAAGCTACATCAATCAAGAATGACCGCAGCCTCTAAGTCAGCTTGCCTTTTGCCTCGTGGCTTGGATTGACGGATAAGGTGCAGAGCGAAAGTAGTTCCCTAACTAGCTTGAGGGGAAAGATCATAGATAGATTATCTGGACTAGATCCTAGGAAGCAAGCCTTGGTTAGAGGTTTGCAAGTAGTCAAATCTGTAGTGTACAGAACAGAGTACATGGATCAAACTTTCCAGATTCAGTCTTGCTTCACTGGAGTGGATCTCCACTATTCAACAAATATAAAGGAAGATGCGGTAATACGGTTAGGGGACAGACAGATTCGATTCACAGCCTATACCACTTTTGACCAAAAGAGAGATTAGATTGACTTCCTAGATCATAGAACCAGCTAGGACCGGAACGACTATCGACCAAGCTTAAGTTAGCTCCTTAAGATTGTGCCCCTCCCCGAGATTCACTCACTTTCAGACAGACTCAGATTTTGATTCGCTGTCTAGGAAGGGAAAGGAAAGACAGAAAACCTATGCTTACGCGCTTGCCATTCATGTCATGCTTTCGGTCCAGAGTTGCGGCGCTACTTCCCATTCTTGTTCTTGACTTTCAACTCCATTCGAGTGAAGAAGAAGACTCCAAATCCCCTCTGGTGGTCATTTTTCTTGGATTGGGTGTTAAAGCTCTATCCTTTGTGTAACTGGGTTTATTGATACTTCGTTGTCTTGTTGACTATGAGTCTGTCTGTATGCAATGAATTTCTTTGTCTTCAGCCGGGTTTCGTCAGTCTCACTCGCTTGCTTTCTAGAAATATTGGGACTAGATTGATAGAGCACAGGGCATCTGCTCGTTAGCAATATGGTTCAAAGCCAGTAGCATGATAGGACGACTTCTCAGTCCATTCCATCTTTTCAGTCAAGCCAGATGTGAATGAAATAGTTGCTCCCATTCCGACAAGGCAGATTGACATTGAATGAGAATGCTTGAATGGGAATCATCTTAGCAACTAACTATAGACATGAGTCTAAGCTGCCAGGAGAGGAGCTGAAACTTGACTGTAAGGATAGGAGAGACCATTTTCATGAGAGAGGGACGAGCAAGTGACAGATTGGGAAAACAAATAGTCTGGCCTTATGAGCGGTCATTTTGGGGACTTGTTAACGACCCATCATTCTTCCCTAAGCTGTCAGAGTCTGATTGAAGCGAGTAAGAGATAGAGGAATCCTCCCTCATAGATGTGAATTGAAAAAGAAAGCCCAAATTCTTTTTAATTAGGCTCTATAGTCTGGTCCCTGTCCCTGGTAAGGTCTGATTGTTATCCGTAAGTCTTGTTTTGACCGCGGGAAGGTGAACTTTGCAAAATTATTTGGTTGGGAAGAATAGGAATTCTGAATCCAAGCCTACCCTACCTAAAATTTCTAGCTATTGATGTAGCCTCTTGTCGATACTACTAGTCTTCTCTCTACCTACTAGAAAAATCCCATCAAGATAGATTAAATCGATGACCTATACTTCAACTAAAGGCACAAGGGTGTAGAGAGTACAGAACAGAGAAAATGCACATGGGTCTCTTTGAAGAACAGAGTCTGGGGTAAAGAAAGAAAGGTAGAGTCGGCACACTTTTACTGTGCTTGGATTGGCATGGTTGTCCCCCTTTGCTGGTTGAGGCTCGGCCTTTGACTCCGCTTGCCTCTACTTTTCATGTCAAGCATACAAGTCTAGTTTAGTGGGATTTACTTCTAAAGACAGGAATTCTTTTTCATCTCCCCTATCAAAGTCGACGTCTTAACCTGACTTCCTGAGCTCAGTTAATTCTTGAAGCAGTAGCTCTGGATTGAGAGTTGGATGCTTACCTTATTATTATGAAATAAAAAGGTCGAAAGAGCTTTTTTTATAGATGTTGAGGTGAGTAAGGGGGTTTGCTGGCTTGCTGGCTAGCTCATACAATCCAGGAAAAATGCCTTCGCCTTATTTTTTCAAAATGCAAAAGTCAACTACCTTAGTAAGCTAGCTTTGGTTGCTAAGCAAGCCGGGCACTACGCTAGGACGTGGATCGATCATGACAAGAATGGACTTCTCCGTAATGTAATGTAAATGTAATAGAAGAGGCAGAGTCTAGTTTCCCTCCATTCTCGACCAGACGAAGGAGATATGAATTCCATTTAGGTGGTTCAGGGCTTGGCTTGATCATGTGTTCTCCCGGGTCAGAGGCGAGAAATTGAAAGTGAATCATTCAGTGGTGGGGTGTTCATAGAACAGAAAGCCTCGCCCAAGGAGTAGCAGATTTGGATGGAGTCTCGCTCATAGAGGAAGATTACGTGCGCTAGCACGCTACGGCTTACGTAGTTGATCGGATCAGATAGCCCTTCCTTCGGGCAAGCAACCAAACTCGGCACATCAATTCCATTCCGATCAAGAACTTGGAGGTATGGCTGAGTGGCTTAAGGCATTGGTTTGCTAAATCGACATACAAGAAAATTGTATCATGGGTTCGAATCCCATTTCCTCTGGTACAAAAATGACATGGGCGAGAGAAATTAGGTGAGAGAAAGAACCTCTTGGCGGAGTCCAGTCCCCTTGAGGACAGAATAGCACTTCTTAGTGACTAAGAGCGGAGAGCCTGTTGCACCTTTTTTTTCTGGCCTATCTTCTTTCTATAAGCAAGCTCCATCCGGTAGTCCCTGGATGGCTCTCAGTTCTTGAGCATGTTGGGGGATTAGGTAGCAGTTGAAAGAGCTGCTCAAAAGCTTGACGAAGAAGCGAAAAAATCCTATCTATTCTACTTTCTTAGTTTAGTAAAGGGCTTTTCCCTTACTAGTCAAGTGGTAAGGTAGGTTGCTCTTCGATGAAGAAAACAGACTTTAGGAAAGTGGTTCAGGTAGCTCAGCTGGTTAGAGCAAAGGACTGAAAATCCTTGTGTCAGTGGTTCGAATCCACTTCTAAGCAGGAGAAACATCCAAACAGTAGCCAGGAGTGAGCCGAATTTAGAAATGAAAGTGACAGAGTAAGCAAAAAAATGTGAGCGCTCCTGCACTATACAGACGGCTTTTTGGCGGTAGGGTTGGGGTGCTTGAGGCATATTCAAAAAAAAGCGGTTGATTACTCGGATTGCTTCTCGCATCCCTCCAAAAGGATGGGCGAGTTTGGTTTGAGTGTTCATCGATCGGGTAGATCTATATGCTTCGGGGTAGTGAGATGAGGTGTAGCGCAGTCTGGTCAGCGCATCTGCTTTGGGTACAAAGGGCCATAGGTTCGAATCCTGTCACCTTGATGCGATGTGGCCAAAAAGAAGATACTCTTTCAATGATTATGCTGGCGTTAAGATTTTGAACATCTCGTCAACTTTCAGGAAAGGTTATGATGACCGTGATCAGAGGAAAGCTTATGATGAGCATCTATTTGAGTCGATTATTTCCAAGATCTAATTCCAGTTTTTTCTTATGTAGTGGATTGTTTTTATTATTACTTTTTGAAACCTTCTTGCTTGAAACCTTCTATTCTCTCTGTTTTCCACTGGTCTCTCTTGAGTTCTGTTGGGGTTTTCTCGAAAGGCTAGCTTTATCTCTGGGTGGTAAGGCTATTTTTTTTTCTCAGAGGATTGGGCTGCTCCGGAGAGCTGGCCCTGGCGATTGCATGGATTCTTCAATTCTTCATTTCTGAATCATCAAATATGATGGCTCCTTTGGGGGCCTCTAGCTCAGGATCAGGTGAGGGCGCTGGAGGAAGGGTCTTCCATTTGACTGATTTATTTGGAAGCAGTTCCCCTTCCGAAGCCGGTCTCAACCAACCAGCCCCGGACTCTCCCAACCCTGGTGAACCCTCAGTGCCTCCTATTGCTAAGCCTTATCATCCGTTACAGGAGGATGGAGAGAGGCTAAGGGAGCGCACTGATCGCCTTACCATAAATACTATCAGGTGTCCCTTTCCCGAGGATATTTCCTCAGAGATTATTGACACCCAATTCGAATCGGAATTAAAAATCGAGGAAGCCCTTCGTTTGGACAGAGTGCAAGACACGTCTATTTTTGAGAAAAGGCACCAGATTCAGAGGGAACTCTTCTATCCTAATGGGAAGACATTATCATTGAAAACCTACTTGGACCACCTATCAGAGATAGAGAACTATGGGACCCATCGCAGCCTGCCTTATAAAAGGGTTTTGCAAGCGATTGCTTGACAAGACTTAGATCTGGTCTTTGCAGGAATAAAAAAAAGGAGATACTGGCAGAGCCAATCAAAGACACCCAGGATGGGACTAATTGAACTCAGTTTGACTTTCTTTTTCCCGTGCTTTTTTTTTCACATTTTAGTGTCTATTTTTATCTCTTGATTGTTAGAAAGACACATTCGAGAGCTGGGAGGGCCTATCGTGATAAGGGACTCTCTTTACACGGTAGGACAAGGTAAAGCAGGATCAGCGGCGGGATTACCTTTTTTATTAGTATTGAATTCATGTCATTGTCGCTCATCATCCTTGTTAGAAAAGGAAAAAAAACTCTCTTTGTCTTTTCAATCTTCGATTGGTCCAGTAAAGAAGGAAGATAGGAAGGCATTTGTCTATCTATCCCTTAGACATTACAGGTTCAAATCCTCTATCTTTCAAAGGCATTCATCATCCAAGATTGAGTGCACAATGCGGCTTGTCGTGCAAACTTATGATGCAATGATCAAGAAGGTAGAGAGACAATCGATTAAGCATATTGCGGTCACTGCGATGGTCACAAGCTCTCACTAGATGGATCAGAACACACAACACCAGGATTAGGTTAGGGCACATGATCTTATTGCAGGATTGACCACTCAGCTATCCAAGTTACATAAAAAACACATTTTCTTAGTTTTTCCCTGCGGCGCTGCTAGGGTACGGACTTTTTTGAGTAGTGAGTGAAGGGAAATTCAAGCAGATTGGATTTTTCCTCTATCCCATCCTGACTCGTCCATTAAGTCTTTAACCGCCCTGTCTTCTAGCTATGAAAGATGCGGAACACATGCAAGAAAATATTGCACTAGTCACAGAGAGAAGACATCCAATCCAGTCAGAGAGAGTAGGGAATTCTGATAACTTAATTCGGAAGACTTGCTGGTCTAAGAGAGATTGGGCTTATGCTTATAGGGAATCTCAGTAGTCTACCTGGAATGCCTGCTAACTGCCCTATTGAGCGTCAGGCCAGAACTCATGTCCGGAGAGTGCCTGTCGGATCACTTATGCCTATGCAAGGAGAGAGCACCACTAAGTGAAGTCGAATGGAAGAATCATTGAGAAGGTCAGAGACAATAAAGCCGAACTACCTAAAATGTAACTAGATTGTCGTCTTCTTTCCTCAACCAGTGACAGGCCTCACTATCTACTTTATTTGGTCTACAGGGCTGCTAGATCGGACTGGTAGCATGCTGAGAGTCCTGTGAGTAAGGTGTTCCAAGCGAATGGTTGTACCGATTCGAGATATGACAGCGAGTCAGTAAAGAAAGCTTCCAAAGGTGAGAAAGCTAGTTTCTCTGAGCTAGGATCACATTTCTGAAAAACAATCCAAGATGTATGCTGCCGAACCGACATCCCTGTTTGGAATAGGATTTTCTTGAAAGGGACCGGATAAGCACTCGTTATTTGCTAGTACCAGAGTTGGATGCTTACTTCGCTTTTTTTCCTTCCGGCTTGAAATTCACTCGCTTATCCAGAATGAGCTACTGAGTTGGAGTACAGGCATGAAGGCAGGGAGTTACTTTCTCAGTTAGGCGGGAAAGATCGAAGCAAGGGTTTTTTCTTTCTCCAGGGAAACTTTCTGATCTTTCCACTCCTGAGTGTTATCCCTCTTTCTAAGAGCTACTTATGTAAAAGCCAGAATCTACTCTAATTCAGAGCTTAGTCGTCGCTCTTGCGAATGTGCTCGACCTTTCACCACTGCGGGCCCTAGCCAATCTTTCCATTCATTCCTACGAGCTGGCTAAGTCCAAGGTGACTATTCGAGGGTACAATGCACTCGCAAAGAGCCATCGACAAGATTCGTCTGTGTGCCACACATAGGATCTGAAGACTGAGGTCACTTCTTATCTTACGTGATTGACTGTGACAACTCCTAAACTTCTTGTGCTTAGATCCATAGCATGGTATCTTCCACCCTTCATTAATGATAAAAGTTGATGAGAAGAGGGTATTTGCCGACAAGAAGCCTTTTTTTATTTAAAGGAGTCTAGTCTGTACGGATGCGCTTACCCCTGACAGTGATGGATATGGATGACGAAATTCCTTAAGAAAGTGAGAGATATCACTCGTAAAAGCAGATCCCCCTACGCTCCTTGAATCTTTCTTACTCTGGTTACAGAGAATGCCACTATGCTTAACACATACAAATGTTTAGCAGAACACTAAAGTAGGAAAGGGGGAAAGCAGCTTCAAAGGGAAAGAAAGGGGCAGAGCTCTATGGTCACTCAACCATGGGCTTTTTTCGATTTTAGGGCTACAGGGTGAAGAAAGAAAAGATCAGATTGGAATATCGATGACATCGTTATTATTGATTTGAAGCAAAGAGGGTATCTTGCTTCTAGGCAGAAGCCTTGCGTCTCACACTTTGATGAGTGGAACCTCTTGTCCCCTCTAATCTGTTGTGTTCTTAGCATGCGTGATCCAATTATAGAGCCTATTCTGGTTGTCGAATGGGCCTCCTCTCCACCTAGGCAAAATATAGGGCGTCAGGCGAGCGCAATTGGATTTTTCCGAACAAGCCTCAAGCTTGAATGAGCTCTCTAACCAAAAATTTCTTTCACATTTCAAAAAATTTGATTGCTCGTGACGGGATAGAGAAAGATGGGGGTAGGGACTGAAGATGGTTGGTAAAATACTTGCGGTCTAACTCAGCATATGAGCTGGTTATAGTAGACTTCTAACCAACAGGGTTTGATGGCTGCCTTAGGTCGGATAGGAAGAGAGAGCTTTGATGACATTTTTAGTGAACCCAAGAAAGGTCGAAGAGGACAGCGTAAAAGCACAGAAAGGGAAGCATCTTGTCCACAAGCTTGATGTTCAAATAGTGGTCTTTCTTTCCTAGTAGCTAGTTTTGAGTTCCCCTAGTTCAGCTAGTAGAGGGCAAATCAATGTTCATAAGGCACTAAGCTACTGACGCTTAGTTAGGCGAGAAAGAGTTTCAAGTCAGGTTTTGAAAGATGATATCTGGGATGGTTCTAGTTTATAAGTGAAGACACGAAGCACTAGGCTATACATAGTTCTGTCTAAGGCAGGTGAATCTCTTACTGAAAATAGCTTTGGGTGAGGTATGCTAAGAAAGATAGCTCATTTCTTGGATAAGGGCTCTATATAGCCTTAGAATGCCATCTTCTGGTCCTTATATGGATGATTCCCCATATGATAAGTGAGAGGTTGGTTTATCAGTTTGAAGATCGTTGTTGTGACTCCCCTTTAATTCCATATCCGGGTGCTATCTCTATATACACCTCCTCGTGTGAGTCCCCATGCAAGAAAGCATTTTTCACATCTAACTGATACAATGGCCATGATCTCTGTGTAGCCAAGGAAAGTAAGATTCTAATAGAAATGACCTTCGCTTCTGTTGAAAGGGTCTCGCCATAGTCTATTCCTTTGGTTTGTGTGAATCCTCTTGCCACTAACCTTGCTTTATATCTCTCAATCTCCCCACTTGGCTGAAATTTCACTGTGTATACCCATTTACATTTAGATCCCACAGTCTTCTTTCCAGGAGGTAAATCAAAAATCTCCCATGTCTCATTCTTCTCAAGTGCACTCATCTCCTCCATCATCGCCCTCTTCCAGTGAGGGGCACACAAGGCTTCCCTTCTAGTCTTTGGTATGGATACCGAATTACAAGTGGATATAAAGGCCTTGTAGGAGGATGACAATTTTGGATAGGATATATAGTAGTTCAAAGGGAGTTAGGTACAGGCTCTTTTTCCCCTTTCCTTACTGCAATCGTAAAATCAAGATCAGAAGTTTCAGGGTTAGTTTCACTCTCTTCATCTTGAGGCATATTAACATTTCCCAATTCAAGTGAAAGATCCTCGCTGTTAACAAGAGGAACATAAGGGACAACTAGTCCTCTCTTACCTCATCAGGTCAGTATGTCTTCCACTAATTGGTCTTGACCGCATCTTCCCCTAGAGGAGTAGTAGCATTGTTTTCTCTATGGGCAGATGACATATGGATTATAAAAGATGGCTGATCACTTGACTCATGTTCTTATTGTTGATGACTCAAGGTTTTCTTGGTTGGGTCATGAAAATCGGGTTGATTTGAAAATCAAGTAACATCCATAAAGACATACTTTCTTTTGTAATGGGATCAAAGCATTTTGTGATGTCGAATAACTAGTGAAGACACATCTCACATCTCTAGGATCCAATTTCTCATGAGAGGTCCCGTTTACATAGACATAACACACACACACCCAAAAATGGAAGATATAGATCAAGAATCTATTAACATATTTATGAATTCCAATCCTGGAAATATAGCATCCCACTTTTCTTTACTACCCAGGACTTCGATACATTTAGAAATTAGGTAGAAGAATAAAGTTTTTAGCATTAGGATTTCACACTTGTACAGGCCCCTTTCAATACCACGGAAAGCATCCCTATTAATAAGGTAAACCTAGGTTAACACTGCTTCAGACCATAAAGACTTTTGAAGATTCATCTCAAAGGAAGGATAAAACTAACCTCATCCTTAGATATTTTCAAATAAATAGTAGTAAGACGAGAGAAAGAATCCAAAAAAGTCACAAAATCATTATAACCCGATAAAGAAAGAGTAGGGGCAGGCCCCCGTACATCAGAGTGAACTAACTCAAATAGTACACTACAATGACTCTCACTATAGGAATATTACTTTAGAATATGCTTAGCCCTCTTACATACATAAGACTGCAACTCAGACACACCTGATTCAGATAAACTAGGAACTAAGACTCACATCTTTGACACATGAAGATGACCTAATGCCATAACTCAACTTCATTATAAGAAGAAGCATTCAAGGCCTGTGTGGAGGAAATAAGACCATAAGTCTCAAGGATGTTTTGTAGAGCCCCTTGTCTTCACGTCCACTCCCAAATATCCCCCCGTCCTCGGGTCCTGAAAAAGACACCGATCAGAGATGAAAGTTACACTGGAGTTCAGGATATTTTTGTTAAGGAGTGAAAGCCACTTGACTGTAAGGAGAGGATCTCACAGACAAGAGATCAAAGACAGAACATATAAAAGAGAATTCAAGGGTAAGGACGAGATGGTTTTCTTTCACAGTACCACTCCCAACAATGGGAGTAGTAGAGCCATCAGCAAGCTTTAGCTTACCCAATGATGTTAATGGGTTAAGTGAAGAGAAAATGTCATACCAGAGTAGTGATCAATAGCACCGCTATCAATGATACACTATCCAGTACTCGAGGCTAGAAGGGCGGAATCTTTTCTACCTCTTTGCATTAAAAAAGACTGAGATGACAAACTGGATGCGCTTTGATTTCCTCCAACTCCTTACTTAATGCCGCAATGGAGTCCTCACCCCTGCCTTTAGAAGAGAAAGCCTTCATATTATATTCATCTTGCATGTGTTAAGCATATAACGTTTCATCACATTCAGTCGAATTTCAATTCAATCTCTGAGGAAGAGAAAGATATAGTTTATATACAGAATAAACCTAGTTTTGAGTTCTATTAAAGACCCGAAGAAGACAGGAGAACTGGGCATTCACAAGACTGCTTTGATTCTCATCATGATACATTCTTGTAGTAAGCGGGTGGTTGATAAACACGTATTATTGGGAGGGGGCAGTAGGCAATGGATACCATTCTCGCACCCAAGCCTGTAGTTTGTAGGTCAAATCCCTCTGTCCAAGTGATTGAGTTGAAGCTTTGGGCATAGAGCGGACCGAGACCGGGGAGAGGAGTCTAGCAACATTGAGCTCCAAAATAGAGTTTCTATTCAAATTCCTACTCAACACGGTGCCTTAAGGAGAATCTGAAGCCGGTTGCTAGTGGAAGTAGCACGACAAAGAGCAAAGCGGAGCATTCATAAAGAAATGGTGTAAGCAGAAGGGAAGGTGCAAAGGTTAGAGACTTCCCGAGGAGTGATCCCTCTCTTATTTTCCCCTTTTTTAAGATAAGAAAAGAGACAATAAGCCCATCAACATTGAAGCTTCCACTTTTGGCAGTTGTTAGGCAAGTGATATCGTACGCAAGTTCGCACCTATATAGTGAGGGCGCGTTAAGGCGAGTTGATGAGCTAATACGCCTGGCTTACTTTTCATATGTATGTGGAGGGAACCTGACATTAAGCATCGATGGAAAACCACAATGCTAGCAGATGGAGAGCCTCCACTTTTCTTTTCATTAATGAAACCCGCCAGTTATTATGAACTCAAATTTAAAAAAAAAATTGGATTTAGAAGGCTTGTTCAAAAGAAAAAAAGATGTGGGTGGCATTATGACTGGGGTGTCAGTTAGAAAGGTTCAATCAAGCAGAATTTTTTTTTCTTAACTTAAGGAGAGGGAAGAGGGCTTTCTAAGAAGGGCTTGGGACCTATGAACAGAATAACACAACAAAATGATGAAATGAAGAAGAATGAACGGGTGGCATCGGAGGAAGGACTGACGAACTTGTTACTTGTGTTTGGTTAACTACTTTACTGACTTGGGGTTCTTTCTCGTAAGTGGTATACCTACACCCCGCATGCACACTCACTATATCTATATACATCAAACTTTCTCTTCGAAACCTCTCCTTACAGTCAAGTGGCTGAACGCCCCTCTCCCTTATTTTGAGTCTACACGCTTCTGCTTAGTATGTCGTGTATATGCTTCTTAATAAGACAGAGGCCTCTCTTTTTTGTTCTTCTTTTGCTTGCACACCAATCCAGGGGCTAAGGGACCCAATTCTTAAGACTCAAGATGCAACTTACGGCAGTCTTTGATCTAGCTGAGCTGGTACAGAATACCCGTCTTTAGAGTTTGATACAGTCAAACTTTACCCTATTTCAAGGTTGCTGCTAAGCAACATTTTCTGATGATGGTGAAGAGTATTCTCCCACAATGTCTGTTGGCAGGTCGGCTTCCGGAGTTTGAGTCTCAAGCTAGGGATCACCACTTCCTTTAGCAGAAGCTCCGATATGAAATAGCAATCGTTATAGATAGACTTTGAGATGCTTGAAGAGCTGCAGCCTAGCCTTTTTATTAACTGTATCTCCTACCTCCACTGTTAATAAGTGGCGGCAAGACTCGAATCCTGGACCTCTGCCTGCTCTACTATGGTGAATTATGTGAACCGTCTCATCTAAAAAAATTAGATATCAGAGAGGGAACACTTTTATTTAGTTAATTATGTATTAACAGCTAGTACGTCGTTGCTGAGTTAGAATAGCCCAAACAGTGTCATTTGAACACTTGGTTAAAAAATAATTTTGAAGAAAGTCAAGAGCACCAAGTGTGTGTGATAACTAGAAATTCACAATTCTTAAGAGTCTCGAGTTTCCCATTGAAAGCATGTGGCTCAACAGTTTCAAGATTTAGGTAGAGTTTTGGTTATTTCTATCTTATCCACCATATATAACAATGAACTTTGTCCAACACCCAGGATAGAGCAACACTTAACTTGCAGTTCATGACACAATGGAGCATCTTAGACAAGATGAAATTGAGGATTTGTCATTGTCCCCTCCAGTTGTTGGCTCCATCAAGATTGCTGGAAGCAATGGCTTTGTCCATAACATAGAGTTCATTTCTCAAGCTTACCTCAAAAATAGAAGCTCTGAGATTGATATAGACGTATAGGATGATACATCAATTGTTGATAAAGATCAACCCCTCCACATATTTCTCAAGGTAATTTTTTCTCTAACCAATCTTTCATTTCTCATAAATGTTTCAAAGAATCAAATTGTTGATATATGTTTCAGAGTTTTGGCTTCTGCCATTTAAATAGTCTTTGAATGCAGTTCGCGGATGTTGAGTACAAGGTGAAGATTAGCCAAGCTTCCTCCTCCTGTCAAGGCATTTGTATCAAAGGTAGCTTCCCAGTTTGAGCATGACAATTACAAGCAGATACTCAAGGCAGGAAGGATGAAATTCTTGCCTTAATGGTTCTGGCAGTAGGAAAACAACCTTGTTAAAGATATTGGGAGGAAGATTGCAAGAAAATGTCAGAGGAACTGTCACATACAATGAAATCCCATATAATACATCTATCAATAGGAGGTATATTACCTATCCATCAATAATTCTTTTTTCCTTCTCTCTTTCTATTGCCTTAAAACCAAGAATATATAAAAGACTTTCTTTCAATATGATTTTGTATTAACTTCCATATCGAATTGAGAAATTTTGTGCTTGGTGGGTTTTGTGACACAAGACGATGTGCTTTTTCCACAATTGACTGTAGAGAAAACCTTCATTTTTGTTGCATTCTTAAGACTTCCAAGCAAGATGAGTCGACGTCAGAAGTATGAAAGAGCTGAAGTGATTATTAAAGAATTAGGCCTGGAAAGGTATGTGAGATACCTTTACATGAACTTCCTTCTCGCCCTTGATTACAAAGCACCACAATCTAAAACTATCAAAAGAAATTGAACATGATTGTTGCAACTGTTCATTCCTTAATTTCATAATCATAGATGTCGTCACACGAGAATATGTGGAGGACTTATTAAATATCTGGGGGAGAGAGATAAAGAACTAGAATAGGGTATGAAATCCTTGTTGATCCTTCTATCCTCTTGCTCGATGAACCAACTTTAGGCCTTGATTCGTCCTCCGCAAAGAAGGAACGAGTCTGTTCCCCTTTCCGTCTTTCGGTAGCATAAAGAAAATAGATTCAAATTGACACCAAAAGAGACAGAAAAAGGGGGCCAGTATTAGTCCATGTGCAACAAACAAAGTACAAGGATAGCACCGTCCTCATAGTCCTCAATCTTTGATCTAGATCGGCGGAAACTCACTCGGTCTGCGCATCTACCGAGGCACCATACTGACTTTTATATTTATGATATAAGGCATCTCTGATCCACTCCATAATCTATACCCATATCCCTGGAACAACTGTAAAATAAACTCCATCTTAGTCTACCCGACTTTGACTTTGACTTGAAAGAGTAAGTTTTCGCCTCTCTTGTTGAAAAGTCAGGACCCGTTGGGGAATCTATTCTAGACCCGCCTATCGGCCCTAAATCTATCTTACTCTTCCTTGGTCTCTTCCACGGATCGGTGGATATGAAATAGAATGAATTCAAGGACAAAGTCATCGGTATACTATGATCCAGACCCAGGAAGGGCCAGACATGAATAGGAAAGAGTAACATTCGTCATAGGAGAAAGGGTGCGCACTAAAGCTAGATCAGCTCTTTTTCGTGATATATGTGTAATTTCATTAATTCAGTACTTAAGGTCTTCCCTCATCAAACGAATAAAAAAAAGGTTGGCTTTTTGCCATGCTCCTTTTTTTCAGTTATAGGGCGGAGAGAGGGAGGCAACTGAAACTTTTAGAGTCGAGTTTATGCTCTTTCCTCCTCTTTTGATAAGCTTTTCATAGCTGTAGTCATACTCAAGTACCCTTGTAGGGGAATCCACTTCTGAGATGGAGAGAATCCCGGGATGCATATGCTCTTTTCAGGGTTGAAGGAAGAAGTAAGCGCAGCTATTGGACCTCTTTGTGGTATGGCAGCAGTAGCAAAGGAAGAAGTTGCTCACTCTGCTTTACCGAGAAAGGGAGAAGTGAGAAAGGGGTGACTATCATACGAAAATGAAACTAGTAAAGTAAGATGCCAAAACTCTTGCTTTCGTCTTGTCTTTACTATTTCCCCCATCCTCCCATCGCCTATCCGCTCAACTCTGATACCCGAATCTCCTTTTGTTTGAAGTTTATTGGACATTAATAAACCCGAACAGACCGCTGCTTCTGCTTTCTGCCATATGGGTTCAGTTTCATAATGTTATTATCGGACTCTATTTATTGAATTTGGTCTAGCTATATTACTCTATTCTTATGATCTTAATCTAATTACAGTAGACAACCTACTTTCTTAATAAAGAGAAGTTGGGGACATAGTAAACCTCCTACTGTAAGAGCGATTCCCTGGGACCGGAAGGGGAAAGATTGAATCATGAAAGACTGAGCCCCCGGCTAGCAAGATCGGGAGGGTTAGTGTCCTCTTAAGAAGGAATACCCAACTTCTGGAGTCATCTTCGATCACGAGGAGAGAAGAGCAGACCATTGAAAGTCTCAATTCCTATCCGCCCAAGGTAGAGAGTTCGATTTCAAATCCAACAATTTATTGACTAGAGAATCTTCTATTACGCAACTCAATCCTTCTCTGTAAACTCTTTCAGTTGTTGGATGTGCAAAACAACCTATTCCCCTTTATGATAACTCGGTGACCTTTGACACGTTACACCTGGGTGCACGTAATCTTAACTTTCGCCTTTCACTCTTTTGGACTGACTAGTGACTTTAAATTAAACCTTGACACCTAGCCCTGCCTCTCACCTTTCGATTCATTACAAGGAAAGACTAAAAAGAAAAAAGGAAGCTTTCGGCGGACACAAGCCCTCGGGACTTGACACTTGGACACCGGTAAGCTTTCCCCAGGGTCCTTCATTTGGAACTGCCCTTTTCCTTTCCAAAGTGGAATTCCACCTTGCTTTCCCTTTTGACATGTGCCAAACTCCACTTTTGTTGTTGCCAAGTGGAATGATTCATTCAACCTCGGTATCGTCAACCAAGACACCCTTCTCTGTCGAATGAATCTTCAAATCATCATCTTCAAACCATGACTCCGATCACGGTTTCCAGATGACTTTATCTCAAGTGACAGGGGCAGGAGAACACTTCACAAAATGCGTTTTGACAGCGAGATAGATCTTTGAAATTCAATCAGAATAGCACTGGGTGGGTAAGATATAGGATTCTAGTCTGAGTCGCGTGGATCACAAAATGGATCTATGATTTCAAGTCCACTCATTGATTTCGAGAAAACCAAATCAATTTTTAGGGATGCCTCCAACTCGAGATTTTGATTCATAGAACTGGCCATCAAACGTATATTCATCCATATATCAACTGCGTCTTCTTTAGTGAATGAAAGAGGGACTCGTTTCATAGAAGGATAGGAAGAAGGGGTTCAATGAAGGCTGTTGTTAAGGTTTTTATTCCAACTAGCGAAGAATTGTTTTGGTCCTGTAGAATGAATGTGAAAAGCAGAATCCTCATAATCATATGATTCAGATACCTGATGAAATGAATAGATAAAAGATTGGGATAGCCGGGATGACCTATTTCAAGATCAGATGATCCACCTCTTTGTCTGCTTGGGAGGGCTAACTCGGATAGGACAGATACGAGGGAAAGAGCCCATAAAAGAGAGATCGGATGCCCTTTTTGATATAGTTCACGATGCGGAGCTACCAACTAGCTAAGCTAGGTAGGTTGTTGTTAGAATATATATCCTAGTAGGAAGATGGAAAGAATATACTATACACTATAGGAGAGTCAAAGAATAGGCCTGTTGGAACTATATCAAGATTAGAATGAAAAGAAATATTTGTATCCATATATAATAAGTTGGGATCTATCCTTCCTACCCACCTCATTAATATCTGGAGGGAAGAATCTGAGGGTAGCCTGATGATTAAGGGACAGGGACACTGTCAACAGGGTATGGTTCTTTTTTATCACCCCGGATGACACACACTGCTTTAAATAAAGCGCAGTGAATAATGCACCGCCTAACCAGTTGAACCGTTCCCTTATTGAATGGGTAAGCCGCATAAGAATGTTCCTTGCTTTGAGCTATCCTCATGAGTCATTTTTATTGTAATCTGTCTCTCGATAAGAAGCTTTATTTTGATCCGGTCTCGTCTTCTTGAAGAATTACGGATTCCTAAACCTAGTAAGTGAAAGCGATTCTACTCCAATTGCATTCATCAGTTGGATAAGAGTGAGAATCGAAAGGAAGATGGGAGGAAGAATGGAGTATATCATTACCTCTAGAGTACAACCCTACTCCTGCGCCCCTCAATCCCATATCTACTACTTAGTCAAGCCCTTAACTACTTCTATATCTTAGAACAACCCTGCTCTCTGATTGACATTTTGTAGTCTTAATATCTACGAAAAGAGGAAGCTAGGAGAGGATTCTAAACAATTCTATCGATTCGAACAACAAAAAGAGAAATATAGAATACCTTTCTTAGCTATCCTAGCGTGCTATAAACCTACAGGGAACAAGAGCCATATCGAAGACATTCCTTTCATTCTTTTATACCCCTCTCTTCTTAGTTGCTCCTCTTTCTAGGGATCTAATGGTCGTAGACAACCTTCTTATGACTATGTTGAAGAATTCTTTTCCCCCTTTGAGTTCTCGAGTGAAAGGGTCCAAGCCATAGGAAAATATCCAGTTTCTCTCGCAACATATCTAGTTTAACCTGAAGCAGCATTTCTCGAAGTAACAATCCCATAAGTAGAGGATGAAACCCTTGCTTGTTTATCCCGACGAGGGTTTATGAATCACTCAAACGATTCTAGCCGCATCTGAATCGGCATCCCTATCCATATGTTTATGCGGAGGGGCATCCAAATTTGAATCTGTAGAATCTATTGGGGAATCCCCATCCGCACCTGAATTGGCTAAATCTAGTATAGTGGGTCTTGTTCCGATGCGGGAAAAACTCTTTTTAAAATCTCGATGAAAGAGGACTGAGAACCATAAGGCAAGCGCCAAAACACTAGCACAAACTACTCCCATAGACACGCATGATAAGAGGGTGTGGGGACAACCAGGCCACCACTTTTACCAGATATGGGTCCGGACGACCCAAGATCCCGCCACTAGAACCCAACCCTTAAGCGTCTAAGGTCCAAGGGGATACCGCAGGAAGTAATCTTCACATGTAACCTTAAGGAATACAGAAAGTTACCCGAAATTCCTAGCAAGGACTTTGCCTGCTAGTCATTCTGTCATCCCTTTCACCCTTAACTAGCTAACTCGATGGGATGTCAACAGCGGGAATGCCAAAAGCAAGACCTGGACCTAGTTCACGCAATCAAGCAACAAAGACCTCTTTTTCTTTGGGAGCTTTCGTAACGGCTATAAAGAATGCTACGCACCTCGTGAAAGGCTATTGGGATCGATCCCTTCAACCTTCCTTGGCGTGGAAGGTCGCAACATAAAAGAAAACTATTCTTCTAAGAAGCTTTCTCAACCTACCCGAGGTAAGGAAGTAAAGCAACCAATAGCCTTTTTACCTATTATGCCTTTCACCGGGTGAGCAAAAAGTAGTTACCTTTAGCCCGGTCTTCCTTATTAATTATTGATAAGGCACAGGGGAAGCATCATCCTTATAAGACTGTTGCTAAACAAAAGAAATTCTTTTTCACATTCAACCATGAGAGGGCAACTTGAGCAATCAAATCTATGCCCTCTTCCACTGCTGACTATGAATAATTGACAGCTAATGATTTTTACTTTACTAAGCCAGTTCGGTAAGTTAAGGTCCATGCTTGAAACGAAAAAAAAGAGGAAGGGGAAGGGGTCGCCCAAAGCTGTGGAGATAAGGTGGAAGATAAAAAAAGCTATATTTATAATAATAAAGAGAATCTATTCAAATTCATATTAGAAAATGGGATTATCAACTATACTTGAGTGGAAAAACCAGTCAATCTACTCTCTTGGTCTCCTCCCTGTAACTTGATAAATCATAAGAGAAGAAGAAATTGTTGCATAGAGAGTTGTGCTTACTATCTCCTCCATCTAAGTAAGAGGAAAAGAGCGAAAAGCTTACTTTTAGGTAGTGGCCTAAGCGCTAAGAAGTGAACATCATGCTACTCAGACTATATGCTTAACACATGCAAGTCGAACCTTAGTTTCCGGAGTTCGAAAGAGAAGTGGAAGAAGCGGGGTAGAGGAATTGGTCAACTCATCAGGCTCATGACCTGAAGATTGTAGGTTTGAAGCCTGTCCCCACCTAATCAGTGGAATATTGTTCACAAGGATAGAAGGTCCGTCCCAACCCGTCTACAAAATTTTGCTAGTGTTCAATCTTGGTTGGTTCCACCTCTTTGCAGGGTGATGACACCAGTAGCTGTGGAGCACAGATGACCATTTCTCTCACTATTGAATTCCAACTTAGAGCTCCTTTCCTTACAGTCAAGTTTCACTCCTTCTACTCTAAACTACTGTGTGCCTATTTGGAGCTTTTCACAGTCAAAGTCAAAGTTGGTGGCAAGATCGGCATGCCTTCTAGTTGTAGTTGACTTTAAGCGCACTTGAACTACCCATAGTCATCTATTTACGGGCTTGCACTCAATAGTCAATCAATTCATTTTTCCGCTTTCTATCGCATGCTTCAACTATTTTTTTATATAGTGTGTGAAGTCTAACTAATGGAAATTATGAATTAGTTCCAAGAAAGCGGTTGTTCACGTTAGGAATAGAGTCTGTTAAGGATGTACTTGCTTTTCCTTTTTTTTTGTCAAGATTGGGTTGGTGTTCAGTGTACCACTTGTGGCGCCTATGCTTTGCAGGCCTACATAGGGTACAAGATTGAAATGAATGCATTAGATGGATGCCCGGGCATTGAGAAGGAAGGATGCTTTCAGAGGTGAAAGGCCATGGGGAGATACCGTTTGTGATCCATGGATCTCCGATCGGGACACTGTATCCAAGCTCCGTGGCTAGTCTGCTCTCTTTGGACTTTTCAAACTTAGCGAACTGAAACATCTTAGTAGCTAAAGGAAGGGAAATCAACTGAGACCCCGTTAGTAGCGGCGAGCGAGAGCGGATTGGGGGTTTGAAGAAAAACAAACACGAAGCTTCATTCCTCTCCTTTTAGGCGAGCTACTTCATTCCTCAGCAAAGTGTTCACTTCTTTTTCGCCAGGTTTCATACGATTTGTTGTGGATTGGATGATGGAAAAACCAGCAAGCTACAACTTCAAAGCTTACCTTATTTACCAAAGGAAAAAGGGATTTTTTATAGATGTTGAGGTTGAGTAAGGGGGGCAGAGCTTGAAGAGCGAAGTGAGCCGTGCTATCCTAGAAACGTTTTTCAGCAGCAAGCTATGGTATAACGACCCCATAACCTAGGTTGGGGCAAAAACTCCAAAATCCAAAATGTTGGTTAGGTTCCTCTCCTTTTAGGCGAGCTACTTCATTCCAAACCTTTCTTTAATAATAAGGTAAGCTTTCAAGTCGCCGCCCTTTAAAGGAGCAGGCATAGTGAACTGTAATTGTGACAAGATTGGAAGATCTGGAAAAAGAAGGTGATAGCCCTATAGATTCATTCCCATGGTTCGATCCATCCCAGTAAAATGCGGCGTGTTCGAATTCTGATCGCTTTTACACGAGAAAGGGGGACCACCATCTAAGCCTAAGTATTCCTCAATGACCGATAGCGTACAAGTACCGTGAGGGAAAGGTTAAAAGAACCCTATTTAGAGAGTGCAATAGAGAACCTGAGATCCGATGTGAACAATCAGTCGAAGGAGTGGATCTTAGAGCCTTTACTTTATGTAAAGCAAACTCACTCTAACGGCGTACCTTTTGCATGATGGGTCAGCGAGGAAATGGGAACAGCAGCTTAAGCCATAAGGTGTAGGTGCTTTTGAGAGGTGAAATCTTCTATTTCTTCCTATTTGGCCCGAAACCGATCGATCTAGCCATTAGCAGGTTGAAAAGAGCTCTAACAGGCCTTGGAAGACCGAACCCACGTATGTGGCAAAATATGAGGATGACTTGTGGCTAGGGGTGAAAGGCCAACCAAGATCGGATATAGCTGGTTTTCTACAAAATCTATTTCAGTAGAGCGTATGATGTCGATGGCCCGAGGTAGAGCACTCAATGGGATAGGGTGGCCTCATTTCGCCTTACCAACCCCAGGGAAACTCCAAACACAGGCCTAGATCATTTGTACAGACAGACTTTTTGGGTGAAAAGATCCAAAGTCGAGAGGGAAACAGCCTAGATCGTACGCTAAGCTCCCTAAGCAATCACTTAGTGGAAAAGGAAGTGATTGAGCGATGATAACCAGGAGGGTGGGATTGGAAGCAGCCATCCTTTGAAGAAAGCGTATTAGCTCACTGGTCTAGCTCCATGGCACCGAAAATGTATCAGGGTTAAAGTGATTCACCGAAGTGAAGAGACCTTGAAAGCTGCTTTTTCAAGTGTCAGTAGCGGAACATTCTATAAATCGGCGAAGGTTTTTGGTGACAAGACCTGGAGATATCAGAAGTGAGAATGCTGATATGAGTAATGAAAAATCCTGTGAAAAACGCGATCGCCTGCCAGTGGAAGGTTTTCTGCATTCAGTCAATCTATGCAGAGTGAATCGGTCCCTAAGGAACCCCTGAAAGGGCTGCCGTTCGATGGGTACACCAAAGTGACGAAGTTGCTTTGACTACAGAACCATGCTTGTCTGTTGGAGAGAATTGGATGATCGGGCCGAGGGTTGCCCCTTCTTCCTCTCACTCTCCTTTCCCTAATATGAACCTTGAGTCATCAAAGCCTTTCTGACTCGGCCTGGCCCGGTCGCCCTACGCGACTGGCGCTTCAAAGAAACTCTCGGTCGTAGTTTGGTGACCTATCTTCAGTAGGGGCCTTTAGTCTTTTGATTAGACTAGGGGTCGCGAGAGAGCAGAGCATACCGCCCTGCCATAGTCACGAGTCTGTTTGCAGTCACGACTATTGTCATAGTCAACAAAGTTGAAACTTCCAGGAAAAAACTTTGAATTGGGAGGGCGATCCTCCCGGTGAACTGACCGTACCCCAAACCAACACAGGTGAACAAGTAGAGTATACTAGGGCGCTTGAGAGAACCATATCGAAGGAACTTGGCAAAATAACCCCGTAACTTTGGGAGAAGGGGTGCTCTCCTATATTTTGACTAGGAAAGCGGCACATACCAGGGGGTAGCGACTGTTTATTAAAAAAACAAAACTTTGGTAAGTGGTAACACGATGTATAGAGTCTGACACCTGCCCGTTGCTGGAAGGTCGGAAGGAGAAGTGTTATAAGCTTTGAATGGAAGCCCCGGTAAATGGCGGCAGTAACTCTAACTGTCCTAAGGAAGCGAAATTCCTTGTCACATAAGTAGCGACCTGCACGAATAGCGTAACGACTTTCCCGCTGTCTCTGACATGGACCCGGTGAAATTAAATTCTCCATGAATATGCGGAGTACCAACGTCTAGACGGTAAGACCCCGTGCACCTTAACTATAGCTTCGCAGTGATAACCTTAATCGAATATGTAGGATAGGTGGGAGGTGGTGACACACAACGACCAATCCTGAAAGACCACTCTTTCATCTAAGGATGCCTAACCACCGCACTGATCATTCGGGGGGAGGCAGGACACTGCGAAGTAGGTAGTTTATCTGGGGCGGATGCCTCCTAAAGTGTAACGGAGGTGTGCGAAGGTAGGCTCAAGCTAAGATTCTGCTCATGAGCATAATGGTATAAGCCTGCCTGACTGTGAGACCGACTGGTTGAACAGAGACTAAAGTCGGCCATAGTGATCCGGGAGTCCCGTGTGGAAGGGCTCTCGCTCAACGGATCAAAGGTACGCCGGTAATAACAGGCTGATGACTCCCAAGAGCTCTTATCGACGGAGTCGTTTGGCACCTTGATGTCGACTCATCAAATCCTAGGGTCCCAAGGGTTCCGTTGTTCGCCTATTCAAGTGGTACGTGAGTTGGGTTTAGAACGTCGTGAGACAGTTTGGTTCCTATCTACCGTTGGTGTTAAAGGGAGAACTGCGAGGAGCCAACCCTAGTACAAGAGGACTGGGTTGGGATAACCTATGGTGTACCGGTTGTTATGCCAATAGCAGCGTCGGGCAGCTAAGTTGGTATGGAAGAACTGATGTGCCGCGGGAAATCCTTTTCTATACAAGTTCTCGGATGAGGTTTTTGAACAAAACTTCGATAGGCGAGAGGTGTAAGCACCGCGAGGTGTGAAGCGATCTCGTACTAAATGAAACGACTTTCACTTTCCATAACAAAAATGAAAGAAAGTAAACCTATTCCTGAAATTGCGGTCAGTCTCGCTACCTCTTTAGTTGCCGCCCCCTACTTGCTCATTCGCAATTACTACCACAAGAAAGTTGCCCCTATCTCTAAAGGGGCTTATGCACTCCACGACTTTCTAATGTTATGGGGTCTCGAAGACTGAATTTAGCTGCCAACCCGAGTCAGCTAGCTTAAAAACTTTCTCCTTTCTCCCATGCTTTCCGTTGGTCAACAACCAACTAAATCTATACTTCTTCACTACTCGTACAAGGAAGGTGGAAGAAATTCAGTCTCTCTTTTTTTGGGGGGGAGCAGACAAATAAAAAGGAATCTTACTATTTATGTGAAACAATTCATTTCTACTCACCCCCAGCGATCAACACTTTTTGCAAAGTTCCACTTCTTCCTTCCTTTCCATTAGTAGCTCTTCTTCTACTAGGTCAGACGCGCAAAGTGCTCCACCTGAGTTAACTCAGTTTTTTGATGGCATCTGCAAAAATAGTGTGGAGTTGCTTTGACTCAGAGGTAGGGAATTACCTCCAGAGTGGAACATAGCAGATCTTATTCAGGCTGTTATGGGACACGGGGCTCTTTGCATTCCAGGACACCTCCAAGATACCTATTACGATGTTCTTTTAAGGGGTGTTCAAGTTGGCTTTTAAAAGATCTCTCTCATTTTATAGATTTAACCCACAATGTACTCTAATATGAGGGTACTTAGTGGATCTCTACACCACTTTCTTTCTATTCTATAACGGAGGGTCCACGTTAAACATATTGGGCTCACAGAGTACTTCAGGGCTGGAGTCAAGAGCCACAAAAGAACCTGTCAGGAACTGTATAAAAAGGGGTCGAGAACTACATAGATCTGAGACTTTGGTCTGGGAGGTAAGTTATGTAGGCATACAACTGTTCCTAGGTTGTATTCGATCACGAATTACCAAAGAATCGATTAGTAGTATGCCTCAGAAGACCTTCTCGCAGATGATTTCTAGTCAGTGTGCCGCGAGTGGTTTCTCGATGAATAAGCTGTGATTGCTCTTGTTCATACAGTTTCATTTTTTTAGGCAGTTTCGTATTCTAATGATCAGGTCTTACCTGATGATTAGGATTTTCTTTCCCTATTTGAAAAAAGGAGATCTGTGTCAATCTCACTATGCTTCACACATGAAATTATACTGCTTTTAATGGCTCAAATAGATTGATTTGAGAACTTGTTTCAGGGCCGTGGGAGAACTTTCATAATCTCTTTCGCTCTCGGATCTAATTCCCTGCTTAGTGACTCGATCTCTCTTTCTTTTGAAGCTCGTGGAAAGCGGTAACTATCTGAAGGCCTCGCACCGGCGCTAGTTGACCCTTCTTCGGTCTCTTTCAGCGGCGGGCTTACCTTTTTTATTAGTATTGAATTCATGTCATTTTCTCTCATCATCCGTGTTAGAAAAGGAACAAGAAACTCTCTTTATGGGAGGGGAAGGTCATATTTAGGAAAAAATTACCAGAATTCCTCCACTACGGATGGACTGATCTGAAGAGCGGAGACTTAATTCGATATTTATAGTTGCTATAGGTTAGGGCTTCTATCATGCTATTCTATTTCTATATAAAGGTAGGCGACAAAGACAAGGGATCTCTCTCGCTATGGATAGTTGTTGTTTGCGAGAAGCGTCTGTTCCGCTTTATCCTTTCAATAATTATATTGAATAAATACAAATTGATCCACTGTCGACGCTCGATCTCTACTCCTCAAAAGCTCACTCACAATCTATGGCTCACTTAGGGCTAGAATAATAGGATTTTTCATATAAAGCCAACCGAGAACCTTCTTTCCAAACTCGCTCGACACACAAAAGAAAGAAAGACAAGAATCGGCACAAGGATCAAAACACTTAATAGACATAGAAGAGTAAAAGAAATGCTTCCTAGCCTACCAAAAACTCGATTGAAGCTAGTTAGGTCCTCCGGTCAATCAAATGTTGACACCGGATTAGGTTTGACCTTCCTTCTCAATATCCGGATGAACATGCATTCTTTTCTCTACAGTATGGTAGAGTATGGTAGACTTATAACCAATCCAATCAGAAACCTTAATTCGAGAGATCAAACTAGCAAGGATAATATCGTAAAGTCGGAGAGAAAGAAGAATTCCATCATAGAGGGATCAGCTTGTAAACTTGAAGGGCTAGGTAACTCCTTTAGCTCAATAATGAAAGTTAGGGTCGATTAGAGGAGGCCTTACCTCTTAGATGACCCAAGCAAGTCATTAAGCAATTAGATGGATCCTCCTAACTGTAGTTACTTAAGGTCGAGTAGTAGACGGGTGAGGACCACAGTTCTAATAGGTTTTCACTTGAGCTTTCCGCAGCAAATCAAGTCTACAAGCCATTGCAGTGAGGTTATAGGTCTGATTTCTCTCTCGTATTTAGATCTTAGAATTCTATACGCAGCCCCCCTTCAAGGTTACTTTAGATAGCGATATTTTCTGTATAATATTGGCATCCCCATTATAAGGTTACTTAGTACTTAGGTCGTGAGTTCCGATCTTAGTAGCCTTTATTCCGATCCTGCGTAATAACATAAGTTTTATTCCCTCAGTTTCTGCTCTCCTTGCTTTAACTAAAGAACTACCTTTAACTTTAAGTAGGACTCTAAGAGTTCTACCTTAAAATGAGTTAGATTTCCTACAAGAAGGAACGGCGGGACGCTAAAGAGATGGCTATGAGACTAGCGCAATCAGGTAATCGACCAAGTGATCCACATACATGATAAAAGAGCATTCCAGCCCTAGTTTATCCACTGGCATTGAAGGAGAAGAATGACAAGGTCTTCTTCCACAGTAAGGATTGCCGCTTAGTCCAATCCAAGAGCAAACAAGGGATGCCTCATTAAGCAAGAACCCGAGATAAGAGCGGGGCAGTTCAATTAAGGTATAGAGAAAGCTCCAAGCAGCTACCATTGATCAACCTTATTCAGTCACATCAATCAAAGACTTTTCTTACCGGATAACTTTCCTGGTGAAGGAGAGAAAGTTTGACAAGCTAAGAAAGTCTCGTTTAAAGCAGGCACTCAGACTGTGACGACTATTTTCACTAGTTTCAATTGATTGATCCTTGGGATTGAATCTGGCTAGGGGGTGCCCTGGTAAATACTAACTTTCTGTCTGGTGCGACAGCGCTTTGGTAGTAAGTGGAAACTGACTTTCTGTCTAGTTAGTAGGAATTTCTTGCCTACTAAGGGATTAGTCCAAGTTAGACCGAGAAGTAAGAGTTTGTAATTGAAGTCGGGGGGGCTGAATAGAGAAATTCTCTTCCCACGTAGCACTAAGAAGCAAGTTTCGACAGCCTATGATGAAATAGCACAAAACAAAAAAGGGCTACGCGAATAATAGTGTTAGTAGTTCGTGAGGCTAATTTTGAGCTAGATAGTGGATTGATATTCACTGTAGCACTATCTGACCTTGAAGGTTAAGTTAGTGTACCATGAACTCCATCCCACATATTTTGGATGTTGTGGCATCAGTTATCTAGCTACATTCTATTATCGGTTGACACCATTTTGGAAAACTTTGATTTCGGTTACTGCTTGTTAAATTCCGTTAGGTTCTTTGTCAAATACTAACTAATTTGAATCCATATTCTTTGGGGGTCTAACTTTGGTTGTTCTTTCCTTTGAGCTAAGATAGACCCTATCAAAAACGAGTTCCAGAAGCATCTTCCATTCATCTCGACCTAGACTGATCTTTGTTCTGATGATGATAAACCATTATCAATTTGTATAGTATATATACCCCCACTCTTTTTCATTTTTTTCTTTTTAAAAGAGGGCCTGGAACTGGGCTCTCTTCACATCCCCTAAAGGCGATACGAAAAGATTTAATCAGCCAGCAACTTCAATCGATAGAAAAACCTATCAAGACCTAAAACAAAGAATACCATCTCCCAGAGAGCCTTTTTATTTTGCATATCTCGACTTGATAATTCTCCTCACGCTTTTCCAGCACAATTTTCTCTTCGAGAACACTCCCCTCGTCGATTCTTCCCCTCGTTACTTTTATCTTGGACATTGAGATGTTCATGCAAAGCATTCTTTTCTACCCTATGTAGGCGACACAAGCTATGGAGCTGTAGACTTAAGACCTAAGAATATTTCTTTGACGGGTGATCGGGTCTTAGAATCCTCAGGAAAGTGTAAGAATCTGTATACAATTTCGATTTTTCTTTCTATATATAGATATGGCTTTCTCTTGATGGAATATACCAAGATAAATCTATTTTTTAGAACCACAACTCAGTGAAGTAGGCGACAACTGCTATTAGGGTCTGTCTTAAGGCATTGGCTCTCTAAAAAAAGGATTTCCTATCGTTGCATGGGTTCCTTTTTGTATAAAACATATTGACTACAAATTGAACTAAAGAAAGAATGTTGACTGTTCGATAACGTGAAGACCGCAATCTTGACTTAGAATAATCAAACATCACGAGTCACATGGGCACCCCCACCAGGTAGAATAGTTGTGATATGCCCATCAAGATCTAACTCTAAGAGGATACTATTCATTTCTTCTTCACACTGCTGCTCGCTTTGGAGACTAAACAATGGAAATAATACGTAACAGTCAGCTAAGTAACGATAATAAGAAAGACTAGGGTATAGTTGTTTAAATCCCCGGTCGAAATCATCCAATATCAAATTGTATAAGACCTTAGTTATTAACCCAGCGTGTGGGATCCCAACTTCCGTAATAGAACAATTAATTCCATTTTGGTCATTGGTATTTTTAAAAAGGATGAAACTAAGGATATTACGTAGCTATCACGTACCAAGGGTGCCAGCTTTCGTAAAAAAAATTTATGAGGAATAGTACCTTGTGAGGGTGCTAGATTCAAGATGAAAATAGTCAGAATCTTCCCCACTCCACCTAATTTGGCAAAGAACTCACGGCGATCTCAGGGAAAACCACACGACTGCTCCTGAAAGATAAATGAATGCATAAAACAACTATTCAACATATGCGCCAGAGCGATTAAAAGGAGAGCGTTCCTTTCACTGGGACAAACAACCCATTTATGATCAGGGTCCCCAGGCTGACATAAAGTTTCAACATAAAAAGAAATCGCCTCGTCTTTGGGATTACTTAATAACTTAAGTGGGGACAATGCATACTTCTCTTCTGAGATAAGAATTATTATATTACATACACTTAAAGGGGGCAACGAAAATAGATCACCAAGTTTAGCATAGAGATATAATATTGACCGGGCAAGTTGCTGTGCGGAGCATGAATAAGGTGGATTTTTCCGTGGGTCCTCGCCATATGAATCAATTCTGAATGAACAGTCTCTTTATCTGGCTTTGTTATTATTACAGTATTATCTATACTTAGCCAGTAAGTAGAGATATGGAGAGAGGGGACATCTTTGTTGTGGACCTTTCTATGCTTTCTTTTATGAAATCCACTGGTCGTCCATGGATTATAGGGGCTTTCCATTGTATATAAATACACTTTCGTATCCTACTCTGCAAATCCCATTTTCCTTAAGCATATAGAAACCTATGATTCAAATTTGCATATGTTGTTGCTTTGGTAAGTTTAGTGATCATGGCCAGCTCACCTGATCTATCAGCTGAGTAGTAAGCCTCCTTGGGATAATTATCAATATCTCTTCCAATCAAAATGAGATTAGGAGGGCGCCCTTTTTATTTTAAAGAGCCAGCCTGTCTTTCAATAGAAACTATTGGCAATTTCCTTAGTCATTCTCTTATATAGTGTAGTCCCCATAGCAATAGGCCTCGGTCTAGTGAGGTTTCGCTTTTTTGGGAATCATTGCTAGGAATAAGGATTGAATTACACCTGGTTTGATCCTGCTTGATTTCAATTACCATATAGAAATGGAGATCGTCCAATATTATGTTCCAACACTACCCGTGAATTAATCAACCAAGTAGAAGTTGAAGTTCAGTTGGAATCCATATAGTCTAGTAGTTTTTTACTATGAATAGCCCCCTATTGTTTATAGAGAACTTACTGCCCCGCCCTTTATAGTCGCGACTGTTGTCATGGAAAAAGAGTTTGTTTTCTGTCAAAGAAGCATGCTTAACACAACCTATAGCATAAATTTGAGCCGCGTCTAAACTAGATGTTAGGCAAGGGCCCGTACTCTCTCTTCTGTGGATACGCTATCCCTTCCGGCTATGGTATGGGAAAGGGGAGGTGATATATACTCATTAATTTTATATTAGAAGAGTGGTCGTACTATGATCATTCGGGAGACAAGGGCCCACGCGCTACACATAAGAATGAATTGTTATGCGGTCGGTAAATTCTTTCCTTTTTGCGAGCAGCCTATCAAATCGGATCGCGTATTTTTTAATATGTCGTTACATCATATGTATTCGCTTTTCCATTTTTTTTATGTTCCTGCTCGTGCCCGGATAGAGAATGGGCATGACCCCCCCTCTCCCCGTTCTACCGTCCAAATAGGCCGGCCGTTCTAAGTTCCAGGGTTGGGTTAGATAGGACCAGATCCAATCGGATCTGATCGTAGCTTTGAGTTCAGGTGCCGTACTGCAGCCGGACCGGAAAGGAGGCAGACAGCGAACCTCCTGCCAAGAGGCTAAGGTTGCTTTCTAACTCTCAGCCACTTGTTAGAAGGAAGTGCATCTTGATTGTCGGGGGGAATCAACGGGAAGGAAAAAAGAAGGTAGATTATTCTATTTCCTCCTTTGGTAAGGATTGGCTTTTTGTTCAAGGGTATGTTAAAAACCATCGTATTTTCTATGTTTTTATGACCAAGACACCCGAAGGGCCGGCCATACGTACCTCTGGAGCCCCCTCCCATTCAAATCAAAATAGAACGAGCACCTACAACTAAGGGGAATGGAATGTCGATCACAGGGTGAGAAAATCTTATAATAAGAGGGCTAGTGACTGGTCAAGTCATTAAACTTAGTCATTTTGATCAACATGGATGCAAGTGGACTGGGTTTATGGGTTTAAACTGACTACGACCAAAGTCGTGGCTACTTCAACCAAAAAAAGGGCGACCCCCTATTCAAACCAAAAGAAGTACCTCATCTCACTTACGAAGAAGTTGTTGGAGTTGGGCTCCGAACTATGAGAGTTTTCTTTTTATCTTTCTCAAAGCGGTCTGATCAAATAGGGGATCAGACCACTCCTGGTGTTTTAACTAGTCATTAATGGTCGTCTTAATTAGTACCCTTTTGGTATGTGTTGCAAACACTTTCATTTTTAGCCTCACATCTTCTCTAGAGAAGCAAAACTCGAACGGATAGAACAGATGGTCCAACTACATAACTTTTTATTTTTCATTAATTCTATGGTCATGCCTCGTGGCACGGCGGCACCTGTACTATTGAAATGGTTCGTCAGTATAGATGTTCCCACAGGTGCCCTTTTTTCAATGGTACTATAATTCCTATTCCTATCCCTTCATTCCCTCTTTTGGTCTATCTACATTCCAGGAATTCATACGCTCCGCAGATGGAGAAAAAAGTGGAGTCCTGGTCAGTGCAAGCCGCCCTATTCTATTACCAGATATAATTGGGAGAAGCTCATCCGAAACTAGAGCTAGAAACGCTTTATTTCATTTTGTTCCCGTTATTCATTTACTTCTTCTCAAATCCAAGGGGGACTTCTCATATTTAGAATCTTTCTTCGATGTGCTCCGTTTACTATTCTTTTGTACTTTTTTCTTCTTACCACGTGATAGGTCAGCGAAGCCTGAGCGAGCATGGAGAAGTAAAGGTTAAACACTTCGGCCTAACGGGAATGAGCAACGACGAAATGAGAAGTGAGGTGCCTCGGACACCCCAATTTAGAAAGAAGGGTCAAAGGTTTTGGGCCTGTAGCTTTCCCCATCCCTCCTTTATCGGGTGGTGCTTGTGTGGAGGGTGCGCCACCTGAAATTGGGCTTGAAGCTCTCACCTTACAAACAAGCCGAGAGCTTATGGCTATTGGTCATGACTACTATCAAAAAGCTCCTATGAAGATGAATATTTCACATGGAGGAGTGTGCATTTTTATGTTGGGTGTTCTTCTATCGTGCGACCCGGTGGATTATGTGCGACCTATAGCCCACGCCTCCTATTTGTTCAGGGCGGGCGGCATGAACTCTGATTTGATCCGGGTATTCAATCCCCCCGCTGAGATGCTCAGTTGACTCCTTAACCTTGATAGGAAGATGGCTTATTCAATAATTCGTGCATAAGGGTAAGGAACTTTGCATGAACTAATGCGAATGGGTGGAAGCCTCGCTGCTCGGAAACACCCAGTGTTGACCACAATGAGAGACACGAAAGTGCAGGTAATGCCAGTTGGCAAAGTGGTGTTAAGGATCCCTAGCGGTATGAAAAGAGGGGTCGTGATGATATCATCTACGTCTGTACCGCTCCTCATGGAGTAGAGCCCGCATCCAACCAAGTCTTTGACCAGGGAATGGGAGAATTTCCACTACTGCTGGCAGGCCAGCGGGGCAGTGAGCGCGGTGGGAACGGGCTTCCCAAGAAGCCATCCCGGGATGGGGTCAACATAGAATGAAGGGGAAAACCCTAATCTTGTGTTGGCTTTTCCAACTTATTGGGTTGCGGGCGTATAAAAGTGGATGTGGGGACTCAGGTCGGGGAGCAGCGTAACTAAGAGAGCCATTCCATTTAGGGCGAAACAAAATTGGCAGGCCGTTCAGAGGTCGATCCCCACCCCAGCAGTAAGGGTACATCTTAGGTCAACTAACACAAAAAAGATACAGTTCACTCAACGATTGCATTTGGGTTCCGAACTCCATATGGGGAAGGAGCGTTGTTGTTTGCGAGGTCTTGATCATTTACATGGACCCACTTTTCATTCCATTTGTGGGAATTTGATGATCTATAAACCTTTCCTAATGAGCGATCATCTCATATTTGAGCATGATGAATCACTTCGTGCCGACCTGTAGCCAATCCACTTTCCGGCCTCATATGAGAATGGAAAACTGGAGAATTTTATCCATCAGTGGATGAAGAATCGCGAACATAATAATTTCTGGTTGACCATGTTCCCAAAAAAAAGATACTTTCGAGAAAGGACGAGCATGACTGAAGTGGCTATACATACAACTCTATTTACGGATCTATATACTTCGATTGGAACTGGAAGTTCCAGAACAGGTGGATGGTATACCACAATAATAAAACTTCCTTTTATTTTTTTTATTCAGATCAGATTTATGTTGGCTTCATTGGGAGGCTCGCGTAGTTTGTTACGTCAGCTCCAAAAGGATAAGTTGCGTTGGAATCGATAAAGTTCCATGGAGTTCATAATTGCATAAAAGGAGTCAAAGTAGTGGTTGCGGCGCATTGAAGAACTTCTTCGATGGTCCCCGTACGCCCGGCCTGCCGGCCCGCTCTAAAGAATTCATGATTTATATATGTTTCAGGCCGGTGATAAGGAGTGTGGAATAAGGATTGATTTCATTGTATCCATCATAGCCCACCCCATCTACCTACTGTCGGAGGTCAATTGTTGCTCCATCTCTCGAGATTGCAATCCCTATCGAGTCAGGAAGGAATGAGTAATGGGTCGGGGAATCGAGCATCGGCCCTTTTGGATCCGGTAGGAGCAGGAGTAGGTAAGTTAGTATCGATCCGGTGAAGAAAAGAGAATTTTGTTGATAGAGACGTTAGATCTGGAGGAAGCATCTGGTCACATATCCCAAAACCTTCACGGGAAAGGAACAGACTCACTCGCCCTACTTCTAAATATATATAGAAAAGGTTAGGGAGTCCCAGCTGCTGAGGTGGCGTAGTGAGAGGTGAGAGCAATAACAACAAAAGCAGCGGAAGATCTTGTAGTAGTATATTCGGTTGTTTGCGGTGGAATAGATTCAAGCGTCCGGGCCAGTAGATCCACAGCAAATTGGCGTTGACTTAGTTGCTTTTGCAGTTTATTTTAATCCCGATGTTGATCCAATGCCACTTACCGGTGATAGTAGCAGTACCAGGAGATTTCAAGGAAGGGGGCCAGGATCTCTAGTTCTGTTCTAGAATCAAAACAAAAAATGTAACTAAATAGGCAGCGAGTCGTTCAGATGAGACCCGAAGACCAGGAAGAATAAATAAGCAAAGGGAGGGGCTTCTTCCTTCAACAGAGGTAATGCTTATTCTTCTCCTTCCTGTCTTGAATAAGGCAAGGCTTTTCCCTATTCCCTATTAAAATTTCAATTGAAAAATGAATTCGTCTCACATCAAAAGAAGAAAACTCCGCACCAGAAATGAATTCAAGCAATTCAGTCAGTAGGAAAGTCATATCATTGAACATTGGATTATATACAACCTCGTGAACATTACAACCAATCAATCGAGAGTCTTCTATACATTTAGAAACTTTCTATTTATTCTCGAACGCACAAGAAAGGGTAGAACCTTTCGGAGGTACTTTCATTCTACTTTACTATAGCAGTTTTAGATCTGTCGCTCGCTCTCTTGCAAGTGATCATCTAGCTCCCTCTCCTTGATCTCTTATTTTTGTTTTTAGCCGGATCCCTTCGTCCTACGTTTTTCTTTTTTTCCCACGATAGCGATATTCCTTTGCTACTTCTTTCCTCGGCTAATGGAAAAAAAATCCTTCGTTTTACCCTGCCTGGCGCCATCCATCTCCAAATAGTAAATGCACTGCTAAACTCAAATGTCCGCTCGTCTGGCAAGTTGGCAGCAAGCACTTCCTCCCCTCTTTGTGTGGAAAAGCTTCTTCAAGCCTATTAGTTAGTATTAGTAAAAAACCTAGTTAAGGGGTCCGTAGTTGTCGCAATCGCTCATTGGTCTTCACCTTAATTTCTTCAATGAGTCCAAGTCTGCCTTCACAGATAAGAAATCAAGGACTTGTCGGTAGATCAGCTAGCTCACGCTCTAGTCTTTCATTGATCTTTTCTTCCCCTCGCTCTATGAGGATGCGCGCCTATCCAGAATGTGCAAAGTAAAATAGCGGTAGATCAACTGGGTATAGATCGACACATAGACTGCTGGCAGAGTGGGGGCAGAATCACACAGCAAGAAATCTTCCTTCCAAAAATGTTCGAAAGAGAATTAAATCTCACATATCCCAAAACCTTCACGGGAAAGGAACGGACTCACTCGCCCTACTTCTAAAGATAGATAGAAAAGGTTAGGGAGTCCCAGCTGCTGAGGTGGCGTAGTGAGAGGTGAGAGCAATAACAACAAAAGCAGCGGAAGATCTTGCAGTAGTATATTCGGTTGTTTGCGGTGGAATAGATTCAAGCGTCCGAGCCAGTAGATCCACAGCAAATTGGCGTTGACTTAGTTGCTTTTGCAGTTTATTTTAATCCCGATGTTGATCCGATGCAACTTACCGGTGATAGTAGCAGTACCAGGAGATTTCAAGGAAGGGGGCCAGGATCTCTAGTTCTGTTCTAGAATCAAAACAAAAAATGTAACTAAATAGGCAGCGAGTCATTCAGATGAGAGCCGAAGACCAGGAAGAATAAATAAGCAAACGGAGGGGCTTCTTCCTTCAACAGAGGTAATGCTTATTCTTCTCCTTCCTGTCTTGAATAAGGCAAGGCTTTTCCCTATTCCCTATCAAAATTTCAATAGAAAAATGAATTTGTCTCAAATCAAAAGAAGAAGACTCCGCACCAGAAATGAATTCAAGCAATTCAGTCAGTAGGAAAGTCATATCACCGAACATTGAATTATATACAACCTCGTGAACATTACAACCAATCAATCAAGAGTCTTCTATACATTTAGAAACTTTCTATTTATTCTCGAACGCACAAGAAAGGGTAGAACCTTTGGGAGGTACTTTCGTTCTACTTTACTATAGCAGTTTTAGATCTGTCGCTCGCTCTCTTGAAAGTGCTCATCTAGCTCCCTCTCCTTGATCTCTTCTTTTTGTTTTTAGCCGGATCCCTTCGTCCTACGTTTTTCTTTTTTTCCCACGATAGCGATATTCCTTTGCTACTTCTTTCCTCGGCTAATGGAAAAAAATCCTTCTTTTTACCCTGCCTGGCGCCATCTATCTCCAAATAGTAAATGCACTGCTAAGCTCAGATGTCCGCTCGTCTGGCAAGTTGGTAGCAAGCACTTCCTCCCCTCTTTGTGTGGAAAAGCTTCTTCAAACTTATTAGTTAGTATTAGTAAAAAACCTAGTTAAGGGGTCCGTAGTTTTCGCAATCGCTCATTTGTCTTCACCTCAATTTCTTCAATGAGTCCAAGTCTGCCTTCACGGATAAGAAATCAAGGACTTGTCGGTAGATCAGCTAGCTCACGCTCTAGTCTTTCATTGATCTTTTCTGCCCCTCGCTCTATGAGGATACGCGCCTATTCCAGAATGTGCAAAGTAAAATAGCGGTAGATCAACTGGGTATAGATCGACACATAGGCTGCTGGCAGAGTGGGGGGCAGAATCACACAGCAAGAAATCTTCCTTCCAAAAATGTTCGAAAGAGAATTAGATCTAATCTCGTCAAGTGGGCTTATTCTATTTCTGAAGTTAGATTGAAGATTGAGAAAGTTGGCCAAGAGTGCCTTTAGAGAATGCGTTCATGAGGCCGGTCCCCGGTGGCTAAGAAGCTTGATCACTTTGTTGAATAAAGCAAGTTGACGTGATGATCGAATATGGGTGAAGTGTCGCTACCTGGCCCAGCGTTATCGAGAAAAGGTTTTGTTTCCTTAGTCTTTCTTTTTTTTTTAGTCTACTTAGTCTATCTGAGTGGGCTTGGTTGGCAGGGTCAAGGTCTTTCGCATTCTTATCTAAAAAAGAGTAAGAGGGTGGTTCCCTCAATTGTGGCATCGCCTTCATCATCCCTCCGACAGGTTGATGAGCTTTTGGACAATTCGATATGAGCGAACTCCAGAAGCATCAGACCATCTGTAATGGCTCGTCCCTAGTGCCTTTGAACGTGGTAGAACCTTCTATCTTCAACTCCCTCTGAGGTTTGAACTGCCAACCAACTCTTTCGACTGTGAGTCATCAAAAGAATGAATGACCACTAGAGAGGGAAAGCGATAGAAATTGGTTCCCTACAACGTCTTCTATCTTCGCGCTTTCTAAAAACCACCCTAGCCTTCCACGCAAGCTGTAGTACCCCCGGGAATCTTTTCAAACCTTAGTCAGGGCTACTTGAAGATCCTTTCATCTCTTCTTTCTTTGTGTTTAGAGAGAGTCGCCAAAAGGCTCATTCCAGGAGTGAAAGAGAACCTGGCTTGCTTAGCAACCAAAGTTAGCTTACTAAGGAAAACCTGTTAATGGGAGACCCTTCTTTGCCGGGCCAGGTACTTCTCCTTTATCCCTTGCCTTGATTTTTTGCTCGGCCACTCTCTGTTCTTAAATAAGGGTTCCCCTCTCTCAAAAAAAAGAATATGTTAATCGTTACCGATACTAGGCAGAGTTTCTTTTCCTTGCCCCATAGGAGATTGGTAGTGGTAGAGTCGCATTCAACCCTATCTTTTTTCCCTTTGTCTGGTAATCACATCGGCCATAAGGTGGTCTATCACCTCAGTTGGGGAGAAAAGCTTTTTTGTTGTCGGAAAATCCCTCTCCGCTTTATTAAACTCTTCTCTTAGGTGAGAGCTCACTCAATTCCTTTTTAAGCTTTCGCAAAGCTCTCCTTTCCTTAGAGTGAGTTGGTTTTGAATGAAAGCAGGTTTCATCCTGACTTTCACCGGGGAATGGTACGGGGTCTGGGTCGGTCGATACGATGAACGGGAAATCAAAAAATATTACTTCATTGAAGTCCCTCATGGAAGAAGAATTGGCTGATGTAGAAGGATTATTTTCATATACACCACATAGTTTACATACTCAGACAGGTTGACTCCAGCGCCTATAGTCAGAAGCCCTTATAGAAAGTGCTAGCTCTATTTATCCTATTGGGATTGGAGCAAGAGTGGAATGGAAGAAAGAAAGTTGTCCTTATCTTCTCCTCCTCCCGACATGAAGGAATGCCCAATAATCCTTCAGGGGCTGGTATGTCTTTTCAGTTCTGGTCTGGGCCGATCAAAGAAAGCACTCCTCTACTGCCTGGTGTTGATTCGGCAATTTGCGTCTAGTGGGGAGCTTTGTCATCTCAAAGAATAAGGGGGTCTTTTGATGGACGGTAGCTGCTTTCTGCTCTCCTTATTAGTGCCAACTCCGCTAGGTATAGGGAGGGAGTCTTCTACAAGTCGCGTTACTGGTCGATGACCTGATTTTGGAAGCAGTCGAGATGCCTTTCTTGGGCCTTCCTTGCATTCTTTTATTGTATTAGCTTCAATTTCTCCTGAATCGGGAAAGATCGGAAGACTTTCCTTTGCCCTTACTCTATTAAGAAGGAAATTTCCTGGCCTTCACTCTTCGCTCCTAACTCATTTACGCTTTTGGTATTGACTAAAAATGTCATCCGGCTCCTCAACTATTGAACTCTCGGCTTACGCAATGATCGGATCGGAAGAACTCTTTTCAACCGCCCATGATTGAGACAAACGTAAATGAGAAGAAATTCTTTTTCATAGTCTGTTAATTTTCTTCTTGTTGCATCTCGTCGATACGATAGGTTGATTTACCTTACTAGTCATATGCCCTAAAGGTTTACTGTCTGGATGGTACTTTTCAACAGATAAGCGAATCGCGCTCAAGTGGTGGTTGACGAAATATCTAATCCTCGTTTTCCTTGTCTGGTGTGGTCTTCCGCTGCCCCTTTCTGCTTCATGCAATAGAACGCTCTGAAGCAAGTGGGCTTCGCCGGTAGTAGCCTCCTGAATTAGTCAAATAGCTTCTTTCCAGCAAAGCTTACCAATCCTACACTCCTTTCTTCTATGTCTGGTGGAGCTATTCCCAGACAACCTGAGAGCTGAGTGAGGACCTTATTTGACATGCTTATTTCCTTCCAAAGTGAAATAATCACTCATGTAGCTTATTGCGCTCGATCTACATCCTACCTAACTCGATTAAGCTTTTTTTCTTACAGACAGAAGGTTTTTGCTCTCGTATTGCAGTTTTTCCACTTTGTTCAGTTACATTAGGGATTTATACAACTCTACCTTGGTGATTAAGTTCCGCTTTAGTTGGTGTGAAATGAGCGGATTCTGGGATAGGAGGTCTTGTCGGTATGGAACCTACCCTTCTGGAGTGAAGGATTGTCATCCTATAGCCGAGTGTTTTTAATGTGGTTTAGAGTCGAGTGATGAAGCTCATGATTCTTCCGTTAGTGAGAAGCAAGTAAACTCTATAGCCCTAAACTAAAGGAGCAGGTCAAGTTCGTTTAGCTTGAGGGATAAATTATGTGGCTGACCTGCCAGTCCATCAAATATCATAGTTTATCCTTAAGAGCAGGAGGTTCCTTGTTTGAAACTTAGATGTTGAAGTACGCACCTCAATCACCCTGCCTGTGTGAATTGAACGAACTTAAAAGTACAACCAGCTTAAGCTGGTTTTCCACCTACTTTTTAGTGTTCGTCCATTTCTAGCAAAGTCGAAAGGACATATTCATTGACGATTTGGGGTTCTGATGGAAGATACTGCTGAGGTTATACACCAAGTACACACGTGATTCTGCTCTGGCAGAAGTGCACGCGCAAGTCAGCTCTGGAAAAACTCCCTGAGGTCCAGAGAGAGATGAAGTTTATAGTCAACCTATGCCTCTCAGATAGCTTTCTTTTCCAACACTTCTATGTGGAGATGGATGTAATATTAATATGATTGATAGTTTAAGTTTACTATTTGAAGTTTTCCAAAGTCTCAAATTGGTTCCGGCCTTGTTTCGTAGTGAATTTATGGATTTGAATACTTGTAACACTGAATTTTCTTTTGTAAATTCAACTTGACTTGTACCTAGAATAGAGAAAAAGGGTATCCAATTGAAATTCAGTTTTTTCTATTTTTCGCTTAGATGTGCTCGACAGATGCTAAAGCCAGAGCGTGATGGAAAGAATTGATCGAGCGAAGAATCACAGTTCTCAGCTATCACATTCAGAAAGACTACTGGCCTAATTTCACTCAATTAAATGAAATATACCCTTACAAAACTTATTAGTACTCCTACACAGTTGTTCAATTTTAATGTCATTCTCAACTCTATCGCTGACTGGGTCTTTGATTTCAGGCCCTTTTGAGGAGGGTATCTTTTTGGTTAATATCAGCCCGGCTCGCATGGACTTCCGGTCTTTCTTAGTTGACAACTTTCTTGCAATTTTCAGTTCTCTAGTTACTCCTGCACAAGCAACAGCAGTTATGGATTTGATTGAGGAGCGCTGGGAAGAAAGGATCGGGGAGATGCCCTTGAAGATCACTTACCCAGCTCTGGAAGGACATGAGTAGAGAATTGTCACCGGATCCAAAAAACACAGGGCGGAGTTACCTTATTGGTGAGTCTTGGCCAGGTTAGTGTTTAAGGAAGAAAACCTTATTGTAGGTTATTTTTTATTTAAATAGTGCCAAATTCAAAAATAAAAGGAAAAGGATGCTTGTACGCACATTAGATTTGCTAACTCAATTGATCCTACTGTATCTAGATCAGGGTTCCCGTTTAAGAAAGCTTGTTAGCTTTGTATTGGCTCCCATCTTACTTAACGGGGCCCTTAGTTGAATGCCGATCAAAATTCTTTTTCATTTTTAGACATTTCCAATATAGAATTATTAGTTATGTTAAATACCCTGAAAAGCTGAAACCCTCTTATTCCGGTCCTTAGAAAAACTACAACTAGTCAGGAATTGCGTAAGAGAAGAGACATCGTAAGTAAAAATACCGCAAAAGTAGGCGGCGGAGATCCGCAAAGGTAACCGAATTCCTGGGGCTTAGGACAAGGAGCGTCCGGAGTCTCTTAAGAAAGGACAAAGACTAATTAATATCATGACCGATCGGATTTAAAAAAACCCTTCGCCCCTTATCTTCTCGTCTATCTTCTTTATCTTTTGATCGGATCGCCTGCCTTCTTTCAAGCCATACTTGAAAGCTTTCTTAAAAAAAGCTTTCTTTATTAAGAGTCCTTTAAGAAGCTAACATCCTTCAGATAGTAAGATTCGCTTAAGTTCATACCTCTAAGCGCTCGTGATTATCCGATGATAGTCACTTCGCTTTCCTTTTAGACTGAAAAGGGAAAACTGAAAGATTGAGCATAAGGAATTTTCTCCTCATTCCAATCGGTTCAGTTTTAGAGAAAGAAAAGAATGCTCTCTTCAAAGCTTCAGACCTAGGGCTTTCTTCTCCAAATCTTCAAACTCCATCCTAGTTCAGGAATCTTCTTCTACCAGGTATGTGGGTATTCAATAAGGGTCTTGTTCGCCCTTATGCCCAAAACCTCAGAATTTTACATTGAGTTTATGGTTTTATGAAACTAGAGTTCTTATCTAATTATGCAAATTATTACAAAATTTTGTCTTTATAATTTCTACATGATTTATATCATATTTTAGAAGAATTGTATCATGTTTTTCATGATTTGCATGAGTTTTTATAAAGATTTGAGAAATCAAGAACTTAGCCCGAAATTTATAGTATTTTCTCACGAACTAGCTTCCTTCAGAACTTAACCTAGATTACTACTCCCTCCGTCCATCTTTACTTGTCCACTTTTCTATTTTGGGATGTCCAACAATAGTTGTCCAGTTTATAAAATTAATGAATAATTTACTTGTTTCTGCTCATTTCACCCTTAGCATTAAATATAATTCATTATCTAACGCAGTTTTCAAAATATTAAATTTATTATATTCAAAGGGTAATATGGTAAAATTACCCTTATCATTTACTACTTCTTAATTCTTGTGTCAATAGGAAAGTGGACAAGTAAAGATGGACGGAGGGAGTAGCATTTAGTTTTAAACAGAATTTAGGCAGTTTTTCGTTTACAGCCTTTCAGAAACTAATGATTTCAGATTAGTTAAGTTCTGACGCAGCATTCCTGAACTCCAGTTTTAAAAGAGCTATTAGATATCAATTTTGGGAGTAGTATTTAAATCGAGTTGAACTAGGATTCAGTGTGCCCTAAAAGTCCTAGAATTACTTGCCACCGTAGGTTTATTTAGCTCCTTAGTTGGGCCTCAAAACTAGTGATCACATCAGTCATACCTCTATACCCTGACAAGGTATATTGGTTCCTCTCGATGAGGCGTATACATCAGACTCCATGTTTAGCTCTCGTAGTTTATATCGGTTAACAGACTCTCCCACAGAATTAGACTCGGTATTTGTGTACTAGGCCCTCAGTTCAGTTTTAGAGCTTTTCATTAGACTTTTCAGAATATCCTTGCATTTCAAATTTTATGCATGATTATGTTTGGGCCTATGCACAGCAGTTCAATTTACAGTTTTCAAATATCATACCAGCACTTTTGCATGTTCAGTTATATTGCATATCTCGCATGCTCAGTACATTTAAAGTACTGACCGCATACCCTATGTGTTGCATCCTATCATGATGCAGGTTCAGATTCTCAGACTCAGCCTCATGATTAGCTTATTTCAGCGCCATCTCAGTGATAGCCAGTGGTGAGTCCTCATCATCCGAGGACGTAGTTTATGATGTTTTTTCTTATTTGTTCATTTCAGTTTTAATTTTTTGGAGTTAGCTAGGGGCTTGTCCCAGCAACTCATCAGTAGTAGAGGCTTTCAGACATAGAGTCAGATTTCAGCTTATTCAGATGATTTTAAATTTTTAGACTTATATTAGATTTCAGATATTCCTCCGTTAATTATAAAACTTATATTTTATTCAGTTTAGCTTCCGCTTAGCCATTTGTATTCAGAATGCTTAGTATATGCCAGATCATGGGTTAGCTTCGAGTCACTTGTGATTTTAAGCACCGTGTCGCGTATAGGGTGTATGTTCGGGGCATGATAGTACTTCACTAAGAGGTATATCTATACATATATTGTTGTGATTGTTTTATCTGTTAGCCTAGGTGTCGCCTCCTGTTTGTAAATTCGTGTAGATTATAGTGAAAAATTGTGAGTTGATGATTCTAGGCGTCACTTTGAATTTGGTTGGTCAATGATGTTGTTGACTACACGTGTATTCGTACTCACGCTTATTTATTTGTGCACTTTGCGTGTAGGTACTGATCCAGCTCTCCCTGGCCGTAGAGTGGTGTCGTGCTTGATCTATCTTCGAGATTAGAGGTAGTGTTTGATTTGATTCCAGCATCTGCCCTATATCATCTATCTTTACTTTCTAGTTTATAAATTTCCGCATTTGAGACACTTGGACTCCTGTTGTATTGTACTAGTCTTGGAAGGTTGTACTTGATGACTTCTAGTTGTTGAGATGATTTTGTGTTTTTTTTAAATATGTTCAGTTATCGTTATTATCTCCTTCGTATATTTTCTTACTCTTTCCTTTATTTTTGCGTGTTGGGTTAGCTTACCTATGACATGGAGTATGATAGGTGTCATCACTATCAAGTTTTTGGTCTTGACACAAAGATAGTCATATTATAAAGTATTTAGGCAAATTGGATAAGCAAATTTAAGGTGATACTGCATGTCAAGATTAGTTTAAAAATTATCCTAATTCCTACATTTGATTTCTCTAAAGCACTTCCATTCTTATAATTTGTTTTAGAAAGCTTCGGAAAACGTTTAGGTTTATAAATATTTTTTAGAAAGACAAAATTCTTTAAAATATCTGAACGCGTCATATGATTATTGATTATTTTAAAAATAGACTAAGTCAGATTTTATGATTCTAAATCTATTTTGAATATCTTTAGAGAAAACAAATTTAAATATATTTTCAAAAATATACAATTTAATAAAAATAATCACGTCTATAAAATAATTACACTCGCATAGTTCATTTTTACATGATATATACAACACTTTGCAACATTATACACTTACTTATTATACAAAAATATATATAAACTTGTATAATAGTGTATAAGAGGTGTTTATACACACTTTTACATTGTTATACACCTTATATATATATATATATATATATATATATATATATAATGCTAGGATGCTATTCCCTGACACCCAGGCGTTGCCATTGGCATACCTCTATTAAACCCAGGCAATGCTCCAATACTGTTGCCACTGGGATGTGTACGAGCACCGCCACTGTCACTGCCTGCAAGAGCTTCAGGAGCAGATATATTGTACTGCATATTTCCACCTGATAAGATTTGATTATATTGCTGGGATAACATTTGATTATATTGCTGGGATCTTTGCTGCTCATCAACCGGAAAAGATACAGATCTCGAAACAACATATCTATCGAAAAAATGGGCTACATTAATTAAAGATAAAAAAATTGAGCCAAAAGGTGCAATAATTTTATTTCAATATTCGTTATCTTTTTCCAAACAAATTATGCTTTGACCATTGAGATTTGAGGGGATAGAAAAAGAAAAGGAAAGACGAGGTTCCATAAGCGTAGAACAAAGGAAGTTAAACCCCCAAAGATAGACCGTTTATTTCAGAAAACAGATTATTTTGTTTTATGCACATCTTTTCTTCTTTTTTTTTGGCTTTTTGTCAAAACGTGCTTTTGAAAGCAAAACAGAACAACTAAAATATAAAACTTGTTTCTAGAAACAAAATATTTTATTTTCCCGTAACCAAATCCAAACACTCATTGAAAGTAAAAAAGAAAACTCAAAAGAACAAACAAAATAAAACCAAACTGTGCAAGCGCAATTCATTGCAAAACCAATATCGAAGTGAATTCAGTTGGTTTCCGTACTAACAGTTTTCTGGCATACTAATTGGATAGGTTCTAGAGACGTTGCAGAAGGAAAAATGAACAATTCTGGCATCCATATGTAAGTTCATCTACACATGGCATAGAACTTCCTTCAAGTTCAGGTATGGTAGTCTATACTTTGCTAAAAGAAAAGAGAAACTAAATGGCAGAGGCAGCAAGAATGGTGATTGAAAAGTCTTTTGGCTTGATACTAGCAGCAAATAAGATCCTACAACCCAACTATTTATTAACTAAACTCTACGCATTTCATTGGTGGTAATTGTATGAAGTCGTCAGCATCTTCACTATCACTTTCAATCCAGCCATAACAAGGAAAGCGCCTTCTTGGTGGTTGAAGGCAAACTCGTTTTGAGGAAGGAAGCGTTGTTGGAAGATGATCAGCAGGGTGAAGCACACTATTAACTGGGCATGGGGAAGAAGCTGGAGGTATAGTAACATGAGAGTTGCTCCCTGCTTGCAGCACTTGACTCCCAGAATTTCCACCATCACTGCAAAAAACATTAGCCGTCACCTTCTGGATAGAGGTTTGGTCCTCCCGTAAGTCTTTACACCTATGTTCATTTCCTTCAGCTGGCAGGAGACATAATATTTCTGCAAAACAGGGTTGTTAGGGGAATTGCATGATCCAAGTTCCAGCAGAAGTGAACTATTGGAATGAATGAAACTGCTGCAGTTACACTAGAAAAGAATGCAATAGTGCAGCTTCCCTAATCTGTTGGTATACTAAATTGGTTTATGACTTGGATGCTTTTTTATTCCTAAAAGATAACAGATGGAATAAAGGTGAAATGGAAGGCTTAGAAGGGAGATAACGAAACTATGTGATTGTGTCTTCCAAAAGCAAAGAAATAATCCTTTTTTAGTTAACTGATCTGATGGGTCCAACAAACAATTAATTATAACAAATACCTGAATTATAAATAAAAAATAATAGACTAAGATTCTAAATAAAGGATAATAAATAACGTGGTCTTCTTTATTTTAAACGTCTCCTGATCTTCAACCAATTTTGCGCTTCAATATAATTACCGGGAGTAAGCGCTATAAATTGTTTGCAATACTCAGCGGCTTGATCGACCAAGCCTCTGCAATTTCAGAATCTCCTGTTGAATGGCCGGGGAGCCGGACTCAGTGTTTTTCTACTTTGTTAAGCTGATTTCCATTGCTTGGCAGCTAAATGGCTATTCCATGGAGAAATTTACACAGATCAAAAAGTAGAATTAGCACAGAGGATCAGTTCCTTACCAGTACTGCCAATGTCTTGTTTGTTGCTGCAAAGCTCTTCATGTGTTGGCTCTCCTACTGCATCAACAAGCTTAGAGCATACTGTTTCTCCTAGAGTATTGCCAGCTTTGTTGCACATGGAATCAACAAGAGTGCCTGATGGACCAGTGGTGTTTCCTAAAGCAGGGTCTTCTGCTCTGTCATCTTGTGAGGAAACACCCTGCTATAACTCAAGGTCTTCAGCTATTCCAGTATATGCATATATTAATCTAGGTGCAATGAATATCAGTAACAACTAACAATCATATCAATATTGAAGGAGAGAAGAAAATTTTCATCAGAGTCATTGCATTACATATAGTTGGCACTCAATGCAATACAGATATGAGCTTGTAGCTGATTTCCTATTTATAGAAAGCTCAATAAGAGATAACAACTAAATGTACCCTGAATGGAGACTCCCCAGAAAATACGATGCAAGGAAGATAAGCAAATGTGGCTCTGCCCTGTGTAGTTAAAAATACCATACAATTTAAGCTAGTAGTCCTAGAACTATATATGTGTTCAAAGGTGAAACATAGATCCTGGAGTTTGACTCAGGAATAAAACATGCATCTTGTTCTTCTTTGGTTTGTTCTACTAACCAATAATAAAAGGCAGAAGACAATCTATGAATTGACTTATGGAACATAAGATGCATAAAAAGGACAAGGTGCAAATAGATGTTTTTTAAGGTTCACATTTACATCGAAATGAAAATTTAATTGCTTATTGGGCTTGCTTCAGAAGAAGCTTTTATTGTTAATAGCTGACAGTTTCAGAACCAGGTGATCGTTTTGGAGGAAGCTGGGATCAAAGATGCTTCCTTTATTTCTAAGAGACCAAGGGGAGTAAGTGTGACAAGCTGGATAAACTCTAACTAAGAGAAAGCACTTGGAATAAAGCAGTAAAGAAGATAAGCATGATAAAGAAGAAAGAAGTGACTGCACCATCTAGCATGCTCAAGTCAACGGCAAAAGTTATGCCTCAGTCAAGTTTGGGTCGGCTATATGAATCCTCACTGTCATGTTGCTTCATTTAAGTATGACTCAGTCCAATATTTATCTAGCATGCTCTAGCCTCTAATCAATTAACAAAAGCATCCAGACATGAATAAATCGCAAGTTGATGAACAGAACAAAGGACATGGATTTAAATACAAACAAGTTCTACAAAGCAACCCTTCCACCATCTTCTAATTCATACCGGAGGAAAGCAGGGTAGAAAACATGATAACCTCTCTCTGCACCATCCCACGATTAAAAAGTAAGTACTGTTTCAAGTCTACCAAGCACAAGACATGCCCTGAATTAGCTTTATGAGGTGACTAATACCACCTCAACAATGAAATGCTAGATTTGCACCTCATACGGATTTAGGTCTACATAGTGTAAAATTTCCTGGGATGTGCCAATCAGCCTCTGCATAGGAAACTACAGGTTTTGCAAAACCCTAAATTCAGTCTTGGACGTCAGGAAAGATTGTGATAAGATGTACTTTAATCACCAATACACATTCATTATTAGCGCAGACGCGCAAGATATGTGAATCAACAATGCAAAAAGCAGTTCTAAGTATCTATTATTTGTGCCATAGAAAATCATTCCCAGACAAATACTCAAGTAACAAGTTCCAACGAAATTTATATATGACTGTGTGGATGCTCATACTAGTACACGTAAATGATCAATTAGAGCAGCCTAAGTTAGCAGTAAGATCCACTTATATTGATTTCAATGAGATGCTTTACGTATCTTTTAACAGATTTGAGGAAACCATTTTCTCTGACAGACAAAGGAGACCACTTGATGGACTAATGACTATCAGAGGTTATAGTAAACACGAGGGATAATACATTAAAGGAACAAGCAACCAAACAACAGCAATGAGGAAGAATGGGCAGTAGACTCCGCATGACATAAAGACAATTATTCATCAATAAACTTAGATGACACAAGTATACAGCCTGCAGGAAGCTTTGTTTTCCTTTGTAAACACAAGGTTTTCTTTTCCATTTTTTATAGTAAATACTGTAATGTGATCTGCGTAGGTAACTGCATTGAATGTATGGATTCAGGTAAAACTGAATAGACAGATTTTTACGCATTCATGATCAAACAGTATGAACGTATCAATTGATATAGGTAGAAAGGGAACTTTTATGTCCTGCTTACAGTATGACTTCTCATGAACATTGTTTAAGAGGCTACTGACTCATGCTTCTTAATCCATGTAAAATTCATAGCAAACTGAAAATCGTAGATTACCTTTGAAGAAGGAAGAGTTGTCGGGTGATGATCAACAGGGGGAGGGAGATGATTAACTGGGCATAGTGGAGCAGTTGAAGGTGGACTAGAAACATGAGAGTTACTCCCTGATTGCACATGACTCCCAGAACACAATTTCAGATAATTAACTGGGTAGGGGGGAGAAGTTGGAGGTGGAGCAAAAACATGAGAGTTGCTTCCGGATTGCACTTGATTCCTGGACTTCCCACCATCACAGTAAACAGCATTACCCGTCTCCTTCTGCATAGAGATTTGGTCTTCCGCTATGTCATTCCAGCTATTTTCATCTTCTTCAACTGATCGGGGACAAAGTACTTCTGCAAAACGGGGTTGTTAGGGAAATTTTAGTAGCATGGACCTCAAAGTCATTTAGGCACCTCTTGCTGTTTCATATAAATAAAAGAAGCAAGACTTTTACATTTCAAGTTTCAGCATGAGTGAACTATTGTAAAAAAAAAAAAAAAAAAAAAAAAACTGCAGTACAAAAAATTGCAATATTATATCTTCCCTATTCTGTTAACAACAACAACATCCACTGTAATCCCACAAGTGGGGTATGGGGAGGTTAGAGTATACGCAGATCTTACCCCTACCTTGGAAGGTAGAGAGGTAATTTCTGATAAACCCTGAGCTCAAGAAATAACATTGAAAAATAGTTCGGGAAAAGAAATACAGAAGTGAAGAAGCCACGACAAAATACTAAAGATACCATGAAAAAGCATTCTAAAAATAAAACAGTAGCTACAACGAAATAATACTACAATCAAAGTAAAGGAAATATTAGATAGTAACATAAATCGAAGACCAAGAAATTACTACTACTGCTAGTATGGAAGGTAAGTGAGACAACTCTCAATTAGCTACTCGCCCTCTACCCTAATCCGTAGCCTCCGTAACCTCCTATCTAAGGTCATGTCCTCGATAAGGTGAAATTGCTTCTTGTCCAGTCTAATCACCTCTCCCCAATACTTCTTCACCTACCTCCAATTCACCTGAAACCATCCATACCCAACCACTCGCACCACCACACTGGGGCATCCATGCATATCCTCTTCACATGCCCGAACCATCTCAGTCTCACTTCCCGCATCTTGCCCTCCACTGAGGTCACTCCTACCTTGTCCAAAAATATCTTTATTTTTAATCCTATTTTTCCTAGTAAGCCCACACATCCATATCAGCATCCTCATTTCCACAACTTTCATCTTTTAAACGTGAGAGTTCTTGAATGGCCAACACTTCAGCCCATACAACATAGTTAGTCTAATCACCACTATGTAGAACTTGCCTTTAGTTTTTGGTGGCACCTTCATATCACACAAGACTCCGGATGCCAGACGCCAATTCATCTACCCTGCACCAATACGATGTGTGACATCGTCATCAATCTTCCCACTACCTTGAATAATAGCCCCAAGATACTTGAAACTTCCTCTCTTTTGGATGGTCTAGGTATCAAGCCTCACTTCCACCAGCTTCATGAGTTTCGTCGCTGAACTTGCACTCCAAGTATTCTAATCTTCCCTAATCTGTTGGTATACGAAATTAGTTTATCTGACTTGGATGCATGTTACTCATGCATTGGCTTGGCAAATGTTTCTTCTGCTTTGTTATACTGATTTCCATTGCTTGGCAGCTAAATTGCTACTCCATAGACAGAAATTTAGACAAATCAAGAAGCAGAACTAGAACACACTAACAGTTCCTTACAAGTACTGCGAATATCTTGTTTGTTTCTGCAAAGCTCTACGTATATTGGTGCTACTGCATTGACAAGCTCAGAGCATGATGTTTCTCCTATAGTATTACCAGCTTTGTTGCATGTGGAATCAATGAGAGTGTCTGAGGGACCAAGGATGCTTTGTAAAGCAGGGTCTTCTGCTCTTTCATCTTGTGAGGAGACACCCTGCTATAATTCAAGGTCTCAGCTTATCCATCATATGCATATATAACTCTAGGGGCAATTATATCAAGTAACAATCATATCAATATTGAAGAAGAGGTGAAAACTTTGCATTAAAGAACATTTCATGTAACTGGCACTAAATGTAAAACACATAATAAACTATATAGCTGATTCCCTATATACAAGCTAAACCGGAAACAACATTTAATGTACCCTGAACAAGATTCACAAAAATATCTGATCCAAGGAAGATAAGAAAATGTGGCTCAGCCGTGTAGTTTTTTAAAGATATCAAACAGTTTAGGCTAGCAGTTGTAGAACTATACATTTGTTCAAACTGAAATATAGATCCTGGAGTTTGACCCAAAAAATAAAACATGCATCTTGTTTCCTCTTTATTTTGTAGTGCTAACAAATAATAAAAGGCAGAAGTCAACCTACGAGTTGATTTATGAATAATAAGATATATACAAAGGACAATGGTGGAAGTAGAAGTCTTTTAAGATTAGCAGTTCAAGCAGAAATAAAACTTAATTTCCTATTGGGCTTGATTCAGAAGCAGCTCGTATTGTTAATAGCCGACAGTCTCAAGACCAGGTGACGTTTTCGGACAAAACCGGGAATAAAAGATGCTTCCTTTAGTTCTGAGAGACCAAGGTAAGTGAGATGAACTGGATGAATTTCACTAAGAGAAAGCACCGAGTAAAGAATGAGCGCAAATAAATACGACAAGAGAAGAAAGTGGTGACTGCATCATCTAGCACGCTCTAACCAATTAAGAATAACAGATAAACCTGAATAAATAGCATGTCACTAAAAAGCATAAAGGACAAGAATTTATCCTAACAGGTTCTACAAAGCAAGCCTTCCATCTTCTCATTCTTTCCTTAGGAAATCAAGATAGTAAACATGATAACCTCTCTCTGCACTGCCCCAAGATTCAAAAAGTAAGTACTGTTTCAACTCAACCAAACACAAGGCATGCCCAGAAGTAACTCTTGATTTGACTAATACCACCTCAATAATGAAACGCTAGATTTTTGCCTCACATGGATATAGGTCTGCCTAGTATAAACTTTCCTACCTTTGGAATGTGCCAACCAGCCTCTGCAAGCAATGCAGAAGAGGAAACTACCAGCTTTTGAAAACCATAATTTTCAGTCTTGGACTTCATGAAGGATTGTGATGAGAGAGATTCTAATCACATATACACATTCATTATTAGTGCAGTCTGCAGGATATGTGAATCAACACTGCTAAAAGAAGTTCTAGGTGTTACTTGTTTAAGTCATTGATATAGAGTACATGCGCAAAGTGTGTACCCTAAAACTAGTGTCTAGAAAGAGGAGCATGGGTTCATGAACCCATTCCTCTACCTATAGATACGACCCTGGTAAGATCCACCTTTATTGATTTCAATGAGATGGTTTACGTATTTTTTAACAGATTCGAGAAACCATTTTCTCCAACAGCAGTGGAGATGTTTGATGGACCGCAGGTTACTGTATACACGAGATATAATTCATGAAACGCACAAGCAACCAAACACCAACAATGAGGACAGTATATCTTATATAAGAAAACAAGGGATTCCAATATAGTAAGATGATTTTATCCAATATGCTTATATCGGTCAGTATAAATTACTTAAAACAGGATTTTACAGAAAAACAAATTTCATTTGCAGTGAACACAAAGGTTTTCATTTCCACTTTGTATAAGAAAAACTGTAATGTAATCTGGGTAGGTAGCTATGTTGGAATGAATGGACAAACTTTTCAACATTCATAATAAGAATGAATTTAGCTGTCAAACCAAATGAGTCCCAATGATCGATTGATATAGGTGGAAAAGAAACTTCCAAGTCATGCTTACAATCTGACTTCTCATGAACAGTGTTTAAAAGCTACGGGTTTATGCTTCTTAAACCATGTAAAATTCATAGCAAGACTCAAAATGTTTCTTCAAAAAATATATATTCCTTGTTGGAATTATTTTTTAGTATATTGAGAAAATCAAGGAAAATATTTTCCACCAAAATAGAACATATCTTCCTTCCTTTGCACAAATATTCTCCATATTACTTGATCAAACTGGAAATAAGACAGAAAAGATTAATAAAACATTTTCCCCCAAAATATATTATCATGAAAAGTGAGCGAGTATTGAACCTTTTGTTTGGCATTGGTGTCTTGATCACGAAGAATAGCTTCAATGAGTTCTTTGTAGCCATATTCCTCAATAAAGACCCATCCATCATCTCCACCGTATTCCTAAAAATAAGCAAAAATCATTTCGTTAACCCCAAAAGAAGAGGATTTCATGGTTCCAAAAACACCCAACCCCTTACGCCTTACTTTGAGAAGTTGTTTTACTGTTTTCTGAATGATCCGTTCATCAAAGCCGAAAGCTGTCATGGCATCAGTTGCTGCGTCCATTCGGCTTAATCGCTGCCAATAAAATACCAAACAACAGTGTAAACAAAACAGTATAGCCACAATGCAAACAATAAAAGGTGAAAATTTCAAACCTTTCTGGCTCTTCCTCTGGGTGCGGGTGCCATTATTCCTATGCCGAAGAGGAGACGAAAGAGTACGCAAATAGGTATTTCTGAAACTGAAAATTTATCTATTTAGCAATCTATCCCTTCTCCAAAATACCCACACATTAACAAATACGTTTTTCCATCAATTTTCTTGCCTCTTTCTGTTTTTTCTTTTTTTGGTAGGATTCTTGCGTCTTTCTCCCTCCTCCTCAGTTTCTTTCTTTCTTTAAAAACAATTACTCTATAGAAAATGTTGAAGACTATTAAGTATTTTTAGTTATGAATAATTCTAAGAATGTTTAGTAATATTGTATTAACTAATTAAGTTGTGAAAATTTCTACATTCATAATTTTATGTTAACAATTATATTTGAAAAATAATTATCAAAGAAATAAAAGGAAATTTAAACTTAAGAAGCTGAATAGAAAAGTGACATTTTACTTTTTAAAGCGTTTACTTAAGTTCCATTTTTTTATTTTCATAATAGAAACAAAATTTCGTTGCAATCTAAAATGAAATCTTGTTAAACACGTTAAATCATGAAATGTACTAACTCCCCCCCACCCGCACACGCACGTCCATTCCATCCCCTCCATTATGACTGCAACCAAATCCATATGAATAGAAACAACAAATCATATAATTATCAAATAATTTTTATTTTTCATATTTTTCTTTATTAAGTTTTTCAGTATTTAAAATTAGTGTTAATATTGATTTTTATTAGTATGTTACTTGACTTAATACAATTATCAAGTGCTTTTCTTTTTAAAAATTACATATATTAGTAAACAATGTGTTTGAGATAAAAATAAAAGTTAAAAGAGAAGAAAAAGTGTCTTATTGTATTATAGTATCAAAAACAAACTCTCTCCGAGTAATATACATCTTATATCTAAAAAATATTCAGTTTGTGTTTTAAAATAATAATTTATTAATAATATATTTAATATTTATGTTATTATTGTTGGGGTTTAGTAATGAAAAGTGAATGAAAAATGGAGGGAATAAAAATGGAGGAAAAGTGAAATATTTCTTTTGCTTTTGTAAAGAGATTTGTACTACATTGGTGGTGGAAAGAAAATTTCAAGTGTTTATATTGAGAAACACTTTCTCATGGTCTTAAAGGGTTGAGAAGAAGACAAGCCTCGCGCCGTCGTCGGCTCGGCTCAACTTTGGCTTTGGATTTGGCTTTGGATTTGGATCGATCGAGAATTATCTTTTTGGACAAAGGTTATTTAAACTTAACTGTTTAAGCCAATATTCTAACCCAGAATATTTCTCCATGTGCGAGCTGCACATCGTCATGTGTGAAACGCACACGAATCGCACATCAAAAGGTTGCGTCCTTTCGACTCACTGTTTTGTGACATGCGATGAGACATGCGATCTGCATAATGCCATGTGTGTTTTGCACGTCGTCTCGCACATCATGGCCAGTTGAGCTGTCTCACTGATTTCGTGTGCTATGGGATGTGCAACGCACACTTCCTCTTGTGTGAACCACACGTTATCCTGTCGTATCTGAAATAGTGTAATTTTTTTGAACCTTTTCTTCCTTTCTGAAGCAGTGCTTTTTGGCTATAAATATCTGATTCTTTCTCAGATATGAAGCACGAGTTTAAGTACTATTTGAGTACAAGAAACATAAGTATACTTCAACATTTCTTCTAAATTCAACTGTGATTTACTACCGTTGAGTGATTCGTTGTTCAATAGGATTTGAGGTACCGCTCTTCTATTGATGCTTAATCATTCTATCCTGGAAGGATATATTCCATCAACCTCGGGTGCTTGAGGGGAATTATTTCCTTAAGGACATATTGTGCATTCAGTGGGCTCGATTTCTTCTTCATCTCTTTTCTTATACTATTTTTCGTAAATAGTTTAAGTTCTTGTTTCTACTTACTTTGATTAAATGCAGATTTTATATCACCCAAATAACAATCTTAAGGAAATTACTGTTTATCTGTATTTGAAGTTTCTGAAGACTAAAACCTTTTGGTTTTCTACTCTGTTTGAATCTACGTTCTGATTTGAAGATTATAAAACTTCGTCAGAACTTAGAGTTCATTTGGTTAGAGATTTGAAGAATATAAAAATTTCATCGTTAATGAGAAACAAGTTTAAGTAAAGGTTGGTTTGAAGAATATAAAAAACTTCATCAAGCAAATTAGTTTGTGTATTCGGTTCGAATAACATAAAAACTTCACCGAATTATTGAACATTCTGTCTGAATGGTTATTCCGATTTGAAGAACATAAAAACTTTATCGAAATTAAGGTTCATTTAGTTAAACGATTCAAAGAATATAAAAACTTCATCGTTCGAATAAAGATAAAGTCCTTATTGTTAGTATTTTATAATACCAAATTGTGTGTCAAAGATTGATAGAAAAATGACGAATGAAACTGAACAACAAGTTAATTTGGTTGTGTATAGTGTTGTCCCAACAACAACCATTGTTGCGTCATTAAGCCGTTCAAATTCTGTAAATGCACCGATAGAGAAATCAGAGAAATTTTCTGGTGTGAACTTTTATGGTTGGAAACAAATGATATCCTTTTGGCTGACCACACTTGGAGTGTAAAGGCTCACAAGTAAGGATCCTTATGTTCCTGAAGAAGGAATGCTTGAAAACCAACTATTTAGTTTGGATAATCTTGTGATTCGTCTCAAGATAGAAGAGGACAATAAGTTGCGTAAAAAATCAGCCATGATGGGTGCAAATCTTGTTAAGAATATTACTCCAAATAATAAGAAAATGGGTCAAGCTACGGATGAGATTGAAAATGTGTGTGTTATGCTCACTATATGCAATCTAGTTGGAAATACAAAGAAGTTGTGGTTTTATTCAGAATCCAGTCGACATGTTTGTATTGATAAAGAAGATTTTGCTACTTATACTCCCGTTGAACCCAAAGAAAAGCTCCTTATGGGAAATTCTGCAACAACCAAGATTGAAGGAAGTGGAAAGATATTTCTAAAGATGACTTCCGGCAAGGTGTTGACTCTCAATAACGTTCTCCATGTTCCTACTATTAGGAAGAACTTAGTTTCTACATCACTTCTCGTTAATAACTGGTTTAAGTGTATGTTTGTTTCGGAGAAAGTTGTAACAAGTAAGAACAATATGTATGTTGGAAAGGGTTACCTATCTGAGGGCCATTTCAAACTTGATGTAATGGTTGTTGAAATGAATAAAGTTGTGGCTTCTTCTTACTTGCTTGAGTCTAACAATTTGTGGCATGGTCATTTGGGATATGTCAATTATAAAACCTTACGAAAACTTATAAGTTTAGAACTATTGCCTAAGTTTGAATGCATTAAATCACAATGTCAAATCTGTGTTGAATCTAAATTTCTTAAACATCCGTATAAGTCTGTTGAAAGGAATTCCAATCCCTTAAACTTAATTCACACATATATTTATGATATGAAGTTAATACGATCTCGCAGTGAGAAGAGATATTTCATAACCTTCATTGACGATTGTACTCAGTACTGTTATGTTTACTAGCTTAACAGTAAGGATGAAGTAATTGAAGCATTTAAACAATACAAAATTTAAGTTGAAAATCAGTTGAATAAAAAGATCAAAACGATAAGGAGTGATAGGGGTGGAGAGATTGAATCTCCTTTTGAAGTAATATGTTTAAAAAATAAAAATTGTCCATCAAATTACTGCCCCCTACATACCTCAATCTAATGGAATTGCGGAAAGAAAAAAATCAAACATTGAAGGAAATGATGAATGCCTTATTAGTAAGTTCCAGTTTACCGCAAAGCTTGTGAGGAGAAGCTATCCTTATAGTAAACAAAATACTCAATAGAGTACCCCACAACAAAACGCAATCTATTCCATATGAAAAATGGAAAGAAAAAAATCCAACTTGAAATATTTCAAAGTGTGGGGGTGCTTAGCCAAGTTTCAAGTTCCTAAACCCAAGAGGGTCAAGATAGAACCAAAGACTGTGGATTGTGTTTTTATCGGATATGCTATAAATAGTAAAGCATGTCAATTTTTGATTCACAAATTCGATCATTTTAATATTCATGATATTACGATAATAGAATCAGACAATGCTAAATTCTTTGGAAATATTTATCCATATAAAATGAATAGTGAGTCGTCAAGTGAAAGAACTAAATGACCTCGGAAAGAACCAAAAAAAATACATTTAATGAAGAAGATCTAAGATTTGGTAAATGTCAAAGGACATCTACTTTCTTTGGACCATATTTTGTGACTTTCCTTCGTGAAAATGAGCCTCAAACGTTCAAAGAACCTATGTCTTCCAGAGATTCAACTTTTTGAAAAGAAGTTGTCAATAGTGAGATTGAATCTATCTTGAGCAACCATACTTGAGAATTGGTTGATCTTCCTCCTGGAAATAAACCTTTAGGTTCCAAATGAATCTTTAAAAGAAAAATGAAGGCTGATGGTACTATTGACAAATATAAGACAAGACTTGTTGTCAAAGGTTACAGACAAAAGGAATGTCTTGATTATATTGACACATATTCGCCAGTAACAAGAATAAATTCTATTCGGATGTTAGTTGCATTAGCGACTGTATATGATCTTGATATTCATCAAATGAATGTGAAAATGGATTTCTTAAATGGAGAGTTGGAGAAAGAAATTTACATGGAACAACCTGAGGATTTTGTGGTTCTTGGTAAAGAAAGAAAAGTGTGCAAACTTGTTAAGTCACTTTATGGACTAAAATAAGCACCTAAATAATGGCATGCAAAGTTTGACCAAACAATGTTGACAAATTGATTTAAGATCAATGAGTGTGACAAATGTGTTTACACTAAAGACACTCCAAATCATAAAGTCATTCTCTGTTTGTATGTTGATGATATGTTGACCATCAATAGAGATATTTCTGACATAAATGCTACTAAGCATATGTTGGCCAGTAAATTTGATATGAAAGACTTAGGAGTTGCTGACGTGATCTTAGAGATCAGAATTCATAAAACTCCTCAAGGTCTAGCATTTTCACAGTCTCATTACATTGAAAAGGTACTTGATAAATTTAACTATTTAAATTTCAATATTGCCAAGACACCAATGGACATGAGTTTCACACTTCAAAAGAATGAAGGTGAAAGCAATTCACAATTGGAATATGCACGAGTATTGAAAAGTTTGATGTATATCATGAACTGCACGCGACCAGATATAGCATGTGTTATTAGTAAACTTAGTCGGTACACAAGTAATCCCAATCAAACTCATTGGATGGCAATGAAATGAACTTTAGGGTATTTGAAACATACTCAAAACTATGTTTTGCATTATAAAATATCATGTAGTACTTAAAGGATATAGTGATGCAAATTAGATCACAAGATCATCTGAAGTTAAATCCACAAGTGGACATGTATTTACTCTTGGTAGAGGAGTAGTTTTTTGGAAGTCGTCCAAATAAACATGTATCGCTCGCTCTACAATAAAATTTGAGTTTATAGCTTTAGATAAAGCTGGTGAAGTAGCTGAGTGGCTCCGAAATTTCTTGGAAGACATTTTGTTCTGGCCTAAACCATTGGCACCTTTATGCATACACTGTGATAGTCAAGCGGCAATAGGTAGGGCAGGGAACACTATATATAATAAAAAATCTCGTCACATTCGATTGAGATATAACACCGTTAGACAACTATTTTCTATTAGAATTATCACGATTTACTATCTAAAGTTCAAGGATAATGTATCGGATCCACTTACAAAAGGCCTAACTAGAGAGGTAGTTGAAAGATCATCAAGGAGAATGGGTTTAAGGCCTAGCACAAGTAATCATGGCAGTAACTCTACCTAGTAGACTGGAGATCCCAAGAGCTAGGTTCAGGGAGAAAAATAAAATTATGATTGACGGCTCAACATTGTCAAATAACTCAACTCATTCTCGTGATGAAGACAATGTTTGGAATTAAGGGTAAAACTTTTAAGGCTTAAAGTTTTTTAATGATTTCTAAGTTTGGCAGGTATAACCAAATAGTTTATCTATAGGATTAAATGTTTAGAAAACACCTATGTAAGTGTGAAGTGTAATCCGCTTCAAGAAAAATGATCGTAAAGGCCAATTCTCTAAGCACTTATGAAACTAGGTAGTGTTTATGGCTGAAATGAAAAAAACTGTAAGAACCATAAACGGTTAAAGGTTAGTTGTGTGATTTTTATTATCTAGGTGTATAACAAAGTTTGACGGTTTAAAGATATCGTATCTATCAATTGACCGAGTGCATCTGGTATAAGTTCACTACAAAAAGTTTAAAGAAAAACCTACTTATCCAGATGTAATTAATCTTTGTTTGTAGATCACACACTTGTCTGTATATTCTTTCATCTTATAGTCATTTCCTATTCATGTGGGGGATTGTTGGGGTTTAGTAATGAAAAGTGAATGGAAAATGAAGAAAACAGAAATGGGGAGAAAGTGAAATATTCCTTTTGCTTTTGTAAAGAGCATTTGTACCATATTGGTGGTGGAAAAGAAATTTCAAGTATTTATATTGAGAAACACTTCCTCATGGTCTTAAAGGGTTGAGAAGAAGATAAGCCTCGCGCCGTCAGCATCGTCGGCTCAGCTCGGCTTTGACTTTGTCTTTGGATTTGAAAAAGATGGATCGAGAGATTATCTTTTTGGACAAAGGTTATTTAAACTTAATTATTTAAGCCAAAATTCTAACCCTTAATATTTCTCCATGTACGAGCTACACATCGGCATGTGCAAACCGCACACGAACCGCACATCAAAAGGTTACGTTCTTTTGACTCACTGTTTTGTGACATGCGATGAGACATGCGATCTGTATAATGCCATGTGCATTTTGCACGTCTTCTCGCACATCATAGCCAGCTGACCAGTCTCACTAGTTTCATGTGCGACGGGATGTGTGGCGCACACTTCCTCTTGTGCGAATCGCACGTTGTCCCATTGTATCTGAAATAGTACAACTTTTCTGAACCTTTGCTTCCTTTCTGAAGCAGTACTTTTTAGCTATAAATATCTGATTCTTCCTCAGATATAAAGTACGAGTTTAAGTACTATTTGAGTACAAGAAACATAAGTATACTTCAATATTACTTCTAAATTCAAGTATGATTTACTACCGTTCAGTGGTTTCCTGTTCAATAGGATTTGAGGTACCGCTATTTTATTTATGCTTAATCATTCTATCTTGGGAGGATATATTCCATCAACCTCGGATGCTTGAGGGGAATAATTTTTGTAAGGACACACTGTGCATTCAGTGAGTTCAATTTTTTCTTCATTCTTTTCTTCCATTATTTTTCGTGAATAGTTTAAGTTCTTGTTTCTACTTACTTTGATTAAATACAAATTTTATATCACCCAAATAACAATCTTAAGAAAATTACTATTTATATGTATTTTATATCTACTCCTATGCTCCTTTCTCTCTAATTAGTCCTCTCCATATTTTTGTATCTTTTTTTAAACAAAAGATCTATATAATATGGCAGCAAGGGAAATGTTGAAGTTAATACTCTCAAAATTGAAAGAGACCGCCCTTTTGCCATCAGGGTCATATTTAAATCTTGAGGAATTGAAGGAGACCACCCTTTTTCTCTGTTTTGTAGAGAATAAGTAAAAAGGCAGCAGTTACGAAAAAGAACAATTCTTGAAAAATGAAATAAATTTGAAAACTGAAAGACTTTATTTTCATAAATGCCTTTTAATTGAGCAATGAATAGATACAACTGGAGATTTTTTTCAGCAAATATTTTAAAGGCAAAATAAGAGAAAAACTAGAAAAAAGAGATAAAATGATAAATATCAATGCAAGGATATTTTTGTAGTCCAAATTTTAATTTGGGGGCTTCCCACTTATAATATAGTATGATAAAATAGATATTTTAATTTTATTTACTCATGAATCTATTGTTCACATCTCTTCAATTTAAAATTTATGGATAGTTATGCATAACAAAAATAATAAAATGAAATATAGATTAGAAAAGACTCTAATATAATCTAATCTGTTAAAAATGGTTATAATTTTAAAATTCAAGTTAAACACTTTCATCTCTATCAAATATAATTTATCTCATATTCAATTTTAAACTTTTTATATTCAAATTCAAAAAAATTATTACCTTTGTCCTAAGAATTAAAATTTAATTTCATAATGCACGAAAGTTTCTTGAATATAATTTTTAAAAAAAGTAAAATTATAAAATTATTCTATAATACATTTTTTTTTATGTAATATGTGTATATTATGTTTAATTATGTTTTAAAATCAAATCGGCCAATGGGCAATAGCACAGGGTGACAACTTATAGAAAAATTGATAATAAATAGCCCAGTTATTTATTTTTAACAAATAATGATCTTCTTACATTTATTGGGCTACTTGATAGCCGACTTATTTTATTTCAATATTTGCTTTGAAACTAGATGTATTTTTTTATTTCTCTCTCTATATTCTCAATCATATTTCTCCATCTTTCTTCATCTTCTTCTCTTCTAAATTATTTCTTCCATTACACCCATGGTTCTCTGGAAATTGAATTCCACTGCGTAAAAGTTTGATCTTTCTCTCTTTTGCTTGTGATCGATAACTTTTATTTTTCTTTTTAAGTACTTTTTCTGAAAAAAATTCAGATGTGTCCTATTCTTAGGAATAGTTAATTTTATTCGTCCCTTTGTTGTATAATTTCACTTGAAAAATTGTGTTATTGGTATTTCTAGTTATAGTTCTTGTTTACCTTGTTAAACTGGTGATTTCCACGAACAAGATGAAATTGATAGGTTTACTAAGGGGGTTCATTTGCTAAGTTTTCACGAAAAAAGAGTTGTGAACTTCACAAATCTTTAGATAAAACTCCTCATGTCGCCTTTTCCCCCAACATTACTAAGATCTCCCTCTAAACCATTCCCTCTGCTTTCAAGATTGAGATTAAAAGGGTTTTGTAGTCTCTCGACAACTTTAAAGTTGAAAAGGCCTAAACCCTTAACATGGATGTAAAGAAGAAGAAGAAAGGTAAACTCTTAATTGCTAAACCAGATTAAAAAGTCTTCCATTAGATATACATTCTCTCTTATGAGAAAAATCAAATATCATAAAAAATTGAATATTCAATCAATGTGTTTTCTTCCCTCCCCCCCTCCCCCCGCCTCCCTCCAAAAAAAAACTAGGGTTCTTGGGTTATATATCTTTCAGTTGGCTACTTTCATTGCCTTCTTATGTGCTTTCTTATCCATATATAAAGCAGTTTTTTTCTTTAATATTTTTCTTCTTTCGCTTTTCGTCGCTGTAAATTCAATATTCGTGTTCACCTAATAACTTTATATACATCTGTTTGTATTCATCTAATAAATTTGTATACATTAATCTGTATTTATCTAATAAATTGGTATACATTGATTTGTATTCATCTAATAAATTGATATACATTGATTTGTATTCACCTAATAGCTTTGTATACATTGGTTTGTATTGATATTCATTAGTCCGTATTCACCTAATAAATTTCAATACATTGGTTTGTATTCATCTAATAAATTTGTATACATTGATCAGTATTTTTTATTAAAGCCTTATTGATTGGTCCCACTTTATTTGGACTCTATTTTATTCAGTAACTGATTAATTATATACGTTTGTTATCCCAAAACAAAACTCATATCAATAAAATTTAATTCTTACATTTTTTACCATGAAAGATTCAATAACAAAGGAATGGGTCATTACATTGGATACCAATTAAATAATCGTTCGTCCCCGAACGGACATGAGTGACATGGAAGCAAGAGCCATTTTTGTATCGAGGTCAAAATTTTAAAGAGGTTACCTCTAGGGTCGCTTTATTCTATGTTTTATCTGACTCACTTGCTCACCTTACCATGTAAAACAACAATTCATACTCAATCTCTTCAATCGCAGATTTCTCTCACTAATTTATGATATCTGAAAGAATTGGATTAAGCATCGGAGCATGCAACACTAATGAAATTGTAACACAGAACAACATACGAGCTTCTATAGCAATGGGAGTCTCGCTACAGCGGGAAAAGGGCCACTGAAGTGAAAATACCTGGAATACTTATGGACGAAAAGAGGAGTTCATTTATCATTTTTACATAAACAAAACTCTTCTTGCACTCAAAATTCTCTTCGCAACTTCCCCTCCGACTACGATTCTATAAGGTAAATCTCTTCTTTATTTCTTTATTTCGTTTCTTAGTACTTCTAAATCAAATTGTTCATGCCTATTTTGCTTGGGTTGATACAAAATTGAGGTTTGGGGGGGTACGGGTTTGATTTCCCTTGTAGAAGAGTAAATTCGAAGTATGCTGTCTATTTTATGTTTTCAAGTCTCTTGCTTTGTTTTCTGCGTAAGATCTACAGATTTCATATAGGTTTGAACTTGATAATAGGGTGGGGTAACTAGAAAGTGGGTTTGAATGTTCTTGAACCCATAGGGCTTGCTTTGGGTGTTAAATCTACATAAAATGAAGTGTAGATATTGTGCATGCCAACTTAATGCTTGATCTATCCTAAAATTTGGTGAAATGAGGCAAAAATTTGAAAATACCATGGTTAAGGTCGGGGTTTTGATGAGGAAGATGACTCCTATATGGCGGAGGTCTTTTCACTAGCACGGGCTCGATATAATGAGTTTTACCTTGTCATATGGTTGTGTTCGCACAGGTGAACTTGTCTCGCTACAACGAAAAAGCACCCACTATAGTGGAGGTCCTGAGATAGAATCAAAGTTTTGGAGGGACTTCAATCCTTTAACTGGTTTTCTACGGTCCCCTTTCATTTTAAGCCTAACTTATTATTATTGATTATTCATTACATTCTCTAACACAACTTCTTTTTATAGGTACTACTTATCATCATGGACGAACGTGGCAATATCCCCTATTATTAGGTTCGCCAATGACTGATGGAAGAGGAGATTCATGTAACAAATTGTCAAGGGCCTCATTTATGAGCGGGCCTTTATCATGGAGGGCGTGGAAGAGAAGGTGCCTACATTCTATGCCCGATTACAAGAGATAGAGTGGATTCCATTAGTGGAGGAGCCTTGTTGTTGTAACGAGAACTGGGTTAGGGAGTTTTATGATATGCTCCCAATAGTCAACTGGACCATGTCGGACCCAATAATTTATGTCTGGGGTGAGACCATCAGGGTTGGGGCGGTGGAAAATAATGATGCTCTTGGGTTGCCTAACCCCTCGGAAGCTGAGTTCAAGGCAAAAGATGTCAAAGGCAATGGGAAATGCTAGTTGATACCCTAGTGAGGGAGGAAAAGAGGGACCAGATTATTTGGATCAATATCCGAACATGAATTAAGAGCACCTATTTCACTCTTGATGCTCGGAGGTGGCTGAACTTGGTTGCTAGAAGGGTTTTCCCCTTCGACCATGTGAGCGATGTGACTTACCATCGGGCCTTGGTGGTGGCTTGCATACCGGAAGGGGTGTCGGTGAATATGGGGGCACAAGTGGTGGAGGAGTGGAGGTATTTTGCTGTGAAGAGTGGGGCGAGCTTTCCATTCTCCTCTGTGATTACCACTCTGTGTACTTGAGCGGGGGTGCCTAAAGAGTTGACGGACCATATGGTTGCATGCGACATGGCCTTCGATCCACTGAGGGTGAAGGGTGCAGAGGGGCATAACAAGAACAGAAATGTCCACTCGGAGGGAGAGGGTAGCAACGACCAGGGGTGTAGCGGAGACGGGGTTTTCCCTTCACAGCCTGCGGGTCCTTTTGAGCATATTGAGGTAGATATGGCTTCTATGCAGGACCTCCTGAGAGATTTGCCAATGCCTCTTGGGGAATCCGCATCATCAAGTGTTGCTGCTGGTACTACAGATTCTTTATAGGGCATCTTTGAGTCCCTAGCCCAAGCTCATGTCGAGCTCTGGGTGGACTTGGTGGCAAGGAAAAAGAAAAGGTGTTCGCAGGAAAAGTTATTGGTCCGAGTGTGGAAGGGGGTAAAGACCCTAGCTTCGCATGAGAAGATCCCTAAGGTGGCCAGAGAGAATGCCAACAATCCTCCTTCTTGAGTGGGATGGACAACGAGTATTTCGGTGACTCCGGCGCCGACAGTGATGGAGTGACCAGTTAGACAGTGGCACGGTGTATCTCCCCCCCTTATTCCCCCTGTTTTAAGCTCTAGTTATTATCTGCCCTTGTTGGGCTCTTTTCAGACAATTTTTAGTTTCTTGCTTGTTTTGGATAATTTTTGTTGGTTTGGTTGGATGATTTCCCTATTTTTATTTTACGGGTGCCGTTGGTTGCATTAAGAAGAGAATGACTTTATTTTTGCGCCGATCCATTTATGATATATCATTCTTGATACAATTTTAGCTCTTGTGTTGCATTGAACATATGAAGTCCCTAAAATAGGGGATGAATTTTGGCCACTGGTTTACGCTTGTCCGCTACTGCGGATGATATTCCACTGCAGCGAAGGCACTATGGAAAATATGTGTTGGTGGCAGTGGTCATTTATATTTATTAGAGGGTCTCTTTGGTGAGGGAAAGCTCCCTATAGCGAACCTCTACACTTAATACGTGTGTGCTATAGCGGCCACTCCTTCGCGGAAATGGGCCTGTCTCACGACCCAAAGTCTGGCCATGATGGCGTCTACATATCTCTCCACTAGACAAGCCAAAACCCAACGATGTGGAAGATAATAATAATAATTAAACTAAGGAAAAGCGAAAGATATAAATGAAAAGATAGGACCAATAGCATATATATATACCAACACACAAAATATACAAAAGATGACCCTAAAGTGACCAAATAGACAAAACAACACGAGAACCAACTCGGACCTGGTGTCACTAGTACAAGAGCGACTAAGCAAAGAGTAGCTATACAACAGACTCTGTCTATCCAAATACAAAAATATAGACAGAATATACAAGATGTAAAGCATGTAAAGTCTTCAAAAGCGCCGGGAGCTCACCACGATCCGAACTGCAACAGGCCTCGAACGACAAGAAGGTCAATGAGGATGGCTTGTACTAGGTGCTGCATTAGAAAAAGATGCAGAGTGTAGTATCAGTATCAAGACAATGGGTACTCAGTAGGCATCATAGGCCGATCGAGCGCAGAAAGATAATATATGGATAATAAGATACATGAAAGCATTTAAAGCACATGGATCCACCTAAATCTAGTTATAAAGCCAAAATCGAAAGAAACAAACTAATAAAAAGTGAAGCACAACAGGAGAAAGTCCCAAAACAACAACAGTCCAAAAGCACCAACCAATGCAATGCCATGAGAATGATATAATGTATGAATGCATAATAGTATAAACCCAGAATACCGCATCGGGCGCCCGAAATACTGCATCGAGCGCCCAGAATACCGCATCGGACTATGCATATATATATGAGTAGATGAATGGAAGGTAAAAACCCAGAATAATGCATCAGGGGTCCGAAATACCGTATTAAACTATAAATAATGCATAAAAATAGTATTTTTCCTTTTTACTTCCAAAATCCGTAGAAAATTCCAACACGATTCATTTCAAATCCCAAAGTTGTCGTAGCTGTAGTAAACCTCATTTTTGAACCAAAAACATTTGAAGTGCTTTCCTTCTATACCCATGATGTGCGATACAATATGAATATGAAATAATCAACCAGGGGAAAACCATTCACAACAAGGCAAAAACAGGGCAAAATACCCTCCAAACCAAGAAAACTGACCTGGAACTCCGTCCAAATCCAAGATATGGCCTCGGGCTCACAGTTACACACAACAGTAGAACAAAGCGAATAAAATAGGGAAATAATGCATAAATTCACCAAGATTCTCTACTCTACCCCTAAAACCTCCTAAAAGCAAACTAGGGATTTTAAGCTAGCCACAACGCTACTACAAGCTCCTAGGCTAAGGATAAACATGATAATTCTACACTATAATTTGAAATGGTTAATTATAAGCGGTAAACAGGATTTAAGCCTAAATCTATCTAAAATCCAACCTAACGTTCCAGTATCAAATAAATATATAAATCCAACTACACTCAGTCTAGAATGTAAACCGTAACCTACCTCGGGGCCGAACTGCAAGCACGAACCATCACTCGTGTGCCTTCTCCTTTTGAACAGCCTCAAAAATCTACAACGCTATCAAGAATATAATCTAGGTGTCAAGACAAGAAGAATGACACCCATATTGCTATACAAAAAATCAGGTCAGAAAAATGACCCTCGGGGCCCGCGCAATGAAATAGAAAACAAAATTTACAATAATGCTTGCGGTGGATTTAGTAACCCATGCTCAAAAATGGAGCGCGAACGGAGCTCGTTTTGGGGCTCAAAACAGCCCCAAAGTGCTACTAAATCAAGAAACCAACAACGAAAAATTCAAGGATTTGGAGGGCAAAAACTTACCCAAAATCGAGAGAACAAACGCCTAGGAAGTGAGCTTCACTGACCCACCAACACGTAGCTCAAGATTGGACCTCTACAAGGATCATCCAAGCTCCCATAATTAACCATTGATGGAGTTTTAGCGGGAAATTTATGAGAATTAACATGGAAAAGAGGAGAGGGGTAACGAGGGGACTTATTGGATGAAGAGAGATGATACAAGAAGGCTGGAAACGAACCTTAGAAGCTTAGCAATGGAGAAACTCAAAATGTTGGAGAATTGGAGGAGAAAACGAAGTGGACAGCTTAAATAGCTGTCTGGAGTCCTTCATCGCAATCGCGATAGGACCCTCGCGTTTGCGAAGAAGAGTGAGCAAAACCATCGCGGTCGCGACAGGCCAGCCACGTGATCGCGTAGAGCAAGCCCCTGCCTACTTCATCGCAAAGAGCAACCTTCACGATCGCTATGGTCAAGAAACTAGACCATCGCGAATGTGATGGCCACTTCGCGATCGCGATGACCAAAATGGTCTGCAACTTTTATAGCAACAACCAGCAATTCACAAGGCAGAAAAAATCATCCGACGGACCCTTGGGATTCATTAGGAACCCCATGAACGCAAATCAACCATGCTACCTAACCAGAGACAGCATTTCGGACTCAATGTAATCAAAAAAACTCTTAACGAAGATCGTTTTAATTAAAAGTGGGCCCCATGCCCAAAACTGACTCGAAACTTAATACCTCAAAACAAGTCCGGAAGCCCCGAGACCCAAACCCAAGGTCCCTTTAGCCCAAAGTAAACATTTTAGAGCTAACAGTGCTGACGAAAATTCCATCCGAGGCCATCTTCTCCGAATGTTGACCAAAGTCAACCCTACTATCCAAACAAGCTTAAAAACACAAAAAGCAACACTAAAACAAATAAAAAAAACTTAGGCCCAGACCTATCATCCTACTAGACCAAAATCCCCATTCCAGAGCCAATGGAACTGTCGGAATTCGATTCTAAGCACGTTTAATAAGAAAGTTGACCAAAGTCAAAGATTTTCTAAGTTCAAGTTCTAAAATAGGGAAATGGTCATAATGACCTAACGAACGCCCCGGGCACCAAACCGTCAGTCCCAGTAAATGACCTGTAGCCGCTGAGGAAAAGCTCGAAAGGTAGAAAAAGGACGAAAAATAGAAAATGACCTAGAGGGTCATTACAACATCCACTACTAAAAGAACTTTCATCCGCGAAAGTTAGAAAAAGGATAGTACCTGAAGACTAAAAAAGACAAGGATAATGGGTCCCGCATGTCAGCCACGATCTCCAAAGTAGCCTCCTCGATAGGATGATGCCGCCATTGAACCTTAACTGACGGGATCTCCTTGGACCTTAACTTCCTAACCTGCTTGCCTAAAATAGCAACAGGCTCCTCCTCAAAGGCTAAGGACTCATCCAACTGAACCGACTCTAACTGAAGCAGATGAGACTCATCCAGAATATACCTCCACAACATAGAAATATGAAACACAGGATGCATACTTGAAAGAGCAGGAGGCAAGGCTAATTTATAAGCAACCTCTCTAATACGATGAAGGATCTCAAATGGCGCAATGAACCTCGAACTGAGCTTACCCTTCCTCCCGAACTTCATCACGCCCTTCATGGGTGATACCCGAAGGAACACACTATCACCAACCATGAACTCTAGATCTCAAACTCTCCAGTCAACATAACTCTTCTGCCTACTCTGGGTAGTGCAAAGTCTCTCCTGAATAACCCAAACTCTATCCATAGAATCACAAAGCAAGTTGGTACCCCATGGCCTAACCTCGAGAGCATCAAACTAACCCATCAGAGATCTGCACTGCCTACCATACAAAGCCTCAAATGGAGCCATCTAAATGCTAGAATGGTAACTATTATTATATGCAAACTTTGCCAAAGATAAATACTGGTCCCATTGACTATCAAAATCAATAACACATGCTCACAACATATCCTCCAGAACCTGAATGGTACGTTCTGACTGATCTTCTGTCTGCAGATGAAAAATGGTGCTAAGCTCAACTCTAGTACCCAACTCTCTCCGAATAGATCGCCAGAAGTGTAAAGTGAATTGAGTACCTCGGTCGGAGATGATAGAAACTGGCACACCATGCAAATGGACAATCTCCCGAATATAGATCTGAGCCAACCTCTCGAAGCTGTAGGAAGTTTGAACCAGCAGAAAGTGAGCAGACTTTGTCAACCTATCCACAATAACCCAAATAGCATCAAATCTCTGCAAAGTACATGGAAAACTGACTACAAAGTCCATGGCAATTTGCTCCTATTTTAACTCTAGAATGGGCAGCTTCTAAGATAAACCACCGGGCCTCTGGTGCTCAAACTTCACTTGCTGACAGTTCAAGCAGCTAGATACGAAAGATGAAATATCCCTCTTCATCCCACACCACCAGTAGTGCTGCCTCAAGTCACGATATATCTTAGTTTCCCTGGGATGAATAGAATATCTAGAACAATGAGTCTCTTCCAATATTAATTTGACCAAGTCACCAACTCTAGGAACACAAATACGACCCTCGATCCTCAGAATGCCCTCTGAATCTAAAGTTGCCTTCTTAGCCTCATCACTCAACACCTTGTCATGAATGATCCTCAACCTTGCATCATCAAACTATTGTGCCCGAATCTGCTCTAGCAAGGAAGATCTAGCCTGATCTAGCCTCAACACAAGCAAGAATACAACCTAGATCAGAAAAGTCAAGTCTAACCAACCTGTTAGCCAAGGAATGGATGTCCCAAGCTAAAGGTCGCTCCTCTGTCGCTAAGAAATCCAAGCTACCCATACTCAGTGCCTTCTGGCTCAAGGCCTCCGCCACCACATTTTCCTTGCCCGGATGATAAAGAATAGAGATGTCATAGTCCTTCAATAACTCCAACCACCTACGCTTCCTAAAATTTAGATCCTTCTGGCTAAAAATGTACTGAAGACTATGATGGTCAGTAAAGATCTCACAATGCACACCATAAAGATAATGCTTTCACATCTTCAATGCAAAGACTACCACCGCTAACTCCAAGTCATGTGTGGGGTAGTTCCTCTCATGAACCTTTAACTATCTGGAAGCATATGCAATAACCCGGACCTGCTGCATTAATAAACAACAAAAACCAATACCTTAAGCATCACTGATGTGCCGCCAATTTACGATACTTTCGACTCCTTTTAACTAAGAACAATCGTACGTTTTCAAGCAACCGTTGTCGTTTTTGATGTTTTTAGGTTGTATTTTCAGGAAAAAGAGACAAACGTGGAAACGGAAGGAAATACGCGAAAAAGAGCATTCTGGATAAGAGTGATGGCCTGAGTGACGGCCCGTCACACATGTGACGGTCCGTCACAGTGACCGTCAAGTGGGAGCCCAAGTTGAGCAAGCACTGGATAGGGGCGACGGCTGGAATGACGGCCCGTCAAGCTAGTGACGGTCCGTCACCCAAACCGTCACCCTGAGGCAACACTGAGGCAACATCACTGGTTAGCAGTGACGGTCCAGGCGACGGTCCGTCAAGCCAGTGACGGTCCAGGCGACGGTCCGTCAAGCCAGTGACGGTCCGTCAGCCTGGCCATCAAGTTGAGGCAGTCGGTTACGCGGAATCCGAGCGTTTTTGGGTTTAATTCCTAGACTCCTATAAATACCCAATGTTAGGTTTATTTTATGCATTCAAGTATTATTACAATAGTTCTCAAAATAATTTTAGGAGAGTTTTGAGTGAGTTTTGAGAGAGGAAATGAGCTACACACGGTTTCCGTCTCCTAAATCTTGTTCTTGATTGTTCTTGGGATCTTTGTGTTTCTTGTTCTTGGATTAATTAAAGATTGTTTTCAATACATTGTAAGGATCTCTTTTTCTTTATTATGAAAATTGCTTTCTTTTGTTCTTCTACAAGCATGAGTAACTAAACCTCCCACAACTAGGGTTGTGGGAGCCATGGCTAAAGTAGCGATATAGATTTCGGGTAGCGACGGGTTGAATATATGTATTGTCACGTTGTTAATCATGCATTATTTAACGTTTTCTAGTGGTTGCAAATATTAGAACATGCCTAGGTTTAATTTGCTTGAGTAAAGAGATTAAAACCGGGAAACTTGATTAACAACAAGGATTCGAGACTACTAACTCTCGTCTAATGATTAATGCTGTAACTAGATTAATCTACTTGATGCTTATAATTGAAATCTAAAAAGCACATCTTTTCGAGGTCGAGAGAATAGAAAAGGAAATTTGTCTATTTGGTTGAGAAACGTTTAGACGATACCATAAATTCAATCACATCGTGACACGCATATAAAAAGAACCCGATTAAGCCTAGAATCGACATTGTTACCAACGCCATGGTAAACACTTCCCTAGTTCATTCTCCTACTGATTATTTCTCATACGTTAATTGTTTGTTTTGTTTACGCATTGTTTACTCAAAACCCCCTAATTTACCGGAAACTATTGACGACTAGTCACTTAATTCACTAAAGGCTTAATTCTCACCATATTCTCTGTGGGATACGACCCCAACCTAGTTGGGTTCTATATTTGACTACGACCGCTTACGCTTCATTATTTCGAGGTGTAGTTTGGGCGTTATCAAAAAGTGGCACCGTTGCCGGGGAATACGGTTGTTAATTAAGTCTGGTGTGTTTATTTGACTCTTAGTCATAATTTCCTGCTTTTATTTTTGTTTGTTGTTTTTGTTTTTGACAGGGTATAGATTTGTGCATGCCAAGTACCCGGCACTCGGGGGAATCAACAGTACCTTACGACCCCGAGCATGCTAGAACATTGAGGAGGAATATGGCCGCACAACTAGAGGCAGCAAGGCTCGCTGCAGAACTGCAGGCCCAACAAAATCTGAATGCTGGTGGTCTGCAGGATGAGATCGCACGGAATGATGAGGATCTCGACTTAGATGGAGCTGGCGCTACGGGCGCCATTGTTGTTCCACCGCTACCGCCCGGAGCAAAGTTCAATATCACTAGCACGATGATTCAGTTGCTGAATTTGAGAGGTGTATTCCGTGGTGCCGCTGGTGATGATCCAAACCAGCACCTGATGAATTTCGTGGGGATCTGCAAGTCGTTTGAGTTGCCTGGAGTGAGTCAGACAGCAATCAGGCTCAGGTTGTTTCCGTTGTCTCTGTCTGATGAGGCAGCGTTGTGGTTGACAGAACTGACCCCCGACTCTATCGCAACTTGGGGAGAGTTGAAAGGAGCTTTCCTAGAAAGGTTCTTTCCTCCCTCTAGGATGATACAGTTGAGGGATGAGATCAGCAATTTTAGGCAGCAACCGCATGAAGCTTTGCACGAGACCTGGCTGCGATTTAAAAAGAAGCTGACACAATGCCCTAACCATCAGCTGAACGATGAGTTTTTGATGCAGACATTCTATAGGGCACTGAATTCGGCTACCAAGCCGACGTTGGACAACGCAGCAGGTGGAGCGTTTATGGGTCGCACTTTTGCCGATGCCACAGCTATTTTAGACAGGCTCACCAAAACCAACAGGGCATGGCATACAAGAGATTCAGAGGTAGCAGCTAGTACTTACGTAGTTGGTGCGTCAGCAGAGCAGCGTAGAAAAGAAGAGGAACGCGACCAAGACATGGCGCATCTGAAAACGCAGTTGGACCTACTGACCAAGCACTTGTTCTCAGGAGGTATGGAGAAGGTACAAACGGTGGGTTCCCAAGGTATGGAGACTGAGGAGGCGAATTACTTGGGGGGTTTCCAGGCCAACGGCCAGGGAAACCAAGGTCAGAACTATCAGCGAGACAACCACTATGAGAAAGGTGGCTACAAAGATCGCGACCAAGGAAACTGGAGGAACAACACCGATAGAGGTGGGTTGTATATACCACCTGGCAATCGGGACAAAGCTGGCAACGAGGCTGAGACGTCCAAACTTGAGAACATGATGGCGAAGATGCTGCTAAAGGTGGAATCGACTGACTCTGGGGTGAAGGCAATGCGGACTGAGTTATCAACATTGAGTCAGGTAGTGGAGTCACATTCTACCGCAATCAATCAATTGGAGTAGCAAGTGGGGCAAATCTCGGCATCTCTGAACCAAAGGAAGATAGGTACCTTGCCGAGTGACACGACTCATCCGAGGAATGACGCAAGCTGTATGGCGATCACCACAAGAAGCGGAAAAAATATTATCGGAATCACATGCGGTAATTCAGACTCAAGGTGATGTTGCAGATGATGAAGAGGCGGCAGAGGAGGAAACTCCAAAGCCCGCGGAGAAAAGCAAGGAAGCTGAAAAGCTTCCAACTATGATGCCTCGACCACCACCTCCTTTCCCACAACGTTTGAAGAAGAAAGCTTACGATGGTAAGTTCCTGAACTTCATGACCATGCTGAAGCAGATTTCAATAAACATACCATTGGTGGAAGCGCTGGAACAAATGCCCGGTTATGCCAAGTTCATAAAGGACTTGATTACAAAGAAGAGGTCGGTAAGTTTCGAACCAGAAGATAACCTCCACCATTGCAGCGCTATTTCCTCTAGATCGTTAGTCGAAAAGAAGAAAGACCCAGGTGCGTTTACTGTTCCCTGTACTGTTGGGAAGCTCAACTTCGGGAAAGCCTTGTGTGATCTGGGTGCTAGCATCAACTTGATGCCGCTAGCCGTCTATAAGCAACTGGGTTTGGGAGCTCCTAAACCAACGTCCATAAGAGTGATGATGGCGGACCATTCAGTAAAGTGACCTGTGGGAATATTGTCTGATATGCTAGTAAAGATCGGTAAGCTTATCTTCCCAGCTGACTTTGTGATCCTGGATTGCGAAGTGGATTTCGAAGTTCCCATCATCTTGGGACGACCATTGCTAGCCACAGCAAGAGCCTTGGTTGACATGGAGAAAAACGAACTGACCTTCAGGCTAAACAATAAAGTGGTCAAGTTCGATGTGTCCAAATTGATGAAGCAACCAAGTGACATGAGGGTGGTCGCGGTCATCAATGCTATTGAGGAAGGCCCTGCGGATGTGTATTTTGAGGAAAAGGGTTGTGTTGAAACCCGAGCTGTTATGAAAGTAAAGTCGCGATCGCAAGAGGACGAGCAGGTAAAGGAAAGCGGTGAAAATAGATCAAGAAAACGAAAACACCACAAGAGAATCTGCAAAGAGAGAGCGAAGAAGTTGGCGCGACTAGCTGCGAAGCCGATGAAAGAAGAAGCTGGAACGCAACAGCAGTGTGTCACAGGCACACACTCCATCGAGTTCTCCTGTTTTGGAGACCCTGGCGGTCTCCAACATCATTCCAGAATCTGAGTCATATCGACTTCACAGGTATTCCTAATTCTCACAGTTTTTAGCTTTCATATAGATGCATTGGGGACAATGCATGAGTCTAAGTTGAGGGTGTGGGGAAACCTGTGAGTCACCACCGAGGGTTTTTGTTGCCGAGTTCTTTTCCCTCCGGTGTGCTATCTAGTAGAATCGGCATTTTTAGGTTGTTATTTTAAATTTTTTTAGTGTCTATAGTGATGAGCATGGCATTTTTGTTGACTAAAAGGAGCCCCTTTAAAAATTTTCTGGTTTTGTACTTATGTTGAAACGATTGACTGTCTGGATCTTTGAATGTCATTGTATGGTTATGATTAGAATGAGTATGCTTAAGCCGAGCGGTTGTGTGATAGTTGGTAGCGATATAGTTTCTTGGTGCCAAGTGTGTGTGAGATTTTGTTATAAATTCTTACTCTGTGCATGCATCTAGAACTTTCCCGGTCTATTTTGTTGAGTTTAAAGTTTGGTTGCTTAGGAAAGGATCACAGGCCCTTTTTGTGTGCAGTCCACTTAACCTGAAAGACCGTCCAAATATAAATAATCCCTTTTGATCCCTATTTGAGCCATAATTGACCTTGTTCTTTCAATAACCTGTCACCGTTCCTGTTTAACTTTGAATCCCTATTTTGGCCCTGGTCCTTCCTTGGACATCGTGCACCTCAACCCAGGCAAACAGCCTAAGTTGAGGGTGGCTACTATAGAGGTAAACCCTGTTTTGGCCCTGGTCCTCCCTTGGACATTGTGCACCTCAACCCAGGCAATCAGCCTAAGTTGGGGGTGGCTACTATAGAGGTGAATGATAAGAAAAAGAGAATAGCGAAGATTGGTTGTGAATAGAATGAAAATTCGGGTGTGTGCCTAAGAAAAAAAAAAAGAGAGATGAAAAAGATCGAAAAAGTAATAAAAAGAATTGTCAAAATAAAGAGGCCGCACCTGTAGCTAGAAAGAAGGAAGTATAAAGGTGAATAAGGATGGACAAAGTACAGTTATGTGGTAATAAGACATCGGTGGTTCCAAGGAGGGCTTAGTCACTAACCCCTAAATGTATCCTACTTGCACCTGAAGCCTCATTACAAGCCAAAACAAGTCCTGTAGTGATCCTGAGCGACTTTCTGAAGAACTGAAATAGAATAGTAAGGGCAAGCCTATGGTATCGCATGTGCATTGTTTGAAATCGTTTGTGAGTGTGAGCGCTTACCTAGTCCCAAATCTTGTGTGTGGGATTTCTTTGTGGTGAGGGCACCAAGATGTCTGTATTGTCTATTGATTGTTAGGATGGCTGCGCGTGTGTATGTGAAATGTTCTATCATATCGGAATGACATGTTTGGATCCTTGCAAGTTAGCGTTATATACATTTGTGTGCTATGAGGGAGCTTGATTTAAAAGTGAACAAGTTTATAAATGACCATGAGTTTCTAGAGACACGAGTTTGTTTTCTTAGTTGAGTCGTATTATTGTTTTGTGTCATGTTGCTTGAGGACAAGCGAACGTTTTAAGTTGAGGGTGTTGATGTGCCGCATATTTACGGCACTTTCGACTCCTTTTAACTAAGAACAATCGTACGTTTTCAAGCAACCGTTATCGTTTTTGATGTTTTTAGGTTGTATTTTCAGGAAAAGGAGACAAACGTGGAAACGAAAGGAAATACGGGAAAAAGAGCATTCTGGATAAGAGTGACGGCCTGAGTGACCGTCAAGTGGGAGCCCAAGTTGAGCAAGCACTGGATAGGGGCAACGGCTGGAATGACGGCCCGTCAAGCTAGTGACGGTCCGTCACCCAAACCGTCACCCTGAGGCAGCACTGAGGCAACATCACTGGTTAGCAGTGACGGTCCAGGCGACGGTCCGTCAAGCCAGTGACGGTCCGTCAGCCTGGCCGTCAAGTTGAGGCAGTCAGTTACGCGGAATCCGAGCGTTTTTGGGTTTAATTCCTAGACTCCTATAAATACCCAATGTTAGGTTTATTTTATGCATTCAAGTATTATTACAATAGTTCTCAAAATAATTTTAGGAGAGTTTTGAGAGAGAAAATGCGCTACACACGGTTTCCGTCTCCTAAATCTTGTTCTTGATTGTTCTTGGGATCTTTGTGTTTCTTGTTCTTGGATTAATTAAAGATTGTTTTCAATACATTGTAAGGATCTCTTTTTCTTTATTATGAAAATTGCTTTCTTTTGTTCTTCTACAAGCATGAGTAACTAAACCTCCCACAACTAGGGTTGTGGGAGCCATGGCTAAAGTAGCGATATAGATTCCGGGTAGCGACGGGTTCAATATATGTATTGTCACGTTGTTAATCATTCATTATTTAACGTTTTCTAGTGGTTGCAAACATTAGAACATGCCTAGGTTTAAGTTTGCTTAAGTAAAGAGATTAAAACCGGGAAACTTGATTAACAACAAGGATTCGAGACTACTAACTCTCGTCTAATGATTAATGTTGTAACTAGATTAATCTACTTGATGCTTAGGATTGAAATCTAAAAAAGCACATCTTTTCGAGGTCGAGAGAATAGAAAAGGAAATTTGTCTATTTGGTTGAGAAACGTTTAGACGATACCATTACTTCAATCACATCGTGACACGCATATAAAAAGAACCCGATTAAGCCTAGAATCGACATTGTTACCAACGCCATGGTAAACACTTCCCTAGTTCATTCTCCTACTGATTATTTCTCATACGTTAATTGTTTGTTTTGTTTACGCATTGTTTACTCAAAACCCCCCCAATTTACCGGAAACTATTGACGACTAGTCACTTAATTCACTAAAGGCTTAATTCTCACCATATTCTCTGTGGGATTCGACCCCAACCTAGTTGGGTTCTATATTTGACTACGACCGCTTACGCTTCGTTAATTCGAGGTGCAGTTTGGGCGTTATCAATCACAATATATGGTGAAATCCTGACCCTCGACCGGAAGAGTAAGAATCAGAGTTGAAGTAAACAAGGCCTTAAGCTTCATAAAGCTTGCCTCATACTCATCTGACCACTGGAAGGGAACATTCTTATGAGTCAATATATTCAATGAAGCTGCTATCGAAGAAAATCCCTCCATAAACCATCTGTAATAACCTGCCAACCTGACAAAACTGCAAACCTCGGTAGGAGAAGTAGGCTTACCCCAATCACGAACTGCTGCAATCTTCGCCAGATCTACCATAACCCCATCCTTGGACACCACATCCCCTAAGAATGCCACAGAATCAAGCCAAAACTCACACTTAGTAAATTTGGCATACAACTGGTGGTCTCGCAAGGTGAAGTACAACTCTAAGATGCTGCTCATGCTCCTCTTTACTCCTCGAATAAATCAGAATATCATCGATGAACACAATCACAAACGAGTCCAAGTAGACACTGAACACACAGTTCATCAACTCTATAAATGTTGCTGGGGCATTAGTCAACCCAAAAGACATGACTAGGAACTCATAATGGTTGTATTAAGTCCTAAATGTAGTCTTCGGGATATCCTCAGCCTTAATCGTCAACTGGTGATAACTGGACCTCAAATCTATCTTAGAGAACATTGCCGCACCCTATAGCTGGTCAAACAAATCATCAATATGCGGCATCGGATATCTGTTCTTAACTGTCACCTTATTCAACTATCTGTAGTTAATACATATACGCATAGATCCATCCTTTTTTTTATAAACAAAATCGGAGCACCCCACAGAGACACACTAGGCCTGATGAACCCTCTACTCAATAAATCCTGGAGCTGATCCTTAAGCTCCCTCAACTCAGTAGGTTCCATCCAATATAGAAGAATAGAAATGGGCTTGGTGCCCGGCTCAACATCGATACCAAAATCAATGTCATGATTAGGAGAAAGACTCGAAAGATCAGAAAAAAACACGTTTGAATACTCGCAAACCACAGGAACTGACTCAAGAGGAGGTGTGGTGGCACTAGTATTACAGACGTAGGCAAGATAAGCTAAGAATCCTTTCCCAACCAATCACTAAGAGCTCAGAAAAGATATAACTACTCTCGGCATGTGGCTATCGGCTCCATTTCATATAATAGGAGGGATACCAGGCATCCAAAGAGTAATAGTCTTGGCGAAGTAATCCAAGATCTCATGATAAGGATACAACCAATCCATGCCCAAGATCACATCAAAATCAACCATATCGAGAACAACCAAGTCCACCCACGTGTCATATCCTAAGATAGTCACCACACAAGCCCGATACACCTGATTCACTACTAAAGAATCACCTACTGGGGTAGATACATGCATGGGAGCCGGAAAAGACTCACAAGAAGACTCCAGATGAGTAGCATAATAAGTAGATACATATGAGAATGTAGACCCCGGATCAAACAAAGCAAAAGTAGACTGATGACAAATGGAGGTCGTACCTGTAATCACAACATCTAAAGCCTCAGCCTTTGTCTGGCCCAGAACCGCATATATATTGCTCCGACCGCCATGACCACTTAACCTACCGGACTGAGGACCACTTCTAGTACCCTTGGGACCATCCTTACTACCTTGTGAACCGCCTCTAGCTGGTGATGCTGGAGCCCTGAGGGCCTGAACCAACTTATCTTGACTCCTAGGGTGTTGTATCGACGGTCACTCTCTAGCAAAGTGGTCTATCTCACCACAGTCATAACAACCCTGACCAAACATACTCCGCTGTGAAGACCCGACTGAAGAAGAATGACCATCATGACCTGTGGACCCTGAATGACCACCTCGTGGAGCAGGAACAATAATCTAGCTACTCTGACCCTCATAAGTCTGTAAAGCCGCCTGAATAGGCTGGTTCAACTGGAAGTGCTACTGGTGCTGACCTCTACCATAGTAGTCTCTACCACGGGACTGTGAACCACTGAAAACTACTCTGATGGTGGGGCCTCTTATTGCTGCCCCCTTGGGCCTCGCAAAGTATGCCCTTAATAGTACGAGCATGATCAACTAACTCTAAAAAAGATTGACATGATGCTACCATACCCTCTATGGCCAAGCGAAGATGCAAGGTCAAACCTCAAACATACAGACGTACCATCTTGTGCTCATTTGGCAGAATCATAGTGGCGTGTCTGGAAAACTGGAGGAAGCAAACCTTGTACTCAGTAACAGTCATGGAGCCCTGATCCAACCCAGAGAACTGATCCATCAACTGCTCTCTCATGCTACGCAGTACATACTTCTCCAGAAAAGCTGCGGAGAACTGGGCCCAAGTAAGCGGAGGTGACCCAGCTGGTCTACAAGCAACATATGACCTCCACCACTATTTCGCTAGACCATCCAGCTGAAACACGGTGTAATCTACTCCATGTGACTCAACTAACCCCATATTATGTAACCTCTCCTGGCAGCTAGTCAGAAACTCGTGTGCATCCTCCCTAGAAGCACCTGAAAACCTCGGAGGACCCAATCTTAAGAACCTACCCAGCATCTTCTGCTCCTCAGAAGACATGACTAGCACGATTGGAAGAGGTGGAGAAACTATAGGAACCAGTAATACCTCCAATCTGGGAGCCGCAGCAGCAGGTTGCGCTCCTGTACCCTGTGTTGTCGCCTGAGCTAAAGTCTGACCTTATCTCTAACCTGAGAACCAATCAGAGTGGCCGACAAAGTTGCTGGTAGAGTCATACCCTCGAGGAACCCCAACAATCAAACTAAGGTGTCCTGCAACACTGGAGTAGCTACAATACTTATCGGATGCTGGGCTGGCCCCACATGCCCTGGCTCATACTGTACCTCATCCAGTCTAACCACAGGCTCTAGTGATGGTAGTCTAGCCTAAACCTGAGCTGGCACCACAACCCGTGCCCTACCTCGACCTCTGGGTCGACCTTTACCCCATCCCCTTGCAGGGGCTCTAACTGTAGGTGCACGAGCCTCAACCTCACCCACTGCAGATCTCGTTCGAACCATCTGATAATGACAAAGATACTCAGAAGTTGATCAAGTCAAGAACACATGACAAAGAATCAAACAATATGACATACTTCCTAAGAATGTCCTATAGCCTCTCATAGATTGGATACGAACGGTAGTCTAGCCCAGGCCAGAGATGACGTTGTAGCCCATGCCCTACCTCGACCTCTGGGTTGACCTCTACCCCACCCCCTAGCTGGGGCTCTAACTGCAGGTAAGTGGCCGCATCCTCACCTGCTGCAGATCTCATCCAAACCATCTGAGAAAGAGTAAAATAAAGATACTCAAAAGTTCATCAAGTCAAGAACGTACGACAAGGAATCAAACATGACATACTTCCTAGGAATGTCCTATAGTCTCTCACAGATTGGATACAGATGTCATCATACCGATCGACGAGACTCTACTAGATACTTTGCTCTTTTACAAACGAGACCAGTGAACCTAGAGCTCTGATACTACTCTGTCACGACCCAAAATTTAGGCCATGATGGCGTCTACATAACCCCCCTAGTAGACAAGCCAAAACCCAATGATGCGGAAGACAATAATAATAATAAAACTAAGGAAAAAAGGAAGATATAAATGAAAAGACAGGTCCAATAGCATATATACATACTAACGCACAAAATATACAAAAGATGGCCCTAAAGTGACCGAATAGACAAAACAACACGAGAACCAACCTAGACCTGGTGTCACTAGTACAAGAGTGACTAAGTAAGGAGTAGCTATACAACAGATTTTGTCTATCCAAATACAAAAATATAGACAGAATATACAAGATGGAAAGCATGTAAAGTCTCCAAAAGCGCCAGGAGCTCACCACAATCCAAACTGCAACAGGCCTAGAATGACAGGAAGGTCAATGAGGGTGGCTCGTACTAGGTGCTGCATCAAAAAAAGATGTAGAGTGTAGTATGAGTACCAAGACAATGGGTACTTAGTAGGCATCATAGGCCGACCGAGCGCAGAAAGATAATAAATAGATAATAAAATATAGGAAAACAGTTAAAACACATGCATCCACCTAACTCTAGTTATAAATCCAAAATCAAAAGAAACAAATCAATAAAAAGTGAAGCACGACAGGAGCCAATCCCAAAACAACAACAATCCAAAAGCACCAACCAATGCAATGCCACGAGAATGATATAATGTATGAATGCATAATAGTATAAACCCGGAATATCGCATTGGGTGCCCGAAATACCGCATCATACTATGCATATATATATGAGTAGATGAATAGAAGGTAAAAACCCGGAATAATGCATCGGGGGTCCAAAATATCACATCGGACTATAAATAATGCATAAAAATACTATTTTCCCATTTTCCTTCCAAAATCCGTAGAAAATTCCAACACAATTCATTTCAAATCCCAAAGTCGTCGTAGCCATATTAAATCTCATTTTTGAACCAAAAACCTTTAAAGTGCTTTCCTTCTATATCCATGATGTGCGATGCCATATGAACATGAAATAACCAACCAGGGGAAAAGCATTCACAACAATGCAAAAACAGGGCAAAATACCCTCCAAACCAAGAGAACTAACCTGGAACTCCGTCCAAATCTTAGCTATGGCCTTGAGCCCACAGTTACACACAATAGTAGAATAAAGCAAATAAAATAGGGAAATAACGTAGAAATTCACCAAGATTCTCTACTCTACCTCTAAAACCTCCTAAAAGCAAACTAGGGATTCTAAGCTAGCCACAATGATACTACAAGCTCCTAGGCTAAGGATAAACATGATAATTCTACACTATAATTTGAAATGGCCAATTATAAGAGGTAAGCAGGATTTAAACCTAAATCTATCTAAAATCCAACCTAATGTTCCAGTATCAAATAAATATATCAAATCCAACTACACTCAATCTAGAAAATAAACCGTAACCTACCTCGGGGCTGAATTGCAAGCACAAACCATCACTCATGTGCCTTCCTCTTCTGAACAGCCTCAGAAAGCTGCGATGCTATAAAAAACATAATCTAGGTATCAAGACAAGAAGAATGACACCCATATTTCTATACGAAAAATTAGGCCAGAAATTGGGTCAAAAAAATGACCCTCGGGCCCCGCGCAATGAAATAGAAAACAAAATTTACAATAATACTAGTGGTGAATTTAGGAACCCATGCTCGAAATTTGAGAACGAACAGAGCTCGTTTCAGGGCTCAAAATAGCCCTGAAGTGCTACTAATTCAAAAAACCAACAACGGAAAATTCAAGGATTTGGAGGGCGGAAACTTACCCAAAACCAAGAGAACAAATGCCTAGGAAGTGAGTTTCACTGACCCACTAACATGAAACTCAAGAACGGACCTCTACAAGGATCATCCAAGCTCCCATAATTAACCAACTATGGAGATTTAATAGGAAATTTATGAGAATTAACACGGAAAAGAGGAGAGGGGTAACGAGGGGACTTACCGGATGAAGAGAGCTGATACAAGAAGGTGGGAAACAAAGCTTAGAAACTTAGAAGTGGAGAAACTCAAAATGTTGGAGGAGAAATGAAGTGGACATTTTAAACAACTATCTGGGGTCCTTCATCACGATCACGACAGGACCCCTGCGTTCACAAAAAAGAGCGAGCTAGACCATCGCGGTCATGACAGGCCAGCCACGTATATGCATAGAGCAATCCTCTGCCTGCTTCATCGCGAACGCAAAGAGCAACCTTCATGTAACACCCTGGAAAATTGATTCTGAGTCGTGGTTTAATTTTTGAAGGATTAGCCTTGGGTCTGAGAACCATGAGTAGTTCCTACGGATCGTAGTTCGCTCTATGGGTCGTAATATCCACTCGTGGAACCTAACCTATGGGCTACCTGGTTTCCGAGGAACCATAAGTCTAGTCTATGGATCTTCGTTTAAATGATGGGTCTGTCCTTATGATTCATGGAACTTGGTTCATAGGATGGCATGTTTCCCAGAAACTACGTCTTGAGTTGACGGGTTATTATTTAGTTAATTAGTCGTCCTGTTGACTCATGGTTTACCTTCTGCAGGCTGTCTAGTTGGCCAAGAACCACGGATGGAAACCACGAGCCGTGGTTTGTTCTACGGCCTGTGGAATCCATCCGTGATTCCTGAAGGTCGACTTTTAATAGCTTTTTCATAATTATGTACTAGGGGTATTTTAGTCATTACCCACCCTTTTAACTCCTAGATGATATCGTATTGAGTATTTCTAGAAGAGTTTTTACCTCGATTAGCCAAAGTCTCTTCTGATTACCTCGTTCATCTCCTAAAAAGGAAAAAGAACTCTCTCAAGCTCAAGATCTCAAGCTCCAAGATCAAGTCTCCCATTATTTTCTATTTCAAGTGGGTTAGCTTAAATCAAGGTATGTGGGTATTCAACAATGGGTTCCTTTCACACTTGTACCCAAAACCCCCAATTCTCAAATTGATTTATGAACTTGTGAAATTAGGGTTTTGATCTAAATTGGGGAAAACTTATGAAATCAGCTTCTATGCTTAAATTCATGGTTTCTTATTGTTTATTTATGATTTGATCATGATTCCTTTATTGGATTTAGAAGCCCAAGCATTAATGTTTATTTCTAGTATGATTCCATTGAATTATATGTTTTCAAGTGAAATTGGGTATGATTAGATATCATGACTTTATGAATTTATGAAATTGCATGCCTAATTCTTCAATTATGAATTTTGAAAGAAAAGTATGATTTGAATTATGACTATGCTTTACATCAAGGACTTCTAATATGAGAAATGCATGGTACCCGATGTGTCTTCATGCTTTTCAAAAGAGATTTGGTATTAGATTGTACCTTCATGAACTTATGAGCTATATGTATGTTTTGGGAGTAGTACTTAGCACCGAGTGATGAGGGTTCGATTACCCAAGTCCAATAACAACGTTGCTAGCATAGGTTATGATTTTCTCTATGAGCTTATGAGAGTGGATCCACATCTCGATTAATGGTGTCCTTGCCATAGCGGGGCATAAGACAGCTTTGCCAACTAGGGTTATATAGTTGGGTATGGTGGCCCGTGCTTTGGCAATGTTCGGGCTAGCTTTACTAACTAAGGTTACATAGTTAGATTCCATGTATCTCACATGGTCTATTGTCGGTTATAAGAAACTCCCGTATGAAAGTTTTGACTTGTTTGAACTTATGATATCTACTTTGAGTTTTGACTCTTATTTCATGATTTACTATTCAATTTATGACATCTACCTTTGAAACTTCATTTAGGCATGAACTAAGTTCTTATACATGTTTCGAGCACATTTCCATTATTTTCATGCATCACTTATATACTCTGTACATTTTATAGTACTGACGCATATCTTGTGCTGCATCCTCTTGATGATGCAGTTTCAGGGTTTATTCCTCACGCACATGGTTAGTCAGTGCCAGCTTTCCAGCTTATCCGATTGGTGAGTCTCATCTAGCGAGGGCCAGAGTTATGAGTTATCTTTCTTATGTCTTTTACGTTGGATTTCTGTATTAGTTGGGGTGTTGTCCCATCAACTCGTATTTTAAGATTTAGAGGCTTCAGACATAGTTGGTTGTATTTTTCGGATTTGGGTGGTTGTATACCTTATGATATTCAGTTATGGATTCCCTTTATCTCTTATTAGGGTTCCGCTTATCTTTTGTTATGCTTGAGTACGCTATGACCAAGGGTTAATCTGGGGCACTTGTGTCGTGGATCTCGTGTTAAGCCTAGGGGGTAGCCTCGGGGCATGACAAACTTGGTATCAGAGCCTCAGGTTTAAGAGTCCTAGGGTGTTTGAAGACGCATCAAATCAAATCTCTTTCATGGGTGCGAAGCGCGCCACACTCATGAGAGGGAAGCTACGAGATGTCTTAGGAAAAAGTTCACTTCTTTTATGATCTTTATCGTGCGATAGAGTTAACTTTTTTAATCCTCTAATCTGTTCTGGTTACGTTTTAGATTATGCCTCCATGATGTGCTATGCCTCTCCGAGTCACTCGGAACGCTCTCCCTCTAGTTCTGGCCCCCGAGGTCACGAATGTGGAGTTTTGAAATGCGATTCACCTATTGGCTCAGACTATGGCGGCCTAAGCTAATTAGCAGGCTCCTACTCTCGTTCACTCTCACGGTGGAGCGGCGGCTCAAGTTTGAGATTTCATCTGTATGAACCCACCGGAGTTCTGGGGTTCTAAGGTGGGTCAAGACCCTCTTAGCTTTTTGGATGAGGTGAAGAAAATCTTTGAGGTGATGCAGGTCACCGAATTTGAGAGTGTCGAGATTACATCCTATTAGCTAAAAGGATATAGCTCATATCTGCTTCACGCAATGGAAGGAGGCTAGAGCTAGGGACGGGGTCCCTATGACACGGGAGTGCTTTGAGGGAGATTTCCTCGACCGATTCTTTCCACGAGAGTTGAGGCAAGCTAAGGTTGAGGAGTTCGTGAACTTGAGACAGGGATCTATGACTATTCAGGCATACAGTTTGAAGTTCACTCAGTTGTGTAGGTATGCCCTCTCTATGGTGGCAGATCCGCATGATCAGATGAGCAAGTTTATCTATGGGGTTTCAGATTTCTTGAAGAAGGAGTGCAGGTCCGCCATGCTATTTGGTGATATGACTATTTTCAGGCTCATGAACCATGCTCACCAAATGGAGGGAGACATACTTAGGGAGATGACTAAGGAGAATAAGAGGGCTAGGTCCGAGGGTTCAGGTTTTAGTCATCAGAGGTCCAGAGGCAGACATCACTCTTCATTTCAGAAGAAATCATTAGGCACCGTTCACTCTTCAACTAGTACTCCCACCCAGGCCTCCAAGCCTCATTATGATCAGACTGGTAGGGGAGTTGGGTCTCGGTCGTGAGGGAGTGTTGCAAAGGATACCCCTTACCCTTCTTGTGCCAAGTGTGGAAAGAGTTACCCCGATGAGTGTCTAGCTGGTTCAGGCAGTTGTTTTGGTTGTGGTGAGACTGGACATCATATTAGGGAGTGCCCTTCACCTAGGAAGGTACTGGTAGGCAGGAATCAGTCTACCACAATAGCTTCAGAAGGTCGGCCAGCCCAGCAGGGTGCAGCTTCTAGTTCTGATGGTCAGCGTCAAAACTACCTTTATGCCATGTCCTCTCGTCAGGACCAGGAGAGCTCACCCGATGTGGTTACTGGTATATTGGCAGTCTTTTTTATAGATGTGCAGTCTTATCTTTTGTGACCCCTTATATAGTATGTAAATTCGAAGTATGTCCTGAATTGCTTTTAGAACCCTTTTGTGTTTCTACTCTTGTTGGTGAGTCAGTCCTAGCCAAAAGAATCTACCAAAATTGCCCTATCTCAGTCCTTCACAGCGTCACTTCAGCGGATTTAGTAGAGTTGGACATGACAAATTTTGATGTTATTCTTGGTATGGATTGGCTACATGCTTGTTATGCTTTTGTTGATTGTTGTACTCAGGTTGTCACTTTCAAGTTTCCAAACAAACCCATCTTAGATTGGCAAGGTAGTCCCCCATCCTCAAAAGGTCATTTCATATCTTAGGAAGATGATTTCAAATGGGTATGTTTATCATATAGTTCGGGTTATGGACACGGAGTCCGAAACCCCATCCCTTCAGTCTGTTCCTGTTGTGAACGAATTCCTAGAAGTGTTTCCCGAGGATTTACCTGGAGTCCCCCCCCGCCCCCGAGCGAGAAATTGACTTTGGGATCGATCTTCTTCCTTATACAAATCCTATCTCTATTCCTCCCTATAGGATGGATCCCGCTGAACTTAAGGAGTTCAAAAATCAGTTGAAGAATCTTCTTGATAAGGGTTTCATCAGGCCTAACATCTCTCCATGGGGTGCTCCAGTCTTATTCATGCGAAAGAAAGATGGTTCCCTCAGAATGTGTATCGACTAACGCCAATTGAGCAAGGTCACAATCAAGAATAAGTATCCTATTCCTAGGATTGATGACTTGTTCGATCATCTTCAGGGTGCTAGTTTCTTCTCCAAAATTGACCTTTGATCCGGGTATTATCAACTTCGTGTTAGAGAATACGATATTTGGAAGACAGCCTTTAGGACTCGGTATGGTCATTATGAATTTGTTGTGATGTCTTTTGGTCTAACAAATGCTCCTGCAACTTTTATGGATTTGATGAACTGCGTGTTCAAGCAGTATCTAGATATGTTTGTGATTGTTTTCATTGATGATATCCTTATCTACTCTCAGAGTGAGGAGGAGCATGCAAACCATTTGAGAGTTCTATTGCAAACTCTCAAGAACCGACAGTTATTTGCTAAGTTTAGCAAGTGTGAGTTTTGGATGCAGTCTGTGGCTTTTCTAGGTCATATTGTGACGAAAGATGGTATTCGGGTTGATTCTCAAAAGATAGAGGCAGTAAAGAACTGGCCTAGACCCACTTCCCTGTCTGATATTAGAAGCTTTTTAGGTTTGGCTGGTTACTACCGAAGGTTTGTGGAAGGATTTTCTTTCATTGCTACCCCTTTGACCCGATTGACTCAGAAGAAGGTAAAATTTCAGTGGTCTGATTTGTGTGAGAAGAACTTCCAGGAATTGAAGACAAGATTGATCACAACTCCAATGTTAGCTCTACCCGAGGGCTTAGATGATTTTGTTGTGTATTGTGATGCTTCTAGGATTGGTTTGAGTTGTGTTTTGATGCAACATGGTAAAGTGATTGCTTATACTTCGAGACAACTTAAGACTCATGAGAAGAACTACCCTACTCATGATCTTGAGTTAGCAGCCGTGGTCTTTGCTTTGAAGATTTAGAGACATTACTTGTGTAGGGTGCATGTTGATGTATTCACCGATCATAAGAGTCTTCAGTATGTGTTCACTCAGAAGGAATTGAATTTGCAACAAAAAAGATGGCTTGAGCTTCTTAAGGATTACGACATGAGTGTGATTTACCATCTGGGTAAGGCCAATGTTGTGGCGGATGCACTTAGTAGATTGTCGATGGGTAGTGTGTCTTCAGTTGAAGAAGGAACTGGTTAAGGAGGTTCATAGGTTGGCTCGATTGGGAGTTTGCCTTATGGACTTGACAGAAGGTGGTGTTATTATTCAGAATAGTTCCGAATCATCCTTGGTAGCAGAAGTGAAGGCAAAGCAAAACAGTGATCCCATTTTACTTTGGATTAAGGGTGCAGTCCATCAACAAAGGGTTGAGGTTTTCTCCCAAGGGTGAGATGGTGTACTTCGTTATCAGGGTCGACTATGTGTACCAGATGTAGATGGGTTGTGCCAATAGATTTTGACTGAGGCTCATAGTTCTAGATATTTCATTCACCCCGGTGCCACCAAGATGTACCATAATCTATGGGAAGTCTATTGGTGGAATGGTATGAAGAGGGACATAGGCATTTTTTTGGCTAAGTGTCCCAACTGTCAGCAAGTGAAGGTAGATCACCAGTGATCGAGTGGCATGATTTAGGATATTGACCTTCCTACATGGAAGTGGGAAGCGATCAATATGGACTTCATTACAGGTTTGCCTCATACTCGAAGGCAACATGATTCAATTTGGGTGATTGTCGACCGGATGACTAAATCATCCCATTTATTGGCTGTTAAGACTACAGATTCAGCAAACGATTATGCCAAACTCTACATCCTAGAGATAGTTCGATTGTATGGTGTTCCTTTATCCATCATTTCAGATAAGGGTACTCAGTTTACATCCAGTTTTTGAGTTCATTTCAGAAGAGTCTTGGTACTCAGGTGAAGCTTAGCACAATGTTTCACCCACAGACGGATGGCCAAGCAGAGCATACTATCAAGACTTTGGAAGATATGTTGAGAGATTGTGTGATTGATTTAAAAGGTAATTGGGATGATCACTTACTTCTTATCGAGTTTGCCTACAACAACAACTTTCACTCTAGCATCCATATGGCTCCTTATAAGGTACTTTATGGTCAGAAATGTAGATATCCTATTGGTTGGTTCGAGGTTGGTGAGGCAACCTTGATAGGTCTAGATTCGGTGCATAAGACTATGGAGAAGGTTCAAATTAATCAGGAAAGGTTGAAGACCACTCAGAGCTGTTAGAAATTGTATGCGGATGTGAGAAAAAGAGAGTTGGAGTTTGAAGTTGACGATTGGGTTTTTCTAAAAGTGTCACCCATGAAGGGTGTGATGAAATTTGGAAAGAAAGAAAAGCTTAGTCCCTATTTTGTAGGTCCTTACAGGATTGTGAGGAGAGTTGGAAGCGTTGCTTATGATTTGGATTTTCCATCAAAGTTAGAAGCGGTCCATTCAGTTTTCTATGTTTCCTTGTTGAAGAAGTGTGTTGGTGATCCAACCTTGATTATTCCTTTGGAGGATGTAGGTGTGAGGGATAGTCTCACCAATGAGGAGGTTCCCATAGAGATTCTTGACCGTCAGATCTGGAGGTTGAGAAATAAAGAAGTCGCCTCGGTAAAAGTCCTTTGGAGGAATCAGCTTGTGGAGGGTGCGACTTGGGAAGCAAAAAAGGCCATGAAGGCCAAATATCCCCATCTCTTTCCTTCTGACTCAGTTCCAGCTTGAGGTAACAGTTTCCTCCTTAGTATGTTCCTCCGATTATATTCCACAATTTTTCTTCATAATCCTATCATGCATTCATGTTTTCCAGAGTAAGTTCAGTTATGTTTTAAGTTGAGGAGTCACTTTTCATGTTTGTTCATCAGTTTTTATGTTTTGATGTTTGGTTGGGCTTTGATTCCTATAAGTTTTCCTTGTTTAGTCTTCATTCGAGCACGAATGATCCCAAGGGGGAGATATTGTAACACCCCAGAAAATTGATTCAACTATCCAAATTGAAATCACTGAAAAATCCTAAGTTTCCAGGAATTACAAGTTCAAATCACAGTTCGTGATTTGAACCATGAATCGTGGTTCTGAGTTGTGGTTCAATTTCTGCAGGATTAGCCTCGGGTCTGAGAACCATAAGCGGTTCCTACAGATTGTAGTTCGCTATATGGGTCGTAATATTTACTCGTCGAACCTAACTTGTGGGCTACCTAGTTTCCCAGGAACCACGAGTCTAGTCTACGGATCGTCGTTTGAACGACGGGTCCGTCCTATTGACACATGGAACTTGGTTCATAGAATGACATGTTTTCCAGATACTACGGCTTGAGTTGATAGGTCGTCATTCAGTCGATGAGTCATCTTGTTGACTCATGGTTTACCTTCTGCAGGCTGTCTAGTTAGCCAGGAACCACAGATGGAAACTACGAGACGTGGTTTGTTCTACGGCCCGTGGAATCCATCCGTGATTCCTGAAGGTCGACTTTTAACAGCTTTTTCCTAATTACGTCCTAGGGATATTTTAGTCATTACCCATCCTTTTAACTCCTAGATGATGTCATTTTGACTATTTCTAGAAGGGTTTTTACCCCCATTAGCCTAAGTCTCTTCTCATTACCTCAATCATCTCCCAAAAAGGAAAAAGAACTCTCTCAAGCTCAAGATCTCAAGCTCCAAGATCAAGTCTCCTATTCTTTTCTATTTTAAGTGGGTTAGCTAAAATCAAGGTATCTGGATATTCAACAATGGGTTCCTTTCACCCTTGTGGCCAAAACCCCTAATTCTCAAATTGATTTATGAACTTGTGAAATTAGAGTTTTGATCTAAATTGGAGAAAACTTATGAAATCAGCTTCTATGCTTAAATTCATGGTTTCTTATTATTTATTTATGATTTGATCATGATTCCTTTATTGGATTTAAAAGCCCAAGCATTAAAGTTGATTTCTAGCATGATTCCATTGAATTGTATGTTTTCAAGTGAAACTGGGTATGATTAGATATCATGACTTTATGAATTTACGAAATTTCATGCCTAATTCTTCAATTACGAATTTAGAAAGAAAAATATGATTTGAATTATGGCTATGCTTTAGATCAAGGACTTATAACATGACAAATTCATGGTACCCGATGTGTCTTCATGCTTTTCAAAAGAGATTTGGTTTTCAATTGTACCTTTATGAACGTATGAGCTATATGTATGTTTTGGGAGTTGAACTTAGCACCGAATGATGAGGGTTTGATTACCCAAGTCCAAAAACTACATTGCCAGCGTAGGTTATGATTTGCCCTACGGGCTTATGAGAGTGGATCCATATCTTGATTAATGGTGTCCTTGCCTTAGCGGGGCATAGGACAACTTTGCCAACTAGGGTTATATAGTTGGGTATGGTGGCCCGTGTTTTGGCAAGATCCGGGCCAGCTTTGCTAACTAGGGTTACATAGTTAGATTCCATGTAGCTCACATGGTTTATTGTCGATTATAAGAAACTCCCGTATGAATGTTTTGACTTGTTTAAAATTAAGATATCTACTTTGAGTTTTGACTCTTATTTCATGATTTACTATTCAATTTATATCATTTACCTTTGAAACTTCATTTATGCATGAGCTAAGTTCTTATACATGTTTCGAGCACATTTCCATTATTTTCATGCATCCCTCATATACTCGATACATCCTATAGTACTGTCGCATATCTTGCGTTGCATCCTCTTAATGATGCAGATTCAGGGTCTATTCCTCAGGCACGTGGTTAGTCAGTGCCATCTTTCCAGCTGATTCGATTGGTGAATCTTTATCCTGCGAGGGCCAGAGTTATGAGTTATCTTTATTATGTCTTTTACGTTGGATATCTGAGTTAGTTGGGGTGTTGTCCCATCAACTCGTATTTTAAGATTTAGAGGCTTCAGACATGGTTGGTTGTATTTTCCGGATTTGGGTTGTTGTAGACCTTATGATATTCAGTTATGGATTCCCTTTATCTCTTATTATGCTTTTGCTTATCTTTTGTTATGCTTGAGCACGCTATGACCAAGGGTTAAATCCGGGGTACTTATGTCCCGGATACCGTGTTATGCCTAGGGGATAGCCTTGCAGCGTGACACTTCACGATTGCGATGGTCAAGAAACTAGACCATCGCGAATGTAATGGCCAACTCGCGATGACCAAAATTGTCTGCAACTTTTATAGAAGCAACCAACAATTCACATGGTAGAAAAAGTCATTCGACGGACCCTCGAGATTCATTTGGAACCCATGAACACAAACCAACCATGCTACCTAATCAGAAACAACATTCTGAATTCAGTGAAATCAACGAAACTCCCAACAGAGATAGTTTTAATGAAAATTATACTTTACTCGAAACTCAATACCTCAAAATAAGTCTGGAACCCCCGGGACGTAAACCCAAGGTCCCTCTAGCCTAAAGTCGACATTCCAGAGCTAACAACGCTGACAGAAATTCCATCCAAGGCCGTCTTCTCCAAATGTTTACCAAAGTCAACCCTACCAGCCAAACTGTCTTGAAAACACAAAAGAAACACCAAAACAAATCGAAAGCACTCATGCCCAGATCTATGGTCCAACAAGACCAAAATACCCATTTTGGAGCCAATGGAACTGTTGAAATTCAATTCTGAGCACGTTTACCAAGAAAGTTGACTTAAGTCAAAGATTTTCTAAGTTCAAGTTCTAAAACAAGGAAATGGTCATAATGACCTAATGAATGGCCCGGGCACCGAACTATCAGTCCCAGAAAGTCATAAATGACCTATAGCCACTAAGGGAAAGCTCGAAAGGTAGAAAAAGGACGAAAAATGGAAAATGACCTGGAGGGTCATTACAACCTGCTAGCCCAAGGATTCCTTCACTACAGTGAAGCTTGTTGATATTATGATACAGTAATGGGACTTTTTGCCCTATTAGTAGGTATAGATCTATTTGTTATCACTTCACCACAACAAATTGCAGTATTATCTTATCATACAATAATTTATTATTATTTCATCATGCAATTATCCCGTCAAACACACTAAAATGATTTATATCATCAAATACCAATTGGAATCTCCCAAATACCAATTGAAATCATCAACATACCAATTGAACTCATCAAAATACCAACTAAACTCATCAAAATACCAATTGGAATCAACCAGATACTAATTTGACTCAACTTAGATATATGATGAACTGAGATGGCACGATAGGAAATAAGGAAAGGGAAGACTTCCTAGATGCCTCATAGCTTCCCGAGTATTTGATATGGATGTTTACACACCAATTCGCAGGACTCCACTTTACATTGATCTTGTACTTGTGAGTTTGGTAACCTAAGGCTCTGATACTAATTGTCATGATCTAATTTACAGGATTGTGTGGGCACCTACTCGACTCTAACTCGATAAGAGAATCCCTTAACACTTATCCATTTTAAAGAACAAATTATTGAAAGAAAACATTCATAGTACTCATTTGCAATTGAAAACACGAATCATCTTTTATTACTTTGTGATAACTAGTTCAATTTCAAACTCAAAATCATATTTAATACCTTCAAAACTATACCATCGTTATTTCAAAATAATATAACAACTCCCAAGGATCTAGTCTAGATATGTACAAGAGATTCTAATACAGAGTACTGACAAGGAAAAGTAAAATACACAGCTTCCACTTGAGGAGTGAGAGATACAGAAGCTGATGATGAATACTCGCCACTTCAACTAAGGAACTTCAAATAACCCATAACACACCTACACCCCAAACGAGTGTAGCAAGAGTAGTATTAGTGCACCACATATACTAGTAGGCATCATCGACCGACTAAAATTAGTTTATGCAACATGATATGAAAATCAACAAACTCAACAGATAATTATCATACCACAACTTCATGCAATATTTCAATGTCAGTCATTCATACCTCATTATATTTGATACGCCCAAATTACAACTCCAATTACGAAGCGTAAGCGGTCGCTGTCAAATATAGAACCCAACTAAGGTTGGGGTCGATCCCACAGGGAATAAGGTGCAGATTAAATCGATAGTGAATTAAATGACTAGTAGTCGATAGTTTCCGGTAAATTGGGGGGGTGTTGTGTGAACAATATTTAACCAAAGCAAATAATAATGTGCGATTAATAATCAATATGAGAGTGAACTAGGGAAGTGTTCACCATAGCATCGTAACAATTTCGACTCAAGGTTTAACCGGGTTCGCTCTATATGCATATCACGATGTGATTGAACTTATGGTATCGTCTAAACGTTTCTCAACCAATTAGACAACTTTCCTTTTCAATTCTCTCGAACTTGAAAAGGTGAACTTCCTTATTTCAATCCTAAACATCAAGTAGATTAATCTAGTTATAGCATTAATCATGAGACGAGAATTGGTAGTCTCGAATCCTTGTAGTTAATCAAATTTCACGGTTTTAATCTCTTTACTCAAGCAAATTAAACCTAGGCATGTTCTAATGTTTGCAACCACCAGAAAACGTTAGTAATTGAATGATTAACCACATGACAACATAAAGATAGAACCCTACGCTACCCGGAATCTATATTGCTACTTTAGCCATGGCTCCCACAACCCTAGTTGTGGGAAGTTAGTTACTCATGCTATTAGGAAAAGAGAAGAGATTTATATTCATAATAAAGCGAAAAGAATCTTACAATATAATGAACACAAACTTCAATTTATCCAAGAACAAGAATCCAAGATCCCAAGAACAATGGAAGAACAAGATTGAAGAAGAAGACAAACGTGTTTGTTGTGTTTCTTCCTCTCAAAAGTCGCTCAAAATGATCCTAAAACTAATGGGTAATGAATTTGTAAAATTGAATGAATATAAAATAAACCTAACTTAGGTATTTATAGGAGTCCAGGAAATAAACCCAAAAACGTTCGGAATCCGCGTTGCGTGTTCTGCCTTAACTTGACGGTTCGGGTGACGGACCGTCACAAGCTTGACGGACCGTCACAGTGGCCGTCGCCACTAGGCAGTGTGCTGCCTTAACTTGACGGTCTACTTGACGGACCGTCAAGTGTGTGACGGCCCGTCATGGTGGCCGTCACCACTAGGCAGTGTGCTGCTCGTCTTGACGGTCTTCTTGACGGACCGTCACATGGGTGACGGCTCGTCATGGTGGCCGTCACTCTTAACCAGTGGCGCTCTTTTGATCGTATTTCCTTCCTTTTCTACGTTTTTCGCTATTTCCTGCAATTCCAACATAAAAGCATCAAAAACGACGACTGTTGCTTGAAAACTCACATTATTCTTAGTTAAAGGAGTCAAATGTGCCGTAGAATGGCGGCACATCAACACCCTCAACTTAAAACGTTCGCTTGTCCTCAAGCAACATGACAACAAAAACAAAAAGACGACTCAACTAAGACTTGTGTCACTAGCAAATCATGGCCCTTCAACAGTTCATCCGATTTTAAATCAAGCCACCCCCCGCTAGCACACAAATGTATTCAACATTAACTTGCAAGGATCCAAACATGTCATTCAGATATGATAGAACATTATGCATACACACGCGCAGCTATCCTAACAGTCAATAGATAATACGGAGATCTTGGTGCCCTCACCACAAAGAAGTCCCACACACAAGATTTAGGACTAGGTAAGACGCTCACACTCACAAACGAAGTCAAACGATGCACATGCGATGCCATAGGCTTGCCCTTACTATTCTATTTCAGTTTTTCAGAGAGCCGCTCAGGATCACTACAGGACTTGTTTAGGCTTGTAATGAGGCTTCGGGTGCAGGGAGGATACGTTTGGGGAATAGTGACTAAACCTTCCTTGGATTCACCGACCTACTATTTCCACATAACTTTACTTTGTCCATCCTTATTCACCTCTTTATTCCCTTCTTTCTAGCTACAGGTGCGGCCTCTTTATTTTGACAACTCTTTTTTTTTATTTCTTTTTCTCTCTTTTACATCTCCTTTTCGTTTCTTTTTCTTTCTTTTCTTAGACACACACCCGGAGTTTTCATTCTCTTCACAACCAATCTTATCCATCCAAATTTTCTTATCATTTACCTCTATAATAGCCACCCTCAACTTAGGCTGATTGCCTGAGTTGAGGTGCACGATGTCCAAGGAAGGACCAGGGCCAAAATAGTGATTCAAAGTTTAAACAAGGAACGGTGACTGGTTATTGAAAGAACAGGGTCAATTTTTGGCTCAAACAGGGATCAAAGGGATTATTTACATTTGGACGGTCTTATAGGCTAAGTGGACTGCACACAAAAAGGGCCTGTGATCCTTTCCTAAGCAACCAACTTCAAACTTAACAAAATAGACCGGGCAAGTTCTAGATGCATGCACAGAGTAAGAATTTATAACAATATGCTCACACACACTTGGCACCAAGAACCCATACAACTACCGACTATCAAAACAACCGCTCGGCTTAAGCATACTTATTCTAATCATGACCACACAATGACATTCAAGGATCCCGAACAGTCAATTGTTTCAAACATAAGTACAAAATGAACAATTTTCAGAGGGGGCTCCTTTTAGTTCAATTTTCAAAAAGCCAAGCCATGCTTGCTAGGGGCATCACAACACAATATTAAAATTTAAACGACAACCTAAACATGCCAGTTCTACTAGATAGCACACCGGAGGAAAAGAAACATGGCAACAAAAACCTCCGGTGGTGGTACTCCTACCCCTAGCAAAAGAATGTAGCATTGTCCTCAATGCTCAAGTAAACAGATATTCAGAATAAGGGAATAGGGGTACCTGGGAAACCTAGGTTTCCGTACGCGGCTCATCAACATCTGTGGTCTTTTCAGACTCCGGTGCCGCACTGGATGATGCCCCACCTGCTTGGGCCCGCACTCTCTCCTGTCGCAGCTGCTCATCTATTACCGACCGCTGCTTCGCGACCTCTAACTCGTCCTTCTCAGCTGACGTCTTTTTGTGCTTCCTCTTCTTTGATTTCTTTACCCCACTTTCACCTACTTGGGGTTCACTAATTTTCAGAGGCCGACCCATCAAATCCACAATCGTGGTTTCTTCGTCCAAGTCCACGAACTCAGAAGTCTCCTCATAAAGCGCTTTTTCTTGCTTGAGGACTGTGATATCATTTTTCACCTTCTTTAACTCCGCATCAAATCTCGCCAAGTCCGGGATGCTCATTTCGTTTAGCCTTGCATCCATCTGGGTTTCCATCGCATCGACCCTTGCGCGCAGCCCCTCAAATGGCTTCAGAGCCTCCCGTATTGCTTCATCAATGGTGGGCTTGAACAAATCTGTCCAAGCGGCAATTTGTTTATCCAACTGTTTCTGCTTTTGCACCATTTTAGCAAAATTTCGGGGGTTCATGTGATATTCTGGTGGTAGAGGGGGCCTTGCCGCAGTGCCCGAGCCTTCAGCAGTAGCTCTCGTTGTCTGTGAAGTTTTTGGATCAAACACCGCAAGTGGCATTTCTGTACCTGATGGGGTGTCGGTTGCCTCGGAGGTGGATGTGGTTGGCTCTTTGAAGATCTGAGGCTTATGAATTCTTATTTCAAACTTAGTGTCATCCCTGGATTTGTCGATATTTTGCTTTGATGACGCTGCCACTTGCTTATCAATATCATCCCATATCGGCACCTCTGCACGCCTGCATAACTCAGTCACTAGACATGGGAACGGCAAAGAAGAAGTAGTTTTTATGGCCCTGGTCTGCATCTCGTCTGCAATTATCATTCCGAAGTTGATGACGTACCCGGCTATCAAGCTTGCTACAAGGATGGCTCTTCCCTCATCCAAATTATTGTCTCCTCCTGTTGGAAATAACCTGAGCCGCACAACCGCCCACCAAAACTTGGCTATGAAGCTTAGTGATTGCTTCGATATCCGTCCCCTCTGAGTCAGCCAAGAAGGTGAGCCATCAGTCAATGTTCGGGCCAACCACGGTCTCTGCGAGTAGGCGTTGGAAATCTTTTCATGGAACTCTGGGATGTCAGGTGGAGGGATGTATTCCGGGCCAAAGAGGACTCTGTTGATCATTTCCCGTGAGATGTCCACTTGTTTACCCCGATTTGGCACCCTGTCCTGCCTTGGTGCTAATTTGACCCCTTTTCCTGGCTCACATTTGCTTTCCAATAGTGCCAAATAGTTGGCATAGAATTCCCGGATTAGCTCTGGATAATAGAATCCCGGGGGCGAGCTCATCCACTCGAACTGATACCTCTGGTACTGTGTCTGAAGAACCGGGTATTCAGGCAGATCTGTGGTCATGATTTGCACTTCTTCAGCTATCGGTCTTTTGTGGCTTCTCGATTTCGTTTTGGTAAGACCGTCAAGATAGTGCTTCTGAGCCTCCTTAAATGCCCACCGGATCGATTCTCTGTCCGTGGGTGCACTCCCTGCAATTCTGGTGGTTTCGGGACCACCTACATCCTCCGGATTGGGGCTGGAGCTACCACTTTCATCCGATCCACTACCGCTCCCCGACTCACTGCTAGATGACCCACTCTCCTCTTCAGACTGGGAGACTTGGGTGGTTCTTCGTTTAACTAGCCTGGTTTGGTAAGTCGAGGCTGCAACTATTTCTTCGTCGCTACTCGGTTCATCAATTAGGGTCCGAGTTGTAGCGATCCCTTCTTTCTTCTTTAGTGCTTGACCGCGACGCGGTTGTTGTTTTGGGGCCATGTACCTGCACGTGAACAAGTCAAAACATGTGAGAACAAGAACACACTCAACGATACCTTCTGTCTAAGAGTGACGGTTTGGGTGACGGACCGTCACAGGTGTGACGGACCGTCGCACAGATCGTCACTCTAAGACAGTGAACTGTCTAAGGGTGACGGTTTGGCTGACGGGACGTCACAGGTGTGACGGGCCGTCACGCCGACCGTCAACTCTAGACAGTGAGTTTTCTCCTTCTTTGAGGCATTTCATCGAACACCTTGTGCTCAATTCGGGGTATTGCTCTATTTTAGTGGGATTTGATTTCATAAGGTCACCACCCATCAAGTAATTAAGTTCATGGGTTACTCAAGACTTCACCCATGTCTAACTTACGATTTCAAACAACAATACCACTCATACCCAACAACATACATAATTTTACAAATACATAAACCCAACAATTCGCCCGACTACACCTCCACTAATTTGCCCCGTGTTACTCATTAAATCCAACTATGAAGAGTTTAGCAACATACCTTGATTTTGTTAGTAAGAAGGAGTCGTTATTCCCTTTTTGAGTTATATGAACCAATGGACAACTAGCGGGAAATTTGTGGTTTCTTGCGTTTTGAGCGATGGTGAAGAAGGGAAAATGGGGGTGTGGTGCTTGGGAGCAAGTTGACGATTTGCTTGGGGAGAAGATGGATTTTAATGGAGGTTTGGAGTTTGGGATTTGAAGATAAGCGGTAAAATGATGAAGATGAAGTTAATATGTACCCGGGCGGGTCGGTTTGGTTATGGGTCGGGTCGCCCAAGATTAAACAAAGAAAACTTACCTGATGCGCTGCCTGGAGTGACGGTCCGTCAAAGTCTCGACGGTCCATCACATTGGGGCGTCACATTAGGCAGTGAGCCTTTTGAGGATTATGGGTGACAGGCTGAGATGACGGTCCGTCAACATGTTGATGGTCCGTCACTCACCCCGTCACTACTAACCAGTGGTTTATGAATATTTGTCTCCAAGTGACGGTCCGTAGTGACGGTCCGTCATGATTTTGACGGTCCGTCAACCCAAATCGTCACCCTTAGACAGAATACGCTGTTACGTCCACTTTTTGTACCTGCACACTCAACGAACAAATTAACCAATTCTAACAAGTCAAATTTTTCTAAGACTATACTACAACAACAATTTATGGGTTGCCTCCCATACAGCGCCTGATTTAACGTCGCGGCACGACGCGGGTGTCTTGATTACTCAGACTTCATCAAGATACACCAGAGACAGAACATGTACCTCCTCTGGGAGGCCCAGATATTGCTTTATCCTCTGCCCATTGGCTTTGAACAACTCACCATCTTTATTTTCGAGTTCGACTGCACCGGATGGGAACACTTGGTGCACTTTGAATGGTCCGGACCATTTGGATTTGAGTTTCCCGGGAAATAATTTGAACCTGGAGTTGAACAACAATACCAAGTCCCCAACCTTGAACTCCCTTTTCTCAATTTTCCTATCATGATACAGCTTCATTCGTTCCTTGTAGATAGCGGATCTCTCATATGCTCATAATCGGAACTCGTCCATCTCATTTAATTGTTCCAACCTTAGTTCCGATGCTTCTTTCCAACTGAGATTTAACTTTTTGAGCGCCCAAAGGGCCTTGTGCTCAAGTTCCACGGGCAAGTGACACGCTTTACCAAAAACAAATTGGTAAGGAGACATACCTATTGGCGTCTTAAACGCTGTTCGGTACGCCCAGAGTGCGTCATCCAGCTTCCTCGCCCAATCTCGCTGGTTCACATTCACAGACTTAGCCAAGATCTCTTTAATCTCCCGGTTCGACACCTCGACTTGCCCACTGGTTTGGGGGTGATAAGGTGTGGCTACCTTGTGTTGCTTCACTCCATATTTTGCTAGAGCAGCCCAGGAACACCTTATTACAAAAATGTAAACCTCCATCACTGATGATTGTGCGAGGGGTGCCAAACCGAGCAAAGATGTTTCTTTTTAAGAACGCCACTACACTTTTCCCTTCGTTATCGGCCAAAGCAACCGCCTCTACCCACTTTGACACATAATCCACCGCTACCAAGATGTAGCGGTTCCCGTAAGAACTTTCAAAAGGGCCCATGAAATCTATTCCCCATACGTCGAACAATTCAACCTCGAAAATAGTGGACATGGGTAGCTCTTGTCGGCGAGAGATTGCTCCTCTTCGTTGACATTGATCACAGAACTTGGCAAATTCATATGAATCTTTCTGGATTGTCGGCCAATAATAACCACACTGTAAGATCTTTCGGGCGGTTCGATTACCCGCATGATGTCCTCCAACTGGGGACGAATGGCAAGCTTGCAAGATGCTTGTCATTTCCGCTTCCGGTACACATCTCCTCATAATGTTGTCAGCACACAACCGGAATAAATACGGCTCATCCCAGAAAAACATACTTGCATCATGGAGAAACTTCTTTTTCTGGTGGAAGTTCAAACCTTCCGGGATCATGTCACTCACCGCATAATTTGCGAAGTCAGCGTACCAAGGCACCATATCACGTGACGCAGCCATCACCTGCTCATCCGGGAATGCATCATCAATCTCCGGTTCATCTATTCCGCTCTCTTTCCCCTCAAGCCTGGACAGATGATCCGCTACCTGATTCTCACACCCTTTTCGATCCTTGACTTCAAAGTCAAATTCCTGCAACAATAGCACCCAACGGATTAGTCGAGGTTTTGCATCCTTTTTGTTCATCAGATACCTCAAGGCTGCATGATCAGTGTGCACCACCACTTTTGTGCCAAGTAAGTATGCTCTGAATTTCTCAAAAGCGTATACAACCGCCAGCAGCTCCTGTTCTGTCACTGTGTAGTTCTTTTGCGCCCCATTTAATGCTTTACTAGCATAATAAATGGGATGAAAAAGTTTGTCTCGCTTTTGTCCCAGCACAGCTCCGAGTGCAACACCACTTGCATCGCACATTATTTCGAACGGTTTGGACCAATCCGGGGCAATTATGATAGGAGCATCCACTAGCTTTTCTTTCAGGCATTCAAACGCCCTCAAGCACTCAGCATCAAATACAAACTTCGCCTCTTTTTCAAGCAACTTGCACAATGGGGTAGCAACCTTAGAGAAATCTTTGATGAATCTTCGGTAGAAACCGGCATGACCAAGAAAACTCCTCACACCCTTTACTGAAATGGGTGGAGGTAGTTTCTTGATGACTTCAATCTTGGCTCTATCCACCTCTAGACCTCTCATAGATATCTTGTGCCCTAGTACAATGCCTTCTTTCACCATGAAATGGCATTTCTCCCAATTCAGCACGAGGTTTGACTCTTCACACCTTTGCAATGCCTGACCCAGATTAGCCAAGCAATCATCAAATGTATCACCCACTACCGAAAAGTCATCCATGAAGACCTCCAATGTGTTCTCCACCATATCAGAAAAGATAGACATCATGCATCTTTGGAAGGTTGCAGGAGCATTGCAAAGACCAAAGGGCATGCGTCTAAAAGCAAACGTACCATAGGGACAGGTGAACGTGGTCTTCTCCTGATCTTCCGGGGCTATAGATATTTGGTTGTACCCCGAATATCCATCTAAAAAGCAATACCAACCTCTTCCAGCTAATCTATCCAGCATCTGATCCATAAAGGGCATGGGGAAATGATCACGGAGAGTACAGGAGTTTAGCTTCCGGTAATCCATACAGACTCGCCAGCCCGTGACAGGTCTTAATGGAATCAGCTCATTTTTGTCATTTGCTACCACAGTCATTCCTCCCTTCTTAGGAATACATTGCACTGGGCTTACCCATTTGCTATCAGAGATTGGGTAAACCACTCCAGCATCGAGCCATTTGATGATCTCTTTCTTCACCACCTCTTGCATTGGCAGATTCAGTCTCCGCTGGTGCTCGGTGGTGGGAGTGCAATTTTCTTCTAGCTGTATCTTATGAGTACAAATACCTGGTGGGATGCCTATAATATCTGCAATGGTCCAGCCGATTGCTCTCTTGTGTCTCCTCAGAGTGGATAATAATGCTTCAACTTGATATTGTACAAGGTCTGTCGCGATGATTACCAGTAAGGTATCTTGGTCACCTAGAAATGTATACTTCAGATGGCCTGGCAACTCTTTCAACTCTAATACCGGCGCTTCCTCAATAGAAGGCTTTGCAGGAGGTGTTGGTCTGTTCTTTAAATCGAGATCCAATTTCTTTGGGGCGTAACCATATGACCCCATTCCAACCACCGCATTCACAACTTCCTTAAAATCTTTGACACCATCATCATCGAAATTCATCATAACTGCTGCCAATGTCTCTACAGCAAGTCTCTCTTCAACAGAAACGATCACATCAGATTCTGCAACAACATCAATAACCGAGACGACATTCATGTCCCTCGGTTGCTTCATTGATCTGCACACATTAAACTTTACTACCTCATCGTTCAACCTGAAAGTCAACTCGTTGCTCTCCATATCGACCAATACTCTTCCGGTTGCCAAGAAGGGTCGTCCCAAAATAATAGGGACTTCGAAGTCCACTTCGCAGTCCAAAATCACGAAGTCTGCCGGAAATATGAACTTCCCCACCTTCACAAGTACATCATACAAAATACCAACCGGGCGTTTCACCGATCTGTCAGCCATCAATAACCTCATAGTCGTCGGTTTGGGGGCTCCTAAGCCCAACTGCCGGTAGATGGCTAACGGCATCAAGTTTATGCTAGCCCCCAAGTCACAAAGAGCCTTGGCAAAGTTAAACTCCCCTATGGTGCAAGGAATAGTGAACGCACCCGGGTCTTCTTTCTTTTGGACCAGCGACCTTGATGAAATGGCGCTACAATGGTGGAGGTTGTCTTCCGGTTCAAAACTTACCGACCTCTTCTTTGTGATCAAGTCCTTCATGAACTTGGCATAACCGGGCATTTGTTCAAGCGCATCCACCAGAGGGATGTTTACTGATAACTGTTTGAGCATGGTTATGAAGTTCAGGAACTTTCTATCTTCCACTTTCTTCTTCAGCCGCTGTGGGAAAGGAGGTGGTGGCCGAGGCATCATAGTTGGAAGTTTTTCAACCTCCTTGCTTTTATCTGTGAGCACTGGAGTAGCATCTTCTTCCGCGCTGGGTTTTTCAGCAGACACTTTCACACCCTCATCGACCATAATTTCAGCATCTATTAACTCATCATCCTCAGCTACAGCATCTTTCTGGGTCTGAATTACCGGATGTGTTTCCGATAATGCGTTACCGCTTCTGGTGGTGATTGCCATACAATTCGCGTCGTTTCTCGGGTTTTGAATGGTGTCACTCGGCAATGTTCCAGCTTTCCTTTGATTTAGAGACGCCGAGACTTGACTCATTTGCTGCTCTAACTGCTTGATTGCGGTGGAATGAGAATTCACTAACTGACTCATTGATGTTAATTCAGATTTCATTTCCTTGACTCCGGAGTCAGTAGATTCCACCTTCAACAACATCTTTGCCATCATATTCTCTAACTTGGACGTCCCTGTCTCATTGCTAGTTCTTTCTCGGTTACCAGGTGGTACGTACAACCCACCTCTATCAGTGTTATTTCTCCAGTTCCCCTGATCACGGTCTCTGTAGCCAGCTTTTTCATGGTAGTTGTCCCTCTGATAGTTCCGACCTTGGTTTCCCTGGCCATTGGCCTGGAAACCCCCCAAATAATTCGCCTCCTCATCAGACTCGAACTCTGCTGCTCTACTTTGGGAACTCACAACTTTTACTTTCTCCACATCTGCTGACAGCAAATGTTTTGTCAATAGGTCCATTTGCGTCTTCAGATGGGCCATATCTTGGTCCCGCTCTTCCTCTCTCCTGCGCTGTTCTGCAGACATACCGACTGTATGAGTGCTAGCAGCCGTCTCGGTGTCCCGTGTATGCCAGGCCCTGTTGGTTTTAGTGAGCCGGTCCAGAATAGCTGTGGCATCGATGAAAGTGAGACCCATAAACGCTCCACCTGCTGCGTTATCTAGTGTCGGCTTGGTAGCCGAATTCAGTGCCCTGTAGAATGTCTGCATCAAAAACTCGTCGTTCAACTGATGGTTAGGGCATTGTGTCAGCTTCTTCTTGAATCGCAGCCAGGTCTCGTGCAATGCTTCGTGAGGTTGCTGCCTAAAATTGCTAATCTCATCCCTCAACTGTATCATCCTAGAGGGAGGAAAGAACCTTTCTAGGAAAGCTCCTTTCAACTCTCCACAAGTTGCGATAGAGTCGGGGGTCAGCTCTGTCAACCATAGCGCTGCCTCCTCAGACAGAGACAACGGAAACAACCTGAGCCTGATCGCTGTCTGACTCAAACCAGGCAATTCGAATGACTTGCAGATACCCACAAAGTTCATCAGGTGTCTGTTTGGATCATCACCAGCCGTACCTCGGAATAATCCCTTTAAGTTCAACAGCTGGAGCATTGTGCTAGTTATGTTGAACTTAACCCCGGGAGCTAGTGGAGGGAGAATAATGGCTCCCGTAGCACCAGCTCCGTCTAATGCAGTGTCATCCTCTATATCTTCAGCATTCAAGTGATGCTGATCCTGTTGAACCTGTTGTGCTGCAGCGAGCCTTGCTGCCTCCGTCTGGTGTGCGGCCATGGTTTGCCTTAGCGTTCTTGCGAGCTCGGGGTCGTAGGGTAATATTGGTTCACCCGAGCGTCGGGTACTTGGCATGCACTACTCAGTACCCTGTAATAAACAAAAACAACAAATAAAAGTAAAATCAGGAAATATGACTAAGAGTCAAGTAAACACACAAGACTTAATAAACAACCGTCTTCCCCGGCAGCGGCGCCAAAATTTGATACGCCCAAATTACAACTCCAATTACGAAGCGTAAGCGGTCGCTGTCAAATATAGAACCCAACTAAGGTTGGGGTCGATCCCACAGGGAATAAGGTGCAGATTAAATCGATAGTGAATTAAATGACTAGTAGTCGATAGTTTCCGGTAAATTGGGGGGTGTTGTGTGAACAATATTTAACCAAAGCAAATAATAATGTGCGATTAATAATCAATATGAGAGTGAATTAGGGAAGTGTTCACCATAGCGTCGTAATAATTTCGACTCAAGGTTTAACCGGGTTCGCTCTATATGCATATCACGATGTGATTGAACTTATGGTATCGTCTAAACGTTTCTCAACCAATTAGACAACTTTCCTTTTCAATTCTCTCGAACTTGAAAAGGTGAACTTCCTTATTTCAATCCTAAACATCAAGTAGATTAATCTAGTTACAGCATTAATCATGAGACGAGAATTGGTAGTCTCGAATCCTTGTAGTTAATCAAATTTCCCGGTTTTAATCTCTTTACTCAAGCAAATTAAACCTAGGCATGTTCTAATGTTTGCAACCACCAGAAAACGTTAGTAATTGAATGATTAACCACATGACAACATAAAGATAGAACCCTACGCTACCCGGAATCTATATTGCTACTTTAGCCATGGCTCCCACAACCCTAGTTGTGGGAAGTTAGTTACTCATGCTATTAGGAAAAGAGAAGAGATTTATATTCATAATAAAGCAAAAAGAATCTTACAATATAATGAACACAAACTTCAATTTATCCAAGAACAAGAATCCAAGATCCCAAGAACAATGGAAGAACAAGATTGAAGAAGAAGACAAACGTGTTTTTGTGTTTCTTCCTCTCAAAAGTCGCTCAAAATGATCCTAAAACTAATGGGTAATGAATTTGTAAAATCGAATGAATATAAAATAAACCTAACTTAGGTATTTATAGGAGTCCAGGAAATAAACCCAAAAACGTTCGGAATCCGCGTTGCGTGTTCTGCCTTAACTTGACGGTTCGGGTGACGGACCGTCACAAGCTTGACGGACCGTCACAGTGGCCGTCGCCACTAGGCAGTGTGCTGCCTTAACTTGACGGTCTACTTGACGGACCGTCAAGTGTGTGACGGCCCGTCATGGTGGCCGTCACCACTAGGCAGTGTGCTGCTCGTCTTGACGGTCTTCTTGACGGACCGTCACATGGGTGACGGCTCGTCATGGTGGCCATCACTCTTAACCAGTGGCGCTCTTTTGATCGTATTTCCTTCCTTTTCTACGTTTTTTGCTATTTCCTGCAATTCCAACATAAAAGCATCAAAAACGACGACTGTTGCTTGAAAACTCACGATTATTCTTAGTTAAAGGAGTCAAATGTGTCGTAGAATGGCGGCACATCAATATTTCCTCAACAAGTCATGGAAGATTGGGATTTCCTTCTTATTTTAAATCAGTCTGAAGCAAATATCTCTAGGCATTCTATTTCATTTGTAATAATTTCAACGATCACCAACACAATTACTAGCACCTAGTACCCTCAAGATTACACGTCCATTGGTATTATTTAATAATTTAACTATCATGGAATATTTTATACTCAAGACACCTATCATCTTTTGTAGAGACCTCACCCACAACCCAAATCAACCCAACAATAAGGCACAACAACACATAACACTTAATCTCAAAAATTAAGTAACACAAAAGATCAATGTAGCCTAAACACTCAAATACACAAACCCATTTTCAAACATATCAATGTCAAGAAACATCGAACGTATAAATCACCCAACAGACACAATATGCCATCACAAACTCTACAAATATAATACAGTTATATCACAATGAAAGAATCATATCCTTACGTATTACAACTGTGTAGCCTCTGTACCACATCAATATCACTATGTACCATACCAAAACTCAAACCTGTCACTCATCTATACACACATGCTTAAGGGACTTTAATCTTTTCCTACATGACTAGTAGAAGACCCTAGATGTCTATGTACCATACTGGTATGATACTCGATCCATAATATAATCGCTCACTGTAAGCTCACATCAGACTCCAGCCACTCATCATCATAATAGTATATATATCCTCAATCCTCATCAACATATCTCTGTATGTTCTTATTTAAACTATCTCCCATGATAATACCAATAAGTACACAATGAATATCACAAGTAAACATCATAATCATAAGTTATATAAAGACAATCTTCGAATAATTTAAACAACTTATTCATACAAGTGTTGTCAAGTCAACAATCATTAACCATAGACTATGTTCGAAGACCAATCAACATGCTTTATCAATTTATAACACATAAAAGCGACTAAATCAAGTCTAACTCCACATAGAGATCATAATTTCATCTCGATTACTCAACAACATTGTCATGCCAAGGACCATTAACTCCAGTTCTAAGTGAGGAACTCTATTATGCATATCACATTCATGACCATCATATCATAAACCATTTACCAGATAGTGTGTCAACATTTTATTTAAAATACAACCTTAGTTTATTCGTCTTTACCACTGACCACACCTTAATATTTAGTCATGTTTCCTCTCATCAGTTTTATCTTAAGGCCATCCTATGGCTATCACTAGTCATCACTCCACACTTTATATCAAAACAACAAGGATATAGTCATTACACTACGAACACACCATCAAGATCACACACACAAATAGGTTATCAAATCCACAATATTTTCAACCTTTAATATTATTATTCTAGGTTTATAGTTGAATTAACACATAATCCTTTCACCACTTTTCATATTAGTCTTATCCAAATTAAGATCATATAATTATAATCACATATAAATCACCACACACCCTGCCCCTTCATACATTGTTCTAGATGGCATCCATCTGAACACTATACCCGAAGACCTAATCATGCTTTCTCCCATCAATTCTATATAGTATATACATTTTACTAATCGAATTCTAACTCAAGGTAAACCATAACCTATCTTAACTCCAAGCTGCTACCATAGATGTAACAACCCTCATAGTGATTTTTTAATTTTGGTGTATTTTGACTGTTTTAACTCTCTTTGCAGTTGTATTATAGTATTTCAAATTTGGAGGAATGAGTGGTATGATTCTCGAAGTGATTGGTTGAGAATTATGCAAGTTTCTTATTTTGGAAGATTGAAAAGCTAATATGGTTGACTTTAGTCAACATTCACAGAAGTTGAGCTCGTATCAAAATTCTGTCAGTACCATCATCTTTGGAACATCATTTTTGGGTTAGTAGGACTATTGGTTTAGGTTTGGAGATATTTGGATGAGTTTTGGAAGTTGAAAACTTAAGAGAGTTGACCAAAGTTAATATTCGAGGTTAGAAATGTCATTTTCGAGTTTCAATGATTTTACTAGGACTAGAGGGTTACTTTTGGTTTAGATAAAGGTTTGGTACAGTTCTCAAGGCTTTGGAATGAGTTTTGAATCATTATTTGGAAATTTGAAGGTTTCTAAGTTAAGAGTTGACTTCGGTCAATATTTGGTCAAGATAATCTTGTTTGGGTATTTTGATGATTCTATCAGGTTTGGAATATATTTTATAGCTAGTTTGCACTGTGGGTTGTGACCGGGAGGTCTCAGATGAATTTTGGGTACTCATTCAGAGTTTGGAAGTTTATCGTTATTGAGTTTTTGTAGTGTCACCTGAAACAAATGAGCTCTATTTGGTATTTGGATGGTACCATTGGATACATATAGAAATTTTTTACGAGGGATATATGGTCATTTTAGAATGGACATCTAGTGCTGTGTTCTGGTGTGAGCGCAAAAGGATTTCACCTGAACACTGTGTTAACAGACAGACTTTGGGATTTTTGTATTTTTGACATTTTGGGAGTTAGGGAGCTCCGATTGAGGCAATTTTTGATGTATTTTTTTTGAAAAATCATTGGATATGTGTTTATAACTTTATTTTGTTAATTTTCCAAGATTATCCTTTTTGTTTTCATGATTTTGATTCATAAGTTGAGATTTGAAACCCCAAAGTTTATTAAATGAAAAGTTCTTGATTTTAGAATTAATTTGTGATGAGTTTTCACTGATTTTTCAAAAACTAAAATCCTTGTAGCATGGGTAATCTGATTTTAGCATAAATTTACCAAGTTTTCTCATTTTAAACCGCATTTAAACTTAGGAATTTGGGGATTTTTCCAGTAAAGTTAAAGAATGAAATTTTGATGATTTCAAGCTCGATTTTTATCCCATTTTTGATGAAATTTCATATTGAACTCCTTAAGCTTTGGGTAAGCTGATTTTTTGAGAAAATTCCAATTTTGCCCTTTTGGGCTTGGGATTGACTTTTGAGTTGACTTTTTTGACCCAGTTTATAACCTTAGCAATATGGGTATCATTGGATTCATGTTTATGTATAAAAAGTGTTTTTGATATAGTAGTTGCATTCAGAGGCTCTTTGTAAAGGAAAGGCTTGGGCGTGACCTTGTAGAGTTTACTGTTCGGCTTCAAGGTAGGTTATGGATTAATTTTCTTTAGACTTTGCTTGGGTGAGAACTTATCGCGTAACACATTCTATGGGTTGGGTGAAATAGTGGATTTGAGTACTAAATGGGTGATTTATCATTGTGATGTCCAAATTGGGGCTTATACTGTACTTGGGGGGGGGGGTAAGGAACTTAGATTCTTGGATTGAGATTGAGGCTCATGGTCTGTGTTCATGAACTTATTATGATTCTAGAATTTTGATCATATAAGGGTAATTGGCTTGTTGATACTTCATATTCATGCATATGCATTCATCTTATGAAACACTGAATTATACCATTAAAAGCACTGATTTTGAAAGAAAATAAACTACTTTCTATTTATTTAGTCAGATGCAGGATTTCAGACACAAATATATGATATTTAACTTATTTAGTCCAATACAGAATTCCAGGCTTAGATAGATGATATGTTATTAATTTCATCTAATGGAGGATTCCAGGTGGGGTATATAAACCTCGCGAGTCCCCCATGGGTCTCTTCCTAGAGAGATAAATGCTTGGAAGGTGTATATCGGTAGACATTGGCCATTGCATATCATCCCATATCATTGCCTTGCATTTATCATTTTGATTATTGCTTTGATTGAGTTATATTGTGTTATTATTGTTGTTGAACTGCTGGGACTTTTCTGCATGCACGGTTACTTTAGTATTCTTTATTCAATATCGTAACTGCTTAAGCTCAACTGACCTATGATGTCTACTGAGTACAAGTGGACCATACTCACCCCTACTTTTCTGCATCCTTCTGATGCAAATTCAGGTATAAGTGGACCTCACGATTAGAGTTCATGATTTTTGATATCTTCGAAGCTGTGGTGAGATCCTATGTTCGGAGACTATTCTAGCTTCCTCTACTACTTATCTATGTTTTCCTTACTTTTTCAGACAATGTTGTAGTATTTTGTTAGGATATTTTGTACTTAGAGTCGCTCTTGTATTCGTGATTGATGAGTCTTGGGATGTATTGGAGTCTACTTTTCGATTTTATTTTGATTATCTTTGATTTGAGTTATTATTAATTAATCGTTGTGTTTTTCTGCTACTTTCTTTATTTTTAGTTGTTTGCTTTTGTTGAGTTAGGCTTATCTACCATAATTGGATTAGTGTAGGTTCCATCATAACCCTTGGGATTTTGGGTCGTGACAGTAGAATATGTGCACGTCCACTCCTTGATCTCGATCCAGAGTTTCTGACAGAGAATCAACGAGAAGATGATGAAGCCGCATTTCTTTGAGAGCTTTTCCTCTCCGTTCTTGGTGTTATAACTTGGGAATAGCCCTAGGGGTGTTTTAGGATGAAACCCTCCTTAGAATAGGAGGTGAATTATTGAAATAACTTAAACACGGAGTTCTGTCTCCCATCCTTCGCTGTATCAATCATTACATAGCTGTATCGGGCTTGCTGTGGTGGCCTGCTGACTGCTACAATGAAGCATTACTGATCGGGCCCACTTTATTTTGATTTTATTTTACTTGGTAATTGATTAATGATACATGCTTGTTATATTGAAACAAAACTCATATCAATAAAATTTTAATTCTTACATTTTTTACTGCGAAAGATTCAATAACGATGGAACAGATCATTACAGGAAATCTCTAGAATGCAACAATCATCACTATCACTTTAGATCATATTGTCCACCTACTATCTAAGAAGTCATTGGAGCTGATGATCTTTCGATAAAATCCTTGCGGCAACAAGATATGCTTGGTCACTAGACCAAAAACTCTCACAAAAGTTCTAGGAAGAGTCTGAGCTCATCGAGGACCGGCCACCTCCCTTATCCTTGTTATAGCTCATAGCCGATCATCAAATGCACAACCGTAGAATACCCACCAAAACTCTGACAAAGAATCAAGACAATTTGTTCATCGGTCAAGTAAGCTTCTAAGTTCCTTTAGTCAAAAGATGTCTCCATCGATCAAGACATTATGTTTAATTATACTTTAGGCTAAAATATTAAAATTTTATCTTTTTAGATTGTGATTTAATATTCATCATTGTGGCTTACTCGGATTACTCTAAAAACTATTATGCTTAATCTTTCAATTTTTTTATTTTCTTCTTTATAATAAGGAACTACTTAAGAAAGAATATAGAAATATCACTTGTTGGATAAGATAAAAGACGCGCAAAATCAGTAAAGTTTTTTTATACATAAATGTAGATTTGCAAGTAAAATCAAGAAAACAATCAATTGAAATATCTAAATACTTGCAAATATATTTTATAATCCTCCCTAAAGAAACGACGATGATGACTATTATTATTATTATTATTATCTAAGAAGAATAAATTTATGAAATAGTCACAATTGGCTTAACCACATTGCAAATTATCTTCCTTTATTTTATATATATATATTATTAACAAAAGCTCTGGTTTCTCTTAGCACATGTTAGCTAAATTTGCGCCACACCATGGGTAGAAGGACCAAAGCTGCGATTCTAGAGAAACGAATGGGTGAGGAATTATCGAAAAAGCAAGTAAAACCAGGAGCCACTACTGGGAGAGGGGGAGGAAGATCAATTCCACCAAAAACCGATGTACCAATTAATATTAATGGTAGTAAGCAGGTTCAAGCAAGCCCAGAGGGCCATCAAGGGAAAGGAAGGGACGCAGAATCAGGGAAAAGCAAAACTGCTAGGGGCTACAACAACAAATAAGGTACTAGGGGAATTGGAGGGAGCTCAAATCTTTGATTGAGGTTCCTACCAGGACAGAACCAGAGGCGAGTCCCGAGCACCATCAAGGCATAGAGCTGAGGGGGAAGAATCCTCACAAATCGAGGGCTTGTATTACTAAGGAGAATGTATTGGAGTGAGGGAAAATCATTGATACTTTTTCCAATTCGAGTACACGATGGGCTGATGAAGTAGAATTAGAGGATTCCTTCTCCAATGTAAATCCACCACCAATGGCTTCAGTGTGGGACAACTTTGATTTAAGGAAAGTGACTAATGAACGATTCAAACTGGACTTTGTGAGGCCTGTGAAGAAGGGGTAGCACATGCTTGTTGAGATTGAGAAAGAGGATATCAATACTGAAGTGGAATACTGGAAACATGCGATAGTATGTTATGTGTTGGGAGCCCATCCTCCTTATGTAGTGTTCAATGGTTTCATCCAGAGACAGTGGGGGAAGCTAGGTATTAACAAAGTTGCTATGCTAAAAAATGGGATTATGCTAGTGAGGTTCAACACAGCAAAAGGCAAGGATGAGGTGTTAAATGGGGGCATTTATCATTTTTATAATAAGCCTCTCATAGTTAAAGCATGGAGTCCGGACATGGAATTTTCCAAGGAGGAGTTGGCATCTTTCCCAATATGGATTATGTTGCCTGGAATTGATTTTAAATATTAGAGTGCAAAGGGGCTGAGCAAAGTTGGTAGCTTAGTGTGGAAACCTCTCATGGTTGACAAGAATACTGAGAACAAACTGGGATTAAGCTTTGCAAAACTGCTAGTGGAAGTGAGATAGGGGGCCAATTACCAGATTTAATTCATTTTAGGAATGAGAAGGGATGTGTGATTGAGAAAAGGGTAACCTATGATTGGAAAACCTCCATTTGTGAAGTTTGTCACAAATATGGTCACGTAGCGGATATATGCAGGAAAAATAAAAGTAAGAAGAAGGTGATTGAAGCTGCTGCAGGGGAAGGTCTGAGAGCTAAGGGAACTACTGAGGTCAGGGATGGGGTAGTAACCTTGAAACCAGGGCATACATTAAGGCACCAAAGAGGTGACAGGTAGAATAAACCCCAACAGGGGCAGAGATGGACTAGGCCTTCACAAGTGGTGAGTGATGCTAGCACTTCCACTGTACCTGTTGCTAATTCCTTTCATATGTTAGACGAGGGGGAAAACATAAAGGATCCAACCACTAAAGCTGGTTCGGGGGGGGGGGGGGGGAGGGGGAGGGGGGGGAGAAGCCCCCTCTTGGGCCATGGTTAAGATACTTAGCTGGAATGTTCGAGGTCTAAATGGCCTCACAAAGCAGAAGGAGGTGAAACTCCTCTGCAATGACTTAGAAGTAGGATTTATTGGCCTTTTGGAGACAAAAGTAAAGGTGAACAAAGTAGCTCAGGTAGTGGATAGTATGTACCCAGGTTGGAAACATTCTAGTAATCATGCTTCTCACTATAATGGGAGGATACTAGTAGTGTGGCGACCTGATTGGTTTCATATGACAGTCATCTCTGAGATCAGTCATGCTGTTTCGTGTAAGGTGGTGTATGTTCTAATGCAATTGGAGTTTCTAGTCATATTTGTGTATGCTTTTAACTTGAAGGAGGATAGAATGGTATTATGGCAAAACCTAAAACCTAAAACAGCTATCTCAAGTTACTTTAGGGGCTTGAAGTGTAATAGGTGATTTTAATGCTGTGTTGAAGAGTGATGATAGGCTGGGGGGAATATAGTGACACTAGATGAGGTGATTGATTTCCAACAATGTATGGATACTTGTATCCTTGAGGACATGCCACTCAATGGGTGTAGATACACTTGGAATGACAAGCAGGATAGTTGGATCTTCTCCAAGATTGATAGGATAATCATCAATGGGGAGTGGATAGATCAAATGCCACCTACGATAACTTATGTTTTACAAGAAGGAATTAGTGATCACTTCCCTCTTGTGATCAAGTTGCTGCACAATTAGATTCAGAAGAGAAGGGCATTTAAATACTGTACCATGTGAAGTTCACACTGAGAGTTTGAAACTATAGTGAGAACTAGTTGGGGGGTCCAGGTGGGGGGATGCCAAATGTTCAAAGTAGTCAGGAAGCTAAAGTTATTAAAACAGAAACTAAAGCAGTTGCACAAGCAGAGTTTCATCAATATTTTAGAGGTGGTAAATGCTAATACAGAGGAGCTCAAGAGAATTCAAAGGCAAGTGCAAGATGATCCATTGAACAACACTTTACAGCAAGAGGAAAAACAAATGACTGCGGAGTTTAAAAGAACTGTGTATCTAGCTGACTCATTATTACTGCAAAAGATTAAAGCTCTGTGGATAAGGAAAGGGGATGATAACACTCAATATTTCTTCTCAGTGATCAAGAAGAAGAAATTAAACCAGGAAATCACACAAATTCAAGATGACCACTAGCAATGGTAGTATGAACCTGACCAGATCGAGCAAGTGTTTGTGAATTTCTATAAGAAATTATTGGGTGAAGATAATAATGGGAGGTAGAGTGTGCATCCTAGCATATTTGTTCAGGGGCCTAAAGTTTCAGTAGGCCAACAATATGCACTTTTGAAGCCTTTCTCGAAACAAGATATCAAGAAGGCCATGTTCAGCTTTAATGTGAATAAAAGTCCTGGACCTGATAGTTATGGAGGGGGTTTCTTTCGAGATTCTTGGGGTATGATTGGTGATGGTATTTGTAATGCAGTTTGGAATTCTTTAATACTGGAAAGCTGTTAAGGCAACTTAATGCCACCATGATATCTATCATCCCAAAGGTAGATAATCCTACATTGGCAAGTCAATACCGGCCTATCTCTTGCTATAATATTCCTTACAAATGTATATCCAAGCTGTTGTGTAGTCGATTAGCTGTGTTGCTGCCTGATCTGGTTAATCACACCCAAGCTGCCATTGTTAAAGGGAGATCATTAATTCAAAATGTCTTAGTCTACCATGACCTGCTTAGACATTATAGAAGGAAGTCTTCACCTAGATGTCTCATGAAAATAGACTTGCGAAGGCTTATGACATGGTGAAGTGGGGTTTTGTTCAGGAGATGCTCTGTGATTTTGGCTTCCCTCTAAAATTTGTGCAGTTAATCATGGTCTATGTTACCACTACAAGCTATTCTATTAAGGTTAATGGTGTGGGATGTGGTTATTTTGAAGGGAAGATGGGTTTGCGACAAGGGGATCCCATGTCCCCTCTACTCTTTGTATTGGTTATGGAGGTGTTTTCTCGAATTATGACAAGGATGAGAAGGTTTCCAGACTTTTGATATCATCCTATGTGCAAGGATCAACAACTTACTCACCTCACTTTCGCAGATGATCTGATGATTTTATGCAAAGGGAATGGCACTACAATGGGGAGGTAATGGAAGCTATAAATTATTTTTCGTCTATGACAGGACTTGTGGCTAATTAAGACAAGTCTAGCATGTTCATATCAGGGGTTTCAGATGAAATCCAACAAGAGTTGTTTAGCATTACTGGTTTTGCCTTGGGAAAGTTGCCTATCAGATATCTTGGCTTGCTACTGTCTCATAAGAAGTGGAGTAAGCTAGAATGTCATCAACTTTGCCTTAAAATCACTGAGAAGATTAGAGCTACTTTGGTTAGACATCTGTCCTATGCAGGAAGACTACAAGTGCTCAACTCAGTCTTATTCTCTATGCATAACTTCTAGGGGAGGGGTTATCCTCCGTCAAAGTGTTGTGAAGATGGTTGACAAGAAGTGTAGAGAGTTTATGTGGGATAGTACTGAGGAGAAGAGAAAAGTGGCATTAGTGGCTTGGCAACATGTATGTTACCCAAAGAGGCAAGGAGGTCTTAATGTGAAGAACTGTCGATTATGGAATGTTGCCTCAGTAGAGAGGTTGATATGGTGGTTTATACAAAGGCCAGACCAACTATGGGTGAAGTGGGTACATGGTATATATATAAAGGGAGATATTGATTTCTGGACACAACAACCTAACCCAAATAGTAGCTGGTATTGGAGGCACCTGCATAAGCTCAAACTCTGCAGGAGCTCATGGTACCAGCATGACAGGTATTGTCTTACTAGTTATGGTATTTATTCAGTAGGTACCAGCTATCGTGCTTTGCTAGAGGACAGACCTAAGTGGACTACTGCTCAGCTGATTTGGAACAAAGTTATGATGCCTAAGCATAGAGTACTAGTGTGGTTGGCAACACAAGGGAAATTGTTAACTAAAGCGAGGATGCAAAGAATATGATTGGACTGTGATGATGATATATGTGTGTTAAGTGGAGTGTACAGACCGGCAGATACAAGACACTTGTTTACTGAGTGCTCTTGGTCAGTGGATCTTTGGAGGAGACTATCACAATGGTTGGACACTGGAATGATCCTTGACGACATCAACTCAACATTCGTAAAAATGAAAGATACTAATTGGAAGAAGTTTAATAGGGAGACAATTTTGGCTTGTTATGGAGCTATGTTGTACAATATATGGGCAACCAGGAATGGGCAGATATTTAGAAACCATACTGTAGATAACAACTTTGTCATGCAATAGATACAAAATGTAATTAGGGAAAGGGTGCTTATGTTTCAGGAGTCTAATAGTGCTAGACAGTGAAGAAGTTTTATAGATAAAATTTGTAGTTAGTTATGTGAGGCCTTGCTCCTTGTGACAGTTTTGTCATAGGACCAGTGCTCTTTAGGTGTATCTTCTCATTTTGCTGGTATGGTAATATTTTACATCTTATTACCACAAAAAAAGATATTATTATTATTATTATTATTATTATTATTATTAAATAAGTTGATGAAATTTATTCAAATAAATTTTATAACATCTAAAAAGAATAAGCTTATGAAATAGTAACAATTCATATAGAACTCTTCAACCATGTGTTTCTAATTTTAAGCTAACCAAAAATCTTTTTTTTCCTTCTAAAAGCCTAATATTTTCAAATTCAAATATTTTAAATTTTTTAATTCAAAATTTTTATTATAATATTAATTAATTTTATCCTAAATTTGCCAAGTGACTTTTCAATAGCTTGTCACTTGGCTTAACCACATAACTATATATATATATATATATATATATTGTTTTTATAAAAACTAGATGTCAATTTATATTAGATTACTCCCTCCGTCTCATATTACTTTTTCATATTACTAAAATATTTTATTTTAAATTATTTATCAATTTACAAAATCAAGATAGAATAAAATAATTTTTTTTTTCAGTTTGCTCTTATGATTGAAATTTTTTGAAAGGTAAACGGTATTAATCACATGCATAAATATTGTAAAATTCCCAATAAGTTTCTCTATTGTTAATATTTTTCATGTACACATTTAGTCCATAGAGTACACAAGTTTTTCGGATAAGGTGCCTAAATAGAATATATTATTTTCACACACTATTATGATTTTCATTACGGGCAGAGCTAGGGGCGTAAAGATGTTTATTTGAATCCCTCTCACTAAAAAATAATATTCTAATATATGTGTGTGTGTGTGTGTATATATATATATATATATATATATTAGACGTTGAATCTATTATTTTTGGTTAAAAGGGCATTTTATATATATTAACTGATAGTTACAGAGTAGGCATATATGCCATATTATCAGTACTAGAGATTACAGATAAGTTTTCAAAAAAGACTAACTAATTACAAACAGTCCTTAGTACTAGCTTAGTAGTGATGCTCTCTTTTTGATCAACTTTAAGGAGATGTTTAACTGAGTTCGGAAGGGATGTCAAAATAGTAGGTTGTGAGGACGGTGTTAGCTTCGAACCTGTCTTACACAAAATATCTGCTACCTTGCTGGCTTGGAGGAAGCTAAGGTGGACCACTGGATTCCTCAACCTCTTCATAAGCAACCTGCAAGATGTAACAATGGAGAAATAAATTAGCGTGGATTGCTCGAGTGCTTGTATTACTTCCATAGAATCTATTTCTATTTCAAGAGGGTCAATATTATGATCTACTCCTAATTGGGTTCCCGTGTGGAGTGCTTCCAGTTCAGTCGTAGTGTGGTTTAAACTATTATTATACTTATAGAATCCCATTAGCCAGTGACCAACAAAATTTCTAGTGAGACCACCTATCCAACCTTTATTATTGGTGCTAGAGTAGGAGACATCTATATTAAGTTTAATCCTTCCATATGGTGGGGGAAACCATTTAATATTGATGAGTTTGGAGGTGTGAGAGATGTTGGGTTTTTGGTTCATTGCATAAATTTAGTCGCTCTATTTTGTACAGGAGCTACAGAAACATGCGTATCATTGTTGTTGAAAGTGTTGTGGTTCCTGTTAAGCCAAATACTCCATAGAGCAAAGGAGAAAAACTCATCCCAAGCATAGTACTGACTATTGGAGGGAGGCTTAGTTTGGTGAAGACCTTAGAGCCAGTGCTCTGGAGGTAATTGGAGGTGGATTATATCTATACCTAGATCATGCTAAAACCTTTCGGCTACAAAACAATGCATGAAGATATGGGAGGAGGTTTATATGGCTTGTTTGCATACCTGGCAGGTGGAATCTTGGATTAACCCAATGTGGTGAAGATAGGATTTAGTGGGTAGCCTTTCATGTGCACATAACCAAAGGAAGAATTTGATTTTACAAAGAGTGTTTAATTTCCAAATGCAAACAAAGGGAAAGGGAATTTCAGGGCTCGATCCAATAAAAGGAATAACAGATTTAGTAGAGAAGACTTCGTTAGCATTGGAATTCCAGTAAGGCTTATCGATGTTAGTAGGATCAGTTCCCAATGTGATATGTGAGGCTAAATGTATCAAATCCAAGGGTATGCTAAAGAAGCATCCAGACCAATCCCAAGTCATGCCATCCCATAGGTTAGAAAGTTTATATTGTTCTTCCATTAGAGTAAGGGGTCCTTGAATGATATGTCATGGAGGGAGGGGGGGGGGTTATATTCGGTATCCATCTATGGTACCATGGGATGATAATTCTACCATTGCCCAGAGCCCAAGCAATACTTTTGGAGCACACTTTCCCACCTTCTAAAATATTCTTCCAAATGAAAGAGGGGGAGGAGGCAGATTTCCCCGAGTTGTACCTACGGATAAGGGTTCTAGCCCATGAAGAGGAGAGGATGAAAAATAATCTCCAATTTAAGCTTGTAAAAAGGGTAGTTCTTCTTATATCAGTTTTGTGAAGCCAAGGCCTCCATGCTCTTTTGTAGAAGCCATCGTATTCCAAGCTACGTAATGCATTTTTTCTTTTTCCTAGAAGAACCCCAAATGAAGTCACGTTGAATTTTATCAATGGTACTACAATTTTTCTTGGAGAGTTTAAAGTATTGCATTGTGTAAGCCGGAATGACACTAAGAGTGGATTGGGCAAGGGTTAGTCATCCAACCGGAGTGAGAAAGTTAATTTTCCAATTAGAGAGTTTTTGCCTCATTTTATCTAGATTAAATTGGAAGTCGGAGTACTTCTGCTTGTTGTTTAATTGATAAGCCTAAGTATTTACCAAAATGGGTAGAAGATTTGATGTTAAAGGATTAGTGGACTAAGTTTCTTAAGCTTCCATCATGACGTTTTGAGAAAATAGCTTTTGATTTAGAGGTATTGATTTTTTGGCCTGATAATTACAGAAATAGTTTATGCAACCATACATGGTATGGATAGATTTTGTATTGGCTTTTCAAATGAGCATTAAATCATTAGAAAAGAAAGAGTGATATAATTAGGATCCATTTTCAAGAGAACAACTGCCGCGCCCCATTTTTCTCGGAAAAAACGAGATTCGGTGTGACAACTCTTTTTTAGAATGAAAAGAGTGAAGAGTCGCTACCTAACGAATTAAGGTGCGTTAGGGAACCATACTATACTAACTATGATTAAATTAATTTTAGGGTCTACGCAACCAAAAATCGGTTAAGGGTTCAAGTTACCTCGAAAGGAAGGTGTTAAGCACCTTTCAAGGTCCACAAATGTAGATCCCTGCCGGATTCATTGTTATGTGAAAAATTATGTGATAAACAAAAGATTGAATTTATTAAGCTAAAATTAATGAGTAATTAAACATGCAAACTAATTTTTTCGATAAGTGCATTAGTAAACTAGACATGCGAAATTGACTTATTAATTAATTCAAACAAATCAAAATAAAACATAAAATTCACCTTGAATAAATAAACAAATAAATACTTTTATGAATAAATATTTTTGTGAACAAATTCTTTTACCACAAAATACGTATACAAGTTGAAGACAAAGCTACAAATAAAGTAATGTCCTATCAATCCCAAGTAAATGCACTCGATAAGATAAGTATAGAAAACAAGATTAATTAATTAAAGGGATGGATACATACCTATTTGCTTCCCGCAAATTACTTTAAAAGGGTGAAATCAAATAGGAAAAGAAAAGTATTTCGCATATAAAATGTAAAGATGAGGAACAAAGACACTAACATGGTTGCTTTCAGAATGCAAGAACACTTTCAACTAATCTACATATCATATGTATAGTGAGAAATATAAGGGATACGAGACTGATCTTTTGCGCCATGTAGATAATAAATAAAAATACCATTTTTTTGTAATCTTCGTATTCCTCGGACTACGGACTTTAGCGAGCTCCTTTAATTTGTAGCATGAGAAAGAATTGAAGGATAATAAACTAAAAATTAAACTTATATTGAAGTAAGGATAAACTGCAGATAATGAGAAACTTGTTAGTAATATATGTGTGCCACCTCAATTTTGGTGGAGGATTAATGTAAGGAATTAATTAAAATTAATAAGTAAATCAATGATACTAAAAATAAAAAGGGTATGACAGAGAGGAAGAGAGAGAGAGAGAGAGAGAGTGGTATCAGGATATGGGTAGGCTAGAAATGTACTTGATCCCCGCTGGGGGGCGACTACTTTATTCGAGCTTGGCTTCGAGAGTTGACTCCTCGACTCACCGTGATTGAACTCCAAGCAATGTCATTCCATTGTAAATATATTCAAAGGGTTGAGAGTATATCTGTTCTTAATGTTTAACTAATTAAACTAATAAAGTAACAAAGATTTCTTATAAAATAAGCACATAAGGAGGAAACGATTCACATTCGCCTCTGGATAAGAAAGATATAGAAATTAATATTAATATAATTCAGACCCATAATCTGAGGTCCTATACGAACCATATAAATGACCTAACGCAAATATAATAAGATAGATATAAAAAGTAACAAAGTATACTGATTTCATGTACTTAAATCAAGTGCTAAAAGTTATTACCAAATCCGCTTTATAAACCCAAGAACGAGATCAAATATGAAGATGCTCTAGTGTAATACTTTACTCCATTTAAGAATCCAAATACCATTTTAAACACAAAACAACAAAATCCACACAACCAATCACTTAGCACATAATTACAAAATCTCTATCCCAACAATGATATTAGCTAAGTTATATGAGTCAAATTCATTCAACCATAACAAACCAACCAAGAGATCAAGGGAGAACCTAAAATATGAAGTTAAGATTTAAAGAGTTGCACATTCCATTACACGTTATATAATAGACACTATAATAAAAACTAGCAAATGTAACCCCAATAGAATCATGAATGGAATAACCGATTACATCATTCCTGTAACACCCCAGAAACGTATCCAGCTTTAAAACTCAGACTTGCAGAAAATTTTGGACTTCCAGGGACCACGGGTCAAGTCCACGAATCATGGAAGGTTCCACGAGTCGTGAAAGTGACTCGTGATTCCAGTCCTGCAGACCATCCTCAGGTCTGAGAATCACGAGTCAATTTTATGACTCGTGAACGTTTCCACGAGTCATGGAACCAAACCATTGAACTCAGACAGAGAGTGGTCAAGTTCCATGAGTTCCACGACTCAGTCCTACGACTCATGGAAGCTTCCACGAGTCATATTGTGGGACCGTAGAAAACATCCAGCAGCCTAAAATTTTAGTTCAGGAACCACGACTCCATTCCACGAGTCATGACTGGTTCTATGATTTGTGGGAGAGACCCGTGGAACCTGAAGCCGTGTTTTTAAGTCAGTTTTTCTAAGTTAAATCCCTAGGGTATTTTAGTCATTTCCCACCATTTTAACTCCTAAGTAATGTTGTTTTGACCATTTCAAGGAGGGTTTTCACCCTTATTACCCTAAGTTCCTCCTAAACTATTCATTCACCTCCCAAAAGAAGAAAAGTTCTTCCTCAAGCTTCAAGTCTCCAAGATCCAAGTCAAGTCTCCTAAATCTTTTCCATTGAAGTGGGTAATCTTCCACCAAGGTATGTGGGTATTTAACAAAGGGTTACTTTCACCCTTGTGCCCAAAATCCCCAATTCTTATGTTGAACTATAAACTTATGAAATTAGGGGTTTGATCTAAAATTGGGGAAAGTTTATGAAATCAGCTCCTATATTTTAAATTCATGGTTTTCTATTGATTACTCCTAATTTGATTATGATTCTCTTATTGGTTTATAAGCCCAAGCATGAAAGTTGATTTCTAGCATGAAACTATGAATTTGCATGTTTTCAAGAGAAAGTTGGCATGATTAGATATCATGGCCTCTATGTATTTATGAAATTGCATGCCTAATTCTTTAAGTATGAATTTAGCAAGAAAATCATGTTTTGAATTATAGCTATGCTAAGTCTATATTTGTTTGAATTTGAATTGCATGGAATCATATATGTCTTATTGCTTTTCAAACAATTTTGGTATCAGATATATCACCAGTTATGAACAGTTTTGACATCAGATATGTCACCAGTTATGAACAGTTTTGACATCAGATATGTCATCAAAATGAACAGTTTTGGCATTAGATATGCCCAGTATTATATGAGCTATATATATGTTTTGGGAGTAGTATAAGCACAGAGTTGGATAGGGTGAGAGTACCCAAAAAGGTCCCAGAACTACGTGCCCCCGTAGGTCTTAAGTCCCCTTTATTGGGCATCAGTTTTAGTGATCACACCACAATATGCCTTTATACCTTGACAAGGTATATTGGGTCCTCTCGATGAGGCGGATACATCGAATTCCATGTATCTCACATGGTCTATGTCAGTTAGAGAACCTCCCAAAGAAAACAATTTATGCTTTTAAAACTTGCATTTGACTCTTATTCAGATTTCAGGATTATTACTTATGATTATGTTTCAGCTTATAGTAAGCTTAGAGTCATTGCCCTCAGTTTTATCTTTAAAGGCATGATTTCAGTTATTTAAGTATACTTAGCATGTTTTCATCATGTTCACGCATTGCTCACATACTTAGTTCATTCCATAGTACTAACGCATATTGCGCCGCATCCTTTGATGATGCAGATTCAGGTGTCCATTCACAACTTTATGGCTGAGTTCCCGGTCACTCACGGTCAGCTTTGGTGAGTCCTCATTGTTCCAGGACTAGACTTTATTCTAGTTTTTCTATGCTTCCTTCCTTCCAGATTTTTGAGTTAGTTGGGGTATTGTCCCATCAACTGCTTATGCTAGTTGTAGAGGCTTTTAAGAAATAGTGTTGTGGGGTTCCGTTGGATGATTATATCTCTTGATTTGACTTTCTATTTATGATATTCTGAGTCTTTATCTATGATTGCTTCCGCTTTATCTTTTGTTATGCTTGAGAATGCTATGACCAAGGGTTAGCTTGGGATCCTTGTGGTCTCAAGTCCCGTGTTACATATAGGGGGTAACCTCGGGGTATGACAAACTTGGTATCAGAGCCTGAGGTTCAAGAGTCCTAGGATGTCTGAAAGCTACATCGAGTAGAGTTTTTTTCATATATGTGAAGCGCGCCACACATATGAGATGGAAACTATGAGATGTTTTAGGAAGACTTCACTTCTTTCATGATCACGTCATGTGATAGAGCTTAACTTTAATGTTTCTCTAATTATTATCTTATGCATTTCAGACTATGCCTCCTCGACGTGCTATGCCTCCCTGAGCCGCTCGGAATGCTGTTCCTCAGGTTCTGGTTCCCAATGTCACGAATGATGAGTTTAGGAATGCTATTCACTTTCTAGCCCAGATTTTGGCTACTCAGGCCAATCAGCCAGCTCCTGCCCCTGTCCATCCTCAAGGTGTGGTAGCGGCCTGAGTTCGTGACTTCATCTGTATGAACCCACCGGAGTTTTAGGGTTCGAAAGTGAGTAAGGACTCGCTCAACTTTATTGATGAAGTGAAGAAGATCTTTGAGGTTATGCAAGTGATTGAGGTTGATTGTGTTGAGCTTGCATCCTATCAACTCAAGGATGTGGCTCACATTTGGTTCACGCAATAGAAGGAGGCTAGGGTGAGGGATACGATCCCCAAGATTTGGGAGTATTTTGAGAAAGCCTTTCTTGATAGGTTCTTTCCCCGTGAGTTGAGACAAGCGAAGGTGGAGGAATTTGTGAACTTGAGATAGGGTTTGTTGTCAGTGCAAGAGTATAGTTTGAAGTTCACTCAGTTGTCTAGATATGCTCCCTCCATGGTAGCGGACTCGCATAATCAAATGAGAAAATTCATATATGGGGTTTTTGATGTGGTGAAGAAAGAGTGTAGGTCTGCTTTATTATTGAGTGATATGAACATTTCCTGACTCATGACTCATGCCCATCAGGTTGAGGATGACAAGCTTAGGGAGATGGCAAGGAAGAATAAGAGGGTTAGATCTGATGGATCAGGTTTTGGTCATCATAGGTCCGGAGGTGGACATCGCTCTTCTATCCAGAAGAAGTCATCAGGTATCATTCATTCTTCTTCTAGTGCTCCTACTCAGGCTTAGAAGCCTTGTTATGATCAGGGTAGTAGAGGATTTGGTTCCCATTCCTAGTCTCAAGGTAGTGTTGCTAAGGGATCTTCCTACCCAGCTTGTGTAAAGTATGGAAAGACTCACTCCGGCGAGTGTCTGGCCGGTAGAGAGGGTTGTTTTGGGTGTGGTCAAACTGGGCACCGTGTTAAAGATTTCCCTTTGGATAAGAAGGGGCAAGAAGGTGGTAGGACTCAGTCTACCCTAGCAGCTTCAGGTGGTAGACAAGACCCACAGAGCGCAACTTCTAGTTCTGGTGGTCAGCGACAGAATCGTCTTTATGTTATGTCCTCCCGCCAGGATCAGGAGAGTTCTCCAGATGTGGTTACCGGTATGTTGAAAGTCTTCTCTCTTGATGTGTATACTTTGTTGGATCCCGGTGCCATCTTATCTTTTGTAACCCGTTATGTGGCTTGTAAGTTCAAGGTTAGTCCTGAATTGCTTTTAGAACCCTTTCATGTTTCTACTCTTGTTGGTGAGTCAGTCCTAGCCGAAGGAGTCTATCGAAATTACCCTATCTCAGTCCTTTATTGAGTCACTTCAGCGAATTTAGTAGAGTTGGAGATGACTGATTTTGATGTTATTCTTGGTATGGACTGGTTGTATGCATGTTATACCTCAGTTGATTGCAGCACTCATGTGGTTAATTTCAAGTTTCCTAATGAACCTGTCCTAGAAAGGCAAGGTAGTTCCTCTTCTTCAAAGGGTCATTTCATATCTTATCTTAAGGCTAGGAAGATGATTTCTAAAGGCTATGTATACCATATAGTTTGGGTTATGGACACAGAGTCTGAGACCCTGACTATTCAGTTTGTTCCTATTGTGAATGAATTCCTAGAAGTGTTTCCCGATGATTTTCCCGGAGTCCCTCCCGCTCAGGAAATTGACTTTGGGATAGATCTTCTTATGGATATGAATCCTATCTCTATTCCTCCCTATAGAATGGCCCACGTGGAACTCAAGGAGTTGAAAGATCAGTTGAAGGACTTTCTTGGTAAGGGTTTGATCAGGCCTAGTATCTCTCCTTGGGGTGCCCAATTTTGTTTGTTCGGAAGAAGGATGGATCTCTTAGAATGTGTATTGATTACCGCCAATTGAACAAGGTCACAATCAAGAATAAATATCCTATTCCTAGGATTGATGACTTGTTCGATCAGCTTCAGGGTGCTAGTTTCTTCTCCAAAATTGACCTTAGCTCTAGTTATCATCAACTTCTAGTGCGGGAATGTGATATCCCGAAGACACCCTTCAGGACTCGGCATGTTCATTCTGAGTTTGTTGTGATATCTTTTTATCTAACGAATGCTCCTGCAGCTTTTATGGATTTAATGAACCGTGTGTTCAAACAGTATTTGGATATGTTTGTGATTGTTTTTATTGATGATATCCTCATCTACTATTGGAATGAGGAGGAGCATGCGGATCACTTGAGGGTTGTGTTGCAAACTCTCAAGGATAGATAGTTGTTTGCTAAGTTTAGCAAGTGTGAGTTTTGGATGCAGTCTGTTACTTTTCTGGGTCATATTGTGACTAAAGATGGTATTCGGGTTGATTCTCAAAAGATAGAGGTAGTAAAGAACTGGCCTAGACCTACTTCTCCGTCTGATATTAGGAGCTTTTGGGTTTGGCTGGTTACTACAGGAGGTTTTTAGAAGGTTTTTCTTCCATTGCTGCCTATTTGACCCGATTGACTCAGAAGAAGGTGAAATTCTAGTGGTTCAACTTGTGTGAGAAGAACCTTTAGGAATTGAAGACTAGATTGACCACCGCTCCAGTGTTAGCTCTACCTGAGGGCTTAGATGATTTTATTATGTATTGTGCTGCTTCTAGGATTGGTTTGGATTATGTATTGATGCAGCGTGGTAAGGTGATTGCTTATGCTTCTAGACAACTTAAGACTCATGAGAAGAACTATCCTACTCATGATCTTGAGTTAGCAGTCGTGGTATTTTCTTTGAAGATTTGGAGACACTATTTGTATGGTGTGCATGTGGATGTATTCACCGATCATAAGAGTCTTCAATATATGTTCCATCAAAATGAATTGAATTTGCGACAAAGGAGATGGCTTGAGCTCCTTAAGGATTACGATATGAGTGTGCTCTACCATCCGGGTAAGGCCAATGTTGTGGCAGATGCTTTGAGTAGGTTGTCCATGGAAAGTGTAACTTCTATTGAAGATGGAAAGAAGGAATTGGTTAAAGAAGTTCATAGGCTTGCTCGGTTGGGAGTTCGTCTTATGGACTCGACTGAAGGTGGTGTGATTGTGACTAATGGTGCCGAATCATCCTTGGTGGCTGAGGTGAAAGCAAAGCAAGACTAAGATCCCGTTCTACTTCAGCTTAAGGGTGCATTTCATTAGCAAAGGGTCGAGGTTTTCTCCCAAGGGGGAGATGGTGTGCTTCGATATCAGGATCTCTTATGTGTACCAGATGTTGATGGGTTGAGATAATAGATTTTGTTCGAGGATCACAGATCTAGATACTCCATTCATCTGGGTGCCACCAAAATGTACTGAGATCTACGGGAAGTCTTTTGGTGGAATGGTATGAAGAAGGACATAGCCGGGTTTGTGGCTAAGTGTCTAAACTATCAACAAGTAAAGGTGGAACATCAAAGGCCTGGTGGTATGCTTCAAGATATTGACCTTCCCACTTGGAAATGGGAAGCAATCAATATGGACTTTATTACGGGGTTTCCTCGTTCTCGAAGGCAACATAATTCCATCTGGGTAATCATTGACCAGATGACCAAGTCATCCCATTTCTTGGCTGTTAAGACTACGGATACAACAAATGATTATGCCAGACTCTACATTCGGGAGATAGTCCAATTGCATGGTGTTCCTTTGTCTATCATTTCTGATAGAGTCCCTCAGTTTACATCTCAATTTTGGAAGTCATTTCAGAAAGGTCTTGGTACAAAGGTAAAGCTTAGCACAACTTTTCATCCTCAGACAGACGGCCAGGCAGAGTGTACTATTCAGACTTTGGAGGATATGTTGAGAGCGTGTGTGATTAATTTCACAGGTAATTTGGATGATCACTTGCCTCTTATCGAGTTTGACTACAACAACAACTTTCACTCTATCATCCAGATGGCTCCATATGAGGCACTTTATGGACGAAGGGGTAGGTATCCTTTTGGTTGGTTCGAGGTTGGTGAGGCAACCTTCATTGGTCTAGATTCTGTACATGAGACCATGGAGAAAGTTCAACTTATTCGGGAGAGGTTAAAGACTGCTCAGAGTCGACAAAAATCTTATGCAGATGTGAGGAGAAGGGAGTTGGAATTTGAAGTTGATGATTGGGTTTTCCTAAAGGTCTCACCCATGAAGGGTGTGATGAGGTTTGGAAAGAAAGGGAAGCTTAGTCCCCATTTTGTAGGTCCTTATTGGATTTCGAGGAGAGTTAGTAGTGTTGCTTATGAGTTGGAGTTGCCAACGGAGTTGGAAGTGGTTCATCCAGTTTTCCATGTTTCCTTGTTGAAGAAGTGTGTTGGTGATCCGACATTGATTGTTCCTTTGGAAGATGTGAGTGTGAAAGAAAGTCTCACTTATAAGGAAGTCCCCGTGGAGATCCTTGATCATCAGATTCGGAGGTTGAGGAACAAAGAAGTCCCTTCAGTGAAAGTCCTTTAGAGGAATCAGCTTGTTGAGGGTGCTACTTGGGAAGTGGAAGAGGACATGAAGGCCAAATATCCTCATCTCTTTCCTTTCGACTTAGTTCCAGCTTGAGGTACTAGTTTCCTCCTTAGTATGCCCCTCCGAATCTATTCCACCGGTTCCTCTCATGATCCTAGCATGCATACATGTTTTATGTAGTTAGTTTATCGTGTTTTCAAGTTCAGAAATTCAGTTCTCATGATTACCCCTTGATTTCTATGTTTTGATGTTTGGTTGGGCTGTTTTCTCCTCAGTTTTCCTTGTTTAGTCTTCATTCAAGGATGAATGATCCCAAGGGGGAGATATTGCAACACCCCGGAAATGTATCCAACTTTTAAACTCAGACTTGCAGAAAATTTTGGAATTCCAGGGACCACGGGTCAAATTCACGAATCGTGGAAGGTTCCACGAGTCGTGGAAGTGACTCGTGATTCTAGTCCTGCAGATCATCTTTAGGTTTGAGGACTACGAGTCAGTTTCACGACTCGTGAACATTTCCATGAGTCGTGGAACCAAATCGTGGAACTCAGACAGAGAGTGGTCAAGTTCCCTGAGTTCCATGACTCAGTCCTACGACTCATGAAAGCTTCCACGAGTCATCTTGTGGGACCGTAGAAAACATCCAGCAACTTGGAATTTTGTCTCAGGAACCACGAGTCCATTCCACGAGTCGTGACTGGTTCTACGATTTGTGGGAGGGATCCATGGAACCTGAAGCTGGGTTTTTAAGTCAGTTTTTCTAAGTTAAATCCCTAGGGTCTTTTAGTCATTTCCCACTCTTTTAACTCCTAAGTGAGGTCGTTTTGAACATTTCAAGGAGGGTTTTCACCCTTATTATACTAAGTTCCTCCTAAACTATTCATTCACCTCCCAAAAGAAGAAAAGTTCTTCCTCAAGCTTCAAGTCTCCAAGCTCCAAGTCAAGTCTCCTAAATATTTTCCATTGAAGTGGGTAATCTTCCACCAAGGTATGTGGGTCTTCAATAATGGGTTCCTTTCACCCTTGTGCCCAAAATTCCCAATTCTTATGTTGAATTATGAATTTATGAAATTAGGGTTTTGATCTAAAATTGGAGAAAGTTTATGAAATCAACTACTATGTTTTAAATTCATGGTTTTCTATTGATTACTCATGATTTGATTATAATTCCCTTATTGGTTTAAAAGCCCAAGCACGAAAGTTGATTTCTAGCATGAAACTATGAATTTGCATGTATTCAAGAGAAAGTTGGCATGATCAGATATCATGGCCTCTATGTATTTATGAAATTGCATGCCTAATTCTTTAAGTATGAATTTAGCAAGAAAAGCATATTTTGAATTATGGCTATGCTAAGTCTATATATGTATGAATTTGAATTGCATGGCATCAGATATGTCTTATTGCTTTTCAAACAGTTTTGGCATCAGATATATCACCAGTTATGAACAGTTTTGACATCAGATATGTCACAAGTTATGAATAGTTTTGACATCAGATATGTCATCAGTATGAACAATTTTGGCATCAGATATGCCCAGTACTATATGTGATATATGTATATTTTGGGAGTAGTATTAGAACCGAGTTGTACAGGGTGAGATTACCTAAAAAGGTCCCAGAACTACGTGCCCCCGTAGGTCTTAATTCCCCTTAGTTGGGCATCCGTTTTAGTGATCATGCCACAGTAATGCCTTTATACCCTGGCAAGGTATATTGGGTCCTCTCGATGCGACGGATACATCAAATTCTATGTAGCTCACATGGTCTATGTCGGTTAGAGAACCTCCCATAGAAAACAATTTATGCTTTTAAAACTTGCATTTGACTCTTATTCAGATTTCAGACTTATTACTTATGATTATGTTTCAGATTTCATCTTAGAGTCATTGCGCTCAGTTTTATCTTTAAAGGCATGATTTTAGTTATTTAAGTATACTTAGCATGTTTTCATCATGTTCATGCATTGCTCACATACTAAGTACATTCCATAGTACTAACGCACATTGCGCTGCATCTTTTGATGATGCAGATTCAGGTGTCCATTCACAGCTTCGTGGCTAGAGTTCCCGACCACTCACGATCAACTTTGGTGAGTCCTCATTGTTCGAGGACTAGAATTTATTCTAGTCTGTCTATGCTTCCTTTCCTTCCATGTTGTTGAGTTAGTTGGGGTATTATCCCATCAATTCCTTATGCTAGTTGTAGAGGCTTTTCAGACATAGTGTTGTGGGGTTCCGTTGGATGATTGTATCTCTTGATCCGACTTTCTATTTATGATATTTCGAGTCTTTCCGCTTTATCTTTTGTTATGCTTGAGAATCCTATGACCAAGGGTTAGCTTGGGATCCTTGTGGTCTCAAGTCCCGTGTTACGTCTAGGGGGTAACCTCGTGGCGTGACAGTTCCTTCCTTAATCTCAAATTAACTCGCGGCAGAAATATTAGGTCCAATTTATATAATCTTTCATCTTCAAGTCTCAATCATATCACATGTGACTTTCTTCAATAAAACTAAATTATTTACTATGAACATGAAGCCATTAAGAAAACTAAATCATCAAATGAAGACCAAACAAACAGTAACCAAACTCATGTCACTTCCAATATCACCAAATAAAATTATGTACTATATGCATAACAATTGAGTAAAAATAAGAGCAGAATTAGAAACAAACTTCTACTGTAGCTTGATTTCCTTCAATATAATAGAGTGAACCTTGATCGGAAAGACTGAAACACGAATAGAACCTCTGAATGGAACTTTCGACGGTAACCTCGAATTTACTTGAAAAAATTATTTAGGAATATTTTATAAATATAAAAAGATTTGACCAAGTTTAAATATTTGAACTCAGTATATTTTAGTCTAAATAGATTCTACTAAAACAGAGTAACTACTAAATTACTAAAAAAATATTATTAAATATAGTAACACAAAAAAATATATTTTACAATCAAAAGTAATTTAACAGTATTCACGATAAAATGAATAATAAATTTAAAATATTTACTCAAGTATTTATAAAAAATAATAGGATGAATATAAAAGAGTAAGTAAATAAAATATAATACATTTGCAACTGAAGATTGATATAACAATAATAATAATAATAACAATAATAATAATCATAAAATAGAACTAAAATAATGCGAATAATATTTAATAAAACAAAATCTTATGAAAGTAAGTAAAAATAGTATTTTTGGCCTCGTGAATAAAATAGACTCTCGAATGAGTAAAATGACAAAAGGGTGGGATAAAATTGGGTATCAACAGCTGCACCTTCCTTGCTCGGGATGAAGGATGAATTATCGGGCAAGGAACGTTGATGTAGTAGCCGATTTTGTTCGACCAAGAGGATGGTTCTTTTGCAATCGAAAGAAACAAGAGGGAGTTCTGAAAATGCTATGGCCGAGACATCAATTTCAAGTCACCTATATATCTCTGATTTCACGAGAATCAGGCCATGTCTAGTTCTAGATTTACGGATGAACGAGATCCCTAAAGAAAATTGATAAATATGGATTTTGAATGAGGATAACACGAGTTGACGAGATTAGAGTATGAGCAGGATGGAACTTGAATATGCTTTTTATCAAGTCGTGGCGATATGAGAATTAGATTGGATAAAAGTATAAGAAGAATTGTATCTCAAAAATTGTCACGATCCGATTTCTCAGGTCATGATGGCACCTACAATTCCCCCTCCCCCAGTAGGCGAATCAATTCCCGTATCCTGAAACTGTTAGTAATGGGCTACTATCTAACCAATACGCACAATAAGCAGAAATAAGAGGAAGCAGAATATAAAGATAAGGACAAAGCGGAAGCAGCATCCTGAATATATTCATAATGAAACTACAACAACCGCAAGACTTGGTATCGATAGTACAAAAGCTTCTAATAGAATACAAGTGCTAGAAGTAACAAAATGATAAGTACAACTGTCTCCGAATATATAAAGAGTAACCGTACAAAAGATGAGATGTTGTCAAGCCCCAATCGTCAAGCGCTCACCCTAGTCTCGAATATCCAAAAGCTGCAAGAGTCTCCAAGGTGATCAACGATGAAAGCTCAACTAATATCTGTAACAGAAAGATGCAGAAGTGTAGTATGAGCACCAATTGCTAAGCAACGGGTACCGAGTAGGAATCATCGGTCGATTGAGCGCATAAAAGATATAAATATAGTAATATAGAAATAGCAAGAAAACAATCACCGAAACAATAGAGAAAGCACAAGAAACTAGCACGGAGAATAGTCAACCAAGAGTCATAAGCATACAATTCTAGTACAAAAGATATACAATCACAGAAACACAGGTGAAAAAAAGAAGAACGCACCTAGAATCCTTGCAATAATAGTATAAGAAGGAGAGAGTTATAACCATGGCGGTATACCGGTAACCTCAAATGAAAGGGAAAGAAGGAAAAGAGCTTTAATATACTCGAGATAGGATCAACATACATAAGGAAATCATATTACAAATTCAACTTCAAGAAGCAAAGACGGAGATCAACCTCACAAGTACAAACCTAAGATGGAATAAATAAGCCACAAGAACCAAGAGTTACCACTCAAAATCATGCTAAAGAATAGAATCAGGAACCCACAATCCACTCAGAAGACCCCTCAATAATGCCTCAATAATATAGGACTCACTAGACCCCTCAATACTCAAGCCCAAACTCGGAGCCTCAACAGACTAAAAACTTACCAATCCACAAGAACCAAGGACCACAACTAGGTCTGTGAGATGACAGGAGTAATATAATCTACCTACCCCAACGGCCGCCCATACAACTGAGGAACACAATCAAGTGAAAACAAACCCTCCGGCTGCCCATACAACCAGAGCGTACACTGAACACATAACAAACAAGGGTGGAATCCAAGTGAAATATGCATGATGATGTGATGTGATGAATCTGTAACCAAGTGTGATTGTTGTGTTGTATGTTACCCCCTCCGGTGCCCCAAAGTTCTAATAAAGGAGGGATCCATGGAAGGACATCTCCCGAGTACCTCTCCTACATCGTACATCCCTTCCCTTCGGTCACCATTGGTTTGTAGCACTTGGTCCGAAATGGTAGGGTCTATGGAGGTCTATTCGTAGACCACATACTAACACGAAACTCAATATATCTCAACAGTTGAGATATCATAGTACGTGCTCAGATTCGATCTGAGTCTAAATCAGTAGTAGTAATCTTAATAACCCTATCAGGGGTGCCCAGAGTGTATCCGGATCTAAAGCAGTAGTCATGTCTCAATAACCCTCATCAAGGGTGCTCGGAGCCTATCTGCGTCTAAAACAAAAATCAAGTATCAAAATTCCTAAACAGGGTACCCGGCTTGTATCCGGGTCTAAATCTGTAGAAAATAATATCTAGTGCTACGGCCCAGCAGAGCCTAGTATCAGAATGAAGATCAGTAATCAAATCATCATAATATCCCCTCTACTCCGAGAGGTTTTGTAAAAGTCAATTTAAAAGTCCTTTCCAAGTCATGTACCAAAATTAGGCCCTGGAGGCCATGCAAAGTGTAGAAAACCATTTATAGTCGGCCCGAAGCCAAATTAATAGTAAAACATGCAGAAAACCTTTGCATGAATGATATGCTCGTAAATAAAAGGATATCCCAATAGCTCACAAATAATTCCTACCGGCCCTGCATAGGCTCTCAGCTCTACAACAGATAATAACCAGCCTAAAAGGATATCTCTATGTTCGAGACTTACGGACATTCCCAAATAACCCACCATCTATGTTCCAGAGTCAATACAAGGCCACACAGGACCATAAGGGTAATATATAAAACTGATACTAATACTACAATAAATGTATGAGATAAACGGACAAAAAAGGTGGACAAGATCTAGGGTACAAACCTATAACAACACACCCAAGGATGCTAATTAACGTAGTTATAGCCTATATACGCAGAGTCTAGGTAGGGAAAGCCATAACCTACCTGTCATCCAATGATTAGATGTGGAAATGGCATTGTCCAGGATTGAACTTCTCCCGGAAGCTCCAATTCGCAAAAACACTATCAGTATAATAATCTACATATCAAAATAAGTCTAACGATACCCATAATGCTTTAGAAATAGCTGGGTCAAAATTTGGGTCACCAGTGGACCCGTGGGCCTCGCAACCCAAAACTAAAAATAGAAGAATGCACCATGATCACCATACTCCTAAGTGTGCATGCTCAGAATATGAAGAAATTTAATCACGGGAAATGGTTTAAAACAGCCAGCCACTTCAAGAACAAATTAAGAATCAAAGGGGATGAATTTAACGGATTTAAGCGGATAAAACTCACCAATAATGATGGAGGAACGATCAAGGCCAAAAAATTTGCACCCCAACAACAAGAATTGAGTCAAAACAATGCTTAGACGAGCTTGGAGCCATTATCAATGGAGAAATAACTTTTTAGAGTGAAGAAGACGAAGTTGGGGGCTTATATACTACCTAGAGGTCCTTCATCACAATCGCGCAGGGACTCCTCACGGTCCCGAGGACCACACTATCTACACCATCACGATCGTGAGGACTAGCCATGCAGTTTCAAAGAACAATGGAGAGAAAGTTTCATCGCGGTCGCGAAAGGGGACATCGCGATCGCGAAGAGTAAGGGACCAAGCACTTCATCATGATCGCGAGGAAAATAGATCGCGATTAAGGCCTGAGGCCTGAACCTGCAACAACAAAATCTACAACTTTTGAAAAACTCAATGGAGCATTCCGGGTACAATCGGAAATCGATATTCACAAACTAATAATGCTAACAGAGTGGAAACAACATTTCGGACTCAATGGAGTCGATGAAACTTCCATACGAGGTTGTCTCAGAGGAATATTGACCCAAGTCAACACTAACTTATGCCTACTGAACATCCAAAATGAGCTTGGCTCACTCGAGACCCGAACCAACTACCTACCTACACAAACTCAACATTCCGGAGCTAACAGCTCTGACGGAATTCCCATACGAGGTTGTCATCTAAAAATGTTGACTAAAGACAACCAAACAAGCCCAACTGGCCTGAAAACATAGAATGAGAGAGAATTCCAAGCTGAAAATCTCCCGAATCCTGACCAAAGGTCTCACTAGAACAATGTCCACACTCCAGAGCTAACAGAACTGTTGGAATTTGATTCCAAGAATGTGCACCAAGAATGTTGGCTGAAGTAGATGATTTCAAAAGCCTAAAGCTGTAAAATAAGAAATGGCCATAAAGACCAAACAAACGGCCCAGGCACCAAACTACCAGTCCCAAAATGCCATAAATGACTTAGGGCCGATATAGATAAGCTCTAACGGTACAAGAAAGGCAAACATGCATAAATGACCTGGAGGGTCATTACATTATCCACTACTAAAAAGACTTTCATCCCCTAAAGTCAGGAAAGAAGGAAAGACTAGAGATTAAAAGAACAGCGGATACAAAGCCGCACTACTCTCTTGAACAATTCGGGTAGCCTCCTCGACTGGATGACACCCAACAGAACAGAACCAAGGAAGGCAGCCAAGCCTAAACTCCTTACTAGCCAAGTCAGAATCCAACCTCAACTCTAAAACACCAAGGGACTTCCAAACCAAACTGAACCTCGAGAATCTCAATTGAAAGGCACCGACACAACCCTGAACTAGAGAAGCAAGGCGACCAACACCCAGAAGTCAAATCGTTGAAACTATAACCAGGGTTACGAGAAAAAGCCATCACCCAAAATTCTAACTCATGAACCCGCTGATCTGCAAAACCCTTTTATTCTGAACTAAATACTTTTGCACTATGAACATGAAGCTTTATGTAAGTCTGACACTCAAACCACCCTCGAAGCATTAACCGACACACCGGAGATCTATAGTCCCCGCTTATACTTTACTATGAACAAAGCCATCCTTTTCACTCAAACTCCTTCCAAGCCAATCTATAACCTACTATCCTTTGACATCCAAAACACTAACCCAAAGCATATACTCAAAAATTGTAGTAGTTTTACCCCAACTGACCATCAACCAATGGACGAATACCTCTGGTAACATAAAACCTGATAACTGAACCCAACTAAACAACCTATCTGGACCCAATTGAAGCTTGCACATCCAAGTTAAGAAAGGCATGTATGAATACCCTGTGTTGACGAAGAAACTTCCAAACTGTAGAATGAAACCAACCTCGCTGAACCGAACCCAATCTGAATCAACTGAATACGAAGGCACTAGGAAAATCTGCCCAACAGACCCAAACTAGAACCAAGATCTATCAAGGAGTGTGGTAAGCCTACCACAATGTCTGAAATCACTAGCTAAGCTCCAAACTCTAAGAATACTCAAACACCACTCAGATTTGAATTCACCTTACAACTCTCACCTCAGGAAGAAGTCCACCATGCCATGAATATCAATTCAAACACCTCGAAGGCAAAGGAAAAGATGTCTGGGATTCAAAGTTTCCATCTAGCCATAGAAATCCTTGCATAGACCTTCAACTCATCCCTTTGGCTCAAATTGACCCTTTTACTGTATCAGCACACAAACCAACCATCTCGAAGAACACAATATACCAAACTTCTATCGTATATTGGCCGAGTCTAACCAACACTAGAACCTCATATAAAAGACAACCCTTGAAGACCCAACTAAATAAGCATTTCAAACTCTCGGTAATGAAGATGACGATCAATCTCAAAGTACCATTAGAACTTAAAATAGCCTCGCTAGCCTCAACCCACACAACCTGATCACATATATCATACACCACTTCTAAATCTCGAACTTACACTACCAAGTCTGTCAAACCATGGTAGAAGGAACTTTGTACTATCTAGGACACCGCTGATATCTGCAATATCCAGCCTAACTCAAAGGTTAGCCAAGGACTAGTTGTAACAACCATGTCCATCATTATGGGTAGTCCAATCGTGCCAAGTTTTAGAGTTAGAAAACTCCAGTTTTGGGGGTTTGAAATTCTGGGCTAGGCTAGTCTCGGCCAGTTTTAGGGTGAGGTGGAGTCTAGGAAAATCCGGGTAAGGATTGGATTGGATGTCTTGTGTTGAGATAGTTTTCCTCGTAGCTAACACATAGAGGAGTCCAGAGGACTTTTCAAAATCAAATTCGGGTAAATAGAACCCCCCAGAATCGTGATTGACGTGAAAGGCTTGTTTCTGATTGTCAGGGGAAGCAAGTGTGTTGTAAAATAGGCAAATTTTGGAGATTTCTTAACTTTTTATCTGTGATGAGCACAACAGCTCCACCATAGCAACCTCTGTTGTAGTAGAGAAATTATTGCTACAGCGAAAGTCAACATCGGTCAGTCTCCGTCACAGCAGATGTGTAATGACCTTTCCGGTTATTTCCACATATACGTTTTCCTTGTACCGTTAGAGCTTGTTTGTAGCGGCCCCAAGTCATTAAAGGCTCATCGGGACTGGTATTTCAGTGTCGGGTCCATTTGTTTGGTCGTATGATAAGTTTTGAAGTCAAGCAAGTCGGCAAAAGTTATCGTAAGTTTCTTTAATAAATTTTCTGAACTTTTGGTAAAATGTCCCAGAGATTTTATCTCAATATATAAAGAGTTAGAAGTCCTCCGAAATACCAAATCGAAGGTATACGAGTCTAGTTTCCAACGCACAAAACCTCACGTCCAACTAATCTCAGAGTAAAAAGTTATGACTGTTTTACCGCGGACTGTCTGGCAAAAACCGGGTTGCGAACCGAGTCGCGAACTGGGTCGGGTCAAAATCGATTTAAAGCCTCAACTTCACGTTTTAAAATGCCATTTCAGTTCTGAAACAGTGAGAAAATATAAGGGAGGATTCCAAGAGAGTTCTTGAGTTTCAAAATCGTGCGATGGTAAATTGCGAACCTAAATTTAAGAATTTTATTAGCATCACGCGTATATTTGAAAATATTTTATTTTAAAGTTATATTTTTTATTTCCTTTTTAAAGTTTTTTAAAGGTCTATGAAAAATACTTTTGTTATGATATAATTGTGTACGTATTTGTTTTATAAGATTTTTATACATTCTAATATTTTAACGGAGATAGTGAAATTTAGTTATGTTGAAAATTATTATTATAATATAGTAGGTTTTATTTGAAATAATTTTCTATTAAATATGACATATTATAAAAGTTATATTTATTTTACCATGATCCTATGCAATATCCGTGTACATACGTATCATATGTCCATCCAAATAAACGTATAAGGAGGGGGTGGTCACGTGGGAGTCATGCAAATAGGGAGCAATACCTTTATGTTTAGTTGCTGCCAACTAATTTTTAGTTGCTTCCAACTAATGTTTAGTATGCCAACTATCTCATATGTTTCTACATAAGGAAATTGTACCCACCCATTTTAAACTCACGTAATTTTGGTGAAAAAATTGCCACAGTATATTATTCATTTATCACGTTAAAAGTTGTTTCCAATAAGAAAGATCTTGATAATTTATTGGATCACCGAAAAGAATCAATTATCTACTTCAAGTTATTCAAGCCCGAGTTCGAGTTTGACTTCGTGTTGGAGCTTTTTCGGAGAGGTTCAAGCTTGTCATCGGACGACAGGTAGGTTACGGTTTATTTTACCTAGACTCCGCATATATAGGATAAAATTGTATTAATGGGCATCTTTGGGTTGGTTTATTAGGTTGGTACCACAGACCTCGATCACTTTATTCATGTCCGCCTACTTTTGTTCCTCCGTTGTTTGTAGTACTTGCCGATATATTTTTTTTACCCTTATGGTCCTGTGAGACCTTGTTGACTCTGGAACATAGATGGTGCGATTTTGGGAATGTCCGCGAGTCCCGGGCATAGAATTATCCTTCTAGGCTGGTTATGCTTGTTGAGTAGCTATGGGCCTGTGCAGGGTCGATAGGTTGATTGTGAGCTGCTGGGCAGCTCTTGTGTTTGATCATACCATTTCCATGCATATAAAGAGGTTTTATCCATGTTTTACTACGGTTTGAGCTCCGGGCCTACTGACACTATTTTCTAAACCTTGCATGGCCCCAGAGGTCCCTTTTTGATGGAAATAATTTGGAAATGGTTTGATTTAACTTGTGAATATTCTTGGGTAAAAGAAAGTAAAATTATGATTTAAATCACCAGTTTTACAATTAACGCTAGACTCGGCGGGGCCGGGGTGCTAGTTGAGTTTTCTTGCTATTTGAGATAATTTTAGCCTCGGTCGGACCGAGCACCCGAGATGACTTTCTACTGTTTAGACCTGGTTATTCCCGGGCACCCTTGGAGGGGTTTTTTTGAGATATTTTCCTACTACTTTAGTCCTGGACAAGGTCTGGGCATGCATATTCGAGACTGGGTCTCTATCTTGAAACCGAACTTGCTTCCGGATGACATGTTTTGATACGGAGTTTTAGTATGGGGTCGGGGACCTCCATGGACCTTGCCATCCGGGCCTGGGGCTTCGGGCTGCGTGTGCCGGAGGAAGGGTATACGGTGGAGTAGAGGTATACGGGCAGTGTCCTTCCGTGGAACCTACCTGCTGGGCCGGATCGGCACCGGAGGAGGTACATACAGAGATACCATTTCACTTGAGATCTTCATGCATCATATCATTCATTGTTTGAGGATCCACCCTTGTTTGTTGTTTGTTGATTGTACGCTCCGGTAGTATGGGATGCCGAAGGGTTTGTTTTCACTTGTTTGTGTTCCTCGGTTGTATGGGCGGCCGGGGGATTGTAGGTAGACATCTTGCTATTTACTTGTAGAATTATTCCCTGTTATGGTTAATTATGAAATTGGTTACTGCTAGACTGTTAGTTGCTGGATTTGAGATTGATATGATTAGTTGAGTTTGATTCATGTCTCTGAGCATGCCTATCATTACTCTTTCCCTCTTCTTACACTTGAGGTTACTGGTATACCGTCAATTTCGTAAACTTATTATGTATACACTGTTATTGCAAGGACCCCAGGTGCGTTATTTCTTACTTTCACCTGTGCCTATGGTGTATATATTTTGCTTGCTATCCTCACATGTGGTTCTGTTGACTTCCCTCTAGGCTAGTTACTGTGTACCCTTTCGTTGATTTCTGTGACTACTTGCTTCTATTCTGTCTGTTACTACGCTTTTATCTTATATGTGCCCAGTCGGCCTATGATACCTACTGGGTACCTTATGCTTCGCATTTGGTGCTCACCCTACCCCCTGCATCTTTGGGTGCAGATCCTAGCGTGGGCCATCACTGTTAGATCGCTGTAAGTCATGCTTGGAGATCTTTTGGGGATTACTTCAGACTGAGGGTGAGCTCTTGGTGATCGGAGCTTAGCTTTAGTTTATCTTTTGCTTTATGTACTCTATTACCATTCAGAGACATCTGTATATATTGTTTTGGATCGTTTGCACTCCATGTATGTAGTTTTGGCTCTACACTATGATACCAGGTCTTGGGGTTTGGTTTAGTTTCCGCATATGTATATATATATTCTTGTTATCTTTTCTCTTCATCTTGTTCCCTTACTTTTGCTTATTAAATTGTTCTTCCGCTTATTTATTAGATTGTAGCCCATTACTAACTGTCCTGGGCTACGGGGATTGGTTCTCCTACTGGAGGGATTGTAGGAGCCATCATGACCGAGAAATTGGGTCGTGACAACTTGGTATCAGAGCCTTAGGTTCACCGGTGTCATCGGTATAGGAGCCAATGTCTAGTAGAGTCCTGCGGATCGAGCCAGAGACGTCTGTACTCAATCTTTGGGAGGCTACAGTGACATTTTAAGAAATTTGACTCTTTCATTGATTCTGTGTCATGCGTGGAACCCTTGGAATTTCTGGAAATCTCATTTGTTCTACTTCATTCTTCTGCAGATGGTTCATACGAGATCATCAGCGTCACGCGGAGATGAGCCTCCTACTCCAGCTAGGGGTCGAGGACGCCCTCGAGCAGTGGCACCTGCTAGAGCTGCTAGAGTGGGGGTAGAGCCCGAGCAGTATGTGGATCAGGGGGTAGCCCAAGTACCACCAGCTCTAGTACCAGCTCCAGTACCAGCTCCAGCACCAGCTCCAGTACCAGCTCCAGTGCCCACTTCTGTTCCAGCTCCAGCCGCAGCTCAGTCTCCAAATATTCGGGGATTACTATTACAGCTTTTGGGTGTGATTGGAGAGCGGCCTTCTGAGGTAGCGCAGACATACACTCAGGGGGCAGCCCTGGGTGCACAGAGCTCAGGAGCGCAACCTGCTACTATGGCTCCCCATGCGGAGGTCATTCCGGTTCCATCTGTTGCACAGCCTCTTTCTCCTCGCCCAGCTATGCCAGAGTCAGAGCAGAAGGCGTTGGGTAGGTTTTTGAGGTTAGCACCTCTGAGGTTTGCTGGTACTTCTGGACAGGATCCACATGACTTTATTACTACATGTGAGGAGATGTTACATCATTTGGATTTGTTGGAGACTCACGGGGTTGGTTATACTACCTATCAGTTAGAGGGCCCAACGAAGTTATGGTGGAGGGCTCATGTTGCTTGTAGACCACCATCGTCACCTCCTTTGACCTGGTCTGAGTTTTATGAGGGCTTTATGGCCAAGTTCCTACCTCAGAGTGATCGTGAGCGTCGCAGGGAGCAGTTTACTCACCTTATGCAGGGGTGTACGACTGTCTCAGAGTATGAGACCCATTTTCATCAGCTAGCATCGTTCAGAGCTATGATCATTCCTACCGAGGCAGATAGGATTCACAATTTTGTATGGGGTTTGAGGCCAGAGATCAGGCAGCCAACTGAGATATTGATTGCCGGTGGTTGGTCATTTCAGGCTATCATAGACTATGCCCGTACTGTGGAGGACTTACAGCGACATGATCAGAGATCTAGATATAATAGGCCTCGACATCAGGGTGTCTATAGTGGTTCTAGATATGGTGGTAGAGGTCCTGGCCAGTGGAGCCGGAGTTATCAGCCACAGCAACACCAAGGTCAGTCCAGCCGACCGGTTCAGGCTTCCCTTCAGACTCTCGGTAGTAACCAATTCGAGCAGGGTCAGAGCAGCCATCAGGGGTATAGCGGCCAGTCTTCGAGGGGTACAATTTCTGGGGCATCAGGTCGTGGTGGTCATACGGGATCTGCTGGTTCATCTCGACTGAATAGGCCGTCAGGGACTTGTTTTACTTGTGGTGCGATTGGTCATTTTGCTAGAGATTGCCCTCAGCAGGGTACAGTTCAGCTGGCCGAGCCTTTACGAGTAGTTCAGCCTCCGGCTAGAGGGGGTGGTCGTCAGAGTAGAGGTGGTGCTTCACACGGCAGAGCAGGTGGTAGGGATGGCGGTTGGGCAGGTGGAGGTCATCGTCAGTTTTACGCGGTCCCTAGGAAACTAAAGGTAGAGGCCTCAGATGCTGTGATTACAGGTACGATTTCTGTGTGCCATAAGTCTGCTATGGCTTTATTTGATCCTGGATCCACTTGTTCATATGTATCTGCCTACTTTGTGCCTTGTTTGGGGTTGGCTAGTGAGCCATTATCTGTTCATGTTTTTGTTTCGACCCCAGTAGGAGATTCTTTAGTAGTGGATCGGATTGTGAGATCTTGTATGCTATCTATTGGTGATTCAGAGACTTGGGGTGATTTGATGATTCTTGATATGCTAGATTTTGATGTGATACTGGGCATGGACTGGTTATCCCCTTACCGTGTGTTTTTGGATTGTTATGCCAAGACCATTACCATAGCTGTGCCCGGTGTATCCCCGGTTGTATGGCAGGGTTCTGTTAGCCATGCACCATCTGGGATCATCTCTTGTCTTCGAGCTAGGAAGTTGATTTCTCGTGGGTGTTTAACTTATCTAGCATATGTTCGAGATGTTAGTGCTGACCCTACTTCTCCTGAGTCTGTTCCGGTGGTTAGAGACTTCCTCGATGTGTTTCCTACCGACCTGCCAGGCCTTCCACCTGAGAGAGATATTGATTTCGCTATTAAGCTAGAGTCGGGAACCAGGCCCATTTATGTTTCTCCTTACCGTATGGCCCCTGCTGAGTTGAGGGAGCTTAAGAAGCAGCTCCAGGATCTGTTAGCTAAGGGGTTTATTAGACCTAGTGTGTCACCTTTGGGTGCTCCTGTTCTCTTCGTGAAGAAGAAAGATTGGTCGATGCGCATGTGTATTGATTATCGGCAGCTGAATAGGGTGACAGTGAAGAATAGGCATCCCTGCTGAGGATTGATGATTTGTTTGACCAGCTTCAGGGTTCAGTCATGTTTTCGAAGATTGATTTGAGGTCTGGCTACCATCAGTTGAGGATTAGGGCGTAGGATATCCCTAAGACAACATTCAGGACACGCTATAGCCATTATGAGTTCCTGGTGATGTCTTTTGGGTTGACTAATGCCCCTGCAGCCTTTATGAACTTGATGCACAGGGTTCTTGGCCCGTATTTGGACTCATTTATGATAGTTTTTATAGACGACATCTTGGTATACTCGCGTAGTAGAGATGAGCATGAGCATGAGCAACACTTGAGGGTTATACTCCAGACTTTGCGAGATCATCGACTTTATGCCAAGTTCTCAAAGTGCGAGTTTTGGCTTGAGTCAGTTGCATTCCTAGGGCACGTGGTGTCTAAGGATGGGATTAGGGTTGACCCGGGAAAGATTTCTGCGGTTTGTGATTGGCCTAGACTTACTACTGCTACTGAGGTCCGCAGCTTTATTGGGTTAGCAGGTTACTACAGATGGTTCGTTGAGGGATTTTCTTCCATAGCAACACCCTTGACTATGCTGACTAGGAAAGATATCCCATTTCAGTGGTCGGATCAGTGTGAGGATAGCTTCCAGAGGCTTAAGGCGTTATTGACTTCAGCTCTAGTTTTGACTTTGCCGGTTGAGGGTTGGAGCTTCTCCATGTACTGTGATGCTTCTGGGGTTGGTCTTGGTTGTGTGTTGATGCAGCAGGGTCGTGTAATAGCATATGCATCGAGGCAGCTGAAGGTCCACGAGCGCAACTACCCCACTCATGACTTAGAGTTGGCGGCGGTAGTTTTCGTGCTCAAGATCTGGAGGCATTACCTATATGGAGTTCACTGTGAGATCTTCATCGATCACCGTAGCCTTCAGTATATCACGAGTCAACGAGAGTTGAACTCTAGACAGAGGAGATGGGTCGAGTTACTGAAGGACTGTGACTTCACTATTCTGTACCATCCGGGCAAGGAAAACGTGGTAGCGGATCCCTTGAGCCGGAAGGCAGTGAGTATGGGTAGCCTAGCTTCTCTTTCAGTTTCAGAATGACCATTAGCCTTGGACATCCAGTTCTTGGCTAACCGTTTGGTTAGGCTTGACTTATCGGATCCTAGCAGAGTTCTCACCAGTATTGAGGTTTGTTCTACTTTGATTGATCAGATTCAGAGCCGTCAGTTTGAGGATCAACAGTTGTGTGACCTTCGTGATCGGGTTGTTCAGGGTGAGACCAGCCAGGATACTCTAGATTCAGATAGGGTTCGGAGGTTTGATAGTCGCCTTTGTGTTCTGAGGATTAGTGATTTGATTCAGTTGATACTTTATGAGGCACATTGTACTAGATACTCCATTCACCCTGGCACAGCAAAGATGTATAGAGACTTGAGACAACTTTACTGGTGGAGTGGTATGAAGCGGGATATAGCGGATTTCGTATCTCGGTGCTTGAACTGTCAGCAGGTTAAGTTCGAGCACATGAGACCTGGTGGTTTGATGCAGCGACTTCCCATTCTTGAGTAGAAGTGGGAAGGGATTACTATGGACTTTGTTGTTGGTTTGCCTCGTACTTCTCATAAGTTTGATTCCATATGGGTGATTGTGGATAGGCTGACTAAGTCAGCACATTTCTTGCCGGTTCAGACTTCTTATGGTGCAGAGAAGTTAGCTCAGATCTACCTTCGTGAGATTGTTTGGTTGCACAGGGTTCCAGCTTCTAGCATTTCAGACCACGGCACTCAGTTCACATCTCAGTTTTGGAGGACTATTCAATGAGATTTGGGTACAGAGGTTCAGCTTAGTATTGCTTTCCACCCTCAGACAGATGGCCAGTCCGAGAGGACCATTCAGATTCTGGAGGACATGCTTCGGGCATGTGTTCTTGACTTTGGAGGTTCTTGGGATCAGTTTGTTCCCTTGGCAGAGTTTGCTTATAATAATACTTTCCATTCGAGCATTGGCATGGCACCTTTTGAGGCCTTGTATGGTAGGCTTTACAGATCGCCGATTGGTTGGTTTGATGGTTCTGAATCTAGGCCATAGAGTACAGATTTGCTTTGAGATTACTTAGATCAGGTCTGAGCGATTCAGGACAGACTTCGTGCGGCTCAGAGCAGGCAGAAGAGTTATGCTGATCGTAGGCTTTATGCCTTAGAGTTTAGTGTCGGTGACTTGGTATTTCTCCGTGTATCTCCCATGAAGGGCGTGATGAGATTTGGTAGGCGGGGCAAGCTTAGCCTCAGGTACATTGGGCCGTTTGAGATTCTTCAGAGGGTTGGTAGCATTGCCTATAAGTTATCCTTGCCTCTGATATTTTCAGCTATACATCCTGTATTTCATGTTTCGATGTTGCGTCGGTATGTACCAGATGAGTCTCATGTGTTGCAGTGGGATTCAGTTCAGTTGGGTGAGGGTTTAGCCTTTGTTGAGGAGCCGGCGGCTATTTTGGCCAGAGATGTCAGGAGATTGAGGTCTCGAGAGACCGGTTGTTAAGGTTCAGTGGAGGCACCGTCCAGTCGAGGAGGCTACCTTGGAGACAGAGAGAGATATGCGGGCTCAGTATCCGCAGCAGTTTGAGCCTTCAGGTACCCCCTTGACCTTGACTTTCGAGGACGAAAGTCCTTTTTAGTAGTGGATGATGTAATGACTCTTCCAGTTATTTCCACGTATACATTTTCCTTGTACCGTTAGAGCTTGTTTGTAGCGGCCCCAAGTCATTTAAGGCTTGTTGGGACCGGTATTTTGGTGCTGGGTCCATTGTTTGGTCGTATGATAAGTTTTGAAGTCAAGCAAGTCGGCAAAAGTCATCGTAAGTTTCTTTAATAAATTTTTTGAACTTTGGGTAAAATGTCTCAGAGCTTTTCTCTCAATATATAAAGAGTTAGAAGTCCCCCGAAATACCAAATCGAAGGTCTACGAGTCTAGTTTCAAACGCACAAAACCTCACGTCCAACTGATCTTGGAGTAAAAAGTTATGACTGGTTTACCGCGGACTGTCTGGCAGAAACAGGGTTGCGAACTGGGTCGCGAACTGGGTCGGGTCAAAATCGATTTAAAGCCTCAACTTCACGTTTTAAAATGCCATTTCATTTCTGAAACAGTGAGAAAACATAAGGGAGGATTCCAAGAGAGTTCTTGAGTATCAAAATCGTGCGATGGTAAATTGCGAACCTAAATTTAAGAATTTTATTAGCATCGCGCATATATTTGAAAATATTTTATTTTAAAGTTATATTTTTTATTACCTTTTTAAAGTATTTTAAAGGTCTATAAAAAATACTTTTGTTATGATATAATTGTGTACGTATTTGTTTTATAAGATTTTTATACATTGTAATATTTTAACGGAGATAGTGAAATTTAGTTATGTTGAAAATTATTATTATAATATAGTAGGTTTTATTTGAAATAATTTTCTATTAAATATGACATATTTAAAATGTTATATTTATTTTACCATGATCCTATGCAATATCCGTGTACATACGTATCATATGTCCATCCAGATAAACGGATAAGGAGGGGGTGATATTGACACACCACGCCCACGTAGGAGTCATGCAAATAGGGAGCAATACCTTTATGTTTAGTTGCTGCCAACTAATTTTTAGTTGCTGCCAACTAATGTTTAGTATGCCAACTATCTCATATGTTTCCACATAAGGAAATTGTACCCACCCATTTTAAACTCACGTAATTTTGGTGCAAAAATTGCCACAGTATATTATTCATTTGTCACATTAAAAGTTTATTCCAATAAGCAAGATCTTGATAATTTATTGGATCACCGAAAAGAATCAATTATCTACATCAAGTTATTCAAGCCCGAGTTCGAGTTTGACTTCGTGTTGGAGCTTTTTCCGAGAGGTTCAAGCTTGTCATCAGACGAAAGGTAGGTTATGGTTTATTTTCCCTAGACTCCGCATATATAGGATAAAATTGTATTAATGGGCATCCTTGGTTTGGTTTATTAGGTTGGTACCACAGACCTCGACCGCTTTATTCATGTCCGCCTACTTTTGTTCCTCCGTTGTTTGTAGTACTTGCCGATATATTTTTTTTACCCTTGTGGTCCTGTGAGACCTTGTTGACTCTGGAACATAGAAGGTGGGATTTTGGGAATGTCCGCGAGTCCCGGGCATAGAATTATCCTTCTAGGCTGGTTATGCTTGTTGAGTAGCTGTGAGCCTGTGCAGGGTCGATAGGTTGATTGTGAGCTGCTGGGCAGCTATTGTGTTTGATCATACCATTTCCATGCATATAAAGAGGTTTTATCCATGTTTTACTATGGTTTGGGCTACGGGCCTACTGACACTATTTTCTAAACCTTGCATGGCCCCGGGGGCCCGTTTTTGATGAAAATAATTTGGAAATGGTTTGATTTAACTTGTGAATATTCTTGGGTAAAAGAAAGTAAAATTATGATTTAAATCACCAGTTTTACGATTAACGCTAGACTCGGCGGGGCCGGGGTGCTAGTTGAGTTTTCTTGCTATTTGAGATAATTTTAGCCTCGGTCGGACCGAGCACCCGAGATGACTTTCTACTGTTTAGACCCGGTTATGCCCGGGAACCCTTGGAGGAGTTTTTTTTTGAGATATTTTCCTACTACTTTAGTCCTGGACAAGGTCTGGGCATGCATATTCGAGACTAGGTCTCTATCTTGAAACCGGACTTGCTTCCGGATGACATGTTTTGATACAAAATTTTAGTATGGGGTCGGGGACCTCCATGGACCTTGCCATCCGGGCCTAGGGCTTCGGGCTGCGTGTGCCAGAGGAAGGGTATACGGTGGAGTAGAGGTATACGGGCAGTGTCCTTCCGTGGAACCTACCTGCTGGGCCGGATCGGCACCGGAGGAGGTACATACAGAGATACCATTTCACTTGAGATCTTCATGCATCATATCATTCATTGTTTGAGGCTCCACCCTTTTTTGTTGTTTGTTGATTGTACGCTCCGGTAGTATGGGATGCCGGAGGGTTTGTTTTCACTTGTTTGTGTTTCTCGGTTGTATGGGCGGCCGGGGGACTGTAGGTAGACATCTTGCTATTTACTTGTAGAATTGTTCCCTGTTACGATTAATTATGAAATTGGTTACTGCTAGACTGTTAGTTGCTGGATTTGAGATTGATATGATTAGTTGAGTTTGATTCATATCTCTGAGCATGCCTATCATTACTCTTTCCCTCTTCTTACACTTGAGGTTACCGGTATACCGTCCATTTCATAAACTTATTATGTATACACTGTTATTGCAATGACCCCAGGTGCGTTATTTCTTACTTTCACCTGTGCCTATGGTGTATATATTTTGCTTGCTAGCCTCACATGTGGTTCTGTTGACTTCCCTCTGGGCTAGTTCATGTGTACCTTTTCGTTGATTTCTGTGACTACTTACTTCTGTTCTGTCTGTTACTACGCTTTTATCTTATATGTGCCCAGTCGGCCTATGATACCTACTGGGTACCTTATGCTTCGCATTTGGTGCTCACCCTACCCCCTGCATCTTTGGGTACAGATCCTAGTGTGGGCCATCACCGTTAGATCGCTGTAAGTCGTGCTTGGAGATCTGTTGGGGATTACTTCAGACTGAGGGTGAGCTCTTGGCGATCAGAGCTTAGCTTTAGTTTATCTTTTGCTTTATGTACTCTATTACCATTCAAAGACATCTGTATATATTGTTTTGGATCGTTTGCACTACATGTATGTAGTTTTGGCTCTATACTATGATACCAGATCTTGGGGTTTGGTTTAGTTTCCGCATATGTATATATATATTCCTGTGATCTTTTCTCTTCATCTTGTTCCCTTACTTTTGCTTATTAAATTGTTCTTTCGCTTATTTATTAGATAGTAGCCCATTACTAATTGTCCTGGGCTACGGGGATTGGTTCTCCTACTGGGGGGATTGTAGGAGCCATCATGACCAAAAAATCGGGTCGTGACAAGATGACTCTGCTACGGTAGTACCGCTATAGTAGAGCGGACTTCTATAGTGGAGTGTGACGGGATTTAATACAGAAACTTCCCCAAAATAGTTCAGTTTTTCTTGAAACATTTTGGGAGAAAAGGGGGGCAATTTTGGGCGATTTCTACCAGTTTTCCACTATTTTTCAACCTGAAGGTAAGGTTTCTACTCCCCAATCTTGTACTACTTTTCATATTCGGTAGAATTTCTAGGAGGGAACTTAGGGAAATGTTAGAATAACCTAGGAATGGTAGAATCTGGAAAAGAAGGGGGATTCTAGGCATGAAAGTTCTTGGGTATTGTTAAAAGTAAGGTTTTATGATCACATATTGCTAAATTCTCTATTTTTATCCATGAAAATGATAGAACTCGGGAAATTAAAGGCGGGAAGCCCGAGAAAAAGGGTAGGATGATCATGGGTGGCCTGGGGGTTGGGATTTGGTGTAATCCAGGTAATGTGCAAGCCTTGTTTGTTAATTTGAGTACTTGTATAGTGTTTTAGACCAAGAACGAGAGAGGAATCCAGAACATGGGAAAACATGGGTTGAGTAGAGCTTGAATCATTTCGAGGTAGGTGATGGCTTACGATTCCTGTGAATGTTTTATGTTCTTGTACTCTTATCTAAGTGTTTGTATGAATTACATTGCTTAGGGGAATTGTTTAGAATGTCTAAGGATCCTTGTTACAGTCTGTGGATTGAACAGTGTGTTGCTTGTTGGTTTTACAAGATGTTTGTTCATTACTTTGACTGTGGATTGTTGACATTTGGTTGGCTCGGGTACCATGCCTAGTACAAAATACTAATGTTTGGCTCGGGTACCCCGCCTGGTATGGGTATAACAAATGATTGGCTCGGGACCACGCCTGGCATGAATTACTACCGGTTGGCTCGGGTACCACGCCTGGTACGAGTTTCTTTTACTGCATCATTGCATTGATATTGCTACATTGCATTGATATTGTTGCATTGTATTGACTGTTATTGGTTCCATGAGTGGACCGGGCTGTTTATTAAATTGTGATATTCGTTGGTGGTCCTTGAGTGATCGAGAATCCTGTTATATCTGTGTAGTTGGTCTTGGTTTAGGCCGGGTTATCTGTTTAACATTTAGGTGTTGTTTAGAAGGGATCCAAGGGTGGGTCCGGGCTAGGGGAAAAGGATGATTTATTGAGTTTTGTGATTGTGGCTTAGAGTTGTATGTGGTGGAGTTCAGGTGGGAACAAGCTAGGTAGAGACATGTAGTCTAGGAGAGCCTATTGACTTGTTGCATGTTTTCCATACTTATACTTGATTTGTTGTACTGTTTATACATTGTTTATTTGGAACTAGCTGATGATCCTACCAATACACAATGGTGGTGTACTGATACTGCACTTGCTTTTCTTCTTGTGAGTACATGCAATCTTCCAATGGCTGAGACGCGACCTCATCTGTAGTACCAGCATTTCTAGACATCAAGGGTGAGTTGCTTCGATCGAGCTGCCTTGAACCTATCATTAGAGTTGTAGCCCATTTGTTTCAGGCTTAGACTATTTCTGTCATTTTGGGGTTTTATCCCCGTACTCTAGATATTGGTAGAATTTTTTAGTACTGCGACTTTCAGATTCGATGGGGTAATTTCCGCAGGTTAACTTAATGAAGTTTTATTGTTATTATCATTGAATTGCTTGTTTACTTTTATGCACTGGTTTTGAGCTGTTAGAATGATTAAGTTCGGAGAAGTGATGGTTTGCTCACCCGGGGGGTTGGGTGAGTGCGACTCACGATGGTCTGGGTCATGGCACTAGGTGTCCAAGGCCAACTATCACCCCATAACGAAAAATGGGTAAGCTAAGTAGTCCAAACTCAATGCCTTCCAACCCAAGAAGCTGCAACCAAAAGAACCAACCACGAACCATCAAGAGTAGTTTGCTAGCCCACGATTCGGAAACCCAACATTAAAATTGCCAACCAAAGCCTTTGTCGAACCCGTATGCTGCCAATGAACCCTTAGGAACCAAAGCCAACTAGGCTTTGAATAATAAGTCCTCCAATCCATAGATGCTATTGAACACCAAACCGCTCGAAGGAAAAGCCACTACAATCTGTAAACGGCCGAATCAAATCACCAACGCACAACCCAAGGCAAACCTCCGTCATCAGCTCAGTTAACTACTGAAACACATAAGCATGCACAAGGAGTCATCTCCCTCCTTTTCAACTAAACGAACCCTTTATTAGCATATACCGAACCCTACAAACTCCTTCTCAAATCAAATCTGGAGACATTTCCTTAGCTTCCATACTTACATTGTAAAAAATCAACAAGGCAGGAGAGAATGGGCCAGATGCCCGACTCCCCCAATATGCTATGAATACAACTCAACCACGAGGATACGGTCAACACTTAGTGGAAAATTCTAAAGCCAAACTCAATCACAATACTAATTTAAAAGCTCAACCAGAGAGCTACGATCAAAATTCATTCCAACTGGAACCGGGGAAATAATAAGACAACCCAACCGGACAGGAAACAAAAGGAGACTATGGAAACAACCCACATACCTGCCAACCTCCTAAACCAACCAAATAAAGAGGGTTGATTCTAATCACCCAAAAAACCAAACCAATCTATGCATACTAGCATAACCGACACCTCTCAACTTAAAACAAAGCTCAAACTCTGGCACAACCACCAGTAACACCAAACCAACACAAGGACTTCTAGCAATGCTAAAAAATATCCTAGGCATCAACCATCTAAGACCGCTCATAAAGGAAAGACACAACACAAGTCTAGAGCCACAACAAAACAGGAAACAAACCTAACCAGAAACAGACTAACAAGAACTACCCATGAGCTACAACTCTAGGTAAAACACCTAATAAGGATAACTCACCCCCATCCACTACTAAGGAATAAAGTACCATGAAAACAACACATAAACACTACAACTCCGGTAGCCAAAAAACTAAATAAGTAGCAGGTAGGAATATAAGAAAATAAATGATAGAAGGGAAAGAATCACAACGCGAACAAGACTATCACAAGTCGAAGGTAGCAAAAGCCTAACCTGGAGCAATGATATTAGGAACCTCTACCTTGGGCCCACTAAGAGGGGCATCAGACTGACTGGGTCTAACTCTAGACTGAGTAGTCAAAACTGAAGGCTCAACCATCCCTTACTGGAGGCAATCTCTAGAGAAGTGACCAATCACTCCACAATCATAACAACCAGGCTGACTGGGATACGCAATCGTGGGGCACTTCCTAATAGAGTTCCCATGTTCACCACACTGGTGACAACCCTTACTAGAACCACTAGCCCAGAAGCCACCTCGAACCACCTGGGGACTACCCCTACTACCATGAACTCTACCTCTAGCCGGTGGAACTAAAGCCCTAGAAGATAACACCTGCTGAACATGCTGGCTGAAAGATGGAATCGTGGGACAATCCCTAGCAAAGTGCCCATGCACACTGCACTGAAAGCAAATCCCAATGGATACATACGGGTGAGTAGATCTCACTAAACCTGATCGGACACCACGACCTACACAACCTGAAAGAGAACCTCAAGGAATCTTACCCGCACCATGACCACTAAGCTCAACATACCCTATGCCACTATCCCCGAGGACCTATGGAGCAATTGAAACTGGCCTGCTAGATCTGAAGTGATGAAACCTATCTCTGGTGGTGAAATTCCTACCTCGAGTCTGGGAACCTTAGAAACCATCCTAGCCACAATGTCTCTTAGCACTACCCCAATAAGCCTCACGACACAAACCCTCGATAGCCCAAGCATGATCCACTGCCTGAAGGAAGGTCATCCCAACTGTAACCAAATGCTCGGTCGCCAAACAGAGCGGTGAAATTAAACCTCCAACAAAGCTATGAACCCTATCAAACTTTGATGGCACAGTCCTAGTAGTACACCTAACCATCTCGTGAAATCTCGCCTTATAGTCTAATACCAACATACAACCCTCCTGAAGAACTGGAAGCTCAACCCTAACTAAAGCACCACTTGTAAAACCAGGTATTAAAATACCCACCGGAGGACTCAGAGTCCTAGCCTCGGTGTCCTTAAGAATTGGGGTCGCTATAAATCTAATTGGAGGCTGGGATGGCCCTACACCTCCTATCTGATACACTAAACTCTCACTCTGAAGTCTTGCACTGATGGAAGCACTGAAGTAACAGACACAAAAGCCTCGACACCAACCGCTATTGAACTCATCTTAGGCATCCGAGAAAGAATGAAACAACCAAAGTTTAGAAGTCAATAGATCTAGGAATGCATGATAAAGAGCTAATAATATGGAACTCTTTCTAACAATGCCCTGTAGCCTCCCGCAGATAGGATATTGACATCATCATACTGATCCACGAGACTCTACTTAGACACTTGCTTCTGTACCACAACACCGGTGAACCTAGAGCTTTGATACCAATCTATCACGACCCAATTTCTCAGGTCATGATGGCACCTACAACCCCTAGTGGTGAACCAATTCCCACAGTCCAGAATAGTTAGTAATGGTCTACTACCTAACCAATATGCACAATAAGCAGAAATAAGCGAAAGAAGAATATAAAGATAAGGACAAAGCGAAAGCAACAACCTGAATATATACATAATGAAACTACACCAACCCCAAGACTTGGTATCGATAGTACAAAAACTTCTAATAGAATACAATTGCTAGAAGTAAAAAAATGAGAAGTACAACTATCTCCAAATATACAAAGAGTAACAGTACAAAAGATGAGATATGGTCAAGCCCCGACCATCAGGCGCTCACCCTAGTCTTAGATATCCAAAAGCTGCACGAGTCTCCAAGGAAATCAATGATAAAAGCTCAACTAATATCTGCACCAGAAAGATGCAGAAGTGTAGTATGAGCACCAATTGCTAAGCAATAGGTACCTAGTAGGCATCATCGGCCGACTGAGCGCATATAAGATATAAAGACAGTAATATAGCAGATAGCAAGAAAAAAGTCACCAAAACAATAGAGAAAGCATAAGGAACTAACACAGAGAATTGTCAACTAAGAGTTATAAGCATATAATGCTAGCACAAAAGATATACAATCACAGAAACACAGGTGAAAGAAAGAAGAACGCACCTGGAATCCTTGCAATAATAGTATAAGAAGGAGAGAGTTAGAAACATGATGGTATACAAGTAACCTCAAATGAAAGGGAAATAAGGAAAGTAGTTTAACATACTCAAGATAGGATCAACATACATAAGGAAATCATATTACAAATTCAACTTCAAGAAGCAAAGACGGAGATCAGCCTTACAAGTACAAACCTAAGATAAAATAACTAAGCCATAAGAACAAAGAGTTACCACTCAAAATCATGCTAAAGAAAAGAATCAGGAACCCACAATCCGCTCAGAAGACCTTTAAAGAGTACCTTAATAATATATGACTCACTATCCCCCTCATTACTCAAGCCGAAACTCGGATACTCAATAGGCTAAAAACTTACCAATCCATAAGAACCAAGGACCACAACTAGGTCTATGAGATGACAGAAGTAATATAGTCTACCTACAGTCCCAACGGCTGCCCATACAATCAAGAAACACAATCAAGTGAAAACAAACCTTTCGGACGCTTATACAACCGGAGCGTACACTGAACAAACAATAAACAATGGTGTAATCTAAGTGAAATATGCATGATGATGTGATATGATTAATCTGTAACCAAGTGTGATCGCACTATTTTATGTTACCCCCTCCGGTGCCCCAAAGGTTCAATAAAGGAAAGATCCATGGAAAGACATCTCCCGAGTACCTCGCCTACACCGTACATCCCCTTCCTCTGGTCACCATCAGTCTGTAGCACTTGGTACAAAATGGTCGGGTCCATGGAGGTCTACTTGTAGACCACATACTAACATGAAACTTAATACATCTCAATAGTGGAGATCTCATAGTACGTGCTCGGATTTGTTCCGAGTCTAAATCAGTAGTAGTAATCTTAATAACCCCCATCAAGGGTGCTCAGAGTATATCTGGGTTTAAAGCTATATCATGTCTCAATAACCCTCACCGAGGGTGCCTAGAGTGTAGCCGAGTCTAGAAATAGAAATCAAGTATCAAAATTCCTAAACAGGGTGCCCGACTCGTATCTGGGTCTAAATCCATAGAAAATAATGTCTAGTGCTACGGCCCAGCCGAGCCTAGTATCAAAATGAAGAACAGTAATCCAATTATCATAATATCCCCTCTACTCCAAGAGATTTCATAAAAGTCAATTTAAAAGTCCTTTCCAAGTCATGTACCAAAAATGGGCCCTCGAGGCCATGCAAAGTTTAGAAAACCATTTATAGTCGGCTCGAAGCCAAATCACTAGTAAAATATGCATAAAACCTTTGCATGAATGATATGCTCGCAAATAAAAGGATAGCCCAATGGTCACAAACAATTCCTACCGGTCCTGCACAGGCTCTCAGCTATATAATAGATAATAACCAGTCTAAAAGGATATCTCTGTGTCCAGGACTCGCGGACATTCCCAAATAACCCATCGTCTATGTTCCAGAGTGAATACAAGGCCACACAGGACCACAAGGATAATATGTAATACTGATACGAATACTACAATCAATGTATGAAATAAACGGACAGAAAAGGCAGATAAGGTCTGGGGTACCAACCTATAACAACCTACCCAAGGATGCTAATTAATGCAGTTATAGCCTATATACACAAAGTCTACATAGGGAAAGCCATAACCTACCTGTCATCAAATGACTAGCTGTGGGAACAACATTGTCCAGGCTCGAATTGCTCCAGAAAGCTCCAATTCGCAAAAACACTAACAACACAATAATCTACATATCAAAACAAGTCTAATGATATCTATAATGCTATAGAAACAGTTGGTTCAAAATTCGGGTCACCGGTGGGCTCGTGGGCCTCGTAACCCAAAACCAAAAATGGAAGAGTGCGCCATGATCACCACACTCCTAAGTGAGCATGCTCAGAATATAAAGAAATTTTACCAGGGGAAATGGCTTAAAATATCCAGCCACTTCAAGAACAAATTAACAATCAAATGGGATGAATTTAACAGATTTAAGCGGATAAAACTCACCAATAATGATGGAGGAATGATCAAGGCCAAGAAATTTGCACCCAACACCAAGAATTGAGTCAAAACAGTGTTTAGACGAGGTTGGAGCCATTATCAATGGAGAAGTCAATTTTTAGAGTGAAGAAGATGATGTTGGGGGCTTATATACTGCCCATGGGTCCTTCATCGCGATCGCGAAGGGACCCCTCGTGATCGCGAGAAGCACGCTGGCTAGACCATCATAATCACAAAGAGTAGCCACGCAGTCATGCAGAATAATGGAGAGAAAGCTTAATCGCGGTCGCGACAAGGGACACCGCATTCGCAAAGAGCAAGGGGCCAGTTGCTTCATCGTGATCGCGATCGCAATTAAGGCCTGAGGCCTGCACCTGCAACAACAAAATCTGCAACTTTTGAAAAACTCAATGGGGCGTTCTGTGCATAATCAAAAATCGATATTCACAAACTAATAATGCTAACAGAGTGGAAACAATGTTATGGACACAACGGAGTTGATGAAACTTCTATTAGAGGTCATCTCAGAGGAATGTTGACCCAAGTCAACACTAAATGATACCAACCAAACATGTGAAATGAGCTCGGCTCACTCGAGACCTTAACTAACCAACTACCTAACACAAACTCAACATTACGGAGCTAACAATGCTATTAAAATTCCTATCCGAGGCTATCTTCTCCGAATGTTGACCAAAATGTCATGACCGAACTACCGGATCGGGCGGGCACCTATTCTAATCCACCTAGATAGGAGAACCCTTAGCACCTGAACAAACAAGTAATGCAGAAAAAGAAATAAATCATGAAATAAGAATTTTTGATACATGAAAACATTTACAAGATATGCGAAAAAACCTTTTACAATTTGAAAACAGCCCTCCCTAGAACCTAGTCTAAGTCAGTACAAGATCTACTACAAGAGTGATTCTTAAATAAAAGAATATACAACTCCCACCATAGAAGCAAGAAGTAGGAGCTATTGGAGATTCCCATCATCGTGTACTTATGAAACATCACTAATCCTGCAACTAGACTATCCCCAAAAAAGTATAGCAAGAGTAGAATTAGTATAAACACACATACTGGTAAGCATCATCGGTCGACCCGAATCCACTCATACCATCATATAATAAATCAAGGGAATGCATAATTAATTATAATACTCGACCCTTCAACATTCACCTTACCAAAACCCAATGTCAACCCAAGTCTGCCTATCCCTTAGACTTTCCAAGTCACCTAGACACCTAGACTTCCCAAGTCACCTTGTCCATTGCCAACATCTACGTCCATACCCGAACTACCATTTCCTTACCCAAGTCAACCACTATGACTCAATAACCCAAAGTAAACACCACTACTTAGTGACATAGACCGCACCCATTGTACCACCACCTACTAGTACAAAATTGTTCCAATGACCCCTAGGGCCATACTCGGCAAGTGATAATAGCCAATGCTATAACCAGACTATAAGTCTCTCCCTTAGCTTATCAAACATATGCAACAAGTCTAAATCAACATTAACAATTCCCAGTGACAACAAACATATATCCTTTTTACGTAACCTGGACCCAACAAGGATCCCTAGGACAATAACATGCGACCCTGGTTCACAGAAGAACCACCTTGTCACTTAAGCATACTAACTCGGCCCTTCAAGGACCAACTATATGCAAAATAATAATAAATCCTGGCCCTCTCAGGATGTATTACCTTGAAAATTTTTGAATACAAGTTTAACGCTTTAAACAAGCATAACTCTTAATCTATAAAGAGTTACGTGGTGCACGTATTTTAAAAAAAATTATATTGCACCTATATAATAATAGAGTACACATATTAGTATGTCTTGCTATGTGAGAGGAGAAAAGTGTAAATAAATTAAGTATTCTTCTATGATTAATTTATGATATTTGGAGTTGGTGGGACCCAATTCTTAGTTATCCTTTTTTTGAAAAAGAGAGAGAATGGAAAAAGGGAGAATGTAAAGTGGTATGTTTGGTTTCTGGAAAGCAACATACACACTATTACATTATATTTTAGAAAAAAAACAAAAAAAAACAAGGAAGGTAATTATTACTATTATTATGGAATTAAAGTGTCATTTATAAATGAATCATGTGGGTCCCTTTTTCCATTTTCTTTAGAAGGCATTTACGTATAAAGTAAAAGAGTTATTCTTGGCTTTGGAGAAGCTTTCTAGAAAGCACTGCCATTCGTCCTCTTCATCAAATGGTTTCAAGGTGAGATTTAAATCTCACAAAGCAAGCAGTGATTTGCTTGATTGAGCATCATACGATAATTCATAGTGGATGGACAATTAGTAGTCTTCGTTCAAGAATTTTGAAGACCCAAAAAAATAATAATAACTCAACTTTGGCTTCAATTTCAAAAAGTATTTTTTTTACCCTACAGTTGAATATAACTATGGAATACATGTTTGGGGTATAGTAGAAGGTGGTAGTCACCATTTGAATTGAATTTCACACTAGTTTTTGAAATGAGTCTTGCTAGTTAGGGTCTTTGAATAAAGATAGAAGAATGAAATTGTGATAAAAGGGGAGTTTTGGGTATTCCTATTATTGAAATTTATACGCTGGAAAATAAAGAATTCACTCCAAGTGTTTGTTAAGGGATTCGATCAACCTTGGGTATAAGTGAAAAATATTGGAATGAATTGTTAGGTGAACCTACGGGTTACTGACTAATATATTTATGTTTTGGTGTATGTAGTTGATTGGGTTGGTTGCGTAAAGGCTATGCCAAGGTGTGTTGGATGGTTGAAATCTCGTGGTACTACTATTAGCTTGGGAAGCATTTAAGGTATGTGAAGCTAAAACTCCCTTCGATGTAAGGCACCACCCTGCTTCACGTGTTCCCTCTATAGAAGTCAAATAGCCTATATGAAAAATAAAAATAAGGTTTTTAGTTGTTTCATGTGTAAGTCTCTGTTTAATTATTAAAACTTATACGTACTCTTATTATTCTCTTCGCGTCAAACTTTCTTAATATTTGACATGAACATAAGTGTCTTTACTTGAAATCCTTAGAATTTATACGATGTGGTTTTATATGTGTGTCACATATTATAAATGAAATAAATAGACATAGCATAATTATACTAGCTTATGCAATAACCTATTTGATATGACCATAAATAAAGGTAAGAACTACTATTTGGATAGTGATAGGTACGGTTAAGCAGGTAAGCGAAGGCGGTAAGTTAGATATCATATAGAGATCTTACTCGAATAACTGAACGATTGTTATCATAAATAATATGTCATAGGCCTTTAAGGTCATTACTTGATAAAATTTTACGACGGGAGGGTATTCATAGATTCTACTTGACACACTCGCGCGACGTTGTTCTGTGCTCAGGATTGAGACCAGACCCTTATAGTGAGCCCGAACATTGTGGCGTACCCGCCCTTGTGGAATTATTTATATTTGGAGTCAGCTGGAATATTGTGCACTAGTTTCCCTTGACTCAAGCAAATACATGGCATATGTGGCTTGCGGGTAGACCCTTATAGTGAGCCCTCAAAGGGCGTACCTCTTATCAGACCGCGATTATAGTTATATGTATAAAATTATAGCAATAAGTACTTGAGCAGCATATGCTTTATACATGACTTGGATCGCTTTTGGTAGGCCATCACATGATCATTTGTATTAAATATAGTGTAAGTACGTCACCGAGGCAAGCCATAGGGGATATATTATGATGGACGCTTCTTTGAACTTTATATGAAGGACTAATAAGGTTGGTGCATAGGTTACAGTTTCATATCGTACATCTATTACTTGTATGCTCATACTTCTTCCGTTTTGACATTCGATCCATATGAGCTTCTATATTTGTTTACTTGTTATTCTGTCTGCTTTACATACCAGTACATGGTGTATATGTACTGACATCCCTACGTTTGGGGCACTGTATTTTCTTATAAATACAGGGTCAGGTTCACAGGGGAGCAAACATCCGCATTAGGTTCTCTTGCATCTTCAACTGATATTTTGGTGAGCTTCATTTCCATCTGGAGCCAAATTATGTATAGATCTCTAATTGGGTACATCGGGGACTGTCCCGACTAGTTATTATTAGTATAACATTTTGTACTCTTTAGAGGCTTCCTAGACATTATTTAGTGTCGTATTGTACAATTTTTGTTCAAATTACTCTGTGATATATATGTATATATACATCATATATTAGTTTTCCTCTTGTGTATTGGTTTGTGACTTCGTATATGTCATAGATTACACATAACAGGTGGTAATATGGTTCTTTCCCACCCCTTTGATTTGGGGCGTGACAAACTTGGTATCAAAGCCTAGGTTAAATTGTCACAGGGAGTCTAGTAAGCCATGTCTAGTAGGACCTTACTTATCAATGTGTTGTGTGCCACATTTATAATTAAGGGACTACATGGGCATTTAAGAATTCGATTTTCATTTGTAATCTAGATCGTGCGATAGAGCTAAGTCATAGAAAGTTACTTCCGACTCATATTTTGCTTATTTGTGATACAGATCATGTCTTCTACAGATAAGGATAAAGTAGCCCAATGGGTCATTATGAGCACAACTCAGGAGGCAACCACTGCAGGGCAGTCTCAAGAATTAGGGGATCCGACTAGGGCTCAAGAGAGTTTGCTGAGTCCTACGCCTCCAGGTTCTCAGGTGCCCAGGATAGAAGAACCTGCAGAAGTTCATGCACCTCCAGTGGTTCCATCAGTAGTTCTTGTACCACCACTAGGTACATTAGAGCAGGATCCTAGGTACATTAGAGCAGGATCTTAGAGGAGCGATATAGTTGCTCACATAGTTGGTAGCCACTCAGGCTCAAAGATAGAATGTGGAGGTCCCTGTTCCTGGTCAAGGAGAGGTAGCCAGATCTATAATTCGAGATTTCCTTCATATGAATCCGCCAGTGTTCACAGGATCTAGCCTTGCCGAGGACCCTCAATAATTTATTGATGAGGACTAGCATAATCGTGAGAGAGAATAGATTAAGAGAGACAGGATGGCTGGCCAATATTAGGGGAGCAGTGGAGCTTCCACCAGTAGAGGGCCACCTAGGCAGACTCAATCAGCGTCACACTCCACAGTAGTGCTCGAGATTGATTTTTGAGATATAGACATGAGCAGGGTCAGACCTCTAGGGCACCATACCTATGGCCTCCGAGGGATACTAATCGAGGATTACCACCTCGACCTATATGCAGATAGTGTGGCCAAGCACATGGTAGAGAGTGTCGACGTGGTTCAAATGCCTGTTATTGGTGTGGTATAGAAGGTCATATGGTACGAGATTATCCGCGGCTCAAAGATAAAGCTAGAGGTGATAGATCACAGCCTATAGGGTCCACATTATCCTCATCACCATTAGCACATTTTTCTTCTCGCAGTCCTCAAGCACCAGCATGTAGAGGATCTGGAAGAGGCAGAGGAACTGGTTCTAGTGCCGGCCCAAATCGTGTGTATGGATTATTCGGTCGGCAAGATTTAGAGGCATCCTCAGATGTGGCCATAGGTACTCTATCCATCTTCTTATATGATGTATATGCCTTGATAGACTCAGGAGCTACCCTATCATATATTACTCCATTTATTGCTAAAAAGTTAAGAATAGAGCCAGAGTTGTTACATGAACCATTTGCGATATCGACTCATGTGGCTGTGATACATTGACTGACCTAATTGAACTTGAAATGGTCAACTTTGACGTCATCATAGGTATGGATTGGCTATCCTCTTGCTATGCTACAGTTGATTGCCGAGCTAAGATTGCCTGATTTCATTTCCCAGGCGAGCAATAAAGTAAAATGCATCAACCTTTGCACTCAACTCATAACTTCTCTCTCTACAAAATTCTCTCTAAGAGAACCTAGTGACAGTCTGCCGGAATAGCCACAGAGCCGCCGGTGGATCTCCTCCGACCACAAGATCCACAACAACATGAGCATAATGACAATGCGCACAAAACCCACAAAGATTCATCCATTAATTCCATTCATAACTTAATGAATCTTCAAAACAGATTTGCGATACCTGTTGTAGAAGTTTCAAATGATGAGCTAATTTGGGCTTAAAAGATCATGTCACTAGCTAATTCTGGATTGATTCGAGTTACTACAACTATTAGAAGTGATTTTTAGTCCATTAATCGTTCTACACCTAAAGTTTTAGCCAATTGTAAGGACAATATTGTAACTATTGTTTTGGAGAATTCAAACGGAGCTCTGCCAAACTTGCGATCTCAAATTCGAACATCTTTAGATGAGTTTCAATGTGGTTTGACTACTGGGGTTTACTCATCTTATGGAGACAATTCTAGTGATACTAATTTGAATGAATTTAATGGAGGAATCGCCGCCGGAGTAATCTCAGTTCAAGTCGATGGAACTCCACGGAATCACAGTCAATTTCGACCTGCCTCCGATGAGTTTTATGGAAATCTAACCACTGGGTTTTCATCCTCATACCAATGCGCACCCAACGATCTAATTTTCACTAAGAATGCTGAAGGAATACTCTCCGACAAAGTTTCAGGCGGTGGCGCCACCGCCGACGGCGGAGCTCCGGTCAACATTTCAGGGTAAAAACAATACCAAATTATTCATGGAGATGATGCTAATGTTTGCCCTCACAAAACTCCATTAGAGGAAGCTCAAATCTCCTCTAATTTTTTTTTCAAAGCTAACAGAGTTGAGTTGGCTGGAGACAGCTTTCCAGGAGGGCAAGGCACAAACTTTCAAAGCCAATCTGATCACAAAGCTATTGAGGATGATTTGAGCAACAAAGATTCACCAAAAGAATTTTTTCCTCAAATTTGAATTCTACAGATCACAACTTGGCAGTGACAAATGCTAACAGTGAGACTCTTTTGGTGAGCAATCAACTACTTTCACAAATTAGCATATTGACAAGAATAATCAAATAAGTTCCCCTGCAATTCAAGGTAAGTCTTCTAACTCTAACCGCTTAACTTCCATTGATCCTAATGACTTAGATGATATTCGAGCTCAATTACAGTCTAATGAAATTGAGCAAAATGCTATTGAACTAACTGATGTTTTGCAAGGAACTAAGGACACTAATGATAATAGCAAGGAAAACCTTACTCCTATTGAGTCTAAGTCGAACCAAAATCCCAAAGGCAAAGTTAGACTCGAGAATGATCACTTGAACCAAGCTCAAAAGCCTTCCAATCCCACCTCTTCTGCTTATCCTCAAGTCTCCAATAACTATGGTAACAATGACCCTTCAGATCAAAGCAAGAAGCCACCTCCAGTATATACTACTACCAAAGATGATAGCAACCCAAATCCTAATGAACAGCCACCCCCAGTTGATACTACTACCAAAGTTGTTGACACCCCGAATTCTAACCACAACTCCAAAAATAAACCCATTCATGAACCAACTCTGTTTACTATTGTTCATACTTATGCTACTCGTTTAAGGTCTAACCAAGCTAAAAATGAGATCCCTATAGAGCTCTCCACTCCCAAAATCACCACTAGACAAGGTTTTCCTGCTGTTATATTCAAAAAAAGAAGATTTCATGGTTAAATTGGTAGGAAGATGCCAGTATACTCTAGTTGGAAAGTTTACCAACACGATGCCAAAGATAGATCTTATAAGGAAGAGTTTCATACTCCAGACTCAACTAACGGGAGGGGTCAAGATTGATCATTTTAGTGCAAGACATATCTATATTGATATTGATAATGAAGATGACCACCTCACTGTTTGGAACAAGCAAAAGATGTATATCGAAGGTCATCTGATGAGATTGCAAGTTTGGACTCCTACATTTAGGCCGGAGGAACAAACGCCTATAATTCCTATTTGGATTACTCTTCTGGAACTACCATGGCATTGCTACAACAAGGAATTCATTATGGCTCTTCTCTCACCTACTGGCAAAACTTTGTACTTAGACACGGCCTCTATACAAAAAACAAGAAGTAGTGTGGCTAAAGTACGGTTGCAATTTGATATCACTAAAGAAAGGCCATCTCATGTTTGGATGGGGTTTGATGAAGATGATTTGACTATCAGAAGGTGGCAAGCCATTCAATATGAGGGGATACCATATTATTTTTCTTATTGCAAACACTAAGGGCATCTTGTTCATGTGTGTAACATCAAGAAAAAAGAAGATGATTAGAGAAGAAAAGAACTTGAAGCTGAGGCTAAGTTGAAAAACAAGCTGCCACCAGGAGGAAAAAACCATGAAATACCTCCACCAGGTAACTCGCAATCTTTTGATAATAATGCTAATGCTTCTAATATTATTGCTAGTGTTTCAGGTACCACATATTTTCAACATAAACCAAATCCGAAGAACTTTGAGGATTAATGGAAAACTCAAAAAAGAAAGAATTTTAGGGGGAATCAACAAAGCCAAGTATACAGACCAGTCTCTCCCAGTAAACAAAATGAAATACCTCCACAAAATCATGATGAACATCAAGAAGGTATCATAGCTAAAACTTTTGAAACTCCTTTAGATTATATTGATCCTGGTGTGCAGGATCAACCATCCCACCTCCCTATGAACTCTGTTATTCCCACTCCCCTGAAACCCCTTTGTGATGTGGAAAAATTACAAAGCAAAGGAATCCCAGGTATTGACTCATTGCTCCCACACCCCCGTGACCCCTCAAATATTATTATTGATGTTTTATCTGATTCTGAAGTTGCTAGTGGTATGGATGGAGGGAAAAAAGAGAAACCTACTAACTTGCAGGAAGGGGTATCCAAGGTGAGGGATTTGTCTCATGCTTTGCATGAGAACCCACTAGTTGACCACAAGAATGATGCTAGAGCCCCTGCTATTACTGTTCATCCTGTAACTATTGCTCAACATGTCAAAAATGGTACCAAGGAGGTTAGTTCTGTCAAGATTTACTTGGATTCAAGAAAAAATCAGAGTGCTGGTTTCATTGAGAATTCAGAGGTTGATGGGGTTCATAACTTAAGTTTAAATCAGGTTCAGAAAGTTATTACATTAGATCAAAATTTAGGGTCAGATCACACTCTTGGTTTGGGTCCAGATTTTGTTGCTCGTTCAGTGTATGAGAAAAAAGAAAGTCCTAGTCCTCATCTTACTACCAATACTCATCAGAATTTTCAAGCTTCTGTGGGTTCAGAAATTTTGCAGACTCTCTTTGCAGATTTGGTTTAGAGTTTGAACAATAATGGGGTCCAAAATTTTACCTTGGAACAGTCTTCAAACTTGGTTAAAACTCTTCAACAGATGGGCTATGGTTTGGTTGCAGATCAAATACATATTTCGGGTGCTACTTTGATCTCAAATCAGGCTCAAGACTTAGTTGATGATAAGTTCCAAAATCAAGGTGCTAATGCTAACCTATTGCAAGACCAAGTCTCTACTATTTGCGCTGATCAGCAGCAGAGATTGGGCTCAGTGTTAGGTTCTAATCAGTTGCAATATGTGCCTCAACATGCTACTTCTATGGGTGAAAAATGAGCTGATCATAGTCATATTTTGGCTACAAATCACGCTCCTTGTTCTGATGCTGGAAAAGTGCAAGTTATGGGTTCAGTTGCGGGTCAAGAGAATGGAAAAATTTCAAAATCTAAAGGGTATGAGATTGCTCATGGTAATGTTCAAGGAAAGGCTACTAATCAGATTGCTTTGGTTGGTACCTCTACTGTTATTAAGGCTCATGGCATAGACCAAGTACATGCTCCTACTACTGATTTCACTGGCAAAGGTATTACTGGAGAAAACTCTCAGAATAATAAATCCACTCTTCAATTAAGCCAGAAAAAAAGAAAGGCTCTTAAGAGAAGACAAGAAAGAGAGGAAAAAGAGAAGGAGGAGAAACTGAAAAAGGGACAAAATAATTTGTCTTGGTTAATGAACAAGATGGCCTAGTTATTCCTCCTCTCCAAATCTATGAGAATGCTCCTGATAATCCAAAGAACCAATGTACTCTCAACACAGTTCCAAGTTCACCTCCTGATGATAAAGATGAGTATAGAGTTATACATTCAGAAGATGAATTTGACCAAGATACTCAATCTATTGAAGAACAGGATGAAGAAGAAGAAACTAGTGAACATCTCATCAAGGCTTTCGGCTCTACTTTTGATAGTGACAAGCAAGAAGAGATTCAACAAGTTTCAGGAAAAAATGGTTTATCTCCGATGGGTCAACCACAGAAAGGTTATTTCAACAAACAAAGTACTTCTAGTACATATGCTAGCACTGACAGACCTCACACAAGATCTCAAAACAAAGTTTTCCAATGATTAGTACAATCACTTGGAATTCTAGAGGTATTAATACCCAGGGAGTCATGGAAAGAGTTTGAAATCTCAAGAATGTTCATAAACTCTCTTTGATTGCCATTCTTGAACCTTTTTCTGGTAATTCTCAACTCAACAGTGCTAGAATTGAACTTGTAATGAATAATGCTACTTGCAACCAAAATGGTAAGAGATGGATATTTTGGAATCAAGACATTGCTTGCAAAGGTTTAGAGTCTGACGAGCAACGGATTTTTTGTGAGATTAAATATATGGAGAATCCTACTACTTTTCTCATTACATTCATTTATGCCAAGTGTAAATATCATCTAAGAAGATCGCTATGGGACAAATTACTTCACTATGCTAATAGTGATAATCCTTGGTGCACTATTGGAGATTTTAATGTTATTACTGATCCTGAAGAGAAACTGGGAGGTATTCCTTACAACATGAACAAGAGTTTTGAATTTATCGGAGTTATTGTAGCGTGTGGTCTTACTGATCTTGGATTTCATGGTCAGAAATTTACTTGGTGCAATCATAGAGATTCAAACCTCAGAATTTGGAAGTGACTGGACAGAGAAATGGTCAATGACAAATGGTTGGAGCTCATGCCTCATTCTTCTATTACTCACCTTCCTTCTATGGGTTCAGATCATTGTCCCTTATTATTTGAACTAACAGAGAGAAAGCAGAATGTCACTAAATACTTCAAGTTCCTACACTTTTGGGTTGAGAATGAGAATTTTTTAGATACAGTTCGAGATTGCTGGAACAGACAAATTGAGGGCAGTTCTATATGGATTTTTCACATGAAGATGAAACGATTATCCTCCACCCTTAGCAACTGGCCAAAAATGAGTATGGTGATATATATGCTAGTGTGAAAGAGTATGAAGAAAAAGTTAGAACTGCTGAAGAAGAGTTACTCACTCACAACACTGATGAGAATAGAACTAGACTTCATCAATTGAATGTTGAATACATAAGATACATGAATCTCGAAGAATCTATTCTCAAACAAAAAAACTCAGTTGCAATGGTTTAAAGAAGGAGATTCTAACTCTATATACATCCATTCTGTGATGAGAGGTAGAAGAAGAAAGCTCTTTATTCACAAGATTAGTGATGAACAGGGGAATGAAATTCAAGGTGATGAAATAATTGCTGAGCAGCCTGTGATCATTTCCAGAAGATTTTTACGGGGGAAGAGAATGTGATTAATGAAGAGGTTTTAAATTGTATCCCCAGATTAGTCACTGCTGAACAAAACCAAATCCTTCAAGATATGCCTACTATGGATGAGCTTAAACAGGTGGTCTTCTCTATGAACCCTTATTCTGCAGCGGGTCCGGATGGGATGAATGGAAAGTTCTTCCAAGCTTGCTGGGTAATTATTTGCTATAATCTTCTAAAAGTTGTCCAGTCCTTCTTTTGTGGTCACACTATGCCTAAATATCTCTCATGCCTGTTTAGTTTTACTCCCAAAAGTAGACCATCCTAATAAATTATCCGAGTTTAGACCCATTAGCCTTAGCAACTTTACCAACAAGATAATCTCCAAACTCCTTTGTCTTAGACTTGCTTCTATTCTTCCCCTTCTCATCTCAGACAATCAGTCAGGCTTTGTAAGAGGAATAAGCATCTCAGAGAATATCATGCTTGCTCATGAAATTACTCATAGAATTAAAAAAACAAATGAGGGTGATAATGTAGTCATCAAACTTGACATGGCAAAAGCGTATGATAGAGTTTCTTGGTCATTTATTTGCCTTGTTTTGAAAAAAATGGGGTTTGGCGAGACCATCATTGATATGATTTGGAGGATAATGGAAAATAATTTGTACTCTGTTATTATAAATGGCTCGAGACAAGGTTTCTTTCACTATACTAGGAGCCTCGAGCAAGGTGGCCCCTTATCCCCGGCATTGTTCATTCAGGGAGTTGAAGTCTTATCTAGAATGTTAAAAAACCTTCATCATCACCACTTGTATCATGGCTTTCAGATGGAGAAAAATGGTCCTCAATTTAAGGATACTTCTCTTAATCTTATTATGGGGGTTATATCTACTTACGAAGAGGTATCCGACCAACTTATCAATAAAGAGAAGAGTCACTTCATGGTTCCTGATAAGACTCCTCTTGACATCATTGCTACTACCAAAGACATCACTGGTTTTATTCAGAAGGACAATCCTATCACCTACTTAGATTGTCCACTGTATATATAGGAAGGCCAAGAGTGATCTATTTTTCGGAGATGGTGTCTAAAGTGGCAAATAGAATCAGAGGTTGGCAAGCTAAGATGCTTAGTTTTGGGGGAAGAGATACTCTTGTGAAATTTGTCCTTCAATCCCTCTCGATCCATATACTTTCAACTATATCACCTACCAAAACCACTCTCAAGCAAATCAAGTGTCTAACTGCTGATTTTCTCTAGGATTGGGATAAAGAGAAAAGAAAATACCACTAGGCTTCTTGGGAAAATCTAAGTTTTCCTTAAAATGAAGGGGGTATTGGAGTAAGATCTTTACATGATATTTGTATTTCCTTCCGGTACAAACAATGGTGGACTTTCAGAACTAAAAATACTCTTTGGGGGCAGTTTCTTAGAGCTAAATATTGTCAAAGAGCCAACTCCGTTGCTAAAAAATAGCATACTGCACAATCCCTTATATGGAAACACATGACGAAGAAAAAACATGTAACAACCAGGTCCGTCATTATGGGTAGACCAATCATGCCAAGTTTTAGAGTTAGAAAACTTTGAGTTTGGGAGTTTAAAATTCTGGGCTAGGCTAGCCTCGGTCGATTTTGGAGCAAGGTAAAGTCTAGGGAAATTCGGGTAAAAATAGATTTAGGTGTCTTGGAGTGAGCTAGGTTTCCATGTAGCCAAGACATAAAGGAGTCTGGGGGACTTTCATAATTGTATTTGGGTTAGTAGAACTCCCAAAATCGCTTTTGACATGAAGGGGTTATTTCGGGACGTCGGGGGAAACAAGTGTGTTGTGAAATGGCCAAAACTGGCAGAGTTCTGGACTTTCTATCTGTGATGAGCACTGTCACGTACGGTAGTTTCCACCTCAATAGCGATAGAAATTACCGCTATAGCGGCGGTCAAAGGGCGGTCAACCTACTTAAGACCACTATAGCAGCAGCCTACCGCTATAGTAGGACTGCTACAGTGGATCGGGGACCGCTATAGCGGGCCGACGGGTTTTTAATGCAAAAATAGCTCCCAAAACATTCAGTTTTAACAAGTTTGTTTTGGAGAAGGGTTGGGCAATTTCCAGGCGATTTTCTTTATTTTTCCATCAAACATCTTCCCGAAGGTAAGGTTTTCGTTGCCCAATCTTTGTATCACATTTTCTATGCGGTAGAATTGCTAGGAGGGAATTTAGGGAAGGTTAGAATAACCTAAGGATGGTGGAATTTTGGGAAGGAAGGGGATTCCAAGCATGTGTGTTTTGGGCATTGATAAAACTACATTAAAATGATCATAGGTCATTTAATTTCCTATTTTTATCCGTAAAAATCATAGAACTAGGAGAGGTGGAAAAGCCTGGGAAAAGGGTGGGATGATCATGGATGGCCTGGGGTTTGGGGATTTGGTATAATCTGGGTAATGTGCAGGCCTTGTGTGTTAATTATATGTATTATGTGTTGTTTTTAGACTAAGAACGAGAGAGGAATCTGGAACACGGAAAAGTTCGGGTCGAATAGAGCTTGGAACATTTCGAGGTAGGTGATGGCTTATGATTTTATGTAAATATGTATATTGATGTACTCATATCTAAGTGATTGTATGCATTACATTGCTTAGGGATTTTGTGTGGAATGTCTAGGTTCCTGTTTACAGTCTGTGATTGAACGGTATTTGCTTGTTGGTTTTACAAGTTGTGTGTGTTCATATATTGATTGTGGTTGTTAACATTCGGTTGGTTCTGGTACCACGCCTGGTATGTGTATAACAAAATGGTTGGCATGGGTACCACGCCTAGTACGGGTATATCATTAAGTTGGCACAGGTACCACGCCTAGTACGCATTGTTGACTATTGTTTTGGTGGAGGTCTCATGTTGAATGTCGGTCTTCTATCCTACCTCCTCTGACTTGGGAGCAGTTCTATGCATTGTTTCTAAAGAAGAACGTTCCCCGTACTTTGAGGGACCGAAAGAAGGATGAGTTTATGAACTTGGAGCAGGGTAGTATGTCAGTCTTAGCTTATGAGGCTAAGTTCCATGTGTTGTCTCATTTTGCTACACAAATGTTGGGCTCCGAGGAGGAACGGGTTCGGTTGTTTGTTAAGGGTCTAAATAGTGATCTGAAGGTACTGTAAGTGCATATGACTTCTTCAGGGAAGGGTTTTAATGATGTGGTGGACTATGTGGAGAATATTGAGGGAGTTAGGCAAGCAGGGCAGGCTAAGGCTTTAGCCAAGAAGCCCCGGAATGAGGGAAACTTTGGTGGTTCGTACTGCAGGGGCCAGGGAGCATCTTATACATCATCTAGCAGAACTACTTTTGACCGTGGTTTCTTCCATTGTGGTGAGTTGGGCCACTTTAAGAGGGAGTGTCCACATAGGAAGGCAGGTAATCAGGGTCAGCAGCAGACTAGAGAAGTGGTTCTGGCAGGCAGAGGTGATAATGCTAGGGGTCATCCACAGGGTGGGCGAGGTAATTTTCAGGGAGGCTAAGGAGACCGAGGGAACAGTGGCACAGGTAGGGGTGCGGCGCAGCCGACCTGGTAAGTTGCCCAGATTGATGATCGGGCATATTGCTATGCTTTTCTAGGAAGGAATGAGGCAAAAGCCTCAGATGAGGTGATCACATGTACTATTCTTGTCTGTGATAAAATGGCTTTGGTATTATTTGACCCAGGTTCTACATATTCTTATGTGTCTGTGAGTTTTGCTTTGGGGCTGGGTTTGACCTGTGATATCTTTGATTCCCCTATCTATGTTTCTACCCCAGTGGGAGAGTCGGTGGTTGTGAATCATGTATGTCATGACTGTTTTGTTATTTTTGTGGGGTTTCATACTTGGGTAGACTTGGTAATTCTGAATATGGCTGATTTTGATATTATCTTGAGTATGACCTGGCTATCTCCTTATCATGCTGTGTTAAACTGTAACACCAAGACTGTAGCTCTAGAGATTTCGAGTAAGGATAGACTAAAGTGGAAAGGTGTGTACATGACTAAGCCAGTTAAGATAATATCGTTTGTCCAGGCTAGGAAGCTAGTGGGGAGGGGGTGTCTAGCCTTCTTGGCTCATCTCTGGGATGATAGTTTTGAGTCTCCTCCGATTGAGTCAGTCCTAGTGGTTTCTTAATTCTTAGAGGTGTTTCCAGCGGACTTGCCTGGTATGCCTCCGGACAGAGACATAGAATTTTTTATTGATTTGGAGCCAGGCACTCATCCCATTTCCATTCCTCCGTATAGAATGGCTCCGGCAGAGTTAAGAGAACTTAAGAATCAGCTGCAGGAACTCCTAGATAAGGGATTTATACGTCCCAGTGCTTCACCTTGGGGTGTTCTGGTCTTATTTGTAATGAAGAAGGATGGTAGTATGCGGATGCACATAGATTATAGGTAGTTAAACAAGGTGACCATTCGGAATAAGTACCCTCTACCCTGCATAGATAATTTTTTTGACCAACTTCAGGGTGCATCAGTGTTCTCAAAAATTGACTTGAGGTCGGGGTACCATCAGTTAAATATTAGACCTGAAGACATTCTGAAAACTTCTTTTTGGACCCAGTATAGGCATTATGAGTTTCTGGTAATGTCATTTGGTTTGACCAATACGCCGGAAGCATTCATAAGTTTGATGAATGGGGTGTTTAAGTCCTACTTGGATTCTTTCATTATTGTGTTCATCGATGATGTATTGATCTACTCTAAGTGTAGGGAGGAGCATGTTAATCATCTTCGTATTGTGTTGGATATCTTGAGGCACCAAAAGCTTTATGCAAAATTCACTAAGTGCGAGTTTTGGTTGACTTCTGTGGCATTCTTAGGGCATGTAGTGTCAGAAAAAAGAGTGATGGTGGATCCTCAGAAAATTGAGGCAGTCAAGAGTTGGGTTCGGCCTAGCTCTGTGACTGAGGTAAGGAGTTTTGTTGGGCTCGTGGGGTACTACCGGAGGTTTGTTAAGAATTTTGCTTCTATTGCTACTCACCTGACCAGGTTGACGTAGAAGGAGGTACCATTTGTGTGGTCCAACAAGTGCGAGGAGAGCTTCCAAAAGCTCAAGACACTTTTGACCACAACCCCTATTTTATCCTTGCCGGTTGAAGGTAAAGACTTTGTTGTTTACTGTGATTCTTCACATTTTAGTTTGGGTGCTGTGTTGATGCTGGATAGGAATGTGATAGCCTATGCATCCAGACAGTTGAAGGTGCATGAGAGGAATTACTTGACTCATGATTTAGAGTTGGCAGCGGTAATTTTTGCTTTGAAAATCTAGAGACACTACCTTTATGGTGTCAAGTGTGAAGTATTCACAGATCATTGCAGTCTGCAGGACGTTTTCAGTTAGAGGAATTTGAATCAGAGGTAGAGGAGGTGGATGAAGTTATTGAAGGATTACGAGGTGACCATTCAGTACCATCTGGGTAAGGCTAATGTGGTGGCAGACGCATCGAGCCAGAAAACTGTTAGCATGGGTAGCTTGGCTTATTTGGGGGCATCCAAGCGACCCTTGGCTAAGTAGATTCGGGATTCGGAGGCCAAGTTTATGCACTTGGGTGTTTCAGATCAAGGTGGGTTGTTGGCCAGCATTGAGGTCAAGGCCACCTTCATAGAGGAAATTAAGGCAAAACAGTTTCAGGATTCGAAACTGGGTAAGTTGCGAGGTAAGGTAATATCCGGGGAGTCCAGAGATGTCATGTTAGACTCTGGAGGAGTGTTGCATTTCATGGAGAGGATTTGTGTTCCTCGGGTTGATGATATGATTCAGAAAATCTTGACAGAAGCTCATGGTTCGCGGTACTCAATTCATCCGGGTGTGACCAAAATATACAGGAACTTGAGGCAGCGTTACTGGTGGCCTGGGATGAAAAGGGACATAGTAGATTTTGTGTCCAAATTTCAGAACTACCAGCAGGTGAAGTATGAACATCAGAGACCTACAGGACTACTTCAGAGAATGCCAATTTCAGAGTGGAGGTGGGAAACGATAGTCATGGATTTCGTGGTGGGTTTTCCCAAGACATTGGGGAAGTATGACTCAATTTGGGTCATTGTTGATAGGCTGACCAAGTCTTCTCATTTCATTCCGGTCATGGTAGATTAAAATTTGCAGCAATAAGCCAAGATCTACGTGAAAGAGATTGTGAGACTGCATGGGGTACCACTGTCCATCATTTCAGACAGGGGTACACAGTTTACTTCTATATTCTGGGGCAAGTTACAAGAAGAGTTGGGTACACAACTCACTTTTAGCACAGCCTTCCATCCTCAGACTGATGGTCAGTTGGAGAGGACGATTCAGGTATTGGAGGACAAGCTGAAAGCATGTGTAATTGACTTCGGTGGTCATTAGGACCAGTTTCTACTATTGTGCAAATTCTCGTACAACAATAGCTACCACTCCAGTATAGATATGGCACCATTCGAGGCGCTGTATGGGAGGAACTGCAGATCACTGGTTAGGTGGTTTGAGGAAGGTGATGTGAAGCCTCTGGGCATAGAGTTAATGAAGGAAGCACAGGAAAATGTAAGGGGCATACAAACCAAGTTGTTGGCTACTCAAAACAGGCAGAAGGAGTATGCAGATCGCAAGGTCTGGGACATAGACTTTCAAGTTGGTGAACAAGTATTGCTAAAAGTATCGCCAATGAAAGGGGTTATGCGGTTTGGTAAGAAGGGCAAGCTTAGCCCTCGGTTCATCAGTCCGTTTGAAGTGCTTGAAATTGTGGAGCCAAGTGCTTACAAGTTAGCACTGCCACCTAGTTTGTTGGGCGTTCATCCAGTATTCCATGTATCCATGCTCAAGCAATACCATGGGGGTGGGGACTACATCATCAAGTGGGATGAGGTACTTTTCGATAAAGATATTCGTTATAAGGAGGAACTGGTTTTGATTATTGCTCGGGATGTATGGAGGTTGAGAAAAAAGGTGATTAACATGGTGAAGGTTCAGTGGAAGCATCGTCCAGTTGAGGAAGCCACTTGGGAATTCGAGAAGGACATGCGGGACAAGTACCCTCAACTGTTTAAGGATTCAGGTACTACACTTCCTTACTTTTATTTCCATTATTTTGGGTTTGATCATTCGGGGAAGAACAATGGGTAAATTGGTATCTATTGTAATGACCGAGTCCAAAATTATGGGTAGACCAATCGTGCCAACTTTTAGAGTTAGAAAACTCCGGGTTTGGGTGTTTAAAATTTTGGGCTAGGCTAGCCTCGGCCGATTTTGGAGCGACGTAGTGTCTAGGGAAATTCGGGTAAAAATGGATTTAAGTGTCTTGGAGTGAACTAGTTTTCCACGTAGCCAAGATATAAAGGAGTTGGAGGGACTTTAGGAATCGTATTTGGGTAAGTAGAACTCCCGGAATTGTGTTTGACGTTAAGGGGCTATTTCAGGACGTCGGGAGAAACAAGTGTGTTGTGAAATGGACAAAACTAGCAGAGTTTCGAACTTTTTGTCCATGATGAGCGTTGTCACGTGCAATAGCGGCCACCGCTATAGCGGTAGAAATTACCGCTATAGCGGCGGTCAAAGAGTGGTCAACCTACTTAAGACCGCTATAGCGGCAGCCTACCGCTATAGCGGGACCGCTATAGTGGAGCGGGGACCAATATAGCAGGTCCAAGGGTTTTTAATGCAGAAGCAGCTCCCAAAATATTCAGTTTTCACAAGTTTGTTTTGTAGAAGGGCTGGGTGATTTTTAGGCAATTTTCTTCATTCTTCCGTCAAAAATCCTCCCCAAGGTAAGGTTTTCGTTCCCCAATCTTTGTATCAAATTTCCTATGTGGTGGAATTGCTAGGAGGGAATTTGGGGAATGTTAGAATAACCTAGGGATGGTGGAATTTAGGGAAGGAAGGGGATTCCAAGCATGTGTGTTCTTGGGCATTGATAAAAGTACATTAAAATGATCATAGGTCATTTAATTTCCTGTTTTTATCCGTAAAAATGATAGAACTAGGAGAATTAACGATGGAAAAGCCTGAGAAAAGGGTGGGATAATCATGGATGGCCTGGGGTTTGGGTATTTTGTATAATCCAGGTAATGTGCAGGCCTTGTGTGTTAATTGTATGTATTATGTGTTGTTTTTAGACCAAGAATGAGACAGGAATCCGGAACACGAAAAATATCGGGTCAAATAGAGCTTCGAGCATTTCGAGGTAGGTGATGGCTTATGATTTTCTGTAAATGTGTATATTGATGTACTCATGTCTAAGTGATTGTATGCATTACATTGCTTAGGGAATTTGTGTGGAATGTCTAGGTTCCTATTTATATTCTGTGATAGAACGGTATTTGCTTGTTGGTTTTACAAGTTGTGTGTGTTCATATATTGATTGTGGTTGTTGACATTCGGTTGGATCTGGTACCACACCTGGTATGGGTATAATAAAATGGTTGGCATGGGTACCACGGCTAGTATGGGTATATCATTCGGTTGGCACAGGTACCACGCCTGCTACGGGTTTACTTTATTGCATCTTGCATTATTTCATTGACTATTGTATTGCATTGGTTGATATTGGTTCCGTGAGTGGACCGGGTTATTTTACTAGATGTAATACTTGGTATTGGTTTCGTGAGTGGACCAAGTTGTCTAGTTAAAGGTGCTATTGTTGATGGTCCTTGAGTGGTCGGGAACCATTGTATAACTGTTGTGTTAGTCTTGGTTTAGGCCGGGTTGATCAATTACCTTTGGTGTTATCTGGAGGGGATTCCAGGGTGGGTCTGGGCTAGAAGGAAAGGATAGTTATGGTTACATGTTTATGGATTAGAAGGGTAAGAGATGTATTCATGCTGTAAAAAGCTAGGTAGAGACCTGTAGTGTAGATGTGCCTGTGATTATTATTGCATGTTTTCCATACTCCTTACTTGATATTGTTGTACTAATTATATACTGTTTACTTGAGAACTGGCTGATGATCCTACCAGTACACAGTGGTGGTGTGCTGATACTGCACTTTTCTTTTTTTTGGTAAGTACAGGAAATCTACCAGCGACTGAGATGTGACCTCGCATCTAGCACCGACGATTTCTTACTTCAAGGGTGAGATGCTTGATTTGAGCTACCTTAGGTTATCTTTAGAGTTTCCGTCCAATTGTTTTGGACTTAAAACTATTTCAGTTTGTCTTTTGGGGTTGCATCCCCATATTCTAGATTTGGTGTTGATGTTTGGTACGATGACTTTCAGTTCCTAAGTGGGAAATTTCCGCAGGATTATTTTAATGATTAGTTTTGGATTACTTGATTGCTAGTTTACATTTATGCTTGCTGATTTTAGGCTGTTAGTCTAGGCAAGGGTGGAACTCTATTGGTTCGCTCATCTGGGGGTTGGGTAGGTGCCACTCACGACGGGTTGGGTCATGACAAAACATGATGCTGAAAATCACATCCAATGGATTATTCATTCGGGAACATGCTATTTTTTGTGGGATGATTGGTTAGGTGTGGGTCCTATTGCTAGCAACAAAAGAGATAATACTAGACCCAACAACATCAAGATTTCGTAGCTTTTAATCAATGGTCATTGGAATGAAGAGTTGGTGAGGCAGATTGCTCCGCCTCAACTAATTCACAAGATTCTTAATACTCAATTTCAATTCCAGGAAGGGATTCCGGATCAACCAGTGTGGAGACCTAATGCTAATGGAATATTTACTTGTTCTTCTGCATAGGAAATTGTGAGAAAAAAGAAGAACATGACCTTGACTAATGCACTCACTTGGCATAATCATATATCGTTCAAGGTATCTTTTCTTCTTTGGCGAACTCTTAGAGAAAAATTACCCACAAATTAGAAGATTACCTGTTTCGAACATGAACCAGCTGAATGTTCTTGCTGCTACACGCGGGGTCTAGATACTATAGAACACATTTTCGCTGCTAGGAACTTTGCGAAGCATAACTGGAAAAGATTTTCTAATTCTATGGGTATCCGTTTTGATAATACTCCGCTAAGAATCATTTTGATGAGGTGGTGGATCTCTAAGCATAATAATGATTTACACAAGCTTCTTCTCCAGGCCACCCCTATTTTCATTTGTTGGAATCTTTGGAAGAATAGGTGTGCTAGCAAATATGGTGGAAAACAATCCAATTCTTCTAGAGTTAAATTCCCCATTTTCAAGGACATATCCAACCTCATTGCCACTATTTTTCCCTACATTAAAAATCCTGCTAACTGGACAAATTTGGCTCTAGTTGTAGAAAAATGCAAGCATGAAATGAGTGTTATCAAAGTTCTCTGGAACAAACTTCCATCTACTATGGTAAAATTAAATACTGATGGAAGTGCTATGGATAATCCAGGAAGCATTGGAGCAGGGGGAATTCTTAGGGATCACTTGGGAAATTTCATCTATGCTCTTGCTACTCCTTTAGGCATTGGCACTAACAATCAGGCAGCCATACAAACGACTATTTTCGGGCTCAATTGGTGTATTCAACCCGGTTATAGTTGGGTTATACTTGAGGTCGATTCCAAACTTCTTATCAAATGGCTCAAGCACTACATTAAACCTCCTTGGAGCATTCAGGAGTACTTGGTTATTCTTCAGAACCTTAGCAATTTGCTGGAAAGCTTTCAATGAAGGCACATTTATAGAGAATCAAATTACGTTGCTGACATCCTTTCTAAACATAGCCACTTGATTGATGCACCTCAACATTTCTTCAACCAGCAGCAATTTCCAGAGGAGGCAAGAGGGTATTCTAAATTGGAAAAACTTGGAATTCACAATTTCAAAAGGAGAAAATGAAAAGAATTAAGAAACCACCTTGAGTTTTTTTATTATTGTTGGATAATCCAAGTTTTTACAGGTTTGCACTTGTATTTTTGGTGTTACTAATCTTCTTCACTTAGGCTTTCTCTTGTTTAAGTTATAGTTTTTATGAAAAAGTTCTTAGTTAGTTTGGGTTTTTCTTCTTACTTTGCAAGGGGAGAGTCTCCCTTATTTATCGCTTTTCTAGATACTTTGTACTGAGAGGAGTCCTCTCGTAGGTGCATAGTTTCTAGGTTTCCATTCTAGTACGGGGATGAGTTAACCGACCTTAGTAGGCTAGTCGACTTATGAACTACCATAGGATCGGAAGTAAGGTTTATGTCCCCCTCCTTGTATTTTTTGCTTTGTCTTTATTTATGTTATGGCCTGGAGGTGTTGCTCAGCCCCTGACCCACCCAAGGGTCGTTAAATAAAAAAAAGGGTGTTTATATCACCTTGTCCAAGTAAGAAACCTCGAAGCTGAGAAGCAGGTGCCAACTCTTCAGTCAGTACCAGTGGTGAATGAATATCCATATGTGTGTCCTGATGAACTTCTTGGATTACCTCCCATTGGAGAAATTGACTTCGGTATTGATGTAGATCCCAGTACTTAACCGATATCAATTCCACCTTATAGAATGGCGCCTATCGAGTTGAAGGAGCTAAAGGAGCAATTGAAAGAGTTGCTTGACAAAGGCTTCATCCGACCTTGTATATCGCCTTGGGGTGCACCGATGCTATTTGTAAATAAGAAAGATGTCACATTGAGAATGTGTATAGACTACATGAAGCTAAATAAAGTGACAATAAAGAATAAGTATCCTCTTTCCCGGATAGATGATTTATTTGATTAGCTGTAGGGAGCTAAATGCTTTTCAAAATATTTATTTGAGGTCCAGTTATCACCAGTTGAGGATACGTGAAGTATACATTCCCATGATATCTTTCTAGATAAAATATGTGCACTTCGAGTTTCTTGTCATGTCATTTGGACTAACGAATTCCCCAGCAGCCTTCATAGATATGATTAATAGGGTTTTCAAACCCTTCCTTGATATGTATGTGATTGTATTTATAGATGATATCTTGGTATATTCACGTGATGGGGCAGAGCATGCAAATCATTTGAGATTAGTGCTACAGACACTCAAAGAACACCATTTATATGCTATGTTTTTAAAGTGTGAGTTCTGGTTAAGCTTAGTAGCCTTTCTTGGTCATGTGGTATCTAGAGAAGGCATCAGAGTAGATTTTCATAAGATAGAGGCTGTGAAGAATTGGCCTCGACCAACCACTCCCACAAAGGTACATAGTTTCTTAGGATTAGCCGGTTACTACAGGAGATTTATGGAATGCTTTTCCTCTATTTCTGCCCCATTGACTAAACTGATGTAGAAAGAAGCTAAGTTACAGTGGTCAGATGCTTGTGAAAGAAGCTTCCTAGAGCTGAAAGATAGATTTACTACGGTGCTAGTATTGGCCTTACTAGAAGGAACAAAAGGATATGCTGTATATTGTGATGCTTCAGGCATTGACCTTGGTTGCGTCCTGATGCAGCATGGAAAAGTTATAGCATACGCTTCTTGGCAGTTTAAGAAGCATGAATAAAATTACCCCACTCATGATTTGGAGCTTGCAGCAGTTGACAATCCCTTATTGCTTAAATACAAAGAAGGGATTCGACAACACCGGGTTACAATATTTGAGCTAGCAAGTGATGGCACTTTGAGATGTCAAGGTAGACTATGTTTACTTGATGTAGATGGCCTGTGATAATAGATTATTGCTGAGGCATATTTTTCTCGGTATTCAATCCATCAGGGCTCTACGAAAATGTATCATGACCTTAAAGAAGTCTACTGGTGGAATGATATGAAGAGAGACATAGCAGAATATGTAGCACAATGCTCCAATTTCCAGCAAGTGAAAGTAGAGCATCAAAGGTCCGGCGGCCTAGCTCAGACCATAAGTATTCCGGTATGAAAATAGGAGGCTATTAACATGGATTTCATCACAGGTTTGTCCTCTTCTTTTTGAATACATGAATCCATTTGGGTAATAGTTGATTGGCTGACAAATTTAGCCCATTTCTTTCCTATTAAGTCCACTAGCACAGCTGAAGATTATGCCAATCTGTATATAAAAGAGATTGTTCGCTTACATTAGACCCTAGTGTCCATTATTTCACATAGAGTGCCCAATTTACAACTTATTTTTGGAGATCATTCCAATGAGGACTAGGAAGCACACATGTGAATCTTAGCACTGTTTTTCATCCACAGACAAATGGTCAAGCCGAGCGCACCATTCAGACGCTCGAAGATATGTTGAGAGCATGTGTGCTGGACTTTAAAGGTAACCGGGATGATCATTTGCCCCTAATAGAGTTTGCTTATAATAATAGCGATCACTCAAGCATTAGCATGACTCTATTTGAAGCTCTGTATAGGAAACGATGCAGATCGCTTATAGGTTTGTTTGAAGTAGGTGAGACACAAATACTAGGACCAGATCTAGTCCATTAAGCCGTTGAGAAGGTCAAGTTGATACAAGAGCGGTTGAAGACTGCTCAGAGTCGACAAAAATCATATACAAATATGCTCCGTAGGGATTTGGAGTTTCATATTGATGATTTGGTATTCGTGAAAGTGTTACCTATGAAAGGCGTTATGTGATTTGGGAAGAAAGGTAAGCTAAGTCCCAGGTATATTGGGCCTTTTAGAGTTATACTCAGGATTGGCCAGGTATCCTATGAGATAGAATTACCTCCAGAGCTAGCTGCTGTGCATCCGATCTTTCATGTGTCTATGTTGCACAAATGTTTAGGAGAACCTTCACATGTCATCCCTACGGGTAATATCAAGCTTGCGAGAGACTTATCATATGAGGAAGTCCTTATGGCTATATTGAACCGTCAAGTCCAAAGGTTAAGGACCAAAGACATAGCTTCGGTTAAAGTACTTTGGAGGAATCAGAATGTAGAAGAAGCCACCTGAGAAACAAAAGCTGATATAAAAACTAAATATCCATACTTGTTCCAAGAACCGTTTGAAGGTCCTTAAACTACTTATTTCTTTTATATGATTGATAATCTCTATTGAATTTGTTTTGTTATTATCTGACTCTCTCATGATACATTTTAGGTGTCAGATGTATGCTTATGATTCTAGAGACTTACATGGGTGCATCTTCCAGATGCAGTATAAGGTAAGTTACAGTATTGGTTGTAGCTATTATTTGAGTATAAGGCCAAATGGAGCCTCGTGTAGTATCTGTTGTGCATTGTATTTATTATGATGCTCTGTAAATCATAGTTATATGTATTATGGCTTGTTAACAGGTTCCCGATAGGCCTATTTACAAAGAAAACTCTGCTAAAATTTTTGAATTTTTTTAGAGTTAGCCAAATTTTAAGGACTTATAATGGAAAAAGTGAAGTGGATGAAGTTATGGTGGTCTCACGAATATCATGGATGGTTATGGAACTTAAAATAAGCCATGAGCATCATTCGAGGATGAATGATACTAAGTGGTGAAGATTGTAGTGCCTCGAGAAATTCTGAATACAAGTTTAACGCTTTAAACAAGCATGACTCTTCTTAATCTATAAAGAGTTACGTGGTGCACACATTTTAAGAAAAATTATAGTGAACCTATATAATGATAGAGTACACATATTAGTATGTCTTTCTATGTGAGAGGAGAAAAGTGTAAATAAATTAAGCGATTTTCCATGATTAATTTACGAGATTTGGAGTTGGTGGGACCCAATGCTTAGTTATCTTTTTTTTTAAAAAGAAAGAGAATGGAAAAAGGGAGAATCTAAAGTTGTATGTTTGGTTGTTGGAAAGCAACATACACACTATTACATTATATTTTAGAAAAAAAAGGAAAAAAAAGGAAGGGAAATATTACAATTATTATGGAATTAAAGTGTCATTTATAAATGAATAATGTGGGTCCCTTTTTCCACTTCTAAATACATATAAAGTAAAAGAGTTATTCTTGGCTTTGGAGAAGCTTTCCAGAAAGCATTTCCCTTCGTCCTCCTCATCAAGTGGTTTCAAGGTGAGATTTAAATTTCACAAAGCAAGCAGTGATTTGCTTGATTGAGCATCGTACGACAATTCAGAGTGGCTGGACAATTAGTAGTCTTAGCTCAAGAATTTTGAAGACCCAAAAAAAAAAACTCAAGTTTGGGTTAAATTTCAAAAGGTAATTTCTCTACCCTACACTTGAATATAATTGTGGAATACATGTTTGGGGTATAGTAGAAGGTGGTAGTCACCATTTGAATTGAATTTTGCACTAGTTTTTGAAATGTGTCTTCCTAGTTAGGGTCCTTGAAGAAAAAGAGAAGAATGAAATTGTGATAAAAGGGGAGTTTTGGTTATTCCTACTATTGAAATTTATAAGCTGAAAAATAAAGAATTCACTCCAAGTGTTTGTTAAGGGATTCGATCAACCTTGGGCATAAGTGAAAAATATTAGAATGAATTGTTAGGTGAACCTACGGGTTACTGACGAATATATTTATGTTTTAGTGTATGTAGTTGATTGGGTTGGTTGCGTAAAGGCTATTCTAAGGTGTGTTGGATGGTTGGAATCTCGCGGTACTACTATTAGCTTGGGAGGCATTTAAGGTATGTGAAGCTACAACTCCCTTTGCCGTAAGGCCCCACCCTGCGTCTCGTGTTCCCTCTATAGAAGTCAAACAACCTACATGAAAAATAAAAATAAGGTTTTTAGTTGTTTCATGTGTATTTATCCTATTTAATTATTAAAACTTATACGTACTCTTATTATTCCCTTCACGTCAAACTTTCTTAATATTTGACATGACCATAAGTACCTTTACTTGAAATCCTTAGAATTCACACGATGTGGTTTTATATATGTGTCACATATTATAAATAAAATAAATGATCATAGCATAATTATACTAGCTTATGCAATAACCTATTTGATATGACCATAAATTAAGGTAAGAACTACTATTTCGATAGTGATAATATATTCGGTAAGTTAGGTATCATATAGAGATCTTACTCGAATAACTGAATGATTGTTATCATATATCATATGTTATAGGCCTTTAAGGTCATTACTTGATAAAAGTTAGCAACGGGAGGGTATTCATAGGTTCTACTTAACACACCCACGCGATGTTGTTCTGTGCACAAGATTGTGACCAGACCCTTACAGTAAGCCCGAACATTGTGGCGTACCCGCCCTTGTGGCATTATTTGTATTTTGAGTCAGTTGGAACATCATGCACTAGTTTCCCCTGACTCGAGCTAATACATGGCATATGTGGCCTGCAGGCATACCCTTATAGTGAGCCCTCAAAGGGCGTACCTCATATCAGACCGCGATTATAGTTATATGTATAAAATCATAGCAATAAGTACTTGAGCAACATATGTTTTATATGTGACCTAGATCCCCTTTGGTAGGCTATCACATGATCATTTATATTAAATATAGTGTAACTTCACCTAGGCAAGCCATAGGGGCTATATTATAATGGACGCTTCTTTGAACGTTATATGAAGGACTAATAAGGTTGGTGCATAGGTTATAATTTCATATCGTACATCTATTACTTGTATGCTCATACTTCTTTCGTTTTTGACATTTGATCCATATGAGCTTCTATATTTGTGTACCTATTATTTTGTTTGCTTTACATACCAGTACATGGTGTATATGTACTGACGTCCCTACGTTCGGGGCACTGTATTTTCTTATAAATATAGGGTCAGGTTCATAGGGGAGCAGTCATCCGCATTAGGTTCTCTTGCGTTTTCAACTGATATTTTGGTGAGCTTCATTTCTATCTGGAGCCAGATTCTATATAGATCTCTAGTTGGGTACATCGGGGCCTGTTCCAACTAGTTATTAGTAGTATAGCATTTTGTACTCTATAGAGGCTTCCTAGATATTATCTAGTGTCGTATTGTATAGTTTTTGTTTAAATGACTCTATGGTATATATAATATATGTATGCATCATATGTTAGTTTTCTGCTTGTTTATTGGTTTGTGACTTTGTATATGTCATAGATTACTCGTAACAGGTGGTCATACGGTGCTTGTCCGCCTCTCCGATTTGGGGCGTGACACAGGAACCCAATATATAAAGAACAAATGGTACACCCGCATTGAGTAAAGCAGTACAACCTATAATAACAGCCAGTAGTATAACTCCAGAATCTCAGTCTACCTTTTGACTTTCCAACCACAGGGGACAGGTTCAACAATCATTCAACAATAATAATAAACATGACCTTTACCCTTTTTCATTACCCGGACCAATAAAGGATCCCTAGACCAACACCTAAGTGTTTATATGCGATGCCCGATCTATCCCAAGACCATCCCCCACTTTTAAGTGTAACAACCCGGCCTCTCAAGGACCAATGTAATCAATCATAGATTTAATACTCAACCCGGTCCACTCATGGAACCATCGAAAGAAATACGACCAAAACAATAAATAATCCCGTACCACGCGTGGTACCCGAGCCAACCAAATAGTAACCTATACTCTGTGTGATACCCGAGCCAACTAAATAGTAACCTGTACTAGGTGTGGTACCCGAGCCAACTAAAAAGTAACATGTACCAGGCGTGGTACCCGAGCCAACCAAATAGTAACCTATACCAAGCGTGGTACCCCAGCCAACCAATGTCATAACAGGTCCAATCAATCACAACCAATGAACAAACATACTTGTAAAACCAACAAGCAAACAAAAGAAGTTCATTTCACAAGATTGATTACCGGACAACTAGACATTCACAATTCATTTCAGAAACATGCAACTCATACAATACCAAGCGATAATACATGTATGCCTATTACATACTAGGGACCCATAACAATCACCTAAGTGTTCAACATGGCATCCCGGTCTACACTAAGACCAATCCCACATTTAAGTTCAACTATTCGGCTGCTCATAGGTCAAAATGCATTAATTATAGTTTCAACAATTAAATCCAGTCCACTCATGGGACCATCAACAAATATGAATAATAATGTATAATTAGACCCGCCCGAACACTAATCCCCGACTCATCATTTTAAACACATATAGTCATTTTCATCTAATCCGGACTCCATTCCTGAAAAGTAAGCGCATTCTAGGGATTTCACCCCTGACAATATGGGCTCCGGACCCTAGTGTTCATCGCATTTACCTTATTTAAAATATTCTCGAGAACCCGCTACAGCTTAGCAATTCGCTTATCCCACGAATATTACCGGTTCACTGAACCTACCCAACCATTTAGTTTCCCAAAGTCTAGCATCACACACAATCTAACAGTTATAAAATACACCTGAATAAACATGTTGCCCCGACCCTATCATTCCCTATTCAATCAATAGCCATACCACAACAATAATCCTCCAGATTCCATGCGTGAAGGCCTATAACATGAATTCTCCCATCAATCCATAAAACAATATGAAATGAAAACAGGTCAAAAGTCTACTCAATGAAAACCTAGCCTACTTGGATGCCAAACAGCTGCACAATGCAATTTTTGGCTCCGTGAAGGCGTTCCTTGATGGATGATAGGCCAAATATCCATGGTTTCACGTCTTTTTAGCCGGAATCTCCGCTCCCCGTCACTCTCAAGCCTTAGAGAAGCCAAAGAGGGTTCTTGGAGTAACCCTCGTCTGTTTTGGGGCTGAATGGGGGAGAATGAAAATATAAACTTGTTTTTAGATTTTATGATCCCGTTGCTCTGCTATTGCGGTCCACACTCCACTATAGAGATACCGTCGTAGCAGAGTCCACAACTATGGCGCAGGCTGATCGACATTGACTTTGGCTATAGTGGTAATTTCTCCTCTCTAGCGGAGGTTGCTATGGTGGTGTGTCAACCTCTACGGCAGTTTACATGGGATAAAAAGTCATAAATCCTCTCTAAAGGATCCATTTTACAACACACTTAATTTCCTAACGTTTTGGAACAACACCTTCGCATCAACCTCGATTCTGGGAGTTCTACTTACCCGAATTCGATTCCGAAAAGTCCCCCAAACTCCTTTATGTCTTAGATAAATGAAAAACTAGCTCAAATCAAGACACTTTACCCAATCCTTACCCGAATTTCCCTAGACCATGCCTCGCTCCAAAATTATCCAAAACTAGCCTAGCCTAGAATTTTCAACTCCCAAACTAGAAAGTCTTCTGACTAAAAAATTGGTACGAAAAGTTTACCTGTAACGACAAGTTTGGTCGTTACAACAGATACCAATTTACCCACTGTTCATCTCCGAATGATCTCTAAGGCAGAAAGAGAAGAAGGAGCCCTCCCCCGAACCTTAATGCTCTACCATGACAGCATAAATATAACCTAATGCAAACCACGAAAACTTCCCAATCCCTTGGTGTACCCATCTCAATCAAAATTCAACTCACTCACGCTCTATCAAGGAATTCCTTTCTTCGAGCTAGACAAGTCTATCTAGATTACCCCTCTCCGAGTGCCCAAGAAATCTGAGGCCTCATTGAAACACCGAAGCAGAAGAAACTCAACTAACAAACAAAATAATTTTTCCATGCCAAAGGGACTAGATCCCACCATGGCGTCCCCTTTCCCTCTATACCTAGATTTCTTCTAACCCGAACTCCATTTCGGAAGCTTCCTATGGGGTACTATGCCCCTCACATATCATAATATCACCTTACTCCTGTCAACACTGTGCCCCGAGACACCACGTATCTCTAAATCATGCAACAACAAAAATTCCATTGAAACTCATCCTAGCTTGAAGTTTTTGTCAACTCTCGTCTTAGGGGGAAATTCTACCCGATCACTTATGCCCTAACCAATGCTATGGAGAGAACACCCCTACCACTCAATGAGAAGTACTACTGATATTATCATGACCGACAAGAGGAATAACAATGTTAAAGAATCCATTTAGAAAACCACTCCCTCAACTAACCCTACCACTAAGGATCATCAATAATAAACCAGCCAATAATCACCCTCATGACATAAGCCTATGAGCAATGTCCAACACTACTCAGTCTATTACAGGTCATTTTGCCAAATTCTGCATGGGTGACTATTCCCACCAATGGTCAAACATAATTTTACCAATACCCCGGGGTACCATATCTACCCTTTTCCTTTTATCGTGCATGGGTGCTAAATAGATTATGCAATAGCTCGCTGATCAATTAGAGGTCTAAAATTTCTCGAGAATGAAATCAAGACAGGGGAAAATAGGAGAGACATTATGTCCTGCCCCTTCCTGCTATAGCGATTGTCACTCTGCTACAGCGGAACCACTGTAGCGGGAAAATTCCCACTATAGCAGGATCACCACAGCGATACCGTTCCGCTATGGCGGTCCCGACGGTAACAACCTAGAAAATTTTACCATTTTCTGCAAAAATTCCCTCATTCCCCTTCCATGTTCTCAATGCTAACACCAAAAATGTGTTACGGTCTTAAAACAAAACCTCAAGACCAACCTCAACTATGCATAGTTGAGAATTTAGCACCCCGTTATCATAAAATCAGACACAAAACACACCAGAACCGCGCACAATAACACATTCCCGCTATTGTACACTACCAGTCCCACTTTTTCCTTTCTATGATTTCCATCCAATCCCGACTTTCCCAAAACCGGAGCTTCCCCACAGTCATTAAACCCTTTTTGTTCCCTTACCATCTGTACCAATGATAAGTCTACACCCGAATGTAATGCAAACCATTTCAAATTGGGGCATCACATGGATCGATTTCTTTCTGAACACGTCACTACACTGGCAGTCGGACTCTTTCTTTCGATAGCTATACCACAATTTATCACTAAAGCAAATCACAAATTGTGAAGTCACAATGAACTTATGGAAGTCACGATCATGAGTTATCACAAAAAAAAATCCTTACCAAAATTCCCGCTATCAAGCAATAATAACCCTTTTTCCCCATGGTTCTCAACCAATCCCGACTGTCCTGAAACTGACATTTCCCAACAGTCATAAGCCTTGTTCCTTTACCATTTTTACCAATGTCAAGTCCATTTCCAAATTGTAATACCACTTTACTGATCCATTCAAGTACACATAGAAAGTCATTACCAACCAAAGCACACAATTTCAAGTTATGACTCCTCCCGAACCAAAATATTCACCACAAGGCAAGCAATTTCACCCCACACAGCTGCAGTCATACAAGTAATAAATACACATAGTTTCAAGGTTCAAGCCACAACACAATAAAATAATTGAGCACCACACATTTGCAGTCATTCAAACAACATCAATACCCATAAGCACAATCTCAAGTATGAAGCTTCAACACTCAATCAAATCAGTTTCATTACCTTTTATTCACTTCATGGATGACCATTAGCCGATTCATCCATCCTTTACATAGCCTCCCAGGCCAGCTACCAATTGGAACCTTCTCGATTCTAATTTCCCTTGCTTGTCTATCGCAATCGGAGTCTAATGACATCCTTCACTTTGTTGATATACCAATTGGAATCGAGAGATACCAATTGGACTCAACTCGTACAAGCAAGTAAATGAACCACACGAAAAGGAATGAAAGAAGAGAGATGTTTCCTAGAATGCTTCATAGCTTCTCTAAGATTAGATGTGGACGTCAACACACCAATCTGTAGGACTCTATTGGATATTTTGCTCTTGTACTAGGAGACCAGTAACCTGGGCTCTGATACCATTTGTCACGACCCAACTATCGGGTCATGCGGGCACCTACTCTAATCCACCTAGATAGGAGAACCCTTACCACCCAAACCAACAGGTAATGCGAAAAAAGAAATAAATCATGAAATAAGCCTTTTTGATACATGAAAATGTTTACAAGATATGCGGAAAACCTTTTATAATTTGAAAACAGCCCTCTCTAGAACCTAGTCTAAGCAGGTACAAGAGCTACTATAAGAGTGATTCTAAAATAAAAACCACCATAGAAGCAAGAAGTAGGAGCTGCTGGAGATTCCCATCATCGTGTACCTATGAAACATCACCAACCCTGCAACCAGACTATACCCAAAAAGGTATAGCAAGAGTAGAATCAGTACAAACACATGTACTGGTAGGCATCATCGGTCGACGCGAATAGAGTCATACCATCATATAAGAAATCAAGGGAATGCACAATTAATTATAATACTCAACCCTTCAACATTCACCTTACCAAAACCCAATGTCAACCCAAGCCTTCCTATCACTTAGACTTCCCAAGTCACCTTGATACCTAGGCTTCCCAAGTCACCTTGTCCATTGCCAACATCTATTTACATACCCGGACTACCATTTCTTTACCCAAGTCAACCATTATGACTTAACAACCCAGAGTAAACCCCACTACTTAGTGACATAGACCGCACCCGTCGTACTGCCACTTACTATTACGAAATTGCTCCAATAACTCCCAGGGCCATACTCGACAAGTGACACCAATCAATTCTATAACCATACCACAAGTCTCTACCTTGGCTTATCAAACGTACGCAACAAGTCTAAATCAACATTGATAATTCCAAGTGACAACAAACATATATCCTTTTTACGTAACCCAGACCCAACAAGGATCCCTAGGACAATAACATGTGACCCTGGTTCATAGAAAAACCACCTTGTCACTTAAGCATACTAACCCATCCCTTCAAGGACCAACTATACGCAAAATAATAATAAATCTCAGCCCTCTCATGAACCTAATATATAAAGAACAAATGGTACACCCACACTAAGTAAAGCAGTACAACATATAATAATAGCCAGTAGTATAACTCCAGACTCTCACTCTACCTTTTGACTTGCCAACCACAGGGGATAGGTTCAACAATCATTTAATAATAATAATAAACATGACATTTACCCTTTTTGATTACCCAGACCAATCAAGGATCCCTAGACCAACACCTAAGTGTTTACATCGATGCTTGGTGTACCCCAAGACCATCCCCCACATTTAAGTGTAACAACCCAGCCTCTCAAAGACTAATGTAATCAATCACAAATTTAACACTCAACCCGGTCCACTCATGGAACCATCAAAAGAAATACGACCAAAATAATAAACAATCCTATACCAGGCGTGGTACCCGAACCAACCAAATAGTAACCTGTACCAGGTGTGGTACCCGAGTCAACCAAATAGTAACTTGTACCAGGCATGGTACCCAAGCGAACCAAATAGTAACATGTATCAGGCGTGGTACCCGAGCCAACCAAATAGTAACCTATACCAGGTGTCGTACCCGTGCAAACCAATGTCATAATAGGTCCAATAAATCACAACCTATGAACAAATATAGTTGTAAAACCAACAAGCAAACAAAAGAAGTTCATTTCACAAGACTGATTACCGGACAACTAGACATTTACAATTCATTTCATAAACATGCAACTCATACAATACCAAGCGATAATACATGTATGCCTGTTACATAATAGGGACCCATAACGATCACCTAAGTGTTCAATATGTCATCCCGGTCTACACTAAGACCAATCCCACACTTAAGTTCAACTATCTGGCCGCTCACAGGTCAAAATACAATAATCACAGTTTCAATAATTAAACCCAGTCCACTCATGGGACCATCAACAAATATGACCAATAATGTATAATTAGACCCGCCCGAAGACTAATCCTCGACTCATTATTTTAAACACATATAATCATTTTCATCTAATTCGGACTCCTTTCTTGAAAAGTAAGCGCGTACTAGGGATTTTACTCCTGACAATATGGACTCTAGACCCTGCATGTTCATCTCATTTACCTTATTTAAAATATTCCCGGGAACCCTCTACAACTTAGCAATTCCCTCATCCCATGAACATTACTGGTTCCCCGAACCTACCTAACCATTTAGTTTCCAAGAGTCTAGCATCACATACAATCTAACAGTTATAAAGTACACCCGAATGAACATGTCGCCCCGACCCTATCATTCCCTATTCAATCAATAGCTAGACCAAAATAATACTCCTCCAAACTCCATGTCCGAACGCCTATGACATGAATTCTCCCGTCAATCTACATAATAATATGAAAAGAAAACAGGTCAAAAGTCTACTCAAAAAAAACCTAGCCTACCTGGATGCCAAGAAGCTACACGATGCAATTTCTGGCTCTGTGAAGGTATTCCTTGATGGATAACAAGCTTGAAATCTATGGTTTCGCATCTTTTTAGCTGGAATTTCCCCTCCCCACGACTCCCAAGCCTTTGAGCAGCAAGGAGGGTTCTTGGACTAACCCTCGTCTATTTTAGGGCTGAATAGGGGAGAATGAAAATATAAAACTCATTTTTATTTTTTGATCTCGTCGCTCCACTATAGCGGTCCACGCTCCTCTATAGTGCTACCACCATAGCAGAGTCCACTGCTATAGTGGAGGCTGACCGACGTTTACTTTCGCTATAGCTGTAATTTCTCCACTATAGTGGAGGTTGCTATGGCGGTGTGTCAACCGCTACAGCAGTTGAAACGGACATAAAGCTGTAAATCTTCTCAAAAGGGTCCGTTTTACAATAGACTTAATTTTTTGACGTTCTGGAACAACCCCTTCACGTCAACCTCGATTCTGGGAGTTCTACTTACCCCAATTTGATTCTGAAAACTCCACCAGACTCCTTTATGTATTAGCTAAATGAAAAACTAGCTCAAATCAAGATACTTTATGCAATCCTTACCTGGATTTTCCTAGAGCATGCCTCGCTCAAAAACCAACCAAAATTAGCCTAGCCGAGAATTTTCAACTCCCAAACTCGGAAGTGTTCTGACTCAAAAATTGGCACAAAAAGTTTATTTGTAATGACGAGCCCGGTCATTACACAAAGTCAACCAAACAAGCCCAGCTGGCCTAACAACACAGAAAGAGAGAGAATTCCAAGCTAAAAAGCTCTCGAATCCCGTCTAAAGGTCCTACTAGACCAAAGTCCACGCTTCAGAGCTAATAGAACTATCGGAATTTGATTCCGAGCATGTTAACCAAGAATTTTGACTGAAGTCGACGATTTCAAAAGCCTAAAGCTCTAAAATAAGGAACAGCCAAAAAGACTAAACAAATGGCCCGGGCGCTGAACTACCGGTCCCACAAAGCCATAAATGACTTGGGGCCGCTACAGGCAAGCTCTAACCATACAAGAAAGGTGAATACGCATAAATGACTGGGAGGGTCATTACAGAAATGGGAGTAAAAATTGTTCTTATTATTTCTTGCCTTTGATACCTGCAGTTTCTGATATGACTAGATAAAGCAGTTAGCCAATAGAATTATAGAAAAATAAATTAATGCGATGAAAAATAGTGATGCTAGAAATTGACAATGACAAAAGAAGGTAAGAAAACGTATCTGTTTTCTTGAAAAGGTAATGATTAACCCATTCAACTTCATAAGGACAATGCTTAACCTCGGGTAAATTTTGAAAAGGTAGCGCTTAACCCAATCAACTTTAACAGGATAATTCTTAGCCTCGGGTAACATTCTTGAAAAGGTAGTGCTTAACCCAATCAACTTCCAAAGGACAATGCTTAGCCTCAGGTAATATTCTTGAAAAGGTAGTGCTTAACCCAATCAACTTCCAAAGGATAATGCTTAACCTCGGGTAACATCTTGAAAAGGTAGTGCTTAACCTATTCAACATTCAAAGGACAATGCTTAACCTCGGGTAACATCTTGAAAAGTAGTGCTTAACCCAATCAACTTCCAAAGGACAATGCTTAGCCTCGGGTAACATCATGAAAAGGTAGTGCTTAACCCATTCAACTTTTGAAAGACAATGCTTAGCCTCGGCTAATATCTTGAAAAGGTAGTACTTAACCCATTCAACTTCCGAAGGACAATGCTTAGCCTCAAATAACATCTTGAAAAGGTAGTGCTTAACCCAATCAACTTACAAAGGACAATGCTTAGCCTCGGGTAACATTCTATAAAAGGTAGTGCTTAACCCAATCAACTTCCAAAGGACAATGCTTAGCCTCGGGTAACAACTTGAAAAGGTGTGCTTAACCCATTCAACTTCCAAAGGACAATGCTTAGCCTCAGGTAACATCTTGAAAAGGTATTGCTTAACCCACTAAACTTCCAAAGGACAATGCTTAGCCTCAAGTAACATCTTAAAAAGGTAGTACTTAACCCAATAAACTTCCAAAGGACAATGCTTAGCCTGGGGTAACATCTTAAAAAGGTAGTGCTTAACACATTCAACATCTGAAGGACAATGCTTAGCCTCAGGTAACATCTTGAAAATGTAGTACCTAACCCATGTAACTTCCAAAGGACAATGCTTAGCCTCGGGTTATATCTTAAAAACGTAGTGCTTACCCCAATCAACATCCAAAGGACAATGATTATCCTCAGGTAACATTCATGAAAAGGTAGTGCTTAACCCAATCAACTTCCAAAGGACAATGCTTAGACTTTGGTAACTTATTGAAAAGGTAATGCTTAACCTCATTTATAGTAACCTTATTAGTAGTAGCTCAATTTGTGGAAGCCCAATAGTAACTCGGATTATAGTAGCCCAAAGTAGCATAATTCAAGTATCTGGTAGCTTAATAGTAGCCCAATATAGTTTCATAGTCTAGTGTCATTAGAGCCGAGGAAGTAGATTAACTTAGCTTTTAGACCAAATCTGAGAGAGCATATATTCTCTTGATGACCGTTATTTCTTGTGTCACGATCTGATTTCTATGACTATTCTTGAATTTGTATATGCATTTTTGCACCCAAAGTGAAATTATAAGTTGTGAAAGGCAAAAGATTGACTCATACCTTTGTTTATCTCTTGTTGCTTGTCTTTTGCTTGTTGGACTTTAAACTTGAGCTTTTTCTGAGATTCTTGAGATGTAATTCTTGAAATTTTTAAGGATTCCACAAAAATTTCTTCCCCAGTTTATGAGTTGAAAAATCCTCATGATCTTCTACAAGTTAGAAAATTGCTTTTCTTTTTTGTGTGTGAATTTTTTAGGGAACCTCAAAAATTCTTCCCCAGTTTTAGTTTCAAATAAATGTGAAGTCTTGGGTTCCTATTTTGCTCAAATAAAATTTATTAGTTCAAAAAAATGATTATCTCACATTGAACATCAAAACATCGACTCTGAGCTTGAGTAGAAATATGGAGAATATGAAGACTTGTGTATTGAATTATGAGAGTTTATTCGAATAACTGTCCAATTCTGTGATGGAATAGAATAGGTATTACCGAGGCTTGTAAAAGTACCATGCTTTAACGTGTATAAAGACAAGATGAAAGATATAGCTAATCAAGTGTTTCAAATTGAGCTAGAAATAGAAGTTTGTGAAGAAGACTGAAATTGGTTAGAATGTTGGGTATTTTTTTTGAATAGGGTTGGATTGAAGATTATGATAGGAGTTGATGCTCACATGCTAGATAGCCTTATGGCTTAAAAATCATGAAACAAAATTAACATTGCATATCTCAGAGTATTAAAGTAAGAACATACAAAAAATAAACTTTTGTTAAAGAGGACTTTAGGCTGAAAGGTTGGATTGAATGAATAGTTTTTTTATGTCAAAATTCAAAAAATAAACTCTAACGCAAGAGACTTAATGATAGTAAAGGAATATATGATATTGGACGGCAGTTATAATTTTGAAGAGCGATAATTCATACATACCAAAAATGCTAAGTCTGAAGGAATGAAAAAACATATAACGATAAGATATTTAAAAGATACACATGAGAATTCAAAGAAGCTTTATTTTGAATCAATGGCAAGACTACAAATTTTGAATAATTAAAAATATGCCCCAATTTTCAGTTTTGAGACACTTAATTTGAAGTAGTCAAAACATCTGATAGATTCTGAAGATCATTGAGTGTTGGGAGATTGTCCCAGTTTTCACTCTGAAGGTGTTTTCAGAAGAAAATAGAAAGGAAAACATCCATGAATTTTACTGATGTAGAAGATTATTCGAGTGACAAAAAAGAAAAAAAATGCCCAATATTTCAGTATGCAAAAAATTTGATAAGAAAGGGAAGAGGCCAAGAATTATTTTGACTGATATAGAAGATTATTTGAGTGGATTATCCCAATTTTCACATATGTGGACATTTTGACAACAAAAGAAAATGAAGGATCAGAGATTTGATTAATGGAGAAAATTATTTAAGTGACAAAAAATTTCCCCTAGTTTCTAATTATGAGGACATTTTGATGAGAACGGAAAGAGGATGACTGCATCCTTATATAGGATTGCCTACGTATCTTGCTGGAACAAGATTCAGGTCTGACGTAGTTTGAAACTTTAGACTTAGGGACATTTGAATGGTTGAGACATAGTATAAATCAAATAACAATATAAATAAGGATAATAAACACATAGCACATAACATGGACGAATGTCATCGGGTCAAAAAGATTCTTTAGACAAGAAGTATGATGCATGCCTTTAATTACGAGGGATCCAGAACTATCTTAAGTTTTCTAAGATTTGGGTAGACATGAGCTCAAGATTTTTCTATGCGAGAAGGAACGTGGTCACACAGTAGCAAAACTATCCTCTTATCCCACGTCTATGCAAACTCATTAAAAATAAGTATTTGATAGAATTTTAGAGAGGTGAAAAGGCACAACTCACGTGTATAGTGTGTGAAAGTGTGAAGTTCCCAAGAGGGGGAAGTATGAATGGAATGACCGTTATAAAGCTTACAACAAATAGCACATAGAAAAAGCGATAACACATTGAGTAACTTAAGAAATGCGGTAAAGAAATAAAGCATAATTAATAATAATAATAAGTGCGTGAATAAAGAAAATTAGAAAGAAAGAAATCATATAGTATATAAAATACACATATAAAGAAAAAATAAAGGAAGTAAGACACATCATGCAAGGAAAATAAGGAAGTTAATCATGAAATAAATCTAGCAAGGAAACAAATAAGGAGTAAGGTAAGATATATTACATGGAAGGATATAAGTTATAGTCTAAGGAATTGTCACAATCCGATTCCTCGGTCATGATGGCACCTACAACTCCCCAGTAAGTGAACCAATCCATGTAGCCCCGAATGGTTAGTAATGAGCTACCTTATAACAGTTTAAGCGGAAGAACAATAAATAAGCGGAACCAAGGGAAAAAAATGAATAAATTGGATAACCGGAGTAATATAAATACAAAACAAAAGCTAAATCAACCCAAAATCTGGTATCATAATGTATAAGAGCCAACCTACAACAGGAGTACAGAAGGTCTAAAAGAGATATATATATATAAGTTGTCTCTGAATAGTAACAGAGTGCAGAATATACAAAAGATAAACTAAGTCAAGCTCTGAACATCGGGAGCTCACCCTCAGCCTGGATGATCCAAAAATAGTTGCCCGCATGAGTCTCTGGTGCTTTAACGGCGATGGCCCACACCAGGATCTACACTAGAAGATGCAGGGGGTAGGGTGAGCACCAAATGTGAAGCATAAGGTACCCAGTAGGTATCATAGGCCGACTGGGCACATATAAGATAAAAGAACAGTAGTAGGCAGAGTAGAAATAAATAGTCACATAAATCAACAATAAAGTACACCGGAACTAACCCAGAGGGAAGACAACGGAAAGCAAAAAGCAAGGCTAGCAAATAGAATATATACATGGCAAACACAGGTAAAAATGAGAGTGACGCACCTGGGATCCTCGCAATAACAATATATATGCATAAGTCTAGAAATGAACGGTATATCGGTAACCTCAAGTATAAGGAATAGGAAAGAAATGCAAACTAGACATGCTCAGAAACAGAAATAGTAAACACACTAATCATAACAAACAGTCACCAACAGCCCCTTTGTAACAAAGCTCTAACCACGCTAATCATAACAATCTCATCCCCAGAACTAACAGCCCCACTGTAACCAATCTCACACTTAAGACAAAAAGTAATGTAATAAGACTCTACCTACATTCCCTCGGCCGCCCATACAACCGAGGAACACAAACAAGTGAAACAAAAACCTTCGGCATCCCATACTACCGGAGCGTACAATTAACAAACAAGGGTGGTACCTCACGCAGATGAATGATATGATGCCACGCTAAGTAAAAGTGATCAAAGTACCATATGTCACCCACTTCTGAAGACCTATAAGGCCTAGAAAATGGTATCCATGGAAGGTCCCACCCATATACCACCACTACACCGTATACCCTCCCTCTGGCTTCTGGTGTGTAACGGAAAGGTCCATGGAGGCCCCCGACCAATATACTAGATGCCCCGCATCCTCGAAATAATCCCCAAGTAAAGTTGCCTGGAGGGTATCCAGGTCTAAAACAATAAGCCCAAAAGCTCTAATACTCGGCCTCGCCTAGTCCAGCGACACCCCGGATGCTGTAGTATAAAAGTAAGGCACCCGACCCCATCGAGCCCAGAAAGTGGAACTATAGATAAAAATGCCATTTAAACTTCCCTTACCCCAAGAAGATCGACAAGACAAGTCAAAATCATTTCCAAATCATTTTCGTCAAAAATTGGCCCCCCGGGCCATGTAGAGTTTAGAAAATAGTTCCAAAAGGCCCGAACCTGAACTGTAGTAAAACGCGTGAAAACCCCTCTATATGCATGGAAATGGCATGATCAAACACACAATAGCCGCACCACATCTCATAATCAACCTATCGGCCCTGCATAAGCTCCGAAGCTACTCAGCAAGCATAACCAGCCTAGAAGGGTAATTCTATGTCTGGGACTCATGGACATTCCCAATGATCCCACTGTCTATGCTTCAGAGTCAACAAGGCCTCATATGACCACAAGGGTAATAATATCAATTTACAAGAATACTACACACAACGGAGGAAAGAACGGAACAAATCATAGAAAAGTGGTCAAGGTCTGTGGTACCAAGCTAATAACCCAACCCAAGGATGCCAACTAGTACAATTTTACCCAATATAAGCGAAGTCTAGGGAGTTAAGCCGTAACCTACCTTCCATCTGATAACAAGCTGCCCGAACAACCAGGTCCAAGTTTGAAATGCTCCGAGAAACTCCCAAATGACAATCAAACTATCAAGAAGATAAATATAATGTTAAAACGAGTCTAACAGTACCCATATTGCTATAATTATAGCCGAGTCAATATCCGGGTGAAAAGTGGCCCCGCGAGACCCACAACCTGAAACCAAAAATGGAAAGAGCCATGAAGACACCAAAGGCGCCAAGAATTCATGCTCCAAATTTGAGCACAAATGGCCAAGGAGAAGGGCATCAAAACAGCCTACAAAGGTTGGGGTTTAAAGAAAGGAATTCCAGAAAATCAAACGGAAATTGGGTAACAAATACTTACCACAAAGGCAAAAACCTGAGTCAAGATGGATAATCTACCACTCCCACGAGCATGCACCAACTGGACGGTCGGAATTCACAAGGAAAACTCAAGCTTTAGAGAAGAGCATCAATGGAGGTTTTAGGAAAACTCAAGAGAAGAGGAAGCTTACCAAATGACGTAGAAGCGCGGAAAATCCACCAACAATCGACTCCCCAAGGCTTAGAATCGATATGGAGCAATTTAGGAGAGAGGAAATTGACTTTAGAGTGAGAAACAATGTTGCAATGGCTGGAAAGAATGTACTTCCAGCTATTTATAGTTGCAGGAAAATGGCCAGCGCCAACAGCACTGAAGGGTGGCAGGCGCCTCAGCACTATTGCGCTCGCCTTGGCGCGAATGCGCTGAAGGCTGGCCTGCAAGTTTTGAGAACTCCACGGGGTGTTTCGGGCACAATCAAAACCTATATTCAAAAACCAATAATGCTAACAGAGTGGAAACAACGTTCCAAACTCAACGGAATCGATGAAACTCCCATACGAGGTCGTTCTGGAGAAATGTTGACCCAAGTCAACACTAGCAAAAAGGAACTCAAGGGCTCGAAATGAGTCTGGCTCACCCAGAACCCAAACCAACCACCTCCCTAGCCCAAACTCAACATTACGGAGCTGATGGAATCATCGAATTTTGAATCCGACACTCTGATCATCGAAAGTCACCCAAAGTTACACTTTCAACTCGAAATGGCTTGAAAACTTAGAAAACCACACAAAACCCACAACAGAAGTTCTCAGGCCTCAACTAAAGGTTCAACTAGACCAAACTCATCGCTCCGGAGCTAATGTAACTGTCAGAATTCAATTCCGAGCATGTTAGCTAAGAATGTTGACCAAAGTCAACAATTTTCTATGTTTAAGCTCTAAGCATGCAAACGGCCAAAACAACCAAACAAATGGACAGGGCACCAAACCACTGATCCCAGTAAGCTATAAATTACTTAGAGCCGCTACAGGAAGGATCTAACAGTGCAATAAATGCATAAATACGAAGATGACCGGAAGGGTCATCACAACATCCACTATTAAAAAGACTTTTATCCTCGAAAGTCAAGAAGAAGGGAGTACCTGAAGGCTCAAACAACTGCAGATACTGAGCACATAACTCACTCTCAGTATCCCAAGTAGCCTCCTCGACTGGACGATAACTCCACTGAACTTTCACAACCAGAATCTTCCTAGATCTCAACCTCCTGATATCTCTGTCCAAAATAGTTATCGGCTCCTCAACAAATGATAACCTCTCATCCAACTGGACCGAATGCCAATGCCACACATGAGACTCATCTGGCACATACCAGCGCAACATCGAGACATAAAACACTAGATGAATAGCCAAATACATCGGAGGTAAAGCTAACTTGTAGGCAACACTACCAATCCTCTGTAGAATCTCAAACGGCCCAATAAACCTGGGGCTAAGCTTGCCCCGCCGACCAAATCTCACCACGCCCTTCACGGGCGATACACAAAGGAAAACCAAGTCACCAAAACTGAACTCCAAGGCACAAAGTCTATGATCAACGTAGCTATTCTGCCTACTCAGGGCTGCCCTAAGTCTGTCCTAAATCAAACAGACTTGGTCCAAGGAATCTCTGAGAAAATCTGTACTCTGCGGTCTAGACTCTAACCTTTCAAACCAACCAATTGATGATCTGCAATGCCTACCATACTTAGCACGCAACTCACTCTCGGTCTCCCAAGTAGCATAATCGACCGGATGGTGCCTCCACTTAAATTTCACAACCAGAATCTCCCTAGATCTCAACCTTCTGATATCTCTGGCCAAAATAGCTATCGGCTCCTCAACAAATGATAACTTCTCATCCAACTGGACCGAATCCCAATGTAATACATGAGACTCATCTGGCACATACCGGCGCAACATCGAGACATGAAACACTGGATGAACAGCCAAATACGTCGGAGGCAAAGCTAACATGTAAGCAACACTACCAACCCTCTGTAGAATCTCAAAAGGCCCAATAAACCTGGGGCTAAGCTTGCCCCGCTGACCAAATCTCACCACGCCCTTCACGGGCGATACATGAAGGAAAACCAAGTCACCAACACTGAACTCCAAGGCACGAAGTCTACGATCAATGTAGATATTTTGCCTACTCAGAGCTGCTCTAAGTCTGTCCTGAATCAAACAGACTCGGTCCAAGGAATCTTTGAGAAAATTTGTAATCTGCAGTCTGGACTTTAACCTGTCAAACCAACCAATCGGTGATCTGTAATGCCTACCATATAGAGCCTCAAACGGGGCCATGCCAATGCTCGAATGGAAACTATTATTATACGCAAACCCATCCAATGGCAAAAAATGATCATATGAACCCCTAAAGGTAAGAACATAAGTTCGAAGCATGTCCTCCAGGACCTGAATAGTCCTCTCGGACTGGCCATCTGTCTTCTGATTGATATTGTGTGTTAATTAAGGTAAAGTTTCTCTTTGTTTGTTTTTTCTTTATTCTGGTATGACTTTATTTACTCTCTTCTTTATGGTAATTCAATGACTAATTGATTTGGCTATTGTAATTAAGGCAAAGAACTCCCTTGATTCACTTTTAAAATTATTCCCTTTCTTTAACTGAATCCTTTAATTTTCATTATATAAGCAGTCCTTCCCCTTCATTATTTTCGGAGACTTTACTCACTACTACTCTTATATATTAAGAATTCTCTTCTGTGGAAAAAATGGATTGATTGCTAAGTGTTGGACTTTGAATATTTTCTTGTCGTTTGCAGCTAATGGGTTAGTTTCTATCAAAGCAAATTACAATTTATATACATGATCACTTGCAAGTTTTAAATATGTGTGTTAGTCCCCCTATACATATATATGCTTATTTTATGTATGTCTTTGGATTTGTGAATCGTTAGAAAGCATGTCTATCGGTTATGCCTAAATTTGCTCTTGTTCGCTTTTTCCTTGTTTGCATTGGCTGCTTAGTAATTTACATGAGCATACTCGATTTTATCTTGGTTTGGTCTTGTGGTATTTTGTAGAAGACGGACGCCCTAATACATCCTTATCCCTTGACATAAGCACTGCCTAGGATCCTTGAGATCATCAGGAACTCTGACATGTCAAGGGGTGGTTTTACGGGTTGTAATAGGCCTTTTGAATCCCATGTTTACATGTTTGACAGGTTGTTAGAAGATGGGTCACGCGGTGAAGAGTAGCTCGGAATTGGGAGATCTTTATAGAACTTTAGATTTTACTAATTCTGTTATGCTTTTATTTTCATTCATTTTGGGTCTGTAATAATTATTGTATAAACTTCGATAAATGAAATACTTTAAGGATTTCAATGGGGGAAGGGCAAACTATATGCTACGTGTTTCCGTTCATAAAAATTGTGCATATAGGATTCATATTAGTTTCATGTGTTAGAGATTATGCTTATAGGATTCATATTATTCTCATTGTTAGAAATCATGCCTATAAGATTCGTATTAATTTCATTTGTTAGAAATTATGCCTACAATACTTGCATTAACTTCGTTGTTAGAAATTATGCCAATAGGAGTTGTATTAATTATGTTTGTTAAAAATCATGTTATAGGTTTTAAAATCAGTTTCAGCATTTAAAATAAACTAGTTTTCATAAATCAGTTTCAGCATTTTTTAAAATAAATTAGTTATCATGTTTTAGGTTTAAAATCAGTTTCTTCATTTTTTAAAATAAACTAGTTACCATGTTTTAGGTTTTAAAATCAGCTTCACCTTTTTTTTATAATCAGAATTCACGCCTATAAGTCAATCTGTTTTAGCATTCTAATTTATTTGACCCCTGTCTCAGCATATTAAAATAAAAGCATGTTAAATTTAGTTCAGCATGTTTGGCATGTTTAAAATCAGCTTTAGCGTATTAAAATAAACAGCTATGTTAAAGTTATTTTCAGTATGCAAATAACCATAGTTTCTGTTTGTAGGACTTATTAACAAATTTTCCAAATGTTCTATTACTGGATATTATGCGCATAGGATTCAATTAATAAATTTCTGCATGTTTTTATCATAAGAAACCATGTCCCTAAGTTTAATAAAAATATCAACTTTTGAGTTTTTAATCATTAGAAATTCTACCTATAAGTTTAATTACATAAAGGTGTCAATGGTTTGAACTATGGTAATAGTTTATCTTTTAATTAATTAGGAAGCCAATTAGAAACCATAATGTGCTACTTGTCTTAAAAGTCTTGGTATATCTTTTGTATGACGCTAAAATTCGAGTCTAATTAATAACTTTAAAATTTTATTTGTCTAGACCCATATCAAAAATAGTAGTCCAATGCCTCTTGGACATTAAGTCAGGAGGGGTAGGCATAATAAGGTACATTAGATTTTTTATTTCTTTAGTACGCGCTTTAGGTTAATAACAACCTTAATAACCAACCTAGGCGGGTAGTCGGAGATGATAGTCTGTGCTTGCTAATTAATACGAGCAATACTTAATTGGATTGCGAAATATTAATTTATGTTGCACGGGGTGATCCTTTAGGCTAAAATACCCCTCCCCCCAACTTGTTTTCCTCCTACGTAGAGAGTGATCTACGTGATACGTCTATGCTCGATAATCATTGCACTTTGACTAAGAAGTCTTTTAAGATTTTGCATGAGGTTGAGCGATTACTCCCCGACTTATGGATTTTGTAGTTTTATTAATTCTTTATGTTATTAAATGTCTGGGGTAGTTAATTAAATCACCTAGTAATTAGGCTTTTTCTCTATATCATTGTGTCAATTATGTCTTCTTGCTTATCTAATTTTTTTCAATTTATTTGTGTTAATTGTAATTTATACATAGGCTTCTCATTTAGATCTATTAGTAATTAAATTAATTTAGTTACTTGTTTTAAGATAAATGTTTACTCGCTTAATCACTTAGTTACTTTAGCTTAACAATTTATTGGCTTTGTTTATCACGAACTTCCCACATAAATAACGAATTCGGCACGGACCCACATTTGTGGACCTTGAAAGGTGCCTAACACCTTCCTTTTGAGGTAACTTGAACCCTTACCCAATTATCTGGTTGCGTAGAACTTTAATTAATTTAATCATAGTTAGTGTAGAATGGTGCCCTAACGCGCCTTTAATTCGGTAGGTGGCGACTCTTCATGCTCTTTTAATCCTAAAAAGAGTTGTCATGTCAATGGCCTGCTTTTCGCGAGAAAATGAGGCACGACAATGACCCAATAACTAAGGGGTATTGGGCCCATTAGAAAAGACCACCTTGTGTCTATTGGCCACGAGTCAATAAAAGACAATCATCCCTTATATGTTTAATTGAAGAATGTGATATCGAATTGTATGGAATCATTGTCCCTCGGGGTTGGGAAATATTTAGTTTTGAAGATCCCAAAAGGCGTTTGAAATTTCAAGAAGTCCAAGGAGTTCGATGATGAAGGACTTCTCCCGGAGAATTAGTGTAGGATTGTACCCCTGTGTAGGACTAATATTTTACTGTACATCCCTTTTCCCTATTTTGTATCCCCATTCGATTTAATCAGTTTGTATGCAATATATTTTTGGAGCAATGGAATGTCTTACAAATGACATACATCCTTCAATTCGTTAGGCCTACCTTTGGCATAAAAGATCACATATCTTTATAGGACGTTACGCTTTAAATTGTTTATATGTTATGCGATATAACTGTTTTTGTGTGATTGTGTGTTATTTCAATTGAAGGTGAATTGATCCACTCCTACTAAAGTGTTTTAGTGCCCATAGGTAGAAATATAAGCCCGCAAGACAAAACTTGACCAAATGATTCTTCGAGTTTTTCAAGTTTCTCAGAAAAAATTCAAACCTCTTTAAAAGTCCTCAAAATCTTGTTCACGTCTCTTTGGAAAGTTAGATTACCATATTCGAACAATATGGACAGCCCTTTCGAGGCTCGACCTCTATCTCTGAAAAGTTTATTTTTCCATTGTTTTTGCGAAAAGGTTGAAAAGTTTGCCTTATTGACATCAACAACCATAAAAAGTGTAAGAGCAACAAGACAACTACCCTATCAAATCAACGGACAAATTTCTATCTGTTTGAGTCATTCCTATCAAAAAAATTCATCCATGGATAAATTTACCTTTAAGTAAAGCAACACTTATTTGTTTACCTTCTGTCAAATATCTTGCATTGTTTATCGTAAATAGAATCTAACATGGTTATCTTTTGAGTTATTTTTCTCTTATCAGGTAAAAGTAAGAAACTGGTCTGTATTGAAAAACTAGCTTACTTCGCAACTAGAATCCTCCCTTGACTGTAGCTTGATAGAAAGAGAATGAAAATGACTGGCAATACTGAGGAGACTAGGTTGACAAACATATCCATAGTAGACCCAATCACAATGGATCAAAGCGCACTGATGGTGCAAATACTACAACAAATGGCTGAGATGAGGAATGAAATACAACAGAATATAGAATTCACAAGGATTCCTAGCAAAATGAGGCCTCCGCTCCAATTTCCTCCTCATAACTCTTCCAACGTGAAAAATCATCCAAACAACATGCCATTTGCTTCCATTCCATGACCTCTCACGGATTATATCTCCACCAACCCACCTGAATTTGGCTCATCATATCAAGTTCATGCTCCACATACCGAGCATGCTAACCAAAACAACAATCCAAATGTATACAATTCACAGAATCTCCCTTCTAACTATGAGAATACTCCTTCGAATGCCTAGAATTCCCAAAATGTCCTTCCCGCGTGCCAGAATGACAATCCAATTATCACCAACTCATAGAACTTTAACCCCACATATCAAAATCACTCTCCAAATGTCCAGCACCTACCACCCACCCAAACTATGCCAACCGCTACTTCTTACGCCCTACACTCGAAACCTATCCTACCTTCCCAAATAAATCCAAGCCTGACCATTATGAGGGAAAGGAGAGGGAATTGAGAGTCGTGGAAGATAGGCACGATAAGTTTATGATGCTAATAGAAGAAGAGATCGCCAAGATCAAGAAATCATAGAGTTCTCTCAATAAAAAAAAATACAGTTACGATAATCTTTGCATTTATCCAGTTTTTAATCTGCCAGAAGGATTCAAAGTCCCAAAGTTCGAAACGTTCAATGGCGTTGGAAATCACATAGTCCATTTGAGGAGTTATTGTGACCAAATGGTGGGAGCAGGAAAAGATGAAGTACTACTAATGAGACTCTTCAGTCGAAGTCTAAGCGGCGAAGCGCTAGAATGGTTTACTTCACAAGATCTGAAAAAGTGGTCTGGATGGAGTACTCTAGCCGAATATTTTTCTATAAGATTTGCCTACAATGTGGAGGTTGTCCCAGATAGGTATTCTTTAAATCGTATCAAGCAAGAATTCGATAAGAATTTTCATGAATATGCCTACCGGTGGAGAAAGAAAGCAGTGAGAGTCCAATCTCCTATGACCGAAGAAGAAATTCCTATTGTATTTATGCGTGCTCAAGAACCAGAATTCTATGAAAGATGATATCAGCGGTCCATGCAAAGTTCGTCGATTTAGTCAAAATTGGTGAGACAGTCAAAAAAGGTCTTAGGATTGGAAAAATTACCAGGGTCTCTACACAGCCAGGGTCTCCAGGATTCCTAAGAAAGAAAGGAGAAGAGGTATTTTTTGTGTCCTTCGACCCTGGCATGGAATCAAAGAAATCCTTCAGATCCAGCCCCAGAAAAACCTCACCATTGAAGGCTTACCCCACAGCTGCACAAAATTATCCTCCCATTTTTTATCTCTAACCAAACTACAAAACACCACCCCTTAATCACCAAAACCATTATAATTCTCCCCGTCAAATTTGGAGAAAAGACCTCCCCAAGTCTTTAATCCATTAGCTGAAAGCCGAACTCAACTCTTTCAGAGACTAAAAGCGACTGAACTAATTCAGCCTATCGAAGAAAAGCCTGCTAATCCAGCATATAAATCTTTCAAACCTGATCGACATTGTGCATATAATTCCAGAAGTGTTGGACATACCACTGAAGATTGCCTCAATTTGAAGCACCAAATACAGAACCTAATCGATCAAGAGGTCATGAATCTCCAGAAAGTTGCGCCTGATGTTAACACCAATCTCCTGTCAAACTTTGGAGTAACTATAAACATGATTGAGACTCATGAAGAATGGCTCGTGAGTAGAGCCATAACCCAAGAGAGTTTCAATATCATAGAGAATGTTATGGCCTCGCTGAGCATAAGCAAGAAGCTTAAGTTTATGACGATGATCGCACCTCATCGAGCATTTCTAGAAAAGCCTCCTAAGTTTGATTTTGACTAGTTGTCTGAGAAGAAGATCAATCAAGATCTACTTCATACATACCAGTCTTTTCCTATTCAAGCATGAAATGAAAGCAACGGTCAAGGGGAAGGGACTGAAGGTGACATAGTTCTGGAAGAATGCACCAAAGAGATGGAAATATGGGACATTAATCCAGGAGAACAGTTGCACAACTGGACGTCTACTCCGATCGTGATTCCCCATTTGTGTCGGTAAAGAAAAGACAAATCTTTGATTTCTAAATCGGTGATGGTCCGAATGAGGCCCGAGACCCACCTTTTATGTCTTATTTTCCTCATTATGTCTTTGCTTCCTTCATGATGTTTTCAAAAAGGTGAGGGACTCACGTTTATGTGAGTCACAACCAAAGTTCATATCTTTAAATATTCAATGAAAGTATCCCCTGTTTAAAAATCAACTGCTTTTATCATTATATTACTATCTAACCTTGTTTAAATATGATTTTAGTAAAAGTAGTTTAAAACCTGCTAATGTCATGTCATGAGATGAATGAACAAATTGAGGTAGATGGTGATGAATTTGAAGAATATGGTAAAGATATTGCGGTCTCAGAATGCTTAACGAAAGGGTGATGCATCTTGAGAATCGTAAGAAACCCAATGAAGAAGAAAACCAAATTGGTAAAATATGAAGATGACAACCGAGTCCAAGAATTCTGGACTAGTGTTTTCCTGTCAAAAGCACAAAGGAAGGAGCTTATAAATTTGCTTGAATAATACATTGATGTATTCACTTGAACCTACGATGATATGCTATCGGTTAATTCAGAATTCAATCCAGAAGGAGGAACAATTGATGTTAGAATATATTCTCCCCTCATTAAGATAAGTATGTGCTGAAAGTTCGCACCAATGTGATGAAGATGTCATCCCCCAAAATACCATTTGGAGGTTTGTTTATCTTAAGGAATGGTCAAAAGCGGCCACAAGCAATCAACTCAGAGGCTATCAAGAGATACTATGCCTGAGATGGTTTTTCTTTCCATGTAATGACGCATTCTACTTGTAATCATTTTCCTGCTTTGTAATAGCTTAAGGTTCCCTATCCTTTATGTACGAACTACATTTGACCTAAATTCTCAAGAATGAGATATGTAGGCGGGCTGTATCAGCTTCGATCAACCCTTTAGGAAAATCTATTTTCTCCCTTTTGATCTTGAACTACGTTCGACCTGAATTCTCAAGAATGAGATATGTAGGCGGCCTTTGTCGGCTTCGGTCACCCTTTTATTTATTTCCAATTTTCTCCTTTTATGATCAGAGGAACTATGTTTGACCTGATTCCTGCTTCAACAGGATACTTAGGCGCCACAACGGCTCGGTCATACCACCCCAGGAAATGGAAACTGGGGCAGAATTTTTGAGAAAGGAATCTCAAAAATTCAAAAGGTGGAGATCATTCTTCAGGGAGTCAGTATGCATATTATGCCGATGAGTGTAACCAAAATGAATTTTGAGAAAGAATCTCAAGATCCCCACAGAGTGTCAAACCTCTTATCAACGGTACAGGGTTCGTCATCAAACCTCTAATTGGGGCAGAAATTTTAAGGATGACCTCAAAATTTCCACCAAGCTTCTTTATGAGTTCAGAGACAACTCTAAGATTTCCCCAGCACCAAAGGATCATAATTTACTTCAGAAAAACCCAGCTGCAACAAAGTCCATGTGTACTATTCTCCAGCTGCGACAGATTTCTCGGAAGACCATTTCCAAACTCCGCATCTAGGATGCTAAAGAATATCCAGAGCTTGCTAACTGTGTGTCAGACGTATCAAGGCCTCAAATAAAGGACATTCATTGAGCTGTGCATGACATGACAAAATTGGCAAATACCTTTTCAAATCATTCTTCAAAATTATTATTTTTCAAAAACTTATTTGAAATTTTTTTATATCAAAATTAATCTTTCATAAATTGATTGTCTTAAATCTACCGTGACTCGGGAAGTCAATCCAGATGCCCAAAGATGACAAGCACACGGAGATAACAAGACAGAAGCAGACGACTGAAGAAGGTCAACACAGATCAGTTTTACCAAAACTAACAATTTTTATGTGGATGCAGGATATCCTAAGATCGACAAAGAGTCAACAAAGGGTATTAATTATTTAGCGTATTCCTTTATTCAAAAGAATACCACAAAGCTAAATGCCCAAAATCAACAAGAAGGAGCCAATACGATTGGGAAGAACCCAAGGTGACAGAACTCTCCAAAACTAATAATGTTTCTGTGAATGCAGGAATCATCAGATAAGGAGAGAATGGAGACGTCCACCTCAAATTTCTAACAAGTCATAAATCACAATGAACATGTGATGTTCAAGAACGGTATTTGTAGTTATGACCAGGGCAGGTTTCAACCATCCCTTTTACAATCGAAAAACCTCTTGCTTGTACATTTTACCTCGAAAAGAAGAGGATATTAGCGAACAAGGCCATTCAATTTATGTTGCGAATGCTTTCTTCAAAGCTTTTCCAAATTTGACTATAGTCGATAATAGAAGTGACACTATGTCTACTAATTATTTACCCTGAGCGCAGGTACACACGAGAAAGTCAACATGAAAATAGAGTGATCAAAGTGATCATCAGAAGAGCAATGACATCCTCCTCAAATCTCCAGCAAGTCATGGATCACAAAAAATATATGATGTTTGAAGGAGGTATTTATAACTGCTCCCAGAGATGGGGTTCAATCATTCACTTATATGACCTCTTGTTTATCTACCACCTCGAAAAGAGGATGACATTTGCGAACAAAGTCATCTATCTTTAACTACAAACGCTTTCTTTAAGCTTTCCTTGATGTTTTGACTTTAGTCGCTGGCAAAAGCAACACTGTGTCTACTAAGCATTTGCTTTGAGCGCAGATACAAGCAAAAGGCATCAACAAGACCAATACCGTATTAAAGGTAATGTTCTCTTCAACTGTCGTGAGAAATGTTGCATGCTTATGCTTGTTGTAAAGACCACGTGTGAAGGCCATAAGATATCCATCAAAGTTAAACCGAAAGAGGATCACATATAGAAGGATGTCTACGAGTTATGTTAATACCGAAAGGGGATGATATGCATCAAAACTGAAAGATATTCATTCGAAGTCAAACTGAAAGAGGCTGGCATTCGTCAAAACTGAAAGAGGATGATGTATAGAAGGATGTCTATAGATCATGTCAATACCAAAGGGGGATGATATGCATTAAGGCCAAGATATCCATTCAAAGTCAAACTGAAATAGGCTGGCTTTCATCAAAATTGAAAGAGGATGACGTATAGAAGGATGTCTACAAGTCATGTCAATACTGAAAGGGGATGATGTACATCAAAATTGAAAGATATCTGTTTGAAGCCAAACCGAAATGATTGGCGTTCATCAAAACTAAAAGAGGAGGACGTATAGATGGGTGCCTATAAGTCATGTCAATACCGAAAAGGGATGATATGCATCAAAACTGAAAGACATCTGCTCAAAGTAAAACTGAAAGAGGCTGGCGTTCGTCAAAACTGAAAAAAAGATGACGTATAGAAGGATGTCTACAAGTCATGTCAATACCAAAAGAGGATGATGTGCATCAAAACTGAAAGATATTTGTTCGAAGTCAAACTTAAAAAGGTTGGCATTCATCAAAACTGAAAGAGGATGACGTATAGAAGGATGTCTATAAGTCATGTCAATACCGAAAGGGGATGCTATAAATCAAGATCAGAGATATTCGTTCAAAGTCAAACTGAAAGGGGATGACATATAAATGAATGTCTATAAGTCATGTCAATACCGAAGGTGAATGATATGCATCAAGGAAAAGATATCTATTCAAGTCAAAACTGAACAAGGTTGACGTTCGTCAAAACTGAAAGAGGATGATGTATGAAAGGATATCTATAAATCGCATCGATATAGATAATGTGCAAGACTTACCTAAGGTTTATGCAAAGCATCATTGCCGATAGCTGAAAGAGGCATCATACATATCAAAAGAATGCTACAAATGGTTACAAGGACCATTATATCACAACAGCTACGAATATCGTTATATTCAAAGATCACCATGTCCAATCGCCATAAAGGAAATCCTATCCGATGGATACAAAGTCTATCATATCTATTTGTCGTGGAAGTTTTTATTTCCTAAGACAGAGATAGGAAAGGATATCATCTTCTTCAAGAAACAATATATATGAAAATGAAGTACATAAGCTTTATCTCCTTATCAAACTGCTTTTACTACTAACGATCTTGTTTCAAGATATTTCTGAGAACATCTGAGAGGATAAAAATCTCGAACCAGAACAACAGGTACAAAATGCATCAAAAGGACATCACAACACAGGATTCGTACGTAATCCAAGGACAAGGTTTGACAAAGAATCTCTCCAAATAAAATTATGTTACCACTAACAATTTTGTTTTGAGATGTTATCGAGAGCATCCGAGAAGGATTAAATTCTCAAAATAAAACCACAGGTGCGGACTACGTCAAAAAGGATGCATCACAACAAAGAACTTTTTCTTAGCAGTGAACTGGGACATAGTCTGAAGAGGAGTATCCAACTCTTTGGACACGAGTTGAGGATTGACTTACACCATCAAACCACACCCCTATCAGAAGGCATGTGGGTACTTTTCATATTTTCAGTTTCAGTTTCGCATCCAGAATATTTTCTGAACTCACACTTGAAGCAATATCCCTTTTATTTCAATTCTGGGTGACAATGCACCTCGAGCTTTGGAAATTATGTTTGTGTAAATTCTTAATTATGAGTGTGAAGCATGCCACATTAATAATCAAGATGTTGCAAGCCTCTTTTCCGAGACTCAATTCCTTGTCACTTACCTTAAACCGCAAAGGTTATCTTAGCATAAAAGATTACCTTTTCCATCAATTGAGTCGAACTACAAGTAGCCTGATTCTCCAAATACTTGGATATGTAGGCGGGCTCTATGTTGAAAACTTGATTGCATTCCAAACCCCCCCAATCTCCTTACTCTCCAGCTTTTTGGTCTCTCCGTACTCTGAAACCGAGATAGTTTAGAATTCTTTCAAAATCGTGAGTAAGATCAAGCGTCTTGAACTAAAAATGGCCTGAGTTCTCATGTAACCTGAGATATGTAGGAAACTCGATACCAGAGTTTGGCCATGACTCTTTGAAATTTGTGCTAAAATCAATTGCTTTCCGAAGATGAATTTGTGATAGGATAAAATTGGGATCGTCAATTCCCTTTGCCCAGGGTTCACTACACTCACCCTACCCAAAGGGAGGGGCAGTTGTTGATATCTAATTTTTGCCCTCCACTATTGGATTAATTATCGAGCCTTTTAAATTTTGAACAATTTTAATAATTAATTTTGTAATTTAAATGAATTTCTAAAAATCTATCCTAGAGAATATTCTATAATTTTTATTAATAAACATACGTCTATGTTATTCATAATATATATATAGATGTATATTATTTTGGGAATTTTAGTAGATATTCAAAGGATTTGTTTTTCAAAATTTATTTCAAAATGTTTTAAAGCTGTCTATTTTGGTCAAAAATATTTCAAATAGGAATTAAATTGTGAAATTGACATATGGTTAAATATGATAACAAATTAATTATTTTAGTTATTTTAAAATAATAAAAGCTCAGTTAAATTAATTGTATTTAGTTTTTCTTTATTCCAATTACGGCCTAATTTCTTTCAAATTAATTCAATTAGGTCTAATTTGGCTACAATTTTAATGGTTTGGCTAAAATTTAAATCTATTTGGTTATCAATTCAACCAAATATGGCCACATTTGCAAAGCAAAGTGGCCAAAACTTCAACTACCTTATTCCCCCCATATTCCTCCAGCCAATAGTGGCCAAAAAATCAATTCCCAGCCCACTCCAATACCCCATACCCGGCCTACTTCTCTATATCAGCCTAACTCCACTCTCACTTATACTCTTATGTTGTCTCTCTCAACAATAACACAAACAAATGACCCCTAAAACTCTTTGTCTCTTCATCTTTCTCCACAGACAAACAACAACGAAACCCACCTCGTCTCTGTCAACTAGCTCACCCAAACGACCTTCAAACAACATCAAACGACTCCCAAGAATACCTAAAAATCGTTACCCTCCCATCTCTCCCTCACCTCCATTTACCAGTACAAAAAGATGAGTTGTCTAGGTTCTAGAAGAACCCAAAAGGCTCCAGGTATCCTCAACGTTCATCAACCTCTTAAAATCAGTGGTTGATGATCGATTTTGTACTAGAGAGTATATATGTGGCTTGAATCAAAGGAATTTTATTTGAAATTCAAAAACCCTTATTCGGAAATCCCTTGTTTTCCCCCTCAAATTCCATCCATTGTGAGTCCCCAACATCACCTATATAAATCCCTTATATGTTATTGTAAAGGCGGGCCAGAATTTTAGGGATTTTTGGGTATAGAGTTAGGGGCAAGTAGGAAGAAGAAATTAGATTTCGCCAAGGATTTTTCTCAAGTACCTTCTCTGTAATCTCACAGTAGTCTAGAGGGTCTTTTCCTCTTGTTGTTGAGACTAGAGAAGCCTTGAGTTCATCAAAAAGTCGAAACAAATCTTAACCTCAACTCGTTATCCTGGTCGCTGTCCGGAAACAGGTAATATTTCTGCTTAACCTTCTCTTTTCTATTGCTTTCATTATTACTATGAATATTAGGATGGTTTGGAATGGTCTTGTATAAAGAACATGTATTTTATGTTAGCTTAATTTTTAGAGAATTTGTTGCTTATTGTGTGTTGATTTTGAAGTTTTCTGTTGGCCTTCTTTATTGTCTTTAGAGCCTTGTGTGTGCCTCGTATGAATTTTGTTATGTTAATCATATTTTGTACATAATAAACTCTCTTAAAGGTGATCTTTTTGGCTTATAACGTCGAGCAAAGATCATTAAATATGAGGGCAAAAGTTTGGACTTTGGGAATGCTCTTTAGCTTTTCCCAAAGAACCAACTGTTAGAGTGGTGTAAGAGCCTCCTATGATCTTGGGTTTCACTTTAATTTGCTTAAGAGAAGTTTAAATTTCTCATATGTTTGTGATTCTTTTTCTCCACTCTTCCATTGAACATGTATGCAGAGGATCATCCATAGTTACACACTTCCTCCATATGTTTCTTTTAGTTTTAAAAAATAGTGAAATATAAGCTTTGTATGTTATTTTGAATAGAATCTGCCAAGATCGTATCAAGACTTGTTCTAATAAAAATGTTGGTTGTATGATGTTTTCCTTTTCATAGTTGGCAAAAACTATGAGTGCCAATTGCTCTCGTTAATTGAAATGGGCTAAATCAATAGCTTATTCATACATCTTCTTTTTCTTGGGCAAGATGAACTGAGTGTGTTCTGTTCTTTCTTTTGAGTATCAAATAACGTATTTCGATTTTATTATGATAACTCATATATGGACTGTAATGCTTTCATTAACGTAAAGACTTAGTTAATTTTCTGGATCCCTGTAACGACTGGGTCTGTCGTTATGGGTAAACCATTCGTGCCAATTTTTAGAGTTAGAAAACTATGAGTTTGGGAGTTTGAAATTCTGGGCTAGGCTAGTCTCTGTCAGTTTTGGGGTGAGGTATGGTCTAGGGCAATTTGGGTAAGGATTGGCTTTTATGTCTTGACGTGAGCTAGTTTTCTCGTAACTAACACATAAAGAATACCAAGGGACTTTTTGGAATCGAATTCGGGTAAGTAAAACTCCCGGAATCGAGGTTGACGTGAAAGGGTTGTTCCGGGACATCGGGAAAATAAGTGTGTTGTAAAATAGACTAGTTTTAGAGATTTTATGACTTTCTATCCCATGTCAACTGCTATAATGGTTGACACACTCCACCACGGTGACCTCCACTATAGCGGAAAAATTACCACTACAGCGAAAGTCAACTCGGTCAACCTCTGCCATAGCGGTTGACTCTGCTACGGTGGTACCGCTATAGTGGAGCAGATCGCTATAGCGGATCCTGACGGGATTTAATGCAGAAACTTTCCTAAAAATATTCAGTTTTCACAAGTTGATTTGGGAGATAGGATAGGGCTATTTCAAGCATTTTCCCTCCATTCTTCATCATTTTTATTCCCTGAGGTAAGGTTTATACTCCCCGAACTCTGTAATATTTTTCCTATGCGGTATAATTGCTAGGAGTGGACTTGATGAAAGGTTTAGAATGAATTAGGGAGGGTAGAATCTGGGAAAAAAGGGGGATTCTATGTGTAGAAGTTTTTGGGTGTTGCCAAATTACTATTTTATGATCATGTGATCTTAATTTACTAATTTTATCAATAAAAATGGTAGAACTAGATGAATTAACGGTGGGTAAGCCTTAGAAAAAGGGTGGAATGATCATGGGTGGCCTGGGGTTTAGGATTTTGCGTAATCTGGGTGAAATTTAGGCCATAAAGATTAATTATTTGTTATTGTGTGTTGTTTTAGACCAAGAAGCGGCAAGAACTTCGGGAAACGAGAAAGCTCCGGTTGTCTAGAGTTTTGGATCATTTCAAGGTAGGTAATGGTTTGCTTTCTGTATTTTGTGTGTGTGTATGTACTCTTATCTAAGTATTTGTATGAAATGCATTGCTTAGGGAATGATTAGAAGTGTCTAATAGTCCTACTAGCAGTCTGAGAAATTGAACGTTGTATTGTGCTTGTTGGTTTTACAAGTTGATTGTTCATTTTTGTGACTGTTGATTGTTTGACTTTGGTTGGCTTGGATACCACACTTGGTACGAAATATACTTACGGTTGGCTCGGGTACCATGCCTAGTACGGGATAATACTAACAGTTGGCTCAGGTACCACGCCTGGTATAGGTTTACTTTCTTGTATTTCTGCATCTTTATTTAATGGTTCCCTAAGTGGACTGGGTTGTGAACTTGAATTGTGGTTGTATATTTTTGTCCTTGAGAGGCCGGGTTGTTACATTGCTTTACGAGTTGGTCTTGGTGTAGACCGAGTTATTGTTTGACACTTAGGTGTTCTTTAGAGGGTATCCAGGGTAGGTCCGGGATATGTGATGAGGCATAATCGTTATTATTGTGGGTTGTTGATCATAACTGTGAAATGGTTTACATGTGGGACAAGTTAGGTAGAGACCTGTAGTGTAGGAATGCCTGATGACTTGCCTACGTGTTTCTGTACTCTTACTTGATTTTTATACTGCTCATACATTATTTATTTGGAATTGGCTGATGATCCTACCAGTACACGATGGTTGTGTACTAATACTGCACTTGCTTGTCTTTTTGTGAGTACAGGAAATCATCCAGCGGTTGACACACGACCTCACTTGTAGGCCAGACTTTTCGAGATATCAAGTGTGAGCTATTCGACCGAGCTGCCTTGGTGTCCATCAAGTTTGAGTTGTGGCCCATTTGTTCGGGATTACACTATTTCATTTGTTTTGGGGATGCATCCCCATACTCTAGTATTTGATAGATGTTTGGTACGATAACTTTCATATTCTAGGGAGGAATTTTCGTAGTTTACTTTTCTGCACTGGTTTTAAGCTGTTAGGCTTTGCTAAGAGTGGGACTCTAATGGTTCGCTCATCCGGGGATTGGATGGGTGCCACTCACGGCATCCTGGGTCATGACAAAGATGGTATTAGAGCCCTAGGTTTGTTGATCTCGTCGTACCAAAATAGGTCTAGTAGAGCCTTGCGGAATAGTGCGAAGACGTCCGTACTTTTCTTCGAGGGGCTATGGGACTTTAGGAAACTGTCTCTTCTTTCATCTATCGTGCTATAACTTGATTCCAATTGGTAGCTGGTGATACAAATTGGTATCTGAATCTTTCACTTGTCTGTCTGCAGATGGTTAACCCAAGGAACAATAGAGCTAGATCGGCGGTCCTAACAGTGGGCCCGACAGTCCGTGGTAGAGGCAGGGGAAGAGGAAGAGGACGAAGTAGAGCCACGCCCGCCAGGGGTGGAGCTCAGGCTGCTGCATGAGCGTGAGAAGCAACCCCTCCCCCACTTCAGGAATAGGTTATCGAAGATGTGGAAGTTGTTGTGGATGATGATGGGGCGCAGGCTGAGGCAGAGGCAGAACCAGCTGGAGGTGCAGGCCTTCCTTCTATGACACCAGATACATTTCAGTAGGCTTGGAATATCTTGAGTGGTTTGGTTGGTGCTGGAGCCATACCCACGACACTTGCAAATCAGGCTCTGGGCACTCAGCCAGCAGAACCCACGGCTCCTAGGATGGATGTAGCTTCAGGCACCGGTGACTTTTTCAGGCCAATGCTAGGCCCAGTGATGATAGGGAATGAACATGAGATGCTGACCAAGTTTCTCAAGCTGAAACTTCCTATATTACAGGGTACTAACAGGGAAGATGCTTATAAGTTCATACTGGATTGTTATGAGAGACTGGATAAGCTGGGCATTGTGCAATAGTATAGGGTGGAGTTCATCATGTTTCAGCTGCAGGGTTATGGCCAGCGATGGTGAAGATCTCATGTGGAGTGTCGCTCGTCCAGTTTACCTCCACTGACTTGGGAGCAGTTCCATTCTCTTTTCTTAGAGAAGTACATACCCTGTACTTTGACAGACTGACCAAGTCAGCTCACTTCATTCTGGTCAGGGTGGATTATAATTCGCAGCAATTGGCTAAGGTCTACGTGAAGGAGATTGTGAGATTGCATAGAGTGCCACTATCCATCATTTTAGACAGAGGTACGCAGTTTACTTCCAAGTTTTGGAGTAAGTTGCACGAAGAGTTGGGCACCCAACTCCCCTTTAGTATAACCTTCCATCCTTAGACTGATGGTCAGTCGGAGAGGACGATTCAGGTATTGGAGGACATGCTGAGAGAATGTGTGATTGACTTCAGGGGTCATTGGGACTAGTTTCTACCATTGTGTGAGTTCTCAAACAATAATAGCTACCACTCCAGTATTAACATGCCACCGTTCGAGGCTCTGTATGAGAGGAGTTGTAGGTCATCGATTAGGTGGTTTGAGCAAGGTAATAGGAAACCTTTGGGCGTAGACTTAGTAAGGAAAGCGCAAGAAAAGGTAAGAGGTATTCAGGCCATGTTACTAGCTGCCCAAAGAAGGTAGAAGGAATATGTGGATCGCAAGGTCCGGGGCATGGAATTTCAAGTTGGTGAGCAAGTGTTGCTGAAAGTGTCACCAATGAAGGGAGTTATGCATTTTGGTAAGAGGGACAAGCTCAGCCCCCGGTTTATCAGTCCGTTTGAGGTTCTCAAAATTGTGGGGCCAGTGGCTTACAAGTTAGCACTGCCGCCTAGTTTGTCAGGTGTCCATCCGGTATTCTATGTATCTATTCTTAAGCGATACCATGGTGATGAGGACTACATCATCAAGTGGGATGAGGTATTACTTGATAAGGATCTTCACTATGAAGAGGATCCGATTTGGATTCTTGATCAGGATGTCCAAAAATTGAGGACAAAGGTGATCAATATGGTAAAGGTTCAATACAAGCATCGTCTAGTTGAGGAAGCCACTTGAGAAAATGAGAGGGACATAGGGGACAAGTACCCTTACTTGTTTGAGGATACAGGTACTACTCTTTCCTTCTCTATCATTCTGTATTTTTGGGTTTGATCATTTGGGCACGAATGATGGGTAAATTGGTATTTGTTTTAATGACCGAGTCCGTCTTTATGTGTAAAATATTCGTGCCAAATTTAAGAGTTAGAAAACTCTGGGTTTGGGAGTTTGAAATTCTGGGTTAGGCTATTCTCGGCCAGTTTTGGGGAGAGGTATGGTATAGGGAAATCCAGGTAAGGATTGGGTTTGATATCTTGACGTGAGCTAATTTTCCTTATAGCTAACACATAAAGGAGTTTGGGGGACTTTTCAGAATTGAATTTAGGTAAGTATAACTCCTCGAATCGAGATTGACGTGAAGGGGTTATTCCGGGACGTTGAGAAAATAAGTGTGTTGTAAAATAGACTAGTGTTGGAGATTTTATGACTTTGTGTCCCATTTCAACCGCTGTAGAAGTTGACACTCCACCACGGCGACCTCTGCTATAGCAAAAAAATTACCGCTACAGTGGAAGCCAAGTCGGTCAACCTCTGTCATAGCGGTTGACTCTGCTATGACGGTACCGCTATAGCAGAGCGGACCGCTATAGTGGAGCCTGATGAGATTTAATGCAGAAACTTCCCCAAAAACATTCATTTTTCACAAGTTCATTTTGGAGAAGGGCTAGGGCGATTTCAGGCATTTTTCTTCCATTCTTTATCGTTTTTCTTCCCTAAGGTAAGGTTTCTACCCCTCGAACTCCGTAATACTTTTCCTATGCGGTAGAATTGTTAGGAGTGGACTTGGTAAAAGGTTTGGAATGACTTAGGAAGGGTAGAATCTGGGGGAAAAGGGGGATTCTACGTGTAGAAGTTCTTGGGTGTTGCTAAATTACTGTTTATGATCATTTTACCTTAATTTCCTAATTTTATCCATAAAAATGGTAGAACTAGGTGAATTAACAGCGGGGAAGCCCGGGAAAAAGGGTGGAATGATCATGGGTGGCCTGGGGTTTAGGATTTTGCGTAATCCGGGGTGAAATTTAGGCTTTAAAGATTAATTATTGGTTATTGTGTGTTGTTTTAGACCAAGAACCGGCAAGAACTTCGGAAAATGGGAAAGCTCCTGTTGTGTAGAGCTTTGGATCTTTTCGAGGTAGGTGATTATTTGCTTCATGTATGTTGTTGTGTGTGTATGTACTCTTATCTAAGTATTTGTATGAAATGCATTGCTTAGGGAATGATTAGAAGTGTCTAATAGTCCTGTTAGCAGTCTGGGAAATTGAACGTTGTATTGTGCTTGTTGGTTTTACAAGTTGATTGTTCTTTTTTGTGACTATGGATTGTTTGACTTTGGTTAGCTCGGGTACCACACCTGGTACAAAATATACTAACGGTTGGCTCGGGTACCATGCATGGTACAGGATAATACTAACGGTTGGCTCGGGTACCACGCCTGATATGGGTTTACTTTCTTGTATTTCTGCATCTTTATTTAATAGTTCCCTAAGTGGACCGGGTTGTGAACTTGAATTGTGGTTGTGTATTTTGGTCCTTGAGAGGCCGGGTTGTTACATTGCTTTACGAGTTGGTCTTGGTGTAGACCGGGTTGTTGTTTGACACTTAGGTGTTTTCTAGAGGGGATCCAGGGTGGGTATGGGATATGTGACGAGGCATAATAATTATTGTTGTGGGTTGTTGATCGTAACTCTGAAGTGATTTACATGTGGGACAACTTAGGTAGAGACATGTAGTCTATGAATGCCTGTTGACTTGCCTACGTGTTTCTGTACTCTTACTTGATTTCTGTACTGCTGATACATTGTTTATTTGGAACTGGCTGATGATCCTACCAGTACACGGTGGTTGTGTACTGATACTGCACTTGCTTGTCTTTTTGTGAGTACAAGAAATCTTTCAGCGGTTGACGCACGACCTCACTTATAGGCCAGACTTTCTGAGATATCAAGGGTGAGCTATTCGACCGAGATGCCTTGGTGTCCATCTAGTTTGAGTTGTGGACCATTTGTTCGGGCTTAGACTATTTCATTTATTTTGGGGTTGCATCCCCGTACTCTAGTATTTGATAGATGTTTGGTATGATTACTTTCAAATTCTAGGAAGGAATTTCCGTAGTTTACTTTTCTGCACTGGTTTTAAGCTGTTAGGCTAGGCTAAGAGTGGGACTCTAATGGTTCGCTCATCTGGGGGTTGGGTGGGTGCCACTCACGATGGCCTGTGTCGTGACAATTCCGCTCTTGACTCCATCTTCAATCACTTTTTTCTCCATCTCCGTCGTAAAATAAACTGATTCTAAAATTCTTCAAATATTGTTGATTATGCTCAAAGATGTGTCTTTAAAGATTAGTGCAACCATTTTGAAATTCTGCCAAAATCATATTCTTATTGCTTACTTTTGAATTTGTTGGATCATCTTCTAATTTGTCTTCTCTTCTTTTTCCTGTATGAACTGTCACGAGTCCAAGGAACTCCCTTTGCATCCTCTGATGGGCTAAAGCCCATTTTTCCGAGTCTAGCCATGAGCAAATCCAAACGGGATCAATATACATGAAGATACAAGGCTGGTATACGCTGAGATACACAAATATATAGAAAAATGCAATTTTGGGAGCTGATATACGCCGCTGATATACAGAGGAAAAATGGACCTGAAGTCCATAAAATTTGTCAAAGTCCAAGTCTGGATAGATTCAATAATGGGCCAGTAAAGCTCAATTCTAAACTCTTTCCCTAATTTATTTATTATTTGCTTGTAAATATTATTGTTTGTTTGTCTTAACTTTAATTTAATTAATCTAAATAGATCCCCTAAAGAATTGTTATTCTAATTTTATCTTTGTTTTATTTTTCTTGTAATTTGTTTTGTCCAAATTCTCATCACTTAATTAGCTTGATTAAAAAAAGAACTTTGTGACAATTGCCTTGAAGAATTTCCATATGCAAATGACTTCATTTCCTCATTCACATGTTAATTAATCCTATTTAAGTTCAAAGAGATTTCAATTTCTTTCCTTTAGAAACTTTAACTTTTCATATGATTAGTTTAAATAATTTTTAACTTTCCTTACTAATTTAAGGTAATATTTTCTATAATTTTTTATCTTCAAATCACTTTCTATTTTTGTATAATAAAATCATATTCTTTCAAGCGACCTTCTTTTTCATGAGTTACTTATTTTCTTGTAATTTTAATTGCTATTTTTCATAATATTAATTATAAAGAATTTATTTAAATCTTCCTCTTTGAAAATTTTATTGTATTTTCTTTCAAGTGAATTTCTCTTTTTAATTAGCCAAAATATGTTATTATTTATTTAAAAGTGCTATATTTTTCAAGACTTTAATATCCTTGCTATTTTTCATAAAATAAACTCTTTGCAATTAATCATTTTCTTTTAAGTTAGTCAAAATTATTTTGGTCAACCGTTTTAAACGGACGTTCTTAAATGCCTTAAAACCCTTCTTAAGACGTTACCTGAACCCTTACCCATTTTCTCTAATTTTAAAGATTTATTTCTGTTTTTAAATCTTTGAAATTCTTTTAAGTTTTCTTAATTTCTTTATAAAAATTAAGTGGCGACTCTGTTTTGTTTTAGAATTGTTTTAAAATTTTCCTTTATGTTTTGAAATGATTTTAAAGTGTCAAAAACCATTTTTATTTCCTTGTTTTGTGAAAAAAAATAATAAACAAAAAATCCGAAATGGGATAAAACATATGGTCGGGGTTGTTACAAGTGTGGTGAGATAGGCCACTTTTCTAGAGATTGTCCATCAGTACCGCACCAGAGGCGACATGATCCGTTGGTTCAGGCCCCCAGGTCTCCAACACAACCAGCTAGAGGTGGTTCACAAGGTAGTAGGGGTGGTCCCCAGGGTACTAGAGGTGGTCCTCAGTCTGGTAGGTCAGGTGGTCATGGCGGTCAGAGCCACATGTATGCAGTTCTGGGCTGGACAGAGGCCGAGGCTTTAGATGTTGTGATCACAGGTACGATCTCCATTTGTCATCAGTCTGCTTCTTCTTTGTTTGATCCGAGGTCTACATTCTCGTATGTATCTGCTTATTATGCTACTCGTCTGGAGTCTACTTGTGAGTCCTTGCCTGCGCCCTTGCATGTATCAACCCAGTAGGTGATTCTTTAGTAGTGGATCAGATGTATCGGGTTTGTGTGGTGACTATCCTAGGGTACGACACGTGAGTAGACTTGGTTGTGCTTGATATGGTTGACTTTGAGGTGATCTTGTGCATGGATTGGTTATCTCCTTATTATTCAGTCTTGGATTGCTTCTCCAAGTCTGTTATTCTTTGGATGCCTAGTATCCCTCATATTATATGGAAGGGAGCTGATAGCCACATGACGAGGGGAGTTATATCTTTACTGAGCGCCTAGCGGTTGGTTGGGAAGGGGTGCTTAGCTTATCTTGCCTACGTCCATGATACTAGTGCCACCACACCTCCTCTTGAGTCAGTTCCCATGGTTTGCGAGTATTCAGATGTGTTTCCTTCTGATCTGTTAGGTCTTCCTCCTGATCGTGACATTGATTTTCGTATCGATGTTGAGCCGGGCACCAAGCCCATTTCTGTGGCACCTACTGAGTTGAGGGAGCTTAAGAATCAGCTCCAGGATATGTTGAGTAGAGGGTTCATCAGGCCTAGTGTATCTCGGTGGGGTGCTCCGATTCTGTTTGTGAAGAATAAGGAAAGAACTATGCGTATGTGTATTGACTAGAGACAACTAAATAAGATGACGGTTAAGAACAAATATCCGATGCCGCGTATTGATGATTTGTTTGACCAGCTAGAGGGTGCGACAATATTCTCTAAGATATATTTGAGGTTCGGCTATCACCAGTTGATGATTAGGGCTGAGGACGTCCCAACGACTCCATTTAGGACTCGATACGACCTTTATGAGTTCCTAGTCATGTCTTTTGTGTTGACTAATGCCCCAACAACATTTATGGAGATGATGAATCGTGTGTTCACTGCCTACTTGGACTCATTTATGATTGTGTTCATTAACAACATTCTTAGTTATTCGAGGAATAGAGAGGAGCATGAGTAGCATCTCAGAGTTATGCTTCAGACCTTGCAAGACCATCAGTTGTATGCCAAATTCAATAAGTGTGAGTTTTGGCTTGAGTCTATGGCATTCTTGGGGCACGTGGTGTCCAAGGATGGGATTATGGTAGATCCAGCAAATATTGTAGCAGTTCATGATTGGGCTAGGCCTACTTCTCCTACCGAGGTTCGCAGTTTTGTCGGGTTGGCAGGTTATTACACATGGTTTGTGAAGGGTTTTTCTTTGATAGAAGCTTAATTGAATAGATTGACTCAGAAGAATGTTCCCTTCGAGTGGTCAGATGAGTGTGAGGTGAGCTTTCTGAAGCTCAAGGCCTTGTTGACTTTAGCTCCAATTTTTGCTCTTCCGGTCGAGGGTCAGGGTTTCACCGTGTATTGTAATGCATCAGGTATTGGTTTGGGTTATGTGTTGATGCATCAGGGCTGAGTTATTGCATATGCTTCCAGACAGTTTAAGGTTCACAAGAGGAACTACCCCACACATGACTTGGAGTTAGCAGCGGTAGTCTTCGCATTAAAGATGTGGAGGTATTATCTTTATGGAATGCATTGTGAGATCTTTACCGACAATCATAGTTTTCAATACATTTTCAACTAAAAGGATCTAAATTTGAGGCAGCATAGGTGGTTGGAGTTATTGAAGGACTATGACATCTCTATTATTTATCATCCGAGCAAGGAAAACGTGGTGGTGAATACCTTGAGCCAGAAAGTGGTGAGAATGGGTAGATTGGCTTTCGTAGCGATAGAGGAGAGACCTTTAGCATGGGACATCTAGTCCTTGGCTAATAGGTTGGTTAGACTTGATATTTTTGAGCTGGGTCGTATTCTTGCCTTATTGAGGCTAGATCTTCCTTGTTGGAGCAGATTCGGGCATAACAGTTTGATGATGTGAGGTTGAGGATCATTTGTGACAAAGTGTTGAGCGGTGAGGCTAGGAAGGCGACTTTGTATTTAGAGGGTATTCTGAGGATCGAGGGTCGAATCTGCATTCCTAGAGTTGGTGACTTAGTTAGATTGATATTGGAGGAGGCTCATTTCTCTAGGTCTTCCATTCATCCCGGGGAAGCTAAGATGTATCGTGACTTAAGGCATTTCTAATGGTGGTGTAGGATGAGGAGGGATATTTTAGCTTTCGTATCTAGGTGCTTGAACTATCAGCAGGTGAAGTTTGAGCACCAGAGGCCAGGTAGTTTGTCTCAGAGGCTACTGATTCCGGAGTGGAAATAGGAGCGAATTGCTATGGACTTTGTAGTCGGTTTACCACATACTTTGTAGAGATTTGAAGCTATTTGGGTTATCGTGTATTGGTTGATGAAGTCTGATCACTTTTTGCTAGTTCAGACTTCCTACAGTTCTGAGAGGTTGGCTCAGATCTATATTCGGGAGATTGTCCATTTGCATGGTGTGCCAGTTTTTATCATCTCCGACCAAGGTACTCAGTTCACTTTGCACTTCTGGAGGTCTATTCAGAGAGAGTTGGGTACTAGGGTTGAACTTGACACTGTTTTTCATCCATAGACAAATGGTCAGTTAGAACATACTCTTTAGGTTTTGGAGGATATGTTGCGAGCCTGTGTTATTGATTTCGGGGGTCTGTGGGACCAGTGTTTAGCCTTGGAAGAGTTTGCATATGATAATAGTTACCATTTAAGCATTTATATGGCTATGTTCGAGGCTTTGTATGGTAGGTGGTGCAGATCTCTAGTGGGTTAGTTTTACGCTTTCGAGGTTAGGCCATGGGGTACCGACTTGCTTCATAATTATATGGATAGATTTCAGGTTATTCAGGAGAGACTTAGCACTGCCTAGAGTAGGCAGAAGAGCTATGTTGACCGGTGAGTTCAAGATTTAGAATTCATGGTTGGTGACAGTGTGTTCTTTCGGGTATCACCCATGAAGGGCATGATGAGGTTCGAGAGGAAGGGTAAGCTCAGGCCTAGGTTCATTGGGCCATTTAAGATCCTTCATCGTATTGGAGAGGTTGCCTATGAGTTAGCCTTGCCTCCTTCTCTTTCCAGTGTGCATCCTGTGTTTCATGTCTCCATGTTGCGGCGGTATATTCCAGATGAGTCTCATGTGCTTCAGTTAGAGTCGGTTCATTTGGATGAGTCCTTAGCCTTTGAGGAGGAGCCTGTTACTAATTTGGACAGGCAGGTTAAGAAGTTGAGGTCCAAGAAGATTCCATCAGTTAAGGTTCAGTGTCAGTATCGTCCTGTTGAGGAGGCTACTTGGGAGATCGAGACCAACATGCGGACCCGTTATCCTCATCTTTTTGAGTCTTCAGGTACTATCCTTTTTCTAACTTTCATGGACGAAAGGTCTTTTAGTAGTGGATGTTGTAATGACCCTCCAGGTCATTTTCTATTTTCGCCTTTTTTATATGTTTTGAGCTTTCCCTTAGAGGCTACGGGTCATTTATGAGTTGTCGGGACTGACGGTTTGGTGCGCAGGCCATTCATTAGGTCGTTATGACCATTTCCCTATTTTAGAACTTGAACTTAGAAAATCTTTGACTTTGGTCAACTTTCTTGGTAAACATGCTCAGAATCAAATTCAGATAGTTCCGTTGGCTCCAGAATGGGGATTTTGGTCTAGTGGGACCATTGGTCTGGGTTTGAGTGCTTTCGATTTGGTTTTGTGTTGCTTTTTGTGTTTTCAAGCTAGTTTGGCTAGTAGGGTTGGTTTTGGTCAACATTCAGAGAAGACGGCCTCGGATATAAAATCTGTCGGCGTTGTTAACTCCAGAATGTCAACTTTTGTCACGCCCCGAGGTTACCCCCTAGGCGTTATGATAAAAACAGTTTAAACCACGCTTAAGAATGAACTTGTTACTTAAAGAATACCAAGGCATAAAACATAAAGCATGAAATAAAAATTGAGTTTCATAATATAGTTTCATATAACTTCATAACTTGAAAATAAACATGTGGGAGTTTCTCTTAACCGACATTAAACCATGCTGAGGTACATGGAGTTCAGTGTCTTGCACCCACACTAAAAGAGTTGTCCTAACGGGCCAAGGTTAGAACCATTTCATACCAGGATTCTATCATAATAAGCCTCAACAGTGGCAACCTACGGCGACAACGTAGTTTTGGACTTGGGTTATCTGAACTCTCGTCTGTCGGTGCTAAATACTACTCCCAAAAAATAACACTAACATGAGCTCATATACATGTGACATATCTAATGCCAAACTTGTTCATACTTGTTCATGATTTGTTCATACTTGTTCATGACTTGTTTATACTTGTTCATACTTGTTTATACTTGTTCATAACCCAGATCGTCATACTACTCATGAGTTTTAGTTTAGAAAATGACTCATGAGCTTTGATGGAACATCAAGTGTCTTGTCTTGCATCATACTTCATAACATGGAAAGACTTGCATATTTCATGACTTGTAAAATTTGCATGGCTCTAGTTTAATTTCATAAAATATATACTTCCATAGAACATAGGAACTAGGCATGCACATGCTTGAAAATCCATAAAGATCATGCTATCATAATCCACTTTTCTTAAATCAACTTTCATGCATATAAAATTTTCCATGGCTAAGCTTCAATTCATGAAATAAGAATCAACATGTAAGAACCAATGTAAAATCATGAAATTTCTAAATCATGAAATTTAATAGAAATTTCATGATCAAATCATGAGAAGATCATATTTGGCAAAACCCATAAAAATTGGATAAGAACCCTAATTTGAAGATCATGAAATCCAAAATTTGAATTAGCGGTTTTGGGCATTACCCACATACCTTGGTTGAAGATAACCCACTTGAATTGAAAAGACTTAGGAGACTTGAACTTGGAGCTTTGAGACCTTGAGCTTAGGGGATTCTTTTCCTCTTTGGGAGAAGAGTGAAGTAATGAGAAGGAACTTAGGATAATAAGGTGAAAACCCTACTTGAAATAGCCAAACAACCTCACTTAAGAGTTAAAAGGGTTGAAAATAACTAAAATACCCCCGGGACTTAATTTAGAAAAACTGTTAAAAAGGGTCAGCTTCAGGTTCCACGGGTAGAGACTACAACTCGTAGACCCAACAACGACCCGTGGTTCCTTCTCGTGGAAACTGCCTAAGATTTCAGGCTGCTGAAAGTTTTTTACGACTCGTGGAAGTTTCCACGAGTCGTAGAACTGAGTCGTGGAAATCAGGGGATTTGACCACTCTCTGTCTGAGTTCCATGGTTTGGTTCCCCGACCCGTGGAAACCTTCACAAGTCATGAAACTGACTCGTGGTTCTCAGACCTGAGGATGGTCTACAGGACTGGAATCACGAGTCACTTCCACGACTCGTGGAACCACCCACGGCTCGTGGACTTGACCCATGCTTACTGAAACTTCAAAATTTTCTGCAAGTCTAAGTTTAAAAGCTGGGTCTATTTCTAGGGTGTTACAACTTTGGGTTAGGGAGACCTTTGGTTTGGGTCCTGGGGTTTCCAAACTTGTTTTGAGGTGTTGAGTTTTGGGTTAGTTTTGGGCATGGGACCTACTTTTTCCTTAAAACGATCTCTGTTGGGAGTTTTGTCGATTCCAGTGAGTCTGGAATGTTGATTTTGGTAAGGTAGCATGGTTGGTTTGTGTTCACGGGGTTCGAAATGAATCTCGAGGGTCCATCGGATAAACTTTTAACCTTGGTAAATTGCTGGTTGCTGCTATAAAAGTTGCAGACCAGTTGGTCGTTGTGATCACGAGGTGGCCATCGCGTTCGCGATGGTCTAGTTTCTTAACCATCGTGATCGCGTAGGTTTCCCTTCGCGATGGTGATGAATCCAGTTGGGACCCGACCCAGTTTCCTCTTCGTGAATGTGGAGCTGGACTATCGCGATCGCGATGGTCTGGCCAGCGTTCCCTCGCGAATGCATGGGGTCCTTCGCGATCGCGATGAAGGACCCTTGGTAGCTATTTAAGCTGCCAACATCATTTTCTTGTTCATATTTTCATTATTCTCCCATTGATAAAGATTCCAAGCTCCTGTTTCAAGTCCTTTGGTCAGTCTACTTCATCCGATAAGTCCCCTCTACACCTCTCCTCCATTTCGTCGTTTAAATTCGCATTTAAAGCCCGTAATTCCTGTTGGTTTTCCCTTGTATTAGTAGCACTTCGGAGCTGTTTTGGGCCGCAAAATGAGTTCCATTCGCACTCAAGTTTTGAGCATGGGTTCTTTAACCCACCGCGACCATAATTGTGAATTTTATTTTCTGTTTTATTGTGCGGGCCCCAAGGGTCATTTTCTGACCCGATTTCCAGCCCGATTTTCCATATATCTATATGGGTGTTGTTCTTCTCATCTTGACACCTAGTTTATGTTCTTGATAGCGTGAAAACTTTTTGAGGCTTTTCGGAGAGGGAAGGCACACGAGTGATAATTTGTGATTGTAGTTCGGCCCCGAGGTAGGTTACAGTTTACCTCGTAGACTGAGTTTAGTTAGATTTTATATATTTGTATGATACTGGAATGTTAGGTAGGATATTAGATAGATTTAGGCTTGAATCTTGTTCATCGCTTTAAATTGGCCATTTTGGATTATAGTATAGAATTAGCATGCTTATCCTTAGCCTAGGAGCTTGTAGTATATTTATGGCTAGTATAGGATCTTTAGTATGCTTTTAGTAGGCTTTAGAGGTAGAGTAGAGCTTCTTGGTGCTTTTTGCTTTATTTTTGGTATCTTTTCGCTTTATTCTATTGTTGTGTGTAACTGTGGGCCCAAGGCCATAGCTTGGATTTGAACGGAGTCCCAGGTTAGTTCTCTTGGTTTGGAGGGTGCTTTGCCTTGTTTTGCTTTGTTTTGTGTTTTCTCTGAACATGGAAATTTATATGCTCATGCTGCATTGTCATGCTATCGGTACGGAAAAAAAATGATTTTTAAGGCTCTTGGGTCCTACACTTGACAACTATTAGGTTTTCATGATCTTTGGGATTTTAAAAGGATTGCTTTGGGATTTTACTGATTTTTGGGAGGAAAAAGGGGAAAATACAACTTTTTATGCATATGTTGATGAGTCCGAGGTTATATTCTGGGCGCCCGATGTGTTATCTCGAGTTTTACTTTTTATGCATATGTTGATGAGTCCGAGGTTAAATTCCAGGCGCCCGATGTGTTATCTCGGGTTTTACTTTTTATGCATACGTTGATGAGTTCGAGGTTAAATTTCAGGTGCTCGATGCTCTATTTCGGGTTTTTCCTTTCTGCACTCAATTGATAAGCTCGATGTTCCATCCTGGGCACCCGTGTACTAGATGTCGGGTTTGACCTGCACATATTCATACATTACATCATTGTCACATCGCATTGCATTGGCCTTGGGTGTGTTTGGATTGACGGTTGATCTTGTTATTACTTTACCCTTGTAATTGTTTTGGGTTGTTTCAATTTTCGGCTTTATAACTAGATTTAGGTGGATCCCTGTATTTTTGACTGCTTTTTTGTATCTTATTATTTATATATTATCTTTCTGCGCTCGATCGACCTATGATGCCTACTGAGTACCTGTTGTCTTGGTGCTCATACTACACTCTACATCTTTTTTTGATGCAACACCTAGTACGAGCCACCCTCACTGACCTTCCTGTCGTTCGAGGCATGTTGCATTTTGGATCGCGGTGAGCTCCCGGTGCTTTTGGAGACTTTACATACTTTCCATCTTGTATATTCTGTCTATATTTTGTTTTTTTGGATAGACAGAGTCTGTTGTATAGCTACTCCTTACTTAGTCGCTCTTGTACTAGTGACACTGGTCCGGGTTGGTTCTCGTGTTGTTTTATCTCTTGGTCACTTTAGGGCCATCTTATGTATATTTTGTACGTAGGTATGTATATATGCTATTGGCCCTGTCATTCCTTTATATCTTCCGTTTTTCCTTAGTTTAATTGTTATTAATTATCTTCCGCATTATTGAGTTTGGCTTGTCTGCTGCGGGGTTTACGTAGATGCTATCATGGCCCGATTTTGGGTCGTGACAAAAATTATTTAAGAAAACAAATAAAAAAAAAGAAAGGAGTTAAACATAATACGTAACTATTTCAAGAAACACATATTTAAAAAGTCAAATAATAGAAAAGGAGAGGAAGGATCAAACCATGGAAAGACAAATAATTTATTTTAAGGAAACAAATTAAAAGAGGTAAGGAATGGTGTTAAACATGAAACTAAATCAATAATTTAAGAAAATAAAGAAAGAAAAACATGAAAAGAGATTAATCATTAAAAGAAAATAGATTTAACTAAAATAAAATAAAAATAATTAAGTCCTACAATAATAACAGAAACTAAAATGAAAATAAAACACAAAAATCCCACATAAAACACAAATCCGTAATGGTTAGAACCTAAGTATCTCCTGCGGAGTCGCCATTCTATCGCGCTCCATTTTTCTCGAGAAAAGCGGGATTTGACGTGACAACTCTTTTTTAGAATTAAAAGAGTGAAGAGTCATCACCTAACGAATTAAGGTGCGTTAGGAAACCATACTGCACTAACTATGATTAAATTAATTTTAGGGTCTACGCAATCAAAAATTAGGTAAGGGTTCAAGTTACCTCGAAAGGAAAGTGTTAACCACCTTTCAAGGTGCACAAATATGGGTTCCTGCCGGATTCATTATTATGTGAGAAATTATGTGATAAACAAAAGATTGAATTTATTAAGATAAAATTAATGAGTAATTAAACATGCAAACTAATTTTTTCATTAAGTGCGTTAGTAAACTAGACATGCGAAATTGACTTATTAATTAATTCAAACAAATCAAAATGAAACATCAAATTCACCTTGAATAAATAAATAAATAAATACTTTTATGAATAAATATTTTTGTGAAAAAATTCTTTTACCACAAAATAAGTATACAAATTGAAGACAAAGCTACAAATAAAGTAGTCCTATCAATCCCAAGTAAATGCACTCAATAAGATAAGTATAGAAAACAAGATTAATTAATTAAAGGGATTGATACATACTTATTTGCTTGTCGCAAATTACTTTAAAAGGGTGAAATCAAATAGGAAAAGAAAAGTATTTTGTATATAAAATGTAAAGATGAGGAATAAAGAAACTAACATAGCTGCTTTTAGAATGCAAGAACACTTTCAACTAATCTACTTATCATATGTATAGTGAGAAATACAAGAAATACGAGACTGATCTTTTATGCCATGTAGATAATAAATGAAAATATCATATTTTTTTTGTAATCTTCGTATTCCTCGGACTACAGATTTTAGTAGCTCCTTTTCTTTGTAGCATGAGAAAGAATTGAAGGATAATAAACTGATTTTAGTAGCTCCTTTTCTTTGTAGCATGAGAAAGAATTGAAGGATAATAAACTAAAAATTGAACTTATATTGAAGTAAGGATAAACTGCCGATAATGAGAAACTTGTTAGTAATATATGTGTGCCACCTCAATTTTGGTGGCGGATTAATGTAAGGAATTGATTAAAATTAATAAGTAAATCAACGATACTCAAAATAAAAAGGGTAGGACAGAGAGGGAGAGAGAGAGAGTGAGATCAAGATATGGCTAGGCTGGAAACGGGTTCAATGCGATATTACTCCCTCTAATATATTTTTATGATGGACTCTCTTAAACTCCTTAAGACGAAAATAATTATTAAAAAATTCTTCAAGAGTAGTAAATAAAATATTTTGACATTTAAGAGTCGTGTAAAGCTAAAGATGTATGTATAATATATGGATTGTACCAAAGTATGTCGACAATTTAACATAATAGTAAAAATTGTCAAGTTTTTAAGATTTTTAAAAGAGTGACAATAAAATTAGAAAAGAAGGGAGTAACGAGTTGCTTTTATGTTTATAAAGTCATATATGCGCTTCATACAAGAAGCAAACTATAGCCTGCCTTTTGTCATCATATCCCAAAACGTACCTGATCCCCGCTAGGAGGTGACTACTTCATTTGAGCTTGGATTCGAGCGTTGACTCCTTAACTCACCGTGATTGAACTCCATGCAATGTCATTCCATTGTAAAAATATTCAAAGGAGTGAGAGTATGTTTGTTCTTAATGTTTAACTAATTAAACTAATAAAGTAACAAAGGTTTCTTATAAAGTAAGCACATAAGGAGGAAACGATTCACATTCGCCTCTGGGATAAGAAAGATATAGAAATTAATATTAATATAATTCAGACCCGTAATCTGAGGTCCTATACGAACCATACAAATGACCTAATGCAAATATAAATAAGTTAGATATAAAAAGTAACAAAGTATACATATTTTATGTACTAAATCAAGTGCTAAAATTTATTACCAAATCCTCTTTTAAACCCAAGATAGGGATCAAATATGAAGATGCTCTACTGTAATACTTTACTCCATTTAAGAATCCAAATACCATTTTAAACATAAAATAACAAAATTCACACAACCAATCACTTAGCACATAATTACAAAATCTCTATCCCAGCAATGATATTAGCTAGGTTATATGAGTCCAATTCATTCAACCATAACAAACCAACCAAGAGATCAAGGGAGAACCTAAAATATGAAGTTAAAATTTAAAGAGTTGCACATTCCATTACACGTTATATAATACACACTATAATAAGAACTAGCAAATGTAACCGCAATATAATCATGAATATAATAACCAACTAGTGAAATGGACCGCGTTTCGCGCGGTAATAAAATATTTTACTAAATATTTAATTTTTTCTAATATTCAAGTGTAAAAAATGTGTTAAAATTTCTTTTAGTTTTCAAATTCAAATAAATTAAATTTAATGCTTTAAATTCATTACATTATTTACATTTAGTTTGTTATTTATTTGAAATTTACAATTTTTAAGAATTTATAATCTTCTAGAGATATTTAGTTTTATCTATCTCTATATAGGTGATACAATTTATTTTTTTACTAAAACATTTATTGAACATGTATAACTAATATATCAAAACACAATAAATAAAAAATTTGTGATTAAAAATTCATAAATTAAAAATCGTGCTTCCGTTTTTGTATCTAGATGTATCTAATGCTTTAGACGCTAAGAGTAATAAAATTTGAAAAAAAATATACAAAATAAATTACCAAGATCCTTAGTTATTATTCTCAATGACTTCAATTTTCACACTTTAGTAGCAATCCTTTTATCATAGGTAATAAAATTTATCTTTATCTCTTCGAAGAAAGAGTATAGTCTAACATTTTTAAAATCTTTTGAAAGCTCACATTCTCTGAATTTCAAAATATACTAATTAAGTTTACATTTAGAAACTCAAACCTTCAATTCTCACTATCAATGAATATTTGAAGCTAGGCATTAGAAAAGGGTTGTAACATCTCGTTTTGGTCAAAACAATTATTTATATTTTTTCTCATTTTATTAGTAATTTCTCATATATTTGTATTTACTTATTATTATTATTATTGTTATTATTATATAAAAATTAATATTCCAATTACTATTTTCTCCATCATTTATACTTCTCTGCAATTATGCTAAAAGCTCAGGAGTTACATTATTTTTTATTGATATGAAATAGCCCGTAAACAATAGGAGAGAAACTGATAGTATTAACTTCTAATTACTTTGAAAATTGAAAAATAATTAAAATATTAAAAACTAACTTCATCAATCAATTAATAATGAAATCTAAAAGGGTACTACACTATTCATATTCTTGCACTAATGCTTCATCATAAAAAAATTAAATAGGTACACTACACGATCATAATATACATAACTTAGTGTTTTAGGTTAGTTCTACGGATATATCTATAACTAAATCTCTTAGAGTGAATTGTAACCACCAATAGTTATGTGACAAAATAGGAAAAAATTAATAATTTATTAATAGTGATAATTGAAGAATTATTGTTTACATTAATTGCATAAAAGAAATAGAGAGAAGTCAAAAGAATGAGGAAAAAAAGATAAGTTAGATACTGTATTAAATGTGAGAGAAAAAAAAAATTCAATTAAAGAGCTGTCTTTTAATATAAATTTAAAAGAGATTTCATCCCAATTTTATATAAATATAAATTTATGGCCTTATATACTATTTGCCTTTTTCTTTTCTTTTCAAAACAAAAATACTATAAATAATTATTTTAGTTTCTTTAGTTTTTCTTAAGAATTACACAAATATACTATTTCACTATTTTATTGTCAATTTTTTTTAATTTATTGCTTGAATAAAAATGGTATTTGAATTATTTTTTTTTAAAATAACTATAAGCTAAAAGGTAAAATTTATAAGTGAGAATATCCAACTTTTTAATTTTTAATTTATTTTTTTACTTTTTAGACCTAAAAATAAGTGTTAGAAATTTCTTGTTTTCAAATATCACAAAAAATGAAAAAGAGCTTAAAAACTAAAAGCACTTAAAATAAGTCAATTCAAATACCTTCGAAGTCTTTTCTTGAAGTGCTCAAATTTTTTCGTTTTCAATATGCTTCTAATGATAGTTTTTTGAACCTTAGTGTCGAATTTATGGATTACAAGTGCACTTCATCATGAAAAAAAAGTAATACGAAGCACATAATTTTATTTTAGAATATTGCAAAAAGCTACCACACTAAAAATATACAGTAACTAATCATAATTTAATACAATGAAATATGTGTGTATAACTATAATCATATAAAAGAAATAAAAATAAATAAAAGAAGGCTCACTTATCAGACGTCTCTTTTTTCACCTTATGATTAGCCTCACCTATCATCTTATTCTTGTCTTATTACATTTTTAAATTACAACTAAAGAAAAAAAAAAGTAGAAAGGCGTAATTAAGAGAATTTAAAAAATATCTTTTAATTTCTTTCATAAAGCATATAAATGAATAATTGGGAAGAAGAAGGGAAAATCAAAGAGATGAAATGATTATAATACTAATTTTATCATAAAACTCTACATCATCTTCTTGTGAATTTGCTCAATTTTCTCTTCTTTCCAATCTTCTTCAGCTTTCTTCTTCATCCCTACAAAAGCAAATTGAGAATATACTTATACGAAATTATTAGTTATTCTAAAGCTTAAATGAATTTTTCAGCCTTAAGCACCTAAAATTAAATTTTATAATTAACTTTAAGTGATCAAAATTAAAAATAAATAAATACTTCTACCACTTAAATAATCATCACTTGATTGGTAATTTTACACTTTGATTTTGTTGGTCTTGAGTTCATCTAATGCAATTTTATTTCAAAGATTCGCCAAATTGGCTCTCAAAAATTAAATAATACCGCATATATTAAAATTAAAAAAGTAAAATTTTAAAATTTTAAAAAATTATTCCTACCCATAGATTCTTTACGACTTTGCCAATCATGATTCTTCACGTGAATGATATCATATGATATGATGATTAACATTTTCTTCATGTTTTTCCTCGCTCTTATGTATAGTATGATAATGGAGAAAAGAAAGAATAACCTTGAATGAGAATTTTTCATTAAACAAAACATGAATTTATATAGGTAAAGTGGAGGAACACCATAAGTTTTTCATAAAGTTACAAATTAAATTTTGGGGGTTATGAAGATTAAAAAATGAGAGTTATAAATATTATTAAGAGTATAAATTAAATAGATGTGTAAGTTATAAGTAGTTATTTTTATTAAAAACACTAAATATATAT